>CM060396.1:118698432-121098432 GCA_030545235.1 Helianthus tuberosus | reverse complement strand
TCTACGACTTATGTCATTTCAGCTTTTATATTCAAAACTGGGCTGTTTTCGGGGATTTTAATAAAATAGTTTACTTATTCCAAAAATTCCCAACTTTTTACAAAAAGTCTTAAATGATCCAAATATTATTGTGTAAAAATATCGGGGTCCAGTTTATTACCAAAATTTTATAAAAAAAATCATTTTCCGGACTGAAATCAGATTCATCTTTTTCTGACTGCTGTCCACGGAATAATTTATTAAAAATTCATCGTAAGTCCGATTTACGAAATTCTAGTGAGAGAATTACAAATACATCGGTGGTCATCTACAGTACAAATTTCATGACCTAGTTCTACTCACGTTTCAAGTTATGACTAAAAATATAACACCCATTTACTGCTGTAAAAATTCAGCTTTAGCTGTTGTTACAAATCGACCCTTTAAAAATAGAAAACGAAGTTCAAAAATTATGATTCCAGTGCCATTAGAATCGTATTTCATAATAACACGTTATAGACTCAATAAAATCAAGTTTTTGTTAAGTTATGATGTGGTTACAGCCAACTGAAGTTGGCTGTAATAGTTAGACATAAGCTATTTTCAGCTTGTGGTGTTCTAACGCATGTTCTATTTGCTTCGTTAACATGTCTAGTGATCAACAACGACCTTAATCATCAATATTAACAAGTAAATCATCAAGTAATCAGTAACATAACCAAAACAACTTCATACTAACATTACTACATCACATTTCAACAATATTTCTTCATATTTAAAGCTTATGTTTAAGTTTTAACTTTATGTTCTTTAGTGTTCTTGATGTTCTTCACATTTACCATTATGATTCATATTTTAACGACATCCATAGGATGTAAAATGAGTAGATCTAAGAGACTTACCACTAGCTCAAAGCTAGGAGAGTTCAAGTGAGGAAATGTGGTGGATAAAAGAAGATGAGAGTGGTCCTTCAACTTCCGAACACACCGAGCTTCGTTGTATGATCTCTAACACCTATTTATGCTCTTAGAATGCTTGAAGGTGATCAAGTGACGATGGTGGTGTGTGGTGTGGTGGTCGGCTGAACAAGGAAGAGAGGGAGAGAAGAAAATGGTGTTGAGTTGTGAATGATGGAAATGGTGGTGATCTCATGGTTAAATACTACAAGTCCTCCAACATTGCATAAACCCTTGGATTTAATGTTCCCTAGATACTTAACCAACCCATTAAACAATTCAAGAAAATCAAAGAGTGGGGGATCCCACTTCACAACCGGTTATGGGGGGGGGGGGGGGTTGGTTTGGTTGAGATGCAATGGTGGTTAACTTAGTTAGTTAGATAATAAGTAATTTAGTTAGTGGGTTAAAAGTATTATGTAATATATAGTGTGTTAGGGTGTTCGGGGACCCTAACTAGCTTAGAAAAATAAAAACAATGTGTTTAACAATATTTTTGTGTTCCGGGTAAAGTCCGGTTATTCGGTTGGGTGTTGTTCCGTTAAAGTGCTTAATTAATCCGTAAAGTGTCCTACATATATATTTTTGTAATGTTTTTAATTTTCAACACTCAGGAAAGCATACCGGACTATTTAGTAACTTTTCTGTACACTACTAGTATGTTAACAAGCACATGTAAGTATAACACAGTAATCAGAAAGCAGTTAAGTGATTCAGCACAGTCATCAAGCAATTTAATTATCATTAATAAATCGTACGGATACATGGAATTATGAGGGTTGTCACATAGGTCTTCATTCCAACTCACCATTTTCACTTGCAAACACTCTCGAATTGTTGTTGCGATCAGAAGCTTTGTAAGATCTCTCCCTCTTCATTTCCATTTTATTTTATTTCATTTCTTGTGTTTTAATAGCAAAACTCTTGATTTTTCTCAAAAACCTTTGATCCTAACTATTTCGAAGATGGTTTCCACTCATTTGGCCTAGATAAAATATCGTGGAGCATCACTTATACGAAATTGGATCAAAGTTCATAAAATTTTACAACCTAATCATAGTTTTATTTCAATTATTACGCGATCTTGATGGAATCGGGAACCCATCAGACCCTAACTCAATTCATAGTTAAGGGTCTGCATTTGGGTTAATTTCCATCAAGAAATGATCTGTTACGATGGATCAAACATAAATTTTCATCAAGAACGGTGCCTTCGTACGAAGGGACTATGCCCGCTTCGTACGAAGGGTCTTCTGTTCATACTTTCTGTTTCATTTTCAGTTATGTTTTCATGCATGTTTGGTATTAATTAAACATTTTATCTATTAGTTTAAACAAATACTTCAACACTTTCCATCAAAATAGATCAAACAGAAGAGTTTTATAACGAACACAGTGCCTTCGTATGAAGCCACACTATTAAGCAAACCAAACTGATTTCACTTCTGTTTTAACCTCAGTTTTTACACTCGATCATTTTATTTACTGTTTACAATCATTACCTTACTGTTTAGCATTCAAACTCAGTTCGTATCGCACTGAAACAACCCGTTCGTACCAATCAGGAGACTCCCTTCGTACGAAGGGAGTCGCTTCGTACGAAGGGACTGTTCTTCGTCTTAACTTGTTTTATTTCGCGTATTTCAACAATCTAATTCAACACTCTTTCACATCAGTAATCTTATATTCTCGTTTAATCATTTCAGCATAATCTCGAGACTTCGTCAAACACCACTCTTGGTTTTCATGGAAAGCTACGCAAAACTGTGAGTATACTCGATCCCATTTTCGTTTTAAACACTTTGGGTGCAACATGTACATTATACAAAAACACGCAACACTTGAAACTTATTTTAATCACACTCTATTCACATTTAAACATGAAAACATGTGATACTTGTTAGTCTTATATGCTATGTGTACACTTGTATTTATATACTCATTAACTTTGCTAGCCTACCTTGACAATTATAGCGCTATAGGATTAACACACCGCCCTTGAGTCTTGGGGTATTGTTAAGTAAAACATGTTAACCTCCTCTTCATTGAGACGATGTAGGAAAGGCACGATTGTGTTGGAAACTTGGGTTTGACATATAGTTTACTCTAATTCAGCATATATGTAACTTGTATACATTATTCATGTTGGATATGAGCACGTTAAACATTTTATTATTATTCTATGTATCAAAACTTGTATACTTTCCAACATTATTGTTTATCATTATTTTAATACATGTTGCAGGTTGATAGATAAGATGACTAAGAATCAAGCTAGGGTGAACATGGAAACACACCTTAGAAATTAATAAAATTGTTTGACTACGTTTGATACAATTTGAATCTTGTTTTGAAGTATTGTATGACATTTTTAGTATTTATGAAATCATGATTAATTTATATTGTCACAATTAGTGTTATGATGCTTTGAGCGATTTATTTTCGTCTCATCCCGATGTTTCCGCCATCGGTTGGGGTGTAACAATTAGACCCTTCGCGCCACGCGAAGGGGTAGCATATATTCGGCCGGGCTACACGACGAGGTGCAAGTTCTGCTATAAATTGGACAAGTTCTGAGCATTTCAACTTGCTCAAAATCTTTCTTTCTCTCTCGAATATACTGGTGTAATACCTAAATACCCGAAGTGCTAAAACTCTGCCCGTAATCAGCTTGCTAACTCGAATCACTGGTACGTTACCTTGTCTGATCGATTGAAACCAATCCAACGAATGTTTAAGTGCTGCCTGAATAAGGCTATACTTTGTCATCACGTTGTGGGTTTTGATCTTGTGTGTCACAGCCCCCGACCTTACCCTGGGCGGGAGGCGTGAGCAGGTACAGGTGGTATCAGTGTTTATTAAATTTACAACGGAAAATTTTATCAGGGTCATAGTTAGGAAAAATTCAGAGTTTGTAAAACACCAAAGTTTAATATTAAACAACTGGAATAAAACCCATATTACAATCAAAGGTTTTTATAGGGATAAACCCTATTTTACAAAACATAATTTCTTTTTTATTCGGATAATCATAACCACTTTCTTTAAGCCTTCAGTGCTTCATAGCATGCTTCTTTTACTTTCACATTAAGTTACCTGAACAACGTTTAATAAGATTTTATCCTAGAAAAATACTAGTGAGTTCATTCGTTTGTATAAAAAAGACACATTGTTATAATTTTTAGTATTAAGAGCTTTTACATTTGTTTATATTTATCAATTACTCAAATCAGTACTTGTCACTCAGTGGCAGTTTCGATGTGACGTTGGTCATATCACTCATTAGGCATTCCTGATAGTGAAGATTATCAAGTAGTGTATACAAAACCCCACATACCGGTAGCAATTTCAAAATACAAAAACTTAATCACTGTAAGTATAACTGAAAAACATTTAGCGTTTTGCAAAGAATTTGAGAAAAAGAGAATGACTCACATTGTCGATTTAGGGTTTATTACTATAGCCTCCTTGTGTTAAGCCTGGGTTCCGAATAAAAACATAATGCAACACGTATTAGTGTATTAACCCACTTCAAACTTTAAAGATAAATCACGAGATCAAAACCCCAATGTAGTTAACAAAGTATAGCCTTATACAGGCAGCACTTTGACATCCGTTGATGGGTTTCAGATTGATCGGATAGGCATCGTACCAGTGATCAGGGTTAAAACACTTACTACGTAGCAGAGTTTTGGGTTTTGGAGTATTGGGTAAAAATCAACTGAGCAGTGCAAAGCGAGAGAGAGAAATAAGTTAAAATTTTTAGCACTTTCTGAATGCAGATTTACGTCCCTTTTATAGCCCGAATTTGAGCACGTCACATTGCACGACCAAATTGGTCCAACCCTGTTGCATAGCTCGACTAGGTTAATTAGGGATTAGGTGTAAAGAGTCACTACTGTAGATTTGCCACGTGGTTTCTACGTGTCCCCAGTCGTACCATAAGGTGTCGCGTCACGCGACCGAACCTTCTAAAATCCGTCGCGTAGCGCTACGAGCTAAAAATCCGGGTTCCCTTGTTTCTCGTGCTAGTTTTCATGGTACATGTTCGAGGTTCTGGTTATGATCCGTTGTGGTCGATTCGAGGGTTGTTATATCCTCCCTACCATGTTTTAAATCTCGTCCTCAAGATTTTAATGGAATAAGTAGGGATACTTTTGCTTCATCTCTGACTCTAGTTGCCATGTGTTTTCCGGTCCTCTTTTCGAATTCCACTTTACTTTAACTAGGTTTAATTTCTTGTGCTTGAGATTATTAATCTTTCTATCTTCAATTTGTAGAGGTTTCTCAATAAATTCCAGTTTCTCATTTACTTCTATATCTTGAAGAGGTACTATTAATGATTCGTTAGCTAAACACTTCTTTAGGTTACATACATGAAATACTTCATGTACACCACCCATTTCTTTGGGTAACTGTAGCTGATAAGCTACTGGTCCAATTTTATTGAGAATCTTAAATGGTCCAACATATCTTGGGCTTAATTTTTCCTTCTTACCGAATCGGACTACTCCTTTCCAAGGAGAAACTTTTAGTAGCATTTTGTCTCCAACTTGAAATTCTAAGTGTTTATGCCTATTATCCGCATAGCTCTTTTGACGATTGCTGGTTGTTTTCAGTCTTTCCTTGACTTGAATTATCTTGCCGGTGGTTTCTTGCACAATATCGGGTCCTGACAATTGCTTTTCTCTTATTTATGCCCGACATACTGGAGTTCGGCATTTTCGTCTGTAGAGTGCTTCAAATGGAGTAGCATTAATGCTCGATGATAACTATTCTTATACGAGAATTCTATTAATGGCAAGTGACCGTCCCAATTTCCTCCAAAATCTATTACACAAGCTCGGAGCATGTTTCTACCATACAGTCTTGGCAAAGTTTAGATAAAGGTTGATTGAGTAATTTACAGAAAGCAGTATTTATAAAACTTTGGTTTGCACCAGAGTCAAATAATACTTTATCATAGAGGTCATAAACTAGAAACGTACCGGTGATCACATCGGGAATCATTTCTGCTTCTTTTGCTGTCAGTACATCTCACTCCCCAAAAACGTCGCAGCGGAAATACAAACGTGGCGGTGACGAAGGTTGGTTCCCATAAATATCTTTAGTAGACGATGCATTGTTTATTTTCGACATATACTTATTAAAAGCATGACTTTATAGTTTAAAGTTCGGATACAGTCCGTAGTTACAACTTAGTCGTCTTAATCATTATGGATTCAATTACACACGGTCCCATTTTAGTTTTAAAAGATGTCCAAAATATTTTAAACACGACGAGCATCACTACCACAAGATATGCCAAAATCCCGAAGCCGAACTCATGTACCTGAAGAACACGTAAAAATCAAATGTCAACACAAAGTAAGGTGAGTTCACATATTCAAATTTGTTACAATTTGTTTAAGGAAAACTTTCTTGTTATAGATTTTTAAATGGGAATAAGCATCCATATAAAATTATGAAAGTAAATTTTATTTTTCCTTATAAAAGTTTGAAGATCCGCTATCGTGAGCGTTTTTCTGAAAACCTCCGATACATATTATTTTCCATAAATATTGTATTAAATTTTAGTTCGTCTTTCGGTTTCGTAATTTTGCAAGACATTACGAGCTATATAGTAACAACGAGGTTCTAATCAATACTAGACAATTTAGAATGAAATTCGTCGCTATGTGGACACGGAGCTACCGATAGATCTATCAACAATTCAACGTGTTCAATACTTAATGACTAAAAAATGGCTATAACACTCCACTCAAGGTGCCCCGCAATTAGGTTACCCAGTTGCCCTCCTCAATTGAACAAGATATATAACCTACTAGAAAGATAAATTTAATAAGGTACTCTCAGACACCCACACTCCAGCATTCCACATAGAAACATCTTTATATCAATTTAAAATCCCGTTTTCCTCGAAAACAATTTTATTATTGATCAAATCCCGTTTCGTGGAAAGCTACGCAAAACTGTGAGTATACTCGATCCCATTTTCGTTTTAAACACTTTGGGTGCAACATGTACATTATACAAAAACATGCAACACTTGAAACTTATTTTAATCACACTATATCCACATTTAAACAGGAAAACATGTGATACTTGTTAGTCTTATATGCTATGTGTACACCTGTATCTATATGTTCATTAACTTTGCTAGCTTACCTTGACAATTATAGCGCTATAGGATTAACGCACTGCCCTTGAGTCTTGGGGTATTGTTAAGTAAAACATGTTAACCTCCTATTCGTTGCGACGATGTAGGAAAGGCATGATTGCGTTGGAAACTTGGGTTTGACATATAGTTTACTCTAGTCCAGTATATTTGTAACTTGTATACATTATTCATGTTGGGTTTGAGCACGTTAAACATTTTATTATTATGCTATGTATCAAAACTTGTTTACTCGCCAACATTATTGTTGATCATTATTTTAATACATGTTGAAGGTTGATAGATATGATGACGAAGAATCAAGCTAGGATGAACATAGAAACACACCTTAAAAATAAATAAAATTGTTTGACTACGTTTAATACAATTTGAATCTTGTTTTGAACTATTGTATGACATTTTAGTATTTATGAAATCATGATTAATTTATATTGTCACAATTAGTGTTATGATGCTTTGAGCGATTTATTTTCGTCTCATCCCGATGTTTCCGCCATCGGTTGGGGTGTAACAATTAGACCCTTCGCGCCACGCGAAGGGGTAGCACATATTCGGTCGCGCTATGCGACGAGGTGCAAGTTCGGCTATAAATTAGACGAGTTCTGAGCATTTCAGCTTGCTCAAAATCTTTCTTTCTCTCTCGATATACTGGTGTAATACCTAAATACCCGAAGTGCTAAAACTCTGCCCGTAGTAAGCTTGCTAACTCGAATCACTGGTACGGTACCCCGTCCGATCGATTGAAACCAATCCAACGGATGTTTAAGTGCTGCCTGAATAAGGCTATACTTTGTCATCACGTTGTGGGTTTTGATCTTGTGTGTCACAGCCCCCGACCTTACCCTGGGCGGGAGGTGTGAGCAGGTACAGTTGGTACCGGTGTTTATTAAATTTACAGCGGAAAATTTTATCAGGATCGTAGTTAGGAAAAATTCAGAGTTTGTAAAACACCAAAGTTTTACAATCAAAGTTTTTTTATAGGGATAAACCTTATTTGACAAAACATAATTTCTTTTCTTTATTCGGATAATCATAGCCACTTTCTTTAAGCCTTCAGTGCTTCATAGCATGCTTCTTTTACTTTCACATTAAGTTACCTGAAACGCGTTTAAAAACATTTTATCAGCGAAAAATACTGGTGAGTTCATTCGTTTGTATAAAAAAGACACATTGTTATAATTTACAGTATTAATAGTTTTTACATTTGTTTATATCTATCAATTACTCAAATCAGTACTTGTCACTCGGTGGCAGTTTCGATGTGACGTTGGTCATATCACTCATTCGGCAGTCCTGATAGTGAAGATTATCAAGTACTGTATACAAAACCCTACATACCGGTAGTAATTTCAGAATACAAAAACTTAATCACTGTAAGTATAACTGAAAAACATTTAGGGTTTTGCAAAGCATTTGAGAAAAAGAGAATGACTCACATTGTCGATTTAGGGTTTATTACTATAGCCGCCTGGTGTTAAGCCTAGGTTCCTAATAAAAACATAATGCAACACGTATTAGTGTATTATAATGATAAATCACAAGATCAAAACCTGTAACACTCGTCTTATAATTCCATTGTTTAATCATAAAATACGGACTTTTACAAACGAAATATGTAATTAACAAAAACTTAGTTAATAAACTAAGATGTACTTCATTATAGTGTTTAAACATAGTCAACTAACTAGATTAAAATATTCAACATTCAGTAGTGTTTACAAAACAACATGGTTTAAACTAGATTAGATTAGCGCGGAAGCATTCAAAACGTGTGTTCGGTTCTTGATTCTCTTGCTTGATCGACATCTACAACAAAGCGAGCATCACCTATGGTCAAAACCACATCAATTGTTAGTTTTGACATCTTAATATCAAGTAAATACAAGTTCTATTGCTAAACAGTGAAAAACAAACAAAAGTACTGCAATTGGGGCTGTCGCGCCCCGCGACGAATCAAAGCCAATCTTTCACGGCCCGCGACGTCTGTCGCATCACGCGACGGTGATAGTAGTTTGGCATCGCGTAGCGCGACGGCTTCATTTCGGCAGAAGGGTTGTTGTTTGGTGCTGTATATTTGCCCATCACTTTTATTTCCATTGTCAACTTTAAACTATCATAACTTTCGATTTATGCGTCCGTTTTAAGCGATTCTTTTTCCTATGTATCCGTATTAAAATTATGGATCTAACCATGTAGGTTTCACTTAACGAGACTCGGTTTATGAGCGTATGGCTCAAAAAAACCTTGTTTTGATTGCTTGACCCATTAACTATATGTGCATATTGTTTATCATTCTATCCTTCACCATTCTAGACATATTTACCCATTCTCGGGCTTGTAATTCTTGGCGTATTCGTACCATTACATGGCTTTACGCTAGTATACGAATTTCATGCTTATTTTCTATAATTTCAAGCATTGCCACTTTATACAATTCTTGCAACTAGTTTCTACCATTAGACCTGATAACACGGATTCATGAACTTAACTTAGTATAACCATTCATTACTAATTTGCTATCTAGCACTAGCGCATTATGAGACTTTCAACTCTCTACGCGCAAGATCAATATTAGGACATAGTTTTAACCCGTTTGGTTGACGAGTGAAGATCCTCACTTTAATGTCAAGCCAAACTATTTTTAACCAAAGTTTTGACCCGTTAGAGTGTCGAGTGAGCCTCGCCACTTCAATGACACGTCAAACGCATATTCTACGTTATGACACCATTAATAAGCTAAAATAAACATTATACGTAATATGACGGGACCAAAGTCACATACCTTTAGAGCAATCCTTTCAAATGCGTATCGCCACTAGCTTGTCCGCTTGACGTCCCAGTTTCCTTGCCTATAAAGTTCAACCATAGTTGTTTAGAACTCTCTTATAGCATATAACGCATAATTTTCCACACTAGTCAAATATGCATTTTTAGTCGGGTTTTTAACATTTATCTTCTCTTAGGCATTACATCAAACACCTAATGAGCATGATTTCATACAATTAAAAATCAAGTTCTTAACTAACTATTTAGCCAAGATTTAAGCATCCTTTCACAATTTCATGTAAATTTTTCATACCAACAAGTCAGAATTCACACCATAGAGCTCGAATACACTAAGTTAACAATGATAATCCTAGTGTTTAACATAATTCTACAAAACCCACTTGAACATGAGTGTAGGATCATGAATTCACAATTATAAGCATCAATTCAACAAGTAAATGGCTAGGGTTTAGTCCTAGACATAATTTCATTCTCAATTTCATCCAAACAATGATCATGCAAGCTCAAATTCGAATTTCATGAGTTCATCTAAAATTTAAGATAGAACCAAATAGTGAGATTTCACATACCTTATGATCCCTTCACTGAGGTGATCACTAATCTATATTCAGATTTCGATTTGGACTTGATTTGAGCCTTCAATTTGTGAGTTTTGTAAGAGTTAGGGTTTGAAGGGGAACTCCCTGGTCGGCCCTTGCTCTGATCGAATCAGACACACACTTAGGTGTGTGTTTGGTGTGTTATTTTGTTATTAAACATTCAAGTTTCAAGTTTTACAAGTTTGGTCCCTCTACTATACACAAGTTATTTAAAGGGCATTTAACCATATTTGTTCTATTATGTCAAGACACTAACTAACTAGGTTATTCATTCCTACTTATTTTATCTTGACTATTACTGATATTTAGTTTAAAATATAATATCTATATTTTCAGGGTGTTACAAGTCCACCCCCCTTAAAAAGGTTTCGTCCCCGAAACCAGAGACGTACCGAATAGTGTAGGGTAGAGACGTCTCATCTCCTCTTCGGATTCCCATGTAGTATCCGAACCTTTCCTGTGCTCCCATTTGACCTTTACTTTGCCAATTTCTTTGTTCCTCAAACTCTTCATCTTATGATCTAAAATCGCAATCGGCCTTGCTACGTAGTTGAGACTATTATCCACCTCGATATCATCATAGTGGATTTAAGCGGTTTCATCTGCTAGACACTTCCGGAGATGTGATACGTGGAATGTACTATGTATCCCACTCAACTCCTCGGGCAGTTCAAGACGGTATGCTACTTTGCCAACTCGTTCGATGATTCTAAATGGCCCAATAAACCTCGGGCTTAACTTTCCCCTTTTTCTGAACCGTATAATCCCCTTCCATGGTGACACCTTCAGCATAACCTTATCACCAAATTGAAACTCAATCGGTCTCCTTCGTTTATCTGCATACGACTTTTGTCGATCCCGAGCCGCTTTCAAGTGAGCTCGGACCAAGTCAATTTTCTCATTCGTGATTCGGACTACATCCTTATGTGCTAATTCTCGCGGACCAACCTCATCCCAACACACCGGGGTTCGGCATTTTCTACCGTAAAGCATCTCGTACGGAGCCATACCGATGCTCGCGTGGTAACTGTTATTATATGAAAATTCAACCAACGGTAGATAGACATCCCAACTACCCCCGAAGTCGATAATGCATGCCTGTAGCATATCTTCCAACGTCTGTATTGTTCTTTCACTTTGTCCATCCGTTTGTGGATGGTACACGGTGCTAATGAACAATTTAGTTCACATTCGCTCTTGGAATTCTCGCCAAAAGTTCAAAGTAAACCGAGTATCTCTGTCGGACACAATAGATATCGGTACCCCGTGGCGTGCCACTATTTCATTGGTATACACCTCTGACATCTTCTCAGATGTATAAGTCTCACGAAACGGAATGAAGTGAGCACCTTTTGTTAATCTATCCACAACTACCCATATAGCATCATATCCGCGATTGGTTTTGGGCAATTTGGTCAACAAATCCATTGTGATTTGCTCCCATTTCCATACTGGGATGTCCAACGGTTGCAGTTTACCATACGGCTTTTGGTGCTCCGCTTTAACTTGTAAACAGGTCAAGCACTTCTCTACATACTTTACGACATCTCTTTTCATTCCGGGCCACCAATAATTTTGCTTTAGATCGTTATACATCTTGGTTGCCCCCGGATGGATAGAATAACGGGATTTATGGGCTTCGTCAAGTAGAAGCGTCTTGACTCCACATGAATTTGGGACCCATATCCTCCCGAAACGAGCCGTTAACCCGTTGTTACCAATCACCAATTCTTTCAATTGGCCAACTATTCTTTCTTTCTTCCGATTTTCCTCTTTCACTGCTTCTACTTGAGATTTTCGAATTTGTTCCAGTAGACCCGATGTCACAATTAGTTGCATTGATCGTACTCGAATCGGTGTATAGTCTACCTTTCGACTACCACATTAGCTTTCCCGGGATGGTAATGTATATCACAATCGAAGTCTTTGACCGTTTCTAACCACCGCCTTTGCCTCATGTTTAATTCCTTCTGGTCGAATAAATATTTCAAACTTTTATGGTCGGTAAAAATAGTGCATTTTACCCCATACAAATAATGCCTCCATATCTTTAAGGCAAATACCACTGCCACCAACTCGAGGTCATGTGTAGGGTAATTCTTTTCATGAGTTTTTAGTTGTCTCGAGGCATAGGCTATAACATTTCCCCGTTGCATCAGAACACACCCAAGACCCGAATGTGACGCATCCGAGTAAACTACCATGTCGTCAACCCCATCCGGCAATGTCAATACCGGAGCGTGGGTCAATTTTTCTTTAAGCGTTTGGAACGCTTTCTCTTGATCTTCGCCCCAAATAAACTTTTCGCCTTTACAAGTTAGTTTGGTCAACGGCCTAGCAATCTTGGAGAAATCTTGTATGAATCTCCTATAATATCCCGCAAGCCCCAAGAAGCTTCTGATTTCCGAAGGATTCTTCGGTGGATTCCATCTCGCCACAGCTTTAATTTTTGACGGGTCTACCAACACCCCGTTCGCACTAATAATGTGCCCGAGAAATTGCACTTCTCGTAACCAGAACGCACATTTCGAGAATTTTGCATATAATTTCTCTCTCTCCTGAGTGTCTCCAGCACTTCACGTAAATGGCTTGCATGTTCTGCTTCATTCTTTGAGTACACTAAGATGTCGTCGATGAAAACTATCACCGACCTATCCAACATCGGTTTGCAAACCCGGTTCATGAGGTCCATGAAAGCCGCGGGTGCATTGGTTAACCCGAAGGACATCACGAGGAACTCGTAATGTCCGTACCGCGTACGAAAGGCCATCTTCGATACATCCTCTTCTTTGACCTTCAATTGGTGATAACCCGACCTAAGGTCAATCTTTGAGAACCAACTTGCGCCTTGTAATTGGTCAAATAAGTCATCAAGTCTTGGGAGTGGGTATCTATTTTTCACCGTGAGTTTGTTTAACTCCCGATAGCCGATACACATGTGCATACTTCCGTCTTTGTTTTTCACAAATAGCACCGGTGCACCCCACGGAGACACACTCGGTCTAATAAACCCCTTGTCGAGCAGATCTTGAATCTGAGACATTAATTCTTGTAGCTCTGATGGCGCGAGCCTATACGGTGCTTTGGCTACGGGTTTCGCACCCAGAATCAATTCGATTCCGAATTCTACCTCCCGTTCAGGTGGTACTCTCGGCAAATCTTCCGGAAACACATCAATATACTCTCGTACCACCGGTACGTCTTCAATCTTCGGCAATCCCTCCTCAGGTTCATTTGCGTAAATCATGAACGCTCTACATCCGCACCTCATAAGTTTATTAGCCTTTAACATTGAGCATATAACGGGATTACCCCCTTTTTTGCCATAAATGGTAACGTGTTTTCCACTTGGAGATGTTAATTTTATTTCCTTGCGGAAACACACGAACTTCGCGTGATGTCGGGATAACCGGTCCATCCCGACCACTACTTAGAATTCTCCCATTGACATCGGGATTAAGTCTATTGAGTATTCTTCACCATCGATACCCATCTTACAATTTTGACACACGTCACACACAATAAAACTTTTGTCATCACCTATTTCTACTTCTAATGGCATAGGTAATTTTGTCAGTACAAATGAAGGATGTCGAATAAATCCATGTGAAATAAAGGATTTATTCGCACCCGTATCAAATAACACATGTGCGGGAATTGAATTTATAGCAAATATACCTGAAAACACATCGGGTTCCTTCTTTGCCTCAGCCGCGGTTAACTGGAAGGATCTGGCTTTTGCTTTCTGAGTTTCTGCTTGCGAATCCTTGCCATCCTTCTTCCTGACCAACTCCGGGCATTCTGATTTCTTATGACCCAGCTGGTAGCATTTATAACAAACCGACACTTTCCCCAGGCATAATGCAGCCATGTGCCCTGTCTTCCCACATATAAGACACGGCTTATCTTTAAACCGAAACTCGCCCTTGTGCCCTTTCCCACAAACCTTACAACTCGGCGACCCGCCTTTCCCATCCTGTTTCTTAGATGATTCAGTTGTACGTGCCTTTTTCCTAGGCCTTGGATTAACAACTTGTGCCTGTGACACCTGTGTCACTTCAACCATCAAACAAATACCAAACCAATGAAATATTGTATTTCATACTTTGGATTTGTATAAATATGTGTATCGTTTGCACATATAAATTCTTGTTCGATTTCAAGCTTTAAATCGCTTTCTGGAGGGTTATACGCGCTCTGATGCGTAGATATAACCAGTTTAATGCAACGAACACTCCGGAATAGTGAAATAGGCTTAACATACCTTAAATAACCTTTACATAACTTAGATGTAAGTTTTGGAAGGTTTGGTGTGGCGAAATCAAGTTTATTCGCTTACAGGGACTAAATTTGACAAACTGCGAAAGTATGCCAATTTGAACTGTAACAGACATTCCGGAACATGACCATAAGTTAAACACACCTTAAATATCCTTTATATAGCTTAGAAATAGGCTTTGAGGGGTTCGGTGTGCTAAAATAAACTTTTGGGTCATTCAGGGACTAAAAGCGTCAAAAAGTGCACAAGTTTGCACTTTCGCGCATAACATACGTTCTGAATACATCCGGACATCCAAAAATTTATGTAAGCACTAAAATATTTTATTTTAGTGTTTGGCATAAGAAAAATCCATTCGTCGCGCAATTTTGATCGTTTTTCGCGCTTATGCGCATTTCGTCGTAATTAACCGAACATCGCGATCGTACGACCAAACGAACGTTGGTGACCTACCGGATAATATTTAAATCCCACAAATATTCTGTTATGATTAAAATCTTATTTTAATCAGGTCCGTGTTGAAAAATAAATTAAAACGCCTAAAAACGTTATTTTTCAAAGTTTAAGCGCGTACCGTGTGTTTCTGCGCAACACAGTGCTTCTACTGCAAAACGCAGACAACGCAGCCAGTCCTGGAAACTGAAATTATTTCAGTAATATCTTGGCGAGTTTATTTTTATAGAGTAATAAAAATAATTTAGAACGCCATAAACCTGGATTTAAACGATAGATAAAATACCCGGTACCCAGTTAAATACACGTTTTAGCCATATGCCAGGAATATGCTAAGGTATATGCTAAGGAATATGCTTGGAATATGCTAAGGAATATGCTTGGAATATGCTAAGGAATATGCTAGGAATATGCTTGGAATATGCTAAGGAATATGCTAGGAATATGCTTGGAATATGCTAGGAATATGCTTGGAATATGCTAGGAATATTCTATATGGAATTTCCTATAAATACCCAACCCTTTCATTTGAAAAAACCCACACCTTTGAAATCTAAATTTGCTCTCTAAGTTGTTGTGTTTAACACTTCATACCTGAGAGTATTCAGATTCAAACCTTCCATTCTTGGACCCTTTGTAAGTGTTCCTTCGTTCTTTTATTCTTTTAGCGTTAAAGTCAAACTTTGTTTGACTTTCTGCATTGACCAGTTCATGGTCAATGAGAAGTTCGTTTGAACTTCATAACGTGAGCGTAATCACGATGGTTATAGTCCCTAGTGACTATACCTACTGATTACCACGTTATCTAGGCTTAGTGATGAGTCGTAGTTTCGGCCAAAATACGTGTTATTGCGTATTTTGTAACCAAACTACTCTTAGGTATCAAAACTGTTTGTTTTGATACCAAACCTGTTTTCTAAACTTAGTTAAGCATGTTCTAACATGCTTAGCTCGTCACTTTTAGTTTAGTGCTTATATAGGGTCGTAAAGGTAAGCGATCTAATCAATCGCTTATACTTTCGAACCCGACCCGTTTGGTCGATCATTAGAATCCGACCAAACACATTAGGTGACCATAGTTGTATAGGGAATAACCTTCCGAGGTTATACCTTATGGTCACATCGTTTGAGTAGTTGTATGATAGGTGGTATATATGCCTTAGGTAAATTACCAAAATGCCCTTTTAACGCCAAAATTCATTTTTAGCATATGTAACATAAATTTTGGTATCTAAACTGATTTGGTAACAATATTAGACATGTTAAGGCATATTTTACTTATCATAGGACTAGTTAGGCATTCCGAACGCGTTTCACGCGAACGACGCGTTAAAGTAGCATAAGCTACCTAAACGGGTCGTAATGGGTCGTAAGCACTTAGGTTAGGTTTCATTGTAGTATGTAGGCTTAGTTAAACCATGTTACATGAGTTCCCATACTCATTTGGTTTACGAGCCCTCATTCTATCCGATCCTCTGATTTAGGTCCGTTTATTAATGTAGATACCTATATTAGGTGCCGTTTGATATTCGTGACCTTCTAGCTTTGCTTGGTGGATATCTAAAGTCTATTGAGAAATCTCAAGTGAGTACATAGACCCCTCTTTTACTGTTTTCAAACTGTTTTGGGGTGAAACACATGTGCCTACTTGTTACTTTCATGCTTTCCATGTTTACACATCATATACTTGCTATGTTCATTAGTACATTTATAGTACATGATTTCATTGTGTTTTATGCTATGTATTCCCATTGTGTGCATACTTAGTACATTGTTTTACATTACATTTTATGCTATGTATGCCCATTGTGTGCGTACTTAGTACATTGTTTTACATTACATTTTATTCTATGTATGCCCATTGTGTGCGTACTTAGTACATTGTTTTACATTACATTTTATGCTATGTATGCCCATTGTGTGCGTACTTAGTACATTGTTTTACATTACATTTTATGCTATGTATGCCCATTGTGTGCGTACTTAGTACATTGTTTTACATTACATTTTATGATATGTATGCCCATTGTGTGCGTACTTAGTACATTGTTTTACATTACATTTTATGCTATGTATGCCCATTGTGTGCGTACTTAGTACATTGTCTTACATTACATTTTATGCTATGTATGCCCATTGTGTGCATACTTAGTACATTGTTTTACATTACATTTTCTGCTATGTATGTCCTTTGTTGCATACTTAGTACATTTGTTATTCATCACATGCTTACATTTTGATATTGATATACTCAATTCATGATTTACATTAGACATAGACATTAGACATGGTTTTCACACAAACATTTTGACATTTGATTATACATAAACATTTTACGTTGGTGGTTTGGTTTGAGTAAGTGATTTAAGTAACGAGGCGTGTGTAATATGATACAAGCATGGTGGATACGCCGCTGGTACTTTCTATATATAAGTGTTTGTATGGTATTACATATCGTAGCGTTATTTGAATCATTTCAATTTAAGACATATAACATTTTATACAAATAACATACTTTTCACAAGACATTGTTTTACAAAACAACTTATCTTATACAAACTCATTTTACTTGGTTATTCATTTAACCATACATTATTCTCTTATTTATACATATCATCTGATCTTATTGCTTTTCAAATGATTTACAAGACAAAGCAAATTACAAGGTTCATGACTAAACATTTTCTTAAACTTACAAGTCATGAATCCTATTTTCACAAAACCTATGTATCTCACAGGCATTTTTATGCTGACGTACCTATTTTCACATGTGTTTTCAGGAGTTGATGCATAGGACTTATCGAGACATACTTAGGTGGACCTGTGCCTTAGTGACTTAAAACGAGACAAGAACTAGTTAATTTATGTTATGTACTCTTTATTTCTTGTTTAAAGACAATGTAACTCGCTTGTTTGATGAATAAAACGAAACTTTAATTTCCATGGTTGTGAAACATTAATTCTGTTACAACACTCCCCGACGTTTCCGCCACGTTTCGTTGTCTCACGTGGTCGGGGTGTGATAGTGCCCTTCTTTCACCTCTCTCTATTTGCTTCTTCAGCTCTATCTCCCATTCTTGAGCAGTATTAATGATTTCAGTGAGAGTCTCGTATTTCGAGGGAGTCATAAACTCCTGATACTCTGCACTTAGCATATTATAGTAATAATACACTTTCTGTTCTTCGGACGTTACCAACTCATCACAAAATCTCAGTTTGTCGAGAAAGATCCCCGTGATCTTATCGATAGATTCACCTTTCTGTCTAAGCTGAATAAATTCTTCCTTGATTTGATTGATAACTACTTTGGGGCTGTGGTGTTTAAGGAATGGCACCTTAAACTCGTCCCATATCATCGCTCTTGCCGCTTCGCTTCCAATTTCCTTTTTCTTGTTATCCCACCAATCTTTTGTTTGACCTCTTAGCTGACCCGTACCATAAGCTACGAAGTCGCTTGTGTCGCAGTGGGTTCTCTCAAACACCCCTTCAATATCGCTTAACCAATGTTGGTATATTATCGGGTCCACCTCTCCATTATAAAGTGGTGGTTTACATGCCATGAATTCCTTGTATGAGCAGCCCTTGCGCTCTCACGATTTTTCCTTTGTTGTGTTGGTACTATCCTCCAACTTCTTGATTCTTTCTTCGACTAATGAAAGTACCGTGTTTTGAATCTTATCTATGAAACCGGATAGGCTATTTTCAATTGCCTTTCCTACTTCCTCGGCAATCACTTCTTTCATTTGCTCGGTGACTATCAGCACCGCATCATCATTACCTTTATCCGTCATCTTTGAAACTGAAATGTTTACACCAATCATTAAATATTTCATCTATAACATATACTTTATTTTCTTTGGTTTAGCCAAGTTCGCGACTTGCTTTAACCGTTCTCGTTTAGTGCACTTTCCGGGTTTGAGTGTGTTAACACGCTCTTCCCGTGCACGTCACTTCATATTTTTCTTTTACATTAATAAACCTACTAACATGATTAATGTGACAACCCGCACTTTCAGATTACCACTGTTTCCTTATTATTATTATTATTATTATTATTTTGTCTAGTCCAGTTAAACTCAATACTCATCCGCGCTAACTTTTCTCATAAATGGGAGTTATGTTTATTTTATATAAATATAACAATAATAACAACTTGTTGAACAAATTGTATACACTTGGTAGTTTAGGGGTTTATTTTATATAAATATAACAATAATAACAACTTGTTGTGTCACACCCCGACCACGTAGAACATACAAAACGTGGCGGAAATGTCGGGGAGTGTTGTAACAGAATTAATTGTTTCAAATCCATGGCAATTGAAGTTTCGTTTTATTGATTAAAAGTGTTACAATGTCTTAACAAACAAATAAATACAACATAATTAACTAGTCTTGCATCTTTTATTGTCACTAAAGCCCAAGTCTGCCTATGTGTATCTTGATCATCTTATGCAACAGCTCCTGAAAAACACATGTGAAAATAGGTACGTCAGCATAAAAATGCCTGTGAGATACATAGGTTTTGTGAAAATAGGTTTCATGACTTATGTTTGAGAAAATGTTTAGTCATAAACCTTGTAATTTGCTTTGTTTTGTAAATCATTTGAAAAACAATGAGTTCAGATGATATGTATAAATAAGTGAATAATGTATGGTTAAATAAATAACCATGTAAGATGAGTTTGTATAAGATAAGTTGTTTGTAAAACAATGTCTTGTGAAAAGTATGTTATTTGTATAAAATGTTCTATGTCTCAAACTGAAATGATTCAAATAACGCTACAATATGTAATACCATACAAACACTTATATATAGGAAGTACCAGCGGCGTATCCACCATGCTTGTATCATATTACACACGCATCGTTACTTAATCATTTAATCAAACCAAACCACCAAAGTAATGTTTAACAATAGTAGAAATGTTTATGTATGGTCAAATACGGTTCACACGGTTCGCAGATACAAACGGTTCACAGATACAAACGGTTCACAGATACAAACGGTTCACAGATATAAACGGTTCACAGATACAAACGGTTCACAGATACAAACGGTTCACATATACAAACGGTTCACAGATATAAACGGTTCACAGATACAAACGGTTCACAGATACAAACGGTTCACAGATACAAACGGTTCACATATACAAACGGTTCACAGATATAAACGGTTCACAGATACAAACGGTTCACAGATACAAACGGTTCACAGATACAAACGGTTCACATATACAAACGGTTCACAGATATAAACGGTTCACATAGCCAAATAGTTATAAACGGTTCAAAATGTACTATAATGTGTTCATATACTGGATGAGCATATGCAACAAAATGTAATGTAAAACAATGTACTAAGTATGCACACAATGGACATACATAGCATAAAATGTAATGAAATCATGTACTATAATGTACTAACGAACATAGCAGGTATATGATGTGAAAACGGGAAAGCATGAATGTAACAAGTAGGCACATGTGTTCCACCCCAAAACAGTTTGGAAAACAGTAAAAGAGGGGTCTATGTACTCACTTGAGATTGCTCAGAAGTCCTAAGATAACCACCAAGCAAGCTAGAGATCGCGTATATCAAACGGCACCTAATATAGGTAACTATGTTAATAAACCGGACCTAAATCGGAAGATCTGATAGAATGAGGGTTCGTAAACCAAACGAGTATAGAGACTCGTGTCATATGGTTTAACAAAGCCTACATACTAAATGAAACCTTAATCTAAGTGCTTTCGACCCATTACGACCCGTTTAGGTAGCTTATGCTACTTTAACGCGTCGTTCGCGTGAAACGCGTTCGGACCGTCTAACTAGTCCTATGACAAGTGTTATATGCCTAAACATGTTATATAATCAGTTATGTGACAAAAGATTAGGTTACATATGCTTAATTACCAATTATACATGAAAAGGGTATTCTGGTAATTTACCTAAGGCATATAAACTACCTATCATACAACTACTCAAACGATGTGACCATAGGGTATAACCTCGGAAGGTTATTCCCTACCTACTATGGTCACCTAATGTATTTGGTCGGATCCTAATGATCGACCAAACTGGGTCGGGTTCGAGGTATAAGCGATTTATTAGATCGCTTACCCTACGACCCTAGACAACGTGGTAACCAGTAGGCATAGTCCCAAGGGACTATAACCAACGTGATTACACTCACGTTGCGAAGTTCAAACGAACTTCGCATTGACCATAACTGGTCAATGTAGAAAGTCAAACAAAGTTTGACTTTCAGACTCGAAAGACTCGAAAAGCAATAAAAGAACGAAAGAAAACTTACGAAGGGTCCCCGAATGCTAATCTCGATCCAAGAATCTCAGGTATGAAACAATGGTTTCAACTTAGAGTTCCTAAGATCAAGATTCTAGTGATTTTAGCAATGGGGGTGGATGGGTATTTATAGGAATACCCGAACCGTTAAGATCGCTTGTCGAATATCGTGCCTTAATCGTATCCGTACAAGTGTCGGAAAGTTATGGTGCCTAAATTCCATCCTTATCAGCTGACTAAGCATGTTAGAATGTGTGGTTGTGAATTAAACAGCTGTTTATACATCGAATCTGGTCCCGAAAGTGCAAAACTGATATTTCTGCCCAGATAAGGCGCTCGCGTAGCGCGACGGTAAAGGCCCTATCCAGTCGCGCTACGCCACCATGCACCAGCTTCAGAAAAGTTTCAAAATTGACAGTTTTGGTCCCTGTGGTGTTTTAAGGCCTTTTTCGATGCGTTTGAACCCCGTTAACCTCATTTTAAGGCTCTAAAATGAAGTTAAAGTATAGGGAACTCAAAACATGCTCAAAAATATGCCGGAGGTTGGTTCATTTGGCCGTACGGACGCGATGTTCGCTTAATTACGACGGAATGCGCATAAGCGCGAAAAACGATCCAAATGACGTGACGAATGGATTTTTCTTATGCCAAACACTAAAATAAAATATTATAGTGCTTACATAAATTTTTGGATGTCCGGATGTATTCAGAACGTAAGTTATGCGCAAAAGTGCAAACTTGTGCACTTTTTGACACCTTTAGTCCCTGAATGACCCAAAAGTTTATTTTAGCACACCGAACCCCTCAAAGCCTATTTCTAAGCTATATAAAGGATATTTAAGGTGTGTTTAACTTATGGTCATGCTCCGGAATGTCTGTTACAGTTCAAATTGGCATACTTTCGCAGTTTGTCAAATTTAGTCCCTGTAAGCGATTAAACTTTGATTTCACCACACCAAACCTTCCAAAACTTATATCTAAGTTATGTAAAGGTTATTTAAGGTATGTTAAGCCTATTTCACTATTCCGGAGTGTTCATTGGATTAAACTGGTTATATCTACACATCAGTGCGTGTATAACCTTCCAGAAAGCGATTTAGAGCTTGAAATCGAACAAGAGTTGATATGTGCAATCGATACACATATATTTAACAAATCCCAAGTATGAAATACAATATTTCATTGGCTTGGTAGTTGTTTGATGGTTGAAGTGACCCAGGTGTTACAGTCTCCCCTACTTTAGGAAATTTCGTCCCGAAATTAATTCGTAGGAGTCTATTTGTGACTTTGTGTCAGATAACCACCAGAGATATGTAAAGCATAATCCTGTCATTTCCTTAACGGACATTCTTCAGAATGAAAATGAACAAACGGAGTCATTTTCCTCAACGAGTATTCTTCAGAAGCGGAAATGAAGGAATAAACAAATGGGGATTCATTTCCTTAACGGACAATTTTCAGAAACGAAAATGAACAAACGGAGTCATTTTCAACAGATGCTTCCTTAGAAACGGAAATGAAAATGATAGACAAACGGATATTCATTTCCTCAACGGACAAATCTTCAGAAACGAAAATGAACAAACGGAGTCATTTTCAACGGTTGCTTCCTCAGAAACGGAAATGAAAATGATAGACAAACGGATATTCATTTCCTCAACGGACAAATCTTCAGAAACGAAAATGAACAAACGGAGTCATTTTCAACGGTTGCTTCCTCAGAAACGGAAATGAAAATGATAGACAAACGGATATTCATTTCCTCAACGGATAATCTTTAGAAACGAAAATGAACTAACGGAGTCATTTTCAACGGTTGTTTCCTCAGGTTCGGAAATGAAGGATTAAATAAACGGATATTCATTTCCCTCGACGGATACTCTTCAGAACGAAAATGCACAAACGGAGTCATTTTCCTCAACGGGTATTCTTCAGAATTGGAAATAAAGGATAAACGGATATTCATTTCCTCAACAGATATTCTTCAGAAGTGAAAAATGAATAGCTAGTTCATTTTTCCTCAACGGATACTTCATCAGAATTGGAAATGAATAGGGTTAACTTCTAGGTACATGACAAAGCTCGCTGTGGTTTCTGTGCACTAAATTCCATAATTATGTATGCATCCATAATTACGTAATTCCTTGCATAGTCCGCATAGTTTGTCTTGTAATGTTCATAAGCACATAATCACATAGTTTTTTAATTGTTATTATCTTGTTATTGATTGCAATTAACTTGGCACCTCGTACTTCGTTTCTCTTGGAAGAAACGGGTACTTAGGATTTTCGTGGAAAACGCAAGAGATCATACAACGGAAGAAATTTGGAAGTAGTCTGTTCTTCAAGGAATGCGGTTCCTTGATTGTCGGTATTGTAGGGGATATGTTGTTTATACATACAATCACATAAATACATTGCAATGTAAATAAAAGATTTATTTATAAACAAATGATAACAACAACTGTTTCATGGATCGTGACAACAAAAGAAAATAATACATGGGACGTAATTATTTCTAAACGATGTTGTCTTCTGGTTGGTCAAATGCTCATCCCTGCGCTGGATTTGCATTAGCAAGCCTTGGGCAATTCCTACGAAAATGGCCCATCTCGCCACAGTTGTAGCAAGATCCCTGTGGAAAACGAGCTTGAGCAGGATTGTTGCCAGCTTGATTTGGTGCAGCTGCGGTTGGGCAAACCCTAGCTGTA
Source organism: Helianthus tuberosus (assembly GCA_030545235.1). Lineage (NCBI taxonomy): Eukaryota > Viridiplantae > Streptophyta > Magnoliopsida > Asterales > Asteraceae > Helianthus > Helianthus tuberosus. The sequence goes on along the minus strand of CM060396.1, from coordinate 121,074,182 downwards.
TGACCTATAAGTCCGCAAACTTGGCATGTGCGGCACTTCACCCCAGCATGATGATGTAGGCCACATTGGTTGCACAAGGGTGCAGTTCCGTTGTAGGGTTTCCTGGCAGGGGGTTGAGCTGGTTGGTTGAGAACGGCTTGATCATTGTGAGCGACCACAGCGTAGTTCTGAGAAGCCTTTCGCTTCTTTGACCTCTTAGGGGATCCAGTCTGTTCATCCATGATCTTTGATTCCTCGATTGGTTTCGATTCTTCGACCGGCTTCTTGTCACCTTTTCGGAAAAGTTTACCTTTCCTGATCTTTGATTCAGTCAAGGTTGCAGATAGCTCAATGGCCTGTCTAACTGTAGTAGGGTTGCTACCAGTCAAAATGTCTTGTATTGAATCAGGGAGGCCATCAATGTACTTTTCGATTGCCTTATCCAAAGGCGTGACCATGTTTGGGCATAACAGACTTAACTCTTCATAACGGTCCGTGTAGGCTCGATGTTCACCGCTGTCTTGCTCAAGATTGTCGAATTCCCTTTCCAAAGCCCTGATCTCGTGTCGAGGACAGAATTCCTTCATCATAAGGGCCCTAAGTTCAGCCCATGTCTGTGCTAGAGCAACTTCTGCACCACGATCCCTCATAACCCCGTTCCACCACGTAAGGGCTCTCTTCTGGAACATACTCGAAGCAAACTCGACCTTGCGATTGTCAGGACACTGCACGTGGCGGAAAGTATTCTCAATGCTCTCGAACCATTGAAGAAGCCCAGTCGCTCCCTCAGAACCACTAAACTTGAGTGGTTTCGCCGAGTTAAAACTCTTGAAATTGCATGGACCATTGTTGTTGTTCTTGGCTTGATTCCATTGAGCAAAGAGGTTTGGGAATTGAGCAGCCATTTGCTGCGCAATGATTTCTGCCAGCTCGGCAGTCGCTATCTGGTTTTCGCGTCGAGGAGGCATTCTAAAAGAGGAAACATTAAAGGAAACGAGTGAGAGAATTAGACGAAAAGAATGAGATGAAACAAATTTGATGAAAGCAATGGATAGTGGTCATTTGTTTGTTACTACAAAGCAACAAACGACCTCGGTGAATAATCAAAGTAAATAGGTCAAAAATAATGTATCGCGAAGACATGCTCGCCTATAAGTGAACACTCATCCCAAGAATTCCCAGGTAAGCACAACTGGTCTCGCGTCTAGTTGAGATGTATACGAAGTGCTTGCCTAGACAGAAAACTCAGAATACAGGCATTCACCCTTCCAGTTTGCACGTGTTCACATTATTTAAAACCCAAAACCTTGACGAGATTTTTGAAAACTCAAAGGGGTTCAAAACCTTATAACAGAGGGTTCAAAACCTAGTAATTAATCATCCTAGAACAGATGATTAGTTTTCAAAGCGGTTTCGAAAATTATGTTCTTGTTGTGGTAGTCGCCTAAGGATAGGTGACGGTATTGTTTTTATGACTAAACGCAAGTAAACTCACGTTAGGGTCCTAAGAAGGTTATAGACTAGGTCAAAGCATTACTAATAACCTAATTCCCTATAACCATTGGCTCTGATACCATCTTTTCTGTCACACCCCGACCACGTAGAACATACAAAACGTGGCGGAAATGTCGGGGAGTGTTGTAACAGAATTAATTGTTTCAAATCCATGGCAATTGAAGTTTCGTTTTATTGATTAAAAGTGTTACAATGTCTTAACAAACAAATAAATACAACATAATTAACTAGTCTTGCATCTTTTATTGTCACTAAAGCCCAAGTCTGCCTATGTGTATCTTGATCATCTTATGCAACAGCTCCTGAAAAACACATGTGAAAATAGGTACGTCAGCATAAAAATGCCTGTGAGATACATAGGTTTTGTGAAAATAGGTTTCATGACTTATGTTTGAGAAAATGTTTAGTCATAAACCTTGTAATTTGCTTTGTTTTGTAAATCATTTGAAAAACAATGAGTTCAGATGATATGTATAAATAAGTGAATAATGTATGGTTAAATAAATAACCATGTAAGATGAGTTTGTATAAGATAAGTTGTTTGTAAAACAATGTCTTGTGAAAAGTATGTTATTTGTATAAAATGTTCTATGTCTCAAACTGAAATGATTCAAATAACGCTACAATATGTAATACCATACAAACACTTATATATAGGAAGTACCAGCGGCGTATCCACCATGCTTGTATCATATTACACACGCATCGTTACTTAATCATTTAATCAAACCAAACCACCAAAGTAATGTTTAACAATAGTAGAAATGTTTATGTATGGTCAAATACGGTTCACACGGTTCACAGATACAAACGGTTCACAGATACAAACGGTTCACAGATACAAACGGTTCACAGATATAAACGGTTCACAGATACAAACGGTTCACAGATACAAACGGTTCACATATACAAACGGTTCACAGATATAAACGGTTCACAGATACAAACGGTTCACAGATACAAACGGTTCACAGATACAAACGGTTCACATATACAAACGGTTCACAGATATAAACGGTTCACAGATACAAACGGTTCACAGATACAAACGGTTCACAGATACAAACGGTTCACATATACAAACGGTTCACAGATATAAACGGTTCACATAGCCAAATAGTTATAAACGGTTCAAAATGTACTATAATGTGTTCATATACTGGATGAGCATATGCAACAAAATGTAATGTAAAACAATGTACTAAGTATGCACACAATGGACATACATAGCATAAAATGTAATGAAATCATGTACTATAATGTACTAACGAACATAGCAGGTATATGATGTGAAAACGGGAAAGCATGAATGTAACAAGTAGGCACATGTGTTCCACCCCAAAACAGTTTGGAAAACAGTAAAAGAGGGGTCTATGTACTCACTTGAGATTGCTCAGAAGTCCTAAGATAACCACCAAGCAAGCTAGAGATCGCGTATATCAAACGGCACCTAATATAGGTAACTATGTTAATAAACCGGACCTAAATCGGAAGATCTGATAGAATGAGGGTTCGTAAACCAAACGAGTATAGAGACTCGTGTCATATGGTTTAACAAAGCCTACATACTAAATGAAACCTTAATCTAAGTGCTTTCGACCCATTACGACCCGTTTAGGTAGCTTATGCTACTTTAACGCGTCGTTCGCGTGAAACGCGTTCGGACCGTCTAACTAGTCCTATGACAAGTGTTATATGCCTAAACATGTTATATAATCAGTTATGTGACAAAAGATTAGGTTACATATGCTTAATTACCAATTATACATGAAAAGGGTATTCTGGTAATTTACCTAAGGCATATAAACTACCTATCATACAACTACTCAAACGATGTGACCATAGGGTATAACCTCGGAAGGTTATTCCCTACCTACTATGGTCACCTAATGTATTTGGTCGGATCCTAATGATCGACCAAACTGGGTCGGGTTCGAGGTATAAGCGATTTATTAGATCGCTTACCCTACGACCCTAGACAACGTGGTAACCAGTAGGCATAGTCCCAAGGGACTATAACCAACGTGATTACACTCACGTTGCGAAGTTCAAACGAACTTCGCATTGACCATAACTGGTCAATGTAGAAAGTCAAACAAAGTTTGACTTTCAGACTCGAAAGACTCGAAAAGCAATAAAAGAACGAAAGAAAACTTACGAAGGGTCCCCGAATGCTAATCTCGATCCAAGAATCTCAGGTATGAAACAATGGTTTCAACTTAGAGTTCCTAAGATCAAGATTCTAGTGATTTTAGCAATGGGGGTGGATGGGTATTTATAGGAATACCCGAACCGTTAAGATCGCTTGTCGAATATCGTGCCTTAATCGTATCCGTACAAGTGTCGGAAAGTTATGGTGCCTAAATTCCATCCTTATCAGCTGACTAAGCATGTTAGAATGTGTGGTTGTGAATTAAACAGCTGTTTATACATCGAATCTGGTCCCGAAAGTGCAAAACTGATATTTCTGCCCAGATAAGGCGCTCGCGTAGCGCGACGGTAAAGGCCCTATCCAGTCGCGCTACGCCACCATGCACCAGCTTCAGAAAAGTTTCAAAATTGACAGTTTTGGTCCCTGTGGTGTTTTAAGGCCTTTTTCGATGCGTTTGAACCCCGTTAACCTCATTTTAAGGCTCTAAAATGAAGTTAAAGTATAGGGAACTCAAAACATGCTCAAAAATATGCCGGAGGTTGGTTCATTTGGCCGTACGGACGCGATGTTCGCTTAATTACGACGGAATGCGCATAAGCGCGAAAAACGATCCAAATGACGTGACGAATGGATTTTTCTTATGCCAAACACTAAAATAAAATATTATAGTGCTTACATAAATTTTTGGATGTCCGGATGTATTCAGAACGTAAGTTATGCGCAAAAGTGCAAACTTGTGCACTTTTTGACACCTTTAGTCCCTGAATGACCCAAAAGTTTATTTTAGCACACCGAACCCCTCAAAGCCTATTTCTAAGCTATATAAAGGATATTTAAGGTGTGTTTAACTTATGGTCATGCTCCGGAATGTCTGTTACAGTTCAAATTGGCATACTTTCGCAGTTTGTCAAATTTAGTCCCTGTAAGCGATTAAACTTTGATTTCACCACACCAAACCTTCCAAAACTTATATCTAAGTTATGTAAAGGTTATTTAAGGTATGTTAAGCCTATTTCACTATTCCGGAGTGTTCATTGGATTAAACTGGTTATATCTACACATCAGTGCGTGTATAACCTTCCAGAAAGCGATTTAGAGCTTGAAATCGAACAAGAGTTGATATGTGCAATCGATACACATATATTTAACAAATCCCAACTTTGAAATACAATATTTCATTGTCTTGGTAGTTGTTTGATGGTTGAAGTGACCCAGGTGTTACATGTTGCACAATGATATAGGTACGATTACATGTATGAACAAGTTTTGCGAGACTCGTTATGGAAACTGTGATATGCATGTATATGTGATGTGTTATATATGAAGCTTTACCTTGATTGTGTTTATAAGATTACATGAACGAGCATGATTATATGATTGTGAGTTGTTACATTAAATGATACACGTTTAGAGTTTATGTATATTCAACCCCCCACTTGTACTCGGAGCCGTAGAACCCGTCTGACCACACTCCCCAATCCTGTTCTTAGCCCACTTTCCCTAAGCCCAAACTAACTAAGCTAAGCCTAAACCTCCGAAGCCCAAAACAAATCTAATCGATATACATGCACCCACATTTAATTAAACTGCATGCGGTGTTTCTTGTTACGCTCAAACGCATAGACGCAACCCTAGCATTAACCCTCTCCGCTCTCTGGAAGTCGACGGCAAGGCAGCCTCCCTCTCCTTCGAAGTATTCGCTGGATCGGCGCAACCCCTCTCTCGTTACAGTCACTTTGCACGCTTGTCCCTATTCGGTCAGTCACTATCCTCGTAATCTAGATTCCCTGTTGTGTTATGTTTATCACGTTATTACTCATACGAATGATATCCAATAACTAGTGATTAGATGTTAGGTCATTGGCACGAACTCGAAACCATGCATGATGTTATGCCGATAGATTATGGGTTGAAGGATGTAATGTTTTGATTGTTCGTACAGATTTATGTTCTTGATCTAATCGGGATTATTATATGACATGTTGTGGCTGTATGAAAGATAGAGACCCATAAATAGTCTGATGTATCTTGGAACTATGTTGTTAGAAAGATTGTTATACATGTGTTGGTAGGGTAAGGGAATAGAATAATATGATCAGATAATGATACTGTGCATAATGTTTTGGCATATGAAAATTGTTATAAGAAAGATGATATACATGATGATCAGTGATGCATAAACCTGATGACTAAATGTTAGGCGGCGATGAAATTGGTTTGAATGTGGATAGCCATGATGAGTGTTATTGTTATGTGATTGGAGTTCATATGCTATGTTAGGAAAATTCTTTGAATCTTTGTGACAAAATTGACATGCATAACTGCTTAATTTCATAACTCATGGGAACGGAATTAGTGGGGGTTAGTCACGGGAATTATGATGGAATGGAATTATTGGATCAATTGCACATTTCCGGCCACACACCATGACTTCACAGTAAAATATATACACTATTAGATTTCATGTTGTAGTGGGTAGAGGATGCTTGATGATAGTTTCATACCGTTAGTGTGGTCACACATTCTCGATGAGTCGCACACTCACATGATGGACCTTTAAACCAATTTAGGCCCCATTAGTTAATTGGGTTTTACATGCTGATCGGGCCACGGGATGACCGCACACCGGTCCGCGAACAAAATAGGAGTTGCACATTACGTAAATAGCAAACCAACTGATAAGTAAATGTGTGAAATATAAACTGTGACGTGGACTTGTGTGACCCGAACACCTGTTATGAGACTTCGTGACGGCAAGGGGCCATTATGTGCTTGATCAACTATTATAATATCGTGTGTGACATTATGTGTGTACTATTTGTGTAATATGTAGAAGGGATACTTGATTAAGTGTTTACGAAACTGATCATTGTCGGTAACTGCGATAGGGTTCGGTAGATCAACTTGGAATACGTAATTTAATCTACCGAGAAAATCTAAGGTGAGTTCATCTCTTGAGCATGCGTCCTGGTGGTTGGGACAGTCTTTGGGTATCCCTGAGAGGGATCAGTTTTGGGTAAATCATGGGTATTCCTGAGAGGAATTTGTCTTTTGGGTAAATCTAGAATGTTGGATAATATACTCTTCCTATCACCATTAAAGTCCCTCCGTGTTGTTTGGTTACCTGAGAGGTAACAAGGTATTAGTTAGTAGCACTACTTAGGTTTGGCACCCTCACCCTGTACCTGAGAGGACGGGGGTGAACTAATGACCTAGTCATGACCAATGCTTTGATAGGAGCATTGGAGAAAGGGCAATGTAAATCAGGATCCGTCTTGTATTCGGGATATTATCAACATTAAATTCAATGGATTAACTAAACACTTGGTAACCAACATTTTCATAAAACTATAAACTCACCAGCGTTGTCTGATACACTTGTTGCATGCTCGCAGGTCGTTAGATGTCCTGGATTTGGAACTTGTTGTCTGGAGTAGCTGGAGTGGTCATGGGTCGACTGGAGGGATTCATGTGATTGATTTTTTCATAATATACATTGGTTTTGAAATTGTTTAACCTTGGTTTACTGTTTGCTTCCGCTGAACATGATGATTTCATTTAAACTTGTTGATGGTATTTTTCATTAATAATTGAGGATTTTATTTATAAACTTGAATGGGTTCAATGTAATTAGTAGCTCGTTGTTGGTACGTCACACGCCTAGTAGGGACACTCCCTAGGTGGCATTTTGGGGGTGTGACAGTTTGGTATTAGAGCCACTGGTTATAGTGAACTTGGTTTTAAAACGTTTTATAAAACCAGACTATAACCGAACAGTTCCGAAATCGACCATGACCTCAGCTCCAGATTGCAAGGTTCGTCTTTCTCACTTGTTGCATACATTACATGACTAGTACACATTTGCTTATGACGCAACATACGAACACATACTCGTCACTATAGCATGATTGCATGAATTGCTTGCTTACATTATGATGCATTTTAAAACCGTGAGGGGCGGGCGCTGAGAGCGTGCTGGCCGCCAAAGCGGACAACATCATGGTGCGTTGATAGTATGTCATAGTCTTTGGATTTCTGTGATCTTATTACCTTGATAACCTCCGTTTGACATTTGAGTTTGAGGAACCATTTGACATGAGTTGGGAGGAACTGAGATGGGCATGCAAATCACAATATTATTGTGGGTGCACACCTAATAATAATGTGGGATGCATGTGAGTCCCAGTGAGACTTAACAAGTGAAAAAGGGGTTCTGTTCCGTTATTCGAACAGTGTGATCATAATAAATCTATAGGAGTCATAGCAGTGGTTGTCTCCTACTTGAACGTGATCTCCTCACTCCTCTCTGAATTCTTACGAATCTCGAAGCTATCGTGTATTACTTGAACACCCATCTGAACGCCTAGCGAACTGTGGAGAATGTTAGGTGCTAGTACGAACGTCCTTGAGTTGGATGTCGCAGTGTCGAATGATTGGTTGATACCCTTCTCACTTCTCTTCGTTTGCTGGAACTCAATGTATTGACGTCTTAGATCCCAAAGTGCGATCACTTCTGCAACACTCTTGTAACATACCATGTATTACTCAATTAACTTGCTAGATCGATGGGCAAGAGGATGAGCGTAGTATCCCACCGACCTCAGTATTAGAACAGCTTTGGTTACCAGTAACGAACACCAGCAAACTGACTTCAATCGAATCCTTAACCCTAGCCAATGACTTATGGGAATCAACTCCTACGAATCAATCGGGACATAAACGATAACAATTGACTATAGAGTGGAATGTGTAACTTCCCACGCAGTGAGTAGTGCCTTAGTGCGTGACACGGGATATGAAAGATGTACCCTGTCGGTGAAAGGTCGCAGGGCCCCGTTACAAGCAACGACATTAGGGGCAACAGTTACGGCGACATCGAGGCGCTCGTAATCGTAGTCTACAGTATGAAAAAGAAGGTCACTCCGACAAGGATTGACTGTTGTTAAGTCAAAATGTCAACAACCAAGGGAACAATGACGGTAATTGGAAATCCGTTTGATCGTAATAGCAACACTAGAAATGATGCTCGTGGAAGAGCATTTAGGATCGGTGTGGACGACGCCAGGCATAATAGCAACATGGTAGCTTGTATGGGTAGCAAATCGCTTCGTCTCGGTTCTGTTTAACTCTGATGCTTCTCGAAACCGAACCTGTTGTGGAATCGGCTGATGGCAAGTCAACTAAAGCCTTGTATGTTCGTTGGGATGCAAAATCGACCTTGTGGGACAAGTGTTCGACATCGACCTTCCTTCTGCTATCCTTGATGACTTCGATGCAGTAGTTGCGTAGATTGGTTATCTAGACATCTCGTAGATACGCCCTATGGGAAGGAAATTTTGCGTCGCTTTATACTTTGAAGTGTCAGAGTGGTGTAAAGGGTAGCATCATATCAGCAATGAAGGCCCAGAAGTGTCTACGGAGGGATTACCCCGCTATGTTAGCAACCGATACTGATGTTAAGGCTAAGGAAAAGAGGATTGAGGATCCACCAATGGTTCGTGATTCCTCTCGGTGTGCTACCCGAGGAACTTTCAGGTTTAATACCACAACTGTTAGGCAGAGTCTTAGATTGATCTCACGACTAGAGGCAGCCTTGATTACTCGTACTCCTTATCGTCTAGCGCCTGGAAGGTTGCAAGGGCTGTCTAATCAACTACAGGAACTGTTGAACAGACCCCACATTATGTGTACTGATTGTTGGACCTAGCTTTTTGCCTTGGGGAGCCCTAGTTATATCCGCGAAGATAAGCCTTTTCGTATGTGTACTGATTGTCGGGAACCCAACAAGGTGACAGTCAAGAACCATTTGCCTTGACCATGTATTGACAACCTGTTGACCAGCCGTGAGGATCAAGCTCCTATTCGAGGGTTGACTAACGAACGAACTATCATCAGATGGAAGACCAAGGGGAGAATGTTCCTAAAACGGCATATCGAACTCGATATGGCCATTGCGACTTTGTACACCATGATCATTGGGTTAATCAGCACACCAGCAGCTTTATGGACCACAAGAATTGACCGTGTTTGTTGATGACGTTTTGAATCATTACCAGGAGAAAGGAACAACATGGCCGGCATATGTATCCTATCTTAGAGCTCCCGAGGGAGGAGCTACTCTTCGTGAAGTTTTGTTAAAGGTGACTTCTGGATTCGAGAGGTACATTTTGATCATGTAACCAATGAAGTGGGAATACACGTGGATCATGCTAGGATCCATTTTGTTAAGAAACTGATCGACACCAAAGATTCCTTCGGGGATACAACAATTTCTTGGTTTCACTGGAGACTATCGTAGATTCATCATAGGATTTTCGAAGATCACGCAGCTTAAGTCTCTTTAGCACAGCAGGGTGTTGTGTTTGTGGAAGATAAAAGAGGAGGATGTCTTTTCAGCTTTCGAATCCCAACTCCGCAATGCTCTGAGCATCGTCTTTGCCCAAGGGTGCGGGTGATCTAGTAGTATACCATGATGGTTCAAATCAGAGTTCCAGTTACACGTCGACGCAACACGAGGAAGTAATGGCTTATGTAGTGGATTTACAGGAAGAGTTGCACGAGTCACAACCTGCGGTGGAAACCATGGCCTTTGGATTTAAGTTGGAGGCACTACTTGGACGGTACCAAATGCACTACTTAGACCGATCACAAGGGCCTCCCGTGTACCCTAGTTTCGAAAGAGCTAGATCAGTTAATGGCATCGCTGGATGGAATTGTTGGATGATTATGACTGCGAAACTTGAATGTGCTCGAGCTCTGTAGCTCATTATCGACAATAACCTACCTGATCAGACTCGCTCTGTTCAGACTGGAGAACTGAAGGAAGAGGACTTTCAAGTAGAACCCATGCGGGGCATGGAGAAGCAACCTTTGGCAGGTTGGATGCTATTCGCTACCCCATGGAACGAATGTGGGTCTCGTTATTCGGCAACTTTAGGGAACTCATGTTGAGCAAGGCACACCAGCCTCGATATTCTGGTCGTCTGGGTTATGATGAGAAATATTGGGATTTATAAATCTTGTACTGGTGATCGGGCATGAAGGCCCACCTAGCTATGCATGTGAATGATGTTAGACTTGTGGGAAGTCAAGGTGGAGTATCAGCAATCAGAAGCACCCATATGGGAATGAGAACAGACTGCCATAGATTCTGTCACCAGTCTAGTTACAACTCGAAAGAGAAACAATATCACCTAAGTGATTGTTGATGGTCTCACGTTACCAGTACACTTTCTTGCAATCAAGGAAACTGACGAGTCTTCACAGCCGTGAATGTTCCTCTGTGAGAGGCGGCTTTTAAGCATGAGGTGCCAACTCCTATTACCCCTGATTTTGATTTATACCTGATTTATGACAGACAATACACAACACCCTTGGCTCACGTCTAGACATGAGCATTGCTTATCACCGTAGGACAAACAGTCTGAGTAAAAAAACCATCCTGACACTCGAAGACATGCTGCGAGCATGGGTGTGATTGACTTTAGTGAAAATTGGAATGACACTTACCTTTGGTTGAGTTCTGCTACAGCAGTTACCATTCTGTCTGAGGCATTACATGGATGATAATGCCGATCTCCTTGTGGGACTAAGGTGGGCGACAACCTAATCACAGATCCAGGAATGGTACTTGAAACCTCTGAGAAAAGTTGATAAGCTTAGGAAACACTGGGGTTCGCTGTAGGCGATCGTATCATGTTGAAAATCTCGCCCTGGGAGGGTGTGATACGCTTGGGAAGCATGGCAAGCTTAACTTACTTTATGTTGAGTTATTCATAATTCTGGAAAGAGTCGGTAACGCGACTTACAAATTCGAGCTACCCGACAAGTTAGGAAACACACATAATGCTATATACGTCTCGAATCTAAGGCAGAATTTGCCCGATAAAACGCTTGTGATACCTTTTACTAGAATCTAAGGTTAACGACAAGTTGCAGTTGTCGAGTAATCTACCTAAAACATGGACCAAGAAGTCAAGGTTGTTGATTTAGTCAAATTTTAAATCGTGAGAGTTCGTAGGAACTCAAGTCATCGATTAGAGTTCACGGGAAAACGCAAAGAACTGATGAAGCTCTAGTATCCCCGATTGTTCAAACGGCTGAAGTAACTCTTGTTGTTACTTGTCAAATTTCGGGACGAAATTTCTTTCAAGTTGGGGATGATGTGGTACCCGCGGAAAATCCACAGTCATCCTGATTTAACATCCTGCCGTTTTAGGTTACTCATCAAATTTCAGGACGAAATTTCTGTCAAGTTGGGGATGATGTGACAACCCGCACTTTCAGATTACTACTGTTTCCTTATTATTATTATTATTATTTTGTCTAGTCCAGTTAAATTCAATACTCGTCCGCGCTAACTTTTCTCATAAATGGGAGTTATGTTTATTTTATATAAATATAACAATAATAACAACTTGTTGAACAAATTGTATACACTTGGTAGTTTAGGGGTTTATTTTATATAAATATAACAATAATAACAACTTGTTGCATAATGATATAGGTACAATTACATGTATGAACAAGTTTTGCGAGACTCATTATGGAAACTGTGATATGTATGTATATGTGATGTGTTATATATGAAGCTTTACCTTGATTGTGTTTATAAGATTAGATGAACGAGCATGATTATATGATTGTGAGTTGTTACATATTAAATGATACGTTTAGAGTTTATGTATATTCAACCCCACACTTATACTCAGAGCCGTAGAACCCATTTGACCACACTCCCCAATCCTGTTCTTAGCCCACTTTCCCTAAGCCCAAACTAACTAAGCTAAGCCTAAACCTCCGAAGCCCAAAACAAATCTAATCGATATACATGCACCCACATTTAATTAAACTGCATGCGGTGTTTCTTGTTACGCTCAAACACATAGACACAACCCTAGCATTAACCCTCTCCTCTCTCTGGAAGTCGACGGCAAGGTAGCCTCCCTCTCATTCGAAGTATTCACTGGATCAGCGCAGCCCCTCTCTCGTTATAGTCACTTTGCATGCTTGTCCCTATTCGGTCAGTCACTATGCTCGTAATCTAGATTTCCTGTTGTGTTGTTTTTATCACGTTATTACTCGTACGAATGATATCCGATAACTAGTGATTAGATGTTAGGTTATTGGCACGAACTTGAAACCATGCATGATGTTATACCGATATATTAGGGGTTGAAGGATGTGATGTTTTGATTGTTCGTACAAATTTATGTTCTTGATCTAATCGGGATTATTATATGACATGTTGTGGCTGTATGAAAGATAGAGACCCATAAATAGTCTGATGTATCTTGGAATTATGTTGTTAGAAAGATTGTTATACATGTGTTGGTAGGGTAAGGGAATTGAATAATATGATCAGATAATGATACTGTGCATAATGTTTTGGCATATGAAAATTGTTATAAGAAAGATGATATACATAATGATCAGTGATGCATAAACCTGATGACTAAATGTTAGGCGGCGATGAAATTGGTTTGAATGTGGATAGCCATGATGAGTGTTATTGTTATGTGATTGGAGTTCATATGCTATGTTAGGAAAATGCTTTGAATCTTTGTGAGAAATTGACATGCATAACTACTTAATTTCATAACTCATGGGAACAGAATTAGTGGGGTTAATCACGGGAATTATGATGGAATGGAATTATTGGATCAATTGCACATTTCCGGCCACACACCACGACTTCACAGTAAAATATATACACTATTAGATTTCATGTTGTAGTGGGTAGTGGATGCTTGATCATAGTTGCATACCGTTAGTGTGGTCGCACATTCTCGATGAGTCGCACACTCACATGATGGACCTTTAAACCAATTTAGGCTCCATCAGTTAATTGGGTTTTACATGCTGATCGGGCCACGGGATGACCGCACACCGGTCCGCGAACAAAATAGGAGTTTACATTACGTGAATAGCAAACCAACTGATAAGTAAATGCGTGAAATATAAACTATGAGGTGGACTTGTGTGACCCGAACACCTGTTATGAGACTTCGTGACGGCAAGGGGCCATTATGTGCTTGATGAACTATTATAATATTGTGTCTGACATTATGTGTGTACTATTTGTGTAATATGTAGAAGGGATACTTGATTAAGTGTTTACGAAACTGATCATTGTCGGTAACTGCGATAGGGTTCGGTAGATCAACTTGGAATACGTAATTTAATCTACCGAGCAAATCTAAGGTGAGTTCATCTCTTGAGCATGCGTCCTGGTGGTTGGGACAGTCTTTGGGTATCCCTGAGAGGGATCAGTTTTGGGTAAATCATGGGTATTCCTGAGAGGAATATGTCTTTTGGGTAAATCAGGAATGTTGGATAATATACTCATCCTATCACCATTAAAGTCCCTCCGTGTTGTTTGGTTACCTGAGAGGTAACAAGGTATTAGTTAGTAGCGCTACTTAGGTTTGGCACCCTCACCCCGTACCTAAGAGGACGGGTGTGAACTAATGACCTAGTCATGACCAATGCTTTGATAGGAGCATTGGAGAAAGGGCAATGTAAATTAGGAGCCGTCTTGTATTCGGGATATTATCAACATTAAATTCAATGGATTAACTAAACACTTGGTAACCAACGTTTTCGTAAAACTATAAACTCACCAGCGTTGTCTGATACACTTGTTGCATGCTCGCAGGTCGTTAGATGTCTTGGATTTGGAACTTGTTGTCTGGCGTAGCTGGTGTGGTCATGGATCGACTGGAGGGATACATGTGATTGATTTCTTGATACTATACTTTGGTTTTGAAATTGTTTAACCTTGGTTTACTGTTTTCTTCTGCTGAACATGATGATTTCATTTAAACTTGTTGATGGTATTTTTCATTAATAATTGAGGATTTTATTTATAAACTTGAATGGGTTCAATGTAATTAGTTGCTCGTTGTTGGTACGTCACACGCCTAGTATGGACACTCCCTAGGTGGTATTTTGGGGTTGTGACAATTAACTCTTACCGGATGTTGATCAAGCTTGAACCGAACACATTTTGTTAACAACCTTGAGCTCTGATTACCAACTTGTAACACTCGTCTTATAATTCCATTGTTTAATCATAAAATACGAACTTTTACAAACGAAATACGTAATTAACAAAAACTTAGTTAATAAACTAAGATGTACTTCATTATAGTGTTTAAACATAGTCAACTAACTAGATTAAAATATTCAACATTCAGTAGTGTTTACAAAACAACATGGTTTAAACTAGATTAGATTAGCACGAAAGCATTCAAAACGTGTGTTCAGTTCTTGATTCGCTTACTTGATCGACATCCACAACAAAGCGAGCATCACCTATGGTCAAAACCACGTCAATTGTTAGTTTTGACATCTTAATATCAAGTAAATACAAGTTCTATTGCTAAACAATGAAAAACAAACAAAATTGCTGCAATTGGGGCTGTCGCGCCTCGTGGCGAATCAAAGCGAATCTTTCGCGGCCCGCGACGTCTGTCGCGTCACACGACGGTGGTTGTAGTTTGGCGTCGCATAGCGCGACGACTTCATTTCGGCAGAATGGTTGTTGTTTGGTGCTGTATATTTGCCCAACACTTTTATTTCCATTGTCAACTTTAAACTATCATAACTTTCAATTTATGCGTCCGTTTTAACCGATTCTTTTTCCTATGTATCCATATTAAAATTACGGATCTAACCATGTAGGTTTTACTTAACGAGACTTGGTTTATGAGCGTATGGCTCGCAAAAACCTTGTTTTGATTATTTGACCCATTAACTATATGTGCATATTGTTTATCATTATATCCTTCAGCATTCTAGACATATTTACCCATTCCCGGGCTTGTAATTCTTGGCGTATTTGTTCCATTACATGGCTTTATGCTCGTATACGAATTTCATGCTTGTTTTCTATAATTTCAAGCATTGCCACTTTATACAATTCTTGCAACTAGTTTCTACCATTAGACCCGATAACACGGATTCATGAACTTAACTTAGTATAACCATTCATTACTAATTTGCTATCTAGCACTAGCGCATTATGAGACTTTCAACTCTCTACGTGCAAGATCAATATAAGGACATAGTTTTAACCCGTTTGGTTGACGAGTGAAGATCCTCACTTTAATGTCAAGCCAAACTATTTTTAACCAAAGTTTTGACCCGTTTGAGTGTCGAGTGAGCTTCGCCACTTCAATGACACGTCAAACGCATATTCTACGTTATGACACCATTAATAAGCTAAAATAAACATTATACGTAATATGACGGGACCAAAGTCACGTACCTTTAGAGCAATCCTTTCAAACGCGTATCGTCACTAGCTTGTCCGCTTGACGTCCCGGTTTCCTTGCCTATTGTGTTCAACCATAGTTGTTTAGAACTCTCTTATAGCATATAACGCATAATTTTCCACACTAGTCAAATATGCATTTTTAGTCGGGTTTTTAACATTTATCTTCTCCTAGGCATTACATCAAACACCTAATGAGCATGATTTCATACAATTAAAAATCAAGTTCTTAACTAACTATTTAGCCAAGATTTAAGCATCCTTTCACAAATTCATGTAAATTTTTCATACCAACAAGTCAGAATTCACTCCATAGAGCTCGAATACACTAAGTTAACAATGATAATCCTAGTGTTTAACATAATTTTACAAAACCCACTTGACACATGAGTGTAGGATCATGAATTCACAATTATAAGCATCAATTCAACAAGTAAATGGCTAGGGTTTAGTCCTAGACATAATTTCATTCTCAATTTCATCCAAACAATGATCATGCAAGCTCAAATTTGAATTTCATGAGTTCATCTAAAATTTAAGATGGAACCAAATAGTGAAATTTCACATACCTTATGATCCCTTCGCCGAGGTGATCACTAATCTATATTCAGATTTCGATTTGGACTTTATTTGAGCCTTCAATTTGTGAGTTTTGTAAGAGTTAGGGTTTGATGGGGAACTCCCTGGTCGCCCCTTGCTCTGATCGAACCAGACCACACTTAGGCGTTTGTTTGGTGTGTTATTTTGTTATTAAACATTCAAGTTTCAAGTTTTACAAGTTTGGTCCCTCTACTATACACAAGTTATTTAAAGGGCATTTAACCATATCTGTTCTATTATGTCAAGACACTAACTAACTAGGTTAGTCATTCCTAGTTATTTTATCTTGACTATTACCGATATTTAGTTTAAAATATGATATCTATATTTTCAGGGTGTTACAAAACCCTAATGTAGTTAACAAAGAATAGCCTTATACAGGCAGCACTTTGACATCCGTTGATGGGTTTCAGATCGATTAGACAGGGCATCGTACCAGTGATTAGGGTTAAAACACTTACTACATAGCAGAGTTTTGGGTTTCGGAGTATTGGGTAAAAGGAAACTGAGCAGTGCAGAGCGAGAGAGATAAATAAGTTAAAAGTTTTTGAGCACTTTCTGAATGCAGATTTACTTCCCTTTTATAGCCAGAATTTGAGCACGTCGATTTGCGTGACCAAATTGGTCCAACCTTGTCGCATAGCGCGACTAGGTTAATTAGGGATTAGGTGTAAAGAGTTGTAGGATCGATGATTCGTCCAATACGAGTCAATCAGAGTCAAATCTAGTTTCTAGAAAGGCGGAATCAGACTTGAAACCGTCAATCAGTGTTAGAACAGGAGTAGAAGAGTAGAAAGTCACTTTAAACTTGTTCTTCATTGATTATAAACGTTTTCGTACAGAGAGAATCCGACAGCACTTCGTGACAAAATTCTCTGAAAAGTTGCAAATGAAAAACACTACTAGCCTATTTATAGACTTGCCAGTCCTCACGAAACATTTCATGCTTTCTGGCCATTTCATGCTTTCTGGCCATTTCATGCTTTTTGGCCATTTCATGCTTTCTGGCCATTTCATGCTTTCTGGCTATTTCATGAACTGAGGTTTCCATCTCATACGACCTGTCCTATCAGGTCGTGTGGTCTGGTCAATACTCATAAACTTAACATTTTAATCCACCAAGCTAGCCTATCTCATACATTCGACACGACATAGACTGATGAGGCAGGCGATAGACATTATGCATCAACAAACTCCCCCTAAAATTCAAAATATTTAAAGAAAATTTGACAACCTGATACTGATAGCTTTGTCTCGCCATCCATTTTCTGCTTTTCGTGCACTGAATTACAGAAAATATAACATGTGAAGCAGAAATTACCCTCATGATTTACAACACATTGATATTTTACAGTTTGAAAACCGTTTTTCAATTTTGTGAAATTAATCATGTTTGTTCTGCCATGAGGGGTTCGGCATATTCCTTTTTAAATTTCAAATTTTAACAATTTAAACCAATCACTTCCTATTTTAAACCACAGACACAGGATTTTCTCCTCATATGTCAGGCTGTTCCGTTATTCATGCTGAACTTGAATTGACCCCTGAACACCTTGAGTTCCAGCAAACCCGACATAACCTCCATTGATTGATCTGACGTCGTATAGCAGTGCTAACATCTCTGCCATGTGCCGTGAGGCGCCGCTATCCATTATTCATTTAGAAATGATAGACCTTGGAAGCCCCTACACACATCAAAAGACATTTACTTAAACAATGAGACCCAAGATTTTTCAACATTTGGTACACTACCAAAGACAATATCATGAGCTACTATGTCAACTTTTGGAATGTTAAAAACAACATTTGGAACATCAGATTCTGGTTTTGATTTTAGAGCTCCTTCCTTGATAGGTGGGAATCAATTTATCTAACTCAAAAACAATTTTCTCATTAGTGGTTGCACAGATTTTTGGTTCAGATTTTAAAACTTCTTCCATTTTCTTTTCCTCAAAAGAACGTTTAGGTTTCTCCACCCATGATTGACTTTGGGAAGTTTTTGTTTTAAGATAAACCTTTGAAGTCTTTTGTGATTTTGAAGATTCACCAATTTCAAAAGTTGATTTTGGTTTGTCCTCTGACTTCAATGATTCACCGCGTTTAAGAATACACACGGGGGATACCATAGGTGATTTTCCCTTATCATCCTTTGAAATTTTTGGTTTTGGTTTATGGAAAACTGGTTTTGTTATCTTTTTGACACATTGTTTGGCCATGTGACCGATTTCATTGCATCGATAACAGATTCTTTTGTCATATTCAACAAAAGTGGATCTGTTGGCCTCGTCTCTTATCTTTTTGGCCGCAATAAAATCGTCAATTGCTTGCTTACTAAAGATATAATTCTTTTCGACTTCTGTGTTATTACCAGCCACAAACACTTCACTCAATTTTTCTTTTGGCTTAACTGCTTTCTTAGCCATTTTCTTCTCAAAACCAACACCTTTCTTTTTGTAATTATCACCATGTCTCTTGTTATTACCATTGTAACCCACCCATTCATTTTTCTTTCCCGGGTTGTTTGTTGGTTGTTTAACAAAATATTTTTTTCGGTTTTGATAGAAACGAATTGTTGTTAACTTCTGAGATATCAATTTCCACGAGTTTAAAAACTTTTTCAACCTTTTCCAGGTTCGCATTCTGAATCGGATACTCAAAATCAGTATACAGTTTGTCAGTTCCGGTCATCGTGTAAACCACAATGATCGAATCATCATCCAGAACTTTATCTGACTTTGGGATAAACTTATCAAGAAAGTTTCCGTCATCTTCAGAATCTGAACTGGAATTCTCAAAATGAGTTTTAACCGTTTCGAAATCAGTGTTATCACTCTCTTCATCCAACACTTGGTCTACAACTGTTTTAACCAGTTGTGACTCGTTGTCGGTGTCAGACGGAGAGAATGTAACATCTATGTTTTCCGGTAACTCATTCTCCTCTGTTCTCAATTTGAGATTCAATGCCTCATCCACCCCGTCTGGATATTTAGGAGAATAATGATTCCACATTGGGGGTGGAACATTTTTTAAAGCTGGTTTAACTTCAGTTTGTTGAGGAACAATCTGATCAATCACATATGAAGATGAAAGATAACTGATCAACTTTTTGTCAACTCTTTCTGTCTCAATGTGCATCAGTTCAAGTTCCTTCTTTAGAGATGCGATTGTATCTAGATGGATGTTAATCGACATTTGCTTATCCATGACCGTAGCTTTGAGCAAATTAGCAATTTTATCATTTTCTTTACTCTCAGTGTGAATCATTTTAATTGATCGTGACAGAGTGTCATAAGCTTCTTTAACATCATTAAAATCAAATTTTAATTTGTCGTTAAACCTTTTCAACTCTTGAAACTGTTTGTCTTTTTCAAGACAATCCATGCATGGTTTTAAACAGTTTTCGCATGGCTTTTCAAGAATTGGATCAACTTTTCAAAACCATTTTCTTGTTTATCATTTTTACTCTCCGATTTACCAAACTCTCCGGACTCAGACTCAGATTTCTCTTCGGATTTAGACTTCACATTTTCTGATTTGTCATCGGACTCGGACTTCTTTCCTGACTCATACGTATCACAAGTCTCGATAATTGACTCCTTTTCAACTGACAGTGACTCTTGAGTTGCATCTTTGGTCTCATTGTGATCAGAAGGTGTTTTAATTTGTTCTACCTCTTGCAGCTTGACCATAAGAGTTTTGTCTGCTATTTCTTTCAAAGTCTTTTCATTTATTTCCTTTGAGACATCAATGATCTCTTGAACCGGAGTTTGTTCAACTTCGTACTATGGGCAAAAACCCGTAGTCGGTTCACTAAAGAAACCGGCAAAAGAATTAAACACATTAGCTGGCATTATAGATTTAAATGCATTAGTAATAACCTCCTGTTCAGACTGATAATAGTAGACCGCTGCTGCTTCCTCTTCTAGTTCTACAAAACTTTCTTCATTCACCACTTCACTGACTTCTTCAACTTCAGGAATACATTCCTCGATTTCCGGTTCTGGCTCTTCAGTAATTTCAGCCATCATTGCAAGACCACTTCCTGGAACGTACTTATCCCAACTGAAACCTTCTGGAATCTTTTCATCATCTTGATTCACCAAAAGAGCTTTTCTGTTTGTTTGGATTGACTGTTCTCAATTTGAGGTCGTGGATTGAATGGTTGTTGACTGTTTTTATGATAGATGGCCTGTCGGTAATAATCGTTGGCGAATGGATTCTGGTGGTTATTAACTTCTCTGTTCGGACATTCGCGCTTGAAGTGCCCCTTTTCTTTACACTTGAAGCAAGTCACCTTCGATTTATCGAATCCAAGTTTAGGATCAGGACCTGCGAGACTACTCCTTCTGGTAATTTCCATGAACCTCTGAGCTCTTCTCACAATGCTCGCCATACCCCATTTTATGTCGATGAGTTCTAGTTCCTCGGGATCAATTTGATCGTAATCTTCTTTTGTCATGGCTGAGCTACCAATTCGTCCGGCTACTAGACTCTCATAAGACTCACGTACAGAAGCTAGAAGTGCTCTATGCTGCTTTGCGGCTGTCTCAGTAAAATCTTGACCGTTTTTATATTAACAGCGATATTGCACAGTATCCCATGACTATAACTCTGATTGTTCGAACCTGAAGAACTTTGAGAAGAAACTTGTTCTTGAGAAATCTGAACCTTAGGATTCGGTTCGTAATTTGAAAACGGTGAAACGTTGTTGTTAGACGTGCTTTGAGGTACTCCCGATGAAGAATCTGCACTGAATGCCATTTGAATCTTTGCACTCGGAGTAGATGTGGTAGATGAGTTTCCTTTGTAATAAAGCTGAACATCTTGCTGTACATTTGCAGATTTCATTTTCCTCATCTTCCGAAGTTCAAGCTCTTGAGCTTCAATTCTCTCGATAAATGTACTCAAGTTGAAACCCACGTATTCTAAATTGTTCTTCAAAACCATTAAGAACGTACCCCACTCTTCTTGTGGTAGTGCGTCAGCCAACTTATCAACCCACTCTTCATCTGTTTTATCGATACTCAAACATTTCATCTCCAGTACCAATTGACAATACCTCTCAATCAATTCTTTCCTTGATTCTCCACTGACAGCAGTAAATATGTCGAATTCTTTTTTCAGTAGTGCCTTTTTGCTTTTGATCATTGTAGCACTCCCAAGAAATTTCATTTTAAGTGCGTTCCAAATAGATTGCGCGTCATTCTGATGCTGTAACAGTACCAAAATATCTTCCTTAATTGCCTGTTGCAATATACCGACCATCTTCTTCTCGGCTTTAAAGTTTTCTTGTTCAGCCGGAGTTAACGAGTTAAGTGTTTTCGGAAGACCAGCATCATTCGTAGGAACTACATATTTCGTTTCAACTTTCAACCAGCATTTGTGTTAGTGCACACATCTGTCGTCTTCGTCTTATATCGAGTCTCGGACAAAAGTTTGAGGAGTGCCAAAAGTTTGAAGAGTGCCATTCCGTTTGAGGAGTGCCATCCCGTTTGAAGAGTGTCATGCCACTTTCAAACGGAACCTCTCATACTATAAATACCTCTCATGTCCATTTCATTTGTAACTTTCCGGCTTGTGCAACGAAGTGCTGCCGAAGTGTTGTCAGGTTGTAAATTGTTATAAAATCAATCATACAACAGTTTAAAGAGTAAATCTTGCTGAATTGAACTCTACACGTCTGTTTCCGCCTTTCGTGTTGAGATAAACTCTTCTGATCGACTCGTTTGGGTCTGAAAACGATCCTACAAGTGGTATCAGAGCACAGGAGGAAGAGTTCATACCAATTCAGCCACTAATTCTGATTTTCTACACCTTCTTTCAAAATTGAACAAGTTTTCATGGATAAAATTGGCTAAAACTTTCACAATGTGTGCGTAATTGTGTTTTAACAAACCCTTGAGAATATCAGTTCAAATTTCGAAGTATAAGTGGTAAAAATGGACTGAAAATTGGCTTCCGTTTGAACGAAACAGCAACATTCCGTTTGAAATTGACATATCGTTTGAAAATCATGGGACATCCCGTTTGAAGAATGTATTCCGTTTGAAGAGTACCGTTTGAAACATGACTTCCGTTTGAAAATGACTATTCCGTTTGAGAGTATAGTTTGAAACACGACTTCCGTTTGAAAATGGTTCAGCAGTTCATGTGATACGTGTCTTAATCTGATCAATTGTCATCATTTCATTTGAATTAAAATCGGTTGCATGTGATATTTCTTGGTTCAATATATTCGGTCAAATTAAAACTAAAGGTTTGAAAAGTGTATCAGTCACGTGAATTGTTTTTGCAGAATCTCGAAATATAGTGTCAGCCATTATAGTTGAGGTCCAATTAGATTGTTTTGAAATTGGTGTTGTCGGTTTATGATGGTTGCACATGTGATGTTGTTGGCACAAGTTACATTTCATCGATCCATGTGAACTCAAGAATTAATCGGGCCAATGAGATTGATTTGTGACTGTTGATTTTCGACCATTTATCACAATGGATTGCATGTGAATGTTTTAAGTGCATCGGCTCACTAGTTATTTGTGGTCAAATTAAAATTTGTTTAAAAAGAAAGGATTTCGAATGTGATTCCTTGTCGGCTCATTATATCAACAGCCCATGTGATCATCTAGGCCCAATCAGTAATTGTGTAAGATCAAGTTTGTCGGCCCAATCAGAGTAATATCAAGGTTTGATAGTTTGCACGTGATAGAGATTTGTATTGTGTGTCAAAGCCCAATAAATCGGTGTGTCAAAGGTCCAAGTCTCATGGTTTGATCATTCAAAGGTTCATCCAGTCGTTTGAAAGTCCATCAGTTCGCATGTAGTGAGTCAGGTCGTTTGAAATTGATCCGGGTCATAGCAGTCCGCACAGTTTGTCAATCTTCAGTCCGCACAGAAGAGTCACCAGTTTGAGTACCAGTCTTATTCTGTTAATTGATAAATCTTTAAACTGATTGTTGTTTGTTTGTTGTCAGGTGATACAGGTGTTTTACAAGGTGAACCAGTTAGTTTGAAAGCTTGTTTGAGAAATTCTTCGATACCGAAACATGGATTCTGAATTCTACAACGCATTTGCTTCAAAAACCTCCTAAACTTATGGGAATTGAAGAGTATCATGGATGGAAAAATCGTTTTGAGAATTGGGTTCAGGCAAACCATCTAAGAGCTTGGGAAAGTATTGAAACAACATACATCAGACCACAGACTGCTATGAATGTTGATAAAATTATCTCAGAGTTTTCAGACCAAGAGAGAGAGAGAGAGAGTTATAAAGGAGAGAAAATGATGATAAGTCTGTTGCAGCAAGCTATCAAAGAGGATATATTTGTTTTGCTCCAGCATGATGGAAATGCATATTCGATCTGGAAAGCTCTTGAGAAGAAATTTGAAGGAAGTACAGAGATGTTACAGAGTAAAGCAGTGTTACTGAAAAAGGAGTTTGAGTTGTTTACTAGCATGCCTGGTGAAACTACAAAGACTCTCATTGAGAGATACTGCCATCTTGTGCGCACCATGTCTCAGTTGAAAATTACTAAAACTCCAGCATAATGGGTTGAAAAGCTTGCTGATGCTTTACCACAAAAGGAATGGGGTACATATCTCATGATTCTGAAGAATCCTGGACAGTTTAGCAGATTGTCGATTGGTCAGTTTATTGAAAAACTGGAGGCACAGGATCTTGAACAGCAGAAAATTGCAAGAATGAACAGTTCAAGCCATCAACAAGACATCAAACTGTACTACAAGGGAAATGTTCAAACTGTTGAAGCAAGTCCAAAGATCCAAACTGCATTTAGTGCAGGAAATCAATCTGGAACAGGCATTCAAAGTTTAGTTAACACTAGTGGATTTTCAAGTGTTAATCCTCCAAGTGTTCAAAGTGCAAGTGTTGGTAATGGGCATATGATTCAATGCAATGAGGCATTGCATCTTTAAAATGGTCAAAATTTTTCTGAAGAAGTTGTGAAAAATCATATGGGCCTATTGGTTACTGCTTTGGAATCTTATGTGTCACACCCCCAAAATCCACACGCAGAGTATCACCGCTTGGAGGCGTGACTGACCAGGATCAAGCCACCAATCATATTGAACAAGCATGTAAGTAAACATAATTCAACCAAACAATATGAAAGGTGTTCAAAACCAAAGCTTAGTTAAGTGTTTAGCAGAAGCATAATTGTAAAACCCATTGTAAGTATTAAGTACGAAATAAAGTAATGTTTATAGCATGGCACACACTGCCATATCCCACAACGACCGTTCCTCCCTGTGCAAGCTCCATGAGTACCTAATGACCTGCAAGGCATGTAGCAACAAATCAACAACAAAGTTGAGCGAGTTCACAGTTGGTTGTTTAGTTATAGTATTCATTTCGTAAATCGTATGTTCGTTTTGTAAACCATGTATCGTATTAATTCGTATCGCGGTCATCCTGACATGTTTGCGAAGATTAGTGGGGGCTTCCCATGTGTAATTAGACCACGCGTATCGACTGCTACGAAAATGTAAGAGGTGCCCTAAGTTAATGTCTATCAGCATTAACCCTTTGCCCATAGTCCATTAGTACACGCTCGTCCGACTGGCACGGTGTGAGGTTTGTTAAACCCTAATAGCGCTATCTACTAATGACCCGCTCGCCATAGGCCTCGGCGATTAAGTCGATAAATGAGGGACTTAAATTGATAGAGTTGATGGTCTTATAGTCGCGTACATAGGTTTTACGTACGTGCCCTTCAATCCGAGGACAGTAGTAAGTAGTTTAATAGTAACGATAGTACGAGTAGTTATTCAATCCCATTCCCAACCCCTGGGAATCCCATGCCTTGGATAGTGTGAACTCACCTTGGTTTGCTCGGCAGATACACAGAAAGGTCAAATCGAGCTAGTTGAGGCTAACCACGTCCTAACATGGTTACCATACAAGTCAGGTTTTGGTTTCAAGTAGTGCACATAAGTCTCACATAAGTTAGCAGGTGATTAACACATATAGATCATGGCAAACTCACAATGCACGTTGACATTTTAGCAGTTAATTACATAACATCTGATACTTGTACGATACAAAGGTAAAGCCCAATAACAATCGGCCCAACATGTTGTGCGTTCAGCACAGCCTTGTGCGATCCACAACATGTTGTGCGATTCCGTTAAACACCCGGCCCAAATAACAAGAAGCCCAACCAAGTCTATAAGCATAAACACGGCCCAAACAAATAAACATAAATCTTGTGCGATTCGGACGGCTTGTACGATCCGGTTGGGTTGTGCGATCGGAACTAGCCCAGCCCAACATGTATACCTGGCCCAACAGTTAAACATACATCATCACTTGTGCGATCCAATAAGCCTTGTGCGAATGGGGACACCTTGTGCGATTGGATCATCTTGTGCGACTGGACTCCTTGTGCGATCAGATCAGATCTTGTACAATCTAATCTTGTGCGATTAGTTTAAACATCCGAATATTATGTTAATCAGTTATATACATTCAGTGGTTTCCAAACTTGTCATTTATCAAT
This sequence comes from Helianthus tuberosus, assembly GCA_030545235.1. Lineage (NCBI taxonomy): Eukaryota > Viridiplantae > Streptophyta > Magnoliopsida > Asterales > Asteraceae > Helianthus > Helianthus tuberosus. The sequence continues at coordinate 121,048,144 of CM060396.1, read as the reverse complement.
TAACACAATCACAGATTCTAACCAATCCCTTAATCGATCAAACAAGGTTTTTATCTTAAAGTTCATATGAACCCTAATTTAATTCCTAGCATGAACATCGACCACAAGCAAACACCTTAACGAGTTCATGCCCTTGATTACCAACATGCACCATACACAACAACATAAAAATCATCTGAATAATAACACATCACATCCGGTTAACAAGCATTCGATTCTTAAAACCATATGAAATCCGATTATCATGAACATTATCTAATACACATATGCAATCCGATTTCATGAACAATAAACCTCATCAATCATTCCTAAACATAACCAAACCATTCGGATCCAAACCCATATAAAGCCGATTACAACCTTTCTTGATCAATCACCTTTTATTCATACCATGATAATAATACATCATCACATAACATCATCATTCATCATCAACTGAAGTAAAAATACATAACATGAAACACTAACCGATTAGAGAGTATAACAAGGATGATCCGAACAAGAGAATGATCCGAACACTATGATCTTTGATTGAGAGAAAGTGTGTTGCTGTCGAGTTTGAGAGAGAGAGAGGAAGAGAGCTAGGGTTTGTAAACTTGTGTGATTTGGTAAAGTGTGAGACAGGTACTAACACCCTATGTGTTAATCGAACCAATGGGGATGGGCTGAACCCAAACATGGGCTGCCCTATAGATTCGAGTACCAGTTGTGTAGCCCGAATGGCTTGTGCGGTTGGGTTGGGTTGTGTGATTACATCATACATACATTCACATAAACACATAATCATAACATTCAATTAATCAATCACTTTCATATAATCACATCACGTACACATACGTTACATCAAAGTACAAAGATAGGTTCCGAAATACGAGTTGTCACATTATCCCCAAGTTGAAAGAAATTTCGTCCCGAAATTTAGCACGTACTCACTGAGGAAGCTAGTTAAGTTGCATGGTTTTCCTGATTTTCCTGGGGTGTTACATCCTCCCCCCGTTGATCTGGAATTTCGTCCCGAAATTCCGTAGCTTCTGCCTCAGTAGTGGTTGTACTGTTTGCGAATAGTTGGGGATACTTTTGTTTCATATGATCTTCGCGTTCCTAGGTGAACTCTGGGCCGCGACGGGAGTTCCAACGAACTCGAATGAGAGGCATTCTAGTGCGCTTGAGGACCTTAACATCCCGGTCCGTAATTTCGACTGGTTCCTCGACGAATCGTAACTGCTCGTCGATAGTGAGCTCCTTCAAAGGAACTACAAGAGTCTCATCTGACAGACACCTCTTCAGATTCGACACGTGGAAAACGTTATGAACTGCACTGAGTTCTGCTGGTAAGTTCAGTTTGTAGGCCACCTTGCCTATTTTCTCGATGACTTCGAAAGGTCCGACGTATCGTGGGTTAAGTTTGCCTCGTTTACCAAAACGAACCACACCCTTCCATGGTGAAACTTTGAGTAGCACTCGCTCCCCAACCTGGAGCTCGAGTGGTTTCCTGTCCTTATCGGCGTAGCTTTTCTGACGGTCACGAGTCGCCGCCATTCGTTGTCGTATCTGAGCTATTCGTTCTGTTGTGTCTACCACAAGTTCTGGACCAGTGATCTGACTGTCCCCCACCTCTGCCCAACAAAGAGGTGACCGGCATTTACGCCCGTACAATGCCTCAAACGGAGCAGCTTTAATGCTGGTGTGGTAGCTGTTATTGTACGAAAATTCCACAAGTGGCAGATGCTTTTCCCAGCCGTTGCCAAAGTCTATTACACATACCCTAAGCATGTCTTCAAGGGTCTGGATGGTGCGTTCAGACTGCCCATCCGTCTGAGGGTGATAAGCTGTGCTCATGTCTAAACGAGAGCCAAAAGATTTGTGCATCGCTTGCCACAGTTCAGAAGTAAAACGTGCATCACGATCAGAGATAATAGAGGTGGGCACTCCGTGCCTCGAGACAACTTCCTTAAGATATACGTCTGCAAGAGTGGAGAACTTATCCGTTTCCTTGATAGTCAAGAAGTGAGCAGACTTTGTGAGTCGATCCACGATCACCCAAATAGTATCGTTACCACGTTGAGATCTAGGCAGGCCAGTAATAAAATCTATGGAAATTTGCTCCCATTTCCATTATGGTATCTCTGGTTGTTGGAGTAGGCCTGAGGGTTTCTGATATTCCGTCTTGACTCTCGCACAAGTCAAGCACTTGCTAACGTAAGTTGCTATGTGAGCTTTCATGCTAGGCCACCAATACGTAGTTTTGATATCGTGGTACATCTTATCCGAACCAGGATGTACTGAGTAGCGAGACTTGTGTGCCTCATCCATCACAAGCTCTCGTAGGTTGCCATCGAGTGGGACCCAAATGCATCCTGTTACGTAGTAGGCGCCGTCTTCCTTTTGTTCTAACCGTTGTCTTGAGCCACGTAGGGCTTCAGCCCTGATGTTTTCTGGTTTCAATGCTTCTACCTGAGCGTCTCGTATCTGTGCAGGAAGACTAGATTGAATAGTGAGTTATAAAGCTTATACGCGCTTAGGCGCAGTGTCCTTTCGACTGAGGGCGTCAGCCACAACATTGGCTTTGCCCGGGTGGTACCTGATCGAGCATTCGTAGTCATTCAGTAGCTCGACCCATCGTCGTTGTCGCATATTTAACTCCTTCTGTTTGAAGATGTGCTCGAGACTCCTGTGGTCGGTGTAAATGGCTCACTTGGTTCCATACAGGTAGTGTCTCCATATCTTAAGCGCAAAAACAACAGCTCCCAGCTCTAGATCGTGTGTAGTGTAGTTCCTTTCATGAACTTTAAGTTGGCATGAGGCGTAGGCTATAACTTTATCCCGCTGCATCAATACACAACCAAGACCCTGATTGGATGCGTCGCAGTAAACCACAAAGTCGTCTGTGCCCTCTGGCAATGAAAGGATAGGTGCACTGCAAAGTCTATCCTTTAAGTGCTGAAATGCTAATTCCTGTGCATTTCCCCATCGATAAACAACGCCTTTCTGCGTTAGTGAGGTGAGGGGCTGTGCAATCTTGGAGAAGTCCTTGATGAATCTCCTGTAGTAACCTGCCAAGCCCAAAAATTGGCGAATTTCCGTTGGTGTACGAGGTGCAGGCCAGTTCTTAATCGAGTCTACCTTAGATGGATCCACATGAATCCCATCCTTGTTCACCACATGGCCTAAGAAATGGACTTCACGAAGCCAGAAGTCGCATTTTGAAAACTTGGCGTACAACTGTTCTGTTCGAAGGAGTTCCAAAATGAGTCGTAGATGCTGCTCGTGTTTCTCCTGACTCTTCGAATAGATCAAGATGTCGTCGATGAAAACTATGACGAACTTGTCCAGGTAAGGCTTGCACACTCGATTCATCAAGTCCATGAAGACCGCGGGTGCGTTTGTCAGCCCAAAAGGCATGACCAAAAACTCATTGTGTCCATATCGAGTCCTAAAGGCTGTTTTAGAGACATCCTCTTCTCGGACTCTCAGCTGGTGATATCCTGATCTCAAATCAATCTTTGAATAGTAGCTCAACCCTTGCAGCTGGTCGAATAGGTCATCGATGCGTGGAAGAGGATAGCGATTCTTCACAGTCACCTTGTTAATTTCACGGTAGTCGATGCACATTCTGAAAGTACCGTCTTTCTTCTTCACAAACAAGACTGGAGCTCCCCAGGGCGAAGAGCTAGGACGAATAAAACCCTTAGCCAAGAGTTCTTGTAGTTGCGTAGAAAGTTCTTCCAACTCTGATGGAGCTAAGCGATACGGTGCACGAGCTATGGGCGCTGCTCCAGGAGTTAGCTCGATTTGGAATTCGACTTGGCGATGAGGCGGAAGACCAGGTAATTCCTCAGGGAATACCTCAGGATAGTCGCGTACAATCGGAAAATCTCCTATCTTCTTATCTTTCTTCGAGGTGTCAGTAACGAGAGCCAGAATAGCAGTGTGGCCTTTACGCAAACACTTCTGGGCCTTAAGGAAAGAGATGATACTCACAACAGCACCACTCTTGTCACCACGAATCAATAAAGGTTCATCACCTGGGCGAGGAATACGAACAATCTTCTCGTTGCAAAGAATCTCTGCGTGGTGTTGGGATAACCAGTCCATCCCTATGACAATGTCGAAACTACCCAGAGTGATAGGAAGGAGGTCGATTGAGAAAGTATGACCAGCAAGAACAAGGTTACAGCCCTTGACTCCGTGCGTGACCTCTAAATTTTTACCATTAGCTAACTCTATAGTGTGCTTGGTGTTCAATAGTGTTGGGGTACGCTTAAGCATTTGACTAACTTTTAGGGACACGTAGCTAGTATCAGCACCCGAATCAAATAAGACAGTAATGTAAAAATCGTCAAGAAGGAACTTACCCGTCACCACATTGGGATCATTCCTCGCTTCACCTTGACCAATAACGAATACACGACCCCTTGCACCATTGCCGTTGTTACCCCCGTTGTTTCCATTCCCCTGATTGTTATTATTGTTGTTGTTCTGGTTCTGAATCAGCTGGGGACAATCTCTCTTGATGTGACCTTCAGCTCCACACTGATAACATCCCCTGTTGCCCCGCTGTTGCTGCTGCTGATCTTGTGGAGCTGGTGGTTGTTGTCGTTGGTTTTGATTCGTAGGTCGTGAGCTCCTAAAATCCTTAGCTTCATGACCCATCTTGAGACACCTCTAGCAACGACCCTTGTTGCACTGACCACTGTGGTGTCTGTTGCATCTGTTGCACTTTGGAAGGTTTCCTCGATATCCACCCTGCCCTTGACTACCAGAAGATTGCTGCCCAGGGCTCTTGTAGTCATCAGTTCTTCTCTGCTGAGACTGAACAGAAGTTGAACCTTTGCTTGAAGTTCCATCCCACTTACGTTTGTTGTCTCCGGGAGTTTCAGAAGTAGCTGTAGCACTAATACGTTTTGGTAACCTGTTCTGCTCCACCGCCTGATCAGTGAGTCGATGAGCCCATTGAACAACTTGCTGGATGGTGGCTAGGTTGGCTGAAGTCACATGACTTTGAATCTCGGGCACTAAACCCTTAAGATATAATTCGATGCGTTTGATGGGAGGATCCACCATAGTAGGACACAGAATAGCAAGCTCATTAGATCTTTTCGTGTATGCTTCAATTTCTGACCCCGTCATCTTGAGGTTGAAGAATTCGACTTCCAGTTTGTGAATTTCATCACGATTGCAGTACTCTTCCTTTATCATTTCCTTAAAGTTGTTCCATGGGGTGGTGTTAGCAGCAACCAACCCCAGCATCTGAACCTGAGCGTTCCATCACGTGAGCGCTATACCCTCAAGGGTACCGGTATCATACTTCACCCTGCGAGCCTCAGGGCATTCACACATCTTGAAAACAGATTCGAGCTTTTCAAACCAGTGGAGGAGTCCAACTGCCCCTTCAATGCCACTAAAAGTACCAGGACGACAGTCCATGAAAGTTTTGAAGGTGCACACAGGAGGCTGTGCAGGTTGACCTGTCGTGAGAGTAAGAAAAGACAAAGTTTAACACACAAGTTGGATTCATGAGAGTAGGATCCAGAGATCCTAGAGTGAGTCGGGATGGCAGGGTATACCTCCTGCCTGGGCAGCTGCAAGTGCGGCAACAACTTGTTGGTTAATCAGAGCCGTCAACTAGGCTTGTGTCATGTTAACGCGTCCAGACATGATCTTCATATCAAGAGAAACATGAGTGAGAGAGGTTCGCGAAAGTGCGATGACAGAAGAGAGTAAGCACACTCGTGTTTTCAATTAACAGTGACTACGTTTATCTAAGCATACCATAAGCAAAGTTATACGTAATCTAGCAAGTAGGCAATAAAACATAAACCATATCACCTAGAATGTCGAGCCTTGCACGTGGAGTGAAGCGTCGTTGTGGATCGTAGAGCACTGTACAGGTTATAGTCTGGTTTTAACAAAAACGTTTTCCCTTATTAAAACCAAGTTCTATATAACCAATGGCTCTGATACCAATCTGTCACACCCCCAAAATCCACACGCGGAGTATCACCGCTTGGAGGCGTGACTGACCAGGATAAAGCCACCAATCATATTGAACAAGCATGTAAGTAAACATAATTCAACCAAACAATAAGAAAGGTGTTCAAAACCAAAGCTTAGTTAAGTGTTTAGCGGAAGCATAATTGTAAAACCCATTGTAAGTATTAAGTACGAAATAAAGTAATGTTTATAGCATGGCACACACTGCCATATCCCACAACGACCATTCCTCCCTGTGCAAGCTCCATGAGTACCTAATGACCTGCAAGGCATGTAGCAACGAATCAACAACAAAGTTGAGCGAGTTCACAGTTGGTTGTTTAGTTATAGTATTCATTTCGTAAATCGTATGTTCGTTTTGTAAACCATGTATCGTATTAATTCGTATCGCGGTCATCCTGACATGTTTGCGAAGATTAGTGGGGGCTTCCCATGTGTAATTAGACCACGCGTATCGACTGCTACAAAAATGTAAGTGGTGCCCTAAGTTAATGTCTATCTTCATTAACCCTTTGCCCATAGTCCATTAGTACACGCCCGTCCGACTGGCACGGTGTTAGGTTTGTTAAACCCTAATAGCGCTATCTACTAATGACCCGCTCGCCATAGGCCTCGGCGATTAAGTCGATAAATGAGGGACTTAAATTGATAGAGTTGATGGTCTTATAGTCGTGTACGTAGGTTTTACGTACGTGCCCTTCAATCCGAGGACAGTAGTAAGTATAACTGTACGTAGGTTTTACGTACGTGCCCTTCAATCCGAGGACAGTAGTAAGTAGTTTAATAGTAACGATAGTACGAGTAGTTATTCAATCCCATTCCCAACCCCTGGGAATCCCATGCCTTGGCTAGTGTGAACTCACCTTGGTTTGCTCGGCAGATACACAGAAAGGTCAAATCGAGCTAGTTGAGGCTAACCACGTCCTAACATGGTTACCATACAAGTCGGGTTTTGGTTTCAAGTAGTGCACATAAGTCTCACATAAGTTAGCAGGTGATTAACACATATAGATCATGGCAAACTCACAATGCACGTTGACATTTTAGCAGTTAATTACATAACATCTGATACTTGTACGATCCAAAGGTAAAGCCCAATAACAATCGGCCCAACATGTTGTGCGTTCAGCACAGCCTTGTGCGATCCACAACATGTTGTGCGATTCCGTTAAACACCCGGCCCAAATAACAAGAAGCCCAACCAAGTCTATAAGCATAAACACGGCCCAAACAAATAAACATAAATCTTGTGCGATTCGGATGGCTTGTACGATCCGGTTGGGTTGTGCGATCGGAACTAGCCCAACCCAACATGTATACCCGGCCCAACAGTTAAACAAACATCATCACGTGTGTGATCCAATAAGCCTTGTGCGAATGGGGACACCTTGTGCGATTGGATCATCTTGTGCGACTGGACTCCTTGTGCGATCAGATCAGATCTTGTACGATCTGATCTTGTGCGACCAGGAGTCTTGTGCGATTAGTTTAAACATCCGAATATTATGTTAATCAGTTACATACATTCAGTGGTTTCCAAACTTGTCATTTATCAATTAACACAATCACAGATTCTAACCAATCCCTTAATCGATCAAACAAGGTTTTTATCTTAAAGTTCATATGAACCCTAATTTAATTCCTAGCATGAACATCGACCACAAGCAAACACCTTAACGAGTTCATGCCCTTGATTACCAACATGCACCATACACAACAACATAAAAATCATCCGAATAATAACACATCACATCCGGTTAACAAGCATTCGATTCTTAAAACCATATGAAATCCGATTATCATGAACATTATCTAATACACATATGCAATCCGATTTCATGAACAATAAACCTCATCAATCATTCCTAAACATAACCAAACCATTCGGATCCAAACCCATATAAAGCCGATTACAACCTTTCATGATCAATCACCTTTTATTCATACCATGATAATAAAACATCATCACATAACATCATCATTCATCATCAACTGAAGTAAAAATACATAACATGAAACACTAACCGATTAGAGAGTATAACAAGGATGATCCGAACAAGAGAATGATCCAAACACTATGATCTTCGATTGAGAGAAAGTGTGTTGCCGTCGAGTTTGAGAGAGAGAGAGGAAGAGAGCTAGGGTTTGTAAACTTGTGTGATTTGGTAAAGTGTGAGATAGGTACTAACACCCTATGTGTTAATCGAACTAATGGGGATTGGCCAAACCCAAACTTGGGCTGCCCTATAGATTCGAGTACCAGTTGTGTAGCCCGAATGGCTTGTGCGGTTGGGTTGTGTTGTGCGATTACATCATACATACATTCACATAAACACATAATCATAACATTCAATTAATCAATCACTTTCATATAATCACATCACGTACACATACGTTACATCAAAGTACAAAGATAGGTTCCGAAATACGAGTTGTCACATTATGAAGGTTTGATAGCCGGAAAGATTGGTAACCCGATGCTAACAAAGGAAGATTATGACCAAATAGATGCAGAAGAGTTGGAACTTATGGATATAAAATGGGCTTTGGCGAATGTTCTAAGAAGAGCTAAAAAATTTAAAATGATTACAGGACGAAATGACTTTTTGGATGCTCATCTTTCAGCTTTAGGTTTTGATAAATCTAAAGTTACTTGTTTTAAATGCAGGGAGAAAGGTCATTTCAAAAGAGAGTGCAAAAATCAGGAGTCTAGTGGAGCAAAGAATCCTTTTGGAAAAGATGATTACTATCGAAAAGCCATATATCAACAGGTTGCTAATCAACCGTATCAACATAAAGATTCTCAAACTGCACATGGGAAAATGATCGAAGATGCAAATAAGAAAGCTTATTATGGCATCATTGATCAAGATGATGAGAAAGTGGCTGAAGGTTTTAATTGGGACAAGTACATTCCAGCTGATTCCAATTTTAAAGCTTTCATTGCTCAAATAGTTCAAAAGCCAGAGTTGATGAAGGAATGGATAGTTGTGTTATCTGATGATGAGAAAAGTCAAGATGAAGAGTCAGTTTCTTCTGAAAACAGTTCAACAGAAAGCAGTGATGATGATGAAGAAATTGAACAGATAAATGTTGGAAAAACTCATCTATCTTATGACAGTTTTGAATTTTATTTTGCAGATAAATTGAAGAAACTCAAAGAGAGAAAAGCTGCAAAAGAATTGAAGGAAGTCAAAGTGATTGAGAAGATAGTGGAAGTGGAAAAGGTAGTTGAAGTTGAGAAGATTGTGGAGGTAGAAAAGATTGTTGAAATCACAAAACCATGTCTTACATGTTCAGTATCTTGCAAACAATGTGAGGAAAAAGACGAGAGGTTTAGTGAATCAGAGAAGATGAAAGAAAAGTTGTTGTTTGATGTGAAAATTTTGAAAGAATCATATGATGTATTAAACAGAACAGTGAATAGTTTGCAGAAAACTAATTCAGAAAGAGAAGCTGCTTTGAAGATGTTGAATGCAACAATGATGTCGAAGCAGAAAGAGATAAATTTTTACATCGAAGAATGTGCTAAATGGAAGCAAGAGTTGGATGGTGAAAAAGTTGAAAATGAAAGAATCAGAAGATTACTAAGAAGTTATACAAGTTCTGATTACTTAATTGACCGAATTTATCCAACTGTTGCAGGTTTTGAAGTGTTTAAAGACGAACAACCAAAGAAGAAAAAGGATACTGGTAAGAAACAGAGTGTCTGTTATAACAAGTGTCCGCCTCCAATTTGGGAAGGGTATTCATCTAGAAAACCGAATGAGGAACAACTAAAAAAGGCAGTCAATATAAAGTTGGAGTCCGAGATAACCGACGTATTACCAGACAATATTGATATCACGTTCACAGCGTCCGACATAGATCATGAGTCTGAATTAATAAAAAGGATGGTCGATCAGGTGTTGGATAAGGATGAGGAGTTAGAGTCAAAATCCGAGTCCGAAAGTTCGTGTTTGTCAGTCGGGAGTCCGGGTTCAAATTCGTCTGAAAAGAGTTCAAAGTCATCGGGAAAACGAGTGTATAGTAAAGAATTTTTGTTGTCAAAATCTAATTTGAATGACGAAACATTTGAAGTTGCATATACTTTGAATGATTCTGACAAATTATATTTTGATAAAGAATTTCCAATAAGAAGTGTTCAAATTGAAAAGATTAAAAATGTTTTCAAATTAACAGAAATTAATATTTCTGAAATAAAAGATTTAAATCTTTCTGAAAAACCTAAAAAGTACACTTCAAGAGTTCAACAAAGATTGAACAAGAAAAAAGGTTACAGTTTTGGTTCTGGTTTTAAAAAGAAACCAAACCATAACGGTAATTTCAAAAGGAAAGGTCTTGGTTTTATTCCTCCAGAAAATTATAAAAATGAGAAAATTTCTAAAAATACAAAATTTGTGTCAGGTCCTTCTGCTGAGGAAGAAAAGAAGAGCTCTTTCTGGAGACAGTCAAACCAGGAATTTCTTGCTGAAAAGAAGAAAACTGAAGCTCATCAGAGAAAAGAGACTAGAACGTGTTATAAATGCCAAGAAGTTGGTCACATCGCCTGGAACTGTTCTAAGGCAACCAACACAAAACAGGGAGTCTCAGAAAAACTCAAAGAAGTAGTTGTTGATAAAACCGAACCACCAACTGAGAAATTTAAAGTGTTTAAAAATTCTACATATGAAGTTGGTGAATGTTCAAAAATATTTTACAAGAGAAGAGGAAATCTTGACAACCAAACTTGGGTTGTTAAGAAATCAGATGTAAAATCTGGCGATGAATCTGATTCCACAAAGTCAGATGAGCCACAGGTTGAAGTTAAAGAGAAAAACTCAGTACCTCCAATGGATGATGATAACTTTCCACCATTGAGGACTAAGAATTTTAAATCAAAGGTTGGAAAGGTTGAGATCTCGAATCAATTTTATTCTGAAAAGAATGAATTTGATGTTGAGAAAGTTTTTAATGGGAATGTAAAGATAATTTTTGGAAAAATGATCGCTGGGAAAGTTAAAGGGGTAAAGGAGTTTTATGCTACAAAGAAAGCAACTTACACTCCAACTAAAGAGGAGTTGGAATCACCCAAGGCTGGTCAGGCTTGGGTGGACATTTTCTTTCATTGAAAAACCTGACTTGCCGGAGATCCCAAGTTTGTAATCGTGGATCAGGAATCGTCATCATTCTTGTTAAACTTGTTTTTGTGAAAGATTTTAAAAATTGTCTAAATTTTTACAAGTTGTGATATGCCGGAGCTTCCAGGTTAGTAAGTGTGAAGCAGGAATCGACATCTTGATTGGTAAAATGGTTTGTGTAGATGTTTTATTCCTACATGTAGTTATATGATTTGGATATTTTTACAAGTGGTAAGAGGTTGGATCTTACAAGTGATTCGTCAAGGTCATTAGTTTGAACTTGATGTAATCCTCATATATGTGATTGAATAAACGATGTGATGAACTCTTAACCTATAAATGGTAACCCCAACAAAACTTATTTTCCGGAAAAATCATTTTGGTTAAAACAAACTTAAGTGTTTTGAAATCATAATGAGAAAATAGTTTGTTGAAAGGGGGAGTTCTGATTGTTTATGCCAAGTGGATGGCGAAGTGAAGTGATTCGATATCAGTTGTCATTTACTTGTAGAGTTTGTTTTCAAATTTCCTTTAATGTGTTTACATTTTAGGGGGAGTAGAAAATTTCAAAAAATCCAAAAACATTTGAAAATTTGAAAAAGACAAAAACATGATAAAATTCAAAATGAGTTTTGTGTCAAAGAAGAGGAAATGATAGTACATCAGTAGACGATCACTGCATGCTAAAGATTTGTGAAGAAAAATGTGATATACGGTCTCACTGATGATGTGCCAGTAGATTTTTGCACATTTAGTAAATTGTGACAAGATATAAACCTAAATTTCAAACTTGCTTATATCGTGGGGAAACATCTCTCGGATATATGGGTAACCCCCGAAATCTTGTTTGAAAGGTCCCTCTTTCTGAGATACTAGGTCTTTATACTCAGTGATATCTGGGGTATTATCCCGGGACTTCTGATTTTGCGGAAGCAATGGCCTAGTCCCCGGAGAATACTTTCCGCTTGCTTGAAAAATAGCGTCGCGCTCAGCAAATTGATGAAACAATAAAATTGATAGTCATTGCTGTTGTAACAAAAGATCCTCTAAAGGGGACACACCAAAAGTCGAAGCCGTCATCTCTCTGTGTATACGGAAGTATCGACCTGAGCTCTCACGGCCCTCGCATTTTAACCCCTTACAGATATCATCTGTGGTATACTCACCTGTAAGACTGAATATTGGGATCTGGATACGGGAGTATATTCTGAGGTGGGACACGCGATTAAGTTTAAGTGCTTAAGACATTAATCTCGTATCTCGAAACAGTTGAATTTTGTGTGAGAATTTAAGTGGACCAGTATACTGACAATCTAAGTGAATCGTTTAGAACTTAAAATGTCTAAAGCTTAACGGTGTTGGTGATTTGTCTCATAAACTGATATGATCCTCTTACACAAACTCACAAAAATAGTGTCTGTAAATATTTCTTTTCTGTATTTCATTACATTTAAAAATCCAAAAAGATTTTAGTGTGTTTTAGCATAAATTTTGAAAAATTCAAAAAGATTTTCGACAACTGGTGTTGGAGAGCTAATTTTCAAAATTCCGAGTGCTAGACATGATGAACAGATGGTTTGGGAGAGTGTGTTGTTTTGAAAATAAAAAATGATATATCTTCAAGTGGTTCATCAGAGATTAACATTGTAAAATCATTCTTTGATTGTATAATTCCTGCAAATGGTTCAGTAGATGGTGAGATTGTTTTACAAGTTATCATCAGAAAATTTATTTTTGGGTAGAGAATGTGCAGGATAAAAGCTAGGTGATCTTGGATAGATGATAGGGAGCCAGGTTCCGATACCTGAAGACTCTGTGATTTTAACAAGCCAGGCTGCGATCCCAGCATATCGAAAGGGGGAGTCTGAAGACACCTAAAGGAAGGAATGTATTGGTGCTGAAGAAAGAGCCAGAGATTCTGGAGATCAAGAGAAGAGAGATTTGAGGATGCTTACACTGTCAGATACTTCAAAGAGTTCGAGAGGACTGATAAAGACTGAAGATGCAAAGACTCGACACTTAAGACTCGTCAACATCTGAGGGGGAGTCTGTTAGTGCACACATCTGTCGTCTTCGTCTTATATCGAGTCTCGGACAAAAGTTTGAGGAGTGCCAAAAGTTTGAGGAGTGCCAAAAGTTTGAAGAGTGCCATTCTGTTTGAGGAGTGCCATTCCGTTTGAAGAGTGTCATGCCACTTTCAAACGGAACCTCTCCTACTATAAATACCTCTCATGTCCATTTCATTTGTAACTTTCCGGCTTGTGCAACGAAGTGCTGCCGAAGTGTTGTCAGGTTGTAAATTGTTATAAAATCAATCATACAACAGTTTAAAGAGTAAATCTTGCTGAATTGAACTCTACACGTCTGTTTCCGCCTTTCGTGTTGAGATAAACTCTTCTGATCGACTCGTTCGGGTCTGAAAACGATCCTACAATTTGAGGTGATTCGCCTGAACCCACGTGCGAAATCTATCCTGCCACCCCGAATAATCTTTAATGTTGAGCAGTTTCGGTGGGTTTTGCATGGTTCCTAGCTCGTTCTCCATATTCACATTCTAGGCTATACTTGCTGGAGTTTGAGCTGCTGTCATACCTCCTCCGAAAAACGCATTGTAAAACTTTTGATTGTCCATTTTTATACTTTGAAAAATGTTTCGAAAAATTTCTAAGTTTTGAAAAGTTTCAATTTCAAGCGGCTTGACTTCCAAACGATCTGGATTTTCAAACGAACTGAATGATTCAAACGAACTGAGTAATCTCAAATGACCTGGATTACCAAACCGTGCGAGTTGACAAAAATCAGTTAAACAAATTTTCAGTTCGTGCGATCTGAGAAATTTCACACGACCTGGTCAGTTCAAACCGTGCGATGTGGTCCAATTCGTGCGATCTGAACAAAAACTCAAACGACCTGGTCCAATTCGTGCGATCTGGTCATGATTTTCATACGGTCTGAGCAAAAATCAAACGATCTGATCAGTTTCACACGATTTGGACATCATTTTCATACGATTTGGCAAAATTTTCAAGTTTTTGACATTTTTGGATCAGTTTTAGTTTGATTTATGGTCTGAAACTTTGTATGATTGTTCAAAATGATGTTTTACACGTTATATCTAAAATTCAGTCCATTTTGTCTGTGAATTCGTCTGAAAATCCAAGAAAGAGTAGAAAAATGTGATTCTAAACCGTTCAAAATACTGATATCAACAGATTTGACTCATCCTGAGCTCTGATACCACTTGTAGGATCGATGATTCACCCAATACAAGTCAATCTGAGTCAAATCTGGTTTCTAGAAAGGCGGAATCAGACTAGAAACCTTGTAATCAGTGTTAGAACAGAAGTAGAAGAGTAGAAATTCACTTTAAACATGTTCTTCATTGATTATAAACGTTTTCGTACAGAGAGAATCCGACAGCACTTCGTGACAAAATTCTCTGGCAAGTTACAAATGAAAAACACAACTAGCCTATTTATAGGCTCTCCAGATCGCACGAAGATAACACTCCACATCGGACGAACTGGTCAGATGGTAGGTTTTAAGCTGCAACCCACCTTGCAGCCGTGATTTCTCGGAGATCTGAGCCACATAGTATTATTGTGTTGCAAACTAATTTGGGACGTGTTATAAATTCTTATTCATCAACGAATTAATCCAATCATTGAAAACATAAATGTTATTAACTAACTGTCGTCTAGGAAAATGGCAGTAGGGTGATGAGATCATAAGCACAATTTATGTGGGAAGCACTCCGGATCTAAGGTGTCGGTTCCTTCAGCACAAGCAATATGATAATTGCAACATTCCAGGTTTGGTTTGATATTATTTCGGATGGATTGACTGTTGAGGATTATTTGGTAACGAGGTCTAAATATGTGAAGCTAGTTACGTAGTTTAATAAGTGATAAAATTGTTTGAGTTGCACGGTTTAAGTGTATGCATTTGACTAAATAAGGCTGATAGGATCGGGTAAAAAATAGTATCTTTATCAATTTCATCACATTGTCAAATGCACACAGATAGTAATTAGAGTGTTTTTGAAACTGGGATAAACTATTTTGCAGGGTGCTTAGTATTGCTTATTGAAGCTGCTGATTTGATTAATCGTTTTTGAACTTTGAAATAAGCTATCTTGAATGAGCAGTTAGATTTTGCTTATTCTTAAAGGTATTAAGCACCTAAGCAATTTTAATGAACACCTCCTTTGAGAGTAATAAGTAAATTTTACTTATACATTTGGTGTGTAATTTATCATTTTCTAAAAAAGATCTACAGATTTATCAAATATGAAATCTGATAGAAGCATTACGCATATGATTAGGAAATCAATAGGAATTTAAAACAAGAGGTGACCAAACTAGATTAAATGATTAGGCCATGATATGATTATGCATAGCACGGGCCATATGATTAAATGAGCTCTTATGAGGTGACCAAACTCGAAATTTCAAACAAGAAAAATAGATTTTGTTCGGTGAATCCATATTGGCTGTATGCCTGTATGTACCGGGCATCTTTTTCAACATGGGATTGGGTCGTATGACCTATGACTTAATACTCACCGTATTTGAGCAATTAAATTTACTATACAGGTCACGTTTAATTTCGCCAGATTATTTAAGACTCAATACTCGTCGTAGTTGAGCAATTAAATTTACTATACGGGTCACGCTAAATTTTGCCAGAATATTTAAGTTTAAGTTTGGAACGAACCGGAAGCCCAAGTTGAAATAATGAGATGTAGAAAGTTTATTAAAAACAATAAATATGCTAAATTTGAGCTTAGGACTTCGTTGGTTATTATCGGGAGACCTCAAGCCTAAATATTTACGTGTACCGGTTTGCTTAAGGTTAGTCTTCATGATTTGTACTCCCTTCTTTTTTCATTATATGATGCATAAGATAAATTCCATGCACTTATTTTAAATTTTTATTGCATCAGTTGTTTGTATCCTGTATTTTGTAGCTATCGGAACCAGCTGGAATTGTCGAGAATATGATGACCAGAGTATGTTTATTAGAAAATATTGGTTTTGGTGCCTATTGGTTTTATAAAGTTCCTTTACTTGATTGTAGTATGGCTATGCATCTTGAAATTTATACATTATAGAAAACTTGGACGTGTTTAAGGTTATGTACATCGAATTCATACTGGTTGTGAATCTTGACTTTAGTGATGCATAGGTCTAATCAGTATTGTTAAACATATTAGGAACTATATCTTCTGCCCCTAAATATTTATGTTACCAATAGGGTTGAACTACCACTTTGATTGATGTATGTCCTTTTATTGTCTTTATATACTTCTGATTTCAACCTTTTTAAGAAAATGTTGCGATTTCTTATAAAGCTTAAAGATGTGATAATTTGGTCTATACATGATTGACCCCTTTCAGTAGAGTATTATTGTAACATCTCAATTTTTTTTATATTAAAATAAAGTATAAAAAACTTATATTATTAAACTGGTAGATTATGGGTAAGTTGAATGTTAGAAATATGAAGTACCTAGACGGGCCAAGGAACCGTTTAATAATTTAATTATAAAAATACATTATATTTGAACTTACTCCGTTTTTAATGACACTTGGATCAAAATGTAGACACAAATATTCTCGTTCTAATGATATATTCAAAGTTTTATAACACGTCATATTTTAGAAGTTATACGCACCAAATAAGTGAAGCAACTGAATTAATTATAAAAATAAAAATCAAATAATTAAAACTAACATAAATTGCTATGTTTACGTGTGTGCATTAAATATTGTTTAAGTGTGTGTGTGACAACCCGATATTTCAAGTTCTTTTATCTATGGATCGCTTGTGTCGTAATTCTAGTTTGGTGATTGTTTGTGTTATGAAACTTGTAACTGTTTGAAAGTGTAGGGTGTTAATAGTAAATTGGATTTAATTATGTATGTTTATAACTAGTGTAGGGTGTTAATAGTAAATTGGATCTAATTGTGCATGTTTATAACTTGGTCTTGAATCTCGACGAAATTAGGCCGGCACCAAACTCGACGAAACTAGGCCTTTCGCCGCTGCTGAAACTCGACGAAACTTGGAACATTCGTCAAGACCTTTGGGCCCAGGCCCAAAAGTCGCCCATAACTCCGAACCTTATATATAATCTCCTGTAATCGTAACCGTAACGGAAAACACGAAACCCTACCACCACCCCTCTGTTAGTCGGCAACTATTCTCCTTGGATTGGAGTTTTCGATCGATCCCTCCGTGTACGTAAACCTTTGTACGATTAGTAACACTCTCACAATTGAAATAAACACACATGTGATTCTTGTGCTACGTATTTGATCTGTATTGTAGTGAAGAAGAATGAATGTGTGATCTAATGATTAATTGATGATTCGATGAGAATGACGATTTATGTTTAGGATTGCATGATAACGGATTAGATTCGAGCGATGAGAGTACTGGTAATCGGTGTGTGTTTACATTCATTAAGTGTTTTGTTAATCTTGTTTAGAGGAACTAGTAATATGTATTGGTAATTTGTTGATGTTTGGATATTGCATGATTGAGTAATGATTTCAAATTGATGAATGAAACAGTTACAGTAGGGTTTTTGCATGACTAGTAACTGATAAGGCAACGACGAAACATATTAGAGTTTCGTCACATTGGCACACGACGAAACATGTTAGAGTTTCGTCACACTGGCACACGACGAAACATATAACGTTTCGTCACATACACATTGGCGAAACACCTTAAAGTTTCGTCAAATGACCATGAAGTCTTGTCACACATGGGCCGACGAAAGTATGATGTTTTGTTGCATTGGAGATTCGTCGTGTAGGGAGTTTCGCTGGGGGAAGGTTTCGCATGGACAGTAGGTTAGGATGATTATGTCAACTGCATGAATAATAGTGATTGATATGTTAATAAGACCATGGTACCCACTGTTAATGATGTTCATTTATGATTATGATTATGTTAATGGAACACGTGAACAGTGAACTAGGTCAGGTTGACTTTTGTTGATGAATGGTTATGATTATGTTGATAAAACACGTGAACTGTGAACTAGGTTGATTTATGTGTATCTCTGTTAATGATATTTAATTAGGATCAATTGACATAATTCGGTTCCTACACCTAGTATAGTACACGTAACTATTGAGCATTATTATGAAACATACTCGTGAACTGTGGATTTGAATAAGTTATGTAACTGCTATGTGCCATTCGGAAATCACTGTGTGAAATACATACTGCCATTTATATGAACTTGGTGAATGAAAACTGACATTGCATACGTGAATACCATAGGCTGTGACTGTTTAAGTGCGAACCAGTAGTTAATCTTACCGAGCAAACCAAGGTGAGTTCACTGCACTTTTTCCAAGTATGCGTCCCGGGTTGGGGACATCTGGTAAACGTTCTGGGGAGGAATGTCGGGTAATGGGTTTGACTGGAATGTTAAACCTGGGTTGTTGGTTAATACACGTCTGTATCTATCATTCAAGTCCCTCCTACCAATCGTTGCTTGTAGGGCAACGGGGTACTAGTTAGTAGCGCTACTTAGGTTTGGCACCCTCACACCGCACTTAGGTGGTCGGGAGTGAACTAGTGACCCCCATCTTGACCATTGCTTTGATAGAGGCAATGGGGGTTTAGGGCAAATAATCTGGAGCCATCGGCGGTAAGTGTGTGATTAACAACATTGAACCTGTGAAACGTTTTAAACTAGTAACTGGTAACTAAATACGATAACAAACTTTGAACTCACCAGCGTCGTCTGACACACTTGTCTGCATGCTTGCAGGTCGTTAGATTTCTGATTATGGACTTGCTATCTGGGAGTGCTAGAGCGGTCATGGATCGAGACTCTTGGATATTTGATACATTGGTTTTGAACACTTATTTTGAAACAATTGTTGAACAATTTACTTTTTGCTTCCGCTGAATATTTACTTTGGTTAAACTTATGACTTGGATTTATATTTTGAAATGAATGGAATGTTTTACTTAAATATTATGCATAGTTCAATGTGATTGGTGGCTTGGATCCTTGTACGTCACACGTCCCGCGGTGAGTCCGCATGTGGTATTTTAGGGGTGTGACAGTTTGGTATCAGAGCCACTTGTTATAGTGAACTTGGTTTTAAAAACGTTTTCATAAAACCAGACTATAACCGAACAACTTCGAAAGTCGACCATGACACTCAGCTCCAGATTGCAAGGTTCGTCTTCTGTTTACTTTATGCATCACTTGTTTAGTAGTCACACACTCACAGCTTGCATGAAACGATATATTAGATACTATAGTGATTTGATAGTGTGACACTGCCCTTCAACTCTTGTGATTCGCAATCCTGTAATACTTTCTGTTTTGCTACTTGAATGCAGGGGAAACTTCTAGCGCAAGTTAAGAGGCGCTGAGATGAGCATGCAAATTGCCTTATTATTATGGGTGACACATAATAATAACGTAAGGTGCATGTAAGTCCTAGTGAGGCTTAACGAGTGTGAGAAGGGTTCTGCCCTATTGTGTGTAATCTTGGTAGTTTGTAGATTTCAACGTGATACTTGACTTTTACCTCATCTCGACTCTAAAACTTGTTCCCTCTCCTTATATAGAATCATGAGTGGACGAGGTCATGGACGTGGTCACATCGCGATGACCCAATCTGAGCTGACAAACTTAATCAACACCCGTGTGGCTGAAGCCTTAGCAGCCTATCAAGCTGGTACGATATGTGCCAAATCTTCTTTATAATTGTGTCGCGTACACAAATATTACCCCTGTGTTGTATTCTCTTTCGTCCAATAGGCCAATAGAATCAGAACCATCCGCCTGCCTGCACGTTTAAAACATTTATGGATTGTAAGCCACAGACCTTCAGTGGGACTGAAGGGGCTACTTCAGTGGTTCGAGAAAGCTGAGTCTGTGTTCGCTATGCGTAACTGTCCCTTGGGGGACCGTGTGAAGTATGCTACAGGCACTTTGGAGGATGGTGCCTTGACTTGGTGGAATGCCCAGGTGCAGATGCTGGGTATCGAGATGGCTAACGCCACTACTTGGGATGAATTCAAGGAATTAATGCGGGAGGAATATTGTCATCGTGATGAGATTCAGAAATTGGAGAATGAGTACTACGATTTGAAGATGGAAGGGTCTAAGATTGAGGCTTACACGAAACGATCTCACGAACTAGCAATTTTGTGCCCTAACCTGTCTCGACCTGCACCTCGAAGAACTGAGTTGTACCTCAAGGGCCTAGCACCAGCTGTAAAGGGGTATGTCACTGCTGCAAACCATAACAACCTGCTCCAGATCATCCGTTTGGCACATAAGATTACTGACCAGGAGGTCGAGCGTGGCTCATTGCCGCCACGTAAATCTGCCACTACTGCTGCTGCAACCACAGCTATTACGACTGCTAGTGATAACAAGCGTAAATGGAACGATACTGACAAGGCAACCAGTGCAAGTCAATCTCAGAAAAGGCCTGACAACAGCAATAACCGTAGTTTTAGTCAGTCGTCCTCGGTTAACCAAGGTCAGGGCAGCAATTAGAGTCAAGGCTCCTATGTTGGTAGGAAGCCAAAGTGCAACAAGTGTGGGTATCATCATCATGGATCGTGTGTTCGGGCCTGCCACAGGTGTGACAAGGTAGGCCATATGGCAAAGGATTGCAGAGCTCCGTACCCAAAGCAGCAACAACAAAACCAACAACAGAATCAGCAACAGCAGCAGCAAAGGCAACAGCCCCATCAGAACCAAGGCTTTAAGAAGGGGTGCTATCAGTGTGGGGATGAGGGTCATATTAAACGGGATTGCCCTCACCTCAGCTGAATCAGAATTCCAACGACAACAACCGCCAGAACAACAACAATGTTGGGAACAACAACAATGGCAACAATGGGGGCAATGGAGCTCGTGGAAGGGTGTTTACGATTGGTGCTGGTGATGCTAGAAATGACGGCAATGTCGTGACTGGTATCTTTTTTGTAAACGATCTTTTTGCTTCTGTATTACTTGATTCCGGTGCCGATTAGAGTTATGTGTCCCTAGAGTTTAGTCAGCGATTAGGGTTAACTCCAACACCTTTAGAGGTTAAGCAAGTAGTAGAATTAGCCGATGGCAAAACGATTGAAGCTTCACATGTTCTGTTTGGGTGTAAATTAGATCTTGTGGGTCAAGTGTTTGATATTGATCTCTTTCCTGTTACCCTCGGTAGTTTTGATATAGTGGTTGGTATGGACTGGCTGTCTAAACACCAAGCAGAGATTCTGTGTAAAGAGAAGATTGTACATATACCTCTCCCTGGTGGAGAGTCATTATCGGTTCAAGGGCATCGTAGTGGGACGATGGTTGGTATTATCTCGGCTATGCAAGCGCAGAAGTGTCTACGAAAGGGGTATCCTGCAGTTCTAGCACTAGTTACTGATACTCCATTTGAAGAAAGAAAGATTGAGGATCTGCCAGTTGTACGTGAATTTGCCGATGTATTTCCTGAGGAACTTCCTAGTTTACCTCCTCACCGTCAAGTGGAATTTCAGATTGATCTTGCACCAGGAGCAGCCCCGATAGCTCGTGCTCCTTATCGTTTAGCACCTGGAGAGTTGCAGGAGTTGTCTAATCAACTGCAAGAGTTATTGGATAGAGGCTTTATTCGACCCAGTTCTTCGCCTTGGGGAGACCCAGTTCTGTTCGTAAAGAAGAAAGATGGGTCCTTTCGCATGTGTATTGATTATCGGGAACTCAACAAGGTGACTATCAAGAACCGTTATCCATTGCCACACATCGACGACTTGTTTGACCAGTTGCAAGGGTCAAGTTTTTATTCGAAGATTGACTTAAGATCGGGCTATCATCAGGTGAGAGTCAGAGAGGAGGATGTTCCTAAAACGGCTTTTCGAACGCGTTATGGGCACTATGAGTTTTTAGTTATGCCGTTTGGGTTGATGAACGCGCCAGCGGTCTTCATGGACCTCATGAACCATGTATGCAAACCGTATCTCGACGATTTCGTTATATTATTCATCGATGACATTTTGATCTACTCGAAGAGCAAGGAAGATCACGAGCGGCACCTGCGTCTTATTTTGGAACTCCTGAGAAAGGAGCAACTTTATGCGAAGTTTTCTAAGTGTGACTTCTGGATTCGGAAGGTACACTTCCTTGGACACATTGTGAATGAACTAGGGATACACGTGGATCCTGCAAAGGTTGATGCTGTTAGAAATTGGGCAGCACCAAAGAATCCTTCAGAGGTGCGACAATTTCTTGGTCTCGCTGGGTATTATCGTAGATTTATTAAAGACCTTTCGAAGATCGTGCAACCCCTCATCTCGTTAACACGGAAGGGCGTAGTATACTCTTGGGGAACGAAACAAGAAGAGGCTTTCCAGTTATTAAAACAGAAACTCTGTAGTGCACCGATCCTGTCTCTACCTGAAGGTACAGAAGACTTTGTAGTATACTGTGATGCTTCCATTCAGGGTCTTGGTTGCATGCTGATGCAACGCAACAATGTGATCGCTTATGCTTCTAGAAAACTGAAGGTTCATGAGAGGAATTATACGACACACGACTTAGAGTTGGGAGCCGTGGTGTTTGCGCTCAAGATCTGGAGGCATTACCTGTACGGTACTAAATGCACTGTTTATACCGACCACAGGAGCCTTCAGCATATTTTCGACCAGAAGGATTTGAATATGCGACAGCGTCGCTGGGTAGAACTCTTGAATGACTACGATTGCGCCATCAAGTACCATCCAGGCAAAGCCAATGTGGTAGCTGACGCTCTCAGTCGAAAGGAATCAAAACCCAAACGTGTTCGCGCTTTGCAGCTCACCATTCATTCTAACCTGCCTGATCAGATCCGTTCGGCTCAGGCCGAGGCGTTGAAGGAAGAAAACTATGAAGCTGAGTATTTACGGGGTATGGAGAAACGACTCAAGAAGAGATCAGATGGTATTTACTATTTTATGGAACGGATATGGATTTCGTTGTTTGGTAATCTTAGAGAATTTGTAATGGATGAAGCGCACAAGTCTCGATACTCTGTTCACCCAGGTTCGGATAAGATGTATCAGGACCTTAGAGTCATGTATTGGTGGCCGAAGATGAAAGCTCATATCACGACTTATGTGAGTAAATGTTTAACCTGCTCGAAAGTTAAAGTGGAATACCAGAAACCGTCTGGACTGCTTCAACAACCAGAAATACCCATGTGGAAATGGGAGCAAATCGCAATGGACTTCGTCACAGGTTTGCCGAGAACTCAAAACCGAAACGATACCATTTGGGTGATTGTTGACCATCTCACGAAGTCAGCGCACTTTCTGGCAATCAAGGAAACAGATAGGTTCTCACGACTAGCTGCTGTCTACCTAAAGGAAGTTGTTTCTAGGCACGGGGTATCGACATCTATTATTTCCGACTGTGACCCGCGTTTCATCTCAGATTTGTGGCAGTCGATGCACAAATCATTTGGCTCGCGTCTCGATATGAGCACTGCTTATCACCCGCAGAAGGATGGTCAAAGTGAACGAACCATCCAGACACTCGAAGACATGCTGCGGGCATGTGTGATTGATTTTGGAAAGGGTTGGGAGAAACACTTGCCTTTGATAGAGTTTTCTTACAACAATAGCTACCATACAAGTATTCAGGCAGCTCCATTCGAAGCGTTATACGGACGAAAGTGTCATTCACCTCTCTGTTGGGCTGAGGTGGGTGACAATTAGGTTACAGGCCCGGAACTGGTACTCGAAACTTCAGAAAAGATTGTTCAGATCAGGAATAGGATGGCAGCAGCACGCGACCGTCAGAAAAGCTAAGCTGATAAGCGTAGGAAACCTTTTGTCACACCCCCAAAATCCACACGCGGAGTACCACCGCTTGGAGGCGTGACATGACCAGGATCAAGCCACCAATCATATTGAACATAATTATATCAAAAGTCATTCATCAAAACGATAGGTGTTTACAAAACCAAATATATACAAGTGTATAGCGGAAGCATTAATGTAAAACCCAACATAAGTTTAAGTACAAAATGTTATAATGTTTAACAAAACATCCACGTCCGTGCCCACAACGACTGCGCCTCCCGTGCAAGCTCCAAGAGTACCTATGGTCCTGCAAGGCATGTAACAGAGAGTCAACAACTAGTTGAGCGAGTTCACTGTTAGTTATTTAGTTATAATGTTTGTTTCGTAAATCGTATGTAATAGCATCGCGGCCCTCTAGGCATGTTTGCGAAGTTTAGAAATTGTATCGCGTTAGTCCTTGCTGCCAGTCCAGGCATGCGTGCGATAAATAGTGTTGACTAGTCGTATGTGTACGTGCCCTTCTTAATCCAAGGACCGTAGCGAGTGTGATTGTCCTACCCAAGGAGGACGAGCATGCGTTAAAGTTTGTTGTCCTACCCAAGGAGGACGAGCATGCGTTAAGGTTGTTGTCCTACCGGACGAACGTATGTTAAGGTTGTTGTCCTACCGGACGAACGTATGTTAAGGTTGTTGTCCTACCGGACGAACGTATGTATTCTACCCAAGGAGAATACATAGGATTTATATTGGCATCCTACCCATGGAGGATGGCGGTACATATCCTACCCAAGGAGAATATGTAGGTTCCGTTTTAATTTCTTTAACCCATTCCCAACCACCGGGAATCCCATGCCTTAGAAAGTGTGTGAACTCACCTTGTTTCGCTCGGTATGCTAGGTATGTGCTCAAAGTAAGTCAATCACGTCCTAAAGTATGCACGTATGTGAAATCAGTTTGTGACCAAATTATGCACGTATAAACATGTAGCACGTAATCACAATCATATACAAGATGGCTACACTTAACAGCAGTTAAATATTCCAGTTAGCAATTAACAGAATTAACTCAAGTTACTGCACAGATCAGCTATTCGGCGAAACACGCATGTTGGCGAAACACAGATAGTGGCGAAACACATATAGTGACGAATCACAATATTGGCGAAACACATTCTGTTTCGTCGAGGTGTACCCTGGCGAAACAGAACTTCTGATTCGTCGACTACTCTTGGCGAAACACATTCTGTTTCGCCGAGAGTTCTGTTTCGTCGAGCAGTTCAGTTTCGCAGACATCAGTTACAGCAGATGCGAAAAACACATAAACCCTAACAGCCGTAAAACAGCAATTCCTCAATCATACAGTAATCATTCAACGCAGAATCATCGTAACATCATCATAACATAAGTATCACAGTTCTTAACGTCTAGCACGAACCCTAGGTTATGTGTACAACATATAGATTAACATACAACATCATATCATCGATTCCTATCAAGATACTAATGTGTATTCAGAATCTGGCCATATAAACAACATTCAGAACCGAGTATCATCAACATACCCTCCTATAATCCAGAAATCAAGCATAAACACAACATGTATAAAGAAATCAAGGGACAAAGAAACCGATTTAGACGAGCACGCACTAACCGAGATATTCGAGATGAACAAGGGAGGATTCGAGAGAGAAAGATGATGGTTGATGATGGGTATCGCCTTCACAGAGTGGAGAGTTCTAGGGTTTCTATTTTAGTTAAAAGTGTGAAACAGGGAGTCGGTTCACGTTAATATGAACGAATTACCGTTCTGGGCCCTTAATGGGCTTGGCGAAACTGGGCTTGGCGAAACAGACTTCTGTTTCGTCGGGATGCTTATGACGAAACAGTCTGTTTCGTCGGGTCCTGTCTGTTTCGTCGAGTCCTGTTATGTGCTAACAGTTTTAACTTTTCAACAGGTTTCATGTTATACAGCCAAACACAAAATCATGCAACCACAATGCGTTCATAAAATATATAAAAATAACGTGTACAGTTACAAGTTGAACAAGCTAAACAACTACACAATCAAAGTCAACGTGCACTAAATGCGAAAATGAAAGTCGGAAACTCGGGTTGTCACATTATCCCCAACTTGAAAGAAATTTCGTCCCGAAATTTAGCATGCGGTTACTGAGGAAGCTAGGTAAGTTATCGTTTACTGGTTTTCCTGGGGTGTCACATCTTTCCCCCGTTGAGTTGGAATTTCATTCCGAAATTCCGTATTAGCTTCAGCCTCAGTAGTAGTTGCATTGTTTTCGAACAACTGGGGATATTTGAGTTCCATTTGATCTTCGCGCTCCCAGGTGAACTCTGGGCCGCGACGGGAGTTCCAACGAACTCGTACAAGAGGTATTCTAGTGTTCTTGAGGACCTTAACATCCCGGTCCGTGATTTCAACTGGTTCTTCGACGAAATGCAACCGTTCGTCGATAGTGAGCTCCTTCAAAGGAACTATAAAGGTCTCATCTGACTGCCACTTCTTCAGATTCGACACATGAAAGACGTTGTGAACTGCACTGAGTTCAGCTGGTAAGTTCAGTCTGTAGGCCACTTTGCCTATTTTCTCTATGACTTCAAATGGTCCAACATATCGTGGATTGAGTTTACCTCGTTTGCCAAAACGAACAACACCCTTCCAGGGTGAAACTTTGAGTAGTGCTCGATCCCTAACTTGGAATTCGAGTATTTTCCTGTCTTTATCAGCGTATACTTTCTGACGGTCACGAGCTGCCGCCATGCGTTGTCGTATTTGAGCAATCTTTTCAGTAGTATCAACTACCATTTCCGGACCTGTGATCTGACTGTCACCCACCTCTGCCCAACAAAGAGGTGATCGGCATTTACGCCCGTACAATGCCTCAAAAGGAGCAGCTTTAATGCTGGTGTGGTAACTGTTGTTGTACGAAAATTCCACAAGTGGCAGATGTTTTTCCCAGCCTTTGCCAAAGTCAATTACGCACGCCCGAAGCATGTCTTCTAGAGTTTGAATAGTGCGCTCAGACTGCCCATCTGTCTGAGGATGATAAGCTGTGCTCATGTCTAATCGAGAGCCGAAAGATTTGTGCATTGCTTGCCACAGTTCTGAAGTAAAACGTGCATCACGATCAGAGATAATAGATGTGGGCACCCCGTGCCTCGAGACAACTTCTTTAAGGTATACGTCTGCTAGAGTGGAGAACTTATCCGTTTCCTTGATAGCCAAGAAGTGAGCAGACTTTGTGAGTCGATCCACGATCACCCATATAGTATCATTTCCGCGCTGAGATCTAGGCAGGCCAGTAACAAAATCCATGGAAATTTGCTCCCATTTCCATTGTGGTATCTCAGGTTGTTGGAGTGGGCCTGATGGTTTCTGATATTCTGCTTTGACTCTCGCACAAGTCAAACACTTGCTAACGTAAGTTGCTATGTGGGCCTTCATGCTAGGCCACCAATATGTAGTTCTGAGGTCGTGGTACATCTTATCTGAACCAGGATGTACTGAGTAGCGAGACTTATGAGCTTCATCCATTACAAGTTCGCGTAAACTACCATAGAGTGGGACCCAGATGCGTCCGGTTACATAGTAGGCTCCGTCTGCCTTTTGTTCTAACCGTTGCCTTGAGCCGCGTAGGGCTTCAGCCCTGACGTTTCCTGGTTTCAATGCTTCTACCTGAGCATCTCGTATCTGTGAAGGAAGACTAGACTGAATAGTGAGTTGCAACGCTCGTACACGCCTAGGTGTAGTATCTTTTCGACTGAGGGCGTCGGCCACCACATTGGCCTTGCCTGGATGGTACTTTATAGCACATTCGTAATCGTTCAGTAACTCGACCCATCGACGTTGTCGCATGTTCAAATCTTTCTGCTTGAAAATATATTCGAGGCTCCTGTGATCGGTGTAGATGGTGCACTTGGTGCCATACAGGTAATGTCGCCATATCTTGAGCGCAAAAACAACAGCTCCAAGTTCTAAATCGTGCGTAGTGTAATTCCGTTCGTGAATCTTAAGTTGGCGCGAAGCATAAGCAATGACTTTATCCCGCTGCATCAACACACATCCAAGACCTTGGATAGATGCATCACAGTAGACTACAAAATCGTCCGTGCCTTCAGGCAATGAGAGGATAGGTGCGCTACAAAGTCTATCCTTTAAGTGCTGAAATGCTGTATCCTGTGTATCACTCCAACGGTAAGCAACACCTTTCTGTGTCAGTAATGTAAGTGGCTGTGCAATCTTTGAGAAGTCTTTGATAAACCGTCTATAATAACCCGCCAATCCCAAGAATTGGCGTATTTCTGTCGGTGTGCGAGGTGCAGGCCAGTTCTTGATCGAATCTACCTTGGATGGATCAACATGTATCCCATCCTTGTTTACCACGTGGCCTAGAAAGTGGACTTCACGAAGCCAGAAGTCGCATTTTGAAAACTTAGCGTACAGTTGTTCCGTTCGAAGGAGTTCCAAAATAAGTCGTAAATGCTGTTCGTGTTCCTCCCGATTCTTCGAATAAATCAGAATGTCATCAATGAAAACAATAACAAACTTGTCAAGATAAGGTTTGCACACCCTGTTCATAAGATCCATGAAAACCGCAGGTGCGTTCGTTAGCCCAAATGGCATGACTAAAAACTCGTAATGGCCGTAGCGAGTTCTGAATGCTGTTTTGGAGACGTCCTCATCCCGAACTCTCAGTTGATGGTAACCTGACCTTAGATCAATCTTTGAGTAATAGCTCGACCCTTGCAACTGGTCGAATAAGTCGTCGATGCGTGGGAGTGGATAGCGATTCTTCACGGTCACCTTGTTTAGTTCACGGTAATCTATGCACATACGAAAGGTACCGTCTTTCTTCTTTACAAATAATACTGGAGCTCCCCAGGGCGAAGAGCTAGGACGTATGAAACCCTTTTCCAAGAGTTCTTTCAATTGCTTAGACAGTTCTTCCAGTTCAGTTGGAGCTAAGCGGTAAGGCGCTCGAGCTATAGGTGCTGCTCCTGGAGCTAGCTCGATCTGAAATTCGACCTGGCGATGAGGCGGTAACCCAGGTAACTCTTCAGGAAACACTTGAGGAAAGTCGCGTACTACAGGAATATCCCAAATCTTTTTCTCTGTCGTCGATGTATCAGTAACGATGGCTAAAATAGCTATGTGGCCCTTTCGCAGACACTTCTGAGCCTTCAAGAAGGAGATGATGCCGCTCACGACACCACTCTTGTCGCCTTGAACTTCAAGAGGTTCTTTGCCAGAACGAGGAATACGAATGATCTTCTCCTTGCATAGGATCTCCGCTTGCTGTTGGGATAACCAATCCATACCGATGACAATGTCGAAACTACTCAGAGTTATAGGAATGAGATCGATAGAGAAAGTCTGACCAGCGAGGATAAGATTACAACCCTGAACTATGTGTGTGGCCTCTAGACTTTTACCGTTAGCTAACTCTACGACATGTTTGGTGCTTAACAGTGTTGGTGCGCGTTTAAGCATTTGACTAACATTCAGAGACATATAACTGGTATCCGCACCCGAATCAAATAATACGGTAACATAAAAGTCGTCGAGAAGAAACTTACCCGTAACCACATTAGGATCGTTCCTTGCGTCACTCTGGCCAATCACAAACATACGACCTTTTGCACCATTGTTGTTCCCACTGCCCTGATTATTGTTATTGTTGCTTTGATTCTGGTTTGATTGGGGACAGTTCCGCTTGAAATGACCTTCAGCCCCACACTGAAAGCATGTCTTATTTCCTTGTTGTTGTTGCTGTGACTGGTTTCGTGGAACGGGTGACTGTTGTTGCTGGTTCTGATTCGCAGGCCTTAAGCTCCTGCAATCTTTAGCCTCATGACCTACTCTTAGACATCTCTGACAGCGGCCTCTACGACACTGACCACTGTGGTGTTTGTTGCACCTGTTACACAGTGGATGAATTCCCCGATATCCACTCTGCCCCTGACCACCAGACGATTGCTGACTCGAACTCTGATAATCACTAGTCTTGCGCTGTTGCTGTGCTTGAGACTGTACAATAGCTGAACCCCTGCTGGAATCCCCTTCCCATTTCCGCTTGTTGTCACTGGGAATAGCAGGAGTAACTGGAGTGGTAGCAGTAGTAGCGCTGATACGTTTAGGCAGCCTGTTTTGTTCAACCGCCTGATCGGTGAGGCGATGAGCTAGCTTGACGATCTGTTGAATAGTGCCAAGATTCGCTGAGGTTACGTGACTTTGAATCTCCGGCACCAAACCATTGAGATACAGTTCAATACGCTTAATGGGAGGGTCCACCATAGTAGGACACAGAATAGCCAACTCATTCGATCTTCTGGTGTACGCTTCAATTTCTGACCCCGTCATTTTCAAATGGTAAAATTCTACCTCCAGTTTATGAATATCATCACGGCTACAGTATTCCTCTTTAATCAAATCCTTGAAATCATTCCAGGGTGTGGCGTTAGCAACAGCCAACCCTAACATCTGCACTTGCGCATTCCACCAAGTCAGCGCAATGCCTTCTAGTGTACCAGTGGCGTACTTCACCCTGCGAGCCTCAGGGCATTCGCACATTTCAAATACCGACTCGAGCTTTTCAAACCAATGGAGGAGTCCAACCGCTCCTTCCGTGCCACTAAAAGTAGTAGGACGACAGTCCATGAACGTTTTGAAGGTGCAAACAGGTGGCTGAGCGTGCTGACCTCCTGCTTGTGCGGCTGCAAGTGCCGCAGCAATTTGCTCGTTGATGAGAGCCGTCAGTTGGGCTTGCGTCATGTTAATACGTCCAGACATGATCTTCATAGCAAATGTGACATAAGTGAGAGAGGTTCGAGAGTAGTGCGATAACAAAAGGGAATAATCACACAAGTGTTCTCATGCAATAGTGTTAAGTTAACCTAAGCATACCCGGAGCAAAGTTCTATGCAATTCTAGCAAGTAGGCAATAAAACATGTACCATATTACCTAGAGTGATGAGTCTTGCACGTGGAGCGAGGCGTCGTTGTGGATCGTTGAGCACTGTTCTGGTTATAGTCTGGTTTTAAATAAAAATGTTTTCCCCTTATTAAAACCGAGTTCTCTATAACCAATGGCTCTGATACCAATCTGTCACACCCCCAAAATCCACACGCGGAGTACCACCGCTTGGAGGCGTGACATGACCAGGATCAAGCCACCAATCATATTGAACATAATTATATCAAAAGTCATTCATCAAAACGATAGGTGTTTACAAAACCAAATATATACAAGTGTATAGCGGAAGCATTAATGTAAAACCCAACATAAGTTTAAGTACAAAATGTTATAATGTTTAACAAAACATCCACGTCCGTGCCCACAACGACTGCGCCTCCCGTGCAAGCTCCAAGAGTACCTATGGTCCTGCAAGGCATGTAACAGAGAGTCAACAACTAGTTGAGCGAGTTCACTGTTAGTTATTTAGTTATAATGTTTGTTTCGTAAATCGTATGTAATAGCATCGCGGCCCTCTAGGCATGTTTGCGAAGTTTAGAAATTGTATCGCGTTAGTCCTTGCTGCCAGTCCAGGCATGCGTGCGATAAATAGTGTTGACTAGTCGTATGTGTACGTGCCCTTCTTAATCCAAGGACCGTAGCGAGTGTGATTGTCCTACCCAAGGAGGACGAGCATGCGTTAAAGTTTGTTGTCCTACCCAAGGAGGACGAGCATGCGTTAAGGTTGTTGTCCTACCGGACGAACGTATGTTAAGGTTGTTGTCCTACCGGACGAACGTATGTTAAGGTTGTTGTCCTACCGGACGAACGTATGTTAAGGTTGTTGTCCTACCGGACGAACGTATGTTAAGGTTGTTGTCCTACCGGACGAACGTATGTATTCTACCCAAGGAGAATACATAGGATTTATATTGGCATCCTACCCATGGAGGATGGCGGTACATATCCTACCCAAGGAGAATATGTAGGTTCCGTTTTAATTTCTTTAACCCATTCCCAACCACCGGGAATCCCATGCCTTAGAAAGTGTGTGAACTCACCTTGTTTCGCTCGGTATGCTAGGTATGTGCTCAAAGTAAGTCAATCACGTCCTAAAGTATGCACGTATGTGAAATCAGTTTGTGACCAAATTATGCACGTATAAACATGTAGCACGTAATCACAATCATATACAAGATGGCTACACTTAACAGCAGTTAAATATTCCAGTTAGCAATTAACAGAATTAACTCAAGTTACTGCACAGATCAGCTATTCGGCGAAACACGCATGTTGGCGAAACACAGATAGTGGCGAAACACATATAGTGACGAATCACAATATTGGCGAAACACATTCTGTTTCGTCGAGGTGTACCCTGGCGAAACAGAACTTCTGATTCGTCGACTACTCTTGGCGAAACACATTCTGTTTCGCCGAGAGTTCTGTTTCGTCGAGCAGTTCAGTTTCGCAGACATCAGTTACAGCAGATGCGAAAAACACATAAACCCTAACAGCCGTAAAACAGCAATTCCTCAATCATACAGTAATCATTCAACGCAGAATCATCGTAACATCATCATAACATAAGTATCACAGTTCTTAACGTCTAGCACGAACCCTAGGTTATGTGTACAACATATAGATTAACATACAACATCATATCATCGATTCCTATCAAGATACTAATGTGTATTCAGAATCTGGCCATATAAACAACATTCAGAACCGAGTATCATCAACATACCCTCCTATAATCCAGAAATCAAGCATAAACACAACATGTATAAAGAAATCAAGGGACAAAGAAACCGATTTAGACGAGCACGCACTAACCGAGAT
This sequence comes from Helianthus tuberosus, assembly GCA_030545235.1. Lineage (NCBI taxonomy): Eukaryota > Viridiplantae > Streptophyta > Magnoliopsida > Asterales > Asteraceae > Helianthus > Helianthus tuberosus. The sequence goes on along the minus strand of CM060396.1, from coordinate 121,015,405 downwards.
ATTCGAGATGAACAAGGGAGGATTCGAGAGAGAAAGATGATGGTTGATGATGGGTATCGCCTTCACAGAGTGGAGAGTTCTAGGGTTTCTATTTTAGTTAAAAGTGTGAAACAGGGAGTCGGTTCACGTTAATATGAACGAATTACCGTTCTGGGCCCTTAATGGGCTTGGCGAAACTGGGCTTGGCGAAACAGACTTCTGTTTCGTCGGGATGCTTATGACGAAACAGTCTGTTTCGTCGGGTCCTGTCTGTTTCGTCGAGTCCTGTTATGTGCTAACAGTTTTAACTTTTCAACAGGTTTCATGTTATACAGCCAAACACAAAATCATGCAACCACAATGCGTTCATAAAATATATAAAAATAAGGTGTACAGTTACAAGTTGAACAAGCTAAACAACTACACAATCAAAGTCAACGTGCACTAAATGCGAAAATGAAAGTCGGAAACTCGGGTTGTCACACCTTTGGAGTTCGAAGTTAATGATCGTGTCATGTTGAAGGTCTCACCCTGGAAGGGTGTGGTGCGTTTTGGAAAATGCGGCAAGCTAAACCCTCGTTATGTAGGGCCATTCAAAATTCTGGAACGGATTGGTAAGGTGGCCCACAAGTTAGAGTTACCTGCTGAGTTGGGTAACGTTCATGATGTTTTCCACGTATCGCAGCTAAAGAAGTGTCTGTCTGATGAAACACTGGTCGTACTGTTTCAAGAGCTAAAAATCGATGACAAGTTGCAGTTTGTTGAAAAACCAATAGAAATTATGGACCGGGAGGTCAAGGTCCATAAGCACAGCCGTATTCCGATAGTGAGAGTTCGTTGGAACTTAAGACGTGGACCGGAGTTCACGTGGGAACGCGAGGATCAGATGAAGCTCAAGTACCCACATTTATTCCTAGAGGACAAGTCCAAGCCTGGCAAATCTAAAACTAATGCAACTAGTGAATTTCGGGACGAAATTCCCATTCAAGTTGGGGATGATGTGGCACCCGCGGAAAATGCACAGTTATCTTGATCTAACACCGTACTGTTTTGTTTTGCTTTGCTTATTAAATTTCGGGACAAAATTTCTTTCAAGTTGGGGATGATGTGACAACCCGATATTACAAGTTCTTTTATCTATGGATCGCTTGTGTCGTAATTCTAGTTTGGTGATTGTTTGTGTTATGAAACTTGTAACTGTTTGAAAGTGTAAGGTGTTAATAGTAAATTGGATTTAATTGTGTATGTTTATAACTAGTGTAGGGTGTTAATAGTAAATTGGATCTAATTGTGCATGTTTATAACTTGGTCTTGAATCTCGACGAAATTAGGCCGGCACCAAACTCGACGAAACTAGGCCTTTCGCCACTGCTGAAACTCGATGAAACTTGGAACATTCGTCAAGACCTTTGGGCCTAGGCCCAAAAGTGGCCCATAACTCTGAACCTTATATATAATCTCCTGTAATCGTAACCGTAACGGAAAACACGAAACCCTACCACCACCCCTCTGTTAGTCGGCAACTATTCTCCTTGGATTGGAGTTTTCGATCGATCCCTCCGTGTGCGCAAACCTTTGTACGGTTAGTAACACTCTCACGATTGAAATAAACACACATGTGATTCTTGTGCTACGTATTTGATCTGTATTGTAGTGAAGAAGAATGAATGCGTGATCTAATGATTAATTGATGATTCGATGAGAATGATGATTTATGTTTAGGATTGCATGATAACAGATTAGATTCTAGCGATGAGAGTACTGGTAATCGGTATGTGTTTACATTCATTAAGTGTTTTGTTAATCTTGTTTAGAGGAACTAGTAATATGTATTGGTAATCTGTTGATGTTTGGATATTGCATGATTGAGTAATGATTTCAAATTGATGAATGAAACAGTTACAGTAGGGTTTTTGCATGACTAGTAACTGATAAGGCAACGACGAAATATATAAGAGTTTCGTCACATTGGCACACGACGAAACATGTTAGAGTTTCATCACATTGGCACACGACGAAACATGTTAGAGTTTCGTCACACTGGCACACGACGAAATATATAACGTTTCGTCACATACACATCGGCGAAACACCATAAAGTTTCGTCGAATGACCATGAAGTCTTGTCACACATGGGCCGACGAAATTATGATGTTTCGTTGCATTGGAGATTCGTCGTGTAGGGAGTTTTTGCCGGGGGAAGGTTTCGCATGGACAGTAGGTTAGGATGATTATGTCAACTGCATGAATAATAGTGATTGATATGTTAATAAGACCATGGTACCCACTGTTAATGATGTTCATTTATGATTATGATTATGTTAATGGAACACGTGAACAGTGAACTAGGTTAGGATGACTTTTGTTGATGAATGGTTATGATTATGTTGATAAAACACGTGAACTGTGAACTAGGTTGATTTATGTGTATCTTTGTTAATGATATTTAATTAGGATCAATTAACATAATTCGATTCCTACACCTAGTATAGTACACGTAACTATTGAGCATTATTATGAAACATACTCGTGAACTGTGGATTTGAATAAGTTATGTAACTGCTATGTGCCATTCGGAAATCACTGTGTGAAATACATACTGCCATTTATATGTGAACTTGGTGAATGAAAACTGACATTGCATACGTAAATACCATAGGCTGTGACTGTTTAAGTGCGAACCAATAGTTAATCTTACTAAGCAAACCAAGGTGAGTTCACTGCTCTTTTTCCAAGCATGCGTCCCGGGTTGGGGACATCTGGTAAACGTTCCGGGGAGGAATGTCGGGTAATGGGTTTGATTGGAATGTTAAACCTGGGTTGTTGGTTAATACACGTCTGTATCTATCATTCAAGTCCCTCCTACCAATCGTTGCTTGTAGGGCAACGGGGTACTAGTTAGTAGCGCTACTTAGGTTTGGCACCCTCACACCGCACTTAGGTGGTCGGGAGTGAACTAGTGACCCCCATCTTGACCATTGCTTTGATATAGGCAATGGGGTTTAGGGCAAATAATCTGGAGCCATCGGCGGTAAGCGTGTGATTAACAACATTGAACCTGTGAAACGTTTTAAACTAGTAACTGGTAACTAAATACGATAACAAACTTTGAACTCACCAGCGTCGTCTGACACACTTGTCTGCATGCTTGCAGGTCGTTAGATTTCTGATTATGGACTTGCTATCTGGGAGTGCCGGAGTGGTCATGGATCGAGACTCTTGGATATTTGATACATTGGTTTTGAACACTTATTTTGAAACAGTTGTTGAACAATTTACTTTATGCTTCCACTGAACATTTACTTTGGTTAAACTTATGACTTGGATTTATATTTTGAAATGAATGGAATGTTTTACTTAAATATTATGCGTAGTTCAATGTGATTGGTGGCTTGGATCCTGGTACGTCACACGTCCTGCGGTGAGTCCGCATGTGGTATTTTGGGGGTGTGACAGTGTGCATTGAATATAGTTGTATACGTGTCATGGCAAAGGAATAAAAAATAGGACTTGTGAATTAATGTTCTGGTACGTGTCTTATGTATAGACAAGAAAGAACATGCACCTCAAATTCAAATCAAGTATAAATAAGATAGTGGGGACCATTCTAACAATTGCTCAGTCCCTATATTCTTTAAGCTTTCGCCATCTCTGTCTTTTTTTACATATATATATATATATATAAAGTATATCGTACATTACGGCTTAACGTACTTCACGTACGACAATGTGCGTGATTTGTTTTATAACATACGTGATTAATGTTTTCAATATGCGTGATTAATGTGTTTCAACATGCGTGATTTTGGATTTTTGAGTTATAACGTGCGTAATTACCTGTCGTAGGTGATGTACGTTAAGCCGTAATGTACGTTAACCTTCCTCTATATACATATATATATATATATATATATATATATATTATAATACTCTAATTTACAACATTGTTGAGCATTGAGTGTTTGTACTTTGTGCATAAAAGGTTTATCGCACATTGGTTTGTTGTACAGTAAGCTTAGTGGTTTGTTTGGTGCTGAGGAGTTGACACCTGCCATTTCATTGATCATATAAGGTTTTTTTATAGCACCTTCTTATTTAGGAGGGTTTAACCCAATTCTCTACCAGCTCACAATCTCTCACCTCGGTTTCTCTCTTTAAAACGTTTGGTCTCTCACTTATCTTTCCCTCTCTAAAACATTGAGCAAATGTACACTGCCACCAGTTCCATGCGGCTGGGGAGCTATGGTTCTTTATGATACAGAGGCGATTAGGTGGTTTTAGAGAGAGAAATGGGACGACGGGTGTTGCACAGTCGACGCCAGAGGCTCCGACCGTCAATGGTGGCGGTGATTTGCATTCTATTGTTGCATTGTTGGTTGGAAATTTGGGGATCTGTTTTGCATACATGTTTGCTTCAAGTTTTGTGTTTTGGGCAACACAGAGAGAAGGTTTGCCCCGCCGTTGCCGGCGGCTTTGGTCGTCCATGGCGGCGGTGGATTTACATTGCGTGATTCCTTCTTTTCAGTGTTTCACGCATTAAAGCTTTTTCTTTGAGTCGATGATCATCACAGTGTGACTATGGATCTATGTGATAATGATGAGATTCACCTTGTCTGCAATAAAAGTTGTGCTATTAGCTTTAGGACTTGTACGATTGGTTTCTATACAAACAATGGGCTGGTTGTGTTTGGTTTTATGTTGGATTGTGTGTCAGAATTACTGATATCACTTTCTCTCTCTAACTTCATATCTCCCCCTATCTTTCTCTAACGTTTAAGATAAACCCCAAACACACACACACACACATACACATATGTGTGTGTAAATAGAGATGATGAGAAAGAGAAAGTGTGGCAGACCGATTGGCATGGTGATCGAACACAATGTACGGTGGCGGAGCCTTGGCGGCTCTGTGACGGAGCCACAACGGCTCTGTGGCGGAGCCACGACGGATTTGTGGAACAATGTAGTGTTCTTGACTTTTGTGGTTTGATTTGGTTTTAAGATGTGGCTTTGTTTGGTTTTAAGATGCAGATCTTCATTTTCTATCTTTAAGTTCATATCTCTTCTATGTCTCTCTCTAATGTTTGATGTTAACCCCAAATAAACATACACATATGTGTGTGTAAACAGAGGTTATGAGACAGAGATAGAGAGTGTGATGGACCGATTCACATGGCGGTTGGCCACCACCTACGGTGGTGGAGCCATGGCAACTTTGTGATTTCTCAAACCTTTTATTGTGTGTGTTTTAGATATGGATTGTTTTATTTATATATTTTTTGCTTTTGTGGGTTTGTGTTTGACTTTAAAGTTGATTTGCATCTATAAAATAAGACATCCATGCCACCATCTCACGTGACGCAGCCTAGCCACAATGTTAGTCTTTGTTTGACCAAGTGTTGTGGAATGTTGTTATATGATAGTGTTCTTGCTAGTGATGATGATGGCCGCTACTTGGCATGGCAACTCTGGTTGCAGCCGTAACAACACTGAACCGAGCTTTGTTGATTATGGCGATGAAGATGTTTGAATCTAAGCTTCTTTTTTCATCTTTTTTTCCGACTATAATTTGGTGGTTGTGTTGATGGTGTTGGCCATGTTGTTTGAAGATGGTGGTGGTTTTATTTTTTTACAGTTGTGGTGCTGGCGAATGTGATGGTTGTGGTGGCTATTGTTGTGATGATTTTGGTGGTTGTTGTCTACCATCGAAAAAAACATTTAACATAGTTACATATATGATATATCTAAAATATGTGAAGTTGCATGGGAGCCGACAACCACATACACATGTTTAGAAACAAAACGCATACAAATCTTGATTTTGGAACTCATGGGTATTGTCAAGGGTAAATGGACAGCGACGGTTTATGGTGCAATAATCTGTACCCAAAACGAATTTACTATCTTAATGATTGTGGCAACACATCTTCAAGCCTCCGCCGCATCGCGGCGAGGTACTCTAATAATATATATATATATATATATATATATATATTTAGTAAATTCACCCCATAATAATAATAATGCCCTGCCCCGTTTTAAGTGTTTTAACCCCTGATCACAGATATCCTGTCTGATTGATCTAGCCCGTAACGCATGTCAAGGCTCTGCCCGACTAAGTTCGTTGGGGTTCTGTCTCGTGACGTAGGGATAAAGTTGAATTGGGTTACTATACTTAACACGAGTGCATTATATATTTTATTAAATAGCTCAAGAGTTCTACCCAAGCTTATACCAGGAGACTTTTGGTTGAACCCTAAAAGTTACAAAGTGAGTCCATTCTCTTTTCTCACAGTTTGTGAGTCATTCTCCTTTTTTATCACCTTTTTTGTGATACAGTTATATTTAAAAATACTTTTACACTTGATGTGGGGTAAAATACACATATTTGTCCCGTGTAAAGTGTATAATTTATGTATAGTTTTTTATTTGTTTTTATCTAGTTTTAGTGTTCTATTATATTATTTTGTGTTGGATCAGGTTCTGGTGCAAATGGAGCAAAAACGAGTAAAAAGGAAATAACCAGCTAGTTGAGCAGAGTAGGATGCCAGAGGCCAAATTAAAATTGACGTTGTTTTCCTTGATTGGGTCGAACCCACTATCTCTATTTTATAAGTTAGAGGGCTGCCACAAAACATATCTATTTGGATCGAGAGAAAGGGTTAGACCCACATCAATATATAGTTTTATAATTTGAGTCCACCTAATATATTGGTGTTGGGCCACCTAAAGTTTGTGCTGCTAATACACACACGAGAAAAGAAAAAAAGCTGCTATATTATCATTATATATTGAAATGAGAAGAAAAAATAAAAAGAACTTATGTTGGCAGCATGTTTCACAAGAATGAATTGTGAATTGGGTTTCAATGTAGTGTTGACCGCATATTTGTTTATGAGGCCCAATACATTACATTATTGCCTGATGTAATAAAGTCAGCCCAACACACTTTAACAATCGCCTAAAGCCCAAATCATGGAAGTGTATTTGATTTGAATCTCAACAAATATGCATTACTTGGAAAAGAATTAAATAAAGGGGGGACGGCTGCTGCCATATTTTGACATATAGAAAAAGGGGGCGGCCACATATACAGAATAATATACGCATACATAGAGGTGGCCGACCCACTGTTACAGGACGAATTAGATAATTAATTGATAGAGGAGAAGGCGATTGGTTCGAGGGTTCAAGCTGTGATCAAGATTCAAGTCCGGGTTTGCAATTTATTATTTTTGGTTTTGTTAGACTTTGTGTTTTACAAAATTATAAACATGTTTTGCTGCTCGGTTCAGACCTGTTTCTTGTTCTTGACTATGGTTCTTGGCTAATTTTCTTTTAACTACCTAGACTTGGATGATTGGTTGCTAAAGTTTTGATTATATTTTGGATTTATGGAAGCTATGGAATATTTATGTAGGCTATTTGTTCTATGGTTAGATGTATATGCGTGCTTGATATTGTTTGAATATTGATTATCGCTTCGTATGATTCTTGGTGACGGTCTTTATCACATAATAGAGTCATGCTAGGGTTTTAGATTTAGGTGAGTGTCTATATCACATAATAAATCTTTAACTCTTTAAGGTGAAATTACGTAACTAACCTTAGAAGTAATAGTTGGTAATCTTATAAAATCAAGTGCTCTACTAATCATCAATAGCTATAAGGTGCGAGATTATTGCTAGGTCTAAGTGATTAAACCGTAAGGTGGGTCCTTCTTAGGAAGTAAACCTTTTGGCTGCTGTCTAGCAAGTCTAACTGAGAACACAAATCTATACTAGGTTTAGATCTCGTAAGGGAGTGAGCCTTGTAGGATACTTTTATAAATACATTAGATGTCTTGTAAAGGAGTCTAATAACCGGTAATTTAACAACCTTTATGGAATCATAGCGTGCTCTTAAGAAGGGTTAGGGGTCCTTTAGATTTCCCGAGAGGTGAGAATATTAAGATCCTGGTTCCATAGTAGACAACTTCCAAATATAATCATAACTAAAAGCAATCAGGATTCCAGTCTAGGTAGTGCTTCCACCATCTGAGCAAAAGTCCCAAGTTAGTTCAGCTTTAGTTAATTTAGTTAGTTTTAGTTAATTTAGTAGTTTTTTAGAAAAACCCCCCAAAACAATAAAAACAAGTAATTCAGTTAGGTCAGTTAAGTTAGTCGAGTCTAGTCAACGTAATTAGAGAGCCTCGTGGGTTCGATACTCGAACTTACTTAGGCTATACTGCATTGACCGGTACACTTGCCGGTTGTGTGGTCTAGGTTTTAGCGAGTCTTAGTTTATAAATTTAAAACTTAGAGTGTCTAGTTTAGGGTAAAATTAATTAGTTTTAATTGACCACTTTTAGGCTTTTAGTACATCAACACCATTAAATCATTTAACAAAAATCTCTTTTTGTCATCATGACTAAACTAATCTTATCTTAGAAATATTTTCGTTACAATCTATAAGTTAAGAAATTTAATTACACACTTACAAAGTTAGAAGTGAAAATCCGCATGGTCTCTAATTTTCTTCAATAAAAAAGAAGATATAAACCAAATAAAAGTGTTTACCCCATTAAATTTATGCTATAAATCACTAATGATTAGATTCATCAACATCATATTGTTTTGAGTTTTGACAAAGCATCGTAATGTAATTTTGTTCTACCTTCTATTTGGAAAAAAAAACAATGTAATATATGACAACAGTGATATATTATGTGAATGCAAACGATATATGATAATTAATAAATTTGATGTTTGATTGAAATGAATCTAAATATTGTGTATATAAAATAGAGCTTTATTAATCAGTATTAAAGTATGTTAGTTACATTAAAGAAAATATATTTAATAAACCTAAATTACTAATTAACATTATAAAATAATTTATATCATAATAAAATATGTCAAACATAATATATTCTACTTTTAATATACTAAGATTATAGTTTAAATCGTAAAATATTAAATAATAATATTACAATTGTTTAATTAATATATTATATTTGATATAGTTATAGTTATTAATTTGACAAAAAATGATATATTTCATTTTCTGGGCTAATTGGTTTTATGCCATAGAAAATATATTTGACAAAGTAATGTCATAAGACACTACTAAGTTCAGAGTCACTAGTTGAGAGAATGATCAACAGCGACATGACCAAAGGCACTAGTTGAGAGAATGATCAACAGTGTTATGACCAGAGTCACTAGTTGAAAGAATGATCAACAGTGATATGACCAGAGTCACTAGTTGAAAGAATGATCGACAGTGATTTGACCACCGTCACGGGAACCGCCTAATGACAGATACATTTAAATAATAATAAGATATACGATATATCTATTACTTGATAAACTTCACTATTGGACGAAAGTGAGCCAATGAGTGAGATGACCACCGTCACATCAGAACTGCCACCATGTGACAAATATTGATTGAGTTGTTGGGTAAATATAAACAAATATAAAAACCCTTAATGCTGTAAGGTATAACAATATATTTTATAAAAATGGAATGAACTCGCCAGTATTTATTATTGATAAAATATTTTCAAAACGTGTTTCAGGTAACTGTAAAGATAATAGTAGCCAGCTATGGAGCACTGAAGGCTTAAATAAAGTGACTATAAATACCTGAATAAAAGAAGAAAATTATGTTTTATTTATTTGGGTTTATCTCTATAAAAACAATTGAATTAAATATGGGTTTTAGCCCATTTGTTTAATATTAAAAGTTTGGTGTTTTACAAACTCTTAAATTATTTCCTAATTACGATCCTGATGAAAAATTTTCCGCTGCGTAATTAATAAACACCGATACCATCTGACTGGTTCACGGCTCCCGCTCAGAGCCACTGGTTTAAGCTATTTAGGTGTTCTTTTAATACCTAAACTTAAACAATAAAGTTAGGAAATTAATACAAAGTAACATATGAATTATTTTTGTAGATTTAAACATATGTATATATGTGTATATATATATATATATATAGGGAGCCGTTAGAATGAGAACCACCACGAGTTATGAGAACCGCGAGAACCAAGTGCCACGGAGGGCCGTTGACCACGAAATTTTTTTTACACCTAGATCCGTATATTTTAAGACCGGGTGTAAATTTTGGGTTCAAACGGCGCGCCCGAGGGGGTAGTTTTTTACGCCCAAAGTTTGGTAAAAAAAAATTAAAAAAACCCAAACTTTGGGCGTAAAAAACTACCCCCTCGGGCGCGCCGTTTGAACCCAAAATTTACACCCGGTCTTAAAATATACGGATCTAGGTGTAAAAAAAATTTCGTGGTCAACGGCCCTCCGTGGCACTTGGTTCTCGCGGTTCTCATAACTCGTGGTGGTTCTCATTCTAGCGGCCCCATATATATATATATATATATATATATATATATATATATATATATATATATATATATATATATATATATATATATATATATATAAGGAGAGGATCATGAGAAAACTACATAGAAATGAGAAAACTAGAAAACTAACTAAAAAAACCTAAAAAACATACCAAATTTTTTTTACAATTTTTATAAAAAAATCGCTAGTTTTTATATATAAAAAATTTTTCAAAATTTTTTTTTTTTGTTGTACTGCACATGTGCAATACAACAAAAAAAAAATTTAAATTTTTTTTTCTAGGCATAAAAACCTGCGATTTTTTTATAAAAAAAAATTTTTGGTATGTTTTTTAGGCTTTTTTAGTTAGTTTTTTGGTTGTCTCATTTAAACTAGTTTTCTCATGATCCATCCCATATATATATATGCACATATGATTCTTGAAAGTATTGTTTTGTCTTAATTATTCTGTGATATTAATAATTGAAAATGTTTGCAATTCAGATGTCGAATGAATTATCACATAATCCAGAAGTTCATGCTAATAATGAAAATCATTTGGATAAAAATGCTATAGAAAATATAATAGCCCAAGGAATAGCTAATGCTATACCTTTAATAATTAAAACTGTTAGAAACTTCATAGAACACACCAAAGCTGTGAGTAGCAAGCATACTCGTGGCGACAGTTTTAGCCATAGTGTCAACGGAGGCAATGATGATATTATCAAAACCCCATTTCCCAAGAAAATGAATGCGATAACTCTCGGGTGTACCTACAAAGATTTTCTAGCTTGTCAACCAACTGAGTTTGCAGGCAGTGAAGGAGCCACGGCTGCGCTGCGATGGATGGAAAAGACAGAGGTTGTTCTTAAAATCAACAAATGTGCCGAAGAAGATAAGGTGATGTATGCTTCCAACCTCTTTAAAAAAGAAGCCTTAGAATGCTGAAATATAATTCTTCAGGCAAAAGGAAGTGACAGGGCTTATGCCATGAACTGGGAAAAATTCAAGGAAATGGCAGAAAGAAAATTTTATCCCCCTTATGAAAAAGAACGAATGGCTAAAGAGTTCCTAAATCATAAAATGATAAATGTGAATTATCATGAATATACGACAACGTTCTTCGAATACGCAAGAATGGTACCAAATCTGGCTTCACCAGAACCCGTACTAATTTCTCGTTATATTTGGGGATTAGTGAGTGAAATCCGAGACATGGTCAAGGCCGCTAGACCACAGACTATTGAAGAAACAGTTGAACTAGCTAACATCCTGACAGATGGACTAATCTGCACAAGAGAAGAAAACAAGAAGAAAGAGTTATCCCAGAAAATTTCCCAAGAATTCAAGAAAAAAGGAACTGAACCATCATTGGAGCAACCTACCTGCAGAACCTGTAACAAAAAAGCATTCAAGAAAATGCCATTTTAGGAGAACACCCTACTGTAACTTCTGCAAGAGGACTGGGCATATAGAGGAAGAATGTAGAAGGAAAACTAATATCTGTTTCAATAGTGGAGAAACAGGACACATCAAACCTATTGCCCGAAACTGACTAAAAAACCGACAACCAGGCAAAAACAACAGAAGGAGCTAAGAGGAACGCGCGAGCATTCGTACTTACTACGCAAGAAGCAGAAATGATTCCAGACGTAATCACTGATATGTAATATCTAAGTTAAGTTCTTATATGGCCCTAGTATAAATCAAAGTTATTAAATAAATTCATCCTGTCAAGTACTTCATCTATTCAGAACCATAACAGACTTGTTTGGTCCTCACTTTCATTGAATCATTTAATTGGTTACGACACCTTGTATTGGCGTTTTCTTTAATTTGAAACTTGAGCTAATCTCATTTTCACACCTGATGTACAAATAATTTCTGTTGGTTCATTATCTTAAAACAGTCTTAATACAATTATGTGTTAAGATAAGAGTACCACAAAATTTGAACATGTCTTGATTTTGTGTCATTTACCTTAATACTGTTTTTATTGACTAAGACATGACATAACTCTAAGAAGACATCGTAGCCCAAATCTCGGGGACGGAATTTAAAACAAGGTGGGGAGGATGTAACATCTCAAATTTTTTATATTAAAATAAAGTATATAAAACTTATATTATTAAATGGGTAGATTATGGGTAAGTTGAATGTTAGAAATATGAAGTACCTAGACGGGCCTATAAACCGTTTAATAATTTAATTATAAAAATACATTATATTTGAACTTACTCCGTTTTTAATGAGACTTGGGTCAAAATGTAGACACAAATATTCTCGTTCTAATGATATATTCATAGTTTTATAACACGTCATATTTTAGAAGTTATACGTGCCAAATAAGTGAAGCAGCTGAATTAATTATAAAAATAAAAATTAAATAATTAAAACTAACATAAATTGCTATGTTTACGTTTGCGCATTAAATATTGTTTAAGTGTGTGCATTGAATATAGTTGTATACGTGTCATGGCAAAGGAATAACAAATAGAACTTGTGAATTAATGTTCTGGTACGTGTCTTATATATAGACAAGAAAGAACATGCACCTCAAATTCAAATCAAGTATAAATAAGATAGTGGGGATCATTCTAACAATTGCTCAGTCCCTCTATTCTTCAAGCTTTCGCCATCTCTGTCTTTTTTACATATATATAGGAATAGGATCAGGAGAGAACGCCTCAAAGTGTGAGAACGATGAGAACGATTCTCAGCCACAAGATCTTAGTGGTTTGTGGCTGAGATTGATGCAGTGACATTTTTGTAAATAATAGAAGCCTTGGAACTACCAGAAGGGGTAAAATAGGAAGATCCAAACAAATGTGCACATGCTAATCACATGCCATTTTCTCCCATCATATTTAAACTACAATAACTTATTTATACGTGATTATTTTTCGAAAAAAATTACACCATAAAACTCAGCGCTTTTTTATCTTTCCAACGAGTATACTACTGATATATTTTTAAAAAAAAATTAACTGTGTTTTATGGAGTTTTATTGAACTGGGTGTTTTATGGCGTTTTAGACTATGTATTTTCATGGTGTTTTTCTGAACTAGGTGTTTTTATGGCGTTTTAACTATGTATTTTCATGGCGTTTTTCTGAACTGAGTGTTTTATGGCGTTTTCAACAGAGTTATTTCATGGCGTTTTTCTGAACTAGGTGTTTTATGGCGTTTTTAACTAGGTATTTTCATGGCGTTTTTCTGAATTGGGTGTTTTTATGGCGTTTTATTTGAACACCAAGTTCATGTGAGTGGGTTTTTTTGACAATATTACCCCTTAGTGTAATTTAGCATCAATGCCACATGTCACCACCAAAATCGTTCTCACCGTTCTCACACTTTTCACCGTTCTCTCTAAATCCTGACCCTATATATATAAGATGGATGGCTGAAATTAAAAGTAGTTAAAAATAATATTAAATACTTTTTTTCTTATTATGTTTTTAATATTTTAATCCAAAAGGGCAGTTTAGTAAATTTACTCTTTTTTGTCTTTTTTGTCACACCCTGACTTTTGCGGAAGCGTGATTATGGTGTGACTTTCTTGTTATCATTGCATTCAACCATATCAAACAACTATATGATAAAACCAAAGATTTGTCATCCATAAAATGAGTTTAAATCATAACAACATTGTCTAAAACGTAGACTTCAAATTCAAGTTTTACAAACCATATGAATTGTGTAAAAGTTCGCTAAGGACTCGTCAAAAGATATTAGTTGTAATCAAAGTTTGGAAGACGTGTCTCGTCCAGGATTAAGACACACTGACCAAACCCAAAGACCATGGATGACATCTTTATACTTAACATGGCTTGAAACTCAAACGCCCGCCAGATCCACACTTAATTTCCTGAAATACATGTAGTTTGAAAAACATCAACAAAAGTTGAGCGAGTTCATGTGTATGTGTATGAATAAGCCTTTAAAGTATGTCTGTATAAATATATGTCCCTGGTATGTAGCAATAAGGAAAAACAGATCAATTAATGTGTAGCTAATACATTAATAAGTGACATGGCCTAGGAAGCACTCAAACCTGTATGCGTATTTCGTACCGGCCCCTCCGACGGAACGACATAGTCACCACATGCAGCCACTCGCAGGCCCATGGGTGGGGCTCGCAACACCCAATAGATCTATCACTCATGCCCCTCGGTCCTTATACAAGGATTAATGGTCTTAAGACAATAGCCTACCCATTCACGTGATCTAGCAGTACATTCCTTAGCTAATCATACCATGTATAAAACGTTTGTAATCAGTATGTAACATCTATTTCACCCCCGAAGTAAGTAAACAAAACAGTTTAAGAAAAAGGGGGACATGAACTCACAGTATTGCGTCTTCAGTATGTGTAACCCAAGTCTCCTCAGCAAACATGACTACCTACAGTGTACTAACGTCTATCAGACGAACAGGCCGTGCCTTTGCTTAGTATGAAGGTTTTTGAGTTACGTTTCTTGTGTTCCCAATATTATTCCAAGTTATAATTATTTTTTTAAAATAATTATTTTAACTCTAAATTATATTTCATTTTGGAATAATTGTTAAACAATACTTCTGTATTAGTACTTCTCAAGTATTTTAACTTCGTATTTCCTTCCCAAAGATGGGGGTATCTCATACATGTGTATTCGTATTTTTGTATGTGTGTCTTTAGCCATGTATTGGCGTCGTATTCCGGTGTATTATTCCAATTAAAAATGTACCAATATATTCCCAATATATATTTCCAAAACAATATATTTTCAAGTCTCACTTAGAAAATATATATAACTTATTTGTCAAAAATAATGTATTCCAAGAATATATATATTGTTTCCCAAAAATCATATATTTTCTAAATATACTTAGGATAATATATTTTTAACTCCCCAAAAATAATATATTTTCTCTTTGTCGAAAATATGATATACTTGGTAATATGTACGGAAATCATATTTTCACTCCTTTCGTTTCCAAAATAATACTTGCCAAAAATATATTTATAAGAGTATTTTCTTGAATATTTCATAAGTTACGTTTTATCGTTCGGCTTCACAATATTAAATGTGTAACTTATATTTCATTCCTTGTGATTTTTTTTGTATTATTTTGGAGTTGTAAATTCTTGGTATTTGTAAGTTATATTATTTTACCCTAAAATAATATAACTATTCCACAAAGTATACAAATATTCACACAAGTGTCTTAATATAAAATATATATTCTAAACATATATTTATCCATTTTTATTTACAAAAACCAACCTCCAATACTTGTATTTTTGTAACAAAATTTATGGCAAGGTCTATATTGAAAAAACATAGTTTAAGACATACTTGTAAACACTCGTTTAGAAAATATTTTCTAAGTGTTTGTACTTTTAGAAAATTTTGCCATAGTTCCCTTTGAAAATGGAGGTGTCCATGCTATTTAGCATATCATTTTATTTTCAAAAATCATCATAACCAACCAATAATCAATCCTTAAACAACTACATTTACCAAGTGCAAAAACTATTCAACTTTCATAACAACATGAACTTGATCTTTCACCAAAACTTGTAGTAACTTGGTAATGTTTTTAGTAGGTCTAGTTATCCTTTAAAATATATTTACTTCTTTGAAAACCTCATTTTTAAAGAAGTTGGGTGTTTACAACTTCCAAACACATTTTCTAAAAATGTTTCTTTATGTAATTTTTTTTGTTACACAAGTGTTTCTACACTTATCTTATCACAAAAAATAGTGTAAGTTCAAGTAAAAACCATGATCTTCTAAAAATCATATTTTGAACTTGGTTTTCTTGGAAAAACATTCATAAATCTTGAATCGATAAGTTTACTAGCTTACTTTGTTTATTATTTTTCAAGGAAACAGTATATCTTTTCAAGTTCATGTCTTTCATGAGGATGATTTATAATTCTCTAACATTTTCATCCTCTCATCTTGCTAGATTATGTTTTCAATCATGATCTAGCAAGATCATATAATGATCTACATCATTTACACAAACAATCATTCACCAAATATCACAACAACACTAGACAACATGATTCCTTTAAGTTTTCTAATAATTTTAAGCTTATGTTCATGTTTCAACTTCTTGTTTCATAGTGTTCTTTATGATAATCATCTTGTAACATCTTTTAACCACTTAAAATATATACAAAATGAGGAGTAGAAGATCTTACTACTAGCTCAAGGCTAGGGATGATTCAAGAGGAGAAAACAAGTGGATAAAAGCACTAGAGAGAGGTCCTTCAATTCTCCTTGCTTCCACACTTCTTAGTTAATCTCCTAGCACCCTTGGTTCTTCTTAGAATGGTTGATAATGATTGAAAAATGGAAGTAGTGTGCTGTGTGTGTTGAGCCATAAGTTGGGAGGGGGAGAAGGAAAATTGAGAGCTTGAAGGTGATGAAGTGAAATAAAGGTTTAACTCATGGTCTTTTATAAAGTTCTCCCAACAAGTCTTTATCCCTTGTATAATATGTCTCCATAGTACCCATCAAGATCAATTATGATATCTAAACAAATCAAGGAAATCTTGGTGGTGGGGTCTCCACTATAACCGTGGATTAAAAAGGGGGGAAGGGTATTAGTTGGGTGGTGGTGATGTGTTAGAGAATCTAGTTGAATTCTAAGTATAAGTTTAGGTGTTTATGCATATAAGGTGTCATGTGGTGTGTTAGGGTGTTCGGGTATCATGACTAGCTCAGAAATAATTAAACAATGCTTCTAGTAAAATTTTAATGTTCGGGGTAGTGTCCGGTTGTTCGGTTAGATACCGGTTCGTTAAAGTGTCAAGCTTTACCGTTTAGTGTTCTTTAAGTACCCTTTTGTGACACTTTCAATTCCCGACACTTAGGAAAGCATACAGGACCATTTTGCCATATTTTTGCATCTTACTAGTTCATTAAATTGCTGAATTTTGATGATTAATGCAGAATTCTGCACATTGAGTGGGTTTTAGGCACTTTCCGGCACTTAAACTATCACCTAGTGACACAGTTTTTTGGCCCTTACTTCCCTACACTCCATACTAGTGTAGTACCTTGTCTCTGGCTCATACTGGGCCTCAAAACACTGTCTGTCTATGTACTGGCATTGTCAGTATATTTCTGAGTTATCCGTTCACTGTGATAACTGTGCTTTGTGCATCATGTATGTCACTAACGTTTGTATGTAATAAATGGTGTGACAGTATGAAATGTGATGCACATGTATGTATGATACAGAAATCAGAAAGCAGTTTAAGTCATCAGTTGTAATTAAGCACAGTCATTAAGCATAAATCAATATTAATTAAACGTACGGATGCATGCAAATTTGACGGTTGTCACATTCTCCCCCTATTAAGAAAATTTCGTCCTCGAAATTTGTACTACCTTAACTCCTTAGGGTTCCATTATGCGTATATGAATATGGATAATATTGAGGTAAATAACCTCAAGGCCGAATCAAATCTTATTCACGTCAGATGAATCCCATGGATATATTTTAACTATAAGAGCCCAATGGTTACAAGGCATGTGTTCTAGCATTTGATGTCAAAGGACACGAGATGTACAGATGTATAATCTAGCGTAACTTAGTTAACAGGGGTGCAATCAAGGGAGTTTTGACCAACGGATTCCCAAGTAATTTATCACAGTATGCAAATGAGTTGTTCCACAAACCATAGCATCCACTATATGAACTCAAAATCAACAACTTGAATATGAAAATGATCTGTCAACTTTCGAATAAATAAATGGTAAGGATTAGTGTGTTGACATTCTTAAATTTCGAAAGTACACCGAATGAAATACAAGCGAATATGGTTTATCATTGTCTTGATTCGTAGTTGCATTAGGAATGTTTAAATGACAAGTCAAACAAAAGTATGTGTAGTTTCGTGTGAAACGGTTGACCATGATTAGCACAAGCTACAAATTCGTAATGACACCACAAGGTGTCGAATTGACATATTCCATTAATAGCGATGACCGAACAAGTTCACCGTGTTTGAAATCAAATGAAAATGCACTAAAACAATCTGAAGATTTGATTTACACAATGTCACAGAGTTTTCAATTGAACGTGGAATATCAAAGAACCACTGTTCCCGATCGGAGATGAAAAGGTAATGAGTACCACAAGGCATTCAGTCAACAAGGAAAGTATCGTTAGGGGGTACACCGCGTCATGAAATGAATATAGGTACCAATGTCTTAACACACAACTGTGTTGAGACTGCTTTAATTGTGATAAAAAAATGATTTAGAGCAAGTCAATAAATAAGCAACTAAATCCGTGTATGAAAGGCGTAACCAAATCAGCGCAAGCTTTAATTTTTGTGAAGGTAACACCGCAAGGTGTCAATACCAACAACGATTTAGTGGAGTCGTAGACCAAACAAACCTACTACGACTTGAAACAAGAGAATCTTTGCAAGAATAAATTCGAATATGATGCTCTCAATATATCATATGGCGTTTAAAATTGAATATGTGACATGGACAAGTTCGAGCAATTGAACTTGGTTTTAGCGTAGCCCGACAATAAACATAGGTATCAATAAGGGAATCTCAGCATGGCCATGAAGATAAACCATGAGTGCACTTGAAATAAAAGGAGCTTCAAGAAAGTGTGTTGACTTGATAGCAAAAAAAATCCAACAATTACAATAATGTAGGTCATTCGAATCACCAATCAGTAATTAGATTTAGCAACATAATATTTGAACTTCAATGAAATGTTTATTCGAAATGAAACCTCATGCGTGGTAAATGGTGCATGCGTAACATATAAGTTTTCAAGTAATGAAACAATGAGTATGAAGAAATGACCAAGTATTGAAGCAAATGTGTGTTCGCTCCTAGCGAAGAGAATTAACGCGATGCAACTACCATTAAGGGGAGTAGAGATGCAAACATCTACTCAAAAGGGAAGACTTCAACGAAAGAAATTTAAGTACTTTCTGCTTGGTTAACTGAAATAGCAAATATGTCGGGATAATGGGGTTTGCTTGAGTTAACAGGTGTGGTTCCTAAGTGACAACCTTTACGAGTTTTGACCTGGGTTCCCAAGACCCTAAGTACATGTCTCCTGGGTTTTCAAAGGTTCGAATTTTGTGTAAACTGTTTTGTGCATCGTGTAGGAAACACAATTTTGTGTATGTATAAAACAAGTTATTGTCCCACAATTCCTCGGTATACCTTCTTCCTGTATTCGCATATAATGACACTCAATCATTGATCAGTCTTAAAATGGTAGTTGGGTCCTCATAGTTAGTTAAATGAATAATTCATTTGTCCTCGGCAAGAGTTGCCAACACTCATTGGTTAGCCCGTTCGGCTCCTGGTAATTGATGCTCATTTGAAAATCATCGTCTTTCTTCTTGATGAGCAGGACTGGTGTTACCCAAAAATAGGAAACTTGGTCTGTTAGCTTCCTTCTCTATCAACTACTGAAGTTATACTGACAATCCTTGCATCTCTGAAGGTGTAAGTCACCAAGGTGCATTAGCAGCAGGCGCGGCGCCCGGGATCAAATTGATGCGAAATTCAACTTGTCGTCGAGGAGATAATTCTGGTAAGTCTTCGGGGAAGACTTCAGGGTATTCCCTTATCACAGGGATATCTTTGAGTTTAGTTTCTTTGGTTCCCTTGTCCACGACATGAGCCCAGAAAACAACACATCCTTTGTGCGAAAAACTTCCGTATCTTCAATGACTGATAATCTGTAGGGGCGTATCCTGCTCCATGAATTATGATCGTTTCTCCGTTCATCATCGGAATGCGGATAACAATCTTCGTTTGATTGCTTGACAGCCAGTCCATCCCAATTATCACATCAAAGCTTCCCTTAAGCTAGTTCTAACGAATACTGGATATCTATCTTGCTTACTATTAAAACAAGTAT
Source organism: Helianthus tuberosus (assembly GCA_030545235.1). Lineage (NCBI taxonomy): Eukaryota > Viridiplantae > Streptophyta > Magnoliopsida > Asterales > Asteraceae > Helianthus > Helianthus tuberosus. The sequence goes on along the minus strand of CM060396.1, from coordinate 120,995,168 downwards.
ATTCTGAAGCTAAAATTTGACAACAATATCAAATAGCACAGACGCATAACATTGACTATTATGAGGCGTACCGATAGCCATGTTTGGATCCTGGCGTGCTTCCCTAGCTCCGGTGTTAGACATTCTCCCCACGATTTTGTTTAATCTCCCTTGGGCAATCTTTCCTAAAGTGCCCCATATCACCGCAGTTATAACATCCCTTACCTTTCTTTCCACGTTTCATCTCATGCCAATACGTTTCCCTGCTGTGCCCCACTTTGCTACAGTTGTCACACTTTCCATTTTTACATCACCCGGTATGATGTCGTCGACACTTGTCGCATTGAGGTAGTTTACCCATGTACTCTTTTCCCTTTTTGGCCTTGTTGTTGCTATTCGTCTGAGTACCCTGCTTGAAGTTTGCGAACTTTCTCTTAATGTCTCCAGATGACTCCACATGAGTCTCCTTTTTCTCTTCAGAGATTGAAAATTTGTTCAACCTGATTGCCTCTTAAGTCAAGGCCACACTTAGATCAATGGCCTCAGTGATAGTTGCGGGCTTTGATGTCGTCACCATGCTCATGATTTGGGGTGCCAATCCCCAAATGAAACGCTCAATCTTCTTAAACTCTGGATCTACCATGTAGGGGACAACACGCGACAGAACATGGAATTTCTCCACGTACTCAGCTATTTTTGGTCCTTCCATCTTCAAGTTCTAGAACTCAGTTTCCATTTTCTGGCTTTCTGCTCTCAAACAGTATTTCTTATGCATTAGTTCTTTCAGTTGATCCCATGTCAAAGCATACGCAGCAGCCTCGCCCATCGTCTGAACCTGGAGTTTCCACCATGACAGAGCCCCATCTTGGAACAGTCCGGAAATGTACGTGACCTGATGCTCTGGGGCGCATTTGCTCACACGCAAAACAGAATCCGTCTTCTTAACCCAGCGCACGAAGGCTACGGCACCCCCAGTGCCGTCGACATGCAGGGGCTGGCAGCCCAAGAACTGCTTGTAGGTGCAGCCTGCGATATAAGCAACATTATTCGCGTAAGGTAATAGCAAAGCACTTGTGGAAATGTCCAAACGTTTTGTAATGTGTCTTAAGGGACTAAACATTACCGTTGGGTGGGTTATTTCCTGAGGTACCTCCGCTGCGCTCGGAGCGAAGGGCCTCGTACTGTGCGATGACCTGTAAGATGCGTTCTTGAAATTCCGCCTCTGTCGTTGGCAGAGGGTTGTTGGTATCGGTGTTCCCTTGAGTCGACGTCTTGCTAGAAGAAGGTCGGTTAGGTCAGGTCTTTTTAAGGACACGAGCACACAAGCCTCTACTTAACGAATAAGACTTCAGAGGTGTATTTACATACGTATATAAGCAATCATATATAGACATCATTATAGTACAACTTGTAGGTAGGAACACATTTAATGAGAACACAACAAGCAAGCACGTAGCATTACAATTTCTGTACAATCATGCAAATCAATAACGTGTCTAGTGAGAGTATAGCGACTGAGCTTTCATTATTTACCAACCACAATCACATTGTCTACGAAGTGCATCACATCAAATGGGACACAGGGTCACCCTACCCTTGCCCAATAAGTCTGTCAGTGTATCAAAATCACGTGGTCAAAAGTAGTCTTTAAAAAAAGTCTCCGCAATCTCAACTTATTTGTAGTGTCTTTACCCAAGAGTAATGTAATCCGCATAAATCCAGAAACCAACTATACTGGTGATGGAGGTGGAGAAGGGAAGAAAAGCAAACTGCTAACATGTGCGAGCTCCACCTCGAGCTTGTATATACGTCGAAGTAATTAACTGGTCTGCTGCTGGACAGTAAGGAAACGAGCATCAACACCTAAGAAAGGTGTAAGAGCAGAAGGTGAGAGTGCAAAAGAAGTCTTTGATAATTGTGGAGGATCAAAGTATACCGGCATTAGACAGGGTGGAGGTCGTGGTGTCAGCTCAAGCTTCAAAACTTTGCGGCTTATATCCCCAAGCTGTAGCTGATGTTACAGGAGCACTCATCCCGTATGTGGCCTCCATAATGTGAGGGATGGTAAGGGTCTAGAATCTGCATAGTGTATTATAGGAACCATCGAAATGGCTCGTCCAGCGATGTAGAGGTGAATGTAGCAAACGGTGCGGCCTGTGGGGTTGTAGAGAATGCTGCAGAAGCAATAGGGATCGTTACGCGGGTGCTGACCTGGAGTATCTTTCTGGGGTGCGGGTAAGTCCTAAAAGAAAGCGATATCCATGCCAGTGCAATGGACGTCGGTCTCCATAGGGGAAGAGGAGCAACATCAGCGGTTGCGGGTGCAAAAACAAATGTCTCAATCAAAAGAGAAAATCATCAGGTACAGGGACTGGGTTAGGTATAAGGGATGCATTATCTGGTAAACCAAAAGAAAACATGATTAGGATCAGGAATCGACTCAAGACCATTAGGCGCATCATCAGGCTGCCCTAAAAAGGTGCAGAAGCTAGCTCAGGAACAGGCTCTGTGTCGTGTAACGGTGTGGTGCCTCGAGTAGGTGATAGTGCAGCAGTCACAACGTCGTCGTCTGCGTTAGTAGTTGAAAGCTGTAATTCGGCCGTCTGTAAGGCTGCGGATGTCACAGACTCAAAGGAGTCTGAAATCGAATGCGTGCTAGAATCAGAGGATAGCTTGTTAACAGGGGTCTCGAGAAGTGAAATTAGTAACAACGTTCTCGTCTAACTTTCCATCATCATGGGTGTTATCAGAAGGACCTTCAATAATCATGTCAACGTCATCATCAATTATTCGTTGAGTAGCCAACCTTCGGAAGGAATGTCCACAGGAGGCGCATTGTCAAGGATCATAGCTATGGTGTATTCACCATCGGGATGACCAGTGATGAAGTGGTCATGGACTGAAACAAGAGTGACAGGAGGGTTCTTGTCAGAGAAGCCATCAGCAAGGGTAAATCATCACCAAAATCTGGTAGCACGGACTGTTGAAAGTCGTCCTCGTCCTTGGTCAGCATATCAGGATCACTCTCAGTGTCTGACGTAAATATCTCCGGCGCAGATGCTATCCCATTATCTGTGGCGGTGGCCGTAGGGTTATCAATGTCTGATATCTCGCTTTCGAAAAATAAAATGACGCGTGTGCCATTACATAATAGTCGTAACACGTATATCCGTAGTAATCACTAACAGTTAGTGTATGCAAACAAAGTAATTTATCATGTAGTCATGTATTCACATTATTCTTCATGAAACTTTCTATCCTCCCTAGTCTCCCAGACTAACCCACCTAGCCTCCCAGACTAAACCAACCAGTCTCCCAGACTAAACACCCGGTCTCTCAGACTAAACACCCAGTCTCTAAGACTGAACACCCAGTCTCTAAGACTAAACACCCAGTCTCTAAGACTGAACCTCCCCAGTCTCTAAGACTGAACCTCCCCAGTCTCTAAGACTGAACCTCCCTCAGTCTCTAAGACTGAACCTCCCTCAGTCTCTAACACTGAACCTCCCTCAGTCTCTAAGACTGAACTCCCCCAGTCTCTAAGACTGAACCCCCTCAGTCTCTAAGACTGAACCCCCCCAGTCTCTAAGACTGAACCTCCCTCAGTCTCTAAGACTGAACTATAAACGAATTCTTTGAAATGTGATTTGTGTCTTTTGTTTGCAAAAAACGTTTGTTCCCTGGATCTGGACGTTTTGTGTATGCAATGAAAACATGTTGTAAAACATTTTCATGAGAGCCTTAATGATCGTAGTCTAGACTCGAGAAGGAATCCTAGTTTGCTACGATCGAAGCTCTGATACCAAGCTGTCACACCCTGACTTTTGCGGAAGCGTGATTATGGTGTGACTTTCTTGTTATCATTGCATTCAACCATATCAAACAACTATATGATAAAACTAAAGATTTGTCATCCATAAAATGAGTTTAAAACATAACAACATTGTCTAAAACGTAGACTTCAAATTCAAGTTTTACAAACCATATGAATTGTGTAAAAGTTCGCTAAGGACTCGTCAAAAGATATTAGTTGTAATCAAAGTTTGGAAGTCGTGTCTCGTCCAGGATTAAGACACACTGACCAAACCCAAAGACCATGGATGACATCTTTATACTTAACATGGCTTGAAACTCCAACGCCCGCCAGATCCATACTAAATTTCCTAAAATACATGTAGTTTGAAAAACATAAACAAAAGTTGAGCGAGTTCATGTGTATGTGTATGAATAAGCCTTTAAAGTAGCCACTCGTAGGCCCATGGGTGGGGCTCGCAACACCCAATAGATCTATCACTCATGCCCCTCGGTCCTTATACAAGGATTAATGGTCTTAAGACAATAGCCTGCCCATTCACGTGATCTAGCAGTACATTCCTTAGCTAATTTAAAACGTTTGTAATCAGTATGTAACATGTATTTCACCAACGAAGTAAGTAAACAAAACAGTTTAAGAAAAGGGGGACATGAACTCACAGTATTGCGTCTTCAGTATGTGTAACCCAAGTCTCCTCAGCAAACACGACTACCTACAGTGTACTAACGTCTATTAGACGAACGGGCCGTGCCTTTGCTTAGTATTAAGGTTTTTGAGTTACGTTTCTTGTGTTCCCAATATTATTCCAAGTTATAATTATTTGTTAAAATAATTATTTTAACTCTAAATTATATTTCATTTTGGAATAATTGTTAAACAATATTTCTGTATTAGTACTTCTAAAGTATTTTAACTTCGTATTTCCTTCCCAAGGATGGGGGTATCTCATACATGTGTATTCGTATTTTTGTATGTGTGTCTTTAGCCATGTATTGGCGTCGTATTCCGGTGTATTATTCCAATTAAAAATGTACCAATATATTCCCAATATATATTCCCAAAACAATATGTTTTCAAGTCTCACTTAGAAAATATATATAACTTATTTGTCAAAAATAATGTATTCCAAGAAAATATATATTTTCCCAAAAATCATATATTTTCTAAATATACTTAGGAAAATATATTTTTAACTTCCCAAAAATAATATATTTTCTCTTTGTCGAAAATATGATATACATGGTAATATGTACAAAAATCATATTTTCACTCCTTTCGTTCCCAAAATAATACTTGCCAAAAATATATTTATAAGAGTATTTTCTTGAATATTTCATAAGTTACGTTTTATCGTTCGGCTTCACAATATTAAGTGTGTAACTTATATTTCATTCCTTGTGATTTTTTTGGTATTATTTTGGAGTTGTAAATTCTTGGTATTTGTAAATTATATTATTTTACCCTAAAATAATATAACTATTCCACAACGTATATAAATATTCACACAAGTGTCTTAATATAAAATATATAGTCTAAACATATATTTATCCATTTTTATTTACAAAAACCAACCTCCAATACTTGTATTTTTGTAACAAAATTTATGGCAAGGTCTATATTGAAAAAACATAGTTTAAGACATACTTGTAAACACTCGTTTAGAAAATATTTTCTAAGTGTTTGTATTTTTAGAAAATTTTACCATAGTTCCCTTTGAAAATGGAGGTGTCCATGCTATTTAGCATATCATTTTCTTTTCAAAAATCATCATAACCAACCAATAATCAATCCTTAAACAACTACATTTACCAAGTGCAAAAACTATTCAACTTTCATAACAACATGAACTTGATCTTTCACCAAAACTTGTAGTAACTTGGTAATGTTTTTAGTAGGTCTAGTTATCCTTTAAAATATATTTACTTCTTTGAAAACCTCATTATTAAAGAAGTTGGGTGTTTACAACTTCCAAACACATTTTCTAAAAATGCTTCTTTGTGTAATTTTTTTTTGTTACACAAGTGTTTCTACACTTATCTTATCACCAAAAATAGTGTAAGTTCAAGTAAAAACCATGATCTTCTAAAAATCATATTTTGAACTTGGTTTTCTTGGAAAAAACATTCATAAATCTTGAATCGATAAGTTTACTAGCTTACTTTGTTTATTATTTTTCAAGGAAACAATATATCTTTTCAAGTTCATGTCTTTCATGAGGATGATTTATAATTCTCTAACATTTTCATCCTCTCATCTTGCTAGATTATGTTTTCAATCATGATCTAGCAAGATCATATAATGATCTACATCATTTACACAAACAATCATTCACCAAATATCACAACAACACTAGACAACATGATTCCTTTAAGTTTTCTTATAATTTTAAGCTTATGTTCATGTTTCAACTTCTTGTTTCATAGTGTTCTTTATGATAATCATCTTGTAACATCTTTTAACCACTTAAAATAGATACAAAATGAGGAGTAGAAGATCTTACTACTAGCTCAAGGCTAGGGATGATTCAAGAGGAGAAAACAAGTGGATAAAAGCACTAGAGAGAGGTCCTTCAATTCTCCTTGCTTCCACACTTCTTAGTTAATCTCCTAGCACCCTTGGTTCTTCTTAGAATGGTTGATAATGATTGAAAAATGGAAGTAGCGTGCTGTGTGTGTTGAGCCATAAGTTGGGATGGGGAGAAGGAAAATTGAGAGCTTGAAGGTGATGAAGTGAAATAAAGGTTTAACTCATGGTCTTTTATAAAGTTCTCCCAACAAGTCTTTATCCCTTGTATAATATGTCTCCATAGTACCCATCAAGATCAATTATGATATCTAAACAAATCAAGGAAATCTTGGTGGTGGGGTCTCCACTATAACCGTGGATTAAAAAGGGGGGAAGGGTATTAGTTGGGTGGTGGTGATGTGTTAGAGAATCTAGTTGAATTCTAAGTATAAATTTAGGTGTTTATGCATATAAGGTGTCATGTGGTGTGTTAGGGTGTTCGGGGATCATGACTAGATCATAAATAATTAAACAATGCTTCTAGTAAAATTTTGATGTTTCGGGTAGTGTCCGGTTGTTCGGTTAGATACCGGTTCGTTAAAGTGTCAAGCTTTACCGTTTAGTGTTCTTTAAGTACCCTTTTGTGACACTTTCAATTCCTGACACTTAGGAAAGCATACATGACCATTTTTCCATATTTTTGCATGTTACTAGTTCGTTAAATTGCTGAATTTTGATGATTAATGCAGAATTTTGCACTTTGAGTGGGTTTTAGGCACTTTCTGGCACTTAAACTATCACATAGTGACGCAGTTTTATGGTCCTTACTTCCCTACACTCCATACTAGTGTAGTACCTTGTCTCTGGCTCATACTGGGATTCAAAACACTGTCTGTTATGTACTGGCACTGTCAGTATATTTCTGAGTTATCCGTTCACTGTGATAACTGTGCTTTGTGCATCATGTATGTCACTAAAGTTTGTATGTAATAAATGGTGTGACAGTATGAAATGTGATGCACATGTATGTATGATACAAAAATCAGAAAGCAGTTTAAGTCATCAGTTGTAATTAAGCACAATCATTAAGCATAAATCAATATTAATTAAACGTACGGATGCATGCAAATTTGACGGTTGTCACATTTTTGTCTTTATTATTTTTTATTACCTTTTTTATTATTATATTAGTTTTTATTTTTTAAACATAACTTTTTTATTAAAAGCATTTTAAATTCAGGTTTTTTAAACATATTTTTTTAAACTTTTTACGTTTTAGGTTAAAACTGTTTACGTTTTACGTTTTACGTTAAAATTTTTACGTTTTACGTTAAACTTTTTACATTTTACTTTTTACGTTTTACATTCAACTTTTTACGTTAAATTTTTTACGTTTTTCGTTTTCACGTTTTACGTTAAACTTTTTACGTTTTACGATATACTTTCTACGTTTTATGTTTTTACGTTTTACGTTTTTACGTTTTACGTTAAATTTTTACATTTTACGTTTTACGTTTTTACTTTTTACGTTAAACTTTTTACGTTTTCACGTTTTACATTAAACTTTTTACATTTTTACGTTTTACGTTAAACTTTTTATGTTTTACGATAAACTTTCTACGTTTTACGTTTTTACGTTAAAATTTTACGTTTTACGTTAAAAAGTTTACGTTCTACGTTAAAAATTTACGTTTTACGTTAAAAAGTTTACGGTTTTAACTTTTTTTTACAAAACCTATTTTACACAAAAACGAACGCACCCAGAAATCGCAACTCGGTAGGTGTCTCAGATAGATTGCTATTATCATCGAACTCACATAGTTCACTGTTCAAATCTTCCAAAAAGAGACCCAAAGATCAAGAACAGTATCAACCACTTCATGTAACAAAACCCCACAAAAAAAAAAAAAAAAATCTAAGCTTTTCAAAAATTAATGACAAGATTCAACTCAGAAAAAGCAACTCATCGGACTTCGTCGGGACTGAACCGAGTTGCACTAAAATTGAGCCGAACCAAAACAGATGTTGACCACGCCTGAACCGAGTTGAGCCAGACTGAAATAACCCCTTCCACTGCCACGCCGTTACCACCTATCATCCACCGTCACTGCCGTCGTAGGCTACTGCCGAGCGGCGGTTTCTTTTCCACCTGTCGTCCATAACCACCACCACTATCGTCGTCATCTTTGCCGGAACACCACCTGAAACAACACGCAAAAAAGCCAGAGAATGGTGGATCTGGAAGGATCTAAAAGAAAAAGAGGGTGTTTGAGGCTTACACGGAACCAGTGGCTGTTGGTGTTGAAACAGTCATTATCGTTGTTCAAATCGGAGAACGGAGGCCAGAAATGGGTTTAGTGTAATGCCTGCGTCCCTAGACTTTTACTTATTGACACTTTTAGCCCCTATACTACGTGATATTTGATACTTGGTGAAACTTATGCTATGATTCTTGATACTTGATACTTGGAAACTATGATTCTATGAAGCTATGATTCTATAATACTATGAGACTTGATACTTTGGTGCTTGACTCTTGTGGCTCGTGAAACTTGAGACTTGGTTGAACGAGGGACTGGAGTCTTGTCACTGGTGGAAACTATGGAAACTATGAAACTTGGAAACTTTGTGTTAATAATGTAATCTAGTCATGTGATACTATTACCCAATAATACACAACGCAACGCTTAATCTAACTCGCAAAACGAATCAAAGACGGAAACGCGGAAAGGATGGATTGACCGAGTGGCAATCCGATCGGATGACCATCCGATCGGGTGGCCATTCGACCGAGCTGCCATCCGATCCGTGCACACCGCCTCACTCCCTCTCTCTGGCACTATAAATAGGCCCGTCACATCATTTTCACTGATGTGACAGCCTCACTAGATCCGGACGCACGCGCCCCTCTTTTCTTCAATTTCTCAGTGATTTCGGTACATTTTACACTAGATTCTTGTACATCTTTGATCACTACACTACCCTGTACAAGATTCTCCTTTGAAATCTCACTTTTCACTGTGAAATCTCTAAGATTTGAGCTCTTGAGGGTGATGTCATCATGGTGGTTGTACAAACTGTTGAGTGATGTCATTCTGTTCAAGATCTAGCTCAGATCTAAGGAATTTCATGTGTTTTACATTAAATCTTAACTAAATCTAGACTTTTCAACTAAAATTTATGATTATCTACACTTTTTCTTAACTTTTCACTTAAGACGGTGGAATCCGGATCTGAACGGACTAAAAATTTGATGATTAGTCTTGAGTCAGCTTGGAAATGGATTGTTGCTGGAAAAGATGACCGGAGTACGGATTCCGACATAAGCATCGCCAAAAGCAGACGACTGGACGGACTGGGGTGATTCCCATCCGATCAGAACGGCTGTGCATTGGTGTGTTTACCATTGTCCCAATACGTACCGTGTCGACACCGTTGAAGCAAAAACTTAGAAACTTTACAAGGTTGTGAACGGGACAAGGACACCCCAATCGAATGGCAATCCGATCGGATAGCCATCCGATCGAACCACCATCCGATCAGGTGACATTGTTTCCTAACCTTAAACATTTAGAAATTTAAAATCTTGATCGTCGAATGGCAATCCGATCGGATAGCCATCCGATCGAACAACCATCCGATCGAGGTGTCACTTTTAGAACCTTTCAACACTTAGAAACTTTTTCAGAAACTTGGTAACAATTTGGAAACTTGACACTTGGATCGAACGACCATTCGATCGAATGGCCATCCGAATGGATGATCATCCGATCGGATGGCAATCCGTCCCTCACTCATAACAGTCACTTCAATCGAATGGAAATCCGATCGGATAGCCATCCGATCGAACAACCATCCGATCCAGTGACTGATCCGACACTTTGCGCAATCTCGTGTGTCTGTCTGACACTTATCTGTTGTAATCTAATCAGGCTAAATATAAAGAGCTCCCTTTGATCCAATAACAGTTAATCTATTAAGCAATCACTGTGAGTATACTCGATCCCTTTTTGTTTTAAACTTTGGGATGCAACATGTATTCTATTAAACTATGATACTTGAAACTTTTGGAATCTAAACTCTATCCTATGTTTGCGTGAAACTTGTGATTCTTGTATTCTATGTGATATGTGAACGTTTAATCTAGGGTGTGTAGTTCCGCCTTAACAATAGTAGCGCTATAGGAGATGCACCTCCCCATTATTCTTGGGGGTATTTTAGGAGGAATCTAGTTTTCCTTGAGGCTTGGGAAAACACTAAAGCATCGGGATACTTGGGCTATCACTTGTTGGACTGCGAACACTAGCATGGCTGAAACTATTTTGTTACCTTTACATATGGATATGAGACTTTTAATCTATTATGCTATTATTCAAACTTATATACTCCCCAGTACATTTTTGTACTGACTCTATTTTAATACATGTTGCAGGCTAAGAGGATGCTAGGAATCATGAAACAAGCTAGGATGGAACTTAGATACTCCACGTAGCTAAATCTAGAAACTTTGAAACAATGTTTATGTTGGTTTTAGTTCGATTCTATGTTTTGGTGGTTGATGTTGTTTTAGACAATTGCATGAAATGAATCTAATTTATATTGAAACTATTTAGTGTTATGGATTCTCGTGAGCAATCTGAACGCTTAGTGCTCGCACCCTGATGTTTCCGCCATCGGTTGGGGTGTGACAGATTGGTTTCAGAGCCATAACTACAGGGAATTAGGATAAGTAGGAATACTTACCCTAGTCTATAGTTCTAGGAATCTTGATTCTTATATGTTGTTTAAGACTTATGCATTCTACCGTATTTGCTTCCTAGCAACATGTAGGATCGATGATTCATCCAAACGAGTCAATCAGAGTCAGATCTAGTTTCTAGAAAGGCGGAATCAGACTAGAAACCTTGCAATCAGTGTTAGAACAGGAGTAGAAGAGTAGAAAGTCACTTTAAACATGTTCTTCATTGATTTTAATACCTTTTGGTACAGAGAGAATCGGACAACACTTCGTTACAGAATTCTCCAGAATGTTTCAAATGAAGAACACTACTAGCCTATTTATAGGCTGACCAGTTCGCACGAGATATTATACCCAGTCTGCACGAACTGACAAGCTCCAGCTCATGCGACCTGACCTTCCAGGTCGTGCGAACTGCCTAACATACAAACATAACTTTACATTTTAACCTATTACATATAATTGACATGACATAGATTGATGACGTAGGCGATAGACATTATGCATCAACAAACTCCCCCTTGGATATTGCCGCAGTCTTCAGTCAGCCTGTCTACAAAACATCCTTCACAAAGACTTGAAAAATTCTTCTCTTTGCTTCGGCTTTTTTAATAACGCTTTCCTGAGCTTTTCATTCTCTTTAGCAGCTCTCTGCTCATCTTCAGCTAGCCTTTGCAAACATGTAGCTCTAGCAATTCTATCTATTTCTTCACGCTCTTCTCTCAGCTTCTTTGCTTTCAAAGACTCTTCTTTTTCAATCTCTCTCCAGCTTGTTAACCACATATTTTCAGAATTTATACTCTTTTGAAAACATATTGTAGCAACTTTCTGAAACTGCAGAGCTTGTTCTCTATCTTCTGCCTTATATCCGATCTTGTTCACAAACAGACATTCAATATCCTTTACTGAACAATTTACTATCCACATTGGATCATACAGGTGAATATATCTGATCTCATCCCCAACTTTGTACACAATCATTGCTTCGGTCGTCATGCAACTATAAACCCAGCATACAAACCCTTCATGAAAATTCTGTTCCATCTTTGGCAATGGAATATTCTTTATAACCCTGGGCTTCTTAATCTTCAGAATTGTTTCTTCAATACCTGTAACTGGATCCCCCCTCTTGACTTTCTTAGGATAATGTGGCTTCCAGTGTTTAAATTCTGTGAAGGCTTCAAATTTCATCAAGCCCCACGTTGGCATATCATGAACTCTGACAGGATATGATAATGTTCTGACTTGGGACAACTCTTCAACATCCCACCAAGGTAGAGACATTATATCTTGAATATATTGGAAATATTGAACACCAAATTCTCTTCTAATCGCATAAGCGTTGACTTGTGGCAAGTAACCCCAACTTATGATATCACCCAAAGAAACATCTCTATCCCTTCTGTAATACTGCAGTGGTCTTTTGTATTTTCTTTCCGTATCCTTTCTGAATCACTTCTTTCGTTCTTCACGTTGTTCTTCTTTAAACATTTCTTTAAAACTCTTACTCTTAACACTTTCAGCAACTTTTCTTCTCAGCTCATCCTCATTTGCTTGACTGAAAAACTCGGCAAGAGTTGGAAAGCTACATTCTCAGATTGATCATCATCGCTCCAGTCTTCTACTTCCACTTTATCATAATTATCAGCTTCTTTAACATACTTGTACTGATATGCAGGTTGATGATTAATATCAAACTTGTTCAACTCCTCTTCAAAATCGAAGTTAAGCTCACTTTCTTCAATAACCATCATCTTAATGATCTCAGCTCTAGTGTAAGTATGCAATAACTCACCTTCCTTGACATCATGTTCAAGACGTAGGATCAAACCTGCACCCTGATCAACATTCTCATCAACATTTTCAGTATCACCATGCTCCCCCTCTCCTCCTGCATTTTCTGGCTCTTCATTTGCATTATCTTGAAGATACTCATCAATATTCTCCTCTTGTGCCGCTTCAGTTATTTTTATACCAGAATTACCTTGATCAGCATCATCATTTCCATCATCATCATCATCATCATCATCATCACTATGAGCAGAATATACTTCATCTGCATCATCTTTCAGATTATCATCTTCATCTTCTTCATCATCTTCGATCTTAATCATACCAGAAACTGAAGTTAATGGACAAGGATCTGGAATAGAAGATTCAGGAACTTTCTCAATCAGAACAATTGCCCTTTCAGTCACTTGAACATCATCTTTAACTAGAACACTTTTTCCCTTATCTTTCATTTTAGCTTCTATTTCAGCTTTACGTCTTGCTCTTACTTCCGCAAGTTCTATCTCTTCAAATCTTTGTTCAATCGGCTTACCAATCAAATCTTCCAACACTTTCTTTAACATATACTCTTCATGTTCCTTTCTAGCATTATTGGCTTCTAACTCTTGATTTTTCAACTTGAAGTACTCATTCTGCTCATCCCTTCGAGCTTTTTCTTCTTCCAAGTCAGCTATTCGAACTTTCAGAATATCTATGTCGACTTGATCAGCTTCAACCTTTTTCAACAAAGATGAATTCTCAGATTCAACAGACTTAACACGATCTTTTAACTTCTTATTCTCACTTAACATCTCATCCACCTTCTTTTGCAACTTCTTCACAAGATCATCATTCACAAAGCTAAAATCATCAAGCTGTTCAAGAACTGTACTCTCTGATCCAGGAGTAGTATGAACTGGTGGTTGTGTGGTTGGTGGTGTTTGTTGGATGAGTGGTGAAGTTATTGGTGGTTGTTCATGAATGGGTAATGAAATATGATGTTGTGGTGGTGATTGTAAAGGATCAGGTGATGGTTGTTGTGGTGGTGGTGATATTGGTTGATTTTGTGGTGGTGATGGTGGTTTAGTTTGTGGTTCTGGTGGTGGATTTATTTTCAGCTTGAATTTTAACCTTCATGCTGCTGGAGTTCCGACACGTTTTCTCGAAGTTGATTTCTTTCTTCCTCCTAAAGATGGTGATTTCACAACTTGAACATTCTCTGGTGGAACTTATGTTTCATCATCATCATCATCAGAACTCCTCTTTCTCTTCTTTTGTTTTTCTCTATCTTTTGGATCATAGTTTTCTTCGATCCACCGTTCAACTTGAGCATCAATATCAACTTCTGAATCAGATGAACTCTCCTCTTCATCATCAACTACTACCTTACTAGCTGATTTCCTAGCTTCTGCAGTATCATCAATATCTTTCAACAACTGCTCAGTTTCAGGAGATAAATGTTCTTGATCTTTTTCAACATTTGCTTCTGTGTCATCTACTTCTGGTTCATCAACCAGCATTGTTTCAACCGCTTTCTTTTTACGTTTCTTCTGTGGTTGAGAAGATGATCCTTCTTCAGTTTGGACTTTCGGTGTAGGAGTTCTCTTTCCACCTTTTTTCTTCTTTTCTTTTTCTTCTTTTGTATACCAATCATTTCGAGTTTCACAGAAATCTTCTAACTTCTTTAATTCATCAGTTGCACTCTGTTCTTTTATTTCAGCATCATTCCTCCACTTTAAATGATTTACTGGATCTGGATCCTCATACTTATCACTTTTGATGAATCCAAAAAACTTTGTCTTCTTCGGTTCAGGCCAATGCTTTGTATACTTGGATAATCGGATTAACGTTTCATTATCCATGTGATGCAACTGCATTAGATCATTTTGTTCATCTTGTTCCAGATTTGGATATGCATGATCCAACATCATCTGCACAAACCTTGGATACATCCAACTACGACTATCAGAAATAATATTCTCTTTCATGTAATGAAAGACAATTCAAGAAAAGTTGTATTTCTTGTTTAGCACCAACGCCGTCACCATACACATTTGATAATCTTTCATAACATCGCATCCTCCTTTCCTGTGACTTAACGCGTGAATCACTGAGTGAATAAAGAATTTGTACGGCTAAAACAGGCTTTCAGATAATTTGCTTTATTCAACGGACCGTTATAACCCATTCTCAGCATACAACCTTTAACCATTCTTTCTAGAAATCCTGTTGGCGAATTATCATCATCTGGAAACTCTAATACTTCTCTTATAAGCTGTTATATGATTATGATTTCTTTATCTTCACCATCTATACTAACACTTGAATTAATCACATCATTCACTTCATCATACTTAGTATTC
Source organism: Helianthus tuberosus (assembly GCA_030545235.1). Taxonomy (NCBI): domain Eukaryota; kingdom Viridiplantae; phylum Streptophyta; class Magnoliopsida; order Asterales; family Asteraceae; genus Helianthus; species Helianthus tuberosus. The sequence continues at coordinate 120,979,999 of CM060396.1, read as the reverse complement.
TTCCAGAAATGATGAACATGAGATTTGAATACTTTGTGTTGATCCGTTAAATCTTTATGAATTGGTAAACGTCTCATGAATGGCAAAATCTCCTTAAACACACTCATCTTTGGTAGAGTTTCATCGTAAACACAGCAACTATTGTGCGATGGATCAAACAACACATTCGATGCCTGAAAAACAAACAAAAACAAACAAGTTAAACATTTTGCACAAATTTCAAGACAAACTAACATTCACACGATCTGGCTTCATACGAAGTGGCCAGTTCATGCGACCTCGTGCCAAACTTGATTTGTATTTTCAAACGATTTGATGTTCAAACGATCTGACCATTCATACGGTCTGGTGGTTAAAAGAACTGACCAACCCAAACGACCTGATCATTTTCAAGCGGTGTGGAACTCAAACGAGTTGGACAATTTCAAACGGTGTGGAACTTCAAACGATCTGACCATCTCGTACGGTCTGGAACATTCACACCGTCTGGCCATCTCATGCGGTCTGAGTCATCACCTCGTTTGAACAAACATTCATGAACAGTGAAATTTACAGGTTTTAAGACTTGTTTCTTTTATGAAACTGAAACCCTAGATCTGTTCTACATCTAAATCCGAGCACGTTGATATGATTTATGTTCGATTTAATCCATTATAGAAGCCTAGATCTAAGTTCAAAAAGTCTGTTCGTTCGAGTTCATACGAGTTCAAGTGATTTGGTTTAATTATTCAACAATTTGTACCTTTCCCATGATATAAGTTGTGCCAACCAACTTATACAAGGAACCCGAATACAAAAACACAGGATTAAAGATTGAAAATCACTGAAATCGCTCAATTCGCTTGAAGATGTGTGATGCGGTGTGAGAACAGTAAATGGTTTCACGCGATCTGGTCCCTTCTTTATATAGAGGATACCAAGTCGCACGAGTTGAATGTTGAGGCGGTGTGGCCAGCTCGCACGAGTTGGCACTTTTGGAATGATCTGGCCAAGTTAAAACTATCTAGCCAGTTCGTGCGAGTTGGTCACCTCGTGTGAACTAACTTATTTTCATTATTTTTGAATTTTTTTTTATCTTTTTAACCTTTTAACCAACACACTCAGTTAACCAAGTCCAAGTTAATGACCCTGGTCAACTTTTTAGCCTGCCAAGTCCAAGTTAATGACCTTGGCTGACCAAAATATGATCTCGCTGACAATTTTGAAACATTTTAAGTTCAAATTAATGTACTTTTAAACATTTTGAGCAATTACCAACACTTTTCTCAAACTATTCTTATCTAACCTAAATGATCCAACTTGTTTACCACTGTTGGACTTTGATCATCAGATCTCCAACGTCTGTTGTCAAAAATAAGATGAAATAACAAATCTTTTTGGATTTAAGAAACAGGAAACTGTACAAACATATTTACAGACAATTTTTGTGAGTTTATGTAAGAGGATCATATCAGTTTTTGAGACTTATCACTAACACCGTTGATCTTGATTAAACTTTAAGTCTTAAACAAATTCACTTCTGATTGTCAGTATTGTTGTCCACTTAAACTTCTACACAAGTTTCAATTGATTCAAGATACGAATTAGTGTTTTAAAAACTTAACTTATTCGCGTGTCCCACCTCAGAATATTCTCCCGTATCCAGACTTCTATATTCAGTCTTACAGGTGAGTGCACACTAATGATATCTGTAAGTGGGTAATGCGAGACCATGAGAGCTCAGGTTAGAACTTCCGTTCAATCAGAGAGATGATGGCTCGACTTTAGGTGGGTCCCCCTTGGGGATCTTCTTTTCAACATCACATGATTAGCATTTTTCAATGTTTCATCATTTTTTATACTTAGGGTGAGCTTTAAGAATAAAGCAGTGCAGAGTATTATACGAGGACTAGGCTATTGCTCCCGCAAAATCAGAAGTCCTGGTATAATACCCTAGATATCATCACGTACAAAGACCTAGTATGTCAGAAATAGAAAGCCCTTCAAACAAGATTTCGGGGGTTACCCATATATCCGAGAGATGCTCCCCACGAGGATAAGCAGTTATTCGTTATGTTTATATCTCGAACTCAATCTACTAATTGTGTGAAGTCTACTGGCACATCATTAGTGAGACTCGTTTAAAAACATTTTGATTTTCAATTTCTTTAGCATGTTGTGATAGTCCACTGATGTACTATCATTTCCTCTTTTTTCACAACAAAACTCATTTTTGATTTTTCAATGTTTTTGTATTTTTGAAATTTTATCATGTTTTTGTATTTTCTATAAACTTTCTCCACCTAAAATCAAAAACATATTTTTGTGTTTTTGGTTTTATCAAAAGCAGTAAAGAAACTGTACAGAAAAAACATGACAACTAGACGCAGATCACTTCTGATCGCCGTCCGCCTCGGCCACACACTCTACCACCCTCCCAGAAAACAAATTCTTTAACCCGTTCAACTTTAAAAGATAATTAATTCTTGTTTTATCAAAGGGTTTAGTGTAAAAATCAGCTCTCTGATCATCGGTGTGAATATAATCAATTCGAATCAATTTTTTCTCGTAGCAATCACGAATAAAATGATGTCGAATCTCAATATGTTTTGTTTTAGAGTGTTGAACCGGATTTTTAGTGATATTAATGACAGCCTCGTTGTCCACAAAAATTGGTGTGTCTAAGAATTGCAGACCATAGTCCCTCATTTGCTGTTGAATCCAGAGGATCTGAGAACAACAGCTGGAAGCTGAAACGTATTCGGCCTCACAAGTCGAGAGAGCGACTGTGGTCTGTTTCTTACACTGCCAAGTGATTAGCCGAGTTCCGAAGAACTGGAAACCAGCAGTTGTGGACTAAGTGTTCAACTTACAGCACCCGAAGTCAGAGTCAGAATATCCAGTTAGAGAGAAGTCACCGGATCGGGGATACCACAAGCCGGTGCTTGGGAAACCTTTGAGATACCGTAAGTTCCTCTTCACTATTGTCATGTGTGATGCTCTGGGACTTGACTGGTACTGGGCGCAGAGGCAAGTTGGATACATGATGTCCGGTCGTGATGCTGTCAGATACATTAGCGATCCTATGATTGACCGATAATGCGTTTCATCCACTTTCTCACCACTTTCATCAGGACATATGCCATGATTCAAAGCCAGGGGGTTGATATGGGAGATGATTTGGACATATTGAATTTGTCCAACACATCATTCACATACTTGGTCTGGTGTATGAAGATTCCATCGGGCAGTTGCTCAACTTGAAGCCCGAGAAAGAACTTCATCTCCCCCATTGAACTCATTTCAAACTTCTTTTTCATGACCTTCTCAAATTCTTTACACAACTCAACGTTCGTTGATCCGAAAATTATATCATCAACATATATTTGCACGATCAGGAGATGTCCTGCAACCTCTTTAGTGAACAGGGTACTATCGACAGTCCCTCTGGTGAACCCGTTGGTCAGCATATGCTGGGAAAGCATCTCGTACCAGGCTCTCGGGGCCTGGTGTAATCCGTATAACGCCTTGTCGAGTAGATACACCTTGTCTTTATGTACAGGATCGGTAAAACCCGGTGGTTGTCCGACGTACACTTCTTCTTTAATCTTGCCGTAGAGGAATGCAGATTTGTCATCCAGTTGGTAGGCCTTAAATCCCTTCCATGATGCGAACGCCAAGAAGATTCTGATTGCCTCAAGTCGAGCAACGGGAGCATATACTTCAGTAAAATCAATCCTTCTAGCTGACTAAATCCTTGGACCACCAACCGTGCTTTTTCCTTACTATAACCCCTTTATCATCTCTCTTACATTTGAAGACCCACTTGGTCTTGATCAACTTTTGATCTTCCTGGAGATCAACCAACCTCCACACTCCAAGCTTTTCAAACTGTTGTAACTCTTCTTGCATTGCATTTACCCAACTCTCTTCGGTTAAAGCTTCTTTGTACGTTTTCGGCTCTACCTGTGAGATAAAACATTTTAATGAGAAGTCTACTTGTAAAGGTGCTACAGATGAGTGAAAACATGTAAGCCCTTTGTTTATTTGATCGCGGGTTTTCACGCCGCTTTGAAGGTTACCAATGATTTGCTCTGACGGAAGGTAAGATAACGTTCTTGGCATGACTGTATCCGGTACGCTCACTTCCGATTGCAAATTTGTTATATTCTGATCACCCGTGTGATCAATAGCATTTGAAGTCACAATATTTGGTTCCTCGTCATAAATCGTATCGGTTTCCGATTCTGAGTCGTCAGATTGGTCAAATATTGGAGCTGTTTCTTCTGGGGGTACATGTGCAGTTCCACTAGGACCAGCCTCATGATCATTTAAACCCACGGTGGGCGAGGAAACCACCAACGGTCTCGGCACTTGTTCTTGTGAAAGAGACTGTTGTTGTTGGTATAAGAACGCCAGTTCCTCCTCATTTGGCTCTGTCGGTAAATGGAATGACTCCCAGAGATTGTCGTAATCAAATAGAAACCTGTTTCTGGGAAGTTGATTCGGAGCAGTAAACCGTTGACAGTCAACGTGTTGAACTTGTATGATCTTCCCCAAACTCGGAACAAAATCTCTCTTCAATGGACTAGCGTATCCTACAAAAAAACCTTCATTAGCTTTCGAACCAAATTTACCGTCTGGATCAATAAATGTGCATGGTGATCCAAATGGTTCTAAAAATTTCAGATTCGGTTTGTAAAGATGAAGTAATTCAAAACAAGTTTTCTTGTACTTCTTCACTGTAAGAACTCGATTGAGCGTGTAACATGCCGTGGCAACCGCTTCACTCCAAAAATATACCGGTAATTTCGAATCTGCTAACATGGTACGAGCCGTTTCAATCAACGTACGATTTTTTCTTTCTGCGACACCATTTTGTTGAGGAGTATACGGTGCGCTGAACTCATGAAGAATACCCTTATCGTTGCAGAATTCGAGCATACGATTGTTCTTGAATTTCGTGCCATTGTCGCTTCGAATACGTCTAATCGGTAGTTTGTAAACATTCTCCATCTTTTTTAATAGCGTCATCAAGGAATCAAACGTTTCATCTTTTCTCTATAGAAACATCACCCAGGAAAATCTTGTAAAGTCGTCAGTAACAACTAAACAATATAGATCTCCACTTATGCTTTTCACATTTACCGGTCCGAAAAGATCCATATGGAGTCTTTCGAGCGGTAATCTGATGGAGTTCAAGAGCTTTTTCGGGTGCGATTTCTTCGTCTGCTTCCCTTTCTTGCATTCAATACAGTCATCGTTAAGATGGAAGCTTTTCAAATTAACACCGTCTACAAGGTCATTATGAACTAAAAAGTTCATCTTTCTCAAGTGAATATGACCCATTTAACGATGCCACATGATGGATTCTTTTTCAGTCGCCTTCGTCTTACTCACAAAGCATTTTGCCTTTTTATCTGTCGTTGTTGCAACGCTCATGTCTAATATATAGAAATCGTGTTCACGAGGAGCACGCATCAACACCATGTCTTCGGGAATTTTAAACCCTGGTTTAAGAATCAGACATTCATCTTTTGTAAAATGAACAGTAAATGACTTATCACAAATCTGAGAGATGCTCAACAGATTGTTTTCTAACTCAGCAATGTAATTCACTTTATCGAATGTTACGACCCCGTTAGTAAGTATTCCTTCTCCAACAATTCTTCCACCTTGAGTTCTAGCAAACCCGACATAACCTCCATTGATTGATTTGACGTCGTATAGCAGTACTAACATTCCTGTCATGTGCCGTGAGGCGCCACTATCCATTATCCATTTAGAAATGATAGACCTTGGAAGCCCCTACACACATCAAAAGACATTTACTTAAACAATGATACCCAAGATTTTTCAACTTTTGGTACACTACCAAAGACAATATGAGCTACTTTGTCAACTTTTGGAATGTTAAAAACAACATTTGGAACATCAGATTCTGGGTTTGACTTTAGAACTCCTTCCTTGATAGGTGGGAATTCTTTAATCAACTTATCTAACTCAAACTCAATTTTCTCATTAGTAGTTACAACGATTTTCGGTTCAGATTTTAAAACTTCTTCCATTTTCTTTTCCTCAAAAGAATGTTTAGGTTTCTTCACCCATGATTGATGTGACACCTGTGTCACTTCAACCATCAAACAAATTCCAAACCAATGAAATATTGTATTTCATACTTGGGATTTGTAAAAATATGTGTATCGATTGCACATATCAACTCTTGTTTTGATTTCAAGCTCTAAATCGCTTTCTGGAAGGTTATACACGCACTGATGCGTAAATATAACCAGTTTAATGCAACGAACACTCCAGAATAGTGAAATAGGCTTAACATACCTTAAATAACCTTTACATAACTTAGATATAAGTTTTGGAAGGTTTGGTGTGGTGAAATCAAAGTTTAATCGCTTACAGGGACTAAATTTGACAAACTGCGAAAGTATGCCAATTTGAACTGTAACAGACATTCCGGAACATGACCATAAGTTAAACATACCATAAATATCCTTTACATAGCTTATAATTAGGCTTTGAGGTGTTCGGTATGCTAAAATAAACTTTTGTGTCATTCAGGGACTAAAAGCGTCAAAAAGTGCACAAGTTTGCATTTTCGCGCATAACTTACGTTCTGAATACATCCGGACATCCAAAAATTTATGTAAGCACTAAAACATTTTATTTTAGTGTTTGGCATAAGAAAAATCCATTCGTCGTGTCATTTGGATCGTTTTTCGCGATTATGCGCATTCCGTCGTAATTAACCGAACATCGCAACCGTACGGCTAAACGAACCGACATCCAAGATATTTTTGAGCATATTTTAAGTTTCCTATACTTTAACTTCATTTTAGAGCTTTGAAATGGGGTTAACGGGCCTTAAACGTGTCGAAAATGGGCTGAATGCATGACAGGGACTAAAATGGTAATTCTGCCAAACTTGGCCTTGCGCATCGTAGCCATTTTTGCCCTACGGTGCGTATGGGGTCTGCAGACCAGATGCAGTGTTTTTAACAGCCTGTTTGCAGCAGATTTAACCACAACCACATACTCATACTTGCCTAGTCAGCTGATAAGAACCAATTTGAGCTACCATAAGGTCCCGACACTTGTACGGGTGGGATTAAGGCACGTTTTCCATGAAACGATCTTAACGGTGGACCGAATACTATAAATACCCCACCCCCCATGCTTCAAAATCACAAGAACTTTGATTTGAGAAACTCTAAGTTGAAACTATTGTTTCATACCTGAGATTTTTGAATCGAAGTTAGCATTCGGGGACCCTTCGTAAGTATTCTTTCGTTCTTTTCCTTATTTTATTGCTTTTCGAGTCCGAAAGTCAATCTTTGTTTGACTTTCAGCGTTGACCAGTAATGGTCAATGCGAAGTTCGTTTGAACTTCGCAACGTGAGTGTAATCACGTTGGTTATAGTCCCTTCGGACTATGCCTACTGATTACCACGTTGTCTAGGGTCGTAGGGTAAGCGATCTGATAAATCGCTTATACCTCGAACCCGACCCATTTGGTCGATCATTAGGATCCGACCAAATACATTAGGTGACCATAGTAGGTAGGGAATAACCTTCCGAGGTTATACCCTATGGTCGCTTCGTTTAAGTAGTTGTATGATAGGTAGTTTATATGCCTTAGGTAAATTACCAGAATACCCTTTTCATGTATAATTGGTAATTAAGCATATGTAACCTAAAATTTTGTCACATAACTGATTATGTAACATGTTTAGGCATATAACACTTGTCATAGGACTAGTTAGACGGTCCGAACGCGTTTCACGCGCACGACGCGTTAAAGTAGCATAAGCTACCTTAATGGGTTGCGATGGGTCGAAAGCACTTAGGTTAGGTTTCATTTAGTATGTAGGCTTTGTTAAACCATATGACATGAGTCTCCACACTCGTTTGGTTTACGAACCCTCATTCTATCAGATCTTCCGATTTAGGCCCGGTTATTAACATAGTTACCTATAGTAGGTGTCGTTTGATATCCGCGATCTCTAAGCATTGTTTGGTTGTTACTCAAGGACTACTAAGCAATCTCATGTGAGTACATAGACCCCTCTTTTACTGTTTTCCAAACTGTTTTGGGGTGAAACACATGTGCCTACTTGTTACTTTCATGCTTTCCTGTTTTCACATCATATACCTGCTATGTTCGTTAGTACATTATAGTACATGATTTCATTACATTTCATGCTAGGTGTGCCCATTGTGTGCATTACTTAGTACATCGTTCTACATTACATTTCATACTACGTATGTCCATTGTGTGCATACTTAGTACATTGTTTTACATTGCTTTTCTGTTGCATATGCTTATCCTGCATATGAACACATTATACTACATATTGAACCGTTGTAAACATTTGACTATGTGAACCGTTGTAATCATTTGACTATGTGATCCGTTGATATCTGTGAACCGTTTGTATCTGTGAACCGTTTGTATCTGTGAACCGTTTGTATCTGTGAACCGTTTGTATCTGTGAACCGTGTGAACCGTATTTGACTATACATGAACATTTCTACACTTGTTAAACATTTCATCTTGATAGTTTGGTTTGAGTAAGTGATTAAGTAACGAGGCGTGTGTAATATGATACAAGCATGGTGGATACGCCGCTGGTACTTCCTATATATAAGTGTTTGTATGGTATTACATATCGTAGCGTTATTTGAATCATTTCAGTATGAGACATATAACATTTTATACAAATAACATACTTTTCACAAGACATTGTTTTACAAACAACTTATCTTATACAAACTCAGTTACATGGTTATTCATTTAACCATACATTATTCTTTTATCTATACATATCATCTGGACTTATTGATTTTCAAACGATTTACAAGACAAAGCAAATTACAAGGTTCATGACTAAACATTTTCTCAAACATAAGTCATGAAATCTATTTTCACAAAACCTATGTATCTTACAGGCATTTTTATGCTGACGTACCTATTTTCACATGTGTTTTTCAGGAACTGTTGCATAAGATGATCAAGATACACATAGGCAGACTTGGGCTTTAGTGACAATAAAAGATGCAAGACTAGTTAATTATGTTGTATTTCTTTGTTTGTTAAGACATTGTAACACGTTTAATCAATAAAACGAAACTTCAATTGCCATGGATTTGAAACAATTAATTCTGTTACAACACTCCCCGACGTTTCCGCCACGTTTTGTATGTTCTACGTGGTCGGGGTGTGACAATTGACTTTGGGAAGTCTTTATTTTAGGATAAATCTTTGAAGTCTTTTGTGATTTTGAAGATTCACCAATTTCAAAAATTGATTTTGGTTTATCCTCTGACTGCAATGATTCACCTCGTTTAAGAATACGCACGGGGGATACCATAGGTGATTTTCCCTTATCATCCTTTGAAATTTTTGGTTTTGGTTTATGGAAAACTGGTTTTATTATCTTTTTGACACATTGTTTGGCCATGTGACCGATTTCATTGCATCGATAACAGATTCTTTTGTCATATTCAACAAAAGTGGATCTGTTGGTCTCGTCTCTTATCTTTTTGGCCGCAATAAAATCGTCAACTGCTTGCTTACTAAAGATATAATCCTTTTCGACTTCTGTATTATTACCAGCCACAAACACTTCACTCAATTTTTCTTTTGGCTTAACTTCTTTCTTAGCCATTTTCTTCTCAAAACCAACACCTTTCTTTTTGTAATTATTACCATATCTCTTGTTATTACCATTGTTACGCACCCATTCATTTTTCTTTCCCGGGTTGTTTCTCGGTTGTTGTTTAACAAAAGATTTTTTCGGTTTTGATAGAAACGAATTGTTGTTAACTTCTGAGATATCAATTTCCACGAGTTTAAAAACTTTTTCAACCTTTTCCAGGTTCGCATTCTGAATCGGATACTCAAAATCAGTATACAGTTTGTCAGTTCTGGTCATCGTGTAAACCACAATGATCGAATCGTCATCCAGAACTTTATCTGACTTTGGGATAAACTTATCAAGAAAGTTTTCATCATCTTCAGAATCTGAACTGGAATTCTCAAAATGAGTTTTAACCGTTTCGAAACCAGTGTTATCACTCTCTTTATCCAACACTTGGTCTACAACTGTTTTAACCAGTTGTGACTCGTTTTCGGTGTCAGATGAAGAGAATGTAACATCAATGTTTTCTGGTAACTCTTTCTCTTCTGTTCTCAGTTTAAGATTCAATGCCTCCTCCACCCCGTCTGGATATTTCTGAGTATAATGATTCCACATTGGGGGTGGAACATTTTTGAAAGCTGGTTTAACTTTAGTTTGTTGAGGAACAATCTGATCAATCACATATGAAGATGAAAGATAACTGATCAACTTTTTGTCAACTCTTTCTATCTCAATGCGCATCAATTCAAGTTCCTTCTTTAGAGATGCGATTTTGTCCAGATGGATGTTAATCGACATTTGCTTATCCATGACCGTAGCTTTGAGCAAATTAACAATTTTATCATTTTCTTTACTCTCAGTGTGAATCATTTTAATTGATCGTGACAGAGTGTCATAAGCTTCTTTAACATCATTAAAATCAAATTTTAATTTGTCGTTAAACTTTTTCAACTCTTGAAACTGTTTGTCTTTTTCAAGACAATCCATGCATGTTTTTAAACAGTTTTCGGCTGGCTTTTCAAGAATCGGATCAACCTTTTCAAAAAAAATTTCTTGTTTATCATTTTTACTTTCCAATTTACCAAACTCTCCGGACTCAAACTCAGATTACTCTTCGGATTCGGACTTCACATTTTCTGATTTGTCACCAGACTCGGCCTTCTCTCCTGACTCAAACGTATCACAATTCTTGATAATTGACTCCTTTTCAATAGACACTGACTCTTGAGTTGCATCTTTGCTCTCATTGTTATCAGAAGGTGTTTTAGTTTGTTCTACCTCTTGCAGCTTAACCATAAGAGCTTTGTCTGCTATTTCTTTCAAAGTCTCTTCATTCAATTCCTTTGAGACATCAATGATCTCTTGAACCGGAGTTTGTTTAACTTCGTATTGTGGGCAAAAACCCGTAGTCGGTTCACTAAAGAAACCTGCAAAAGAATCAAACACATTAGCTGGCATTATAGATTTAAATGCATTAGTAATAACCTCCTGTTCAAACTGATAATAGTAGACTGCTGCTGCCTCCTCTTCTAGATCTGCAAAACTTTCTTCATTCATCACTTCACTGACTTCTTCAACTTCAGGAATACATTCCTCTATTTCCGGTTCCGGCTCTTCAATAATTTCAGCCATCATTGCAAGACCACTTCCTGGAACATACTTATCCCAACTGAAACCTTCTGGAATCTTTTCGTCATCTTGATTCACCAAAAGAGCTTTTTCTGTTTGTTTGGATGGACTATTCTCGATTTGAGGTCGTGGATTGAATGGTTGTTGACTGTTTTTATGATAGATGGACTGTGGGCAATAATCATTGGCGAATGGATTCTGGTGGTTATTAACTTCTCTGTTCAGACATTCGCATTTTAAGTGCCCCTTCTCTTTACATTTGAAGCAAGTCACCTTTGATTTGTCGAATCCAAGTTTAGGATCAGGACCTGCGAGACTACTTCTTCCGGTGATTTCCATGAACCTCTGAGCTCTTCTCACAATGCTCGCCATACCCCATTTTATGTCGATGAGTTCTAGTTCCTCGGGATCAATTTGGTCGTAATCTTCTTTAGTCATGTTTGGGTTACCAATTTGTCCGGCTACTAGACTCTCATAAGACTCAAGTACAGAAGCTAGAAGTGATATATGCTGCTTTGCGGCTGTCTCGGAAAAATCTTGACCGTTTTTTATATTAACAGCGATATTGCACTGTATCCCATGACTATAACTCTAATTGTTCGAACCTGAAGAACTTTGAGAAGAAACTTGTTCTTAAAAACTGATCCTTAGGATTCGGTTCGTAATTTGGAAACGATGAAAAGTTGTTGTTAGGCGTGCTTTGAGGTACTCCCGATGAAGAATCTGCACTGAATGCCGTTTGAATCTTTGGACTCGGAGAAGATGTGGCAGATGAGTTTCCTTTATAATAAAGCTGAACATCTTGTTGTACATTTGCAGATTTCATTTTCCTCATCTTCCGAAGTTCAAGCTCTTGAGCTTCAATTCTCTCGATAAACATCCTCAAATTGAAACCCACGTATTCCAAATTGTTTTTCAAAACCAATAAGAACGTACCCCACTCTTCTTGTAGTAGTGCGTCAGCCAGCTTATCAACCCACTCTTCGTCTGTTTTATCTATATTCAAACGTTTCATCTCCACAACCAAGTGACAGTACCTCTCAATCAACTCTTTCGTTGATTCTCCACTGATAGCAGTAAATATGTCGAATTCTTTTTTCAGTAGCGCCTTTTTGCTTTTGATCATTGCAGCACTCCCAAGAAATTTGATTTTAAGAGAGTTCCAAATAATTGCGCATCACCCTGATGCTGTGACAGTACCAAAATGTCTTCCTTAATTGCCTGTTGCAATATACTGACCATCTTCTTCTCGGCTTTAAAGTTTTCTTGTTTAGCCGGAGTTAATGTGTTAAGTGTTTTCGGAAGACCAGCATCATTTGTAGGAACTACATATTTCGTTTCAACTTTCAGCCAGCATTCGAGGTGATTCGCCTGAACCCACGTGCGAAATCTATCCTGCCACCCCGAATAATCTTCAATGTTGAGCAGTTTCGGTGGTTTTTGCATGTTTCCTAGTTCATTCTCCATATTCACATTCTGGGCTATACTTGCTGGAGTTTGAACAGTCATACCTCCTCCGAAAAACGCATTATAAAACTCTTGATTGTCCATTTTATACTTTGAAAAATGTTTTGAAAAAATTTTTAAGTTTTGAAAAATTATAATTTCAAGCAACCTGGACTTCCAAACGATCTGGACTTTCAGAAGACCTGAACCTTTCAAACGACCTGAATGTTTCAAACTACTTGAACTTTCAAACGACTTGAAGTTTCAAGCGACCTGGACTTCAAACGTCCTGAATTTTCCAAGCCGTGTGAGATGACAGTTATCAGTTAAATTGTTTTTTCATTTCGTGCGAACTGATCACTCAAGTCGTGCGGTCTGAACAATTTTCACACGACCTGGTCCAATCCGTGCGACCTGAACAAGATTTTCAAACGATTTGACAAAAACTCAAACGATCTGATCAATTTCACACGATTTGAGCATCATTTTCATACGATTTGGACAGTTTCACTTCGTTTGAAGACTTAGTTTATCAAAATTTCAGGTTTTTCACATTTTTGGATCAATTTTAGTTCGATTTATGGTCTGTAACTTTGTACGATTGTTCAAAATGATGTTTTACACATAATATCCAAAATTCAGTCCAATTTATCCGTGAATTCGTCTGAAAATCCAAGAAAGAGTAGAAGTATATGGTTCTAAACCGTTCAAAACACTGATATCAATAGCTTTGACTCATCCTGAGCTCTGATACCACTTGTAGGATCGATGATTCGTCCAAACGAGTCAATTAGAGTCAGATCTAGTTTCTAGAAAGGCAGAATCATACTAGAAACCTTGCAATCAGTGTTAGAACAAGAGTAGAAGAGTAGAAAGTCACTTTAAACATGTTCTACATTGATTTTAATACGTTTTGGTACAGACAGAATCGGACAGCACTTCGTTACAGAATTCTCTAGAATGTTTCAAATGAAGAACACTACTAGCCTATTTATAGGCTGACCAGTTCGCACAAGATATTATACCTAGTCCGCACGAACTGACAAGCTCCAGCTCATGCGACCTGACCTTCCAGGTCGTGCGAAGTGGCTAACATACAAACATAACTTTACATTTTAACCTATTACATATATTTAACACGACATAGATTGATGACGTAGGCGATAGACATTATGCATCAACACAACACACTTTCCAACTAAACTTACACGCCTTTCCTAAGGCCGATACAATATACACTTGATACTTCGAAAACGTTGTTAAGTAGTCTTTGTATTTTTCACGAGATTTACCCTCAAGACATGAGTGACATCCGAATCTTGAAGGGAGAATCTCCATGCTATATTCTAGTAGGTCTTATCTATTGATGAGTACCGACGCTTTTAGGGTACGATATTGTCAAGATAGAGGTGAAACTCAGACCTTGATAACTAGTCCCACTCCTTCATGTCTCGCCAAAGTCTCGAAACTTCCAATCAATTAGGTACGTGAAATGACCAAAAGGACTAATATCGTAGGCCTAACATCGATGACGTATTTGTCTAAGTAAGTCAAAACACATTGCCTCAATTCGAAAGGGGTTCGAATCACTTTCGTTAGTCGCCGTTCCTCTACCCGGAACAATCCTATGTTTATGAGCCTATCTTTTATGGCATCTCGATTTTTATTTGTGGTTTAACTTGATTCTTCATTTATCTTGATCCTCCGTTTGTTTTGAGATTTTGTACACGATTCACATGCATGTCCGCAATCTAAAACGTTAATTCTAAAATCTCAGAATCAAACTAAGTTTATGAGACTTTGATCGTGATGTTTACCTATGTGGGAATCTTGATCAGCTATGATACTAAGTGAAGCTATTTGATGAGTCTATGCGTTGTTGTAGTTGTGAAACACTAAACGGAACATGGCATAAAAATACGAGACAGAAGTGACGTGTCTGAAACATGGTGGATACGCCGCTGGTACTTCCTATATATAAGTGTTTTAGGCATGTTACCAACTTTCGTACCACGTGCCATGCGAAACTTAGCCTTTTGCTGACTGGTGATAAGGTTATTGAAATCTAAGCTATGGGAAACTACTTGTGTAATCTATGTGGAATCTATGTGTGATCTATGTGTATTCTATCGCAACCTATGCGTAATCTATATATGTGCGGTTTTGAGGAACAAGATACGAAATGTAGCCTAGCACCGAAGACGAGGCGGAAGTGGCATGTCCGAAACATGGTGGATACGCCGCTGGTACTTCCTATATATAAGTGTTTCTGGCATGTTACCGAACCTTCGTACCACGCGCTAAGTGAAGTTCGTAGTTTTGTGGACTCGGGTTGAAGTTGTTGAATCTACTAGGTTAATCTATGTTATTGAATCTACTCGGTTAGCCTATGTGAAATCTATGTGGGATGTGGTGGAACCTAATGATATGATTAACGAAGCATGACACCGATGACGAGACAGACATAGCATGATTGAAGCATGGTGGATACGCCGCTGGTACTTCCTATATATAAGTGCTTCCGTCATGTTGCCGAACTTTCGTAGCACGTGCCATGCGGGATTTCGTTGTTTGTGGATTATGTGAATCTATTTGAAATCTATTGGAATCTATTGTAAGCTATGTGAATCTATTGGAATCTAGTGGAATCTATTGTAATCTATGTGAATCTATTGGATTGTAAGTTATGTGAATCTATTGGAATCAATGTGAATCTATGATGAGAATGATGAAGGTATTTTGTGACACGTAACATGTAACAACCCGCTTTTTGGGGAGTCAAAGTACAAGTCAAAGTCAAAGGAAGAAAATATTGCTAATTGTGATATGTCACTCTTTGCTTAACTGTTGGTTGTACGTCAATGACTTGTAGTCGAATCCTTTATTTATTTATTTGCTTTAGTTGTATTATGTGGAGTATCTATTAATAATCGAGGTTTAATCGCATGTTTTATCGCTAATCGACTTATCGCTAATCGCATCGCTATCGCATCGCAACTCGAATTATGTGTTCCGTATATTGTGTTACGTGTGTGTGCTATTATGTGTTATGTGTGCATGTTATGTTTATGTTGAGGTGTTAATCGCAATCGCACTTTATGTGGGATGTGGTGGAACCTAATGATATGATTAACGAAGCATGACACCGATGACGAGACAGACATAGCATGATTGAAGCATGGTGGATACGCCGCTGGTACTTCCTATATATAAGTGCTTCCGTCATGTTGCCGAACTTTCGTAGCACGTGCCATGCGGGATTTCGTTGTTTGTGGATTATGTGAATCTATGTGAATCTATTTGAAATCTATTGGAATCTATTGTAAGCTATGTGAATCTATTGGAATCTAGTGGAATCTGTTGTAATCTATGTGAATCTATTGGAATCTATTGGAATCTATTGGATTGTAAGTTATGTGAATCTATTGGAATCAATGTGAATCTATGATGAGAATGATGAAGGTATTTTGTGACACGTAACATGTAACAACCCGCTTTTTGGGAAGTCAAAGTACAAGTCAAAGTCAAAGGAAGAAAATATTGCTAATTGTGATATGTCACTCTTTGCTTAACTGTTGGTTGTACGTCAATGACTTGTAGTCGAATCCTTTATTTATTTATTTGCTTTAGTTGTATTATGTGGAGTATCTATTAATAATCGAGGTTTAATCGCATGTTTTATCGCTAATCGACTTATTGCTAATCGCATCGCTATCGCATCGCAACTCGAATTATGTGTTCCGTATATTGTGTTACGTGTGTGTGCTATTATGTGTTACGTGTGCATGTTATGTTTATGTTGAGGTGTTAATCGCAATCGCAATCGCAATTCTATCACATCGCAATCTAATCGCAAACGCTAAACGCAAGTCATTTAGAGTGATTGTATGTTAGATATAGTAGTTAAGTTATTGTGTAACTAATGGGTAATACTATCGCATCTCTCACCCGAATCGCATCGCAACGCTCAACACACGAATCAAAACGACAAAACTCAATGCACCGGACACCTGGATCGAATGGCCAACCGATCGAGTGGCTATCCGATCGGATTGCCATCCGATCGAACTGCCATCCGATCGGTGGCCAATCCGACACTTTTGCACTTTCCTCTTTTGGAAACCCTATAAATACCCTCCTGTCAGTGATGTGACAGCTCCCTCATTCGACCAACAACATTCTAAGCCTCTTTTCTCTCGATTTCTCACGATTCTTGTAAGTTTTCAACTCAAATCTTGTACTTCTATGATCTACACGCACTTCCTCATCATTTTCACCTTTGAGCCTTAACTTTTAACCGTGAAATCAACGGATTTGAGGTGTTCTAGGGTGATGTCATCATGGAGTTCTTATGAACTTCAAGATTTGGCTTCATTCCACCAAGAACAACTTAGACCTGAAAGATTTCCACATGAATAAACAATGATTTTGCATAGATCTAAACATTTTCAAAGTGGAAAGGATTGAAAGATGGTTTTCCAACTTTCTTTCAACTCTTTTACACTCAATGTAATAAAAATCGGTAGAATCGGAGCTCGTTCTGATCTTCTACTCTTTCTTAGTGATGAGTTGGTTCAAGATCTGGTTACTATCGAGGAGACAACTGATTTCGGGTTAAACAAGAACAACCATCACGAACCAGTAAACTGATCGGATTTGGGTGATTCCTGTTCGATCGGAGGACTTGGGACTTGATGAGGTTCAGTTGTCTAGCACGTAGTCAAACCATCTCGAACAAACCGCAAACTTTCTAAAAATAATCAAGTTCAAAACGATCAGATTCGATGGGACGGATTATCGTCCGATCGGATTGCCATCCGATCGAACTACAATTCGATCGGATTGCACTTGAGGTTCAACACTAAAACAATTTTAAATACATAAGTTAGTTCTAACGGATTGCCATCCGATCGAGTAACCATCCTGATGTGAACTTGTTCTCACTAAGTGTCTTGCCAATCGGATCGCTATCCGATTGAACGACCGTTCGATTGATCGACTTGAAGGGTAGAGATACTTCTCTAATTTCAAAATGCTACAACGAAAACTTCAAAGCCATCATACACAAACACATCCTTACCAAATGAATGTCAATCCGACCGAATGGCCATCCGATCGGATGACCATCCGAATGGATTGACATCCGATCGAATGACCATCCGATCGGATTACCATCCGATCGGATTACGGTTCAACACTTGGTCACTTTTCACCATTTTACGCACCGCTCTTCGCTTATGCTATCGTTAACTGTTCAGGCTAATAACTCTAGCGCTCCCTTCAATCCATTTCCATCGCTGTGAGTATACTCGAACCCTTTTTGCTTATCACCCTTTTGGGTGTTACATACGTTATTTATTCTAAATCACACAACACAAACACTATTTATACGCTGATCATTATTGCATGTTATGTGTTACTCGATGAATGCTTGTATGTTATGTTAACACAGTGATTGTTGCCTGACGCCTTAGCAATGATAGTACTATTTGTTTGGTCTCAGCACCTATCGTGGACAGGGGTTGTTAAGGTTACCTCTCACATGTCACGGACTCACGGTGGTGATGTGTGTTGCGCATTCTACAACTCGCAGTCTAGTCTGTGCATATTTCATTGTCGATAACCTACTAGCTTCACATTATACATGTTACATGCTGGTTATGCGTAAACGAATTCAAACTCTATTATTACTATTAAACTTGTATGCTCACCTTTACACTGTGTGTATTGACTCTATTTTAACGTATGTGACAGGTGCTTAGGATGCTTGCTTGCTATTTGATGGAATCGAGCTTAGGAGAGTCTAGAAACCAACAAAGACAATTTATTTTTATTTAAATCTGAGTTGTCGGAACATGTTATTTGTCTTTGAGATATCGTTGTCTGTAATAACTGATTTGCTTAATAGGTTATGGTATGGGACATAATATTAACTATTCGGTAAAATAGTTGTTATGGAATTTCTCTTGGACAATCTGTTTCGCTCAGTGCCGCGCCCCGATGATTCCGCCATCGGTTGGGGTGTGACATAACATGACACCGAGTATGAGGCGGAAGCGATGTGCCCGAAGCGTGGTGGATACGCTGCTGGTACTTCCTATATATAAGCGTTTTTGACATGTTTCCAAACTTCGTACAACGTGCCATGTGAAGGTCGTGGGTTGCGGTGTGAAACTAATGTGAACTATGTGAATCTTGTTGAATCTTGAGTCTTTAATCTATCGTGTGTGAATCTATATTGTGAGGCTTTGTGAATCTAGACTTATACGATCCTCTTGTTGGATCATTAGGATATCTTCTCGAAAGCTCTCCAACACTCTCAAGAGATCCAGGGAAAAGTCTCAGAAAAAGATGATGTCCTTCATGGCCGACCAGATCGCTCGAGTCGTGCCAAAGATAGTCTCTGAGATCCAAGGATCGAACACTCCGCCCTCTTCTGTTGACTCTAAGACGGAGAAAGAAAAGTCTACAAAGTTCAGCTATAAACATTTTGTCTCTTGCAACCCTAAGTCTTTCACGGGCAGTGATGGGGTGACTTCTATGCTCGAGTGGTTTGAAAGCATCGAAGTTACCTTCATTAACAACGAGTGCCCAAAACAGCTAAAGACTAGGAGTGCGACGGGAATGTTTCAAGGCAGAGCTCTGGAGTGGTGGTCAAATGAGAGAAACATCCGTTTGAATGAAGAGGCCTATGCTCTTCCATGGGCTGAGGTGCGAGAATTGATGATATTTGAATTCTGCCCTCCTCATGAACAGTTAAAGCTTGAAGAAGAGTTCTGGCATTTGAAGCAGATTGGTGATGATAATCTGGCTTATACTGCCCGTTTCAAGCAGCTCAGCTTGATTGTTCCTCACTTGGTTTCTACCCCTAAGCGCATGTTAACCAAGTCCATCAATTGTCTACCTCCTGCTATGCGTGATTCTATTGAAGCGGCTCAGCTCGAAACTATTGAGGAAGTCTATCGTCTTGCAGCTAGTCTTAACAACAACCGTGTTCGTGATAAGCAGTTTGCTAACTCTGCTCCCTCCAAGTCTGCGCATCAAGTTACCCAACAACCAAGTGGCAGCAAGAACAAGAGGCAAAAGTCACAGGGTTCAGGATGCAATGCTATTGTTCCTGCTGTGAATCCCGCTCCTGCTGCTACTGTTTAGAACCAGCTGCACCGAAAGTCAAGAAGCAGTACTCTGGGTCTTACCCCAAGTGTACTGTGACACCCCAGGAAAACCAGGAAAACCATGCAACTTAACTAGCTTCCTCAGTGAGTACGTGCTAAATTTCGGGATGAAATTTCTTTCAACTTGGGGATAATGTGACAACTCGTATTTCGAACCTATCTTAGTACCGTGGTGCAATGTAAACATTATGTGATTATGTGAATTAGATGATTTAATGGAATGTTATTTTATTAAATGTTAGGTGTTATATGTTGTGTGGTATGTATGTATGTATGTATATGAACGACCCAAACGCACAACACTCACCCGATCGCACAAGCCCATTCGGGCCATCACTTGTTTTCGGATCATGGGCAGCCCATTGAGGGTTCGGCCCACTCTTCTCTTTGTCACATAACACTAAGGGGTTAGGGTAAAACTCCTCATTTGTTACTAAACACCCACACACACAAACCCTAGCTATTCTCTCTCTCTCACGAACTCAAAGGCAGCCACACATTCTCTCTCTCAATCGAAGATTATAGTGTTCGGATCACTCTCTTGTTCGGATCAATCTTTGTTCCTTCTCTATTCGGTTAGTATGTTAACCATTGGTTGATGATTTTATGATGTTTATTATATATGCTCGATATGATTGATGATGTGTTGTTATGATTGGTTTGAATAATATGTGATTAAACATGGATGATTGTAATCGACCATATATGTATTTGATTCGAGTCCGAAGGTTTTGATTAGAGTGTTCATGAAATCGGCTGTTATGTTTTAGATTTGATAATGTTAATATGATTCGAAAGTTCATGATGTTAGGCAATAAATTAATGATTATATTAGTCGGCTGATTATGTGATATGTCATGCTGATTGATGAGTGATGATTGTAGTGATTCGGTCCAATGAAATTGTAGAATAATCGGGTGTTGATGGCTGAGATCGAGATATGTAGCATGTGAATGGAAATCGAGTTGTTGTGCATAGATTAATTGAGTTTGTTGGCTAGTATGCATGCCCATGTGATCTCTGTTTTAGTTCAAGTTCCAAGTTAAGAAATTAGTAATTATCACATATCATAGTTGGTCCAATAATCTTTGAGATGATTAAATGGTGGTCGGCCATTTGTAGTTTAATTCGATGATGATCATGTGTGGTTTGTAATATTGACAAATCCAAGCATGTGCATAATAAATGTAATTGTCAGAATAGTTAAGGTTATCATGTGATGATAATGGATTGGATGATAAATTGGTGAGTTGATCGATGGTGTATGGAATTGGAAATAAGAAAACTGTTAGTTGACTTTTTGTAAATTTGGAAATCATGGAATATTGTAACTGATTGACATAATTGTTGGGAGCATTAATTTGATCGCACAAGACCTCTTGACCGTACAAGAGGTCCACTCACACAAGGAGTTTAGTTGAACAAGTCACCTGATCGCACAAAGGGTTCCCGGTCGCACAAGGCTGCTGGGCCGCACAA
This sequence comes from Helianthus tuberosus, assembly GCA_030545235.1. NCBI lineage: Eukaryota > Viridiplantae > Streptophyta > Magnoliopsida > Asterales > Asteraceae > Helianthus > Helianthus tuberosus. The sequence goes on along the minus strand of CM060396.1, from coordinate 120,958,635 downwards.
CTCGTATAATTTATTAATTGTTGGGCCGGGTGTTTATGTTTGGGCCGGGCTCTGTCGGGTCGCACAACACGCTGTGGATCGCACAAGGATGTGCTGATCGCACAACGTGTTGGGCCGAGACTTATGTGGGCTTCATCCGTATGTTAAACTGATAACATTTAAAACATTCTATGTGTGTACTATGTTGCCATGATCGATACGTGTTAGCAATATGTTAAACTATGTGTAATCATACGTGCATTATTTGAAACCAAAACCTGACTTGTACTGGTAACCATGTTAGGACGTGGTTGACCACTAGCTGCTAGACTTGACTTTTCTGTGTAATCTGCCGAGCAAACCAAGGTGAGTTCACACTCTACAAAGCATGGGATTCCCAGGGGTTGGGAATGGGGTTAAGGAATATGGATTCCTCGTCCTTTCTTGGGTAGGACAGTAATGGTTCAGGAATGTAATTCCTCGTCCTCACGGACAGATAACTCGTACTAGACCAAAACTCTATCACGAAGTCCCTCCTTTTTTATATCGACTTAATCGCCGAGCCAATGGCGAGCGGGTCATTAGTTAGATAGCGCTATTTAGGTCTGACAAGCCTCACACCGTGCCGCAGAGGACGGGCGTGAACTAATGGATCTGGGGCACGTCAATGCTGATAGACATTGACAGTTTCAGGGCACTTAAACATGACTTCAGTCAGTAGTCGATATGGTAACGAGTCTAGTGGATACATGGGGTAGCCCCCACGGCCGAAATGCCAGATAACTACATGGGGTAGCCCCCACGGCCGAAATGCCAGATAACTATCATGGGGTAGCCCCCACGGCAGGATTGCCAGAGTAAATGGGTTAAACAAAGGGTTAAACAAATCACGTTTTCAACTATGGGGTAACCCCCACGGCAGGAACGCCAGTTAAAGGAAACTGTTTTTGGAACAACTTAAAACGAACACCCAACCGTGAACTCACTCAACTTGTTGTTGACTCGTTACTACATGCTTTGCAGGTCTATAGGTACTTAGCTGGAGCTTGCACAAGGGAGAGTCGTTGTGGGACATGGACAGCTGTGTGCCATGTTAAACCTTTGGATATTTGAACTCTTGATTTGGTTTTAAACATTATGCTTCCGCTCATAACTTAACTATGTTTGTTTTGGACACTAATCACGTTGGTTGGACTTTTACAATTAATTATATACTTGTTCGATATGATTAGTGGTTTGATCCTGGTCAGTCACGCCTCCAAGCGGTGATACTCCGCATGTGGATTTTGGGGGTGTGACAGATTGGTATCAGAGCCATTGGTTATAGAGAACTTGGTTTTAATAAGGGAAAACGTTTTTGTTAAAACCAGACTATAACCTGTACAGTGCTCTACGATCCACAACGACGCTTCACTCCACGTGCAAGGCTCGACATTCTAGGTGATATGGTTTACGTTTTATATTGCCTACTTGCTAGATTGCATAGAACTTTGCTTATTGTATGCTTAGATGAACGTAGCAACTATAGTTTGAAAACACATTTGTGCTTGCTCCCTACTGTCACTCCACACTTGCACACATTCGCGACACCTTTCCTACTTGTATTTCCTTCGATGTGAGATCATGAGGGAACGTGTGAACCTAACTCAAGCCAGCTGACGGCTCTTATCAACGAACAAGTTACGGCAGCACTCGCGGCCGCTCAGGCAGGAGGTATAACCTGCTATTACGAATCTACCCTAGGATGTTAGATCCTACTCTCATGATCCAGCTCTCGCGCTTAACCCGGTCTTTCTTCCTCGCGTAACAAGGTTAGAACGCTCAGCCGCCTGTATGCACCTTCAAGACGTACATGGACTGTCGTCCTAATACTTTCAGTGGCACTAAAGGAGCTGTTGGACTCCTCCATTGGTTTGAAAAGCTCGAGTTTGTCTTAGAGACGTGTGAATGCCTTGAGGCTCATAGGGTGAATTACGCCACTGGTACTCTCGAAGACACTACACTAACTCGGCGGAACGCGCAAGTTCAGATGCTGGGGCTGGCGGCTGCTAATGCCACCCCATGGAATGATTCTTAAGGAACTGATCCAAACGTGAATGCCGTAGTCGAGATGACATCCGCAAACTGGAAGTGGAGTTCTTAAACCTGAAGATGACAAGGTCAGAGATAGAAGCGTACACGAAACGATCCAACGAATTGACAGTGTTAGGTCCAACAATGGTGGATCCTCTCATCAAGCGCATTGAGCTGTACCTCAAAGGCTTAGTACCAGAGATTCAAAGTCATGTGACATAGGCCAACCTTGCAACTATTCAGGATATTACTCGTCTTGCTTAACGTCTCTCAGATCAGGCGATAGGACAGAACAAACTGCCGAAGCGTATTAATGCTGCTACAACTACTTCGGATGCTCCCAGTGACAACAAACGCAAGTGTAATGGAAATTCGAGCAAGGGTCCCACTTCGGTTCAGTCTCAGTCGCAGCACAGGAGCCCCAGTCAGCAGTCTTTTGGTAATCGAAGTCAGGGTGGATACAGGGGAAACCACCCTAAGTGCAATCGCTATAATTTGCACCATAGCAGGCAATGCAACAGGGATCGTTGTCAGAGATGCAACAAGCTTGGTCATGGAGCCAAAGATTTTAGAATCTCACGTCCTGCAAACCAGAACCGACAACAACAACCCCAAGCTCCACAGAATCAGTAGCAACAATAGGGTAACAAGGGATGTTATCAGTGTGGAGACGCTGCCCACAGTTGAACCAGAACCAAAATCAGAACCACAATCAAGGAAACAGGAACAATAATGGAGACAACAACGGGGGTAATAACAACGGCAATGGTGCCAGGGGTCGAGTGCTCGTGATTGGTCAGGGTGATGCTAGGAATGACCCCCCCCCACGTTGTGATGGTTTCGGCATCGTTATTGGTATGGATTGACTACCTCAACATCGAACAGAAATTCTTTGCAAAGAAAAGATCGTCCGCATTCCTCGTGCTGGTGAAGAACCTTTGGTAATTCATGGTGACAAGGGTGGTGCTGTTGTGAGCATCATTTCTTCCCTTAAGGCTCAAAAGTGTTTGCGTAAGGGCCACACTGCCTTTCAGGCTCTTGTTACTGACACCTTGAAGAAAGAGAAAAAAAAAATATAGAAGACTTTCCGATTGTACGCGACTATCCTGAGGTATTTCCTGAAGAACTACCTGGCCTCCCGCCTCATCGTCAGGTCGAGTTTCAAATCGAGTTAGCCCCTGGAGCGGCACCTATAGCCCGTGCACCGTATCGTTTAGCTCCATCAGAGTTGAAAGAGCTATCTACGCAATTACAAGAACTCTTAGATAAGGGTTTTATTCGTCCTAGTTCTTCGCCCTGGGGAGCTCCAGTACTATTTGTGAAGAAGAAAGACGGTACGTTCAGAATGTGCGTCGACTACCGTGAACTGAACAAAGTGACTGAATCGTTACCCTCTTCCACGCATTGATGACCTGTTCGACCAACTGCAAGGGTCGACCTACTACTCAAAGATTGATTTGAGATCAGGGTATCACCAGCTGAGAGTCCGAGAGGAGGACGTCTCCAAAACAGCCTTCAGAACTCGATATGGCCACTATGAACTTTTAGTGATGCCTTTTGGGCTGACAAACGCACCAGCGGTCTTCATGGACTTGATGAATCGAGTGTGCAAGCCGTACCTAGACAAGTTCGTCATTGTATTCATAGACGACATCCTGATCTATTCGAAGAGTCTGGAGGAACACGAGCAACACTTACGACTTATTTTGGAACTCCTTCGAAAGGAACAGTGGTACGCCAAGTTTTCAAAATGTGACTTCTGGCTTCGTGAAGTCCATTTCTTAGGCCATGTAGTGAGCAAGGATGGGATTCACGTTGATCCATCCAAGGTGGAGTCAATCAAGAGCTGGCCTGCACCTCGTACGCCAACGGAAATTCGCCAATTCTTGGGATTGGCAGGTTGTTACAGGAGATTTATCAAGGATTTTTCTAAGATTGCTCAGCCTCTTACTTCACTAACGCAGAAGGGCGTTGTTTATCGTTGGGGAAACGCACAGGAGTTAGCGTTTCAGCACTTAAAGGATAGACTTTGTAGTGCACCTATCCTTCCATTGCCAGAGGGCACAGACGACTTCGTGGTTTACTATGACGCATCCATTCAGGGTCTTGGTTGCGTATTGATGCAGCGGGATAAAGTTATAACCTACGCCTCACGCCAACACAAAGTTCATGAAAAGAACTACACTACTCACGATTTAGAGCTGGGAGCTGTTGTTTTTGCGCTCAAGATATGGCGACATTACTTGTATGGCACCAAGTGCACCATCTACACCGACCACAGGAGTCTAGAGCATATCTTCAAGCAGAAAGAATTGAACATGCGACAACGATGTTGGGTCGAATTACTGAACGATTGCGAATGTGCTATAAAGTACCATCCGGGCAAAGCCAATGTGGTGGTTGACGCCCTCCATCGGAAGGATACTGCACCTAGGCGTGTACGAGTGTTGCAACTCACTATTCAGTCTAGTCTTCCTTCTCAGATACGAGATGCTTAGGTAGAAGCATTGAAACCAGAAAACGTCAGGGCTGAAGCCCTACGCGGCTCGAGGCAACGCTTAGAACAGAAGGAAGACGGTGCTTACTACGTCACAGGACGCATTTGGGTCCCACTTTATGGCAACCTACGAGAGCTTGTGATGGATGAAGCGCACAAGTCTCGCTACTCAGTGCACCCTAGTTCGGATAAGATGTACCACGACTTGAAAACTACATATTGGTGGCCTAGCATGAAGGCCCACATAGCAACTTACGTTAGCAAGTGCTTGACTTGTGCGAGAGTCAAGGCGGAATACCAGAAACCTTCAGGCCCCCTTCAACAACCAGAGATACCACAATGGAAATGGGAGCAAATTTCCATGGATTTTGTTACTGGCCTGCCTAGATCTCAACGTGGTAATGATACTATTTGGGTGATCGTGGATCGACTCACAAAGTCTGCTCACTTCCTGGCTATTAGAGAAACGGATAAGTTTTCTACCCTAGCAGAAGTATATCTCAAGGAAGTTGTCTCGAGGCACGGGGTGCCCACCTCTATTATCTCAGATCGAGATGCACGTTTTACATCAGAACTGTGGCAAGCAATGCACAAGTCCTTTGGCTCACGATTAGATATGAGCATAGCTTATCAACCGCAAACGGATGGGCAGTCTGAACGCACCATCCAGACACTTGAAGACATGCTTAGGGCATGTGTGATTGACTTTGGCAACGGCTGGGAAAAGCATCTGCCACTTGTGGAATTTTCATGCAATAACAGCTACCACACCAGCATTAAAGCTGCTCCGTTTGAGGCATTGTACGGGCATAAATGCCGATCACCTCTTTGTTGGGCAGAGGTGGGGGATAGTCAGATTACTGGACCAGAACATGTGGTTGACACAACAGAGAAAATTGCTCAAATCCGACAACACATGGCGGCAGCTCGTGACCGTCAGAAAGCATACGCCGATAAGGATAGAAAACTACTCGAATTCCAGGTTGGGGATCGAGCGCTACTCAAAGTTTCGCCCTGGAAGGGTGTGGTTCGTTTTGGCAAACGCGGCAAACTCAATCCACGATACGTCGGACCTTTCGAAGTTATTGAAAAGATAGGCAGGGTAGCCTACAGATTGAACCTACCAGCTGAACTCAGTGCAGTTCACAACGTCTTTCACGTGTCGAATCAGAAGAAGTGTATGTCAGATGAGACCCACGTAGTTCCTTTGAAGGAGCTCACGATCGACGAACAGTTACGATTCATCGAGGAACCTGTTGAAATCACGGACCGGGATGTTAAGGTCCTCAAGCGTACCAGAATACCTCTCGTTCGAGTTCGATGGAACTCACGTCGCGGCCCAGAGTTCACCTGGGAACGCGAAGATCAGATGAAACAAAAGTATCCCCAACTGTTCGCAACCGGTACAACCACTACTGAGGCTGAAGCTACGGAATTTCGGGACGAAATTCCAGATCAACGGGGGGAGGATGTGACACCCCAGGAAAACCAGGAAAACCATGCAACTTAACTAGCTTCCTCAGTGAGTACGTGCTAAATTTCGGGACGAAATTTCTTTCAACTTGGGGATAATGTGACAACTCGTATTTCGAACCTATCTTAGTACCGTGGTGCAATGTAAACATTATGTGATTATGTGAATTAGATGATTTAATGGAATGTTATTTTATTAAATGTTAGGTGTTATATGTTGTGTGGTATGTATATATGTATATGAACGACCCAAACGCACAACACTCACCCGATCGCACAAGCCCATTCGGGCCATCACTTGTTTTCGGATCATGGGCAGCCCATTGAGGGTTCGGCCCACTCTTCTCTTTGTCACATAACACTAAGGGGTTAGGGTAAAACTCCTCATTTGTTACTAAACACCCACACACACAAACCCTAGCTATTCTCTCTCTCTCACGAACTCAAAGGCAGCCACACATTCTCTCTCTCAATCGAAGATTATAGTGTTCGGATCACTCTCTTGTTCGGATCAATCTTTGTTCCTTCTCTATTCGGTTAGTATGTTAACCATTGGTTGATGATTTTATGATGTTTATTATATATGCTCGATATGATTGATGATGTGTTGTTATGATTGGTTTGAATAATATGTGATTAAACATGGATGATTGTAATCGACCATATATGTATTTGATTCGAGTCCGAAGGTTTTGATTAGAGTGTTCATGAAATCGGCTGTTATGTTTTAGATTTGATAATGTTAATATGATTCGAAAGTTCATGATGTTAGGCAATAAATTAATGATTATATTAGTCGGCTGATTATGTGATATGTCATGCTGATTAATGAGTGATGATTGTAGTGATTCGGTCCAATGAAATTGTAGAATAATCGGGTGTTGATGGCTGAGATCGAGATATGTAGCATGTGAATGGAAATCGAGTTGTTGTGCATAGATTAATTGAGTTTGTTGGCTAGTATGCATGCCCATGTGATCTCTGTTTTAGTTCAAGTTCCAAGTTAAGAAATTAGTAATTATCACATATCATAGTTGGTCCAATAATCTTTGAGATGATTAAATGGTGGTCGGCCATTTGTAGTTTAATTCGATGATGATCATGTGTGGTTTGTAATATTGACAAATCCAAGCATGTGCATAATAAATGTAATTGTCAGAATAGTTAAGGTTATCATGTGATGATAATGGATTGGATGATAAATTGGTGAGTTGATCGATGGTGTATGGAATTGGAAATAAGAAAACTGTTAGTTGACTTTTTGTAAATTTGGAAATCATGGAATATTGTAACTGATTGACATAATTGTTGGGAGCATTAATTTGATCGCACAAGACCTCTTGACCGTACAAGAGGTCCACTCACACAAGGAGTTTAGTTGAACAAGTCACCTGATCGCACAAAGGGTTCCCGGTCGCACAAGGCTGCTGGGCCGCACAACTCGTATAATTTATTAATTGTTGGGCCGGGTGTTTATGTTTGGGCCGGGCTCTGTCGGGTCGCACAACACGCTGTGGATCGCACAAGGATGTGCTGATCGCACAACGTGTTGGGCCGAGACTTATGTGGGCTTCATCCGTATGTTAAACTGATAACATTTAAAACATTCTATGTGTGTACTATGTTGCCATGATCGATACGTGTTAGCAATATGTTAAACTATGTGTAATCATACGTGCATTATTTGAAACCAAAACCTGACTTGTACTGGTAACCATGTTAGGACGTGGTTGACCACTAGCTGCTAGACTTGACTTTTCTGTGTAATCTGCCGAGCAAACCAAGGTGAGTTCACACTCTACAAAGCATGGGATTCCCAGGGGTTGGGAATGGGGTTAAGGAATATGGATTCCTCGTCCTTTCTTGGGTAGGACAGTAATGGTTCAGGAATGTAATTCCTCGTCCTCACGGACAGATAACTCGTACTAGACCAAAACTCTATCACGAAGTCCCTCCTTTTTTATATCGACTTAATCGCCGAGCCAATGGCGAGCGGGTCATTAGTTAGATAGCGCTATTTAGGTCTGACAAGCCTCACACCGTGCCGCAGAGGACGGGCGTGAACTAATGGATCTGGGGCACGTCAATGCTGATAGACATTGACAGTTTCAGGGCACTTAAACATGACTTCAGTCAGTAGTCGATATGGTAACGAGTCTAGTGGATACATGGGGTAGCCCCCACGGCCGAAATGCCAGATAACTACAGATCAAGCGTACTATTCAAACCCTAGAGGATATGCTCCGTTCTTATGTCACTGACTTTGGTGGTAACTGGGATGTACATTTACCATTGATTGAGTTCTCGTACAACAACAGCTATCATTCCAGTATTCAGATGGCTCCTTTCGAAGCTTTGTATGGCCGCAAGTGCCGATCTCCTCTTAGCTGGCATGAGGTTGGTGACAAGCAATTTACTGGCCTTGAAATCATTCATGTGACAATAGATAAGATTCTTCAGATCCATGATAACTTGATTAAGGCTAGGAGCAGGCAAAAGAGCTATGCTGATAAAAGGCGTAAGCCTCTGGAATTTGATGTTGGTGACCGAGTTCTTCTCAAGGTATCTCCATGGAAGGGAGTAGTTCGTTTTGTTAAGAAGGGAAAGCTCACTCCTCGCTATGTGGGTCCTTTCACGATACTCGAAAGGATTGGCAAGGTAGCGTACATACTCGACCTACCACAAGAACTAAATAACGTGCATCCAGTGTTCCACGTATCTAATCTACGCAAATGCCTAGCCGACGAGGAACTACAGGTTCCCCTTGAAGACTTGCAAATAAATGAAGCTGTACACCTTGTGCATAAACCGGTCGAAATCATGGATCAGGGTGTCAAGCGATTAAGGCACATCAAAATTCCCATAGTTAAGGTTCGATGGAAAGGAAATCGTGGCACCGAATTCACTTGGGAACAAAAAAGTGAGATGAAGACCAAGTATCCGTAGCTCTTCGAGCAGTCTTCTACCTAGATTTCGGGGACGGAATCTCCTAAAGGAGGGGAGACTGTAACGCCTGCATCCATAGACTTTTACTTATTGACACTTTTAGCCCCTATACTACGTGATATTTGATACTTTTGATACTTGGTGAAACTTATGCTATGATTCTTGATACTTGATACTTGGAAACTATGATTCTATGAAGCTATGATTCTATGATACTATGATCCTATGAGACTTGATACTTTGGTGCTTGACACTTGAGGCTCGTGAAACTTGAGACTTGGTTGAACGAGGGACTGGAGTCTTGTCACTGGTGGAAACTATGGAAACTATGAAACTTGGAAATTTGGAAACTTTGTGTTAATAATGTAATCTAGTCATGTGATACTATTACCCAATAATACGCAACACAACGCTTAATCTAATGTAACACCTCGAAAATTCACTTCCTATAATGAGTTGACACGTGTCATATGTTTGAACGTGTGAAAGAACGTTATAGAAGGATTTAAGTTGAAAATCATGGAAAGTATGTGAATATACGGGTTCTAAATGTCAACAGTGAATAAATATATTGTACATTAACCCTACAGGATGCTCATACCTTTAAACGAATAAATCATGGATCATACGAAGCTAAATATGAAAGAAAGAAAGAGATTACAAACTACAGGGGTTAAATGTGTCAACATGTTTAAGTTATACCTTTGAGTGACCTTTTGACAAACCCGAAGCTTTGTAACGGTTAATTATGCTCACTAGAATGCACGATACAAATTTCATAAAGTTTCATTATCGTATGAGAAAGTTATGATCAAATTCGTATACAAGGGGTTAAAGCGCCAACGTTGAAGTTTATGACTTTTCGGGTAACAATAAAGTTAACCGAGGACTAAACAAAGTGGGTAAATGTCTTAAAGCCCTTATATGTCAATTTAGAGGGTTCAAAGTGCAAGAAATAAAGTTGTAGAAAAGTTTCCAAGAGCCAAGGACCAAAGCATAAAAATCTAAAATATAAGATTTGATCAGAAGGGGCCTCGGGCCACGCGAAGGCCCTGGGGGGGGGGGGGGCTACGCGTGACGCGAAGGGTCATCTGTTCCGAAAACTTTGGGTTCTTGTCTTCCATTTGCATTCTAACCGACTTATAAATGATTTTCCACATCTTGCACGACCCCTAGGTAACCCCTAAACACTTAGGGACATCTGGGAGTGATCCATGGCCCTTGTTAGACTTGTGTGTCAATGATCCATGGGTTCTTGAGCACTATAAAAGGCCACAAGGTTGCAACCAATTCTTCACACCTTCCTTCAGTATTCCTGATCATTTCTGGAGCTCCAAAGCAGGCTCAAGTGGTCACTAATCGTGCAAAGGACTTTAGTAAGTATGCTTAACCTTTCTTAGTTAAGTTTTTGCTTAGTTTTAGCTTAAAAGTCAAACCGTCGTAATTAACGGTTGACTTAGCGATTAATCACTAATGGTCCAGTGATTAGTCGAATTGAAAGTAGTTATAAGTTGGTAATTATGTGGGCAATAAACACTTAAAAGGGCACCCTCTGATTCCTACTCTAAGTAGGTCAAATGTCGGGTCAAACTCGTTATTAAAAAGTCAACAGAATGCTTATTTTCTAATTTATGCATAATTAGCAATGTGGAACACATACAACCTGTTTGATCATTAATATAACTTGGTAATTAGTGTAAGAACATGTCTAAACATGTTCAACCCGACAATTTTATGTTTAGACCCGGTTCGGAACCGAAAGTCGCAAAGCTTTGACTTTTGCTTTGACTTCAGTTCTGACCCGTTCTAGTATGATTTGGAATTGCCTTGGAGCTTCCTTAGGACAAGGTTACATGCTAGTATAACCCTCTGTGATTATACACCATGGTTCATTAGTTAACCAATTAATATGCATGATTCCGTTAATTGCCTATATGTTGACCATTATGCCCTTTGCACCATAAAACGTGATTTTTGAAAATGTAAAAGAGTAGAAACCTTAGTTACTAAAATATAAACTTGTACCCAAATTTTGACATCAGTTTGAGGTGTAGATTGAGAGTTATGCTCATTAGCGTAATTAGAAAGCTTCTTTAGCGATTAAACGGCGTAATTAGCGTATAGCCTAGTTAAGCCTACTTTTTGATATCAAACTTATTAACCACTGATGTAATATATTATTTTGGGATTTTTGAAGATTTTTAATTAATTTTAGGCTGAGCATAACTTATAGTCATAGGCTTAATCCGGTAATTGTCGGTTTTGCCCTTACGGGCTATAAAATGAGTTTTACATATCCAATTGACTCCAAACCTTTTGCTACTGATTACATATGATAAATAAATTATTTTAAGCCTTCTGGAATAATAAAAATATCAGCTTTATGTATAGAACCCGGAAATGGCTTCTAATCGCCTTTTTAAGCGTTTTTAAAGCGTAGTATGTACTAGAACTATTTTAAACATACAAGGGTTGATACCTACTGATATTTTAGGTAAATTATAATATTTTAACAGTAAGCAAAAGTTGTTAAACTCAGACTTCAGTTTTGAGCTTTTCGGCTTATGTGAAATTACCAAAATGCCCCTACGGTGCATAGTTTGGTTATAATTGATAAATTTCACATGTATACTTTACCCTACAGTTATAACTTATTAAATTGAGTATTTTTTCTGATTACATCAGACCTGTAACTCAGGTAAATACTTAAACTCTTTTATAACCTTGTAAATGACCAAACTACCCTTACGGGGCATAGTTTGTGTTTAAAATTCGTTTCGGGCATAATAAAAGACATCTTACTGATGTCACAACGTATTTGAGGCATATTAACTTAGGAAACCTGTATATGTCTCTTAAGTTCACCCGTTACGCTTATTACGCGTTCGGTTTCGGTTTATGTAACTAGTTTGCATAAATTAGCCGAAACGGGTCAAACCTTATCGGTTTTATCTCAAAATCCAGAATGTGTATAATATACCCATATTAAGCAAGTCTTCAAACTTGTCGGGTCTAAATCACATTCTATTCCGGTCTTCGCTTAATAGTGCGTGTGAACCGTATCTTTGAAACTAACCGGTCTAAGCTTAACCTTAACTAAAGACCTGTTAGGATTCTAATAGGTTATTATAAACCTTCGTTCCAGATTAGAAGGACCAGTAAAAGCTACTTGCATTTGCTTATTGTGATTATTACTTTGCTCAGGTAAATACTTTTAACTTATTTTCCCTATACGGGCTTGGGGTACGATATATAAAATACCGCTTGGTCGGGCATTAAATCTTCCATCGTTTGGTGGTTAATTGAATAATTTGATCAGCCCGTTTAAATTGTTTTGTTTACTTAAAGCCTTTGGGGGGTTAATGACCATGTCCCGGATATCCTTGGCATCATTTTACGAAATGGCCACGACCTAAGTGCGGAGTGTAGGCGTACACTCGTCAGTGCATAAATAGAATATGTGGTGTGTCTATTGATCTTTAACCCGGCACGATCCGGGCTACTGAACGCATAAGGAACATGTAATTCTTTTATAAGATTATATATTTAAATAATTATCCCAAGTTATAAAATGTTTGTGCCATGTGCATCCAAATCAATTTTTAATCATTTTTAAAAAGAGTCAGTTGATTGTATTTACCAGTGTAAACTGACGTATTTTCCCAAAAAGATTAAATGCAGGTACTAAGCATAATAGGCGGGATTCTCTTCTTAGCATCAATAAAGAGTCTCGCAAGCTTAAGATGCCTATCGTCTGTTGAACTACTGTTTCCTATTTATTTTGATCCTTCTGTGGATAAACTTTCAACTGTTTGTGATACACGATATTACAATATTTTATTCGGTTGAAATATATCTTTCAATTGCTTCCACTGTGCATATTAAATATTGTGTTGTTTGACTATTATGTTGCCAACCACATCACGATACTCCCCACCGGGCCCACCGGTGACACGTGGAAGTCGGGGTGTGACAGGTTGGTATCAGAGCCAACACTGAGTGAATTAAACACTAGCCTTTTGTGTTTAATCTCAGTTACACAATTGCACATTTCAAAAACTTTCGAGTCTAGACAAATAACATAGGACAAATTCTACTTTGTTTGTTTTGTTTTGTCCTTTATTTTATATATTCTTGTCGTTACCTTATGTTGTATTGACAGGATTATTTATGCCGCCAAGATTCTTTCGACGAAGAGGACGAGGCAAGGGGCCAATCACCGCCCCCAATGACGACGAGGCAGGACCTTCGCACATGCGAGCTCCTACCACCACTGCGAGTGCTGACCCTAGAGAAAACCGGAGGAACCTACTTGAACCAGCTAGATGATCTGTATCGCACAGTTCGACACCTCCCATTCACAATTCATATGGGCCACAGTCGGAAAATGAGCCCGACAACCCTCAACCTTCTTACATACCTCTTCAGCGATCCTTATCGCATAATTCCTTTGGTGACCCTACACCTGTTTTTAGGGGCCGGTTTAACCCGGCAAATTACATACCAGAACCAGTGGGTTTTAACCCATTGGGGCCAGAGGATCATTACTCCGGCGATCATGCTGAGGATATGGACGAGGACACCGATCCCGTCGAACCCGCAACCAGAACTCCCAACCATCCTATTGAGGTCTCGGATGGTTCGTCTTTTCACGGATCACCCTACCATGGTCCGGACAGTTACCAGGCGCGATTTAACCAGCACGAGTGGTATTTTACACCCTCGCATCATTCTTCGCCTCACCAGCAGCAGCAACAACAGGATCCCTCTGAGGATTCATGGTTTGTGGCAGTCACGCCACCGCCTCCACCGCCACCAGTTCAGCCGGCACCTCCGCAACCGCCGAGGCGTAGGAGAATAGGAGCGCGGATGTCCGCGCGAGGAGGAGACTTTCATTTTAGCTCTACTCGACAATTAAGTGGTAGTCATTATCCGCCACTTCCAGAAGATCCGCAAATGGGTGGACCTTCGAACCCCGTTGCACCGCAACCACCACCGATGGGTTTTGATAACCCGATTCCTGCCTACACTGGTTCTATGACGTACAACCCGTTTGGGCCACCGGTTCACACCAACTACAATTACGCTGAAGCCGACCCATACTTGGTAGTGTCCAATTACAACGCCTTTAACCCTGAAGGACCGTATGGAGCTCCTTGGGGAGCAGGGTACCCAACCCATGGGTACCAAATACCTGCCAGACCTATAATTCGGCAACAATCGCAGCCGCCACGGTTTTCTCCCCCAGAACGGGAAGAAATTCTTCAAAGGTTGGACCAGGTCGAGCGAGATTTTCACCGAGACCGCAGGGAGCGACAAAGTTTCTTCCAAGGATTGACAAGCCTAATAAAGGGGAAGAGCAAGAAGGACCATTGAATCCTTCCACTGTTATTGTAATTTCCTAGTATCAGTAGAGCCCCTGCGTGGGCCTGTCTTGTTGTATTGACCCCTGTGTGGGTATGTTTGTTTGTTTTGACCCCTGCGTGGGTCTATCTTTCTGTTAACCCCTACGAGGGTATGTAGTTTGTTTATGTCCCTGCGTGGACTAGTATTTCAATTTGACCCCTGCGTGGGTAAGTGTTTGTTGAAAAGACCCGTTTAGGGCAGTATGTAATCTTTTAATAATTAATGGAATGTTATGTTTATAAATTTCATTTTGCTATTATCTGGATAAATATATTACATGAAATAAATAAATCAAAATCATTCCTTTTAATAATGATCTGCCTATTAAATATTGAATAAGAATCTTAAGAGTGAAACCTAGCCTGAGTGTCATTGTAAAGACCTGGCCAAAATGGTAAGACCTGTTTAAAAGATTCAAACCCCTGTTAACATCTAAAAATATGTTAACACTCCTGGCAGACGTGATTCGTTAAAATTACACACGTCATTCTTATATAAGGATTCTTTAAAAGATTCCTAACCCAACTTAATGATCTCTGAATCATGGGTTTAAATCATCAATTAAGATGATCATATTTTGACCATACATTGGTAATATAGTGCCTACAGGCCTTGCTCATTTCTACATGAGCCAAAGAACAGTGGTAGCTATGACTCCCTGTCCAAAAAAGGTAAAGAACTATGTTCAAACCTTCATGCCTTGATTCTCTGAAATCATGGCTTATAATTTAAAATGTCCTTGGGACTAGGCCTTTTGTGCTATTAATAAAACTGTTATTTTTTTATAATTAGGATAAATTATAATAAAATCCTAAATAAAATATGATTAATAAATTAACCAAATATGGTCTACGTTACCATGGTTAATGAATTGCCATAAAAGACAATTCCATAATAAACTCCCAAGTAAACTATTGTCCTTGTTTTATGTGACAGTTCAATTAAAATGGCTGACTCGGATGAAATTAATAGTCACCCAGTGGAGAATAATGATAACGCCTGAATTAATATAACGGGTGCTGAACTGAAAGCTTTAGTAGACGACGCAGTTACAAAGGCCTTAGAGTGGCAGTACGAAGAGTATAGCGGGACTCGGAGTAGGACCCTATCTACACCGCATTCGAAGCCACCTTCCAAGAAGGAAGAACCAAAGAAAGATGATGATCGACTCTCCTCAAACCACCACAGTGCTCCATCTCAACAGATTGTACTAAATCAAGAACCCCGTAGTAAGGGTTGCTCCTATAAATACTTTGTTTCATGCAAACCCAGGGATTTCACTGGGGAAAAAGGAGCCATTGACTGCATGACGTGGTTAGATGAGATGGACACAGTAGTGGATATCAGCGGATGCGCTGAGAGGGATATAGTCAAGTTTGTGTCGCAGTCTTTTAAAGGCGAGGCTTTAGCCTGGTGGAGATCACTGATTCAAGCCACTGGGAAGATCCTATTGTACAACATGTCATGGGAACAATTCGTTGCCCTCATCATGGAGAATTATTGTCCTCAACATGAGGTCGAGAAGATTGAGTCAGATTTTCTTTCGTTGGTAATGACCAATCTAGATTGCCAAGCTTACCTCACGAACTTTAATACAATGTCGAGGTTGGTTCCATATTTGGTAACCCCGGAACCCAAACGAATAGCTCGTTTCATTGGGGGTTTAGCCCCCGAGATAAAGGCAAGCGTGAAGGCCTCTCGGCCAGCTACTTTCAGATCTGTAGCTGACATATCTCTGTCCCTTACTCTGGACGCGGTCAGACAAAGATCGCTGAGGAACAAAGATGCTGAGAAAAGAAAACGTGAAGATGATAATTCACGGAGGTCAAACAAGAAGCACCAAGGAAATGGTGACAACAAGAAGGGGTCTGAGTCAAGGAAAAATGGGCATCAGTCTGGTATTAAGCCCAAGTGCAAGATTTGCAAGAAACAGTACTTCGGAAAGTGCAGACTCGACTCGAATTCGCAGACTCAGTCAAGAACTTTTGCTTGTGGTATATGCAAGTCCAAGGAACACAAGACCTTGGATTGCAAAAAGCTGAAGGATGCAACGTGCTACAGTTTCAATGAGAAGGGGCACATTAAAACCAACTGCCCTAAATACGCCAAGAAGCCTGAAGAGGCCAAGAAGACCAATGCTAGGGTCTTTAGGATGGATGCGAAGGAGGCTGTGCAAGACGATAACGTGATCACAGGTACCTTTCTCATAAATGATATCTATGCAAGAGTACTTTTTGATTCAGGCGCAGATAAATCATTTGTAGATAATAAGTTTTGCAAATTGCTGAATTTACCTGTCAAAACCCTAAGAGTGAAATATGAAGTGGAGTTAGCAGATGGCACCATAGAAACCGCCTCAACCATATTAGATGGATGCTTCATATCCATTAAGAACCACTCTTTTCCTTTGTCCCCACTTCCTTTGAAGTTAGCTGGTTTTGACATCGTGTTAGGCATGGACTGGTTATCTCATAACCAGGCCCATATTGTCTGTAACAAGAAGCGAGTGGTGATCAAGACTCCGTCTGGTGAATCACTTACCATTCAGGGAGATACCCGGTATGGACTGCCTGAGCAAGTGACTATGCTCAAGGCCTCTAAGTGTTTAAAGAATGGTTGTGTCATCTACATGGCACAGGTGACTATTGATGAGCCGAAACCCAAGATTGAAGACATCCCCGTCATTTCTGAATACCCAGAAGTTTTTCCTGAAGAACTACCTGGTTTACCACCAGATAGGCAAGTGGAATTCAGAATTGACATCATCCCTGGAGCAGCACCTGTTGCTAGAGCACCTTACAGGTTAGCACCAACAGAAATGAAGGAATTGAGAACACAACTGGATGAATTGCTAGCTAAAGGTTTCATTAAACCTAGTTCGTCTCCTTGGGGAGCACCTGTCTTGTTTGTCAAAAAGAAGGATGGATCGATGCGTCTGTGCATCGATTACCGTGAACTTAATAAGGTCACAATAAGGAATAGGTATCCTTTGCCCAGGATCGACGATTTGTTCGATCAATTGCAAGGGGCAAGTTATTTCTCGAAGATTGACTTAAGGTCAGGCTACCACCAACTGAAGGTTAGAGATGAAGACGTTCACAAAACTGCATTTAGGACTCGTTATGGTCATTACGAGTTCCTAGTTCAGAATTGACATCATCCCTGGAGCAGCACCTGTTGCTAGAGCACCTTACAGGTTAGCACCAACAGAAATGAAGGAATTGAGAACACAACTGGATGAATTGCTAGCTAAAGGTTTCATTAAACCTAGTTCGTCTCCTTGGGGAGCACCTGTCTTGTTTGTCAAAAAGAAGGATGGATCGATGCGTCTGTGCATCGATTACCGTGAACTTAATAAGGTCACAATAAGGAATAGGTATCCTTTGCCCAGGATCGACGATTTGTTCGATCAATTGCAAGGGGCAAGTTATTTCTCGAAGATTGACTTAAGGTCAGGCTACCACCAACTGAAGGTTAGAGATGAAGACGTTCACAAAACTGCATTTAGGACTCGTTATGGTCATTACGAGTTCCTAGTGATGCCTTTTGGGCTCACTAATGCACCTGCCGCGTTCATGGATCTCATGAATCGCGTTTGCAAACCATACTTAGATAAATTCGTCATCGTTTTCATCGACGACATTCTCATCTACTCGAAGAACCAAGCTGACCATGAGAAACACCTTCGCTGTATTCTTAAACTCCTACATCATGAGAAGCTCTATGCCAAATTCTCTAAATGTGAATTTTGGCTTCGAGAAGTCCAATTCCTTGGACATGTGGTTAGTGAGTGTGGTATCCAAGTGGATCCCGCTAAGGTGGAAGCTGTTATGAACTGGCAAGAGCCAAAGACGCCTACAGAGATTCGTAGCTTCCTGGGATTGGCAGGATATTACAGGCGTTTCATTGAAAATTTTTCAAGGATTGCTGCACCCTTAACGTCCTTGACTAAGAAGAAAGTAAAGTTCGTTTGGGGCCCTAAGCAGCAAGAATCCTTTGATATCCTTAAACAGAAGTTGAGCAACGCTCCTGTGCTTACATTACCTGAAGGTACCGAAGAATTCGTGGTTTACTGCGATGCATCACACACCGGGGTGGGATGTGTATGCAAAGAGGCAAGGTCATTGCCTATACTTCACGCCAATTAAAGGTGCATGAAAAGAATTACACCACCCACGACTTGGAGTTGGGTGCCATTGTATTTGCACTAAAACTATGGAGGCATTATTTATATGGAATCAAGTGTGTGATCTATTCTGATCACAAGAGCCTCCAGCACCTGTTTAATCAAAAGGATTTAAACATGAGGCAGCACCGTTGGATGGAGACATTAAATGATTATGATTGTGAAATCAGATATCATCCCGGCAAGGCGAATGTAGTCGCTGACGCCTTGAGTCGAAAGGAAAGGGTGAAACCCATCCGAATCAATGCCAAGAGCATTGAAATAAAGAACAGTTTGAATGAAAGGTTGTTAGCTGCACAGAAGGAAGCTGTGTTGGAAACTAACTATCCTAATGAAAAGCTAGGGGTAACTGAGGAGCAGTTATCTCTTGGTAAGGACGGAATTCTGAGATTGAATGGACGAATATGGGTTCGAATCTATGGAGGACTTCGGGATGTTATCCTCCAGGAAGCCCATAGTTCTAAATATTCCGTTCATCCTGGAGCTGATAAGATGTACCAGGATCTAAGGGCAAACTATTGGTGGATAGGCTTAAAGAAGTCTGTAGCTACCTATGTAGCTAAATGCTTGACGTGTGCGCAAGTCAAAGCAAAACATCAGAAACCGTCAGGTTTGCTACAACAGCCTGAACTTCCTACGTGGAAGTGGGAAATGGTAACTATGGATTTTATCACCAAGTTACCTAAGACAAGGAAAGGAAACGATACCATTTGGGTGATCGTAGACAGACTGACTAAGTCAGCACATTTCCTACCCATTAAGGAGACTTACAGCTCCGACATGTTAGCCCAGTTGTACGTGGATAAGATTGTAGCTTTACATGAAATACCTGTGTCTATTATCTCTGACAGAGATACTAGATACATGTCACATTTTTGGAAAAGTTTCCAACAATCTTTGGGCACGCGTTTGAATTTTAGTACGACTTACCATCCTCAGACGGACGGTCAGAGTGAGCGTACTATTCAAACTTTGGAAGACATGCTTCGAGCATGCGTGATTGATTTAGGTGGTAGTTGGGATAACCACCTGCCGTTAATCAAATTCTCCTACAGCAATAGCTACCATACCAGCATTAAGGCTGCGCCTTTCGAGGCCTTATACGGTAGAAAGTGTAGAACGCCCGTTTGTTGGGCGGAAGTTGGAGATGTCCAATTATCAGGACCAGAGTTAGTCTTTGAAACGATGGACAAGATTGTCCAGATTCGTGACCGTCTCAAAGCTGCCCGAGATAGGCAGAAGAGTTACGCAGATCCAAAACGTAAAGCTATGAAATTCGAAGTAGGTGATAAAGTTTTACTTAAAGTATCACCCTGGAAGGGAGTGATGCGATTTGGTAAGAAAGGAAAGTTAAGCCCGAGATACATAGGACCGTTCGAAGTCATCAAACGTGTCGGATCAGTTGCCTATAAGTTAAACTTACCTGAAGAGCTCAGTGGTATTCATAATGTATTCCACATCTGCAATCTGAAGAAGTGTTTCGCTGACGAATCACTGGTCATACCACATACAGATGTGCATATAGATGAGAGCTTAAAATTTGTGGAAAAACCATTGTCGATTGAAGATCAACAGGTTAAGAACCTTCGAAGGAAGCATGTGCCTATTGTAAAGGTAAAATGGGATGCACGTAGAGGTCCCGAGTATACGTGGGAGGTTGAGTCCACAATGAAAGAAAAGTACCCTTATTTATTTCAGTAAATCTCGAGGTCGAGATTTATTTTAAGGGGGTGAGGATGAAACACCTCGAAAATTCACGTCCTATAATGAGTTGACACGTGTCATATGTTTGAACGTGTGAAAGAACGTTATAGAAGGATTTAAGTTGACAATAATGGAAAGTATGTGAATATACGGGTTCTAAATGTCAACAGTGAATAAATATATTGTACATTAACCCTACAGGATGCTCATTCCTTCAAACGAATAAATCATGGATCATAAGAAGCTAAATATGAAAGAAAGTGAGAGATTACAAACTACAGGGGTTAAATGTGTCAACATGTTTAAGTTATACCTCTGAGTGACCTTTTGACAAACCCGAAGCTTTGTAACGGTTAATTATGCTCACTAGAATGCACGATACAAATTTCATAAAGTTTCGTTATCGTATGAGAAAGTTATGATCAAATTCGTATACAAGGGGTTAAAGCGTCAACGTTGAAGTTTATGACTTTTCGGGTAACAATAAAGTTAACCGAGGACTAAACAAAGTGGGTAAATGTCTTAAAGCCCTTATATGTCAATTTAGAGGGTTCAAAGTGCAAGAAATAAAGTATTAGCAAATTTTCCAAGAGCCAAGGACCAAAGCATAAAAATTTAAAATATAAGATTTGATCAGAAGGGGCCTCGCGCCACGCGAAGGCCCTGGGGGGGGGGGGGGCTACGCGTGACGCGAAGGGTCGTTTGTTCCGAAAACTTTGGGTTCTTGTCTTCCATTTGCATTCTAACCGACTTATAAACGATTTTCCACATCTTGCACGACCCCTAGGCAACCCCTAAACACTTAGGGACATCTGGAAGTGATCCATGGCCCTTGTTAGACTTGTGTGTCAACGATCCACGAGTTCTTGAGCACTATAAAAGGCCACAAGGTTGCAACCAATTCTTCACACCTTCCTTCAGCATTCCTGATCATTTTTGGAGCTCCAAAGCAGGCTCAAGTGGTCACTAATCATGCAAAGGACTTTAGTAAGTATGCTTAACCTTTCTTAGTTAAGATTTTGCTTAGTTTTAGCTTAGAAGTCAAACCGTCGTAATTAATGGTTGACTTAGCGATTAATCACTAATGGTCCAGTGATTAGTCGAATTGAAAGTAGTTATAAGTTGGTAATTATGTGGGCAATAAACCCTTAAAAGGGCACCCTCTGATTCCCACTCTAACTGGGTCAAATGTCGGGTCAAACTCGTTATTAAAAAGTCAACAGAATGCTTATTTTCTAATTTATGCATAATTAGCAATGTGGAACACATACAACCTGTTTGATCATTAATATAACTTGGTAATTAGTGTAAGAACATGTCTAAACATGTTCAACCCGACAATTTCGTGTTTAGACCCGGTTCGGAACCGAAAGTCGCAAAGCTTTGACTTTTGCTTTGACTTCAGTTCTGACCCGTTCTAGTATGATTTGGAATTGCCTTGGAGTTTACTTAGGACCAGGTTACATGCTAGTATAACCCTCTGTGATGATACACCATGGTTCATTAGTTAACCAATTAATATGCATGATTCCGTTAATTGCCTATATGTTGACCATTATGCCCTTTGCACCATAAAACGTGATTTTTGAAAATGTAAAAGAGTAGAAACCTTAGTTACTGAAATATAAACTTGTACCCAATGTTTGAGATGAGTTTGAGGTGTAGATTGAGAGTTATGCTCATTAGCGTAATTAGAAAGCTTCTTTAGCGATTAAACGGCGTAATTAGCGTATAGCCTAGTTAAGCCTACTTTTTGATATCAAACTTATTACCCACTGATGTAATATATTATTTTGGGATTTTTGAAGATTTTTAATTAATTTTAGGCTGAGCATAACTTATAGTCATATGCTTAATCCGGTAATTGTCGGTTTTGCCCTTACGGGCTATAAAATGAGTTTTACATATCCAATTGACTCCAAACCTTTTGCTACTGATTACATATGATAAATAAATTATTTTAAGCCTTCTGGAATAATAAAAATATCAGCTTTATGTATAGAACCCGGAAATGGCTTCTAATCGCCCTTTTAAGCGTTTTTAACGCGTAGTATGTACTAGAAATATTTTAAACATACAAGGGTTGATACCTACTGATATTTTAGGTAAATTATAATATTTTAACAGTAAGCAAAAGTTGTTAAACTCAGACTTCAGTTTTGAGCTTTTCGGCTTATGTTAAATTACCAAAATGCCCCTACGGTGCATAGTTTGGTTATAATTGATAAATTTCACATGTATACTTTACCCTACTGTTATAACTTATTAAATTGAATATTTTTGCTGATTACATCAGACCTGTAACTCAGGTAAATACTTAAACTCTTTTATAACCTTGTAAATGACCAAACTACCCTTACGGGGCATAGTTTGTGTTTAAAATTCGTTTCGGGCATAATAAAAGACATCTTACTGATGTCACAACATATTTGAGGCATATTAAGTTAGGATACCTGTATATGGATCTTACGTTCACCCGTTACGCTTATTACGCGTTCGGTTCGGTTTATGTAACTAGTTTGCATAAATTAGCCGAAACGGGTCAAACCTTATCGGTTTTATCTCAAAATCCAGAATGTGTATAATATACCCATATTAAGCAAGTCTTCAAACTTGTCGGGTCTAAATCACATTCTATTCCGGTCTTCGCTTAATAGTGCGTGCGAACCGTATCTTTGAAACTAACCGGTCTAAGCTTAAGCTTAAATAAAGACCCGTTAGGATTCTAATAGGTTATTATAAACCTTCGTTCCAGATTAGGAGGACCAGTAAAAGCTACTTGCATTTCCTTATTGTGATTATTACTTTGCTCAGGTAAATACTTTTAACTTATTTTCCCTATACGGGCTTGGGGTACGGTATATAAAATACCGCTTGGTCCGGCATTAAATCTTCCATCGTTTGGTGGTTAATTGAATAATTTGATCGACCCTTTTAAATTGTTTTGTTTACTTAAAGCCTTTGGGGGGTTAATGACCATGTCCCGGATATCCTTGGCATCATTTTACGAAATGGCCACGACCTAAGCGCGGAGTGTAGGCGTACACTCGTCAGTGCATAAATAGAATATGTGGTGTGTCTATTGATCTTTAACCCGGCACGATCTGGGCTACTGAACGCATAAGAAACATGTAATTCTTTTACGAGATTATATATTTAAATAATTATCCCAAGTTATAAAATGTTTGTGCCATGTGCATCCAAATCAATTTTTAATCATTTTTAAAATGAGTCAATTGATTGTATTTACCAGTGTAAACTGACGTATTTTCCCAAAAAGATTAAATGCAGGTACTAAGCGTAATAGGCTGGATTCTCTCCTTAGCATCAATAAAGAGTCTCGCAAGCTTAAGATGCCTATCGTCTGTTGAACTACTGTTTCCTATTTATTTTGATCCTTCTGTGGATAAACTTTCAACTGTTTGTGATACACGATATTACAATATTTTATTCGGTTGAAATATATCTTTCAATTGCTTCCACTGTGCATATTAAATATTGTGTTGTTTGACTATTATGTTGCCAACCACGTCACGATACTCTCCACCGGTGACACGTGGAAGTCGGGGTGTGACATCTAACTCGCAAAACGAATCAAAGATAGAAACGCATAAATGATGGATTGACCGAGTGGCAATCCGATCGGATGACCATCCAATTGGATGACCAACCGATCGGGTGGCCATTCGACCTAGCTGCCATCCGATCCGTGCACACCGCCTCACTCCCTCTCTCTGGCACTATAAATAGGCCTATCACATCATTTTCACTGATGTGACAGCCTCACTCGATCCGGACGCACGCACCCCTCTTTTCTTCCATTTCTCGGTGATTTCGATATGTTTTACACTAGATTCTTGTACATCTATGATCACTACACTACCCTCTACAAGATTCTCCTTTGAAATCTCACTTTTCACCGTGAAATCTCTAAGATTGGAGCTCTTGAGGGTGACGTCATCATGGTGGTTGTACAAACTGTTGAGTGATGTCATTCTGTTCAAGATCTAGCTCAGATCTAAAGAATTTCATGTGTTTTACATTAAATCTTAACTAAATCTAGACTTTTCAACTAAAATTTATGATTATCTTCACTTTTTCTTAACTTTTCACTTAAGACGGTGGAATCCGGATCTGAACGGACTAAAGACTTGATGATTAGTCTTGAGTCAGCTTGGAAGTGGATTGTTACCGGAAAAGATGACTGGAGTATGGATTCCGACATAAGCATCACCAAGAGCAGACGACTGGACGGACTGGGTGATTCCCATCCGATCAGAACGGCTGTGCGTTGGTGTGTTTACCATTGTCCCAATACGTACCGTGTCGACACCGTTGAAGCAAAAACTTAGAAAATTTACAAGGTTGTGAACGGGATAAGGACACCCCAATCGAATGGCAATCTGATCGGATAGCCATCCGATCGAACCACCATCCGATCAGGTGACATTGTCTCCTAACGTTAAACATTTAGAAACTTAAAATCTTGATCGTCGAATGGCAATCTGATCGGATAGCCATCCGATCGAAGTGATACTGTGCTTTAGAACCTTTCAACACTTAGAAACTTTTTCAGAAACTTGGTAACAATTTGGAAACTTGACACTTGGATCGAATGACCATTCGATCGAATGGCCATCCGAATGGATGACCATCCGATCGGATGGCAATCCGTCCCTCACTCATAACAGTCACTTCAATCGAATGGCAATCCGATCGGATAGCCATCCGATCGAACAACCATCCGATCAAGTGACTGATCCGACACTTTGCTCAATCTCGTGTGTCTGTCCGACACTTATCTGTTGTAATCTAATCAGGCTAAATCTAAAGAGCTCCCTTTGATCCAATAACAGTTAATCTGTTAAGCAATCACTGTGAGTATACTCGATCCCTTTTTGTTTTAAACTTTGGGATGCAACATGTATTCTATTAAACTATGATACTTGAAACTTTTGGAATCTAAACTCTATCCTATGTTTGTGTGAAACTTGTGATTCTTGTATTCTATGTGCTATGTGAACGTTTAATCCAGGGTGTGTAGTTCCGCCTTAACAATAGTAGCGCTATAGGAGATGCACCTCCCCATTATTCTCGGGGGTATTGTTAGGAGGATTCTAGTTTTCCTTGAGACTTGGGAAAACACTAAAGCATCGGGTTACTTGGGCTATCACTTGTTGGACTGCGAACACTAGCATGGCTGAAACTATTTTGTTACCTTTACATATGGATATGAGGCTTTTAATCTATTATGCTATTATTGAAACTTGTATACTCCCCGATACATTTTTGTACTGACTCTATTTTAATACACGTTGCAGGCTGACAGGATGCTAGGAATCGTGAAACAAGCTAGGATGGAACTTAGATACTCCACGTAGCTAAATCTAGAAACTTTGAAACAATGTTTATGTTGGTTTTAGTTCGATTCGATGTTTTGGTGGTTGATGTTGTTTTAGACAATTGCATGAAATGAATCTAATTTATATTGAAACTATTTAGTGTTATGGATTCTCGTGAGCAATCTGAACGCTTAGTGCTCACACCCCGATGTTTCCGCCATCGGTTGGGGTGTGACATTTAGAAGGTCCGATTTAGGGAGTGTGCACCTTCGTTTCGCCGGAAAACATGTTATCGTCGCCGCCGCCGCGGCGCCCGTCCTATATCCGCCGTCGCCGGACCACCGTGGCCCGTAGCTGGCCGTCGCCTGCTCGCCGGAGGTTTGCCGGAGTCCGACTGGTTCTTGTTGCCGGTGAGGAAGGTTCAAGAGAGAGAGGATTAGGTATGTGTGTGTGTTTGGAGTAGGTGTGAAATGAAGAAAATATGAGGGATTTAAAATAGAGAGAGATGAGAGATGTGATCTGATGACATTAAATGAAGAGAGAGGGGAGATTTGACATTTGGGGTAAATGACCAAAATACCATTTTTTCTGATTGGTTGAGAGTGATTCTCGCGGTTCTTACAACTGGGGATGGTTTCTATTTTAGCGGCTCCATATATATATATATATAGGGGAAGGTTCAAATGAAAACCACTAGTTATTGTGAAAACTCGAAAACTAATTAAAAAAAGCCAAAAAAAACATACAATTTTTTTTTTTTTTTTTGCAAACCAATTTTCGCAGGTTTTATTATATAAAAAAAAAAAAAAAAATTTGTGTAGTGCACATGTGTAATACCACACATGTGTATGTGTACTACACATGTGTAGTATTACACATGTGCACTACACAAATTTTTTTTTTTTTTTGAAAAAAAGTTTTTTTTTATATTAAAAAGCAGCGATTTTTATAAAAAAAATTTGAAAAAAAAAAAAATTTTGGGTGTTTTTTAGGCTTTTTTTAGTTAGTTTTCGAGTTTTCACAATAAAAGTGGTTTTCATTTGAACCATCCCCTATATATATATATAGGGAGGGGCTCATGCGAGAACTCCATTTATTGCGAGAACCGCGAGAACCAATGTGAACACAACCTAAAATAGCTAAAAAAAACCTAACCCCCACCCCCCCCCCCCCCCAAAAAAAAAAAAACCTAACCCCCCCACCCCCCCAAGCTAAATGCTAAAAACTAAAACCCCCAAAAAACCTAAAAAAAAACTAACCCCCCCCCCCCCCCAAAAAAAAAACCTAAACCCCCCACCCCCAAGCTAAAATGCTAAAAACTAAACCCCCAAAAAACCTAAAAAATCTAAAAAAATAAAAAAAAATCTAAATTTTTTTTTTAATATTTTTTATGCTCAAATCGCTACTTTTAGTGGCAAAAAAAAATTTTTTTTAATTTTTTTTTTTGCTTCGAAAAGTAGCGATTTTTATATAAAAAATATTAAAAAAAAAATTTGTGTGATTTTTAGCTATTTTTAGGCATTTTTGGTTGTGTTCACATTGGTTCTCGCGGTTCTCGCAATAAGAGGTGGTTCTCGTATGATCTTTTCCCTATATATATATATAGGGTAAGGATAGTGTAAAAAGGGCCTAAAAAGTGAGAAGTGTATTATAACACTATATATAATACTATAACACCATATAAACACCGTATAACAATATGTAACACCATATAATACCATATAACACTATGTAACACTATATAACATTATATAACAAATATAACACTATACATCTATCATAGACATGCTATCAGACAACCTATAGTGTTATATTTGTTATATAATGATATATAGTGTTACATAGTGTTATATGGTATTATATGGTGTTACATATTGTTACACGGTGTTTATATGGTGTTATATAGTATTATATATAGTGTTATAATACACTTCTCACACTTTGAGCACTTTTTACAGGATCCTCTACCTATATATATATATATATATATATATATATATATAGGGGAAGTTTCATTTGAGAAGAATCTTCTTGCAAGAAGAAAACTAAAATAATCTAGACTCTATATTTTTTTGATCAATGGTTGTGAATCAAGATGTTATTTTTGTCCACTTTTAATTAATCTTTAATTAATAAGGGTAGGATAGACATTTTAATATAGGATATTAATAAATTTTATGAACGGTTACTCAAGTCTCATTAATGGCACCAAAATTTTCTCCTTCATCACCATTAATGTGTTGGGCTCTACACCAATTTTATTAGAAGTGACAAAATTATTTAAAATTGTTGTGATCCTACACATTCTGTACCCTACACCATAACATTATCTTTATGGTGTTGGAAACGTTGTTTTTATGGTGTAGGAAACATTGGATATGTAGGATCATGTGCAAGAATGGTTTTGTTGTGTAAGGTACATAACTATTTTATAGGATAGACTCATTAAATGATTAAAGTTCATTAATTAGAATAGAAAAAATATTTTATAGAATAGATTCATTAAATAATTAGAGTTCATTAATTAAAATAGGAAAAAAAAGGATAGACTAATTAAATGATGGGTTTAAATTACCTTTGTGTCCTTTATTCTTTTTATTCTTAATTTGTAATTTCTTCTCATTTGAACTCTCCACTATATATATATTGTAAATTCACCCATAATAATAATGCCCTGCCCCGTTTTAAGTGTTTTAACCCCTAATCACTGATACCCTGTTCGATTGATCTAGGTCCCGTAACGCATGTCAAGGCTCTGCCCGACTAAGTCGTTGAGGTTCTGTCTCGTGACGTAGGGATAAAGTTGAATTGGGTTACTATACTTAACATGAGTGCATTATATATTTTATTAAATAGCTCAGGATTTCTACCCAAGCTTATAACAGGAGACTTTTGGTTGAACCTTAAAAGTTACAAAGTGAGTTCATTCTCTTTTCTCATAGTTTGTGAGTCATTCTCCTTTTTATCACTTTTTTTGTGATAAAGTTATATTTAAAAATGCTATTACACTATTAAATCATTTAACAAAAATCTCTTTTTGTCATCATGACTAAACTAATCTTATCTTAGAAATATTTTTGTTACAATGTATAAGTTAAGAAATTTAATTACACACTTACAAAGTTAGAAGTGAAAATCTGCATGGTCTCTAATTTTCTTCAATAAAAAAACGATATAAACCAAATAAAATTGTTTACCCCATTAAATTTATGCTATAAATCACTAATGATTAGATTCATCAACATCATATTGTTTTGAGTTTTGACAAAGCATCGTAATGTAATTTTGTTCTACCTTCTATTTGGAAAAAAAAACAATGTAACATATGACAACAGTGATATATGATGTGAATGCAAACGATATATGATAATTAATAAATTTAATGTTTGATTGAAATGAATCTAAATAGTGTGTATATAAAATAGGGCTTTATTAATCATTATTAAAGTATATTAGTTACATTAAAGAAAATATATTTAATAAACCTAAATTACTAATTAACATTATCATAATAAAACTAGTGGGTTTACCCGCGCGTTGCTGCGGGGGCGACAATTTGCAAGGTGATACTCATTCCTTTTAGCCCATATATATATATATATATATATACATACAAGTTTAACATCCCTATCACATGTTTATATTCTTATTGTTTTACAACTTACATAGGAGACGAACATACACGTATGTATATTTAACATCCGTATCACATGTTTATATTCTTATTGTTATCATAAGAACTATACGCTAAACAAATTACATTTCAATCACAAACA
This sequence comes from Helianthus tuberosus, assembly GCA_030545235.1. NCBI lineage: Eukaryota > Viridiplantae > Streptophyta > Magnoliopsida > Asterales > Asteraceae > Helianthus > Helianthus tuberosus. The sequence goes on along the minus strand of CM060396.1, from coordinate 120,929,253 downwards.
TTTACTTTTGTAATCATATGAACATAACCATTATTTTTTTGCAGATATACATGACTATCCTTTGTCTAGTTATTATTATTATTATTATTATTATTATTATTATTTTGGATTATTTCAATCTTTGCTCTCTATAAATTTCTCTCCAGTATCTATATACTTTCATACTAATCCTCAAATACATCTCATGACATACACAAAATTTCAAAATCTTGCAAATATACCATCTTACCTCTCCTTTCAGATTGTGAAAGTCGAGTCTTAATGGGCTTTAGTTTTAAGCCCATGCTTTCTGGCGTATAAAGTTCGGGGGAGATGGAAGTTGGGCTTCATGGGCTTCTTGGGCTTACGTCTGTCTCAGCGGGCCGACAGAGCCTGTAACCGATGAGGAAGTATTCCAGTGGTATCAACATTGCATCTGGTTGCTCTTCTGTTACAATTGATCCACATCCTTGAACCTATAAATGCATACAATAATATGTTCATTTCAAATGATATACATGACTTTTTTGTGTTTATAGGTTTATAATTTTTAGAGATATCGTTGCCTCTACCAATGCACTGAATCTTCTATCTAGTTTTGACGTCATGTAAAGAGAATCAGAATTGAACAGAGAATTTTCTCGCACAAAGATTAGGGAGCGACACTGTAATTTCTTTAATCCTTCCGTGATGTATGGTCTCCGGAACAAAAAAAACAGGTATTTACATTAGACCACTATCTTGAACCAAATCATGGATTGGGAGACAAAATGAGAATGAGCGGGTTGGATGACGGATCAAAAAAGTCCAGCTTGAAAAAGGTTGGTCCACAAACATTTTTCCCTTTTTAATTCATATTTAATGTTTTTTTATATACTACAAATCTACAATAATTGGATATTACAATACAATTTGATGTATTTGAGTAAAACGACTTAGGAAGTTATAAGCATTAAAAGTACAATTTGGCCGATCTTCAACCTATTCAACGTTCAGCTCGTTGACCGTTAGGGCTAAATAATAAACCAAATATACTCAACTATATACATATGGGTTAAATTGAAATTGCCACCATCAATATCTGGCACTAAATAATGCTTAAACATTTAATTTCCAAATTTTTATGGAGTTTTCGAATTGCCCACTACATGTGTGCTTTGCGTTATGCCATTGCAAAGTAGAACACAGAGATAAACTCCGATCTTCAACATAATACAAGAAACGTTCTTTTGATGCATAAATAGTGCACAACATTTGACATAGTTGCTCTAATGAAGTTTTTTTTTATAAGAGAGAAAGAGCCTTTTACCCGTTAATAGCTTCAAGAAAGTTTAGCACATTTGCACTCTGCCTCTCACCAAGCAACTGGAGAAAGAAAGTAGACTTGATGATGAGAAACATGATTCAAAAGCCGCATGTCATATTATAGTGTCAAAGAAAGAACTTACTCTCCTACACGAGTGCACTATTTCTGTTTTGGGACTCATCGCTGCTCCACGAACTTCCTGTCATTTAGATAGTAAAACATAATCACACATTTAATTATTAATATATAATAAAAACCAATAATCGCTACCAGATTGGCACTCCCCATTTTCAAGATTTGCAAACCAAACACCCCAATATTCCGATCAAAACAATTACTTTCATCCAACCCAACTAAAGATTTGAATCATCAACTAAAACCCATATGATAACAGAACAAGAACAACACTTCATGATTCAAGTTCAAGATTAAGATAACTGTAATTCCAATTCAATATTCAACTAAAAAACTCATAAAGAATCAAACTTAAATTCCAATTCAATATTCAAGATTCAAGTTAAGATAACTCTAGAAAGAAAATTGTAACATACAATTGTTGAAATTGTAGTCATGTTGAAGTGTTTCTTACCCTAGGGTTGCTGCTTGGATGACTATTGCAGTTATTATCGATACCATTGTAGTATTAAAGACATCGGAGTGATAGTAGGATCTCATCTTCTCGAATTGGGTTTTCATCTAGCAAATAAAAAGCAACGGAATCAGTGGTGGCGGTGGTGGTGAGTCGGTGGCGGTGATGGTGAGTCGGTGATGGCAATGGCGCATCTCTCTCTCTCTCTCTCTCTGTCGTTCGCATATGGTAGTGTAGAGTTGTAGATCCGGAGCATGGAAGTGAAGGCGACACTTAAATTTGATGGTAGAGAGGCAGGCATTGAATCCCATTGAATGATAAGGGGAAACGACGCAGAGGTGAAATCGCTGGATTGCCCTCTAGGCGTCTTAAAACTTTGGATAATGTCCCATTTCACCCCCTCTAACATTTGTACACAATGCTTTAAAGTTTGTATGTGTGGCAAATTACCAAAAGGCAAAAAACCCTGTTTACTTAATAAAGTAGTATAGATATGTCAAATATAATATATTTTACTTTTAATATACTAAGATTACTAGTGGGGAACCCGCGCGTTGCGGCGGAGTCAATAATACAGGACATGAACAGAATCGAAACCTTATCTAATACTATTCGGTTTGGTTAAGTATTGGAACAGTTCGACACTCACGTTTAGCGAGAAGAAAAGACAACCATCTAATGTTAATAAAAATAGTATCCATAAACAAAGCATGATGTAATGTAAATAAAAATAGATACACATAATAAAATAGCCACAAAACTCACCAAGAATAAAACACACCTGACCCAACCGCCTCCCCACACTCAAAAAATGCAATATAGAAGTGAGTTTTAAGAGAAATTTCAGATGGCCTTTAACATTCTCTATCCCATTTAACTTTAATAGTAGGATAAGTCTGTACGTGTTTATTGATCAATCTCAACCCAAATATATAGAGTTTACGATGTATGACTTACTCTATATTTGGTAAATATTACACATGACTACCAAATAATTTACAATAAGAAAAAAACAAAAAAACTGAAATCCCACTATTTACTTGCTATGGAGGCTCCAAAATCAGATAGCTATGAATGAGCACTTTGCCACGCTATTCGTTATAGCGCTCGCTATGAGCGCTATTAACAACTATGCTCTGCATGTATGTGAAAATTGAAATATCAAACCTCATGGAAATCAAACTACGGATCTTCCGAGAATCCATAGACGTGAATCATTGGCAAGGTCAACCCTTGACTCCTTTCCACATCTCTAAATATTCCCTTAAATGCATCTGTCACAAAATTTGTACCATATTATTAAATTTCCTCATGATAAGCATCAAATAACATATGATCAGCAATAATCAACGTACCAAGATACTTAGCCGCATCTTTGGGCAAATTCATGACCACTTGTGTGATGGGCCGAGAGCTTTGACTGTTAAAGATGGCATCAATAAATCTTCTTCGATCCATGTTAAAAACCTTTAAATTTGATGACGTGTATAATGGTTGGTTAAATATTCCAATAGAAATGATGTAGTAACCATCATCTTCTACAAGATGCGAAATAAACAGACATGGTTAATACATTATTCCCTTAAACACACAAGTTTCTATAGTGAAACCGCATAACATAACAGTCAGAGTAAACACGCTACTTTCACAAATTTGCCTCTTTAAATGTTCTTGTTTATGGAACGATCGCAAAAATGAAATGTCTGCCCTTAAAGTGTGATGGAATAAGGTATTTATTATATAGTTAAAACTCGAATGAGAAAAAGGAAAAGATTTGAAAGCAAACCTCAATCTTTCTTTCAAGTTTGTTGAGCACACAATTTCTTTACATATAGCAGTCAACTGCGTGAGGATTCAAATCATTTGCGTAAACATATTTAACTTTTTTGCTGCAAATACAGGTAAAGAACCAACCCCAGCAAATACATCACCTGTTTCAGCAAATATAGCCATGTTCATATGATGTTTCAAGGTACCATCAACATAAAAACCACAAAAAAACTTTTGGGTAATACTTTTTTGTGATACCAATGCAATTCTAGTCATATCAAATCAGGAAAGAAAAACATACAGACAACATCACTCCGTGTAAAGCAAGTTAGAAGCCTTTGCCTCTCGGTTGCCAGCTTTGAGCTCCAATACCTGCACGGAGTCAAAGTGTCAAAATGGTACTTTGACTTTGTAAACAATTTGACTGCACCATCTTCCATCTACCAGTGTGTTCATACTAAACTAAAATGACTGCACCATCCTCCATCTACCAGAGCAAGCAACAAGCAGATTACTTACCGAAGGGAAAAGTAGATCAACAGTGGGAGATTCATATTCTAAAGAATCGCATAAATAAACAACAAAATTCATATTCAAGAATCACAAAAAAATACGAAGAGAGCAAAATACCAGCAGTGACCGACCCACCAGGGGAGTTTACATACATCACAATATCCTGTCAATAATATTAAAAACGGTGACAGTAGCATGTAGTGAGCAGTTGTTAGAGGAATAACTAACTTTTGATCAGTTAAGTAATGGATCTAATCAAACCTTGTTAGGATCAACAACATCAAGATATAGAAGTTGAGCAACGATAATGTTTGCCATATCATCATCAACTGCACCACCACAACGTATGATTTGATTCTTACCAGATGCTTTCAAGGCCATGAGAAACATGATGGTTTTTTAAGAACACTTACCTGTGGAGTGTAGGCAGAGTGATACACAAGATGCCAACAATGGATCAGGTAGTTAGGATGGCCATTGGTTTGTTAAAAACGTAAATGGTCAAAAGCATTGAGCTGAGTACGAGCTTGTCTAGGTTCAAGTTTAGACTTGTATAACTTAAGAGAGTTATCGACTTGTTTCGAACTCTATATTTAAAGCAAGGGGCGATGGCAACAATTTCATAGACAATATACAAAAGTGAAATACACACTGAAGTTTTTTTCTGGTAAAATAGTTTTTTTTTTTATTTTCTTCTACCAAACCCTAATTGACGATATTTGCAAGTTATCTAAAAAACTGAAAACGGAAATCATATGTGGATATCACCTGGGAAGTATTGCTAACAATTTGAACCTTCAGCCCATCACAAACATATATGAAACCAAAAACCAAAAACCAAAGAACAAAATCAAATAACGTGGATAAAGGGGTAACGGCTATGAAAAGGGAGTGGTAAATCAGTGTTATCCGGTCAGACGCAATAGCAGTAGGAACAAAAATCAAGGGTCGTAGGAATTCCTGTATCACCGGTTTCTTAATCGGATGTTCATGGAGAGTAGCGATATCATGGATCAGTTTATGGTTAGAAATTGAAATAATAAATGATAGTGATATCACAGAAAAACTTTATCTACCGCCATATCACCGACCTGATTAAAAGCGTGGTCGCCAGTCACCAGAGCACCAGACGTGATTACTGATTTCAAACATTAGAAGACCAATTAGAGAACTTAGATACAGATTACAATTTACTTAGTATATGGGGTCACTTAGATTAGAACATAAAATTGAAAAATTAGGGTTTAGGAAACTAGCCGATGACCGAGCTTTGATCAAGTGTACAACTGCCACACACGTGACCCATCGAGCAACGACACAATCGATACAGATCCACCCAACAACACTGATAAACAGATCCAAAAACTCAGCAACCTGCAAATGTAATTCAAACCCAATCGATTAATCGTATAATACATATTACCACTTGATAAACATATCCAAAAACACAACAACCATTTGTAGAAAACGAATTACGTGATTCAGCCAAAAAATCACGAAGAGGAAATCTGAAAGACGCTACGATAAAATCAAGCAAGATAGCATAAAACCTGATGAATTCGAATCAAGTTGTAGAGTATCACCACCACCGCCTCCGAATCTCTCCATGTTGCAAGTTCTTCTTCCACTGGCAGCCCATGAATCCGACCTCAAGCAACATCAGCAGACAAAGCCGTACTGCATCAAGGTCCGATAACTGATCAAGAGAGCTATCAAAAACATTTTTGAGATCCGAAACCTTTACTCTAGCTTATACATGACCAAATACCCTCCTCCTAAATGTTGTATCCAGCCCCACTTGCATCCAATGTTGTCTCAAAAGTTGATGAGGACCGAATCACATTGCATTGGAAGATGAGAAATGAACTGTACCCTCCATTGTAACCATCACCATCGCACTTATTGCCATAAAGAAAGAAACTGAAGAGCTGGCTATAATGATAAAGCCAAATCTCTATTGTATTGGCTTCTCCTGTCTTGTAAATGTTGCTTCAAAACTTGTATTTGTGGTAAAATTGTCACACCCCCAAAATCCACCATGCGGAGTACCACCGCTTGGAGGCGTGACGTGACCAGGATCGAGCCACCAATCATATCGAACAACGTATTTTAGTAAATAAAATCAATCACAATACAATTGGTAACCAAAAGGAAGTTAACCAAGTTCAATTTAAACAGCGGAAGCATAAGACATTAAACCCAAAACATAAGTTTGTAGTTTCATAAGTTTAAAGACCCCAACATAAGTTTCATAAGTTCATAACGTTTATTTAGTAAGTACGGGACATATTAGTTCGCATTCCACAACGACCACCTCCATGTGCAAGCTCCACAGCATCTAACGACCTGCAAGGCATGTAACAACTAGTCAACAACAAAGTTGAGTGAGTTCACGTTTGGTTGTTTAGTTAATGAGTTCGTATCAGGAATCGGAAGTTCGTTTCATAACCAAGTATTACCCATTATCCTTGATTCCCAAACCTTTACGATATTTAGTGGGGGCTTCCCATTATGTATGTTACTAGACTAGACGTATCCATAAGTGTCCTTCCCAATCCGAGGACGGTATTAAGTATGAGTGTACGTAGGTTTTACGTACGTGCCCTTCTCATCCGAGGACAGTAGTGAGTGTGAGTGTACGTAGGTTTTACGTACGTGCCCTTCTCATCCGAGGACAGTAGTAAGTGTGAGTGTACGTAGGTTTTACGTACGTGCCCTTCTCAATCCGAGGACAGTAGTAGGTGTGAGTGTACGTAGGTTTTACGTACGTGCCCTTCTCAATCCGAGGACAGTAGTAGGTAGTCTAGTAGTGTTGGTAATATAAATAGAGTGATAGTACGAGTAGTTATTCAATCCCATTCCCAACCACCGGGAATCCCATGCCTTAGTAAGGGTGTGAACTCACCTCGGTTTGCTCGGTTAGACTCTCAGATATAGCTAACAGTCAAGGTCGGTCAATCACGTCCTAGTATGATTTACCAGTTAGTCATTTAGTGGTTTTCAAATAGAACACAAAGTTCCTACACGTATCTATCACACAACATGCATCACTGTAACGGTTTATGCCCATCTAAGTTTCCCGTCCATTCCCCACTCAAAATCAAACATACAATAATGCACATAACGTATATAACATGTTAAATCATTCACAGATAGCATACTCGACATTTAGACACGCAAGTCACAACTTATGTCAATTCAGCATTAATACTCAAAACCGGCTGTTTTTCGGACATTTAAATAAAATAGTTAGATTATTCCAAAAATTCCCAAATTTTTATAGAATGTCATAAACATTCCATATTTTATTGTGTAAAAATATCGGGGTCCAGTTCATTCCCCACATTTTATAAAAATTCATATTCGGGACTGAACTCAGATTTATGTATTTCTGACCACAGTCCGCGAAACAATTTATTAAAAATTCATCGAGTGTCCGATTTACGAAATTCCAGTGGGGTAATTACAAATACATAGGTTGTTATTTACTGTACAAATTTCATGGTCCGATTCATCACAAAACTCAGGTTATGACTGAAAGTACGACACCCATTTATTGCTGTCAAAATTCAGCTTAAGTTGCTGTTACAAATTAACACTTTAAAAATAGTAAACGGAGTCCAAAAATTACGATTCCGGTGCCATTAGAACCGTATTTCATAATAACATATTTTAGATTTAAAATATCGATTTTTCGTTGAGTTTAAGACCTGTTTACAGCCAACTGAAGTTGGCTGTAAAAGTGGGACAGATTCTGATTTTTAGTGCTTAACCTTCTAAATCGTGTTCGATCGATTCCGTTAACAAGTTTAGTGACCACAACAACATGACACATTAATATTAATCAGCAAATCATCAAATAATCAACCAATAATCATAATCACACAAGATCTACATGATTTACACTAATATTCATCCATTAACCACCTTGTACATCACTTTAGTAAACTTTTAGTTGGTGATCTTATATGTTAGTGATTTTCAACCGACGAAACTCTTATTAACCACTCTAGACAAGATCAAGAAGGCGTTTAGAGCAACTTACTACTAGCTCGAGGCTAGGGAAGATTCTAGTCGAAAATCGAGTGGATAAAAGCGATGGGGTGAGGTCCTTCGCGTTCCGAATGCACCAAGGTTCCTTATACGCGTTCCTTAACACTTGTAAATGTATGGAATGGGTTGAAGGAAATCGGAAAGGTGATGGATGGGTGTGGGTGTCTTCGGCCGAGAGCTCCAAGGAGAGGGAGAGGGTGTGTTTTGTTCAAGTGTTGGTGGTGATGGTTATGATGGTTTAAGCTTGGAACTTATAGACAACTCTTGTACCATTGTCCAACGGATTTTGTGTCTTCTAGATACTAGGCACATTTGATTATTATAATCAAAAATAGGACATGGGTGTCCCCTTGGGGACGGTTTCGTTGGAAGGGGGGGGTCCTTAGTTAGATTCCAACTAGATACTTAGGTTAGTTAAGTTAAGTAGGAACTTAACCCGGTTACTAATGTGTGGTGCGTTAAAGCGGGTGTTAGGGTACTCGGGGGCCCTAACTGGCTCAGAAAAAGATAAACAATGCTATTGGCAATATTTTTGGGTTCCGGGTGAAGTCCGGTTGTTCAGTTCGATCCTGTTCCGTTAAACCGCTAAATGAATACGTAAAGCGTCCTACTTATATATTTTTGCAGCGTTTTTACTTTCTAACACTTAGGAAAATATAACGGACTATTTAGTGACCTTTCTGTACATTATTAGCATATTAACAAATACGTGTAAGCATAACACAGTTATCAGAAAGCAGTTAAGTAATTCCACACAGTCGTCGTACACTTTAATTATCATTAATAATTTGTACGGAATACATGGGATTTTGAGGGTTGTCACAAAAATAAGGGTAGAAAAGGAAAAAAATGTAAAAATATAAAAAATTGTTCTAGCTTTTGGCATGCCATCTTAAAAAAGGATGAAAATTACAATTGTAGACATAGGAGATGCTTTATATATGTATATATAGAGATAGTTTAAATCTTAGTCACGATAAAATATTAAACAATAATATTACAATTATTTAATTAATATATTATATTTGATATAGTTATAGCTATTAATTTGACAGAAAATGATATATTTCACTTTCTAGGCTAATTGGTTTTATGCCATAGAAAATATATTTGACAAGGTAATGTCATGGGACACTACTAAGTTCAGAGTCACTAGTTGAGAGAATGATCAACAGTCACATGACCAAAGGCACTAGTTGAGAGAATGATCAACAGTGTTATGACCAGAGTCACTAGTTGAAAGAATGATCAACAGTGATATGACCAGAGTCACTAGTTGAAAGAATGATCGATAGTGATTTGACAACCATCACGGGAACTGCCTAGTGACAGATACCTTTAAATAATAATAAGATATACGATATATCTATTACTTGATAAACTTCACTATTGGACGAAAGTGAGCCAATGAGTGAGATGACCACCGTCACATCGGAACTCCCACCATGTGACAAATATTGATTGAGTTGTTGGGTAAATATAAACAAATATAAAAACCCTTAATTCTGTAAGGTATAACAACATATTTTATAAAAATAGAATGAACTCGCCAGTATTTATTACTGATAAAATATTTTCAAAACGTGTTTCAGGTAATTTGCTGTAAACATAATAGTAGCCAGCTATGAGCACTGGAGGCTTAAATAAGGTGGCTATAAATACCTGAATAAAAGAAGAAAATTATGTTTTATTTATTTGGGTTTATCCCTATAAAAACAATTGAATTAAATATGGGTTTTAGCCCATTTGTTTAATTTTAAAAGTTTGGTGTTTTACAAACTCTGAAATTATTTCCTAACTACGATTCTGATGAAAAATTTTCCGCTTCATAATTAATAAACAGTGATATTCTGACTGGTTCACGGCTCCCGCTCCTAGGGTGGGGTCGGGGGCTGTGACATTGAGTGATCAAACGAGAACAACTCGGTCTTACGCGTCGCAACAAGCGTGGGTATAAAACTAGTTAGCTTTAAATATGTATTTAAAAATATAGTATTATTAAACTTTACCATAGTAAATTAATATTTGCTATAGGGTTAATTCTAACTAGTGAGATTTTCCGCGCGTTACGCCAGAAATTCGATCGATATCGGTTCGTTTCGTTACGGTATCCGTAGGATATCGTCACTCGATATAGCAGCCAATAAAGATATGCCTAAGAGGATATCGACATTTGTTTTATATCGATAAAATCAATAAAACAGATACTGGTACCAGTGTTATTCAAAAGAATTGGTTTGAATTGTCATGCTAAAGAATAAAAAAATCAATTATATCCGACTCGTTCTATTTTAAATAAATTTTTGATAAAAAAAATGGATAAAACTAAGCACGTTCCAATGATATATTCAAAATTTTATAAAACATTATATTATGTTATTAAAATAACGAAAATTGTATACGACGTTACTTTATATAAGACGTAGATAAAAATTAGCATGTCGTAGACATATACCCGAAATTTTATAAAATATCGTATTTTTTAAATTATAATAAAAAATAATTTATGTTTAAAATAATAAAATATATAAACACTATTCATGCTCCATGGAAATTAATATATACATAATAGAATAATTTTATTTTTTTTTATTTTTGTTATTTTAATATTAATGTTAATATTTTGATTCACTAAGAAGTAATAACTTTTTAAAGGAAAATTACATAAGGCAGGCAAAGAGGCAACAATTTATGCCGCAACTCCTTTTTAAAAAGAAAATTCAATTCTACCGAAAACAAAACTCTGATTTCTCGGCGTCGAAAAATTGTTATGCACGACCTTCTACACTAATTTGTTCAGAAAATCGACAGCTTCAAGAGCAAGGTGACCAAAAGTATCAAAAGGAAAGAAGACATGTTGATCTTCACCACAAGTTTTTTCATCCTTAACAATGTGACATATGGCAAATAACCAGAAATTCCGTACAGTCTAATCACTATTTTTAGTACATTAGATAACAGTGTTAGGACAAGAGAATAATATTATAACATATGTTGGTTTTCGTCGTATTGCGAAACCAATCGAACAATGTCCTAAAAGTGTTGGTAAAAAGTGTTGCGCGCACTATTTACGGTTACACTATTCATGCCAGCAAAAGTTGCTGAAACAAAACGAAACGATGAAAAACGACACACAAATGGCATAACTGAGTCCATATATATAAGAAAACACTAATGTGGAAACACATCTTGCAATAATACAAAACTTTCCGGTACAACGCCCAAATCACAAAATCGTCCGTTCGGTTAAAAATATCACAACTCTAACTCATCCAAACTATTAATTTAGCATTTCCGAGACTCCGTAATTATGACAAACGATGACAAATACATGAAAACAATATGAAGATATTAATGGGGTGTCCGAAACAAAAGCTTTCGGTGCTTTGTTGCAACCCCCACAACTTGTCCGTTTTAGAACCGACAAGCTAATAAATAATATTTATGACACCGAAACAACTAAACGGGAGACATGACGAACTAGTTAAGCTTATTTTGGGACTCGAAATCACTTCATGCATCGCTCGACGGCGGAATAACAACTTGCGACAAAACTTCGTCAGTACCACCCAACTTGATCTTTGATGAACATTTGCAAGATATGAGGTATGGCTGTGGAAGATATGTTGTTGAATTTTGTGTTTATACCAATCTTTTTTTACCATACTTGAAACATATCCTTATCTACCATTTCTTATCACTAAAATTGAAACCAAAACAACCCTTTGGAACCTCCAGATTCACGGCTCCAAGACCCCCACAAAAACTCACCATAAATCACCATTAAACACCATAATTTACCCACACTCAAGGCATTTTAAGGTCATCAATGCAAGGGTTAAGCATGGAGCTTCATTAAGGACTTTCTTGGAAGCTTAATCTTTCTTAATCACCTTGTTTAGCTTGTGCAAAGTTGTAAGCTTTATTTTAACTAAGCTTCTTATTATGGGTAGATTTAAGAAGTACAATTTGATTATCTTGAAGCTTAAGAAAAACATAAACCCTAATCTCAAGCTTAATAATCTACTAATCATAACTTATTATGTGATTATTTGTGTAGATTAGTGTAGTTAGTTGGTGTAATCTTGATGATTATGTTCATTTTGTAAAGATTAGTGGATTAAAGTCTAGATTTATGATGATCTTGTGATTTATATCATTTAGTAATTTAGATTAGTGCTAATCTTGTCATGTTACACTTAAAATTTAATTTAAACATATGTATGTTTAAATCACACAAGATCATCAAATTCGAAGATTATGAGCATTATGTATGTGAACTTTGATTAGTGATTCTTGAAAGATTAAACTCAGAATAATCATGAATCAAGGCTTTTAAAACACTAATGAACTTGATTTTTAACATAAATCAAGTATATGTAATTTTATTTATAAAACATGTGGTATAAAAGTTTTGGAAATAAAATTTTACAAAAAGATGTGGGAATTTTTAAAAGTGTAAAACAAGTATAATCAAGTTTATGGAAATAATTAACTTGAAAAATGGTTACTTTAAAGTCTTGAAAGTTTAATCAAAGTATCATGATGAAACTTTGAAGGAATAAGTGTGATTATTGTGTTAAATTGATGTTTGGATATACTTGATAATTGTGGTGATTTTGAAAAAAATTGATTTGATGATTAAACGCGTTTTGATAACGTGGGAAACGCCATAGTTTAGGGGAAACTATGGCGAAGTTTTCTAAAATCATGATTAAACGGGGGTTAAAGTGTGATTAAAATGGTTAACCGCGCTTAAGGATTTTAATCATGGTTAGACGAACTTTTTGGTGAAAAATTTAAGTATTAAACATCTAAGTAAGTTTCTAAATTATTTATAATGGATTTTATAAGTTAAAAATGGAAACTTATAAATATATATATATTTTTAGGAAAAATATATATTTAGAAAACTCATTAAGGTGTATATATATATTATGTGTTAAGTGTATGTATTTAGATATATTAGGGTGATCTAAATAATACATGAAGGATACCAAGAAAATACTTGAAAGATGACAAGTATAAATACACATAAATACAAATACACCAATATCCTCATATTACCAATAAATGCTAAATTAAAAGGAATACATAAAACTCCTTTATGTAAATCACATCCCTAAAGGAGTTAAACGAGCGAGCGGACAATACGGTCGATCGGAACCAAAAATTACATAAAAATATTCCTAAGAAATAAAATATATTTAAATCGATCAAATAAGACATGTAAACAAATCAGTCGAAAAAGGAATACATAACAACCGACGACAACAAAATGGGCGTATCGTCATTGCGAGGAACTGCTACGATGACGAGTCTAAAAATAATATATTTTCAGATGCTTAATGAATACATATATACATTACCAATAACAAAATTCGGAAAGCTGAAAATCTATAAAAATTACTAAGTATTTTATAAGGAAAGGAACATCCTAAAAATTTTATACTCGGTGAATTTTTATAAAAATGCAAGGTTATTGAATTTATGGACTCATAAAACTCATTTTGGGCTAGGCCCAATGTCACACCCCGACCGCGTAAAACATCAAATCGCCGCGGAAACGTCGGGGAGTGTTGCAACAGAATTATTGTTTCACAACCATGGAAATTAAAGTTTTGTTTTATTTATAAACAAGAGGGGTTACATTGTCTTTAAACAAAAGAAACAAGAGTACATAACATTATTTAAACTAATCTTGCTTCTTTTATGTCACTAAGGCCCGAGTCCACCCCAGTGTATCCTGATCAAACCTATGCATCAGCTCCTGAAAAACATGTGAAAATAGGTACGTCAGCATAAAAATGCCTGTGAGATACATAGGTTTTGTTAAAATAGGATTCACTACTTAAGTTTAAAGAAATGTTTAATAAAAATTTAGTCATGAATCTTGTTAAGTGTTTTCTTTTATAAATCATATGAAAATGTGATAAGAAATCAGATTATATATAAAAGAAAAGTGCATGGTTAGTTAAATAACCAAGTAAAATGAGTTGTATAAAATAAACTGTTTTGTAAAACAATGTCTTGCGAAAATCTGTTATTTATGTAATATGTCTAAATTGAAATGATTTAAATAACGCTACGATATGTAATATCACAAAAGCACTTATATATAGGAAGTCCCAACGGCGTATCCACCATGATTTTATCATATTACACACGTCTCGTTACTTAAATCACTTACCCAAACAAACCACCAAATTGTCTTGTTTAAACCAATTGTCAAATGTTTATGTGTAAATAATTGTCAAATGTCAAAATGTAAATCATGTATGTGTAAACCAATGTCAAAATGTTTATGTCGAATGTAAATCATGTAATGTGTATCCAAATGTCATGTATGGCAAGTGAAATATATCAACTAAACCATAGGTAAAATGCAGAAAACAAGGTATTGAAATAAATCAAAGTTATGTTTTGTAAAATAACTACATGCTCTACTGATACAAACATCTATACGGTATTGTAAAAATGCATACATTCAAGCCTTGAGACTGTGGCGACAAACCCTTAAACAAATTAAAGGTTTATCTGAATTATATGTATCGAATTCGGTCATTCCTTCCATCCAAACAAACCTAGGATTTCAGGAACGGGAGTTGTCAATTCCTATGGTACCACTACCTACTAACGAACGGCATGGCCATTGTTAATGAACGTATTTTTGTCCCATTTAAACAAACCAAATGTCATACCAAAATGTAAGCATGTGATGTAAAACAAATGTACTAAGTATGCAACAAATGGACATACATAGCATGTGATGTAAAACAAATGTACTAAGTATGCAACAATGAACATACATAGCATAAAATGTAATGTAAAACAATGCACTAGGTATGCACTAAATGGACATACATAGCGTGAAATTTAATGTAAAACAATGCACTAAGTATGCACTAAATGGACATACATAGCGAAAACATAATAAAATCATGTACAATAAGTGTACTAATGAACATAACAAGCATATGATATGAAAACATGGAAAGCACGAAAGTAACAAGTAGGCACATGTGTTTCATCCCAAAACGTTTGAAAAATAGTAAAAGAGGGGTCTATGTACTCACTTAAGATTGCTCAATAGTCTTTAGATAACAACCAAGCAATGCTAGAAAGATCACGGAATCAATCGGCACCTAATATAGGTATCTATGTTAATAAACCAGACCTAAATTGGAGGATCGGAAAAAGTAAGGTTTTGAAACCAAATGAGTATAGGAACTAATGTAGTATGGTTTAACAAAGCCTACATTCTAAAATGAAACCTATCCTAAGTGCTTACGACCCGTTATGACTCGTTTAGGTAGCTTATGCTACTTTAACGCGCCGTTCGCGTAAAACGCGTTTGGACCGCCTAACTAGTCCTATGACAAGTAATATATGCCTTAACATGTCTAATAATGTTGCCTAATCAGTTTAGATGTCAAAATTTAGGTTACATATGCTTAAACTGAATTTATGCGCGAAAAGAGCATTTTGGTCATTTACCTAAGGCATATAAACTACCTATCATACAACTAACTAAACGTAGTGACCATAAGGTATAACCTCGGAAGGTTATTCCCTATACAACTATGGTCACCTAATGTGTTTGTTCGGATCCTAATGATCGACCAAACGGGTCGCGTTCGAAAGTCTAAGCGGTTGTTTAGACCGCTTATCTTACGACCCTATATAAGCACTAATCCTAAAGTGACGAGCTAAACATGTTAAAACATGTTTAACGAAGTTAGAAAACAAGTTTGGTATAAAAACAAACGGTTTTGATACCCATGAATAGTTTGGTTGCAAAATACGCAAAAATACGCATTTTGACCGAAACTACGACTCGTCACTATGCCTAAATAACGTGATAATCAGTAGGTATAGTCACAAAGGACTATGACCATCGTGATTACGCTCACGTTGCGAAGTTCAAACGAACTTCGTGTTGACCATAGACGGGTCAAAGCTGAAACTCAAACACTGTTTGACTTTCGTGCTTAAAACGCGTAAAAGAACGAAGGAATACTTACAAGAGGTCCAAGAAATGGAGGTATTGATCTTAAATTCTCAGGTATGAAGTGCAAGGACTCCAACTTAGAGAATTTGGGCAGATTACGTGTGAGTTTGGGTGGAAAATCTTGGGGTATTTATAGATTTTGGGTAACCGTTAAGATCGTTCCTCGTAAAACGTGCTTGATCTAAGCCGTACACATGCACCCCCTGGTTTCTAAAACCATGGGCACCCAAAACTAGCCCATATGAAGCTTAAAAACCATTTGCAAGTGTTGGAAACAGATGGATCAAGCTGTTATCAAGTTTCTACACATCTGGGAAGCTCTCGCACCCCGTGTATTATACAATGATTACAAGCACAGATGTCACACCCAATTACTTGAATACATGGGCATAGCCCAATAACAATAAATAATGGGCATGGCCCAATAACAATAAATCATGGGCATGGCCCAATACAATAAATCATGGTCATGGCCCAATAACAATAAATCATGGGCATGGCCCAATAACAATAAATCATGGGCAAGGCCCAATGACATCAAAACATGGGCAAGGCCCAATGACATTAAAACATGGGTAAGGCCTAATAACATTAAAACATGGGCAAGGGCCCAATGACATAAATACATGGGCTAAGGCCCAATGATATAAATACATAGGCAAAGGCCTAATAACATAAAGACATGAGGCTCAATAACATTAAAACACAGCCAAGGCCCAATAACATTAAGACATGGGCAAAAGCCCAGTGACATAAAAGACATGGAAGGACCCAATAACATAAATGACATGGGCTAGGCCCAAGGACATGGGAGAGGCCCAATGACACGCGTGAAAGGCATGAGAACATGTGAAGGGCGAGGTCCATTCACACATCATTCATTACAAAAAAAATATATATACCATTGTGAAGGAAATATATGTATATATAACAATCGAATGAATAAACTACCAACACTCTAAAATAAAAAGTTGTTCCAAAGATGATAAGTGAAAACATAATAAGAATTCAAGATGAACAACTTGTACGAGGTCCGATAAGACCTAAGTGTCTAATAAAGTTAGTACACATGTAGGTTAGTCACGTGTACGGACACTCAATCTCAGTATTATAATACACGGAACGCAAATTTGTGAGTTCATGTCCCTCATTTCAATGATTTCAATGTTTTGTTTTTAAAATAATCGAGGGGAAATACATGTCATAAAAAACGGTATGTTAGATGTGGGTTTAGATGATAACATGATCAATATGCGTAAGTAGGATGATGACATTAGTAACCATTAATCACTTAGTGAACAAGGTGCAAAAGGTATAGATCTATCGAGCTTGAGACGCGCTCCACTCCAGGTTGGTATACCCTTAGGAGTTCTTTTGTGATCCCTATGATGTCAAAGTTGTCTCGTGTTGGTTACTTACTTATGGCACATATGTCAGGGTACAAGCTACACACTGATAGATCCTTAAACTCCATGAATGCTAATTACATACCATGATTTCATTACAAATTAACACTTATGAGATTTCATATGATAACAATAACTGCATGAACTCGCTCAACTTTTGTTGACTTTTTAAAACTACAAGTATTTCGGGAAACAAGTCTTGAGCCAGTGATACAATACGGGAAACGGGAATGACAATGACAATGATTGCCACTTTTGGAGGATTTGTCTTCTATATCCCAACTTTGTATGGATATGTGGTGGACAAAACCTCAATAGGTTAATGTTGAAACCAATCTTTTGTGAAGTGTAATATAACTTAAAATCTATGTGTTGGAAAACTTGTAAAATTTTGTTGAAATCAATATATCTATGGCATCGTTGTTGGTTTATATTGTTTACACATTTGGATGAAATGATTACCTTTCTTACGTCACACACAATACGCTTCCGCTACTAGCAGGGTGTGACAAATTGGTATTAGAGCTCTGATTGTAGTGAACCGGGGAAAATCTTTTATGAAGTTTGGTCTACAATCACCAAGGGCTCACATGAAAACAAAGTCGATAACATTACAGAAATGATTTCAAAAATATGGCAAGAATGACACAAGGTTTTCATTGTGTCATGATAACATGAGGATCTATCATGCGAGCTCAATCATAAGTAACGAACAAGGTTCAATACATGGTTAGTCTATAAGGAATAGACTCGAAACATTAGGAATTACATGTGAAACACAAGAACAAAAACAACATGAGATTTAGTGATTTTATATATATATATATATATATATAATGTATTTATATATGTGTTGTACGGAATATTTTGCCATGAACGAAAATACATTCGACTATGAATTCTATTATTAACCTTGACTCACGCGATGAGAATGACGACCTTGCGTCTATTACGAAGCTTATGGCGGACACAGTCCCTAAGCGAGACCCTAAAGCATTGATCCCGTGGAGGATGGTTATTTTCCCTCGGATGGGTATAAGTTTGGCTTCGGTAGTGACGACGAGGCGGAGGTGGCGGCCTTGGACAACAACTCTACTAGTGGGACGAGGTCCCTGAGATTCATATTAGTCATGATTGATTACATTCCTGTCAAGACATGGAAGATGAAGTACTCATCTTGATGGTGCCTCTCCAGTTCTTAATATTACGAATTCTTTTATTTCTATTTCGGCTAACGTTGTGCCCTTTCACAAATAATGACAACGGGCATTAGCACGTGGACCATCATGAAGGTCCCTCCTATGTTGAAGGTATATAGACAATAGTGTCCTTTCTTTGACTGATCGTCTGCTTTGAACGAGAGAATGCTAGGGTGACCATGTAAGACAATTTATTATTATGGGGGCCCACGTAATAACAACTTGTAGTGCATGGGGAATCCTGTGGGCTCTGCGGGTTATGCTAGTGATCACTATCCATTCAAAATTCTTAAGTTGTTCAAGTTTCTATCTAGTAGAATGCTAACCGGAATAGTTACTATAACACTCAACGATACAGGAAGACCACACGTATTGTTCGCACTTAACATTTGTTCTATACCATGAGTCGGTTGAGGCTAGTCACCTAAACAAACAAAACATGTTAGCCACCCATGGAGGATTTTTCCTCAACATTCTAGAGTTCTTGTACATGGGCTGGTTCTTTGGTGCCTATGACACCTTACCTTATCTTAGTTACTGGAAATGATTACATTAAACTCCGTCGATTGACATTTGTCTTATTCCAAGGGATGATATGGCATGAGCCATGCTGCAACTCCTTCATTGCGTTATTCAACATCTATGGAAATTATAACAATTTTGTTGAAGCTCGTGGAGCTCAAGGGATATCAACGTATTCGTCACACGGGTTAGGGCGACAAGGGATTTTCCTACTTTGGGCGATCAAGGCCCATGAGGCAGGATATACATACTGTAAGGATGGAGATGACCATTTTGCTCCTCCTCCTCAACGAATTACCTATTTACCCACTTAGGCATATAGCCAATATACGCAAGAGGTACTACGCATTTTGGATTGCGGTTATTCATGTTATCATTGTTTCAAACATGCATGAACAATGCGACCTTGAGGTTTCCATGACCAATTACATTATTGATTCTTAGGCGCATAGTAGGCTAAATCTGTCCAAATATGAGTCTAGACCCTTTGATACTAAGTATCGAAAATAACATGGCGTCGAAAGGAAAATCTACGCCCAAAAGGGTCAGTTAATCAGTGCCCTACTATTAAAGTCGAACTATTATGGAACCACAAGAGGTTGCGGAAATTGCACAATATGAGGTTGTTGAGACGACACTAATGATACTACTGATGGTACCGGTATCTCAAGTGGTTCAAATCCCGGTGGGACGAGCACGAGTGGCAATGCCGCACTTGGAGATGTAATCACACCAGATTTTAATGCTAAGGCTTTTCCGGATTATAAGCCGTGATACCTCATTGATACGGGAGGTGCGGTAAGTTATTTCCGCTACATAAAGACAAGGAAGTCAGCTAACCGTGCTAGTAAATGTACTCCTAAGTAAACGATTTGGTAAACAAATAGTCTTTTATTGAATGAGACAAGTGAAAACTATAGGGAGTAATACAACAAAGAAGAACTCAAGGATCTTACGCGAGAAGAGTATTGCTCGCTAGCGGAAAAATTCCAAGGTTGGGAACCGAACTCTAGAACTCGATCATGATTAGAGCTAATGTTGTTGGTTACCCCCGACGCCTCTACGATCTCTCAAGGATTTTTGCATATTGGAAAACACCCAAATCCAAACGCACTGAGCGCTACATTTGGGGTTTAGCCCTGAGATACGAAGCTGACATCAAGAAGTATGCTAATAACTTTCCAAGATCCTGAATGAGATAAGTGGAACCTTCATCATGAGGGCACTTGCAAAAGTACCAAGAGTAGTTGTGTGGTGAGACTGGGCACAAAACAGAAACTAATAAGTTAGTTATATTCAAGGATGAACAATGATGTTTTAACTGGGGCAAAGAGACCACTACGAGCATGGATGTCTAAGGACGAATCAAGCAAGTGAATAAGTGGGTGTATGGGTAAAACTATGAATACTCCCCAAAATCCCAATGTTTCCATGGGTACGTTCTACTCTACAACCAGCATGTATCAATTCTTTGGATACCAATGTTGGCTTAACTTAGTATCCTTAGATACTAAGCCTATACACGAGTTAGAGTCATGTAGGTTAGACATGTCTTGCTCTATCAAGTTAGCTAATGGGGAATTAGTGGAGTCATGTGAAGTCATTAAGGGTCGCCGATACGTTTCCTATCAACTGACCCGTTGCATCCATTTTGTCTGGTACTAGTGTCGGTACTAGTTCCATCCCCCTAGAATTCAAAGTATACTTGGCCTAGTGTCAAGTAAGCTAGACGTCCCTCATTCCATAGTATTGGCCAACAGTAAATTAGTTGAGTCGGGAAAAGACATTAAAGGATGCACACTCGAACTTGGAGCACAGAAATTTAATGTTGACCATTTTACCCGTTCAATTGGGTTGCTACGACGTATTTTTTTACATAGACTAGTTACCCGATAATCGAGCCGAAGTCATATGTCACGAAAAGATCATTCGCATCCCCCTGACTGGCAAGAGAACATCTTTTAGTGGACAGGGAGAATCAAGACATGCCATTACGAATTATTAATTGCATGAAGACTCAGAAGAGTCTGAGAAAAGGATGCATCGCCTTTCTTGCCCATGTGGTTGACAAGAAGGCCAAGGAGCGTAAGGTGGAGGATATACATGTAGTAAAGGAATATCCCTAAGTCTTCCCGGAAGACTTGTCGGGACTGCCTCCATAACGACAAGTTGAATTCCGTATCGACCTAGTGCCAGGAGCTGCACCGGTGGCGAAAGCTCCATATCGACTGGCGCCCTCGGAGATGCAGGAATTATCTACTCAGCTTCAGGAACTACTTGACAAAGGATTCATTAGACTGAGTTTCTCACCTTGGGGAGCTCCGGAGCTATTTGTCAAGAAAAAGGACGGAACCTTGCGGATGTGCATCGACTATAGAGAGTTAAACAACTTAACTATCAAGAATCGTTATCTTTTACCGAGGATCGACAACTTGTTCGATCAATTACAAGGTACCAGTTTTAATTCCAAGATTCATCTAAGATCCAGATATCATCAGCTGAGAATTCAAGAGGAAATCATTCCTAAGATGACGTTTAGGACTCGCTACGAGCATTACGAGTTCCTTGTAACGCCTTTTGGCTTAACAAATGCACCCACCGTGATCATGGAATTAATGAACCGGGTATGTAAGCCATACCTTGACAAGTTCATGATCGTATTCATTGATGACATATTAATAGATTCACGAATCGAGGCAGAACATGAACAACACTTGAGGACTATTCTGAAGCTACCTAAAAAAGAACAGTTGTATGCCAAGTTTTCGAAATGCGAATTTTGGATTCGCGAGGTACAATTTCTCGGTCACGTGGTGAATGAGAACAGAATACATGTTGACCCATCCAAAATAGAAGCCATAAAGAGCGATAATGCTCTCAGGACCCCAACGGAAGTAAGACAATTTCTGGGCTTAGCGGGATATTATCGGAGATTCATTGAGAACTTTCTAAAGTTGCTCAACCGCTAACCTCGCTCACTCAAAAGGATGAAAAGTTCGATTGAGGTGAAAAATAAGGAACGACTTTTCAGCTAATCAAGAATAAACTATGCCAAGTGCCAATCTTATCACTCCCGGAAGGAACCGATGACTTTGTGGTGTATTGTGATGCATCGCATCAAGGCTTGGGTTGCGTGTTAATGCAATGTGAAAAAGTCATCACGTACGTGTCACGACAGTTAAAAGTCCACAAAAAGAACTATACCACTCATGACCTGGAACTAGGCGCAGTGGTGTTTGCTTTAAAGATTTGGCGTCATTATCTCTATGGTACAAAGTGCACCATATTCACCGATCACAAGAGTCTTCAACATATAATAAATTAAAAGGAATCAAACATGCGCCAATGGCGCTGGGTATAACTGTTGAATGACTGTGCCTGTAAAATCAAGTATCATCCGGGCAAAGCAAACGTTGTGGTAGATGCTTTGAGCCGGAAAGAACAAGTCAAAACATCACGAGTGCGAGCTTTAGAAATGACTGTTGGTGCATACATCTATCGTCTTCGTCTTATGTCGAGTCTCGGGTTCGGTGCAGATATGAACTAGAGTAATGTCATCATTCTTGATGATGACATCATAAGAGCGACATCATCATTGCATCATGAAACTAGAAGACAAAATAGATTTGCTTGAAATATGTACTTAGATAGTTGACCGTTTGAATATGTAAATGTTTGTGATGCATGACCGTTTGAAGCTTGTGACCGTTTGAAGGGTTTTATGCCACTTTCAAACGGTCAGGGTTAGTTCCCTATAAATAGGTTTCAAACTGTCATCATTTGTAACAGTCTGATTTCCGACGCCGAGGTGCTGTCGAAGTGTCTCTGTACTGTAAAATGTTCAAGATCAATAAAGAAGACATTTAATAGTGAATCCAAGCTGAACGAAGACCGAATCAATGAATTCCGCCTCTGATTCGGTCTGAGCACTCTTCTGATCGACTCATTAGGTTGTCTCACGATCCTACAATGACAATTCATATGAACTTTACGGTTCAAGTGCACGATGTACGACAAGAAGCCCTAATTCCGAAAAACATTCAAGCGGAATACTTACGGGGAGTGGAAAAAAATGGAAACGGACAAAGATGACATTTTATATTTCGTGGGAAGGATCTGGATTCCGTATTTTGGCGGTCTACGGGACTTGGTGCTGGACGAAGCACACAAGTCAAAATATTTGATACATCCAGGACCCGATAAAATGTATCAAGACTTAAAAGAATACTATTGGTGGCCTAATCGCAAGGGGGATATTACGACCTATATTGGGAAATGCCTAACATGTGCAAAGGTCAAGGCCTAATACCAATAGCCGTCTAGCTTATTACAGCAACCCGAGATTCCCGTTTGGAAATGGGAACATATATCAATGGATTTCGTCACAAAAATACCACGGACACCTCTCGAGGTCATGACATGATTTGGCTTATCGTTGATAGATTAACCAAGTCAGCTCACTTCTTACCGATTCGCGAGAAAGACAATACCAAGAAGTTAGCTGAACCTTACCTTAAAGAGATTGTGGCACGTCGTGGAGTGCCTATTTCAATAATCTATGACCGAGATAGTTGCTTTGTGTCAAGGATTTGGCAATCATTTCAAGCATCGTTTAGATCTCATTTAGATCTAAGTACAGCATTTCATACGCAAACCGATGACCAAAGCGAGCGAACTATCCAAACTTTGGAGGACATGCTTCGTGCCTGTGTGATGGATTTAGGCGAAAACTGGGATACTCATTTACCTCTGGTAGAGTTCTTATATAATAACAGTATCACACGAGCATTAAAGCCACCTTGTTCGAAGCATTATATGACAAATGTGCTGATCACCGCTAAGTTGGGCGGAAGTCGGTGACAAACAACTTATTGGCCCCGAACTAGTCCAGGAGACTACTGACAAGATATCAAAAATACGAGGCCGTATCCAAACTTCTCGTGATAAACAAAAGAGCTACGCAGACAGAAGACACAAACCATTATCCTTCAAGGTCGGAGACAAAGTTTTGCTAAAAGTCCCGCCTTGGAAAGGCGTGGCTAGATTCGGGAAACGTGGAAAACTAAACCCGAGATACATTGGGCCTTTTGAAATTCTGGCAAAGGTTGGTACTGTTGCTTACAAGCTAAAGTTGCCAGAAGAACTCAATAACATACACGACACAATTCATGTGTCAGACCTCAAGAAAAGTCTAACCAACGAAACAGTTATCATCCCAGCGGATGAGGTTCACGTAGACGAAAAACTCCAGTTTACCAAATAACATTTTGAGGTTATGGACGGGAAAGTCCACAAGACAAGGAGAAGTCGTATTAAACTAGTAAAGGTCCACTGCAACTCGCGTCACGGACCCGAGTATACCTGGGAACGTGAAGATCAGATCAAGACAAAGTACCCCCACCTGTTAGAGAAGACTCCTTTAAAGGATAACTCAATGTGAATTTCGGGACGAAATTATTTTTAACAGGGGAAAATGTGACAAATGGTAAATAACCAGAAATTCCGTACAGTCTAATCACTATTTTTAGTATATAATCTCATGCAATTAGCGTAATTTAATTACGTAACTGGAGCGTACATTAGATAACAGTGTTAGGACAAGAGAACAATACTATAACATATGTTGGTTTTTGTCGTATTGCGAAACCAATCGAACGATGTCCTAAAAGTGTTGGTAAAAAGTGTTGCGCGCACTATTCATGCCAGCAAAGTTGCTGAAACAAAACGAAACGATGAAAAACGAAACACGAATGGCATAACTAAGTCCATATATATAAGAAAACACTAATGTGGAAACACATCTTGCAATAATACAAAACTTTCTGTACAACGCCTAAATCACAAAATCGTCTGTTCGGTTAAAAATATAACAATTCTAACTTGTCTGAACTATTAATTTAGCATTTCCGAGACTCTGGAATTATGACAAATACATGAAAACTATATGAGGATATTAATGGGGTGTCCGAAACATAAGCTTTCGGTGCTGTGTTGCAACCCCCACAACTTGTCCATTTTTGAACCGACAAGCTAATAAATAATATTTCTGACGCCGAAACAACTAAACGGAAGACATGACGAACTAGTTAAGCTTATTTCGGGACTCGAAATCACTTCATGCATCGTTTGACGGCGGAATAACAACTTGCGACAAAACTTCGTCGGTACGACGCAAAAGTGTCGTTAACTAGCCGACGACCAAACGAAAGGCATCTAAAGTATCGAAATACAATTTCTACTAGTTTAGTGAACTAGTTAATGTCGGTTAACATTCCGAATCCCAAATTACCCCCTAATGGTGCAATTAAACCGCTAATCACCATACTTTGGTTAATTACCAAAATATCTAATAAATTAACAACTTTTATAAAAAAAATTACACTTTACCCCCCCCCCCCAACTAGTCAATTTCGGTCAACAAGGGGGTCCCACCCCACTTGATCTTTGATGAATAATTGCAAGATATGAGGTATGGTTGTGGAAGATATGTTGTTGAATTTTGTGTTTATACCATTCTTTATTTTACCATACTTGAAACATATCCTTATCTACCATTTCTTATCACTAAAATTGAAACCAAAACAGCCCTTTGGAACCTCCATATTCACGGCTCCAAGACCCCCACAAAAACTCACCATAAATCACCATTAAACACCTTAAATTACCCACATTCAAGGCATTTTAAGGTCATTAATGCAAGGGTTAAGCATGGAGTTTCATTAAGGACTTTCTTGGAAGCTTAGTCTTTCTTAATTACCTTTTTTAGCTTTTGCAAAGTTGTAAGCTTTCTTTTGACCATTTTTAAGCTTCTTATTATGTGTAGATTTAAGAAGTACAAGTTGATTATCTTGAAGCTTAAGAAAAATATAATCAAAAACCCTAATCTCAAACTTAATAATCTACTAGTCATAACTTATTATGTGATTATTTGTGTAGATTAGTGTAGTTAGTTGGTGGTTATGTTGATTTTGTAAAGATTAGCGGTTTAAAGTCTAGATTTATGATGATCTTGTGATTTATATCATGTAGTAATTTAGGTTGGTGCTAATCTTGCCATATTACACTTAAAAATGTGATTTAAACATATTTATGTTTAAATCACACAAGATCATCAACTTCAAAGATTATGAGCATTATGTATGTGAACTATGATTAGTGATTCTTGAAAGATTAAACTTAGAATGATCATGAATCATGGCTTTTAAAACACTAATGAACTTGATTTTTAACATAAAACAAGTTTATGTAATTTTATTTATAAATAATGTGGTATAAAAGTCTTGGAAATATTTACATAAAGACGTGGGAATTTTTAAAAGTGAAAAACAAGTATAATCAAGTTTATGGAAATAATTAACTTGAAAAATGGTTACTTTAAAGTCTTGAAAGTTTAATCAAAGTAATGCTCATGATGAAACTTTGAAGGAATAAGTGTGATTATTGTGGTAAATTGATGTTTTGAGATACTTGGTAATTGTGGTGATTTTGGAAAAATTGATTTGATGATTAAACGCATGTTGATAACGTGGGAAACGCCATAGTTTAGGGGAAACTATGGCGAAATCTTCTAAAATCATAATAATCATTATACGGGGGTTAAAGTGTGATTAAAATGGTTAATCGCACTTAAGAATTTTTAATCATGGTTAAACGAACTTTTTGGTGAAAATTTTAAGTATTAAACATCTAAGTAAGTTTCTAAATTACTTATAATGGATTTTATAAATTAAAAATGGAAACTTATAAATATATATATTTTTAGGAAAAATATGTATATAGAAAACTCATCAAGGTGTGTATATATATTATGTGTTAAGTGTATGTATTTAGATATATTAGGGTGATCTAAATAATACACGAAGGATACCAATAAATACTTGAAAGATGACAAGTATAAATACACATAAATACAAATACACCATTATCCTCATATTACCAATAAATGCTAAATTAAACGGAATACATAAAACTCCTTTATATATATCACATCCCTAAACGAGTTAAACGGGCGAGCGGACAATACGGACGACGGAACCAAAAATTACAAGAAATATTTCTAAGAAATAAAATATATTTCAATCGACCAAATAAGACATGTAAACAAATCGGTCGAAAAAGGAACACAAAACAACCGACGACAACAAAATGGGCATATCGTCATTGCGAGGAACTGCTACGATGACGAGTCTAAAAATAATATATTTTTAGACACTTAACGAATACATATATACATTACCAATAACAAAATCCAGAAAGTTGAAAATCTATAAAAATTACTAAGTATTTTATAAGGAAATGAACATTCTAAAAATTCTATACTTGGTGTATTTTTATAAAAATGCAAGGTTATTGAATTTATGGACTCATAAAACTCATTTTGGGCTAGGCCTAATTACTTGAATACATGGGCATGGCCCAATAACAATAAATCATGGGCATGGCCTGCAATACCCCGAATCTTAATGTACTGGTTATAAACGTATGAATTATGTAATTTATATTTCATATATTGTTAAACGAGTAAGATGATTGTGTGAAAGGTGAAATATCTTGACAAGCCTTGGCTAATATAGGAGACCGTTTAATATTAATAATTAAATATATTATTTTTGACTTTACTCCGTTTTTAATGAAACTTAGGTTAAAACATAGATAAAAATACTCGTTCTAATGACATATTCGTCGTTTTATAAAACGTCATATTTTAAAAGTTATACGAGAAAAACGAGTGAAGCAGCTGAATTAATATATATAAGCAATCAAGCTAGCAGGTCAAGCGGGCAGGTAGGCATGTCAATTGTATCCCACATCGACCCAGAAAGGTTTTGAGGTGCTTGCTTGCTTCCTTTAAATAAGAGTCTCAGTAGTTTGTTTAGGTACCAGTTTCTTTAACGGGAATGCTCTAGTATAGAGAATCCTGAGTATACGATATCCCGTTGGGTGTAGTTAGTAGTCGTTTTTCGAGCGCGAGTAGGAGCAGGAGTAGGGAAACTCTACATCAACGTGTCGTAGATAGTTTTAAGGTATGCTTTCGTTTACATCTATGTTTAGTTATTTATTATTTAATTTTAGTAGTTAATAGGAGTATTATAGTAGTAGTAATATTATTATTAGTAGTAGTAATATTAGTATATTTTTAGGTACTAGGGTTATTGTCAGGGGCGGGTATTGGGTAGCCTAGCCTTAGTTAAGCATAGACTGGTCAACCATGCTTAAACAAGGCAACGCTAACCAATATCCAACCATGATAATGACTAGTTAGGTGTACTATTACCTAACCTAGGATTATGTAATTGTGTTAGGACCTTGAGACATAACCCAGTCGTACTAGTGGCTGTTAAGCAATTGCTAATCAGGTGAGTCATCATACTTGTCTTTTAAACTGTAATAGTATACTCGTCCATAACTGGTAATAATGAGAATGCTGCAGTATGCATGTGTCAGTAGGGGTATATGGGATCCTATTATGCTTAATGAGGTGTGTCACTCTGGGAAGGGTAATAAGGTGTTGTATCCACAGGCACTTCGTGCTTATAAGGTCCAGCGACACACACTCATACCTATGTGACGGCCGTAGGGGGACACAGCTGGAGGACCAGTATGTCTTTTGTACGGTGGTTTGTGACAAGTCAAATGTGACCTATAAGGTTCAATGAGGCCCAACCTGACTATAATGTGGTCACATGCCCATATTGTGTATGCATATAATGTAAACTGTGGTCTGTCTTTATAAAAATTGTATAGTATGAGCTCACCAGTATATATCTGACGTTGTTTTGAGTATACTTATCTCAGGTGAGTCATGAGGAAAGCTATAGGAACTACTTGACAATTGTGGAGTTTTAGAAGATCAAGGAATTCTTAGTTGCCAAAAGCTTGTAAATAAATAAAGTGTTGTACTCAGACTATTATAAGTTTTAATGAAAGTTTAGTTTGTTTCCGCTGTAAGTGTATCAATTGTGCATAATCACCCGGGTTACGGGGTGGGTGTTACAGTTGGTATCAGAGCCCGAGGTTTTAGCGAATTAGGTATTGCAGGAATGCCTAAGCTTTAACCAGTAGTTCTCTAAAGAATAATAGCACACTCAGACTAGGCAAAATAACATGCTCTCAGGAAAAGTATTTGCATAGTCAATTGAGTGACGCTAGAAGAAGTAAACTATGTTGTGCCTTTTTATGTGCTATATATATATATATATATATATATCTATGTGACGTATATAGTTGTTATATTATAATGATGTATCATACATACCAGTAACTCTTTACACTCATATTCCTATAGGGAGGAGATAATCTCTGAACATAGAGATGAACAAGGGTCTAGAAATAATCAGAATAACAGAAGGAGAGAGGAAGGTTCTTATAGGACTCGAACTCCCTCTCACAGTTTCAGATCCCGGTCTAGTACAAACATGCGTCTAAATACTGATGATATCCACAATATAGCCGTGGAAGTGGCTAAGGTAATAATGAATGCACAAACCGGTAATGTTAATCAATCTGGAGAGCGACCTGAAGAAAGCTCAGCTGCCTCCATGCCAGTACAAAGGGAAAGAATGGGCGAAAAGAAAAACACCATTGCAACCATGCCACTAGAAGGAAAAGGTGAATATTCCAAATCAAAGGAGTGTATTTATAAGCACTTCATGTCCTGTAAACCTCAGTCCTTCGACGGAAGAAAGGGAGCACTAGAAGCTCAAGACTGGCTCAACAGAATGGAGTCAGTATTATACATATGTGAGTGTGATGACCACAACAAAGTACGGTTCGCCGTACATATGTTTGAAGCTGAAGCCCTTCACTGGTGGAATGTAACACCTGTGCCTCCACGGCCATCAAACAAATACTGAACCAATGAAATATTATATTTCATACTTGGGATTTGTAAAAATATGTGTATCATTTGCACATATCAATTTTTGTTCAATTCCAAACTCTAAATCGCTTTCTGGAAGGTTATACGCGCACCGATGCGTAAATATAACCAGTTTAATGCAACAAACACTCCGGAATAGTGATATAGGCTTAACATACCTTAAATAACCTTTACATAACTTAGAAATAAGTTTTGAAGGCTTTGGTATGGCAAAAACAAGTTAATTCGCTTACAGGGACTAAACTTGACAAACTACGAAAGTATGCCAATTTGAACTGTAACAGACATTCCGGAACATGACCATAAGTTAAATACACCTTAAATATCCTTTATATAGCTTAGAAATAGGCTTTGAGGGGTTCGGTGTGCTAAAATAAACTTTTGGCTCATTCAGGTACTAAAAGCGTCAAAAAGTGCACAAGTTTGCATTTTCGTGCATAACTTACGTTCTGAATACATCCGGACATCCAAAAATTTATGTAAGCACTAAAATATTTTATTTTAGTGTTTGGCATAAGAAAAATCCATTCGTCACGCCATTTGGATCATTTTTCGCGCTTATGCGCATTCCGTCGTAATTAACCGAACAACGTAACCGTACGGCTAAACGAACCGACACCCGAGATATTTTTGAACACATTTTAAGTTCCCTATACTTTAACTTCATTTTAGAGCTTTGAAATGGGGTTAACAGGGCTTAAACGTGTAAAAAAAAAACGCATCGAAAACCAAGTTTTGAGGTTGCAGGGACTGAAACTGTAAATCTGCCAAACTAGGTCCGTAAACAGGGGCCAGATGCAGCAAAACGTTTTTTTTCATCTTTTAACAGCCCTTAACACTCTCCAAAGGTCAAGTGCCAAGTGTCAAACTCTTATGGTGAGTGGCCTTTTTGGGTACCATAAGGTTCCGACACATGTACGGATGAGATTAAGGCACGTATTTCGACAAACGATCCTAATGGTGGACCATTCACTATAAATACCCCTTGCCATCCAACCTCTAAACTCACTAGAATCTGATCTCAAATGCTCTAAGTTGAAACCTTTGTTTCATACCTGAGCTATTTTGATCTAGATTAGCATTCGGGGACCCTACGTGAGTATTCTTTCGTTCTTTTATTGCTTTTCGAGTCTGAAAGTCAAACTTTGTTTGACTTTCTGCATTGACCAGCTTATGGTCAATGCGAAGTTCGTTTGAACTTCGCAACGTGATTGTAATCACGATGGTTATAGTCCTTTGTGACTATACCTACTGATTACCACGTTATCTAGGCTCAGTGACGAGCCGTAGTTTCGGTCAGAATACGTATTCTTGCGTATTTTGTAACCAAACTAGTTATGGGTATCAAAACCGTTTGTTTTGATACCAAACCTGTTTTCTAAACTTAGTTAAGCATGTTTTAACATGCTTAGCTCGTCACTTTTAGTTTAGTGCTTATATAGGGTCGTAAGGTAAGCGATTTAAACAATCGCTTATACTTTCGAACCCGACCCGTTTGGTCGATCATTAGGATCCGACCAAGCACATTAGATGACCATAGTATATAGGGAATAACCTTCTGAGGTTATACCTTATGGTCGCTTCGTTTAAGTAGTTGTATGATAGGTAGCTTATATGCCTTAGGTAAATTACCAAAATGCCCTTTTGACGCCAAAATTCATTTTAAGCATATGTAACATAACTTTTGACATCTAAACTGATTTGACAACAATATTAGACATGTTAAGGCATATGTTACTTGTCATAGGACTAGTTAGGCGGTCCGAACGCGTTTTACGCGAACGACGCGTTAAAGTAGCATAAGCTACCTAAACGGGTCGTAATGGGTCGTAAGCACTTAGGTTAGGTTTCATTTAGTATGTAGGCTTTGTTAAACCATACTACATGAGTTCCCATACTCATTTGGTTTACGAGCCCTCATTCTATCCGATCTTCCGATTTAGGTCCGGTTTATTAATGTAGTTACCTATATTAGGTGCCGTTTGATATTCCGAGATCTCTAGCATTGCTTGGTGGTTATCTTAGGACTTCTGAGCAATCTCAAGTGAGTACATAGACCCCTCTTTTACTATTTTCCAAACGTTTTGGGGTGGAACACATGTGCCTACTTGTTACTTTCATGCTTTCCATGTTTTCACATTATATACATGCTATGTTCATTAGTACTGTCACACCCCGACCACGTAGAACATACAAAACGTGGCGGAAATGTCGAGGAGTGTTGTAACAGAATTAATGTTTCAAATCCATGGCAATTGAAGTTTCGTTTTATTAATCAAAAGTGTTACAATGTCTTAATAAACAAGGAAGTACAAAATAATTAACTAGTCTTGTCTCGTTTTAAGTCACTAAGGCACATGTCCGCCTAAGTATGTCTTGATAAGTCCTATGCTTCAGCTCCTGAAAACACATGTGAAAATAGGTACGTCAGCATAAAAATGCCGGTGAGATACATAGGTTTTGAGAAAATAGGATTCATGACTTATGTTTGAGAAAATGTTTAGTCATGAACCTTGTTATTTGCTTTATCTTGTAAATCATTTGAAAAACGATAAGATCTGATGATATGTATAAATAAGAGAATAATGTATGGTTAAATGAATAACCATTGTAAACTGAGTTTGTATTAGATAAATTGTTTGTAAAACAATGTCTTGTGAAAAGTATGTTATTTGTATAAAATATTCTATGTCTCAAACTGAAATGATTGAAATAATGTTACGACATGAAATACCATACAAACACTTATATATAGGAAGTACCAGCGGCGTATCCACCATGTTTGTATCATATTACATACGCTTCGTTACTTAATCACTTAATCAAACCAATCTACCAAAGTAATATGTTCATGTCTAATGTAAATCATGTAATAGGTATCCAATGTGATTTGTATAAATAAATGTAAGGTTAAACGAATAACCTTATAGTAGCATATTTAAAAGTATACTTTAGATTTGTAAGTAACATAATAACCTATGTTTTGGTTTCATAAATAACATATCAAAATATGCTTTGGATGTTTAACAAAATATATGTTGGTTTTGTACAATACCACACATGAGAGTATATCAAAATATACTTTAATAGTGTGATTTAAGAATTCATTCAGACCTGGTGCATCAAAAAACACCTTTGAGACTATAGAAATACCACAAAGGCAATCCCTATTTGGATGGAGCAACAAATTGGTTTCAGACATTCCATGACAACAGGAATGGGGTGTCAAATCCTATAGCGCTATATCATACTAACAATCGGTCTGGTGAACATAAAATAAGTACAATTCAACAATTTATTTTATGTTCTTTGAGAAATCAATGTTTAAACCATAGATAGTCAATTAGTTTGTCAAAAGATAAGTAATAACTTGTATGATCAAATGTCAAAATGTAAGTATGTTATGAAATCAGATGTACTAAGTAATGCACACAATGGGCACACGTAGCATGAAATGTAATGTAAAATGATGTACCAAGTATGCTAAGTTAACATACGAAGCAGAAAAGTCATGTAAATCAATGTACTAATAGTGTACTAATGAACATAACCAGTATATAATGTGAAAACAGGAAAGCATGAAAGTAACAAGTAGGCACATGTGTTCCACCCCAAAATAGTTTGGAAAACAGTACAAGAGGGGTCTATGTACTCACTTGAGATTGCTCAGAAGTCCTAGGATAACCAGCAAGCAATGCTAGAGATCACAGAATCAAACGGCACCTAATATAGGTAACTATGTTAATAAACCGGACCTAAATCGGAAGACTGGGTAGCATGAGGGTTTGTAAACCAAATGAGTGTAGGAACTCATGTGATATGGTTTAACAAAGCCTACATACTAAATGAAACTTAACCTAAGTGTTTACGACCCATCGCGGCCCATTAAGGTAGCTTATGCTACTTTAACGCGTCGTGCGCGTGAAACGCGTTCGAAACGTCTAACTAGTCCTATGACAAGTGTTATATGCCTAGACATGTTACATAATCAGTTATGTGACAAAAGTTTAGGTTACATATGCTTAATTACCAATTATACATGAAAAGGGTATTCTGGTAATTTACCTAAGGCATATAAACTACCTATCATACAACTACTTAAACGATGTGACCATAAGGTATAACCTCAGAAGGTTATTCCCTATACACTATGGTCACCTAATGTATTTGGTCGGATCCTAATGATCGACCAAATGGGTCGGGTTCGAGGTATAAGCGATTCATCAGATCGCTTACCCTACGACCCTAGACAACGTGGTAATCAGTGGGCATAGTCCCAAGGGACTATGACCAACGTGATTACACTCACGTTGCGAAGTTCAAACGAACTTCGCATTGACCATTACTGGTCAATGCTGAAAGTCAAACAAAGTTTGACTTTCTGACTCGAAAAAGCAGTAAAATAAGGAAAAGAACGAAAGAATACTTACGAAGGGTCCCCGAATGCTAATCCCGATCCAAGAACTCAGGTATGAAACAATGGTTTCAACTTAGAGCTCTCAAAATCAGAATTCTTGTAAGAAATGAGGTTGGGGTGATGGGGTATTTATAGTAATACCCGAACCGTTAAGATCGTTTCATGGAATACGTGTCTTAATCGCAACCGTACAAGTGTCGGAATGTTATGGTGTCTAAATTGCCACTAACCATAGGGTATCAACATGTGGCAAAGGATTTGGGAGTGCAAAACAGCTGTAAACAGCTGTCGATACATCGAATCTGGTCCCGAAAATGCGAAAAATGAGTTTTATGCATGTTTCTGCCCAGAATAGGCAGTCGCGTAGCGCGACGGGTAAGGGCACATGCAGTGGCGCTACGCCACTGCCCCCTTGTTTCAGCAAACTTTCAAAATTGGCAGAAATGGTCCCTGCACGTGTTTTAAGCGATTTTCGATGCGTTTGAACCCCGTTAACCTCATTTCAAGGCTCTAAAATGAAGTTAAAGTATAGGGAACTCAAAACATGCTCAAAAATATCTAGGATGTCGGTTCGTTTGGCCGTACGAACGCGATGTTCGCTTAATTACGACGGAATGCGCATAAGCGCGAAAAACGATCCAAATGACGCGACGAATGGATTTTTCTTATGGCGAACACTAAAATATAATATAGTCATGCTCACATAAATTTTTGGATGTCCGGATGTATTCAGAACGTAAGTTATGCGCGAAAATGCAAACTTGTGCACTTTTTGACACTTTTAGTCCCTGAATGACACAAAAGTTTATTTTAGCATACCGAACACCTCAAAGCCTATTTCTAAGCTATGTAAAGGATATTTATGGTATGTTTAACTTATGGTCATGTTCCGGAATGTCTGTTACAGTTCAAATTGGCATACTTTCGCAGTTTGTCAACTTTAGTCCCTGTAAGCGAATTAACTTGTTTTTGCCATACCAAAGCCTTTAAAACTTATTTATAAGTTATGTAAAGGTTATTTAAGGTATGTTAAGCCTATTTCATTATTCCGGAGTGTTCGTTGGATTAAACTGGTTATATTTACGCATCAGAGCGCGTATAACCCTCCAGAATGCGATTTAAAGCTTAAAATCAAACAAGAGTTGATATGTGTAAAAGATACACAAAATTTTACAAATCCCAAGTATGAAATACAATATTTCATTGGTTTGGCATTTTTTTGACGGTTGAAGTGACACAGGTGTTACAGTCTCCCCTACTTTAGGAAATTTCGTCCTGAAATTTAATTCTAGAGGAAACTTGTGAATACAGCTGTGACGGTTTCGCCTTCTAATAGATCCATTGAACCCTTAAGTAAAACTCTGGGCCATGTTAGGATTCTTAGCGAATTTGTTAACCCTCAAAGTGAATTCCTTGTAGCAGTAAAACATGAAATTTTGAACTACGGACAGAAGAATGTTTCTTATGAAGACTTATCATAGGAAACTTGGTGTGTGATTGAGATCAGAATTCGGGAGTGTAAGAATAAATGACATTGGTCGAAGTCCAATACTTCTCCCGTATCATTACTCTTGTCACTATAGGTCTTAACACATGACAAAACTTCTTGTGGTTTCTGTGCACTAAATTCCATAATTATGTAGGCCTCCATAATTACGTAATCCTTTGCACAGTCCGCACAGTTCATTTCATAATGCGTAGAGGAAAAATCAATCGAATAAACATGAAGCGACCTGACTAGACCACCAAAGGATCTTTTTTTTTATTTAGATCAACGAACGATCTTTTTAACTAGACCAACGCATGATCTTCTTAAATAGACCACTTAAGGGATCTTTGTAATTATATCATCACATGATATTTTTAATCGGGTTTTCAAAATCAATTTGTTTAACTAGACCACCCAAGGGGTCCAATTTTAGAATATTACTTTAAAATCCAAGGGACTTGACTACAACGTAGAAGTCCATTAAGGATTTAAGATAGTAACTTTGGATATCCTATTATGAATCTCTCGTATGAGATATGAAAGATTCGATGAGGATTTGGATAGATCACAAAACATACATGAAAACATATAAGCACATAAACATATAATTAGTTA
This sequence comes from Helianthus tuberosus, assembly GCA_030545235.1. Classification (NCBI taxonomy): domain Eukaryota; kingdom Viridiplantae; phylum Streptophyta; class Magnoliopsida; order Asterales; family Asteraceae; genus Helianthus; species Helianthus tuberosus. The sequence goes on along the minus strand of CM060396.1, from coordinate 120,892,505 downwards.
GCTTGATTCTTTAATTTGTTGTCTTTGAGCATGGATAATTAAAGCACACTAGAAATCCAATCCATGAATTTCATTCGGTACTTTAATCATTTTCAAGAATATCTATGAAGATAGAAGGATTCTTAGTAAGAATTTGGCTTTATTTCTTAAAAGAAACAAGTGTTTAAGGTTCTAGGGGAGATCACAAGTGATCATAAAATGACAGAACCACACGAGTAGTTTGTATTTGGGTTGACATCATAAGGTTATATCAAACATTCACACAATCGTATCAGTTTTGCAAAAATAAAAACGACGAATTTTTATTTATATAACAACTGACTTGTCTTTAAACGTCAAAGATTACAACCAAGGGAAAATAACAAAACACTTGTTGTTCACTGCCGCATCATTGTTCATGTTTGCCCCATTGATGTTAAACACTCATCCACGCGCTGGAGGTGCGTTAACAAGCCTTGGGCAATTGTTCCTGTAGTGGGTAAGGTCACCGCAGTTATAACATGACCCCGGAGGGAACCGTGCTTGAACAGCAGCAGGGTTTGCAGCAGCTTGATTTGCATAGCGACAAACATTGATCAAATGTCCCAACCGCCCACAGTGGGTACATTTGTGACACTGCTCTTGCTCTAGATGATGACGGTTGCACTTGTTGCACAAAGGTGCAGTACCAACATAGTTTTGCCTTTTGCGAGGTTGTGCTGGTTGGTTTCGTGCAACCTGTTTGTCTTGAGCAGTTACAGCGCAGTTCTGAGAGGCTTTGCGCTTCTTCTTCTTGGATATCTCAACATGTTCTTCCTTTGGTTCCACTTGAGCAGTCTTGTCATATGGTCTTGGGTCGCCTTTTCGAAACAGCTTACGTTTCCTGATGTGGGATTCAGTTAGGGTGGCAGACAGTTCAATGGCTTGTCTGACAGTAGTAGGGTTACTGCCAGTAACAATATCCTGAACTAGGTCAGGAAGACCATCTGTATATTTCTCGATCGCTTTATCCACAGGAGTAACCATAGCAGGACACAGCAGGCTCAATTCTTCAAAACGGTCAGTATAGGCTCGATGTTCACCACTGTCTTGCTTCAAATCATCAAACTCTCTCTCCAAAGCTCGCAGTTCATGACGAGGACAAAACTCCTTCATCATAAGAGCCCTAAGCTCAGCCCAAGTCTGTGCTAATGCAATCTCAGCACCGCGGTCTCTCATCACCCCATTCCACCATGTAAGAGCCCTCTTCTGAAATACACTTGATGAAAACTCGACCTTGCGATTTTCAGGACACTGAACGTGACGGAAGGTATTCTCAATGCTCTCGAACCACTGAAGAAGCCCAGTTGCTCCCTCTGAACCACTAAACTTGAGCGGTTTAGCCGAGTTGAAACTCTTGAAATTGCATGGAGCATTGTTGTTGTTGATGGCTTGCATCATTTGAGCATAAAGATTAGGGAAGGCAACAGCCATTTGCTGTGCGATGATTCCCGCCAGTTCGGCATTTTCCATCTGATTATCGCGTCGAGGAGGCATTCTAAAAGAGGAAACATGAAAGGAAACGAGTGAGAGATTTAGACGAAAAGAATGAGATGAAACAAATCTGATGAAGGCAAGGATAGTGGTCATTTGTTCGCTTTACAAAGCAAACAAACTACACACAGTGACTAATCAAAGTAAATGGGTCAAAAATAATGTATCGCGAAGACATGCTCGCCTATAAGTGAACACTCATCCCAAGAATTCCCAGGTAAGCACAACTGGTCTCGCGTCTGATGAGATATATACGAAGTGCTTGCCTAGACAGAAAACCCAGAATACAGGCATTCACCCTTCCAGTTTGCACGTGTTCACATTATTTAAAACCCAAAACCTTGACGAGATTTTTGAAAACTTAAAGGGGTTCAAAACCATATAATAAAGGGTTCAAAACCTTACAATAGAGAGTTCAAAACCTAGTAATCAATCATCCTAGAACAGATGATTAGTTTTCAAAGCGGTTTTGAAATTTATGTTCTTGTTGTGGTTGTCGCCTAAGGATAGGTGACGGTATTGTTTTATGACTGAACGCAAGTAAACTCGCGTTAGGGTCCTAGAAAGGTTATAGACTAGGTCAAAGCATTACTAATAACCTAATTCCCTATAACCATTGGCTCTGATACCATCTTTTCTGTCACACCCCGACCACGTAGAACATACAAAACGTGGCGGAAATGTCGAGGAGTGTTGTAACAGAATTAATGTTTCAAATCCATGGCAATTGAAGTTTCGTTTTATTAATCAAAAGTGTTACAATGTCTTAATAAACAAGGAAGTACAAAATAATTAACTAGTCTTGTCTCGTTTTAAGTCACTAAGGCACAGGTCCGCCTAAGTATGTCTTGATAAGTCCTATGCTTCAGCTCCTGAAAACACATGTGAAAATAGGTACGTCAGCATAAAAATGCCGGTGAGATACATAGGTTTTGAGAAAATAGGATTCATGACTTATGTTTGAGAAAATGTTTAGTCATGAACCTTGTTATTTGCTTTATCTTGTAAATCATTTGAAAAACGATAAGATCTGATGATATGTATAAATAAGAGAATAATGTATGGTTAAATGAATAACCATTGTAAACTGAGTTTGTATTAGATAAATTGTTTGTAAAACAATGTCTTGTGAAAAGTATGTTATTTGTATAAAATATTCTATGTCTCAAACTGAAATGATTGAAATAACGTTACGACATGAAATACCATACAAACACTTATATATAGGAAGTACCAGCGGCGTATCCACCATGTTTGTATCATATTACATACGCTTCGTTACTTAATCACTTAATCAAACCAATCTACCAAAGTAATATGTTCATGTCTAATGTAAATCATGTAATAGGTATCCAATGTGATTTGTATAAATAAATGTAAGGTTAAACGAATAACCTTGTAGTAGCATATTTAAAAGTATACTTTAGATTTGTAAGTAACATAATAACCTATGTTTTGGTTTCATAAATAACATATCAAAATATGCTTTGGATGTTTAACAAAATATATGTTGGTTTTGTACAATACCACACATGAGAGTATATCAAAATATACTTTAATAGTGTGATTTAAGAATTCATTCAGACCTGGTGCATCAAAATACACCTTTGAGACTATAGAAATACCACAAAGGCAATCCCTATTTGGATGGAGCAACAAATTGGTTTCAGACATTCCATGACAACAGGAATGGGGTGTCAAATCCTATAGCGCTATATCATACTAACAATCGGTCTGGTGAACATAAAATAAGTACAATTCAACAATTTATTTTATGTTCTTTGAGAAATCAATGTTTAAACCATAGATAGTCAATTAGTTTGTCAAAAGATAAGTAATAACTTGTATGATCAAATGTCAAAATGTAAGTATGTTATGAAATCAGATGTACTAAGTAATGCACACAATGGGCACACGTAGCATGAAATGTAATGTAAAATGATGTACCAAGTATGCTAAGTTAACATACGAAGCAGAAAAGTCATGTAAATCAATGTACTAATAGTGTACTAATGAACATAACCAGTATATAATGTGAAAACAGGAAAGCATGAAAGTAACAAGTAGGCACATGTGTTCCACCCCAAAACAGTTTGGAAAACAGTAAAAGAGGGGTCTATGTACTCACTTGAGATTGCTCAGAAGTCCTAGGATAACCAGCAAGCAATGCTAGAGATCACGGAATCAAACGGCACCTAATATAGGTAACTATGTTAATAAACCGGACCTAAATCGGAAGACTGGGTAGCATGAGGGTTTGTAAACCAAATGAGTGTAGGAACTCATGTGATATGGTTTAACAAAGCCTACATACTAAATGAAACTTAACCTAAGTGTTTACGACCCATCGCGGCCCATTAAGGTAGCTTATGCTACTTTAACGCGTCGTGCGCGTGAAACGCGTTCGGAACGTCTAACTAGTCCTATGACAAGTGTTATATGCCTAGACATGTTACATAATCAGTTATGTGACAAAAGTTTAGGTTACATATGCTTAATTACCAATTATACATGAAAAGGGTATTCTGGTAATTTACCTAAGGCATATAAACTACCTATCATACAACTACTTAAACGATGTGACCATAAGGTATAACCTCGGAAGGTTATTCCCTATACACTATGGTCACCTAATGTATTTGGTCGGATCCTAATGATCGACCAAATGGGTCGGGTTCGAGGTATAAGCGATTCATCAGATCGCTTACCCTACGACCCTAGACAACGTGGTAATCAGTGGGCATAGTCCCAAGGGACTATGACCAACGTGATTACACTCACGTTGCGAAGTTCAAACGAACTTCGCATTGACCATTACTGGTCAATGCTGAAAGTCAAACAAAGTTTGACTTTCTGACTCGAAAAAGCAGTAAAATAAGGAAAAGAACGAAAGAATACTTACGAAGGGTCCCCGAATGCTAATCCCGATCCAAGAACTCAGGTATGAAACAATGGTTTCAACTTAGAGCTCTCAAAATCAGAATTCTTGTAAGAAATGAGGTTGGGGTGATGGGGTATTTATAGTAATACCCGAACCGTTAAGATCGTTTCATGGAATACGTGTCTTAATCGCAACCGTACAAGTGTCGGAATGTTATGGTGTCTAAATTGCCACTAACCATAGGGTATCAACATGTGGCAAAGGATTTGGGAGTGCAAAACAGCTGTAAACAGCTGTCGATACATCGAATCTGGTCCCGAAAATGCGAAAAATGAGTTTTCTGCATGTTTCTGCCCAGAATAGGCAGTCGCGTAGCGCGACGGGTAAGGGCACATGCAGTGGCGCTACGCCACTGCCCCCTTGTTTCAGCAAACTTTCAAAATTGGCAGAAATGGTCCCTGCACGTGTTTTAAGCGATTTTCGATGCGTTTGAACCCCGTTAACCTCATTTCAAGGCTCTAAAATGAAGTTAAAGTATAGGGAACTCAAAACATGCTCAAAAATATCTAGGATGTCGGTTCGTTTGGCCGTACGAACGCGATGTTCGCTTAATTACGACGGAATGCGCATAAGCGCGAAAAACGATCCAAATGACGCGACGAATGGATTTTTCTTATGGCGAACACTAAAATATAATATAGTCATGCTCACATAAATTTTTGGATGTCTGGATGTATTCAGAACGTAAGTTATGCGCGAAAATGCAAACTTGTGCACTTTTTGACACTTTTAGTCCCTGAATGACACAAAAGTTTATTTTAGCATACCGAACACCTCAAAGCCTATTTCTAAGCTATGTAAAGGATATTTATGGTATGTTTAACTTATGGTCATGTTCTGGAATGTCTGTTACAGTTCAAATTGGCATACTTTCGCAGTTTGTCAACTTTAGTCCCTGTAAGCGAATTAACTTGTTTTTGCCATACCAAAGCCTTTAAAACTTATTTCTAAGTTATGTAAAGGTTATTTAAGGTATGTTAAGCCTATTTCATTATTCCGGAGTGTTCGTTGGATTAAACTGGTTATATTTACGCATCAGAGCGCGTATAACCCTCCAGAATGCGATTTAAAGCTTAAAATCAAACAAGAGTTGATATGTGTAAAAGATACACAAAATTTTACAAATCCCAAGTATGAAATACAATATTTCATTGGTTTGGCATTTGTTTGACGGTTGAAGTGACACAGGTGTTACAAGTACACTATTAGTACATGATTTCATTACATTTTATGCTAGGTATGTCCATTGTGTACATACTTAGTACATTGTTTTACATCACATCACATGCTATGTATGTCCATTTAGTACATGCTTAGTACATTATTTTACATTGCATCTCTGTTGCATATGTTCCAGTAACATATGGACACATTGTTTTACAGCTCTACCTTGTATGTTTACTCTAGCATACTAGGTACATTATCTTCATAAAACATGCTTACATTTTGGTATGACATTTGGTTTGTTTAAACTATACTATACATTCATTAACACCGATCACGCCGCTCGGTAGTAGGTAGTGGTACCATAGGACTTGACAAACCCCATTCCTGAAATCTCGGGTTTGTTTGGACGTAAGGAATGACCGAATCTGAATACATATTCTTTTGATAACTTATTTTTACATAGTTATCCGACTGTCGCAAGGCTTGGATGTATGAATTTTTACAATACCGCATAAATGTTCATATTCAGTATAGTATGCATATATTTTACAAAACATAACTTTGATTTAAACCAAGTTTTACTTCAATACTTTGTTTTGTGCATTTCATCTATGGTTTAGTTGATGCATTTCACTAGCCATACATAAACATTTGTTACAAATTACTTGACTACTTTTGGACTATCAACATTTGACATGGTTTATAAAAGGACTTTTGACAATTGGTTTAAACATAGACATCTTATATTGGTGGTTTGGTTTGAGTAAGTGATTTAAGTAACGAGGCGTGTGTAATATGATACAAGCATGGTGGATACGCCGCTGGTACTTCCTATATATAAGTGATTGTATGGTATTACATATCGTTGCGTTATTTGAAATCATTTCAATTTAGACATATAACATTTTATACAAATAACATACTTTTCACAATACATTGTTTTACAAACAACTTAACTTATACAAACTCATTTTTACATGGTTATTCATTTAACCATGCATTATTCTCTTATTTATACGTATCATCTGAACTTATTGTTTTTCAAATGATTTACAAAGACAAAGCAAATTACAAGGTTCATGACTAAACATTTTCTTAAACAGATGTCATGAATCTTATTTTCACAAAACCTATGTACTCGCCGGCATTTTTATGCTGACGTACCTATTTTCACATGTGTTTCAGGAAATGAAGCATAGGATTGATCAAGATACACTTAGGCGGACATGGGCCTTAGTGACAATAAAAGATGCAAGACTAGTTATTTTGTTATGTTTCTTTGATTGTCAAGACATTGTAACTCTTTTAATCAATAAAACAATATTTCAATTTCCATGTGTTATGAAACAATGATTCTGTTACAACACTCCCCGACGTTTTCCGCCACGTATTGTTGTTCTACGTGGTCGGGGTGTGACAGAAAAGTTGGTATCAGAGCTCATGGTTATAGGGAATTAGGTTATTAGTAATACTTTGACCTAGTCTATAACCTTCTTAGGACCCTGACGCGAGTTTACTTGCGTTTAGTCATAAAACAATACTGTCACCTATCCTTAGGCGACAACCACAACAAGAACATAAATTTCAAAACCACTTTGAAAACTAATCATCTGTTCTAGGATGATTGATTACTAGGTTTTGAACCCTTTATTGTAAGGTTTTGAACCCTCTGTTATATGGTTTTGAACCCCTTTGAGTTTTTCAAAACCTCGTCAAGGTCTTGGGTTTTAAATAATGTGAACACGTGCAAACTGGAAAGGTGAATGCCTGTATTCTGGGTTTTCTGTCTAGGCAAGCACTTCGTATACATCTCATCAGACGCGAGACCAGTTGTGCTTACCTGGGAATTCTTGGGATGAGTGTTCACTTATAGGCGAGCATGTCTTCGCGATACATTATTTTTGACCCATTTACTTTGATTTGTCACCATCTCATTTGTTTGCCTTAGGAAACAAACAAATGATCACAATTTTCATTCGTTACCATTCTGTATTGATTATCCAATAACCTTTCACCTGTTTCTTCCTATGCCTTTCATTTGCTTCTAGAATGTCTCTTCCTCTCAGCACCGGTCAAATGTCCGAGCAGACAGCCAAATTCGCTCAACGAATAGGCGAAGTAGTCCTGAAGACTGTTGAATTAACTACTACCATGTATCGTCTCCAGGATGAAGCCACTCAAGAGTCACCAAGACAGGCAGGACCTAGTCAGGTGACAGCACCATCAGCCAAGAAACCAATCGAGGAATCAAAGACCATGGATGAACGATCTCCTAAGAAGTCAAAGAAGCGAAAGGCTTCTCAGAATTTCGCCGTGGTCGCTCACAATGATCAAGCCGTCCCCAACCAACCAGCTCAACCCCCTACTAGGAAGCCATACAATGGAACTGCACCCTTGTGCAACCAATGTAGCCTCCATCATCATGCTAGTGTGAAGTGCCGCAAATGCCAGATTTGTGGACTTATAGGTCATACAGCAAGGGTTTGCCCAACTGCAGCTGTACCAAATCAAGCTGATGACAATCCTGCTCAAGCTCGTTTCTCGCCGGGGTCTTGCTACAACTGTGGCGAGATGGGCCATTTCCGGAGGGATTGCCCAAAGCTTGCTAATGCAAATCTGACCCTCGGATGAGCATTTGACTGAACAAAGGATGTTGCTGTCTTATGCTTTTGTTCTTTTATTTTCTTGTAATGTGAAACAATCTGTTTTGTTTATAAATAAATTATTGTTCACAAATTCTGATGTACAATTGTAGTTACATATGTGTATGACTTTTCCTATGATACCTACATTAAGGAACTATATTCCTTACAAACTACTTTTGCGAATTTCCCATTCTTGCGTTTGTTCATGATTCCTTTGGAAAATTCTAAGTACTCGTTTCATTCTAGGAAACGAAGTAAAAGAAATAAATCGAAATTATGAGTAATCGTGCTTTTCACACATCTGTGCCTTTGAATTCTTGGATAGATAACTAAGAGTATTTTCAAATCTCATACCCATTACGTTATGATTTCTTCAACATGCATAACATAAGTTTTCAAAACAACCTACATGATTTCAAAACATCCTATACATAGTTCGAAAACATTTTTAATATAGTGTATTTACTTAAACATAACAAATGCACAAAGCTTTGTCTGTATTTTCAAAAATAACCTTCATGATTTCAAAATGTCTCATATAGCCTGAAAACAATATTAGTACAATATATTTTCTTATCAAGTGCATGATTTCAAAAGCATCATTCATGTTTTCCAAAAACCTTATACATAATTTCAAAATTCATTTCGCATGATTTTAAAACATTTTTATGAATATACCTACCTAATACAACTACTTTATGATTTCAAAGGTATTATATATAAGGTTTCAAAAACATTGAACACATTTTTAGAACCCCATGCATAGTATTGCAAAAAAAAAATATTTTTTCTCATGCATTGACTTAACCTTCAAATTTCGCTTCATATGTCGCCTTGGCATATCGAGCATCTCAACTTCATAAGCATTTCAACTTCATGTTTTGACTTAAGCACGTCCAGTGCAAGGTTTCAAAACATCTTCAACCTCTAAAATCCATATGGGATCTTTTTATCTTCACAATTAGATCCTTGTGGATAATTGTCATACAAATCAGAGTCCTTAATTGGATTCCTTATGTACCTAAATTCGAACATTTCGGTTCCTAATAATCGAAATCGAATTTTCTTTTTGAATCTTTCTATCTTTATAGTTAGATTATTGATAACGTTTAAAGTACCAAATGAAATCCACGGAATGGATTCCTAGTGTGCTTTAAATGCATGTACGCAATTAACAAGACAAATTAACAAACAATTTTGTGGTTATGTGACTATGTGTTTATTCATCTTATGTTTTCTTTTATGCATTTTGTGTTTTTATACTTTGGATATTTGTTATCCAAATCCTCGCAGGATCTTTCATATCTCCATATGAGGGATTCGTAGCAGGATAGTCAAAAGGTACTGCCTTAAATCCTTAATGGGCTTCTATATAATAGTTAAGACCCTTGGATTATATAGTACCACTCCATGTTTCATAAGAGACCCTTTTAGAGGTCTAGTAAAAAAGATTGATTCACAATCTGGTTAAAGGACGACATCTAGTGATCTAGCTGAACAGACTCCTTGATAGTCTATTTAGATCATTTATTGACTTAATTAAAAGGACTCTATGGCGGTCTAGTCACACTCATCACAGGTTTGTTCATTTGGTTTTACACTACACATTATAAAATAGACTGTGTGAACTGTGCAAGGAATTGTCTAATTAAGGACGCGTACATAATTATGAAATTTAGTGCACAGAAACCCAGTAAGATTTATTATGTGTAAGAACCGATAGCGATAACAATAACAAAATGAGAACGATGTAATGGAGGTACGGTGGACGCACCAATGACGCTTCATATACTTGTATATAAGTGTCCCTCTTACATTGCAAGCATAATGTTATTAAGGTTACTAGAAGTTCAAAACCCTAACCAATATTGTTCGATCTTTTCAACTTCATGTTTTAAACTCTCACAAGTTTCCTCTAAATAAATTTCGGGACGAAATTTCCTAAAGTAGGGGAGACTGTAACACCTGTGCCTCCACGGCCATCAAACAAATACCGAACCAATGAAATATTATATTTCATACTTGGGATTTGTAAAAATATGTGTATCATTTGCACATATCAATTTTTGTTCAATTCCAAACTCTAAATCGCTTTCTGGAAGGTTATACGCGCACCGATGCGTAAATATAGCCAGTTTAATGCAACAAACACTCCGGAATAGTGACATAGGCTTAACATACCTTAAATAACCTTTACATAACTTATAAATAAGTTTTGAAGGCTTTGGTATGGCAAAAACAAGTTAATTCGCTTACAAGGACTAAACTTAACAAACTGCGAAAGTATGCCAATTTGAACTGTAACAGACATTCCGGAACATAACCATAAGTTAAACACACCTTAAATATCCTTTATATAGCTTAGAAATAGGCTTTGAGGGGTTCGGTGTGCTAAAATAAACTTTTGGCTCATTCAGGTACTAAAAGCGTCAAAAAGTGCACAAGTTTGCATTTTCGTGCATAACTTACGTTCTGAATACATCCGGACATCCAAAAATTTATGTAAGCACTAAAATATTTTATTTTAGTGTTTGGCATAAGAAAAATCCATTCGTCACGCCATTTGGATCATTTTTCGCGCTTATGCGCATTCCGTCGTAATTAACCGAACAACGTAACCGTACGGCTAAACGAACCGACACCCGAGATATTTTTGAACACATTTTAAGTTACCTATACTTTAACTTCATTTTAGAGCTTTGAAATGGGGTTAACAGGGCTTAAACGTGTCAAAAAAAACGCATCGAAAACCAAGTTTTGAGGGTGCAGGGACTGAAACTGTAAATCTGCCAAACTAGGTCCGTAAACAGGGGCCAGATGCAGCAAAACGATTTTTTTCATCTTTTAACAGCCCTTAACACTCTCCAAAGGTCAAGTTCCAAGTGTCAAACTCTTATGGTGAGTGGCCTTTTTGGGTACCATAAGGTTCCGACACATGTACGGATGAGATTAAGGCACGTATTTCGACAAACGATCCTAATGGTGGACCATTCACTATAAATACCCCTTGCCATCCAACCTCTAAACTCACTAGAATCTGATCTCAAATGCTCTAAGTTGAGACCTTTGTTTCATACCTGAGCTATTTTGATCTAGATTAGCATTCGGGGACCCTACGTGAGTATTCTTTCGTTCTTTTATTGCTTTTCGAGTCTGAAAGTCAAACTTTGTTTGACTTTCTGCATTGACCAGCTTATGGTCAATGCGAAGTTCTTTGAACTTCGCAACGTGATTGTAATCACGATGGTTATAGTCCTTTGTGACTATACCTACTGATTACCACGTTATCTAGGCTCAGTGACGAGCCGTAGTTTCGGTCAGAATACGTATTCTTGCGTATTTTGTAACCAAACTAGTTATGGGTATCAAAACCGTTTGTTTTGATACCAAACCTGTTTTCTAAACTTAGTTAAGCATGTTTTAACATGCTTAGCTCGTCACTTTTAGTTTAGTGCTTATATAGGGTCGTAAGGTAAGCGATTTAAACAATCGCTTATACTTTCGAACCCGACCCGTTTGGTCGATCATTAGGATCCGACCAAGCACATTAGGTGACCATAGTATATAGGGAATAACCTTCCGAGGTTATACCTTATGGTCGCTTCGTTTAAGTAGTTGTATGATAGGTAGCTTATATGCCTTAGGTAAATTACCAAAATGCCCTTTTGACGCCAAAATTCATTTTAAGCATATGTAACATAACTTTTGACATCTAAACTGATTTGACAACAATATTAGACATGTTAAGGCATATGTTACTTGTCATAGGACTAGTTAGGCGGTCCGAACGCGTTTTACGCGAACGACGCGTTAAAGTAGCATAAGCTACCTAAACGGGTCGTAAGCACTTAGGTTAGGTTTCATTTAGTATGTAGGCTTTGTTAAACCATACTACATGAGTTCCCATACTCATTTGGTTTACGAGCCCTCATTCTATCCGATCTTCCGATTTAGGTCCGGTTTATTAATGTAGTTACCTATATTAGGTGCCGTTTGATATTCCGAGATCTCTAGCATTGCTTGGTGGTTATCTTAGGACTTCTGAGCAATCTCAAGTGAGTACATAGACCCCTCTTTTACTGTTTTCCAAACGTTTTGGGGTGGAACACATGTGCCTACTTGTTACTTTCATGCTTTCCATGTTTTCACATTATATACATGCTATGTTCATTAGTACACTATTAGTACATGATTTCATTACATTTTATGCTATGTATGTCCATTGTGTGCATACTTAGTACATTGTTTTACATCACATCACATCACATGCTATGTATGTCCATTTAGTACATGCTTAGTACATTATTTTACATTGCATCTCTGTTGCATATGTTCCAGTAACATATGGACACATTGTTTTACAGCTCTACCTTGTATGTTTACTCTAGCATACTAGGTACATTATCTTCATAAAACATGCTTACATTTTGGTATGACATTTGGTTTGTTTAAACTATACTATACATTCATTAACACCGATCACGCCGCTCGGTAGTAGGTAGTGGTACCATAGGATTTGACAAATCCCATTCCTGAAATCTCGGGTTTGTTTGGACGTAAGGAATGACCGAATCTGAATACATATTCTTTTGATAACTCATTTTTACATAGTTATCCGACTGTCGCAAGTCTTGGATGTATGAATTTTTACAATACCGCATAAATGTTCATATTCAGTATAGTATGCATATATTTTACAAAACATAACTTTGATTTAAACCAAGTTTTACTTCAATACTTTGTTTTGTGCATTTCATCTATGGTTTAGTTGATGCATTTCACTAGCCATACATAAACATTTGTTACACATTACTTGAGTACTTTTGGACTATCAACATTTGACATGGTTTATAAAAGGACTTTTGACAATTGGTTTAAACATAGACATCTTATATTGGTGGTTTGGTTTGAGTAAGTGATTTAAGTAACGAGGCATGTGTAATATGATACAAGCATAGTGGATACGCCGCTGGTACTTCCTATATATAAGTGATTGTATGGTATTACATATCGTTGCGTTATTTGAAATTATTTCAATTTAGACATATAACATTTTATACAAATAACATACTTTTCACAATACATTGTTTTACAAACAACTTAACTTATACAAACTCATTTTTACATGGTTATTCATTTAACCATGCATTATTCTCTTATTTATACGTATCATCTGAACTTATTGTTTTTCAAATGATTTACAAAGACAAAGCAAATTACAAGGTTCATGACTAAACATTTTCTTAAACAGATGTCATGAATCTTATTTTCACAAAACCTATGTACTCGCCGGCATTTTTATGCTGACGTACCTATTTTCACATGTGTTTCAGGAAATGAAGCATAAGATTGATCAAAATACACTTAGGCGGACATGGGCCTTAGTGACAATAAAATATGCAAGACTAGTTATTTTGTTATGTTTCTTTGATTGTCAAGACATTGTAACTCTTTTAATCAATAAAACAATATTTCAATTTCCATGTGTTATGAAACAATGATTCTGTTACAACACTCCCCGACGTTTTCCGCCACGTATTGTTGTTCTACGTGGTCGGGGTGTGACATGGAACATTGTGGTCCGAACAGAGGGAAAAGAAAAGGTTAAGGAGATAAAGTGGGAGGAGTTTATTCATAAGTTTCTTGCTAAGTATTGTCCTCCCAGTGAGACTGGGCAACTGGAAGTGGAATTCTTTCAGTTAAAAATGGGAAATAAAACCTATCGAGAGTATGTTTCTCATTTCAACGACATATCTCGAATGGTTTCTTATTTAGCATTGACTGAGGAAGAACTAATCAATAGGTTAATTTGGGTCTACCCTTTGAAATGAGGGTGTTTATCAAATCCAAATCCCCCAAGACTTTTGAAGAAACTGTTGAGGCTGGCGCCGTCATGGCTGCCGAGATGATTCTGTGGCAGGCCGAATCTCCCACACCAAAAAGGAAGTGGGAAGAAAGAAAGGGGGACCCCCGGAATAACAACTTTAAAAGGCCTAAAACATTTCCTCAATGTCAAATTTGCAAACGCTTTCATACGGGGGAATGTCGTTTTCCTTGTCCAAATTGTAAAAAGACGGGTCATGCTCTTCAAGAATGCAAGGAAAAGAAGAAGTGTTTCGAATGTGGAGACCCTAACCACATGAGATTCGAATGTCCCGAACTCAAAAGAAATAATAAGACACAACCAAATCAGCCAAAAGGGCGTGCATTTGTACTCACCACGGAAGAAGCCAAGACCAATACAGACGTTATCACGGGTATGTATCTTGTAAATGATGTATATGCGCGTGTGTTATTTGATACCGGTGCAAATAGAAGTCTAGTGTCGGCTACCTTTAGACCTTACTTGAACCAGGCGTCCCAAAACCTAGATCATTCCCTTACAGTAGAAATGGCTGATGGAAGTCAAAGAGAGATAGTTGACATTGTTAAGAATTGTAAAATAAGCTTAAACAACCATGTTATCCCTATATACCTAATGCCTATGGAACTTGGATAATTCGACATAGTCATAGGAATGGACTGGTTAACACCATATCATGCGGAAGTTATATGTGATAAAAGGATCGTCCGACTCCGATTACCCAACGGCAAACAGCTAACTGTATCGGGAGACCGCACTGACAAGACTAAGGACCTTATCACGATAGCAAAAGCACATAAATGCCTAAGGAAAGGGTATGTTGCCTTTTTAGCTTATGTCGTAAACACTACAGAAAAGTAGAAGGTCGAGGACGTACCAGTAGTACGAGAATACCCCGAAGTGTTTCCCGATGAGCTCCCGGGACTACCATCGGATAGACAGGTTGAGTTTCGCATTGACCTAGTTCCCGGTACATCACCGATTGCTAAGTCGCCGTACAGACTAGCCCCGACAGAAATGCAAGAACTCAAGAATGTCACACCCCTTTCTAAGGCGGAAGCACGAGGTGTGATCATGAAAGGTTCTCATTGCAACGAAAGGTAAACATACTACATGCTCGTAAAAATAACATCAAATACCAAACATTCCATAATTTGAAAACATAAGTTTAGCGTTTACATCATGAGATAGCATGAAACATTGTCTTGAAAGTTTACAACTTTATTAAAAGATAAACATAAGCGACATCCACAAGCATGAGTAAGACCGCGCGCACATCCACTTTAGTTACCTGAAATACGTGTAAGTTTTGAAAAACGTCAACATAATGTTGGTGTGAATTCATGCAGTTCTTGTAATGTATGTTTGTATACTTTGTATGAAAAACATGGTATGTATCTTGTATAAATCACGTATTCTTGTATAAATCATGTATTTCTGTATGTATCAAGTGTTAATGGGTTGCAAGGCCATTAACATGTGACATGAAATAGGAAGTCACCAAACCATAGGCATTTTCTAGTAGTCGATTCACGACTGAGACACAAAAACACTACTCGGTACTAGTTGTCTCCAAGAGTGGGGCTGCCCTGAAACCCATTAGATCTAACCTTTTGTTCTGCGGTCTAAGTATGTACACGATTTCTTGTATTCAATTCTTGGCACTAGTTTTCACCAAGAGTGCTTCTTGTTTTAGTACACATCATACCATTTTGTAAACATTGAAGTATTTGTAACATGTATTTCACCCCCGAAGTTATAAAACTGAAAACAGTTAAAAGAAAAGGGGCAGCATGAACTCACAACTTTGCGTTCCTTGCGTCTTAAACTTCACCGGGTTTTGCTTATAATGCGTCGTGACCTAAACGTGTTTTATTATCGTTAGTCACTAGACTTGTATCGCACAAGCACAAGTCACTATCTTTTGTATATGTATTCTTGTGTTAAAAATACTTTATATTTTTAACTAAATGTCTTACTTATATTATTTTCTCAAAAATAAACATAAGTTTCTTGTATTTTGCACCCGAATTATGTATCTTGTATGTCGTATGTGTATTTTTGTGTTTTTACTTCTCAAGAGTATTTAGTGTATTTTCAAGTCCTAATACACTATCAAGTATAATACATACTACATACATTTAGCATAACATTTTGTGATCAACAAATATATATATTTTTCTCCAAAAATATACATACTTAATATCAATTTTATTCTTGAAGAAATCATCATTTCTTAACACAAAAATTAGGGAAACCTTGGTAAATGCTTTTAGGTACATTTTTAGGGAATAAGTGCCTCAGAACTTATATTTTTCTAAGTGTCAAAATTTATAGAAATTTTGACAGAGTTTCCCCTAAAAATGGAGGTTTCCCATGTTTTCAAAACATGTGTTTATTTTCTTTTAAAATCATCATCAATCAACTTCAACAACTATCATCAACAACATACGCTAATTTCCTTATTTCATGAACTTGAAAATTTTATAAAAATGTGTAGTAACTTACTAGTGTATTTAGTAAGTCTTGTTACCTCTTTAAAGTGTGATTGCTTCTTTAGAAATTTCATTTTTAAAGAATATGATTCTTTACAACTTATGTTCATGTTTTCCAAAAATGTTACTTCTTGTATTTTTCTTGTTACACCTGTGTATCTTTACTTTATTAACCACCAAAAATAAGGTTTATTTGTTTAAGAACCAAGATTAAGTAAAACTTGTATTTTTAACTTGCTTCTTTTGAAAAACCACTCATGGATATTTAGATCTACATGTTTATCATCTTACTTTGATCTTTATTTTTAGGAAAACATAGTGTTCTTTCAAGTTCATGATCTTTTTGTGGATGATTCATAATCTTTAACATGTTCATCCCCTTATCTTGCTAGATTATGTTTTTAATCATGATCTAGCAAGATTGTATGATGATCTACATCATTTCTACCAACAACCTATAACCAACAAGCATAACAATTCATGTACATCAAGTTTTCTTCATATTTAAAGCTTATGTTCAAGTTTACTTCTTATGATTCATTAGTGTTCTTGATGTTTTTGAACATGATTCATCATTAACCACTTAGAATAGATGTAAAATAGCAAGATCAAAGTTCTTACCACTAGCACAAGGCTAGGGATGATCAAGTGAAGAAAACAAGTGGTTAATAGCAAACGAAGAAGGTTCTTGAACTTCCGAAAGCTCCTAGCTTCCTTATGCACCTTCTAACACCTTGAGGAAAGCTTGGAATTGGATGATCTTGGGTTGATGATGGTGGTGGTGCTTGGTGGTTCTCGGCCGAGGGTGTAGAGAGGAGGAGGGAGAAAGTGTGTGTGTTTTGATGGGTGTAGCAAATGAAGTTATGGTCATGTGGGTATTCTTATAATCCAATTCTAGTCCTTAACCTTTGTATAATATGTTCACAATATGGAAACAAGATCCAATAAAATATTCAATTAAAATCCCATGTGGGATTATGTCTCCCAACCGTCCAACATTAGGGGGGGGGGGGGGGTAAGTGTAACATTCCAATTGTAAGTTGCATGATCTAGTTAGGTTTTAATGGTACTAGTTGGGTATTTTTATGTATTTAGTATTTATGAGATGTAATATGATGTTCAGTGACCATAACTAGCTTTGAAATACTAAAACAGTGCTTCTAGTAAAAATTTGATGTTTTGGGTAGTGTCCGGTTGTTCGGTGAGATACCGGTTCGTTAAAGTGCTAAATTGCACCGGTTAGTGTCCTTTAAGTACCCTTTTGTAACCCTTTCAATTCCCGACACTTAGGGAAGTATTCTGGATGATAAAATGAAATTTCTGCATGATATTTATATGTTTAAAAGCTGATTTGAGCTGAATTTATTAAAATTCTGCACTTAAAGTGCATTTCGGGTGCTTTTTGGTGCGTATTTTAGCTTCCGTAATGTCTATATATATGTACTCTTGGGTTTTAATGTATTCTTGTTGTTGGACCTACACCTAGGCTCCAATTTTATTGTCTGACTGCTTTCTGCAGAATTGTTGACACAATGTGTCTTACCGGTGAGTTTACTAGTATTTCTGACGCAACGCAGTTCATTATTGCATAATGTAATTCTTGTAGTATAAAACGTGCATGAATTCACTTGTATTGTATGAAATCAGATAATGTTGACATTAAAGCACATAACTGTAATCATCAAGAAATAATTAAAGTGTACGGAAGTTACCGGTTTGGTGCCAGTTATCACAAAGAAGCAACTACAAGAGTTGCTTGAAAAGGGGTTTATCCAACCTAGTTCGTCGCCATGGGGAGCACCCATCTTGTTTGTCAAGAAGAAAGATGGGACGATGCGCATGTGCATCGATTATAGAGACTTGAATAAAGCCACTATAAAGAATAAATACCCTTTACCCAGGACCGATGACTTATTTGATCAATTACAAGGGGCAAGCTATTTCTCTAAAATAGACTTGAGGTCTGGATACCACCAAGTGAAAGTTGCACTAGAAGACATACCTAAGACTGCCTTCAGGACTAGGTATGGTCATTATGAATTTTTGGTAATGCCATTTGGATTAACCAACGCACCTGCAGTGTTCATGGACCTCATGAACATGGTTTGTAAACCTTACCTCGATAAGTTTGTAATCGTTTTCATTGACGATATCCTTATCTACTCTAAGAATGAGGTAGAACATGAACAACACCTGGGAGCAGTCCTTGAATTGCTCAAGAAAGAAAAACTCTATGCAAAGTTCTCTAAGTGTGAATTTTGGACACGTGAGGTGCAATTCCTAGGCCACGTGATAAATGAACATGGAATACAAGTTGACCCTGTAAAGATCGAGGCCATCAAGAAATGGGAAGTACCGAAGAATCCCACTGAAATCAGAAGATTTCTGGGGTTAGCAGGATACTATATAAGGTTTATTCAAGACTTCTCAAAGATTGCAACACCATTAACCACACTAACCCAGAAAGCCTCTAAGTTTAATTGGGGACCTAAACAAGAAGAAGCCTTTAACATGATAAAGCATAAGTTATGTAGCGCCCCAATACTGTCACTTCCTGAAGGAACGAAAGATTTTGTCGTCTACTGTGATGCATCTCACTATGGTATGGGATGTGTACTCATGCAAAGAGGCAAAGTGATTGCCTACGCCTCTAGACAGTTGAAGATTCATGAACGGAACTACACAACCCATGATTTGGAACTTGGTACCGTAGTGTTCGCATTGAAAATTTGGAGGCACTATCTTTACGGTACAAAGTGCACTATCTATAGTGACCATAAAAGTTTAAAACATATATTTGAGCAGAAGGAGCTCAATATGTGTCAGAGACGATGGATGGAGTTATTAAGTGATTACGACTGTGAGATCCAATACCATCCAGGTAAGGCAAACATAATAGCAAATGCTCTAAGTAGAAAAGAGAAACCTCAACGAATTAGAATTCATGCAACCAGAATAGAGGTTAAAACTAGTCTCTTAGATCAAGTTAAGAATATACAACAAGAAGCCTTAAAAGAGAATCATATTGTAAAAGAAAGAATGATTGGGAGACTAAAGCTACTGACAATGAGAAATGATAATATCCTTAGGTTCAACAATAAGATATGGGTTCCTAATTTTGGAGGACTGCATGATACAATCTTAGAGGAAGCTCATAAGTCTAAGTATTCCATTCACCCTGGCAGTGACAAGATGTATAAGGATTTAAGGAGAGATTATTGGTGGTCGGGAATGAAGCGATCTATTACCCATTATGTGGAAAAGTGCCTTACATGCCTAAAAAGGCAGAACATAAAAAACCCTCTGGATACTTGCAACAACCAGAGATTCCAGAATGGAAATGGGAGAAAATCACCATGGATTTTATCACGAAGCTCCCAAGGTCAAGTCACGGTTATGATACTATTTGGGTAATAGTGGACAGACTGACCAAGTCTGCACACTTCATGCCAATTCGTGAGGACTATAAGATGAACAAGCTAGCTCTAATTTACATCAAAGAAATAGTCTCATGACATGGGGTGCCTGTATCGATCATATCAGACAGAGATAGTTGTTTCACATCTAAATTCTGGCAAAGTTTCCAACAAGAGTTGGGAACCAAGCTTAATCTAAGCACTGCATATCATCCTCAGACGGATGGGCAGAGTGAATGGACTATTTAGACATTAGAAGATATGCTTCGGGCTTGTGTAATTGATTTTGGTGGAAGTTGGGACACTCATCTACCACTCATCGAATTCGCCTACAATAATAGCTATCACACCAGCATCAAAGCTGCACCTTATGAAGCTTTATACGGAAGAAGGTGCCGAACTCCTATCTGTTGGACGGAAGTAGGGGAAAGTCAACTATCAGGACCATAAATCATTGTGGAGACCACAGAAAAGATCCAACAAATAAAAGAAAGGATGAAAAGTGCTCAAGATCAACAAAAGAGTTATGCAGATAAGAGGCGTAAACCCCTAGAGTTCCAACTAGGGGATAAAGTAATGCTTAAGGTATCGCCTCTGAAAGGAGTGATTCAGTTTGGAAAGAGAGGAAAGTTGAAACCCCGATACATTGGGCCATTTGAAGTAACAAGCAAAGTAGGACCAGTGGCTTATCGGCTAAAACTTCCTGAACAGCTGGCAGGAATACATAATACTTTTCATGTATCAAATTTAAGGAAGTGCCTAGTGGACGAAGCCCAACAAATACCCTTGGAAGACGTACAGGTTGACGAAAAACTCAACTTCATTGAAGAACCACTACAAATCGAAGATAGGAAGGTTAAAAGTTACGCAAGAAGGAAATCCCGTTAGTCAAAGTCAAGTGGAACGCACGTCATGGATCCAACTTTACATGGGAATTAGAAAACATAATGAAAGATAAGTACCCTCATCTTTTTAAGTGATGACAAATTTCGAGGATGAAATTTTTGTAAGGAGGGAAGGATGTAATACCCCGAACCTTAATGTACTGGTTATAAACGTATGAATTATGTAATTTATATTTCATATGTTGTTAAACGAGTAAGAAGATTGTGTGAAAGGTGAAATATCTTGACAAGCCTTGGCTAATATAGGAGACCGTTTAATATTAATAATTAAATGTATTATTTTTTACCTTACTCCGTTTTTAATGAAACTTAGGTTAAAACATAGATAAAAATATGCTCGTTCTAATGACATATTCATCGTTTTATAAAACGTCATATTGTAAAAGTTATACGAGAAAAACAAGTGAAACAGCTGAATTAATATATATAAGCAAGCAAGCTAGCAGGTCAAGCAGGCAGGTAGGCATGTCAATTGTATCCCAAATCGACCCAGAAAGGTTTTGAGGTGCTTGCTTGCTTCCTTTAAATAAGAGTCTCAGTAGTTTGTTTAGGTACCAGTTTCTTTAACGGGAATGCTCTAGTATAGAGAATCCTGAGTATACGATACCCCATTGGGTATTGTTAGTAGTCGTTTTTGGAGTGCGAGTAGAAGCAGGAGTAGGGAAACTCTACATCAACGTATCGTAGATAGTTTTACGGTATGCTTTCGTTTACGTCTATGTTTAGTTATTTATTATTTAATTTTAGTAGTTAATAGGAGTATTATTATTAGTAGTAATATTATTATTAGTAGTAGTAATGTTAGTATTAATTTTAGGTACTAGGGTTATTGTCAGGGGCGGGTATTGGGTAGCCTAGCCTTAGTTAAGCATAGACTGATCAACCATGCTTAAACAAGGCAGCGCTAACCAATATCCAACCATGATAATGACTAGTTAGGTGTACTATTACCTAACCTAGGATTATGTAATTGTGTCAGGACCTTGAGACATAACCCAGTCGTGCTAGCGGCTGTTAAGCAATTGCTAATCAGGTGAGTCATCATACTTGTCTTTTAAACTGTGATAGTATACTCGCCCATAACTGGTAATATGAGAATGCTGCAGTATGCATGTATCAGTAGGGGTATATGGGATCCTATTATGATTAATGAGGTGTGTCACTCTGGGAAGGGTAATAAGGTGTTGTATCCACAGGCACTTCGTGCTTATAAGGTCCAGCGACACACACTCATACCTATGTGACGGCCGTAGGGGGACACAGCTGGAGGACCAGCATGTCTCTTGTACGGTGGTTTGTGACAAGTCAAATGTGACCTATAAGGTTCAATGAGGCCCAACCTGACTATAACGTGGTCACATGCCCATATTATGTATGCATATAATGTAAACTGTGGTCTGTCTTTATAAAAATTGTATAGTATGAGCTCACCAGTATATATCTGACGTCGTTTTGAGTATACTTATCTCAGGTGAGTCATGAGGAAAGCTATAGGAACTACTTGACAGTTGTGGAGTTTTAAAAGATCAAGGAATTCTTAGTTGCCAAAAGTTTGTAAATAAATAAAGTGTTGTACTCAGACTATTATAAGTTTTAATGAAAGTTTAGTTTGTTTCCGCTGTAAGTGTATCAATTGTGCATAATCACCCGGGTTACGGGGTGGGTGTTACATGGCCCAATAACATTAAAACATGGGCAAGGCCCAATGACATTAAAACATGGGTAAGGCCCAATAACATTAAAACATGGGCAAGGGCCCAATGACATAAATACATGGGCAGAGGCCCAATGACATAAAAACATGGACCAAGGCCCAATAACATAAAGACATGGACAAGGCCCAATAACATTAAAACATGGGCAAGGCCCAATAACATTAAGACATGGGCAAAGGCCCAATGACATAAAAGACATGGGAAGGACCCAATAACATAAATGACATGGGCTAGGCCCAATGACACGCGTGCAAGGCATGAGAACATGTGAAGGGTGAGGCCCGTTCACACATGTTCAATACAAAGAAAATATATATACCATTGTGAAGGAAATATATATATATAACAATCGAACGAACAATCTACCAACACTCTAAAATACAAAGTTGTTCCAAAGATGACAAGTGAAAACATAATAAGAAATCAAGATAAACAACTTGTACGAGGTCCGATAAGACCTAAGTGTCTAATAAAATTACTACACATGTAGGTTACTCACGCGTACGGACGCTCAATCTCAGTATTACAATACACGGAACGCAAATATGTGAGTTCATGTCCCTCCTTTCAATGATTTCAATGTTTTGTTTGTAAAGCAATCGAGGGGAAATACATGTCTTAACAAACGGTGTGTTAGCTATGGGTTTAGATGATAACATGATCAATATGCGTAAGTAGGATGATGACATTAGTAACCATTAATCACTTAGTGACCAAGGTGCAAAAGGTATAGATCTATCGAGCTTGAGGCGCGCTACACTCCAGGTTGGTATACCCTTAGGAGTGCTTTTGTGATCCCTATGATGTCAAAGTTGTCTCGGGTTGGTTACTTACTTATGGCACATATGTCATGGTGCAAGCTACACAATGATAGATCCTTAAACTCCATGAATGCTAATTACATACCATGATTTCATTAGAAGATAACACTTATGAGATTTCACATGATAACAATAACTGCATGAACTCGCTTAACTTTTGTTGACTTTTTAAACTACATGTATTTCAGGAAACAAGGCTTGAGCCGGTGACACACTACGGGAAACGGGAATAACAATGACAATGATTGCCGCTTTTGGAGGATTTGTCTTCTATATCCCAACTTCGTATGGGTATGTGGTGGACACAACCTCAATAGGTTTTATGTCAAAGACAATCTTTTGTGAAGTGTAATATAACTTAAAATCTATGTGTTGGAAAACTTGTAAACTTTTGTTGAAATCAGTATATCTATGGCATCGTTGGTTTA
The DNA here is from genome assembly GCA_030545235.1 of Helianthus tuberosus. Classification (NCBI taxonomy): domain Eukaryota; kingdom Viridiplantae; phylum Streptophyta; class Magnoliopsida; order Asterales; family Asteraceae; genus Helianthus; species Helianthus tuberosus. Next base: position 120,868,597 of record CM060396.1, on the reverse strand, counting down.
TATTGTTTACACATTTGGATGCAATGATTACCTTTCTTACGTCACACACAATACGCTTCCGCTACTAGCAGGGTGTGACAAACAACTATTCCTAATTATGCCTTCAACAGCTCAACACAACTTAGCCAGCCACGAAACAGTTTTCCTTTAGCTCCACAAGGGGGGCACTCCAGCAGGGTCCACACAAGCGTGTTTCCTACCTGCCCAACCGAACGCAAGAACATCTGTTGGTCGAAGAGTAGACCTCCTCTCAAGCGGGTCTGTCCGAAAATTCGCAATGGCCTCTTTTGTGATTTACACGGTCTGTCGGGGTGTTATACAAATTTGTGATTTACATTTTTTTATATTTAAGCCGTGTAGTACACAAGTTTCTAACCTAGTTATTTATAAACCAATACTAAGTCTTATTTATCTTCATCGAAAAGTATAGTCTTGCCCAATATTTAGGTAGTGTTTGGTATGCAGGAATGGGAGGTGGAATGGAATGAACTGTTGCGAGGGAATGAAAAAAAGTGTGTTTGGTTGGTCAACGTAATGGAATCACCCATTACATAAATCATTCCATTCCCTCAAATTCATTCGATCCACTCCCCCTGTTTTTTTTTTCCATTCCATTCCCTCTCTCAACCTATGTCACAAACACCGCCCATCACCTCCACCATATACCACCACCACCTGCAGTCGTCACCACCTGCCACCAACCTATGCTGACCACCACCACCGTCCTTCGCCGCCACCGCCGCCACCGCCGCCCGCCACCACTACCATCGCTGCCACCCGCCATCGCAAACCACCGCCACTCCGACCACTACCGCTACCCTCCGCTGACCACCACCACCATCCTCCGCTGCCACCACCCGCTACCGTCGACCACCACCACCTATCGTCGTCCTCGCCACCACCATCGACCACTATCGCCGCCAGCCGCCACCACCACCGACCACCACCACCCTCCGCCGGCCACCACCACCGTCATCCACGGCCACCTCCCGCTACCGTTGACCACCACCACCCACCGTCGTCGTCGCCACCACCATCAACCACCATCGCCGCCACCCGTAACCACCGACAACCGCCACCCTGACCACTACCGCCGACCACCACCACCATCCTCCGTGGCCACCACCCGCTACCATCGACCACCACAACCCACCGTCGTCGCCACCACCATAGCTGCCACCTGCCACCGCAGACCACCGCCAATCCCGACCATCGCTACCGCTAACAACCGCCACCCACCACCGCTACCACCGACCACCGCCACCCATCGCTGCCACTGTCACTAGCCGCCACAGATCACCGCCACCACCGATCGCCGATTTAATTCATTCCTCTTTTTTTACCTACCAAACAACACAAGATAATGATTTATTTCTTTCCTGCATGGTAACCAAACAAGACTATGGAATGTAATGATCCATTTCATTCTTTTTTCCATTCCATTACTTCATCCATTCCATTTCTTCGTCTATTCCATTACGCCATATCAAACAGAGTATTAGAGAGAGTGTTTGGAATTGAGTTTGGTTAATAAGTCAATAAGTTATTTACAAAAGACAGGATTTAGGGTGTTTTTTCAAATAACTTATTGGCTTCAATAAATTAACAAGTCATTTCCAAACTCAATCCCTAACACCTCTTAAAGTTGATTTAACAACCGTCACGTATGGTTGATAAGTTATTTTTTAAGTTAAACACACTAAAACTAAACTTTAGTGTATATACTTGATGCAATAATTGTGATGACATGATATATATTTGAATTTGGATAATTTATAACCCAACCAACTCTTTTTGGATTTAAATTTATAAAACACTTATCCACATATAAAGCATTATTCTTCATTTAAATATAAAATAAAGATATTATTCTTTACCCGAGTACAAAACAAAGAATGATACTCATTCTTTGCTTTGCTTCTTGAACTATGTACATTTGGAATAAAGCTAGTCTTCACCCACTATAAAACGAACTAATAATAACATTCTAATCATATGTTATATGATTATCATGAGTCACCAAGCTACAAACGTATTTATTCTTCATTTTCACAATGCAAAACTTCAACTGTGTGTGTAAAAGGTGTGACTGACAAATTGACTGCACCACCGTTATTACTACAAGTGTATCATGTCGTAATGCAATTGCTTCCTCTATAAGTTTTGTGAAGAAATGCTAATAACCTTACAATTCCAAAGTTGGGTGATGGATTGTATTTTGCTCACCAAATGTGGCAGTAGATCGATTCCACAATTGCATGTTGAACAACGATAACAAAGGTCATCTCAATTTGAGACAAGCGCGACGCTTCTAATCATTTGTTATTTTTCAAAGATAAGAGTATGAGAAGGGTGACCTTGGAGTTGTAAGATTGTTGGGATTCTTAACAGATTTATAAAGGGAGTAATTACATGACGACATGCTACACTTGTAGTAATAACGGTGGTATAGTCAACTCGTCTGTCACACCGTTTACATATGTTGTTGAAGTAGTGCCTCATGAAAATGAAGAATAAATATGTCTGTACCTGGTCATTGATGATAATTTTTACAATATATGTGACTTAGAATGTGATTCTCACTTCAACTTTATTTTAAATATCTGTAGTTCATGATGGAAAGCCAAAGAATGACTAAATGAGTATGATTCTTTGTTTTATATACAGGATTCTTTGTTCTATGTAGGTAAATAATTATATTTTTGTTTTATATTATATAAAGAATAATGCTATGGATAAATATATATATATAAGCTGGATGTATATGTGTGTGAGTGTGTTTTGTCTTGTAGTGGATCGTCCAAATCGTCCACAAGTGGACGAGGAGGACGCTAGAGGGGGACGCTGGAGTGGGGCGAAATGGCTGGAGGAGCGGTGCCGGTGGGGGACGGTCCAAAACCGATCCCATACCGAGCAGCCTAATACGCACCGAATGTTCAAGACCAGTTACAAAAATGTCATTTACAAATGCTCCATAACTAAGAAACCATGTGGGCCACTCCAAAGGAATCCCCTATTCATTTGAAATGCATGATAGAATACCAAACTTAGAATTTTATCCAGTCAAATGATCAAACCGATGACCCGTTGTTGGAAGGTTGACGACGTGAAGATTCTATGCCATTATTAATATCTTTTACTCCGTTCGGGTCATTTCGTTACCAGTAAGGTTCCGCAAATAGTTGTAGTTTATGACAAAAAAAAAATTATTCTTAGCAAAACCCGATTCGTTACGGTATTTGTACTCTATATTATAGTTTACGATAAAAAAAAAGTATTTACAATGATTTCGTGACGGGAATTTTGTCCGTATCAGTTCGGATTGTTTCCTTACACCATGGTACCAGCAATTGTTGATAAAATTACAACATCAACAGGGAGCAAGGGCGGAACTAATTAAGAATGAGTCATAGCACGGGCTACGGCTCAACCCCGTATTCGTATTCGCACTGTAAATTTTTTTTTTTTATTTTATACATAGCCTACCCAAAAACATATACGAGGATACCCCTAAAAGAAAATTATGAAACTTGATATTATTCATTAAGCCCAAAACATGTTTAGTAACAAAACCTAAATAATTAGTTTTATGATAATTAAGCACAAATTGTAATAACTAATAAAGTTCATATAACCTTGTGCATCTTATGGTTGAAATGAGAACACATAGTTCTTGTTCTTTGTTTTATTGGGTAGTGAAACTAGCTTTGGTTTTACCGGTTGCAACCGCAACCGTTGAAAGATATTTTTTTTTGAAAATTGAAGATTATCAAGACGGATTTACGCAATCGAATGGGCCCGTAATTTTTGAACAATGTCATGTTTGTGCGGTCGAACATGATTTTTTTCTTAAAGTAAAAGACGATGATGTGATAGAATGATTTCAATCTATGAAAAAAAAGAAGAGGCCAAATCTATTAGTTAGTTGTTTACTTTATTTATTTATTGTTTTTTTTTAATATTGTATGATTGCACGGTAAAAAAAAAGTTTAGGATACCCCTGATTTAATGGGCTAGTTCCGCCACTGACAGGGAGGTTTGGTTAATCTTAAAGGGGTAAGGAGTAAAATAATAATTAAAATTATTTTATTAATATCTAGTAGTATTAGTTTTATTATTATTTGTTTAGATAAGTATTGTTTAGTATTTAAATCAAAGAAGAAATACAATTGGTATTAGTCTAGGATTTTTAGTCTTTAAATAATGAGTTCTTGTAATCAAATTTATTCATTCACAATCTCGTTTGCATTCATCTCTGATCTCGTACTTAGATTCAACAAATGGTATCAGAACCATGATTTTGAGTCATTTTCTGAGAAGGAGAGCCGCCCCTCATGGGGATGCAGCGGTGATGAAAAGGGATCTGGTGGTGGTTGTGTGGTGGCAAACCACAAATGGATGCGATGACGAGTGGACGACCGGCGAGAGAAATAGTGATTCCGTGGCACAAGAAAAAAAAAGGTATGTGTGGAGAATTGTTTCTCGTGATTGGTGTATGAGTAGAAATCAATTAAAGTGGTTAGTGGATTCAATAAAAGGAAGTAAAGAGTCCGTGACTACTAATCGAATCTAGATGAAAACACATTTTTAAGCTAGGTCGAAGCGTGTGTCGTTCGCATTCTTCAGGATGAAGTGGCGTTGTGACTACCAGAAGAAGTAATGTTAGTACCGGTAATATGTTGTAACCAAAGACGATAATAGTACTGTGTCTATTGAAGATGTCAATGGAGGTCATGTGTTTACCGAAGTTGGTGCGTTACATCGAGACAAAATGAGTCAAAATTGAGAAGAAGACTTATGGAAGTTGATGTTGAGAGGGAGTGGTAAAATTACATCAACATGGAGGTTTGATTGATCTCAAAGGGGTGGTCTGGAGGAGATCTTAAGTCGAAGGACTAAACGAGTAAAATAATAATTAAAGTTATTTAATTATTATTTGAATATAGTTTTAGTTTTATTATTATTTTTTAGATAGGTATTGTTTAGTGTCACACCCCCAAAATCCACGCGGAGTATCACCGCTTGGAGGCGTGACATGACCAGGATCAAGCCACCAATCATATTGAACATCACAAGTAATAAGTAAAACTCAACCACACAATATGAAAGGTGTTTCAAAACAAAACGTAGTTAAGTGTTTAGCGGAAGCATAATTGTAAAACCCAATGCAAGTATTAAGTACGAAATAAAGTAATGTTTTTAGCATGGCACACACTGCCATGTCCCACAACGACCGCGCCTCCCTGTGCAAGCTCCATGAGTACCTAACGACCTGCAAGGCATGTAACAACGAGTCAACAACAAAGTTGAGCGAGTTCACAGTTGGTTGTTTAGATATAGCATTCGTTTCGTAAATCATATGTTCGTTTTGTAAACCATGTATCGTATTGATTCGTATCGCAGTCTCTCAGACATGTTTGCGAAGATTAGTGGGGGCTTCCCATGTGTTACTAAACCACGCGTATCGACTGCTACGAAAATGTAAGAGGTGCCCTAAGTCAATGTCTATCAGCATTGACCCTTTGCCCATAGTCCATTAGTACACGCCCGTTCGGACGACACGGTGTGAGGTTTGTTAAACCTAATAGCGCTATTAACTAATGACCCGCTCGCCATAGGCCTCGGCGATTAAGTCGATATAAATGAGGGACTTCATGATAGAGGTTTGGTCCAGTGTGTAATCTTGGCATCCTACCCACGGAGGATGGCCGTACGTATCCTACCCAAGGAGAATACGCGAGGTTGTAGTTACCGTTTAATTCATTAACCCATTCCCAACCCTTGGGAATCCCATGCCTTGGAAAGAGTGTGAACTCACCTTGGTTTGCTCGGTATGCTAAAGAAATACACGCTCACAAATAATCAGTCACGACCTATAGTACGCACGTATATACAACCAGTTTCGTTCGTAATGACTCGCATGTAAATCTAACATCACATAGTGCTTGGAAGTTAACCTCATGTATGACGTAAGCAATTAATCAATTTCATGCAATTCATGCTTCACATTCACATAAGTGTCTTTCACAGTTTGCTATAACATGGTTATTCATTATTATCCTGGACAGGGTTAACTGGTTTAACAAGGTTAACATATTTAACAAAGTTAATAACCTAAACAGAGTTAACACACTTAACAGGAATAATAAACTAACCAAGCAAATCAACTAACTGAGTTAATAACTAATAGAGTTAATAACTTAACAGGATTGATAAGCTAACAATGTTACTGTGCTACGAAAACTACATGTGCCGAAAACACATGTTTGGCGGAATCCCTTGGGCCGAAATCCCTTTGGGCCGATATCTCTTTGGGCCGAAATCTCTTTGGGCCGAAATCCCTTCAGTGACGAAATCCCTTTGGATTTCCTCGAGATATATTTTCGTCGAGGTGGGGGGGTTTTCGTCGGAATACATCATCATCAACATCAGTTACACAAATCAATTCATGACATCCATTTAATCATCACACAATCATCAGCAAGTTATTGTGATTATCAAGAACCCTAACCATCATTAACTGTTACGTGATTAAATCATCATCTCTATCATACCAGAGCATCAATCATAAGAAAAGAATGAATACAGATTATGAATTTATAATTAACCCTAACTATTAACAGATTCACTGTCTCCTCATGACAGAATATCAGATCATCATAACCATAACATCACACTACATAACATTTATCAGGAACCCTAGTTTCCACATCGCATAATCGAACACTATTAGCAAGTTAAAATGTTTTTCCGATCCTGATCACGTTCATATCATACAAGATAAATCATTCAATCATATCATGTTTCGTATACAATTATATAACTGATCGATCATATACAATTCTTTCAAGAACACAACCAACAACATAACAATGTATATTCAGATCTGAAAACAACTAAACGTGAAAGCCACTAACCGAACTCAGAATGATCAACAAGAGATCTGGCTTCGAATGAGGGGAGGGCTGCCGTCGACTTGAGGGTGAGAGTTAGGGTTTGACGATTAAAACGTTTACGTAAAGGTTGAGGCAAAGATATAGTGGATCGCTACTGGGCCAAAGGCCCACTTTGATTTTGTTGACACAAGTTGACGAAAACACTAAGGTGTTTTCGTGAGGGAGGTGTTTTCGGATGGGGGGTTGATTTCGTGGGTGTGGGTTTTCAGCTAGAGGGTGTTTGATCAAAGTTCCCCTTTTTAATTACACATAACACAATACTAATATGAAACATATTATTAACATACACTCAATTGGAATACACACCATATATATAACATATCAATCACAATAAGATTTAACATATTACAAACGTATACAGTTGTGAAACAAACAAGTCGTGCGAATAAACAACTTAAACAATTAACGCGCAATTAATGCGAAGATGGAAATCTTGGAAACTCGAGTTGTCACATTTAGTATTTGAGTCAGAGAAGAAATAGAATTGTTATAAGTAGGATGTTGAATCCTTGTAATCAAGTTTATTCATTCACAATCTCGTTTGTATTCATCTCTAATCTCATACCCAGATTCAACAATAGCTATAGTATACGACAAAAAAGAACATTCTTAACAAAACTTGGCTAGTTATAGTACATGTAATCTATATTATAGTTTACTATATGAAAAATTATTTACTAATGGTTTCATAAAACAAAAGTTGTCCTAATATAACCCAAAAAAAAGTTGTGTAACCAAAAAATTATAGTCATGTTTTACATTCCATAATACCAACATCATTACCGGTGATGTTGTTTAGGCAGCATCGGTTTCATTCGTCATGATTTGGAATTTCATCCCGAAATTCTGTAGTAGCTTCAGCCTCAGTAGTGGTTGCACTGTTTCCGAACAACTGGGGATACTTGAGTTTCATTTGATCTTCTCGTTCCCAGGTGAACTCTGGGCCACGACGGGAGTTCCAACGAACTCGAACAAGATGTATTCTGGTGTGCTTGAGGACCTTAACATCCTGGTCCGTGATTTCAACTGGTTCCTCGACGAATCGCAACTGATCATCGATAGTGAGCTCCTTCAAAGGAAATATGAGGGTCTCATCTGACAGACACTTCTTCAGATTTGACACGTGAAAAACGTTGTGAACTGCACTGAGTTCTGCGGGCAGATTTAGTTTGTAGGCCACCTTGCCTATTTTCTCAATGATTTCGAACGGTCCGACATATCGCGGATTGAGCTTGCCCCGTTTACCAAAACGAACCACACCCTTCCAGGGTGAAACTTTGAGTAGCACTCGATCCCCAACTTGGAACTCGAGTGGTTTCCAGCGATTGTTTGCATAGGCTTTCTGACGGTCGCGAGCTGCCGCCATGCGTTGTCGTATCTGAGAAATTCTTTCCGTTGCGTCTACCACCAGTTCTGGACCCGTGATCTGACTGTCACCCACCTCTGCCCAACAAAGAGGTGATCGGCATTTACGTCCGTATAATGCCTCGAATGGAGCGGCTTGAATGCTGGTGTGGTAACTGTTGTTATACGAAAACTCCACTAATGGGAGGTGTTTTTTCCAGCCGTTGCCTAAATCGATAACACATGCACGAAGCATGTCTTCTAGAGTTTGGATGGTGCGTTCAGACTGCCCATTTGTTTGCGGATGGTAAGTTGTGCTCATGTCTAATCGTGAGCCAAAGGACTTGTGCATTGCTTGCCACAGTTCAGAAGTAAAACGTGCATCACGATCAGAGATAATAGAGGTTGGCACCCCGTGCCTCGAAACCACTTCCTTAAGATAGACGTCTGCTAGGGTGGAGAACTTATCCGTTTCCTTGATAGCCAAGAAGTGTGCAGACTTTGTGAGTCGATCCACGATCACCCGAATAGTATCATTCCCACGTTGAGATCTAGGCAGGCCAGTAATGAAATCCATGGAAATTTGCCCCCATTTCCATTGTGGTATCTCTGGTTGTTGGAGTAGGCCTGATGGTTTCTGATATTCGGTCTTGACTCTCGCACAAGTCAAACATTTGCTAACGTAAGTTTCTATGTGAGCTTTCATGCTAGGCCACCAATACGTAGTCCTGAGATCGTGGTACATCTTATCCGAACCAGGGTGTACCGAGTAACGAGACTTATGCGCTTCATCCATCACAAGCTCGCGTAAATTGCCATAGAGTGGGACCCAGATGCGTCCTGTTACGTAATAGGCACCGTCTTCCTTTTGTTCTAACCGTTGCCTTGAGCCGCGTAGAGCTTCAGCCCTGGCGTTTTCTGGTTTCTATGCTTCTACCTGAGCATCTCGTATCTGTGAAGGAAGACTAGACTGAATAGTGAGTTGCAACGCTCGTACACGCCTAGGTGTAGTATCCTTTCGACTGAGGGCGTCGGCCACCACATTGGCTTTGCCCGGATGGTACTTTATAGCACATTCATACTCGTTTAAAAGCTCGACCCATCGATGCTGACGCATGTTTAATTCCTTCTGTTTGAAGATATGCTCGAGACTTCTGTGATCGGTGTAGATGGTGCACTTGGTACCGTACAGGTAATGTCTCCATATCTTGAGTGCGAAGACAACAGCTCCCAGCTCCAGATCGCGTGTCGTGTAGTTCCTTTCATGAACTTTAAGTTGGCGTGAGGCGTAGGCTATGACCTTGTCACGTTGCATCAACACACATCCAAGACCCTGAATGGATGTGTCGCAATAGACCACAAAATCGTCTGTGCCCTCTGGCAATGAGAGAATAGGCGCGCTACAGAGCCTATCCTTTAAGTGTTGAAATGCTGATTCCTGAGCATTACTCCAACGATAGGTGACGCCTTTCTGCATTAGTAAAGTGAGAGTTACGCAATCTTGGAAAAATCCTTGATGAACCTCCTGTAGTAACCTGCCAAACCCAAGAATTGGCGAATTTCCGTTGGTGTGCGAGGTGCAGGCCAATTCTTAATCGAGTCTACCTTAGATGGATCAACATGAATCCCATCCTTGTTTACCACGTGGCCTAGAAAGTGGACTTCACGAAGCCAGAAGTCGCATTCTGAAAACTTGGCGTACAGCTGTTCTGCTCGAAGGAGTTCCAAAATGAGTCGTAAATGGTGCTCGTGTTCCACCTGACTCTTGGAGTAGATCAAAATGTCGTCGATGAATACAATCACGAACTTATCCAAGTAAGGCTTGCACACTCTGTTCCTAAGATCGATGAAAACTGCAGGTGCGTTTGTTAACCCGAATGGCATGACCAGAAACTCGTAATGGCCGTAGCGTGTTCTGAATGCTGTTTTGGAGACGTCCTCATCCCGGACTCTCAGCTGATGGTAGCCTGACCTCAGATCAATTTTTGAATAGTAGCTTGACCATTGTAGCTGGTCGAACAAGTCGTCAATGCGTGGGGGAGGATAGCGATTCTTTACGGTCACCTTGTTTAGTTCGCGGTAATCTATGCACATATGGAAGGTACCGTCTTTCTTCTTCACAAACAATACTGGAGCTCCCCAAGGCGAAGAGCTAGGACGAATAAAACCTTTAACCAAAAGTTCTTGCAATTGCTTGGACAGTTCTTCAAGTTCGGTTGGAGCTAAGCGATAAGGTGCTCGAGCTATGGGTGCTGCTCCAGGAGCTAGCTCGATCTGAAATTCGACCTGGCGATGAGGCGGTAGCCCAGGTAAATCTTCAGGAAACACTTGAGGAAAGTCGCGTACTACTGGAATATCCTCTATCTTCTTCTCTTTCGTTGATGCGTCAGTAACAAGCGCTAAAATAGCGGTGTGGCCCTTTCGCAAACACTTCTGGGCCTTAAGGAAGGAGATGATGCCCACTACAGCACCACTCTTGTCGCCTTGAATTTCGAGAGGTTCTTTGCCAGAACGGGGAATACGAACAATCTTCTCTTTGCATAGAATCTTTGCTTGCTATTGGGATAACCAATCCATCCCAATGACGATGTCGAAACTACCCAGAACTATAGGAATGAGATTGATGGAGAAGGTCTACCCAGCTAGGACGAGCTTACAATCTTTAACTACGTGTGTGGCTTCTACACTCTTACCGTTTGCTAACTCTACAACATGCTTGGTGTTTAAGGGAGTTGGTGTGCGTTTTAACAATTGACTAACTTTTAGAGACACATAACTGGTATCGGCACCCGAATCAAATAAAAAAGTAACATAAAAGTCGTCGAGAAGGAACTTACCCATCACCACGTTAGGATCATTCCTTGCGTCACCCTGACCCAGCACGAACACTCGACCCCTGGCACCATTGTTTCCCCCGTTGTTATTCCCATTTCCCTGATTATTGTTGTTGTTGTTGTTCGGATTTTGGTTTAGCTGGGGGCAGTCCCGCTTGAAGTGGCCTTCAGCACCACACTGAAAGCATCCCCTGTTACCTCGCTGTTGCTGCTGGTTCTGTGGAGATGGTGGTTGTTGTTGTTGGTTCTGATTTGCAGGCCGTGAGCTCCTGCAATCCTTAGCTTCATGACCCATCTTGAGACATCTCTGACAACGACCCCTGTTGCACTGACCACTGTGGTGCCTGTTGCATCTGTTGCACTTTGGGTGGTTTCCTCGATATCCACCCTGCCCTTGACTACCAGAAGACTGCTGACCAGGGCTCTGATAGTCATCAATCTTTCGTTGCTGTGCCTGGGGCTGAACTGAAGTCGAACCCCTGCTAGAGGTTCCATCCCACTTTCGTTTATTGTCACTGGGAATAGCAGAAGTAGTGGTAGTAGTAGCACCAATACGTTTAGGCAGCTTGTTCTGTTCCACTGCTTGGTCTGTGAGACGATGAGCAAGACGAGTAACATCCTGGATAGTAGCAAGGTTAGCAACAGTCACATGTCTTTGAATCTCTGGTACTAAGCCCTTGAGGTACAGCTCAATGCGCTTGATGGGAGGATCCACCATAGTTGGACATAACACTGCCAGTTCGTTGGATCGTTTCGTGTACATTTCTATCTCTGACCCCGTCATCTTCAGGTTAAAGAACTCCACTTCCAACTTGTGGATGTCATCACGACTACAGTATTCACGTTTGATCAGTTCCTTGAAATCATTCCATGGGGTGGCGTTAGCAGCCGCCAGCCCCAGCATCTGAACTTGCGCGTTCCACCAAGTTAGCGCAGTGCCTTCGAGAGTACCAGTGGCATATTTCACCCTACGAGCCTCAGGGCATTCACACATTTCGACGATTCGAGCTTCTCGAACCAGTGGAGGAGTCCAACGGCCCCTTCAGTGCCACTGAAAGTAGTAGGACGACAGTCCATAAAAGTCTTGAAAGTACACACAGGAGGCTGAGCGTGTTGACCTGTCGTGTGTGTAAGAGTAAACAAAATTAAGCACAAGTGTTGGTTTACGAGAGTAGGATCCAAGGATCCTAGAGTAAGTTGCGACTACAGGATATACCTCCTGCCTAGGCAGCTGCGAGTGCTGCAGTAACTTGTTCAGTGATCAAAGCCGCCAACTGGGCTTGAGTCATGTTAACGCGTCCACTCATGATCTTCATATCAAAGGAAACACGAGTGAGAAAGGTTCGCGAAAGTGCGATGATAGAAGAGAGTAAGCACGCATGTGTTTTCAAACAATAGTTGTTACGTTTATCTAAGCATACCATGAGCAAAGTTCTATGTAATCTAACAAGTAGGCAATGTAAACAAAAATCGTATCACCTAGAATGTCGAGTCTTGCACGTGGAGTGAAGCGTCGTTGTGGATCGTTGAGCACTGTTCAGGTTATAGTCTGGTTTTAACAAAAACTTTTTCCCTTATTAAAACCAAGTTCACTATGACCAATGGCTCTGATACCATCTGTAACAGCCTAGTGTAACCGCACCATGATATTATCCGCTTTGGTGGCCAGCACGCCCCCGGTGTCCGCCCCTCACGGTTTTCACAACGCGTCATGATGGTGAAGGTATCCAGCCCCTTATAAGGAAATCCCCTTCACAACCGATGTGGGATGTCACAATCCACCCCCCCTTAAGGGGTCCAGCGTCCTCGCAGGACCTGGCACCACCGGTCCGGCCCTGGCTCTGATACCAATCTGTCACACCCCCAAAATCCACACGTGGAGTATCACCGCTTGGAGGCGTGACATGACCAGGATCAAGCCACCAATCATATTGAACATCACAAGTAATAAGTAAAACTCAACCACACAATATGAAAGGTGTTTCAAAACAAAACATAGTTAAGTGTTTAACGGAAGCATAATTGTAAAACCCAATGCAAGTATTAAGTACGAAATAAAGTAATGCTTTTAGCATGGCACACACTGCCATGTCCCACAACGACCGCGCCTCCCTGTGCAAGCTCCATGAGTACCTAACGACCTGCAAGGCATGTAACAACGAGTCAACAACAAAGTTGAGCGAGTTCACAGTTGGTTGTTTAGATATAGCATTCGTTTCGTAAATCATATGTTCGTTTTGTAAACCATGTATCGTATTGATTCGTATCGCGGTCTCCCAGACATGTTTGCGAAGATTAGTGGGGGCTTCCCATGTGTTACTAGACCATGCGTATCGACTGCTACGAAAATGTAAGAGGTGCCCTAAGTCAATGTCTATCAGCATTGACCCTTTGCCCATAGTCCATTAGTACACGCCCGTTCGGATGACACGGTGTGAGGTTTGTTAAACCTAATAGCGCTATTAACTAATGACCCGCTCGCCATAGGCCTCGGCGATTAAGTCGATATAAATGAGGGACTTCATGATAGAGGTTTGGTCCAGTGTGTAATCTTGGCATCCTACCCACGGAGGATGGCCGTACGTATCCTACCCAAGGAGAATACGCGAGGTTGTAGTTACCGTTTAATTCATTAACCCATTCCCAACCCTTAGGAATCCCATGCCTTGGAAAGAGTGTGAACTCACCTTGGTTTGCTCGGTATGCTAAAGAAATACACGCTCACAAATAATCAGTCACGACCTATAGTACGCACGTATATACAATCAGTTTCGTTCGTAATGACTCGCATGTAAATCTAACATCACATAGTGCTTGGCAGTTAACCTCATGTATGACGTAAGCAATTAATCAATTTCATGCAATTCATGCTTCACATTCACATAAGTGTCTTTCACAGTTTGCTATAACATGGTTATTCATTAGTATGCTGGACAGGGTTAACTGGTTTAACAAGGTTAACATATTTAACAAAGTTAATAACCTAAACAGAGTTAACACACTTAACAGGAATAATAAACTAACCAAGCAAATCAACTAACTGAGTTAATAACTAATAGAGTTAATAACATAACAGGTTTGATAAGCTAACAATGTTACTGTGCTACGAAAACTACATGTGCCGAAAACACATGTTTGGCGGAATCCCTTGGGCCGAAATCCCTTTGGGCCGAAATCTCTTTGGGCCGAAATCCCTTCAGTGACGAAATCCCTTTGGATTTCGTCGAGATATATTTTCGTCGAGGTGGGGGGGTTTTCGTCGGAATACATCATCATCAACCTCAGTTACACAAATCAATTCATGACATCCATTTAATCATCGCACAATCATCAGCAAGTTATTGTGATTATCAAGAACCCTAACCATCATTAACTGTTACGTGATTAAATCACCATCTCTATCATACCGGAGCATCAATCATAAGAAAAGAATGAATACAGATTATGAATTTATAATTAACCCTAACTATTAACAGATTCACTATCTCCTCATGATAGAATATCAGATCATCATAACCATAACATCACAGTACATAACATTTATCAGGAACCCTAGTTTCCACATCGCATAATCGAACACTATTAGCAAGTTAAAATGTTTTTCCGATCCTGATCACGTTCATATCATACAAGATAAATCATTCAATCATATCATGTTGCGTATACAATTATATAACTGATCGATCATATACAATTCTTTCAAGAACACAATCAACAACATAACAATATGTATTCAGATCTGAAAACAACTAAACGTGAAAGCCACTAACCGAACTCAGAATGATCAACAAGAGATCTGGCTTCGAATGAGGGGAGGGCTGCCGTCGACTTGAGGGTGAGAGTTAGGGTTTGACGATTAAAACGTTTACGTAAAGGTTGAGGCAAAGATATAGTGGATCGCTACTGGGCCAAAGGCCCACTTTGATTTCGTTGACACAAGTTGACGAAAACACTAAGGTGTTTTCGTGAGGGAGGTGTTTTCGGATGGGGGGTTGATTTCGTGGGTGTGGGTTTTCAGCTAGAGGGTGTTTGATCAAAGTTCCCATTTTTAATTACACATAACACAATATTAATATGAAACATATTATTAACATACACTCAATTGTAATACACACCATATATATAACATATCAATCACAATAAGATTTAACATATTACAAACGAATACAGTTGTGAAACATACAAGTCGTGCGAATAAACAACTTAAACAATTAACGCGCAATTAATGCGAAGATGGAAATCTTGAAAACTCGAGTTGTCACATTTAGTATTTGAGTCAGAGAAGAAATAGAATTGTTATAAGTAGGATGTTGAGTCCTTGTAATCAAGTTTATTCATTCACAATCTCGTTTGTATTCATCTCTAATCTCATACCCAGATTCAACAATAGCTATAGTATACGACAAAAAAGAACATTCTTAACAAAACTCGGCTAGTTATAGTACATGTAATCTATATTATAGTTTACTATATGACAAATTATTTACTAATGGTTTCATAAAACAAAAGTTGTCCTAATATAACCCAAAAAAAAGTTGTGTAACCAAAAAATTGTAGTCATGTTTTACATTCCATAATACTAACATCATTACCGGTGATGTTGTTTAGGCAGCATCGGTTTCATTCGTCATGATATTGTAGCCTAGACACACAAAAGTAAAAAAAAAAAAAAAACTAGCAGTTAGGCTGTATTTCTATTTATTACCATCGAATCCTTTTACCTTGAGTAGATAGAAAAATAACTAGCCATAATAGTTGGAAGAGTGCAGCTGAGCTGACTGGTGGCTGAGGGTGAGAGTCATAATACTTAGGGTGTTGGAGAGAAGAGGGAGAAGGGTGGGAAGCTTTGGGGGAATGACTATTGGCCCGAGGGTATTGAATATTGGGGCGAAGGCATTAACATATGCAAAGTTATAAAAGAGAATCATTCAAAGTTTTCATTTTCTTGTAATTTTAAACATGTTTTTAGTAAATTCACGCATGTATTTTTAAGATATAAACTGGGTCGCCCATCACTCGCATACTAACTAAAGCCTAAGAGAATGCCTAGGGATGTATTTTAACATCTTGTAATGTAATTCATTTGTCTAAATGAATCATAGGGGTTGGGCTCTAATCATGGTTAAATGAATGTATACAAGTTAAAAGAGTTTACCTTATTAAATGTATATTTTTATTTAAATTGCTCAACCCCACAACACTGTATCAATCAAACTCGAAAGATATGAGATGTATAAACTCACAATTACATATATCAAGTTTTACATGGCAAGCATAAAAGAAAATTGCGATAAAAACAAGCAATGAAGTGATGTCAAATCTTACGACGAATTAACAAAACGTCGAGCAGCAGTTAAAGATAACTCCTCGAAAACCTGAAAATAACAGATAATTAAATATTTCATAGCATAAAATAGGCATCGGATTTAAAAGATGAGACGGGTACACACAAGTTTCCTGTAAACATGTTGGAACGCCTTCACGAACCCCTCAGCGTCAGCATTACCAACCTGCAATATGAGAGCAGACATAGTGAAATTTTGGTGGTCGGTTTGGGTTGTTTTAATGTCAAACTAATAAATTTAACTAAAAAGGAAACAGATTGCTATTGCTATTATTGTTATTGTTGTAAGAACATTGTATTGTAATCGTGAGCATGAAAGAAAAGTTTAGGACCAAATGTGCATGCAGCAAAACCCAGCATAGTGTGTACTCTAAAATAACCTAGTCCTTTTCTGAGTAAAAGAGATCAGCAATACCAAGCATGTCATTGTCATCTTGATAAATATGCTATACATAGGGATGTTCATGGCTTACGATTTCCGTCAGTCAACTGAACACCTAACTAAACTACAGTTAGGTAGGTATTCAACAATTTAGGCGGGTAAACTAAAATGAGGATAAAAATAGTTGATTTTCTAAAAAGATAGAAAAACAAACCCTGCTTGAAAATGAAACTGTTAACTACAAACGCTGTAAATTTGTGACCAAGATGTCGGATGAGTGTTTTCCACCCTCAACCAACCCTGCATGCATCCTTAGCACCTCATTTTTTTTCAATGATTTGCCAAGGGGCAAGAATGTAAATACAATCAAGGGTTTTTATGACGCTACTGATCTGTGAAAGTGCTAGCGTGGATTGAAACCTAACAGATCATAGATGAAGAAGCTAACCTTTATATCGGAGTCTCCAATTTAGAAAAGAACATTCCAGAACTAGGAATGGTACTATAGATATCAAGTCAAACATTTGACAAGCTCAGACAAAAAATGCGTTTGGATTTATTTTTGCTAAAAGCATAACGCAAAAGATGTGGTTGGTTATACTAACGCAAAACAAAGTCATACCAAAATTCCTCACATAAAATGCTAAGTTCCCATAAGGCATCATGGGTGACTGTAGCATAAGGCGAGTAAAGCCCCTTGCTTGAGGCCATTTAAGATTTACAGGTCCAAAGTTGCGCCATATTAGATCTATGATACAGATAAAAACGCTTAAAAAATATAAAATATCATAATTCATAAATAAGTTACTATTAGGGTAAATTACACTTTCGTCCTTTATGTTTGTATCTGATTGCAATGGATGCCCTTTAACTTCAATAATTACAGTTACAATCTTTTATTTGGAAAACCCGTTAAACCTTAGGTCCTTTAGCACTAACCCAGATTATTTTTAATATTGGATGGTGTCATGTGGACCCCATGTAAGGGTACAACCATCATTTTACTCTTTTAGGGACAATTTGTGTAATTAAACTAAACTTTTGAACCAAGTTTTATTCTACCCCCTCTTTTATATCTCTTTCTCACACACCCAATAAACATCTTCTCTCTTTCTCCACACTAGTCGCCACCAACACTGCCCTACCCCACCCCTTCTTCTCCAACGATCTCCTCCATGCCACACCCATGCCGGCGACCGTTCTGCCGGTTCGTGTTTCGTGTTCTCCAGCGACCGTTGTGGAGGGAGGTTGTTAGGTTGTTTATGTGGGCGACCATTCTGCCAGTTCGTGTTCTGCGCTGTTGTTCCCGTCCTTTAACAACTTAACGACAACAAACTGTATGTGTGAAAGTGAAACAAGGTGTGTCCTTACCGTGCAACGGTCGCCGGCGTACTCGTGATTTTGATTGGGGGTGTGTGCTTAAGTGTGTGTTTGGAGAGTTGGATTGAAATGGTTTGGTTTAGGTGTAGTTGTTGTCTGGAATGTTTGATCGAGGGGATTAAGAGGAATGATTCCCTCAAAACAGTTTACAACTATCAAAAAAATAAAGATTGCTCATTTGATATCGATTATTGTCTCACTTTTTAAGAGGCGCTGGTTATAGATTTTGAGTGACGGTGGAGGATGCATCAGAACTTGCTAATGGTTGTCGAAGATATGTGGTTAGGCGGTAGTGATGATGGTGTTGGGTAGTAAATGGGATTTCAGAAGAGAGTGAAAGTGTATGTGTGACTATAATAGTGGTGGTGGGTTCCGGTGTTAGAGAAAGGGAGGGAGAGAGGTGAGAGACTAAAAGGTGACAATAATAGTGGTGGTGGTGGTGGTTGTGGTGTGTTGGTGGTGGTAGTGGTGGTGGGTTGGTGGTGATGGCAAGTGGAGAAGAACAATGAATGACAAAAGGATAGGGTTTTATTTATAAATATACTTTTAAATAAAAGGGTAATGTAAAATGACTGAAATTCCCTCATGTGCCTTGCACATGATCAGACTTAACTGCTAAACTTGACTGGGTTAGTACCAAAGGATTGTGACGGTAGTTATTGAAGTTAAAGGACATCCATTGCAATCCGATACAAACATAAAGAACGAAAAGTGTAATTTACCCTTACTGTTAAGTCATTTTTATTCTATCTTTTCTATTAAGATTCTCATAATTTTTAATGGATCATGTCTTTGAACAATAAATCAAACCATATTGTCAAATAAAATTGATTTGATCGGTTACAAATACAAAAATTATTTTGGGCTTCCTATAATTTCCCACTTGTTGAAAAAATGTAAAGAAGGCATAGAACCATAATAGAAACAAATAACTGTACCTTCTTAGCAGCAGCAACTTTTAGCTTCTCCCAAAACGCATCTATAAAATAGCAAAAGAGAAAGAATTAAATAACTCTACAAGATCATTCATTCTGTCAAGACCATTTTCCACATATTCTTGAGACATAGTTGCAATAGAGATTACAAACTCAGTGACTGATGGTAAGAATAGACATTTTACTTGTAGTAATTTAATTGTTTCAAAATCAAATTTGGATGAGTTTCTATGTTATTATCTGTTATTTTTTAGTTTATATGAAACCCCAACAAAGTTATATATGCATATCAAGATATAAAATAGGATATATATAGTAACTAGAAATCTGATTACCTTGTCCATCAATACCTCCAATAACCTTGTCCCTTGCACTCCCATCAATTTGAGAATTCATACGCTCTCTTATCTATCAAAAGTAAAAAATGTTAGAATGAAAAATCTGGAAAATGACGACAAATTCCAAATAAGATATGATAAAAATAGCATACCCTGCGTGATGCCTGAGTGGTTAATTGCCTTTGAACTTCAGACTCGGCCTAAATAAAATTGCAACATTAGTTACAAGCATGTATAAGCACTCTTAATGAAATATAAAAAATAACACATGTAGTGGACATTTCATCCAAAAAAGCAAAATAATTAACACAACAAATACCATGTTTTGGTGAATGCCAATTGTGAAATGACCACAAAAAACAGTTTCTAGGCATGAGTTGGGTACTTTCCCCAAGAAGATGAAACCATCTTATGACACTTTTTATACAGCCAAAACATATAAATCTTGTTCATAACCAGATTGAACACCATATGGCAAAGAGGGTCTTTTATTATCTGTTTAATTTTTCCACTTTGTGCACATTATTTATAAAACTTCTCCTTAGTAACTAACATACACAAGTTCGACACGTAAATCAATTAACATCCCAATAATATATAAATTTTCCCTGTAAATGATAGCTGTGAATGGTTTGTTGTCACCAGCTTAAAAATGAACTAGTAAACTACAAAGAACAAGTATGATCACCATTAAAAGGATCAATGATAATTGCTGAGTTTTGCCTTTAATATAATAATCATATTCTAGAATGAATGCTTAAACAAAACAACACCACAAATCTACAGCTAGCTAGAATATAAGCCATAATAACAATCTCTAATTAAATTAATCAATAATCACTTGAACTAAATCCATGCCCTAATTTGTAACCCAAAATTTTACATCTCAAATATTCGATTGGGCAGGGCAAATTGATTCAAGTCAGTCACCAACAACTTCCTATCGAAATTATTCATCAACAAGTTCAAAATTTTATGAGTTTTTGAGATACATATGATTTGATTCCCCGTGGCGAAAAAGAAATAGAACGTATCTAGGGATTATTTGAACAATAGGGCACACATATATCATATTTAAAAATTGAAATAGTGAGAGATGTACATTATAATCGCGAGTACGAACAACGGGAAAAAGATGAAGAACTCGTTGAAATTCGAGCTCATCCATGGCTCTCCGATTGTCTGAGCACAAACACAACGGATGGCTGGGTCGGGTGCGCTACAAATTCGATGAACCTTTTAGGCTCTATGAGGAGTCATATCTTGCTCAAACCCATGAAAACACTATAGGCTTTTCTTAGGTGCCCTTTGTTTTTTAAAAGGTAAAATGTCCGCACTCTGCGGACCATTTCTACAATCTGCAAGAAAAAGACTATTTGTTTTTTAACGTATGCAGACTTATAAAATAAACTGGTGGTGGTGTACGTACGGTGATGGTGGGTGGTGGACGGTCATAGGTGGTGGTGTGGACGGTGGCCGGTGGTGGTGGTGAACGGTGATGGTGGTGATGGACGGTGGTGATGTTTAACCCTCTGCATATCTTATAAAATCTTATAAGTGGTTGGGCCAAGTCTGCACCAATAAGAGCTCGCGCAGACGTTTTTTAATGAAACGTCTTCGGAAAACAAACAGTCTGTGCGTGACAATGTCTGCGCGTGGTCTACCTGCGCAGAGCTTTTCAGAAAAAACAAACAGCACCTTAATTAACTAGCCATTTACCCGCGCGATGCAGGGAGTGGTGATTTACAATATGATACTCATTTACCGTTAGTTTATTAGTCGTCTCGTGATATACTGTATAGTACTTAAGTTAGTTTTCTTATTCGTGATATGTTGGCACTGGTTTTTCTGTAGTATATCGATTCTTTGATGATATACTTTTGTTAATTTTTTGTAGCCGTAATTTCGGCGTGATCTATCTACAAGAAGAGTACAAAACAAGGAAGTATATATAATTAAAAACAAGAAGAGTACAAAACAAGCAAGTAGCTGAACAAAACACAAAAAACAAAATACGGGGAGTCTCTTGTATCTCTTCCTGTTTTACCAATACATCCGTTCGCTCATGAATTTATTGTATCTTCTCCTCTACTGTACCAGATTTCGACATATAAAAAAAACAATGTTAGACGCTTACAGGTATTTTAAAAAAGTAATTACGTATATTTCATCGACACCGTCTTGACATCTTCATCTTCCCCATTTTGTTTCTGTATATATAAACTTAAAAATAACTACTACAGCAACACTAGAAAAAAAAAAAAAAAACTCACCCGTTCTTCTTTTGACTTCAATTACTTTTGGTAACACAACTTAAGATGGCCAAACTACAAAAACTTCTCATTTGGATTGTCGGATACCTTTATAATCATTTGGATACCTTAGTTTTGTCAATGTTGAGGGGTATCTCGGGCAACCCCTCGACTATACATAGATCCGCTCTTGATCTGGGTTTTTGATTTTTTTTTTTCAAAATATAGCAATAGTATACTTGTTTTAAAGATAAAAAACGTTCGTTTTTATGGTGCAACTTTTGTAAAAAAAATAATATCGTATGAAAGAATAATTAGCGTTTTAAAAACATGTGAAATTGAATGAGAGAGAAACTATTGTCTTATACACTAGAATACCCTTAAACTAACTCACACATCTTTTTTTTTTGTTCAATTTCACTCATTTAATCTTATTTATTTATTTTAAATTTAATGGATAATTACTTGCTAAACTTTCTACTAAAACAATCTTCATAGTATATTTTGTCCCACCTATTCAAACCTACCTATTTTATACAAACTTTTTGTTTATTCGGTGGCAAGTAATAAAAGCATTGAAAGTGGTGGTTTAAGAGTATAAATACGGCAATCGTATTGTTAGTATCCTCGTCTTTGTCTGTGCTATATTATTTGTATTGGTCTACGAATAAATCCTAATTTGCGGTGTCGATGAGTGGGCTTATAACCAACGTTTTAAAAACCGGTTCAAACCGGCCGGTTGTATCGGTTGAACCATTCGGTAAAACTGCCTGGTACACCCGGTTGAAACGCCCGATACATCCGGTTAACCCGTTTTTGAGCCAAATCAGGTACGGTATAAAAATCGGATTTTAAAACATTGCTTATAACTGCATAGTGTTAAGATGCAATGTTCTTGATCAGCATTTGCTAGGCTTAATTGTAAAAAAAAAAAAAAAAAAAAAAAGTGGTTAAAAATAGTCCTTCTCGTTTCTCCTTCTATTTCTCTTAAAAATAAGGTTTTAAAAAGAAAACAATTGCATGGGATATGTAATTTAGTATAAAGTAATTGTATTATATGTATACTATCTAGATATTCAGGTCTAAAAGTGTACAAGTAATCATAATTCAAAGACATGTAGGTTCAGGGGGTTTTACACTAGCCAATGACCCTTGGTCTAAGTGGTTGGTAGGCTGGTTTTCTTGTGAGAGAGACCAGTTCGATCCCCACTAGACTCACAAGGTGAGGTCAGGGGTTTTACACTAGTCATGGTTGTGTGGTTTCCTCCTGGAGCGGGCCGAGTGAGAATTAAATGCCTATGATATCCATTCTTAGTGGTGTTCTATCCACGGGTGGATTGAGGGCCATGATGTACCTAGCCCAAATGGAGGGTCTCCTGGTTTCAAACCCGGGTCTCTCAGTGTACCACTGAAAGTTGGTGTGAAAGCCCAACCAGTTGGTCGACTAGCCGTTCAAAAAAAAATGTATCATAAGGCCTAGCATGACTTGTTATAACTTAAGGTTGTTTTGTGTAACATTAATTAACCCATCAACGCACGACAAGACATATTAACAACCAAAATTGTACAAGTAATCAGAGACATGTATCATAAGCTCCTAGGTTACTTTTATAATCTGATGTTGCTTTGAGTAACACAAACTAAGCCATTAACACATTCTAAAGCCCATTGAGGCCCAACAAACTTGTGATTATACAACTATATCATAAGACCCAAAATTAAGTGTTACAACTTAATTTAATGTTGCTTTGTTTAACCTAAAAATTCATTAACAAATGACTAGGTCCATTAAGGCTCAAGAAAAATGGGTATCCTAAATAATGTCTAGTTGCTAATCGACCATGGATCACTGATGGATTTTGAAACGGGCTAAGTCGGCATAAATCATGTCAAAATCGCCGTCTATCAAAACAGAAGAACAACCCATTCGAAAACAGGTCACACTCCCTTCCTCTCTTTTCCAGCCCCGATTATGTCGCCTGACCACCGCACGAGCGCCCACCGTCGCACCTCCAACTTAACTGCCACCGTCACACCTCTATTTACCACCAGGGCCGGCTCAACAAATTCGGAGGCCCAAAGCAAACTAAAATCTTGAGGCCTTTACGATTGAAACTGTTATCCAATAATTACTCTTTCTATGAGTTTTTTAAATAAAAATCCACAAATCCACAAAACTCTAAAGTAGTATTTTACTCTTAAACCTACATTTATATTTTAAAAATGACTATATATCGATTATCAACTAACCATTGGCATCCAAGATCCTCTGCAAGAATTTTTTTTTTTTTTTTTTTTGGAAATTGCTTAATCACTCCATAAAAAAACTTGACATGTTGCTAAGTTAATATCCAATTCTGCTTAAATATATTATCTCTACCTTGATAAAAAAAACATTTACATGGAAACAGAAATAGCATGAAAACTATAACACCTAATTCACATTGTCAAACAATTGACCATAATTGTAGATTCAAATTAAACCTCTGCTTAATTCTTTAAAAGCAAAAATTAGTCAACAAACTTATGTTCTTAGCATCCCATCATAACCTAGTAAAAATCAAATAGGATGAACTATGAAGTCTTTTAGGGACAGTAAGAAATTAAAGAACAACCATAAAAATCAATGAATGGTTACCTTTGATCGTAATCTTAATTCTCTGGTCTCAATATTCTAAAGAACTTTTGTGGGTTCCATTAAAAATATAGTAAAACAGAAAATGACTGGAAAATGGCATAATCGTCGCTTCAATTCCATACCTAATTTACTTCTTTTTTAATGGCATTTAATACCGCGTCCAAATTTACAGCTATGGGGGAGGCCCGATCAATTCTGAAAGTCAGCCCATTTTCTTAGTTAAGCCCTGAATCGGAAACAATCATATATAATTTTTTTTAGGAGGCCCTTTCTAGTTGGAGGCCCAAAGCCCTAGCTTTACTTTACTGGCCCATGGGCCGGCCCTGTTTACCACCACGATCTACAATCATTGTACCTCCACCTCCAATCCCTTGAAAACCTTTCTCAGTTGCTCACCACTACTATTCGAAACCATCTCCACCATCACGACCACCATTTGTGAGTTGATCTTTGTGATGTTATTTATGTATGGATTTTTGTTAATAATAATAAGGGCTTATTTTTGTTACTCTAGTGTAGTACAGCCATTTTATTGTTGATGTTAATCTATTTATTTGTATGAATGTGTATGTAACTTGTATGCATTTGTACCTACCTATGTATGTATGTATGCGTATGTAATTTATATGTATAAGTATATATGTTGTAAAACTTGAATATGCCGTAGAAATTTATTATAGTGAGATAAGGTATGTTATGTATATGACTTTTGTTGTACAAAACAAAATAGTTATGTCAACATTCACAAACAGCGTATAGATGAATAGAAGAAAATGGCATATAGCATTAAGTTTATCGATAGAATGAAAGGTTTCTTTAAATTTGTGCATTTTTTGAAATATATGTTGAAAGGCAAAATTGAATTATATAAGGAAACTGAATATGTGAAGAAAGAAAATGGTTTTCTGCATAGTTATTACATGTGGTGGAACCATGTTGAACAAAGGCACTCTACTAGTCATCCTCCAGTTCAAGCTTCTAATCCGAATAGAAAATGATGTTGACGGTTTCACATAAATGGTGATGGATAACATGGTATTTACAAAGTCAAGGGTAAAACAAGACACTAATCCGTCAGCACAGTGATATTTTAACAATTTATAATATGCCAACGAGCCTTTACAGAATGGGTGTCAGTTGCCAGTCTACTCAAGTGATGGATCGATCACTCTAGCATGCGCACTCGTCCGCTCTATTTTTTTCTGTTAATGGATAATACAATTTCCATACACAGAAATATGTTGTTAGGCAACTCACGCACAAAAGTGGCGTATGTGTGAATGAGCTGAGGTTGAATATTACTTCCTTTGTTGTTGTGTTGTTATGCTCGTCAAGTGTACATAGTTTGATAGTAGCAACTGTGTTAGTGTGGACCCCAAACATGGTTTGGTCGACATCGGATTCAAATCAAGGCTAAACTCTAACTACCCATACATTCTAGCATCACACACAGAAGAAGTATACACACCATATCCTTTGATGAGAAATAATTTGAAACATTGGTGGGCTGTTGTATAGTTAAAGGAAAGGGTGTTCAATATTTGAACAAACTCAAAAACTTGAAATTGGATTCAAGTCGAATTCGAATTTTAGGTTTGAATTTCCGATTCAACCCTGGAGAATTTTGAATGCCGGCTCGTGTGATTTATACGTAATTGGAAAAAACAAACATTGTAGGTGAGAAACAAAGTGAAAAGCATTTAAAAGTATCGAATACGATTAAATACATTAGTTATTCTCTTTAAATAGTTACTAAATGATACATTACCTTTTCATAGTCATGATTACCTAAAAACTCAACGTAACTCTTAAGCTCATTGTTACGAACCATAATTTATTATTATATATGTAACCTTACGCACAGTAAAAAAAAACCCGACCTCAATCGTAGAAATTCTAGATTTGTCATAGGATAGATTTACTAACCCAAAAGACCAAATACGAGTGATTTAGGACCACGTATTCTTTAGAAACTGCAATGTATGGTAATATTAACTATTATTTCGCCTAGACAAACGTATTCCATTTCTCCTATTTTGTCTCCCCAATCAATATTTGTCCGTATCATGGCTCCTCTTCCTCCTCACTCCGTCAACAACCATCATGTCCTTCCTAATGTCGCAGCAACAACAAGGGTATCCGGGATCTTGGAAAAGTGGGTGAATTGTGGCAAAGGCTGGAAACCAAGATGGTTTGTGTTACAAGATGGTGTGCTTTCATATTACAAGATTCATGGTCTCCACAAAATTATCGTTTCAAAGGAAACCGATAAAGGATCTCGGGTGATCGGTAGTTGTTTGCCACACCACCGCAGGCCACTGGGCGAACTTCACCTCAAGGTTGGTTAAGTCCCCATTCAAACTAAGATTACTTTTATATTTGTTGGTGTCCTTGGAAATTAATAAGAGTATCTGAGATGTTTTTTAAGATGTTTGGTTTATAGGCGACTCACCTAATTTGCTTATTGGGAGAGCGAATCAGGATATGTAAATATTGAACTCTTTATAATTTGATTCTCTTATGACTTCAAATATATGTTTTTTCATAAAAACCTAGATACACAGTCACAGTTTTTATTTCGACGTTGCGAAATAAATTTTATCAAACTTTTTCAACAGCAAAACCTAGATCTTCTAGGATAAATACACTCATAAGTTGCATTCTACAATAATTGATCTCTCAACCTTCACCACTTAATCACTAGTATATCCTCTTGAGGACATATAAATTTATGAGTAAATTACAAGTTTTGTCCTTTATGTTTGCATCAAATTTCAGGCGCTGACCTTTACCTTTAAAATTGTCAGGCGGTGTCCTTTACGTTTCAAAATCTTGCAAGTTTTGTCCTTTAAGCCAAACCAGGTTAGAATTTTCAGTTAAAATACCTCATGTGCAAGGCACATGAGGGTAAAATGGTCATTCCCTCCTAAATCATTTAATTCCCATTTAATTCCTCATTTATATAAAAACTATTTATTTCTCTCTCTTTCATATAAACCTGCATCTCTCTCTCTTCTCTCTCTCCCCACTCTCATCTGAATCAACCTCCATCTTTCTCTTCTCCAGCCGACAACGTCACCTCTTCGTCTTCCCTTGTACAGATCCATCACCACCATCGGCATAACCCACAACTCCATCACCTGAGGTCACTCGTCACCCACCCACCTCCCACAACCACTCTTCACCCATCGCCGCCCCTAACCCACCTCCCACAACCACCCTTCACCCACTGCCGCCATCAAGCCACCACCTCAAGTCCTCAACCACCCTTCACGCAACACACAACGCCGCTACAACTCTGTTTATAAAATGATTTGAACTTCCCACCACACGGATCAATCATTTCTGTTTATAAACTGATTTGAACTCCCCACCTGCTGCCGACCACCTCCACTGTCATATCTCTTCTTCAAACAATACAATACGAACCCTAACCCCTTTTTAACCTTCGAATTCAATCCTCATAAAGGTCGTTCACAGAAATAAAAATAGGGGTTTTGATTCTATGAGAAAGACGAACAGAAAGACATAGATTAGAGCTTACGTTTCGCGTTATATCAATGAGGTATGATGTTCTCCGGCGAGGTCTTGAATTCCGGCAAACTGAAACTGTACCGGACGAAAATAGGTTGGTCGGATCTGTTATGTTACTGGCTAGATTTGGATTTTTCCGACAACACCTGTTGACTATGATGATTTAGAAAATCAGAGTTTTTAATAAATTGGGGCATGGATTGATAATGGGTCTAAAGTTTTTGGAATTTATTTTTAATAATAGATGGTATTAGTGCTTGAGTAAGCGGTGCTTCCTTTCTGTTTGCAATTACCGCTGCAGAATAGTCATCCCTAAAAGAAGTTGTTTTCAAATTCAAATAGGTTGCATTTAGAATAGTTTGTTCTCGAATAAACTCTTTGAAAGATAACTGAATGGCACCATGTCTACTGTTTAGTTCATAATTTTGGGGGTGTTGATTTGGGTTTTTTGGTTATGATGGGGGTGTTCATAATTTTGGGGGTGTCTACTGTTTAGTTCATAATCTGTTAGTGAAACAGATTAGAAGAGTCCTAATGTGCAGACTTGAGTTTCATATATTTTTTTTAATTTGACACAATAGTCCTCCTAATATAAATTGTTTTACACAATAGCCCCTGGATAATGAAATGACAAAAATACCCTCATGTGCAAGGCACATGATCAAACTTAACCAAAAAATCTAACTGGGTTTGGCCTAAAGGACAAAACGTGCAAGATTTTGAAACATAAAGGACACCGCCTGACAATTTTAAAGGTAAAGGACAGCGCCTGAAATTTGATGCAAACATAAAGGACAAAACTTGTAATTTACTCTAAATTTATTATTACCCAGTTGTATTCAAAATCTAAATACACAATGTTTTTTGTTAGCAAAATAATTTATTTTGAATACAACTTAGTTTTCAATAAAATTTATATATGAATGCTGATTTTTTTTATAAAGAAAACTGTGTATTTAGAATTTCATAAAAAAGATATATACTATAAGTGTTATTATTAGAGAAAATCAAATTAAAGTATATGTTAAATAATTACTGTAAAGAAAAAACATCAATATTTAGACATCTTCAAAAAGTACACTTCTAGTTCTTAATTTCCTATAACACCTACAAATAAAAAGGTTCTCAAAGGAATTAATGTTGTTATGATCAGATTCATTATTTTGGTTGTCAAATTATAGGTATCATCAATTCGGGAAAGTAGATCAGATGACAGAAGGTTTTCAATATTTACAGGCACAACAAGGCTGCATTTGCGGGCAAACAGTCCGGAAGATCAAACGGAATGGATGGAAGCCTTGAAGGCCACGAAGCAGATGTTCCCGCGAATGTCTAACAAGGAACTGATGCTTACTATGAGCAATGAAATTACGGTTTCCACTGAATTGTTAAGAGCAAGATTATCAAAAGAAGGCGTAAACGAGGAAGTTATTCAAGATGCTGAAAAGATTATGAAGACTGAGTTTTCGGAATTGCAAACTCAGCTTGCGGTTCTTAGAAAGAAGCTAAGACTTCTAATAGATCGCGTGTGTTATAGCAAACACCCTTTTGGTTA
The DNA here is from genome assembly GCA_030545235.1 of Helianthus tuberosus. Classification (NCBI taxonomy): domain Eukaryota; kingdom Viridiplantae; phylum Streptophyta; class Magnoliopsida; order Asterales; family Asteraceae; genus Helianthus; species Helianthus tuberosus. Next base: position 120,839,105 of record CM060396.1, on the reverse strand, counting down.
AGAAATACGGGTGATGGTAATAAGTTGAGCTTGTTATAGGATTATTTTTGGTTGATATAAGACACATATCAATATCCATATCTGGGTCATACGTTTATGGTTTTAGAATTCTATTAAAATGGGTATTTGTGACTGCCAGAACAGTAGTAAATACAGTCGTAAATAGGTTGCTAAAAAGTATTTGCGTCTAACTTGGGTTGTCCCAAATTATTTCGTCGCTAAAAATTTTGGGACAAAAGGTTTTTGCAATAGATTTTAGTGTCACACTACAACTAGCAACGGAAACAAAAGGTGTCACACCCCAACCGATGGCAGAAACATCAGAGTGAGATGAAAACGAGATTGAAAGAGACTTCATAACAACTAATTGTGACAATATTTAGATAACACCAATTTCATTGATACTAAAATGATATTACATTATCTTGAAAGAAAAATATGACAAGTAGCAAATAACGAAACGACATGAAACAAGTTACATAAATTTAAATCTAGGTGTGTTCGTAATACACCCAAAATAATATTCTTCATCGGCATCAACTAGTTTCATGCAACATGTATTAAAATAATGGTCAACAAAAAGTTGGTGAGTATACAAGTTTAATTACATAGTATAATGGTGAGTAAAAGTTGTCTCATATCCAACATGGTAAATTGCATACATTGTTACTAACATACTAGCATGTGTTTACTATAAGTCAAACCAAATTGTACCGCAATCGTGCATACCATTGTCGCCGAAATGACAAGGTTGTAAAATAGTTTACTTAACAATACCACAAGAATACGGGCAGTGCGTTAATCCTATAGCGATATAACTGTTAAGGTAGGCTTGCAAAGTTAATGAGCATATCTATACTATTTATAGAACTTTTCCCCCACTTTAAGATACCCAAAAATGAGGGTAGTTTAGTCTTTTAAGCACTATTTATTTTTTAGCCCCTAAACTTATTACACTTAAATCCCTAAGGTTTTAACAAAATTATAGATAATTAGTTACAATTCACCTATCCACAACAAACTTAAAATTTTTGTATGTGTTGGGATTGAACCCTACAAAGGAACAGATGATAAAAGCCAAAACTGGTTCAGAACAGTGGATCATCATAAGCAGTGTTTGCACAAAGATCTTTCCCCTTGACAGTGGCTCTAACAACTGATTGATTCCAAGTACTGCCCAATACAACTGTTGCTGACCTAAAGGCTGATGAAGATTAAAGTACTGAAGCTCAATCTACTGATGTGTCCTAAGTACTGTTGAAGACCAAAGCTCTGCTCATTCAAAGGACTGATCATCTATTGAAGAAAGCACTGATGCTCAACATCAGTGCTTAGCCTAGAACAGTGGAATGAAGAATCAATAGTTTACTTATGTATTGTCTATGTAATCAGTAGTTTGTAATCAGTGGTTGTATGTAACAGTACTTAGAGGTTTTTAGGAAGTTAGATGTCACTTTCATGGTGACGTCAGCTGAAGATGCTCAGTGGTTAGATTGTACTATAAATAGAACAAAATACTCTGTACTTTTCCATTAGCTCTTTCCTTCTAAGTCATTCTGTATGATCAATCACTGAGCTCAGGCTGATGGGGAGACTTGTGCGTGCATGCATTTGATTTGTTTATTGTAATTAAATACAATCATTCCATTAAATGTTAAACATGTGTGCTTAAACCTTTCTTCCATTGATTGTGTATTCAAAGTTTACTTTCATTATTCCGCGGCAATTTATCTCTGTTTCATCTTCACTTTAATTAAACAAACACAATTTAAGAAACTCAGATCCTAACAATTGGTATCCGAGCTAGGACAGTCAAATTTGATCTAACAATCATTTTGACGTAAAAGTTCAGCTCAATCTCGTTGATACTTTCGATTGTTCGTATTTAGTTGAAAAACAGAGTAAGGGATAATCACGTACAAAAGTTGATTATTCAGTGCTTGTAAAACAACCAGAATGACGTCACAATCACAAGACATTCATAACACCGGCTCACTCTTCAAACCACCTATGCTGGTCAGATCCGAGTACAATATCTGGCAACGTAGGATGGGTCACATTTTGGCTCAACAAAATACAGGATGTTGGAAGTCGGTTGTCTTTGGACCACACGTTCCAATGGTGCCGAGTGCTCAAGATCCAAAAACCTTTGTACCTAAGAAAATTGAAAAGTATTCCGAACAGGATTTCCAAAAAATTGAACTGGATGCAAAGGCCTTTATATCAGTTTATGTGACCAATCACTAGCACCGTTAAGCTTTAAACATTTTCAGTTCTAAACGATTCACATAGATTAACGATATTGTTGTCCACTTAAACTCAAACTAAAAACTTTCGAAATGCTTACCGATACGTTATGGTATATTAATATTGCACTAAATTCTTATGGACCCCACGATCTCAGTATATCCCCTCATCATGCAATACACTGACTCAAGTAATGCCTTTAAACTATTATCAACTGTGATTTGTGCGAAAACAAAGTAGAATGTTTAAACATTAACAATCAGGTCGATACTTCCGTATACGCAGAGAAAGTCCAATGTTTAAACAAAATAAAAAAAAATAAGTTGAAGTTGTTTAGGCTTTAACCACCAGGTCGATACTTCCGTATACACAGAGGTGATCCAAAGCTTAAACGAAACACCAAAGAAAATAAAGCAGAACGTTTAGGCAATAACATCCAGGTCAATACTCACGTATACGCAGAGGATGTCCAATGCTTAAACAAAATAAAGAAATAAAAAAAGTTTAAATCTTTGCAAAATAAAATGCACAATCACAGTGACTTTTCAGCAAAGTTGTGAAAGCTCACAAACTTAACCAGTTTTATGTCTTTTGACAATCAGCGATTACTGAGTGGGCACACAATCAAGAAGGACAAAACCAAGTACTATGCTTTCAACCATGTTTCCCACTAGAACTAGGCCTTTTGCTTTATGTTTGTATCGTTATCGCAAATTTACTAGTCTAGCTGAGCCTACCGTCACATCTTTAGTGAGACCGTTTATCACATTTTATCTTTCCATTTCTTTAGCATGCTGTGATCGTCCACTGATGTACTATCATTTCCTCTTTTTGACAACAAAACTCATTTTTGAATTTTATCATGTTTTTGCCTTTTTCAAATTTTCAAATGTTTTTGGATTTTCTGAAATTTCTTACTCCCCCTAAAATTCAAACACATTTAAAAAAAATTGAAAACAAACTGTACAGATAAAGTGACAACATGATATCGAATCACTTCAAATCACCATCCACTTGGCATAAACAATCAGAACTCCCCCTTACAACAAACTATTTTCCCATTGTGATTTCAAAACACTTAAGTTTGTTTTAATCAAATGGTTTTTCCGGAAAATTAGTTTTGTTGATTGATTTTACCATTTGTAGGTTAGGGGTTCATCACATTGTTTTCAAAATACCACTTGTAATAATGATCCAATCAAGTTCAACCTAATGACCTTGATTAACCATTTGTAAGATCATAACCTCTTTTTCAACCACATGTACCAACCATTACCATTTGTAGGTTGAATTATCAAGATGCCGATTCCTACTCCACACTTACCAACCTGGGAGTTCCGGCAAGTCACACTTATCAAAATTTTCAATTTTTCAAAAACAATTTAAGAAAGATGCTGATTCATGCTCCGCGATTTCCAACTTGGGAGCTCCGGCAAGTCAGGTTTTTTTTAGTTAGAGATTTTATCCCAAGCCTAACGGTCCTTGGGAGATTCCGAGTTACCAACACTCGGTTGCTTACCTGCCATCTTTTTCTCATAAAATTCTTTAACCCCATTAACCTTCCCATCAATCATTTTACCAAACATGTTTTGCACTGTGGGGTTAAAAGCCTTTTCAACATCAAATTCTTTCTTTTCAGAAAAGAATTGATTTGAAATTTCAATTTTACCAATTTTAGATTTCAAATTTCAGCCCGCAATGGTGGAAAATTTGCATCATCCAAAGGCGGAACTGAATTCTCACATTTTTTCTCAACACGTGGCTCCTCTGATTTTGTGGAATCAGATTCATCACCAGAACTATCACTTGAATTCTTAACAACCCATTTTTGATTGTTAAGTTTCTCCTTCATTTTGTAAACATTTTTCGAACATTCACCAACCTCAAAAATTGAATTTTCAAAAACTTTAAATCTGTTTGTTGGTGGTTCAGTTTTCTCAACAACCTTTTCTTTCAGTTTACCAGAAACTCCCTGTTTTGTTTGAATTGTCTTTGGACAATTTCTGGCAATGTGACCAACCGTTTTACATTGAAAACAGGTCCTAGTCTCTATCTTCTTCTGAGCAAAGCTTTTCTTCATTTCATCTTGCTTCTTGGCAAGGAATTCTTTGTTCGTCTGCTTTCTGAATGCTTGCTCCATCTCAGCTTCAGTTGTTTTTCCTGAAACAAACACAGTTTTTGGTTTATAAACTTTTTCATTTTTATAATTTTTCGGTTGATTAAATCCAAGACCTTTCTTTTTGAAATTACTACTATGGTTTGGTTTCTTTTGGAAACTATAACCATAATTGTAACCCATTTTCTTGTTTATTCTTTGTTGATCTCTTGAAGTGTATTGTTTAGGTTTTTCAGAAAGATATAAATCTTTTATTTCAGAAATTTTAATTTCTGTTATTTTGAAAACCTTTTTAATCATTTCCATTTTAACACTTCTTATTGGAAAAACCTCATCAGAATATAATTTGTCAGAATCTTTCAAAGTATATGCTACTTTGATCGGTTCGTCATCCAAATTAGATTTTGATAACAAGAACTCTTTATTATACACCCGTTTTTTCTGTTTGGCTTTTTGACTTGACGTGTCGGACTTTGACTTTGACTTTGATTTTGACTCCGACATTGACTCCTCTGTTTTATCCTTATCCAACACCTGATCGACCACTTTTTTTATTAATTCGGACTCATGATCAGTATCGGACGACGTGAAAGTGACATCTATACTTTCTGGCAAATTATCTGTAGACTCAGACTCCCATTGTAAGTTTGTTGCCTTTTCGACTCTTTCAGAATTTGGATTTCGAGGAGAATATCCATTTTTAACCGGGGGTGGACATTTGTTATAGACAACACTTGGTTTCTTACCAGAAATCTTCACTTCATCATCTTCTTTTGTTTCGGACTTCTTCTCTTCCGAAGTCTTTTCTTCTTCAAATGTCTTCATTCCTTCCACAATGGGGTAAATCCTGTCAACAATAAAAGTAGAACATGAGTAAATTTTTAACAATTCATTTACTCTATTTGTTTCAATTTTCTGAGTTTCCAATTTCTTCTCAAGTTCAGCACATTTTTCTGTGTAATAAATGACATTGTCAAGCTGCCTCATGTATGCCCCTTTGAGTGTATTCATTGCTACAGCCTGTTCACTGTTCGACTCATAATACTTATTCATCTCTCGGTTCAAAACATCGTAGGATTCTTTCAGTGTTTTGATGTTGTGTAGCAGTTCATTGTTTTGCTTTATCAGAGATTCACAATTCATACACTTCTCTGCAACCTTGACTACCTCCTCATCTGCTTTGATTTCAAATGCTGAAACTTCTTTGACTACTCTCACTTGAACTTCTTCAGCTCTTTTCTTTTTCTCTGCTTCAGCTTGTCTCTTTTCTTCTTCTTCATATCTCTTCCATTTCTCTTCTTCAGCCTCCTTAATTTTTCTGTATTTTTCTGCCCTATATTCATCAGTATAATCATAACAACATGAGCAACAAATCCTTTAGCCAGGAATTCTTTGTCTAGGCAATAATTGTCCCAACTGAAACCTTCTGGCAATTTTTCATCTTCTTGATCTACCACACATGCTTTACTTGTCACACCCTGGCTTTGCGGAAGCGTGGTTAATTTGGTGTGACTTCTTAATACCATAGCTTAATCATAACAAAGCTATATGAAAATAAAATCATGCAAGATCATCCATTAAAATAAGTTTTAAAACCAAGGTAACATAACATTGTCTTGGAACTACACCATCTTAACATAAAGCATTGTTTTGAAAGACATAAACATCAACGTGAATAAAACGCAGTTTAAGGACTGTGACTCGTCCAGGTAAAAGTCACATCCCCTAAACCTGGATGACCTCGGAACCCATATGCAGCGGGAAAACATAACATACCGCGCCAGATCTTTAATTCCCTGAAATACATGTAAGTTGGAAAAATCAACAATAATGTTGAGCGAGTTCATGTGTTTAGTATGAGCGCGCAAATAAACCTTTATAATCATTGTAAGTATGATTGTTTTGTAAACTCTGGTATGAAAGCAATTTAGGAAACATATCAGTTAATGTGTAACCACATGGTCCAACCTGCGGGCGCATGGGAGGGGATAGGACGAGGTCACCACATGGTCCAACCTTAGGGCGCATGGGTGGTGTTAAGACATGGTCACCACATGGTCCAACCTTAGGGTGCATGGGTGGTGTTAAGACAAGGTCACCACATGGTCCAACCTTAGGGCTCATGGGTGGGGTTTGTTATGCTCAAATAGGCCTATCACTTCTATCCCTCGATCGTACTACGAGGACTAATGTTCTTAAGATTTCACCTACCCAATCACATAACTTAACAGTTCCTTCCTTAGCTGACCATACCATTCATAATAGTCCGTAGCAGTATGTAACATGTATTTCACCCCCGTAGTTTAGAAAACTGAAAACAGTTAAGAGAAAAGGGGGACATGAACTCACAGTGGTGCGTCTCTACCAAGTATACCTCCAAATCAAGCAGCTGTGTGACGACCTACACGTACTAATTCTATTAGACGGACGGCCGTGCCTTAGCTTTAAGGTTTAAGTTTTTGGGAATTAGTTAGACAACTACTTCGTGTTTATATTCTGTATACTTGGTAATTATTTTCCTCCCAAGGATGGGGGATTTAATACATGTGTGTTCGTAACTTTCGAATTGCACTATTAAGTCTCACTTAATATATTTTATTTCTAATTCCAAAATATAAATATTCTTCCCAAGAATATTATATTTTAATACATGTAATTTTCCCAAAATAATACTTAGTAATATTATTTTTACTTTAAAAATAATATTTACGTAGTTCACAAAATAATCATAAACATTTACACAAGTGATGTTGTGAAAAATATGTTTACTAAATACATATATTTATCACGTTTCATTTTGTGAAATCCCACCTCCGATGTTTTGTAAATAAAGTCGTGGCGAAATCTATAATTTGAAAACAAGTCAAAATGTATTTCTAACACTTGTGGTAGAAATATTTCTAAGTGTTAGGTTTTTGGGAAAATTTCGCCAGAGTTTCCTCCGTAACTGGAGGTGGCCACGCTTTCAAGCGTATCATTTTCTTTTACAAATCAAACCAACAATTTTCTTATTCAACCAAAACAATGTTCAACGTATCAAACTAGTTAATAAACATGTAAATTGGCAAGAATCTCATGAACTTGTAGTTTTCTAATATTATGAAGTAAATCCCATTTCTTTTAGTGGATCTTTATATAAAGCAATACGATTTCGTAAAAGTCCCGTTTTTAAAGAAATTCCATCTTTACAACTTCTTGTCAACTTTTACAAAAATAGTTATTTTGTCGAAACTTTGTGCTACACAAGTGTTTACACACTTGTGTGTTCTAAAAATCATTCGTGTTAGTGTAAGATCCGTCTTTAGAAAACATGATTTCTTTGATACTTGGTTCTTTGAAAATACCGCTTGTAGATACGTAGATCTACTAGTTTTAAACACTATTTCACAAACAAAATTGCTTTTACACAAGTTCGTGATTTATGTGTGGTAGAGTTCATCCTTTAACCCTTGTTACTTCCAAAACAACCTTATGTCATGATCCATGATCATGACCAACCCGGGTTAAACGATGATCCGAGCTACTATAACATAGATCGGGACTAAATAATCACACAAATCAAATACTACATGATTTACACAACATATGAGCTTTTAACCAACATTTTTAGTGTTTTAAGTAGACTTTTAAGCTCCAACTTGTATGTTCATGACTTTTAACCGTTACATATCATTTTAACCATCTTAAAATAGTTTGAGAAGGTGATTCAAGCAACTTACTACTAGCTCGAGGCTAGGGAAGAATCTAGACGAAAATCGGGTGGTTAAAAGCAAGAGAGTGAGGTCCTTCGCCTTCCGATTGCACCAAGGTTCCTTATACGCGGTCCTTATCACTTGTATGAACTTGGAATTAGGTGTTCGAAATTGAAAAGTGGTGGTGTGTTCAAGGGGGTGTTCGGCCGAAGCCTTTGAGAGAGAGAGGGAGTGTGTGAAGTTGTCAAGTGTGTGTAATGAACATGTTATGCTAAGCTTTGAACTTATAGGCAAATCTCAAGTTAATTAACCAATGGATCATGTGCTATCTAGATACTAAGCACAAGGGATTAAAATAATCATCAAAAGGACAAGGGTGTCCCCCCTCTTGGGGACGGTTTGTAAAGGGGGGGGGTACTAGTTCACTTCCAACCAATTAGTTAGACATTAGTTAGGTTAATATAGTTAAGTTTAGGGATTAACCCGGTTAGTGGTGTGTTGTGCTTTAAAGCGGGTGTTAGGGTATTCAGGGACCCTAACCGGCTCAGAAAAAGGTAAATAATGTTATTAACAATATTTTCATGTGACACCCCAGGAAAAACCAGTAATCTTCGCAAACCTGCTCGGGGAGCCGCGATACGATACAGGTAAACAACGTCACACCACTAGCTTCCTCAGTAACCGCATGCTAAATTTCGGGACGAAATTTCTTTCAAGTTGGGGATAATGTGACAACCCGAGTTTTCAAGGTTTCTATCCGACTTAACCTTGTACTTAATTGCGAAGTGTGTTATATATGTTTGGTGTGCATTACATAAGTGTGTATGTAATTTATATATTTGTGTTAATGATATAATTAGACTTAATATTATGATTGTTTATGTAAAGTGTGGAACCTGAACTTTGCCAAACACCTCTCACGAAATCGCATCCAAACCGAAAACACTTCATGCTTTCATCACCCACACCTTACTGAAAACACAAAGTGATTTCGCCCCCTACATGTCCAACGGAAACAACATATGGGCTTTAGCCTAGTAGGAGCCCAACTCACTGTTTTGATTTCCAAATATAACCGGCCCAAACCCCTAGTCCTTATATTTATTTGTTACGTGAAAGATGAAGGGGGATATAGTAGAACAAACCCAACCTTTACCACACTTGCAAACCCTAATCAAGTTGCGTGCGGCAACAGTAGACTACTTTCCCCCTATCGAATTAATCCCTGAATTGTGGGACATCGCTAATTGATTGGTACGTACACTACCACTTTATATGTTACATATGATTAATATTTTCAGTATGATATTGTTCCTACATGAACTATGTTTTGATAAGTATTGTTTTAGGGATGGTCTGAGAGTTGTACGTGATGTTGATGATGATGTTTCTTTAAAAGCCTCTAATGTTGACTTTGTGTATTGCCATGGAAGATGATGATGTCTCTGATGCATTGTGTCTTTTGATGTCACAAAGCAATTGTATATTATTAAATGTAATTCACTTAGGTTATACAAGCATGATTGATTACCCTTGACATATTAAAATAGATTCATATTTTTGCATGTGATCATGGCAGCAGCCATGTGAGTCTCATAGGAATATGTAATTGTTTATATGGGTGAATGAATGGAGGGTTAGCTATTTGATGATTGATATGTGCAGTAAACAAATAAGAATATTATTAACTGACCAACATGTGATCTACTAGCAAGTTACAGGAATTGTCGGCTAGGTTACATGTGACCATCTCACCCTAATTGGCTAGTATGAGCGGTCCAATGATAATCTGATGTTGTTATTAATTGTGCTATGCCTGTAATGATGATCTTGTCATGATAATCGACTGGTTGTAAGCATATATGTGAATTCGTCTAGTATACTAGTCCTGTTAGTTAAACTTTTTCAAGTATGTTAATGGATAACCCTGATCAGTACAAACTGTGAAAGACGCTATATGAAGCATGAATTGCATGACTTTGATAAACTGTTTACATGATACAAGATGCTAACTGTCAAGCACACTCTGTGATATTACTGTGAAACAACTTGAACTCAAACTGATTATTCTATACGTGCATACTCTAGGACGTGATTGATATACTTTGAGCACATACTTAGCATACCGAGCAAACCAAGGTGAGTTCACACAGCCAAGGCATGGGATTCCCAGGATGGGAATGGGTTGGATTATTTATTCGTTCAGTTTATGGAACTTAGATATATGATTCCCGGTAGAGGAAGGATTATGGATAAGAACAAGACTAGACTGGTTATACTAATCTAAACGATCTTCGCACATACGCCAAGGGTCGGCCGCGATATTATGACAATCTTCGCACACATGCCTAGGAAGGGCCGCGAACTATATACTCTAATCTTCGCACACATGCCTAGGAAGGGCCGCGAACTATATACTCTAATCTTCGCACACATGCCAGGAAGGGCCGCGATACTACTATACCTAGTCTAGCATATATGGGAAAATCCCACTAACTTCGCAAACATGCCTAGAGGGCCGCGATACGATACATACGATACATGATTACTAAACGAACATACGAACTACAATACGAACATTATTACTAAACTATTAACTGTGAACTCGCTCAACTAGTTGTTGATTCTCTGTTACATGCCTTGCAGGACCTTAGGTACTTATGGAGCTTGCACGGGAGGCACGGTCGTTGTGGGCACAGATTGTGGATGTTATGAACAACATTTAAACATTTGAAATTGCTATTTATGATTGGGTTTATTTATGCTTCCGCTAAACGTTGAATTTACACATATGTTTTGAACACCTTTCATATTGGTTTGGTTGTTTTACATTTAATACTTACTATGTTCAATATGATTGGTGGCTTGATCCTGGTCAGTCACGCCTCCAAGCGGTGATACTCCGCGTGTGGATTTTGGGGGTGTGACAGATTGGTATCAGAGCCATTGGTTATAGAGAACTCGGTTTTAATAAAGGGAAAACGATTTTGTTAAAACCAGACTATAACCAGAACAGTGCTCTCAACGATCCACAACGACACTTCGCTCCACGTGCAAGGCTCAACATCATAGGTACTACTATTCAGGTTACTTTACCTACTTGCTAGAATTACATAGAACTTTGCTCGTGGTATGCTCAGATTACAGAACCTACTATATGTTATTGCTTGAGAATACTTGTGTGCTCACTCTCTTCGCACTATTCGCGAACCTCTCACCCACATGTTCTCCTTGATGTCAAGATCATGGGTGTACGCGTTAACCTAACACAAGCCCAGTTGGCGGCTTCGATCACTGAACAAGTTACTGCAGCACTCGCAGCTGCCCAGGCAGGAGGTGTAACCTGCCATCGCCACTTACTCTAGGATTTTTAGATCCTACTCTCGTAACTCAACACTTGTGCTTAATTTTGATTACTCTTACGCACACGACAAGTCAACACGCTCAGCCACCTGTGTGCACATACACGACTTTTATGGACTGTCGTCCTACTACTTTCAGCGACACTGAAGGAGCTGTTGGACTCCTCCATTAGTTCGAGGAACTCGAATCGGCCTTCAAATGTGCGAAAGATCTGAGGCTCGTAAGGTGAAATATGCCACTGATATTCTCGAAGGCACTGCGCAAACTTGGTGGAACGCGCAAGATTACGATGTTGGAGCTGGCGGCTGCTAATGCCACCCCATGGAATGATTTTTAGGAACCTATCAAACGTGAATACAGTAGTTATGATGCCATCCACAAGTTGGAAGTGGAGTCCTTTATCATGAAGATGACGGGGTCAGAGATAAAAGCGTGCACGATAACGATCCAACAAACTGACAATTTTGTGTCCAACTATGGTGGATCCTCCCATAAAGAGCTTTGAGCTGTACCTCAAAGGCTTAGTACCAGGAATTCAAAACCATGTGAAGATGGCTAAACTTGCTACTATTCAAGATGTTACTCGTCCTGCTCATCGTCACACAGACCAGGCAGTGGAACGGAACAAGCTGCCTAAACGTATCGGTGCTACCACTACTATTACCACCTCTGGTCAGCAACCTTTTAGTAGTCAAGGACAGGGTGGATAAAGGGGAAACCACCCTAAGTGTAAACGATGTAACTTGCACCACAGCGGGCAGTGCAACCGAAATCATTGTCAATGATGCAACAAGCTTGGTCATTGAGCCAAAGACGGTAGAAACTCACGTCCTACAAACCAGAACCAACAACAACAGCCACAAGATCGATAGAATCAGCAGCAACAGCAGGGTAACAAGGGATGTTATCAGTGTGGTGCTGAAGGTCACTTCAAAAGACACTGCCCACAGTTGAACCAGAACCAGAATTAGAACCACAACCAAGGAAACAGGAACAATAATAGAGGCAACAATGGGGGTAATAACGACGGCAATGGTGCCAGGGGTCGAGCGTTCGTGATTGGTCAGGGTGATACTAGGAATGACCCCAACGTTGTGATGGTTTCGACATCGATATTGGTAGGGATTGGCTACCTCAACATCGAGCAGAGACTCTTTGCGAAGAAAAGATCATCCGCATTCCTCGTGCTGGTTAAGAACCTTTGGTAACTCATAGTAACAAGCTCCAGGAGCAGCACCCATAGCTCGAGCACCTTATCGTTTAGCTCCAACTGAATTGGAAGAACTGTCAAAGCAGCTACAAGAACTCTTGGAAAAGGGTTTCATACGTCCTAGCTCTTCTCCTTGGGGAGCTCCAGTGTTATTCGTAAAGAAGAAAGACGGTACGTTCAGGATGTGTATAGGCTACCGCGAACTCAACAAGGTGACGATCAAGAATCGTTATCCTCTTCCGCGCATAGATGATTTATTCGACCAGCTACAAGGGTCGAGCTACTACTCCAAAATAGACTTAAGGTTAGGATATCACCAGCTGAGAGTCCGGGATGAGGACGTCTCCAAAACAGCATTTAGAACTCGCTACGGTCACTACGAGTTTTTGGTCATGCCATTCGGGCTAACGAACGCGCCTGCGGTTTTCATGGATCTTATGAACAGAGTGTGCAAACCCTATCTCGACAAGTTCGTCATTGTTTTCATCGACGACATCTTGATTTATTCGAAAAGTCAGGAGGAACACGAGCAGCACTTACGACTTATACTGGAACTTCTGCGAACGGAACAGCTATACGCTAAGTTTTCTAAATGTGACTTTTGGCTTCGTGAAGTCCACTTCTTAGGCCACGTGGTGAACAAGGATGGGATTCATGTAGATCCATCCAAGGTAGATTCGATTAAGAACTGGCCTGCGCCTCGTACACCAACAGAAATACGCCAATTCTTAGGTTTGGCGGGTTATTACAGAAGGTTCATCAAAGACTTCTTAAAGATTGCTCAGCCGCTTACACTACTGACACAGAAAGGTGTTGCTTACCATTGGGGTAATGCACAGGAAACAGCGTTCCAACACTTAAAGGATAGACTCTGTAGCGCACCTATCCTCTCTTTGCTTGAAGGCACGGACGATTTTGTAGTCTATTGCGATGCATCTATCCAGGGTTTTGGATGTGTATTGATGCAAAAGGGATAAAGTCATTGCTTATGCTTCGCGCCAACTTAAGCTTCACGAACGGAATTACACTACACACGACCTAGAGCTGGGAGCGGTCGTCTTTGCACTTAAGATATGGCGACACTACTTGTACGGTACCAAATGTGCTATCTACACTGACCACAGAAGCCTCGAACATATATTCAAACAGAAGGAACTGAATATGCGACAACGACGATGGGTCGAACTGCTAAACGACTACGAATGCTCAATCAGGTACCACCCAGGCAAAGCCAATGTTGTGGCTGACGCTCTCAGTCGAAAAGACACTGCGCCTAAGCGCGTGCGAGCTTTACAACTCACCATACAGTCTAGTCTTCCTTCCCAGATACGAGATGCTCAGTTAGAAGCATTGAAACCAGAAAATGTCAGGGCTGAAGCCCTACGCGGCTCAAGACAACGATTAGAACAGAAGGAAGATGGTGCTTACTACGTCACAGGACGCATTTGGGTCCCACTGTACGGCAACTTACGCGAGCTGGTAATGGATGAAGCTCACAAGTCTCGCTACTCGGTACACCCTGGTTCGGATAAAATGTACCACGATATTAAAACTACGTATTGGTGGCCTAGCATGAAAGCTCACATAGCAACGTACGTTAGCAAGTGCTTGACTTGTGCGAGGGTCAAGTCGGAATATCAGAAACCTTCAGGCCTACTTCAACAACCAGAAATACCACAATGGAAATGGGAGCAAATTTCCATGGATTTTGTTACTGGCCTGCCTAGATCTCAACGTGGTAACGATACCATTTGGGTGATCATGGATCGACTCACAAAGTCTGCTCATTTCTTGGCTATCAAGGAAACGGATAAGTTCTCCACACTAGCAGACGTATATCTTAAGGAAGTTGTCTCGAGGCACGGAGTGCCCACCTCTATTATCTCGGATCGAGATGCACGTTTTACTTCTGAGTTGTGGCAAGCAATGCATAAGTCTTTTGGCTCACGTTTAGATATGAGCACAACTTATCACCCGCAAACGGATGGGCAGTCTGAACGCACCATCCACACCCTCGAAGACATGCTTAGGGCATGTGTAATTGACTTTGGAAACGGCTGGGAAAAGCATCTGCCACTTGTGGAATTTTCGTACAATAATAGCTACCACACCAGCATTAAAGCTGCTCCGTTCGAGGCATTGTACGGGCGTAAATGCCGGTCACCTCTTTGTTGGGCAGAGGTGGGGGATAGTCAGATCACTGGTCCAGAACTTGTGGTAGACACAACAGAGCGAATTGCTCAAATACGACAACGAATGGCGGCGGCTCGTGACCGTCAGAAAATGTACGCCGATCAGGGCAGGAAACCCCTCGAGCTCCAGGTTGGGGAGCGGGTGCTACTCAAAGTTTCACCCTGGAAGGGTGTGGTTCATTTTGGTAAACGAGGCAAACTTAACCCACGATATGTTGGACCTTTCGAAGTTACAGAGAAAATAGGTAAAGTGGCCTACAGACTGAACTTACCAGCTGAACTCAGTGCAGTTCACAACGTCTTTCACGTGTCGAATCTGAAGAAGTGTACGTCAGATGAGACCCACATAGTTCCCTTGAAGGAACTCACTATCGACGAGCGGTTGCACTTCGTCGAGGAACCTGTTGAAATCACGGACCAGGATGTTAAGGTCCTCAAGAACACGAGAATCCCTCTTGTACGAGTTCGTTGGAACTCCCGCCGTGGCCCAGAGTTCACCTGGGAGCGTGAAGATCAAATGGAACTCAAATATCCCCAGTTATTCGGAACCAATGCAACTACTACTGAGGCTGAAGCTACCAATGCAGAATTTCGGGACGAAATTCCAAATCAACGGGGGGATAATGTGACACCCCAGGAAAAACCAGTAATCTTCGCAAACCTGCTCGGGGAGCCGCGATACGATACAGGTAAACAACGTCACACCACTAGCTTCCTCAGTAACCGCATGCTAAATTTCGGGACGAAATTTCTTTCAAGTTGGGGATAATGTGACAACCCGAGTTTTCAAGGTTTCTATCCGACTTAACCTTGTACTTAATTGCGAAGTGTGTTATATATGTTTGGTGTGCATTACATAAGTGTGTATGTAATTTATATATTTGTGTTAATGATATAATTAGACTTAATATTATGATTGTTTATGTAAAGTGTGGAACCTGAACTTTGCCAAACACCTCTCACGAAATCGCATCCAAACCGAAAACACTTCATGCTTTCATCACCCACACCTTACTGAAAACACAAAGTGATTTCGCCCCCTACATGTCCAACGGAAACAACATATGGGCTTTAGCCTAGTAGGAGCCCAACTCACTGTTTTGATTTCCAAATATAACCGGCCCAAACCCCTAGTCCTTATATTTATTTGTTACGTGAAAGATGAAGGGGGATATAGTAGAACAAACCCAACCTTTACCACACTTGCAAACCCTAATCAAGTTGCGTGCGGCAACAGTAGACTACTTTCCCCCTATCGAATTAATCCCTGAATTGTGGGACATCGCTAATTGATTGGTACGTACACTACCACTTTATATGTTACATATGATTAATATTTTCAGTATGATATTGTTCCTACATGAACTATGTTTTGATAAGTATTGTTTTAGGGATGGTCTGAGAGTTGTACGTGATGTTGATGATGATGTTTCTTTAAAAGCCTCTAATGTTGACTTTGTGTATTGCCATGGAAGATGATGATGTCTCTGATGCATTGTGTCTTTTGATGTCACAAAGCAATTGTATATTATTAAATGTAATTCACTTAGGTTATACAAGCATGATTGATTACCCTTGACATATTAAAATAGATTCATATTTTTGCATGTGATCATGGCAGCAGCCATGTGAGTCTCATAGGAATATGTAATTGTTTATATGGGTGAATGAATGGAGGGTTAGCTATTTGATGATTGATATGTGCAGTAAACAAATAAGAATATTATTAACTGACCAACATGTGATCTACTAGCAAGTTACAGGAATTGTCGGCTAGGTTACATGTGACCATCTCACCCTAATTGGCTAGTATGAGCGGTCCAATGATAATCTGATGTTGTTATTAATTGTGCTATGCCTGTAATGATGATCTTGTCATGATAATCGACTGGTTGTAAGCATATATGTGAATTCGTCTAGTATACTAGTCCTGTTAGTTAAACTTTTTCAAGTATGTTAATGGATAACCCTGATCAGTACAAACTGTGAAAGACGCTATATGAAGCTTGAATTGCATGACTTTGATAAACTGTTTACATGATACAAGATGCTAACTGTCAAGCACACTCTGTGATATTACTGTGAAACAACTTGAACTCAAACTGATTATTCTATACGTGCATACTCTAGGACGTGATTGATATACTTTGAGCACATGCTTAGCATACCGAGCAAACCAAGGTGAGTTCACACAGCCAAGGCATGGGATTCCCAGGATGGGAATGGGTTGGATTATTTATTCGTTCAGTTTATGGAACTTAGATATATGATTCCCGGTAGAGGAAGGATTATGGATAAGAACAAGACTAGACTGGTTATACTAATCTAAACGATCTTCGCACACACGCCAAGGGTCGGCCGCGATATTATGACAATCTTCGCACACATGCCTAGGAAGGGCCGCGAACTATATACTCTAATCTTCGCACACATGCCTAGGAAGGGCCGCGAACTATATACTCTAATCTTCGCACACATGCCAGGAAGGGCCGCGATACTACTATACCTAGTCTAGCATATATGGGAAAATCCCACTAACTTCGCAAACATGCCTAGAGGGCCGCGATACGATACATACGATACATGATTACTAAACGAACATACGAACTACAATACGGACATTATTACTAAACTATTAACTGTGAACTCGCTCAACTAGTTGTTGATTCTCTGTTACATGCCTTGCAGGACCTTAGGTACTTATGGAGCTTGCACGGGAGGCACGGTCGTTGTGGGCACAGATTGTGGATGTTATGAACAACATTTAAACATTTGAAATTGCTATTTATGATTGGGTTTATTTATGCTTCCGCTAAACGTTGAATTTACACATATGTTTTGAACACCTTTCATATTGGTTTGGTTGTTTTACATTTAATACTTACTATGTTCAATATGATTGGTGGCTTGATCCTGGTCAGTCACGCCTCCAAGCGGTGATACTCCGCGTGTGGATTTTGGGGGTGTGACATTTCATGTTCCGGGTATAGTCCGGTTGTTCGGTTGGATAGTAATCCGTTAAAGTGCTTAACAAAGCTTTAAAGTGTCGTTATAATTATTTTTAGTGACACAACTTATTCCTCCAAAGTGTCAGGAATATTTCCTCATGTTTTGGCACTTTATTAGTTAGCTAAAAGCTGGATTGTTTATTAAAGTGCTGAGTTTTTGTGCTTAGAGCACGTTTTAGGCACATCCAGTCATTGTAACTTATTCCTAGAGACGCAGTTCTACAACCCTTGTATCCCTACACTCACCACTAGTGTAGTAAAATATTTCTGGCTCATACAGGCCTTAGAGGCAGTGTCTGCCTGATGCTGGCTTTATCAGCATGTTCAATAGGTTATCCGTTTATAGTGCTACTGTGCTTTTTGTGCATCATGTTTGTCACTAAGGTTCAGCATGTAAATAATGTAGTGACGGTAAGTAAAGTATGATGCAGATAAGTACATGTATCAGAAATCAAGTAGCAGTTCATCAGCAATTTCAAACAAGCACAGTAATTAAGCAGTAATTAATTATTAATTAAGTCGTACGGATACCTGGTTTAGTGAGGGTTGTCACATTCTCCCCCCGTTAGAAAAATTTCGTCCCGAAATTTTAAGTTTTGCTTGTAGATGCAGGGTTCTTAGGAAATAAGTGGGGGTATTTCTCTTTCATCCGGTCCTCACGCTCCCAGGTGTATTCAGGACCATGTCTGGCATTCCAACGAACTTTGACGAGCTTGACACTGCTCCGGCGGGTCTTATTTACTTTCCAATCCGTAACCTCAACCGGTTCTTCAACGAAATGGAGCGTGTCGTCAACATGAATCTCGTCGATGGGAATGGCAATGGTATCTTGAGTTGGACTTTTCTTTAGGTTGGATACATGAAATGTATCGTGAACTGAATGGAGTTCAGCAGGTAAGTCCAGCTTGTATGCTACTAGTCCTATTCTTTCCAGAATTCTGAAAGGACCAATGTAGCGCGGATTTAACTTCCCACGCTTTCCGAAGCGTGCCACACCCTTCCAGGGTGAAACTTTCAATAAAACCATTTCTCCAACTTGGAATTCCAAGTATTTCCGGTTTGGATCTGCATAGGCTTTCTGTCTGTGGCGAGCTGCTTCGATGCGTTTTAGGATCTGCGCAATCTTGTCTGTCGTCTCTTGGACGATTTTGGGACCAGGAAGTTGCCTATCACCTGCGTCAGCCCAGCATAAGGGTGATCGGCACTTGCGTTGTAACACCTGTGTCATTTCAACCATCAAACAAATTCCAAACCCATGAAATATTGTATTTCATACTTTGGACTTGTATAAATATGTGTATCTTTTGCACATATCAACTCTTGTTCGATTTCAAGCTCTAAATCGCTTTCTGGAAGGTTATACGCGCACTGATGTGTAGATATAACCAGTTTAATCCAACGAACACTCCGGAATAGTGAAATAGGCTTAACATACCTTAAATAACCTTTACATAACTTAGATATAAGTTTTGGAAGGTTTGGTGTGGTGAAATCAAAGTTTAATCGCTTACAGGGACTAAAGTTGACAAACTACGAAAGTATGCCAATTTGAACTGTAACAGACCTTCCGGGACATGAACATAAGTTAAACATACCATAAATATCCTTTACATAGCTTAGAAATAGGCTTTGAGGTGTTCGGTGTGCTAAAATAAACTTTTGGGTCATTCAGGGACTAAAAGTGTCAAAAAGTGCACAAGTTTGCATTTTCGCGCATAACTTACGTTCTGAATACATCCGGACATCCAAAAATTTATGTAAGCACTAAAATATTTTATTTTAGTGTTCGCCATAAGAAAAATCCATTCGTCGCGTCATTTGGTTCGTTTTTCGCATTCGGGACCAGATTCGATGTATTAGCCGTTGTTTAATTCACAACCACACATTCTAAACTTGCTTAGTCAGCGGATAAGGATGGAATTTTGGCACCATGACTTTGCAACACATGTATGGATGGAATTTAAACACCTAAACACCATGACTTTGCAACACATGTATGGATGGAATTTAAACACCTAAACACCATAACTTTGCAACACATGTACGGATGGGATTAAGGCACGTTTTCCATGAAACGATCTTAACGGTTCGGGTATTCCTATAAATACCCCATACCCCCCATTGCTAAAATCACTAGAAACTTGATTTGAGAAACTCTAAGTTGAAACATTTGTTTCATACCTGAGATTTTTGAATCGAGTTTAGCATTCGGGGACCCTTCGTAAGTATTCTTTCGTTCTTTTCCTTATTTTACTGCTTTTCGAGTCAGAAAGTCAAACTTTGTTTGACTTTTAGTGTTGACCAGTAATGGTCAATGCGAAGTTCGTTTGAACTTCGCAACGTGAGTGTAATCACGTTGGTCATAGTCCCTTGGGACTATGCCCACTGATTACCACGTTGTCTAGGGTCGTAGGGTAAGCGATCTAATGAATCGCTTATACCTCGAACCCGACCCAGTTTGGTCGATCATTAGGATCCGACCAAACACATTAGGTGACCATAGTAGGTAGGGAATAACCTTCCGAGGTTATACCCTATGGTCACATCGTTTAAGTAGTTGTATGATAGGTAGTTTATATGCCTTAGGTAAATTACCAGAATACCCTTTTCATGTATAATTGGTAATTAAGCATATGTAACCTAAACCTTTGTCACATAACTGATTATGTAATATGTTTAGGCATATAACACTTGTCATAGGGCTAGTTAGGCGGTCCGAACGCGTTTCACGCGAACGACGCGTTAAAGTAGCATAAGCTACCTAAACGGGTCGTAATGGGTCGTAGACACTTAGGTTAAGTTTCATTTAGTATGTAGGCTTTGTTAAACCAAATGACACGAGTCTCTACACTCGTTTGGTTTACAAACCCTAATGCTACCCGATCTTCCGATTTAGGTCCGGTTTATTAATGTAGCTACCTATACTAGGTGCCGTTTGATATCCGCGATCTCTAGCATTGTTTAGTTGTTACTCAAGGACTACTGAGCAATCTCAAGTGAGTACATAGACCCCTCTTTTACTGTTTTCCAAACTGTTTTGGGGTGGAACACATGTGCCTACTTGTTACTTTCATGCTTTCCTGTTTTAACATCATATACTGCTATGTTCGTTAGTACATTATAGTACATGATTTTATGACATTTCATGCTAGGTGTGCCCAATTGTGTGCATTACTTAGTACATCGTTTTACATGACATTTTGACATAGACATTTCGGCATAGACATTTTAACATGATTGACATTTGATCATGCATTTCCCACAAAACATAACTTTGATTTAAACCAAGATTTACTTCAATACTTTGTTTTTGTGCATATGGTTTAGTTGAGACATTTCACTTGCCATACATGACATCTTGACATAGACGTTTGACATGGATATTTGACATAGACATTTGACATGGATATTTGACATAGACATTTTGATATGATTTACATCTTGACATGAACACTTTGACATATTACCCAATACATTTGACAATTGATTTAAACATAGACTTCTTACATTGGTTGGTTTGGTTTGATTAAGTGATTAAGTAACGATGCGTGTGTAATATGATACAAGCATGGTGGATACGCCGCTGGTACTTCCTATATATAAGTGTTTGTATGGTATTACATATCATAGCGTTATTTGAATCATTTCAGTTTGAGACATAGAACATTTTATACAAATAACATACTTTTCACAAGACATTGATTTATAAACAACTTATCTTATGCAAACATATTTTACTTGGTTATTCATTTAACCTTACATTTATTTATACTTATCATCTGATCTTATCGATTTTCAAATGATTTACCAAGCAAAGCAAATAACAAGGTTCATGACTAAACATTTTCTCAAACATAAGTCATGAAACCTATTTTCACAAAACCTATGTATCTCACAGGCATTTTTATGCTGACGTACCTATTTTCACATGTGTTTTTCAGGAGCTGTTGCATAAGATGATCAAGATATACTTAGGCAGACTTGGGCTTTAGTGACAATAAAAGATGCAAGACTAGTTAATTATGTTGTATTTCTTTGTTTGTTAAGACATTGTAACACTTTTAATCAATAAAACGAAACTTCAATTGCCATGGATTTGAAACAATTAATTCTGTTACAACACTCCCCGACGTTTCCGCCACGTTTTGTATGTTCTACGTGGTCGGGGTGTGACAGAAAAGATGGTATCAGAGCCAATGGTTATAGGGAATTAGGTTATTAGTAATGCTTTGACCTAGTCTATAACTTTCTTAGGACCCTAACGCGAGTTTACTTGCGTTTAGTCATAAAACAATACCGTCACCTATCCTTAGGCGACGACCACAACAAGAACATAAATTTCAAAACCGCTTTGAAAACTAATCATCTGTTCTAGGATGATTTATTACAAGGTTTTGAACCCTCTATTGTAAGGTTTTGAACCCTCTGTTATATGGTTTTGAACCCCTTTGAGTTTTCAAAATCTCGTCAAGGTTTTGGGTTTTAAATAATGTGAACACGTGCAAACTGGAAGGGTGAATGCCTGTATTCTGGGTTTTCTGTCTAGGCAAGCACTTCGTATACATCTCATCAGACGCGAGACCAGTTGTGCTTACCTGGGAATTCTTGGGATGAGTGTTCACTTATAGGCGAGCATGTCTTCGCGATACATTATATTGACCCGCTTACTTTGATTAGTCACTGTCTCATTTGTTTGCCTTTGGTAACAAACAAATGGTCACAATCTACATGCCTTGTCATTTTCTTTTGACTATCTTTCGCTTGTTTCCTCCTATGCCTTTCGTTATCTTCAAGATGCTTCTTCATCGCAACAACAATGTCCGAATCAGGTGCTGCAATTGCCCAACAAATAGGCGTCGTACTCCAGAAGACCGTTGACTTAGCTATCACCATGACTCGCCTCAGGGATGAAGCTGTATAAGGGAACTGCTCCTTGGTGCAATCAATGCCATCGTCATTATCCAAACCAAATACCCTGTTTCAAATGTACCCACGGTTGACGATGAAGACATTTGGTTAACATGTGCCGCTTTGCAATCCAAAGCAAAGCTGTTACAAATCCTACTGCTGCTCAACCTTCAAACTCTGCTTCATATGTTGCTTGGCATATCTGGCGCCTCAACCTCATGAACTTTCTACCTTGTGTATCGAATTAAGCACGCCTAGTGCAAGGTGTCGGAACACCTCTCGTTACACAAATTCCAAAATCCATGTAGGATCTTTCTATCCTCATAATTAGATCCTTGTGGATGGGTATCATTCATCGGAGTCCTTAATTGAATTCTTTGTATGATTCAATACGTACATCACAATTCAATAAGGACAAAGCCGAATTCCTTTTAAGATTATCCTATCTTCATAGATAGATTCTTGTTATGATTAAAGTGCCAAATGAAATCCACGAATTGGATTCCTGGTGTGCTTTAAGTATCTGCGTCCAAAGATAACAAATTAATAACCAAGTTAAACAACTATGTGATTATGTGCTTATGTGTTCCCTTTTTATGTTTTTGTGTGATCCAAATTCTTGTCATCCAAATCCTCGTAGAATCTTCCATATCTTTGTGTACTATATTAAATCCTCAATGGGCTTTTACGTAGTAGTTAAGTCCCTTGGATTATATTGTACCATTCCATAATTAGACCCCTGAGTGGTCTAGGTAAACAGATTGATCCAAAAATCTGGTTAGGAATATCATGTGATGATATAGCTGAAAGGACTCCTTGGTGGTCTAATTAAAAGGATCCTTTGTTGATCTAATTAAAAGGACCCTATGGTAGTCTAGTCACACTCATCACAGGTTTGATTATCCTCCCCACAAACATTTCAAGACAAGTTGTGCGGACTATGCAAGGAATTGCATAATTATGGATGCATACATAATTATGGAATTCAGTGCACAGAAACCACAGCAAATTTTGTCATGTGTCTAGAGTCTATTCCGTTCATTTTTGTTTCTGAAGATGTAAAATGACTATTCCGTTCATTTTTGTTTCTGAAGATGTAAAATGACTATTCCGTTCATTTTTGTTTCTGAAGATGTAAAATGGCTATTCCGTTCATTTTTGTTTCTGAAGATGTAAAATGGCTATTCCGTTCATTTTTGTTTCTGAAGATGTAAAATGGCTATTCCGTTCATTTTTGTTTCTGAAGATGTAAAATGACTATTCCGTTCATTTTTGTTTCTGAAGATGTAAAATGACTATTCCGTTCATTTTTGTTTCTGAAGATGTAAAATGACTATTCCGTTCATTTTTGTTTCTAAAGATGTAAAATGACTATTCCGTTCATTTTTGTTTCTGAAGATGTAAAATGACTATTCCGTTCATTTTTGTTTCTGAAGAGGTAAAATGACTATTCTGTTCATTTTTGTTTCTGAAGATGTAAAATGACTATTCTGTTCATTTTTGTTTCTGAAGATGTAAAATGACTATTCTGTTTATTTTTGTTTCTGAAGATGTTGTGGAAAATGACTATTATGTTCATTTTCGTTTCTAAAGAATGCCTGTTGAAAATAACTCTGTTCATTTTTCATTTCTGAAAAATGTTCATTAAAGAGAAAGTACAGGGTTATGTCTTGTTCATCTCTGGTGGTTATCTGACACAAAGTCACAAATAGACTCCTACGAATTAATTTCGGGACGAAATTTCCTAAAGTAGGGGAGACTGTAACACCTGTGTCATTTCAACCATCAAAAAAATGCCAAACCCATGAAATATTGTATTTCATACTTTGGACTTGTATAAATATGTGTATCTTTTGCACATATCAACTCTTGTTCGATTTCAAGCTCTAAATCGCTTTCTGGAAGGTTATACGCGCACTGATGTGTAGATATAACCAGTTTAATCCAACGAACACTCCGGAATAGTGAAATAGGCTTAACATACCTTAAATAACCTTTACATAACTTAGATATAAGTTTTGGAAGGTTTGGTGTGGTGAAATCAAAGTTTAATCGCTTACAGGGACTAAAGTTGACAAACTACGAAAGTATGCCAATTTGAACTGTAACAGACCTTCCGGGACATGAACATAAGTTAAACATACCATAAATATCCTTTACATAGCTTAGAAATAGGCTTTGAGGTGTTCGGTGTGCTAAAATAAACTTTTGGGTCATTCAGGGACTAAAAGTGTCAAAAAGTGCACAAGTTTGCATTTTCGCGCATAACTTACGTTCTGAATACATCCGGACATCCAAAAATTTATGTAAGCACTAAAATATTTTATTTTAGTGTTCGCCATAAGAAAAATCCATTCGTCGCGTCATTTGGTTCGTTTTTCGCATTCGGGACCAGATTCGATGTATTAGCCGTTGTTTAATTCACAACCACACATTCTAAACTTGCTTAGTCAGCGGATAAGGATGGAATTTTGGCACCATGACTTTGCAACACATGTATGGATGGAATTTAAACACCTAAACACCATGACTTTGCAACACATGTATGGATGGAATTTAAACACCTAAACACCATAACTTTGCAACACATGTACGGATGGGATTAAGGCACGTTTTCCATGAAACGATCTTAACGGTTCGGGTATTCCTATAAATACCCCATACCCCCCATTGCTAAAATCACTAGAAACTTGATTTGAGAAACTCTAAGTTGAAACATTTGTTTCATACCTGAGATTTTTGAATCGAGTTTAGCATTCGGGGACCCTTCGTAAGTATTCTTTCGTTCTTTTCCTTATTTTACTGCTTTTCGAGTCAGAAAGTCAAACTTTGTTTGACTTTCAGTGTTGACCAGTAATGGTCAATGCGAAGTTCGTTTGAACTTCGCAACGTGAGTGTAATCACGTTGGTCATAGTCCCTTGGGACTATGCCCACTGATTACCACGTTGTCTAGGGTCGTAGGGTAAGCGATCTAATGAATCGCTTATACCTCGAACCCGACCCAGTTTGGTCGATCATTAGGATCCGACCAAACACATTAGGTGACCATAGTAGGTAGGGAATAACCTTCCGAGGTTATACCCTATGGTCACATCGTTTAAGTAGTTGTATGATAGGTAGTTTATATGCCTTAGGTAAATTACCAGAATACCCTTTTCATGTATAATTGGTAATTAAGCATATGTAACCTAAACCTTTGTCACATAACTGATTATGTAATATGTTTAGGCATATAACACTTGTCATAGGGCTAGTTAGGCGGTCCGAACGCGTTTCACGCGAACGACGCGTTAAAGTAGCATAAGCTACCTAAACGGGTCGTAATGGGTCGTAGACACTTAGGTTAAGTTTCATTTAGTATGTAGGCTTTGTTAAACCAAATGACACGAGTCTCTACACTCGTTTGGTTTACAAACCCTAATGCTACCCGATCTTCTGATTTAGGTCCGGTTTATTAATGTAGCTACCTATACTAGGTGCCGTTTGATATCCGCGATCTCTAGCATTGTTTAGTTGTTACTCAAGGACTACTGAGCAATCTCAAGTGAGTACATAGACCCCTCTTTTACTGTTTTCCAAACTGTTTTGGGGTGGAACACATGTGCCTACTTGTTACTTTCATGCTTTCCTGTTTTAACATCATATACTGCTATGTTCGTTAGTACATTATAGTACATGATTTTATGACATTTCATGCTAGGTGTGCCCAATTGTGTGCATTACTTAGTACATCGTTTTACATGACATTTTGACATAGACATTTCGGCATAGACATTTTAACATGATTGACATTTGATCATGCATTTCCCATAAAACATAACTTTGATTTAAACCAAGATTTACTTCAATACTTTGTTTTTGTGCATATGGTTTAGTTGAGACATTTCACTTGCCATACATGACATCTTGACATAGACGTTTGACATGGATATTTGACATAGACATTTGACATGGATATTTGACATAGACATTTTGATATGATTTACATCTTGACATGAACACTTTGACATATTACCCAATACATTTGACAATTGATTTAAACATAGACTTCTTACATTGGTTGGTTTGGTTTGATTAAGTGATTAAGTAACGATGCGTGTGTAATATGATACAAGCATGGTGGATACGCCACTGGTACTTCCTATATATAAGTGTTTGTATGGTATTACATATCATAGCG
The DNA here is from genome assembly GCA_030545235.1 of Helianthus tuberosus. NCBI lineage: Eukaryota > Viridiplantae > Streptophyta > Magnoliopsida > Asterales > Asteraceae > Helianthus > Helianthus tuberosus. Next base: position 120,812,188 of record CM060396.1, on the reverse strand, counting down.
TTATTTGAATCATTTCAGTTTGAGACATAGAACATTTTATACAAATAACATACTTTTCACAAGACATTGATTTATAAACAACTTATCTTATGCAAACATATTTTACTTGGTTATTCATTTAACCTTACATTTATTTATACTTATCATCTGATCTTATCGATTTTCAAATGATTTACCAAGCAAAGCAAATAACAAGGTTCATGACTAAACATTTTCTCAAACATAAGTCATGAAACCTATTTTCACAAAACCTATGTATCTCACAGGCATTTTTATGCTGACGTACCTATTTTCACATGTGTTTTTCAGGAGCTGTTGCATAAGATGATCAAGATATACTTAGGCAGACTTGGGCTTTAGTGACAATAAAAGATGCAAGACTAGTTAATTATGTTGTATTTCTTTGTTTGTTAAGACATTGTAACACTTTTAATCAATAAAAAGAAACTTCAATTGCCATGGATTTGAAACAATTAATTCTGTTACAACACTCCCCGACGTTTCCGCCACGTTTTGTATGTTCTACGTGGTCGGGGTGTGACATGCGTCCGTAAAGGGCTTCAAATGGCGCGACACCAATACTGGTGTGGTAGCTGTTGTTGTATGAAAATTCGACCAAAGGTAAATGCTTGTCCCAGCTACCGCCCAATCCATAACACACGCTCTCAGCATGTCTTCCAAAGTCTGTATCGTCCGCTCGCTTTGCCCGTCGGTCTGCGGGTGAAATGCGGTGCTCAGATTTAATTGTGAGCCAAAAGCTTCTTGGAAGGATTGTCATATCCTTGATACAAACCTTCCGTCTCTATCGGAGATGATCAAGGGAGGCACTCCATGACGTGCGACGATCTCTCTCATGTAAATTTCAGCCAATTTGCTCGTATTATCCTTCTCACTGATAGGTAAGAAGTGAGCTGACTTTGTTAATCGATCCACTATTACCCAAATAGTGTCATGGCCTCTTGGCGTTCTTGGCAACTTTGTAATAAAATCCATTGAGATTTGTTCCCATTTCCACTTGGGAATCTCAGGTTGTTGCAGAAGTCTTGAAGGCTTCTGATATTCGGTTTTAGCCTTAGCACATGTTAAACATTTGCTCACATAAACAGCAACATCGCCTTTCATCCTAGGCCACCAATAATAATCTTTGAGATCCTGATACATCTTATCCGCTCCTGGATGGATAGAGTACCATGATTTGTGAGCTTTATCAAAAATAACTTTCCTTAAACCACCAAACAGAGGAACCCAAATCCTTTTCTCAAAACTTAACATTCCTTCCTCGTTTGGTACCAGTAGCTTCTCCATCCCACGGAGATATTCTTCTTCAAGGTTTCCTTCCTTGAGAGCTTCTTTCTGTGCGGCACGAATGCGCAAGGAAAGATCGGTTCGGATAATCATTTCTAAAGCCCTAACCCTTAAGGGCTTGATCCTCTCCTTTCGACTTAGGGCATCGGCGACCACATTCGCCTTCCCTGGATGATACTTTATCTCGCAGTCGTAATCGTTCAGCAACTCAACCCATCGTCTTTGTCTCATATTCGACTCCTTCTGGTTGAATATGTGTTGTAGGCTCTCGTGATCTGTAAAAATTGTACACTTTGTACCATAAAGGTAGTGTCTCCAGATCTTTAATGCAAAAACCACTGCGCCAAGTTCAAAATCATGTGTGGTATAGTGCTTTTCGTGCACTTTCAATTGACGCGATGCGTAAGCAATAACCTTTTGGCGTTGCATCAACACACAACCCAATCCTTGACGCGAAGCGTCACAGTATACCATGAAATCATCTGTACCTTCCGGTAGTGCTAAGATTGGCGCATTGCAGAGCTTATCCTTCAACGGCTGCAACGCTTCTTCCTGTTTGATTCCCCAATCAAACTTCTTATCCTTCTGAGTGAGGAGCGTCAATGGTTGGGCGATCTTAGAAAAATCCTCAATGAACCTTCGATAGTAGCCAGCCAAACCCAAGAATTGTCGAATCTCGGTTGGCGTCTTTGGCGTTTCCCAATTCTTAATCGCTTCGATCTTGGTGGGATCCACGTGGATTCCATCTCCATTTACCACGTGCCCAAGGAATTGGACTTCATGTAGCCAAAAATCGCACTTAGAGGATTTGGCATACAGCTGTTCTTTCTTTAGCAGTTCCAAAATAGCTCTTAGATGCTGTTCGTGCTCAGCCTTTGTTCTTGAATAAATCAAAATGTCGTCGATAAACGCAATCACGAACTTGTCCAAGTACGGCTTGCAAACTCTATTCATCAAGTCCATAAACACCGCAGGTGCGTTTGTCAAACCAAACGGCATAACAAGGAACTCGTAGTGTCCATAACGAGTTCTGAAGGCTGTCTTCGGGATACTTTCCTCTTGTATCCTTAAGTGATGGTACCCAGATCGCAAGTCGATCTTTGAGTAAAAGCTTGAACCTTGCAGTTGATCAAACAGATCATCAATTCTTGGCAGAGGGTATCTATTCTTGATCGTCAGCTTGTTCAGCTCCCGGTAGTTGATGTTTATTTGAAAATCATCATCCTTCTTTTTGACGAGTAGAAATGGGGTTACCCCAAAAGGGAATTTTGGTCTGTTATCTTCCTTCTCTATCCATTGCTAAAACTTCTCTGTCAATCCTTGCATCTCCGAAAATGTAAGTCGCTACGATGCATCGACTACGGGTGCAGTGCCTGGAATTAAATCGACGCGGGATTCGACTAATCGTTGAGGAGACGATTCCGGCAAGTCTTCGAGGAAGACTTCGGGGTATTCTCCAATCACAGGGATATCTTCGAGTTTTGGTTCTTCGGCTTCTTTTTCCACGACATGAGCCAAGAATGCAACACATCCTTTGTGCGAAAATTTTTGTGTCTTCTTTGCCTGATAATCCGTAGGAGCGTATCCTGCTCCATGAATCACAATCATTTCTCCGTTCGTCGTCGGGGCGCGGATGACAATCTCCGCCGGGTTGTTCGACAACCAGTCCATCCCAATTATCACATCGAAGCTTCCGTTAGGCTTATTCTATCGAGAACGATATCCACGCTTGGATTTTATCCCCGCTGTTGAGCTTTCATCCACGTGCCTGAGTGTTCTTAGGGCAATACTTCCTGAAATGCCCCACATCACCGCAATTAAAACATGCTTGGCCACAGCCTTGATCGTCACCATCCCTGCCTTGATAGTTGTTGTCATCGTTATTTCCTCCGCGATTTCCGTTACCATCTTGACCTCTATTTCCATGTTTAGTACCTTGCCGACATGTTTCCTTGACATGTCCCACCTTGCCACAGTTACCACATTTTCCATATCTACACCGGCCGTTATGGTGACGTCGACGGTTGTCACACTTTGGTAGGATACCCGTGTACTCTTTTCTCTTTTTGGCCTTGTCGTCGCTACTCGACTGGGTACCCTGTTTGAAATTCGCCAACTTCCTCTTGTTGTCCCCAGATGACTCTACATGAGTCTCCTTCTTCTCCTCAGAGGTTGAAAATTTGTTCATCCTGATTGCCTCTTCCGTCAGGGCTACACTTAGATTGATGGCCTCAGTGATTGTTGCAGGCTTTGATGTCGTTACCATGCTCATGATTTGGGGTGCCAATCCCCAAATGAAACGCTCAATCCTCTTAAACTCCGGATCTACCATGTAAGGAACGATACGTGATAGAACTTGGAACTTCTCCACATACTCAGCTATTTTTGGACCTTCCATCTTCAAGTTCCAGAACTCAGTTTCTACCTTCTGGCTTTCTGTTCTCGAACAGTACTTTTTATGCATTAGCTCTTTCAGTTCGTCCCATGATAGAGCATACGCAGCAGCCTCGCCCATTATCTGAACCTGAAGTTTCCACCATGACAGAGCCCCATCTCGGAACAGCCCGGAAATGTACGTGCCCTGATCTCTTGGGGCGCATTTGCTCGCACGCAAAACAGTGTCCGTCTTCTCAATCTAGCGTACGAAGGCTACGGCACCCCCAGTGCCGTCGAAGTGTGGGGGCTGGCAGCCTAAGAACTGCTTGTAGGTGCAGCCGTTGGGTGGCTTATTTCCTGAGGTACCTCCGTTGCGCTCGGAGTGATGGGCCTCGTATTGTGCGATGACTGCAGCAATGATTCCCTGAAGTTCCGCCTCGTTGGTGGGTATGCGTACATCCCGTCTTGGAGGCATCTTCTAAATGATGATCGTATGGGTCAGGTCATAGTAAGTAAAGTGTACGTAAGTATACAACAATATCAACACATAACATCTCATGTTATAAATAAATCAATCACATAACATCTCATGTTATAAATCAATCACCCATATTGATAGCCTCTGCAATGGTTGAGGGCTTCGAGGTAGTAACCATGCCCCTGATCTGGGGTGCAAGTCCCCAAATGAATCGTTCCATCCTTTTGAACTTCGGTTTGACTAAGTAGGGGACGACCCTAGACAAGTCGTGAGATTGCTGGATGTATTCAGGAATCTCTGGTCCGTCCATTTTCAATTTCCGGAACTCTACCTCACGCTTCTGGTTTCCAGCCCTAGAATTGTATTTCTTCTCCATCATTCCTTTGAGCTTGTCCCAGCTCAGTGTATTAGCAGTATCTTGTACCAAGGGTCTGAACCTGGAGGTTCCATTATGAGAGTGTGACATCTAGAAATAACCCCGAGATATAGGTAACACTCTGTTGGGGCGAACAGTTACTCATTCTTAGAATGGAGTCGGTCCTTTCGGACCAACGAACAAATGCCACGACGCCTCCTATTTCGTCAAGGTTCAAAGACTTGCAGTTCAGGGACTGCTTATAGGTGCAGCCAGTTGGGGGGGGGGTTGTTCCCAGTGGTGCCATTGCTGTGCTTAGAGCGGAGAGCTTTACGTCGTGCAGTTGCCTGTGAGATGCGCTCTTGCAGCTCGGCTTCTGTCCTTGGCAACGTACTGGTGTTTGTGTCACGTCTGGGTGACATTCTCTTCTGTCGAAGTGGTATGAAGCGGGTTAGACAACGTTTCAATTGTCTATGAGATATATGGCACCATAAGCCATCATGTACTCACCCAATTTTACACGTAAATATACTCGATGTATGAGTGAGGAAATAATTTCTGAGCCTTCACATAGGCTTGCCAATTGGGCTTGTTGCTTGTAATAGAATGAACTCGAGGCCACATCGCCTTGGTCATTCGTGTTTTAGTTATTTCCTGCTACATTGGTTTTCATTAGCTTGACCCGCAGAGTCTACCAGGATTTCTGTGCACCACAAGTTGTTATTACGTGGGCCCCCGTAATAATAAATTGTTTTGCACAGTTACCCCAAATTTTCTCTCGTCCAAGCAGATGATCAATCAAGGAGCATCAGCAGGTGCATCGGCATGAACAGGGTTATGCTCCAATGCGGGGTCAGGAGCAACGCCTGGCTCAGGGGCCACAGCCGGCTCCGGATCAACAAACATAGGGTCGACAGGGACTACAGAATCCTCCAAGGGCTGGCCTAAGTGTATGAACTCCATGTCATGGTCTGGATCAAGACCAGGCGGAAACACAGGGTCGGAATCATCATCAATATCATGCTCGATCGCGAAACCCGGGGCAGGGACAGGTGCAGCAGACGATGCTCTATCAGGGTCGGCGTCGTGTGAATGGTGCTGAACTCCCTGTATATGCGAAGATGCGGACGCCACAGACTCAAATGAGTCTGGGACGGGTGAATGGGCCTGAGCCTCTTCTTGCAGGAACGTCAGCAAGTGGTAGGCTATCACTAGCAGCAATAGGGCCTCGCCCTCAATTGGGTCCTCCTCCTCTAAGGGCTCGTCATCAAACAGATCGACGTCGGGACGCATATCAACAACGGGAGAAGCGGTAAGGGCACGGGAGCAGGGATCACCGCGAGTGGCAAATTCCCAACAAGATGGCCATCAGCAGGCTCTGCTACGACATCAGGCAGCGCAAAGGGCTGAAAGTCGTCATTGTCTGTGCCGGTATTATCGGAAATGTACACCTCGTGCTACGATGAAACTATGTCGTCTGATACTATGGCCATGGGATCTGTAGTGTCCATCTTTCTAGTACATGATGAAGGCATGATGTTTGTAACACAAACACACATACGTATAACAATCAATCATATAATCATATAAACATATTAGTCACCAAGTAAGCAATCAAATAATTCTCCTAGTCCCACTAGCCTCCCAGCCTCTCAGACTGCTCTTCCTAGTCCCACTAGCCAATTCTCCTAGTCCCACTAGCTAATTCTCCTAGTCCCACTAGCCAATTCTCCTAGTCCCACTAGCCAACTACCTCGATCTCCCAGACCGAGCCTCGGCCTCCAAGACCGAGCCTCAGCCTCCAAGACTGAGACTATAATTAATAAATAAAATGTGCTCAACATTTGTTTGTAAAAACGTTTTGGATCTGGACTTAAGTGGTATGCAGTAAAAATGTTTTCGTGAGAGCCCTAGTGATCATAGTCTAGACTCGAGAAAGAATCCTAGTTCGCTATGATCAGAGCTCTGATACCAAGCTGTCACACCCTGGCTTTGCGGAAGCGTGGTTAATTTGGTGTGACTTCTTAATACCATAGCTTAATCATAACAAAGCTATATGAAAATAAAATCATGCAAGATCATCCATTAAAATAAGTTTTAAAACCAAGGTAACATAACATTATCTTGGAACTACACCATCTTAACATAAAGCATTGTTTTGAAAGACATAAACATCAACGTGAATAAAACGCAGTTTAAGGACTGTGACTCGTCCAGGTAAAAGTCACATCCCCTAAACCTGGATGACCTCGGAACCCATATGCAGCGGGAAAACATAACATACCACGCCAGATCTTTAATTCCCTGAAATACATGTAAGTTGGAAAAATCAACAATAATGTTGAGCGAGTTCATGTGTTTAGTATGAGCGCGCAAATAAACCTTTATAATCATTGTAAGTATGATTGTTTTGTAAACTCTGGTATGAAAGCAATTTAGGAAACATATCAGTTAATGTGTAACCACATGGTCCAACCTGCGGGCGCATGGGAGGGGATAGGACGAGGTCACCACATGGTCCAACCTTAGGGCGCATGGGTGGTGTTAAGACAAGGTCACCACATGGTCCAACCTTAGGGCTCATGGGTGGGGTTTGTTATGCTCAAATAGGCCTATCACTTCTATCCCTCGATCGTACTACGAGGACTAATGTTCTTAAGATTTCACCTACCCAATCACATAACTTAACAGTTCCTTCCTTAGCTGACCATACCATTCATAATTGTCCGTAGCAGTATGTAACATGTATTTCACCCCCGTAGTTTAGAAAACTGAAAACAGTTAAGAGAAAAGGGGGACATGAACTCACAGTGGTGCGTCTCTACCAAGTATACCTCCAAATCAAGCAGCTGTGTGACGACCTACACGTACTAATTCTATTAGACGGACGGCCGTGCCTTAGCTTTAAGGTTTAAGTTTTTGGGAAATAGTTAGACAACTACTTCGTGTTTATATTCTGTATACTTGGTAATTATTTTCCTCCCAAGGATGGGGGATTTAATACATGTGTGTTCGTAACTTTCGAATTACACTATTAAGTCTCACTTAATATATTTTATTTCTAATTCCAAAATATAAATATTCTTCCCAATAATATTATATTTTAATACATGTAATTTTCCCAAAATAATACTTAGTAATATTATTTTTACTTTAAAAATAATATTTACGTAGTTCACAAAATAATCATAAACATTTACACAAGTGATGTTGTGAAAAATATGTTTACTAAATACATATATTTATCACGTTTCATTTTGTGAAATCCCACCTCCGATGTTTTGTAAATAAAGTCGTGGCGAAATCTATAATTTGAAAACAAGTCAAAATGTATTTCTAACACTTGTGGTAGAAATATTTCTAAGTGTTAGGTTTTTGGGAAAATTTCGCCAGAGTTTCCTCCGTAACTGGAGGTGGCCACGCTTTCAAGCGTATCATTTTCTTTTACAAATCAAACCAACAATTTTCTTATTCAACCAAAACAATGTTCAACGTATCAAACTAGTTAATAAACATGTAAATTGGCAAGAATCTCATGAACTTGTAGTTTTCTAATATTATGAAGTAAATCCCATTTCTTTTAGTGGATCTTTATATAAAGCAATACGATTTCGTAAAAGTCCCGTTTTTAAAGAAATTCCATCTTTACAACTTCTTGTCAACTTTTACAAAAATAGTTATTTTGTCGAAACTTTGTGCTACACAAGTGTTTACACACTTGTGTGTTCTAAAAATCATTCGTGTTAGTGTAAGATCCGTCTTTAGAAAACATGATTTCTTTGATACTTGGTTCTTTGAAAATACCGCTTGTAGATACGTAGATCTACTAGTTTTAAACACTATTTCACAAACAAAATTGCTTTTACACAAGTTCGTGATTTATGTGTGGTAGAGTTCATCCTTTAACCCTTGTTACTTCCAAAACAACCTTATGTCATGATCCATGATCATGACCAACCCGGGTTAAACGATGATCCGAGCTACCATAACATAGATCGGGACTAAATAATCACACAAATCAAATACTACATGATTTACACAACATATGAGCTTTTAACCAACATTTTTAGTGTTTTAAGTAGACTTTTAAGCTCCAACTTGTATGTTCATGACTTTTAACCGTTACATATCATTTTAACCATCTTAAAATAGTTTGAGAAGGTGATTCAAGCAACTTACTACTAGCTCGAGGCTAGGGAAGAATCTAGACGAAAATCGGGTGGTTAAAAGCAAGAGAGTGAGGTCCTTCGCCTTCCGATTGCACCAAGGTTCCTTATACGCGGTCCTTATCACTTGTATGAACTTGGAATTAGGTGTTCGAAATTGAAAAGTGGTGGTGTGTTCAAGGGGGTGTTCGGCCGAAGCCTTTGAGAGAGAGAGGGAGTGTGTGAAGTTGTCAAGTGTGTGTAATGAACATGTTATGCTAAGCTTTGAACTTATAGGCAAATCTCAAGTTAATTAACCAATGGATCATGTGCTATCTAGATACTAAGCACAAGGGATTAAAATAATCATCAAAAGGACAAGGGTGTCCCCCCTCTTGGGGACGGTTTGTAAAGGGGGGGGGGGGTACTAGTTCACTTCCAACCAATTAGTTAGACATTAGTTAGGTTAATATAGTTAAGTTTAGGGATTAACCCGGTTAGTGGTGTGTTGTGCTTTAAAGCGGGTGTTAGGGTATTCAGGGACCCTAACCGGCTCAGAAAAAGGTAAATAATGTTATTAACAATATTTTCATGTGACACCCCAGGAAAAACCAGTAATCTTCGCAAACCTGCTCGGGGAGCCGCGATACGATACAGGTAAACAACGTCACACCACTAGCTTCCTCAGTAACCGCATGCTAAATTTCGGGACGAAATTTCTTTCAAGTTGGGGATAATGTGACAACCCGAGTTTTCAAGGTTTCTATCCGACTTAACCTTGTACTTAATTGCGAAGTGTGTTATATATGTTTGGTGTGCATTACATAAGTGTGTATGTAATTTATATATTTGTGTTAATGATATAATTAGACTTAATATTATGATTGTTTATGTAAAGTGTGGAACCTGAACTTTGCCAAACACCTCTCACGAAATCGCATCCAAACCGAAAACACTTCATGCTTTCATCACCCACACCTTACTGAAAACACAAAGTGATTTCGCCCCCTACATGTCCAACGGAAACAACATATGGGCTTTAGCCTAGTAGGAGCCCAACTCACTGTTTTGATTTCCAAATATAACCGGCCCAAACCCCTAGTCCTTATATTTATTTGTTACGTGAAAGATGAAGGGGGATATAGTAGAACAAACCCAACCTTTACCACACTTGCAAACCCTAATCAAGTTGCGTGCGGCAACAGTAGACTACTTTCCCCCTATCGAATTAATCCCTGAATTGTGGGACATCGCTAATTGATTGGTACGTACACTACCACTTTATATGTTACATATGATTAATATTTTCAGTATGATATTGTTCCTACATGAACTATGTTTTGATAAGTATTGTTTTAGGGATGGTCTGAGAGTTGTACGTGATGTTGATGATGATGTTTCTTTAAAAGCCTCTAATGTTGACTTTGTGTATTGCCATGGAAGATGATGATGTCTCTGATGCATTGTGTCTTTTGATGTCACAAAGCAATTGTATATTATTAAATGTAATTCACTTAGGTTATACAAGCATGATTGATTACCCTTGACATATTAAAATAGATTCATATTTTTGCATGTGATCATGGCAGCAGCCATGTGAGTCTCATAGGAATATGTAATTGTTTATATGGGTGAATGAATGGAGGGTTAGCTATTTGATGATTGATATGTGCAGTAAACAAATAAGAATATTATTAACTGACCAACATGTGATCTACTAGCAAGTTACAGGAATTGTCGGCTAGGTTACATGTGACCATCTCACCCTAATTGGCTAGTATGAGCGGTCCAATGATAATCTGATGTTGTTATTAATTGTGCTATGCCTGTAATGATGATCTTGTCATGATAATCAACTGGTTGTAAGCATATATGTGAATTCGTCTAGTATACTAGTCCTGTTAGTTAAACTTTTTCAAGTATGTTAATGGATAACCCTGATCAGTACAAACTGTGAAAGACGCTATATGAAGCATGAATTGCATGACTTTGATAAACTGTTTACATGATACAAGATGCTAACTGTCAAGCACACTCTGTGATATTACTGTGAAACAACTTGAACTCAAACTGATTATTCTATACGTGCATACTCTAGGACGTGATTGATATACTTTGAGCACATACTTAGCATACCGAGCAAACCAAGGTGAGTTCACACAGCCAAGGCATGGGATTCCCAGGATGGGAATGGGTTGGATTATTTATTCGTTCAGTTTATGGAACTTAGATATATGATTCCCGGTAGAGGAAGGATTATGGATACTGTTGTTGTTGATGTGGTTGTTGAGCAACTTGATGATATATCGCTTTTCGATAGTAGTCATTGTTTCCAAAGGGATTTTGAGCTCCACTTGCTTCACGATTGGTACACTCCCTCTTGAAATGCCCTTTCTCCCTGCAACGAAAACAAGTAACTTTAGACTTATCAAATCCTAAAGTTGAAACATTTGCATCGCGAAAATCATCTCTGCCTGTAATTTGTTTAAACTTTTCAACTCGTTTCAACACACTAGCCATACACCATTTTATATCCATCAATTCCATCTCCTCAGCATCAATTTGATCGTAATCCTCTTTCGTTAGCATTGGATTCCCGATCCTCCCTACAACTAAACCTCCATAGGATTCAAGCACAGTTACCAACAAAGACATATGGCTTTTAGCAACTTCCTTGGTATAATTCTGATCATTTTCAAGGTTCAAAGCAATGTTGCATTGAAGAACTTTGCCACTTTTTGTTGTAGAAAAATGTGGATCAAATGTTGGAAATGAAGTGAATCCAGTTTTGTTGGTTGATCCCTGAGATGAACTTTCTGAAGAACTTTTTGCATTGAAAGCTGTTTCAACTTTTGGAGAAAATTTTGTCTTTTCACTAACACCACCTTTGAAATACAATCCGGTGTCTTGTTCTCCATCATAATTCTTCATTCTAGCAATCTTTCTTTGCTCCATCTCTTGAGCTTCAAGATGTTTGATGAACCCACCCAGTGTTAGCTCGTTATATTCCTTTCTATTATTCCTTAACATCATCAGAAACGTTCCCCAAACATCATGTGGCAACGCATCAGCCAGCTTCTCAATCAACTCATCTTTATTTTTGTTGATGCCCAATCTTGTCATGTTTTTTACCAAGTTACAATATCTTTCAATAATCTGCTTGGTGCTTTCCGTTCTCAAACCACGGAATAGATCAAATTCTTTCTTCATAAGTGACATCTTGTTCCTGAGCATATCATCACTACCAAGAGACTTTGCTTCTAATTCTTTCCAAATCGAATATGCACTCCCGTTATGTTGAAGAAGAACCATGATGTCCTCTTTGATTGCTTGCTGTAACAAACTAACCATCAATTTCTCATCTTTATACTTCTTTTTCTCCTCAGGATTCATTTCTCTAATTGGTATTTTTTTCATCATTGTTCTTGAGTGGTCTAGTATATTGCTCTTCAGTATGTTCCCAAGCATCCAAATGATATGCTTCAACCCAGTTACCAAAATGTTTGGACCAACCATTATAATCATCAATATCCAAAAGCTTAGGCGGTTTTTGTGTTGTCCCCGTCTCATTTTCAATCAATGTACTTTGAGTAAGAGTCATTGGACTAGCAAAGGCATTATAAAACTCGTTCTCCATGTTTTCAGTTTTCAAAAGTTCACAAACAGTTTACTTCAAATCGAATTCCACTCTTCAAGCGAAATTACCCTCTCAAACGGAATCACCCTGAAGCGAAATCAGACTTATTTCAAGCGGAATTATCTTTCAAACGAAATCAGTCTACTTTCAAGCGGAATCAGATTTTCAAGTGGAATAACCACTTTCAAACGGAATTACCTAATTTCGTTTGAAAATACAGGCCACGTTCAAGCGGAATAAGGATTTCAAGCGAAATCACTCAAGCAAGATATCGGTTTCAAGCGGAATTACTGTCTAATTCCATATGAAATGCTGATGACGTCAGCAAATTCGATCAGTTTTCAAGCGAAATTACGATTTTAACACGTTTTAGTTTGATTTTAGTTCTGAAACTTTCCAGGATTTGTTAAAACACTGTTGCGCACATTATGTGAGAAAATTAGCCGATTTTAACCGTGAAAAAATTTTCAATTTGAAAAAGAAGGTGCAGAAATCAGAAAATGCAGCTGAAATGGTAAGAACTCTTCCTCCTGAGCTCTGATACCACTTGTAGGATCGTTTTCAGACCCAAATGAGTCGATCAGAAGAGTAATTCACCAATACAAAAGGCGGAAACAGTTGTATTAGTGTTATTTCAGCTGGATTCACTTTAAAACTGTCTTTTTATTGATTCTGGAATGATTATAATTCAGAAGACACCTCGACAGAGCTTCGTCGTCGGAAACAAACTTTCTAATCTCGTTTCAAATGACACCGAACATTAAGTATTTATAGGAGACATGATTCCTCTTGAAACTACTTCAAACGAGATCTAATTCCGCTTGAATATGTCTCAAGCGAAATTACCATGTTGATTCAAGCGAAATTATCATGTTGATTCCGTTTGAAATGACACAATATCATTTCAAGCGGAATTACCTATAAATCTACTTTCTCGATTTCCGTGCCCTGATCTATCTAGTTTAGTACAAGACTCGATACAAGACGAAGTCGACAGACGCATGCACCAACAATCCGATCGGACGAGTGACGTCAGCACTGTTCATCACAAACTTCATGGTTTTTTATCGATTTCGATGTGTTTTAGTTCGAATTTTGCCGTGAAAATTTGTAGGATTGTTTTATAACAGATTGCGAACACAATTATGTCAATTCTAGGCCATTACTGTGAATTCTTTGTCAATTTTAGATTTTTAGCAGTTTTGGATGAGAAAAGGTAGAACAAATATAGAAATAGAGAAGTAGATGAAGAATCAGGTAAAATCTCTGGTGAAATCGGCTGTAATCGGTCAAAATCTCTGTGAAAATGATGTCGATCCTCTCCGAATCCGACCTCCAAGCTCTGATACCACTTGTGAGGATCGGAAGTTCGGCTCTATAATGAACAACTCAGGTCGGATCGATCACTGAAGAAGGGCGGAATCCATATTCAGTATGGAAGTAGAATCAACAACGAGTTCAATGCTTAATACTTCAGTTCTCATTAAGATTTGCAAAGATACAAGGAACCGGTGAGAATTTGACAAAGCTTCGCCTTCAGAGACAACCAAGCAATCAACACTAACAAAAGAACCCCTAGTCTCTATTTATAGGCGAGCTAGCTGGGAGAGAACATGTCGTCCGATCGGATGGTCATCCGACCAGATGATCATCCGTCCGGATGACACAAGCCATCTGATTAGACGGGCTTTACAATTCATGTTTCATTCTGATATCTCCCAGTTATAATATAAAATACAAACAAAACTATACAATGACACATACAGGACAAAATATAGACTAAGTACAAACAGAAGCTACAGACATAGTGCATCTATAGGGGTAGACCGGGTAAATCGTCAGGAAAGACATTAGGAAAATCACGAACCACAAGTACCATTTCCATCGTCTTCTTTTCCTCCTTCGCTACTACAATATGGGCTAAGAAAGCCAAGTATTCCTTGCGGAGATACTTGCTCGCTCGAATGCATGACATAAGTTTCAATTCTTTCGAGGATAATTCGCCATAAACACATAATTGATCACCATTTGAAAGAAAGAAACGAATCACCTTTTCGAAACAAACAACTTCAGCACGATTTACAAGAAGAAAATCCATGCCTACTATAACGTCGAAACTACCAAGTTGCATAGGGATGAGATCGATCGGGAAAACATGATTGTTGAGTGTAAGAGTACAATCACGGAGAATGGAGCTGATGGTGACAGTTCTTCCGGTGGCAACTTCTACATCGAAGGTCTTTGGGAGGTTAGCGCGTTTACGTTTTAAAAGCTTTTTGAATTCAAACGATAGAAAATAGTTATCGGCTCCAGTATCAAACAAGCAAGAAGCATAAATACCGTTAACAAGGAACGTACCATTGAAAACATTGTTGTCAATTTGAGCCTGGCGAACGTGGATGTTGAAGGTTCTTCCGCGGGCTACTTGTTGTGGCTGCTGCTGTTGCTGCTGAGGTTGTTGTTGCTGTTATTGCTGCTGCTGCGGTGGTTGCTGTTGAGGTTCTTGTTTCACAATGTGGTGCGGGCAGACATTAGCAAAATGATTAGGGTAACCAAAAGTATAACAGGTTCGAGCATTAGCAAGTGGCGCTGGAACTGCTGGGTTACCCTGAAGAGCTAGAGGTTGAGCTGGTGGTGCTGGGAGGGCTTGCGAAGCTTGCTGTCGGGGGCCTGAGTGGCAGTGTGCGATGAAGTGCCCGTAGAGGTTGTAGTTCACACAGAAACGACAGTTGACCCTTGTCGGATGATGATAAGTGCAACTAGGGCACAGAGGGTGAGTACCAGTGTACGTACGCTTGGCAGGCGGTGCGTTGGTAGTAGCAACTTGACGATTCTGGTTGTTGGGTGGTGCGGTGACTACTGCGTTATTCTTGCTGTTGTTGTTGCTCCTTCGCTTGCGACTTTGACGTGAGGACTTTGAAGCTTGAGATGCTGCAGTTTCGGTGCTGGGAGTTGCGGTAGCTTGGCTGAGACTTTTGGTCGAGGTTTTGAAAGCTCCAGCCAAGACTCGCTTGTCGTTGATCTGAGCTGCAAGTTGGTAGGTTTCCTCGATGGTAGTATGTCTCGCTACCTGAACAAAATCAGCTACACAATCGGGAAGAGCGCGCATATACTTCTTGATAGTCTTATCAGGTGTGTCCACCTGACTGGGACAGATAATGCTCAACTGTTTGAAATGAGCGGTGAGACCAGCGTTGTCACCTCCTTCCTGCTTGATGTTCCACAACTCATTCTCCAGCTTCTGGACTTCGTGGGGAGGACAAAATTCCTTTATCATGAGCTCCCTGAGCTCCTCCCATGTGAGACCATAAGCTGCATCGTTTCCGCGCCTGTTGCGCTCGTCGGTCCACCAATCCAGTGCCCTGGACTAAAAGACTCCTGTAGCATTCACAGTGTGGAGATTTTCAGGACATCCACTTTGACGAAAGGTGACTTCGATCGAGTTAAACCTCTGGAACATTGCACTGGGTCCATCTTCGCCAGTAAAGTTTGCAGGACCACAGGCTTTGAATTGTTTGAAGCTGAACGGAGCTTTAGGCGCTTCATTCTTAGAGTCAACAGAAAATTTACTGATAACCTCGTTGATTTCACTGACAATTTGAGGTATGAACTTGGCCATTTCCTTGGCCACAAGTGAAGCGATTCGTTTGTCAGCTTTGTTCCTCTAAACACTTCGATGCGTGTGAGATCCAAAGGAAGACATTGTCAAGTGTAGCTTCTGCAGCAGACATCATCCCGAGGGATTTGATGAGATTCGATTATTTTAGGTTATGCTTTGAAAATTTTAGCATTTTAACAACCCTTATTATTATTATTATTATTATTGTTGTTGTTGTTGTTGTTGTTATTATTATTATTATTACCCATGTAGAGCGCAGAAACACGTCGGCACATATTCATGTATACACATAATTCACATAAGCACGTATACATATAAGCACGTATGAGCACATTATTCACATAAACACATATTTTGCACGTATTCACCTACATATTTTACATGTATTCACCTATCTTTCAAGGTCGCATAGCGCGCGCGAGAGTTGCGAGAGAGAGATAGCGAGGAGTGTAGCGTACGAGAGTTCTTAGTTTATTCGCGGTTAGTTAGCATTTTAGGTTACGAGAGCTGTGCAAGTTGTGCGCGATGAGCAGAAAGCGGAGAGAGGAAAGCGAGAAACCAAAACCCTAAAAGCGTAAAGTTGGAACACATAAACACAACTAAAATCGATGACGCGTAAAATCGGCGATTGTAGGCTTAAAATAGATGGAGTGTCCTGGGTGTTAGACATCGACTACCCAAAGTGATTCATCCGTCCCCAACGAGTTTGAGTACACGCTTTGGCCTAATAAACTGTGCTCTCACCGTAATATGGCTAACGGCACTCATCCTTCCAGTTACTACGTGACTCGAGTTATTGGAATAGCTGAGAATTTGGTGGGATCTTTTAAAAATCAATTTAGAGAGTGGAACGGGTTATTAAGATGCGGGTTTCACCTCTAACTTAACAACTTCGCTCTATTTCGTTTTAAGCCCTTTACAGAATAAATTCGGGAGTGCTATCAGATAGAGAGATGGAGATTTCTGTCAAGATATGGATGTTACTCCTAACTCAACGAAAGATTCTCGTGTTGAGAGTAAACATACGCGGAGTGAGCGATCTTATCGAGAGTTCTTGGTTTTCACACCTAATCTCGACCCAATCACTAGGTTGTGTCATACGAGTGTTTTCCAAAACGTGTGTATTGTGTTAGCCTTAGGAAAGGCAAGTAGCATTTAAACCTTAAGAAAGGTTTCCCCTTCGTACGAAGCTGTATATGTGTGGGTTCGTACGAAGGTGTGTACTGCAGGTTCGAATGAGAGCATTTCAATATGTGGGTTCGTACGAAGCACCTACTGGGTTCATACGAAGGGTCTGTTTTGGGTACTTAGACTATAGACTAGGTCAATTTTACACGACTCGGCCTAATTCCCTATAGTTATGGCTCTGATACCAACCTGTCACACCACAACCGATGGCGGAAACATCGGAGCGCAGCACTAGGCGAACCAGATTGCTCAAGAGAATCCATAACAACTATTAAATGGCAATATTTGAAAGGTTCATTGTCCCATACCAATAAACAAATATTTCACAAACAGTCATCATAGAGTTCAGATCTCTTAAACAAAACCAATCCGACAACCTAGATTTTTATTTGCGGGTTTCTAGACTTCCTAATCCATTGCAGCAAACAGACAATCAACCTGTCACATACGTTAAAATAAAAGTCAGTACATAAAGTAAAGATGAGTACACAAGTTTGTATATATATAGTAATAAAAGCGTTTACGCATAACCAGCATGTGACACGTAACAGGCGAAGCATGTAACTATTAACAATGATACAACCTAACCACGTGACTGCGATGTAGAGTATGCGTGACACATGTTCACCGAAGAAAACACGTGAAGTAAAGTAATGTGATCCTTAGCAACCCCTGTCACAACAGGTGCTAAGTCCAAATTAGAGTACTATCGTTGCTAAATGTGGTCTAGTAGTAACACTATGTAAGCATAGTAACAAGCATTCAACAAATCACGTATAGCATGCGGGAGCGGTTAGCGTTTAATAAGTGTTTGCGTTGTGTGTTGTGTTTTGATAGTGAACGTATGCAACACCCAAAAGTGCGTTAAACGAAAATGGGTTCGAGTATACTCACAGAGCATGTACTAATCAAGAAACACGATCCTTAATGGATTGAAGGGAGCACCGGATCAGCTTGCGTACGGGAACAGAAGCATGAGTCCTCCAAAGTACAGAAACGGTCGAAAATCAGAGTGTCGGTGGGAAAACAGAAGCTTCGTACGAAGCTGGTGCCTTCGTACGAAGGTGTGCCTTCATACGAAGGTGGTTCTTCATACACGTATCGCTTCCATTGTCTAAAATCGAATGTCTTCTCGTCGTCTTCGGAAAATCAAGTGTGCATCCCTCCAACCTTAAGCTACTGATTAAACTTAAAGTCGGAGAGGTCTTTGATTACGTCACGAGTGGGAATCGGGATTTTAGGTGTAAAACCAGTGCCTTTGTACGAAGGCAGCGCCTTCGTATGAGACCATGTGCCTTCGTCGCCTTCGTACGAGGCCATG
The DNA here is from genome assembly GCA_030545235.1 of Helianthus tuberosus. Classification (NCBI taxonomy): domain Eukaryota; kingdom Viridiplantae; phylum Streptophyta; class Magnoliopsida; order Asterales; family Asteraceae; genus Helianthus; species Helianthus tuberosus. Next base: position 120,793,764 of record CM060396.1, on the reverse strand, counting down.
TGCCTTCGTACGAAGGCAGTGCCTTCGTACGAAGCTGTCTTCGCACAGAACAGTCCAGTTTACAAACATGGCTGTTTTGGCGTTCGGTGCAGTGTTTTCACCTGAATCAGATGTATTTCCAAGTCCTTTTCAAGCTGGTTTTCGACATTACCTCGTTCCACTATTCAGTGAATGAGATACATGTCGTTTTTGGTCCATTTTGTTGTAAAAATCAAGTTTAAGAAAGTTTTGGAAGGTTTTTACTTAGATCTAGAACTTGGTGAGTGTGTAACCAACAGATTTCTAACTTGGGAAGCCGTAGCTAGTCCCAATACACTCGGCTAAGTGTAAATCTATTGTAAAAGAAGAAGGTTTGATGAAAAAGATGAAGATTTTTGTAAAAACGGGAATTTATGAAGAAAAGAAGAAGTTTAAGTGAAAAGATGAAGTTTGAAGTGAGAACATAAGAGTTTTAGATGAAAATGAAGTGATTCTTGTGGAAATCGAAGTGGAAAACGTTGTGTAATTGAATAAAACTGTTAAATTTTACTTGAAAATGGTTGGACAACAATTCGGCAGAGTTTCGGTATGAAATCAGCAAGTGAGAATGAATGAAGAAGGGCTTGGGTATTTATAGAGGAGCTGGGTTCGCACAACAGCCCTTGGTTCGAACCAGCTGCCTTCGTACGAAGGCAGTGCCTTCGTACGAGGCTGCCTGGCTTCGTATGAGGGGCCTGTTTTGTGTGGGAAAACCTCGTTTTCGTGTATAGGATGCTCGTTTAATGCATTTTGTTGCGTTAGTTAGTATTGGTACTTTAGGTATTTTAGCGTATCATTGAGTTTCGAGTTGCGTTGCGTTTTAGAGTGATAAATCGAGTTGTGCGAGTAACGTTGAGTTTGCGTTGCGATAGCGTTTTCGAGTATAATCCATAAACTTAATAAGCACTCACAAGTAAAGCATATAAAAACATACAGCATCACATTACTACTACTGATAACAGCGTTTGCGATTTGGCGTGTTAGTCGTGATAAGCGTATACGGAGGTGTATGGTAACCAAACAAACACACTCGGCAATTTAAATAGCATAATTCTCTTTAATTCGTGTTGCATAAGCGTTGTGAGTATAAAGCATTAAACAGATAGCGGTGCGGTGTGATGAAAAAGTATTTAGTATAACATAGCCCTTTATTTATATCGAATCCCGGAATACAAGACGGTTATAAATCGAAGTAAAAGCAAACGGGTAACGATCCGAAAAGTTGGGTTTTTACAGATTTGTTGTTCTTTAGTGCATCCAGTTTCCTCCTCTCTCTTTCCGATCTCACTCTCTCTACTTTCCCTCTCTCCCTCTTTCTCAAAACGTCAGCGAAATTTTGTGGGTGAACAAAAACAAGATGTGTGAAATAAAAGAGCGTGAAACCGTTTCTAATATTGAAAAGCCTCATTCAATTGAGAGGGCTTTCCAGCTTCCAGTATTAAAAACCTTCCGGTATTCCAGTTGAAGGCCACGAAGGAAGAGGAGAGGTTTATTTGTGTTGTGTTGTGTTGTGATGTAAAATTATATCCCTCTTAAATGCGTTGTCTTTGTTTGTACATATTGCTTCAAAAGTTGTACGTGATGTAATATTACATCTTTATCCATCACATTTGCTTTATATTTTTATTTGTGTTGTGTTGTGATGTAAAATTATATCTCTCTTAAATGCGTTGTGTTTATTTGTATATTTTTTTTCTTTTCTGGACCATTCTTACCAAACCAAAGAACATCATTCAACATTATGGGCTTTAGGAGTTTGGTTACTTACCAAATAAAAGACCCTATATTTTACAACAAAATTATCATTGTATCAAAACAATACATAAATCTAATCAATCTACAATGCATAATTTTAATTACAATAATAATTAATTTAGTCTCTTCACATGTCATCTTAATAGGTTACAAAGGTGCCGAAATCCTTAAAATGCCCCTAAAGTGTCTTAAATTTTTGGACAATACGCAAGTTTACCCCCTCTAAAATAACTTGCCTTTCTTGTAAATGTTGCTTTAAAATGTGTATACCTAGTTTACTTAATAAGGTAGTATAGATATAGATATTGATATAGATATAGATTATTACATTATATTACATTATTACATTGTATACTATCTTAAAAGACAAAGTCGGTGGGCTTTCCCACTGGCTTTGTCTCCCCCTAAACTTTTACAATATTGCATTTCAAGCCCCTAAGCTTTGTTTGTCACACCCCGACCACGTAGAACATACAAAACGTGGCGGAAACATCGGGGAGTGTTGTAACAGAATTAATTGTTTCAAATCCATGGCAATTGAAGTTTCGTTTTATTGATTAAAAGTGTTACAATGTCTTAACAAACAAAGAAATACAACATAATTAACTAGTCTTGCATCTTTTATTGTCACTAAAGCCCAAGTCTGCCTATGTGTATCTTGATCATCTTATGCAACAGCTCCTGAAAAACACATGTGAAAATAGGTACGTCAGCATAAAAATGCCGGTGAGATACATAGGTTTTGTGAAAATAGGTTTCATGACTTATGTTTGAGAAAATGTTTAGTCATGAACCTTGTTATTTGCTTTGTTTTGTAAATCATTTGAAAATCGATAAGATCAGATGATATGTATAAATAATGTACGGTTAAATGAATAACCATGTAAAATGAGTTTGTATTAGATAAATTGTTTGTAAATCAATGTCTTGTGAAAAATATGTTATTTGTATAAAATGTTCTATGTCTCAACCTGAAATGATCCAGATAACGCTACAATATGTAATACCATACAAACACTTATATATAGGAAGTACCAGCGGCGTATCCACCATGCTTGTATCATATTACACACGCCTCGTTACTTAAATCACTTACACAAACCAAACCAACAATGTAAGATGTCTATGTTTAAACCAATTGTCCTACCAAAATGTAAGCATATGATGAATAAGAAATGTACTAAGTATGCTATAACAGACATACATAGCATGTGGACTGAAATATCTGTACTAAGTATGCAACAACAGACATACATAGCATGTGAACTGAAATATCTGTACTAAGTATGCAACAACAGACATACATAGCATGTGAACTGTACTAAGTAATGCACACAAATGGGCACACGTAGCATGAAATGTAATGTAAAACGATGTACTAAGTAATGCACACAATGGGCACACCTAGCATGAACACAATGAAATCATGTACTATTATGTACTAATGAACATAGCAAGTATATGATGTGAAAACAGGAAAGCATGAAAGTAACAAGTAGGCACATGTGTTCCACCCCAAAACGTTTGGAAAACAGTAAAAGAGGGGTCTATGTACTCACTTGAGAGTGCTCAGTAGTCCTTGAGTAACAACCAAACAAAGCTAGAGATCACGGAAATCAAACGGCACCTAATATAGGTAACTATGTTAATTAACCGGACCTAAATCGGAAGATTGGGTAGCATTAGGGTTTGTAAACCAAATGAGTGTAGGAACTCATATGATATGGTTTAACAAAGCCTACATACTAAATGAAACTTAACCTAAGTGCTTTCGACCCATTACGACCCGTTTAGGAAGCTTATGCTACTTTAACGCGTCGTGCGCGTGAAACGCGTTCGGACCGCCTAACTAGTCCTATGACAAGTGTTATATGCCTAAACATGTTACATAATCAGTTATGTGAAAAAAGTTTAGGTTACATATGCTTAATTACCAATTATACATGAAAAGGGTATTCTGGTAATTTACCTAAGGCATATAAACTACCTATCATACAACTACTTAAACGATGTGACCATAGGGTATAACCTCGGAAGGTTATTCCCTACCTACTATGGTCACCTAATGAGTTTGGTCGGATCCTAATGATCGACCAAATGGGTCGAGTTCGAAGGTATAGGCGATTTATTAGATCGCCTACCCTACGACCCTAGACAACGTGGTAATCAGTGGGCATAGTCCCAAGGGACTATGACCAACGTGATTACACTCACGTTGCGAAGTTCAAACGAACTTCGCATTGACCATTACTGGTCAACGCTGAAAGTCAAACAAAGTTTGACTTTCTGACTCGAAAAGCAGTAAAATAAGGAAAAGAACGAAAGAATACTTACGAAGGGTCCCCGAATGCTAATCCCGATCCAAGAATCTCAGGTATGAAACAATGGTTTCAACTTAGAGCTTCTCAAATCAGAATTCTAGTGATTTTTGAGGTAATGGGGGTGGGGTATTTATAGTTTTCGGGTAACCGTTAAGATCGTTTTGTCGAATATCGTGCCTTAATCGTATCCGTACAAGTGTCGGAAAGTTGTGGTGCCTAAAAACCATCCTTATCAGCTGATTAGGCAAGTGGGAAAGATGTGGTTGTGGTTAAAACAGCTGGTACACGCTGACTGTTCATTCTGATCTGTTTTGGGAGTCTGACGCGGGCCGCCTAAGATTTAGGCTTGGCTGAGGCGGGCCGCCTAGCTGTCTGATCAGCAAACTTCTTGCAGAATTGACAGTTTTGGTCCCTGCACGTGTTTAAGCCCATTTCCGGCACTTCTAAGGCCCGTAAAGCCAACTTTAAGGCCCTAAAATGATGCCTAAACATTGTGGACATGAAACATGCTCAAAAATATGCCGGAGGTTGGTTCGTTTGGCCGTACGAACGCGATGTTCGCTTAATTACGACGGAATGCGCATAAGCGCGAAAAACGATCCAAATGACGCAACGAATGGATTTTTCTTATGGCGAACACTAAAATATAATATAGTCATGCTTACATAAATTTTTGGATGTCCGGATGTATTCAGAACGTAAGTTATGCGTAAAAATGCAAACTTGTGCACTTTTTGACGCTTTTAGTCCCTGAATGACACAAAAGTTTATTTTAGCATACCGAACACCTCAAAGCCTATTTCTAAGCTATGTAAAGGATATTTATGGTATGTTTAACTTATGGTCATGTTCCGGAATGTCTGTTACAGTTCAAATTGGCATACTTTCGCAGTTTGTCAACTTTAGTCCCTGTAAGCGATTTAACTTTGATTTCACCACACCAAACCTTCCAAAACTTATATCTAAGTTATGTAAAGGTTATTTAAGGTATGTTAAGCCTATTTCACTATTCCGGAGTGTTCGTTGGATTAAACTGGTTATATCTACACATCAGAGCGCGTATAACCCTCCAGAAAGCGATTTAAAGCTTGAAATCGAACAAGAATTGATATGTGTAAACGATAAACATATTTTTACAAATACCAAGTATGAAATACAATATTTCATTGGTTTGGCATTTGTTTGATGGTTGGAGTGACACGGGTGTCACATTGTTACAGTCCCTTCACTTTTGAAGTAATCAATTTTAGTCCCTTATCTAACTTTATTATTCTTCTACTAACAAGTCACATTTTTTAGCCTCTAGCTTTTTACTTATTTAAATTTCCTTCGACAACATTCGTTCGTGAAGGGGTAAGGTCCCAAAAACCTTGCTTCAAGTACTTGGGACCATACCACAACCTCATCCTTCTAACTCTCTTTAGACCTTGCGCGGCCACGCTCTGGTCCTACAAAGAAAACTTAGAAAGAAAACAATAATCAACACCTGCGCGCCAAAAGGAGAATAACAAATCCTTGCGCTTATCTCCATAGCAGACAGGATAAAAATCCTAGCTAAACACTTCCGCATAAATAATATCCAGACTTGGATATTATTAAACTTCTCTGTTACCACAGAATTAACATAAAGAAGAGCCACACAGGATTACAGCTGTATTCTTCTAGAAGGCTCCATCGTGCACCACTAGTCAGTTATAACCGAATGGCCATGTGGCATCATCCCAGGCTCTCTTGAGGTCACGATGATGGCACGGAATTGAAGAGAGATCTCCACTTGCCCACTTTCCACGTGGCAATACCCTAACCGTTGATCAAAATCGCGATCCGTGTGCATACTCAAATCGTTAGCGATTAACGAAAGTAAAAATAACTGCTTACGGAGAAAGCACTTTCCGTCAACTTTTCACTAACAGGTTTTGCCGCCCAAACTTCGACTATAAATACAAGGATAACTCAGGTATAATTCCCAAGTTACATTCACTTCACTTTCACTTCTTCTTCTTCATCAAACCTGTACTTATTCTCACGACGGTGGGTGGTCACGGAGAGAACCCCCATTCTCCCCGTGGCAAGTCTAACGGTGGTTGTTTTGTAGTTATTGTGAGAAGAGGAAGGTTATTCACCCACGAATTGGACGAGAAGACTTAACCCTTTATGCAGATTCAAACCCCCTGGTTCGGTTGATTCCGGTCAATTAAACCAGTGTTTCTTCATTGGCACCCACCGATTTCTCAGTTTATTCATTTCTTCTCGTTCCAATTCATTTTCTCTTCATTTCTCTGTTTTCATATGGCAGAAAATTTGACAACATACTCATCAAGTCCTCGATCTGGAATCAAGGGCACGAAAACCCAAGGTATCCAGATCGACGGAATCATGGGTAACAAAGACAACAAAAAAAGTTATCTGGAAGAAAAAATCTGTACGATACCAACAGGAGTTGATAAACACCGAGATCTACTCTCGGTAGAAACTCCAGAATACTGGTTCACCAGATTCCAGAACGCCATGAACCAAATTTTTGCATAAAACATCAGATCTGAGTTAGTATACAGTAGATCTGATACCCAAAAAGGTACAGCACAAAATCCAGAATAGACCAATCACCAGGGAGTCAAGACAAGGCAGATAAACATGGTGCAAGGAGGTCCCTCACGAAGGCCGAACAAACGAAGCCATAATCAGCATTGGCGAGAGCAACAAGTAGTCTTCCCTGTTGTCCATGGAGGTCCTCAGGAAGAACGTCCAGTAATTATCACCGGTATCTTCGGCCATTACCGAACTGGATATATGTTCATAGATCCAGAAAGTTCAATGGATATAATCTATGAACAATGTTTCAAGCAACTCGACCCAGAGGATAAGGCACGCTTAAAACCAGTCGATTTTCCTCTCACTGGTTTCTGTAATGAAGCTGTCTTCCCGCTAGGTCAAATCGCTTTCCCTGTAACTCTCTAAGATGGCGAACATTCACGCACTGTCACAGTGAATTTCATGGTTATGCCTGCAACGTCATGTCATGACGTACTACTGGGGAGACGCTCTCAGAGAGAATTCAACATGATCACCTCTATGCCACACGCCGCTTGCAGTTTTCCAACGGAAACTGGGGTAGCAATTTTGTATTCCAGCAAGGAAGTTATGTATGTCGAAGATGAACCACCAACAAAGGTTGCCAAACCTTCAACATCAAACGAAACAGAAAAATGGGTTCTCAACGAGAAACATCCGGAACAAACCATCTTGCTAGGGCACACCATCTCCTCGGCAATCCGGATAAAACTGAAGGAACTACTCTCCAACAACATGGACATCTTCGCTTGGTCCCCAGCGGACATGACTGGAGTACCACGAGATATAGCGCAACACTGTTTAAACGTCTGACCTTCAGCAGAACCCTTCGCGCAAGGAAGGCGCAGTCTCAGCGCAGAAAAGGCAGAAGCATTGAACGAGCAAGTAACAGAATTACTTAACGCTGGGATCCTGCGCGAAGTACAGTACCAAACCTGGGTCGCCAACCCAGTAATGGTCCAAAAACACAATGGCGGGTGGCGCATGTGTGTCGACTTCAAAGACCTCAACAAAGCCTGCCCGAAAGATTGCTATGCACTCCCGGAAATAGACAAGAAAGTCGACTCTCTAGCATCCTTCCGCTGGAAGTGTTTTCTAGACTGTTATAAAGGCTACCATCAAGTACAGATGAAAGAGGAAGATGAAGACAAAAGGGCCTTCCATACAGATAAAGGTATCTTTTGCTATACGAAAATGCCTTTTGGTCTCCGCAACGCAGGGGCTACTTACTAGCGCTTGATGGATAGAGTCTTCAGGGAAGACATTGGTAAAACAGTGGAAGTTTATATGGATGACCTTGTCATCATGAGCCAAGAAGAAGAGACCATGCTCGTGCACATTCAGCGCACGTTTGATTCTTTGCGCAGCGTCAATTTAAAACTGAACCCAAAAAAATGCTCCTTCGGAATGGAGGAGAGCAAATTTCTAGGGTTCATAGTAACCAGAGATGGCTTTAAGGTCAAAACGGAGAAAGTACAGGCCATTCAACTAATGCCATCGACAGCAACAGTTAAAGAAATGCAACGTCTCGTGGGACGATTAACAGCACTAAACAGATTCTTAGCAAACCACACCGCGAAATCTTATCCGTTCATTAACACGTTGCGCAATTGCGCCAAGAAGAGCCATTTTCAATGGACACCAGAAGCGGAGACAGCCTTCAAACAAATGAAGGAATGTCTAATCCAGATACCAACTTTAACAGCACCACGGGAGGAGGAGCCCTTAATCCTATATATGTCCGCAGCAGAAGTAGCGGTTGGCGCGGTATTAATGGTAGAAAGAGATGGCGTTCAAACTCCGATATACTATATTAGTAAGATGCTAACCGGCCCAGAGACACGCTACTCAATGATAGAAAAACTAGTCCTCGCACTGGTACACGCATCACGAAGACTACGCTGGTATTTCTCTGGCCATGTTATTACAGTACTCACTAATTATCATCTAGGCAAAATTTTGTCTAAACCTGATGTCGCGGGACGATTAGCCAACTGGGCCATCGAACTAGGAGGATACAATATCCTATACAAACCCCGACCGGTAATCAAAGCACAAGTATTAGCGGACTTCTCCACTGAAGTTTTCATCGACAAGATACAAAAATGCGAGGCAATCCAAAACCCTATTCCAGTCTTCGACGATATGGTTTGGACGTTGCACACATACAGTGCCTCCAATGATGACGGTGCAGGCGCAGGCCCTCTACTGGTTAGCCCAGACAATCACGAGCTCACATACGCAATACGCCTAGATTTCAAAAGTACAAACAATGAGGCAGAATACGAAGCATTTCTCGCGGGCCTCCATTTGGCACTTAAAATGGGAGCAAAGAACCTCGAAGCACACGTCGATTCTAAGCTAGTGGCTGAACAAGTCAATGGTCATTACAACGCTAAAGGCGAAGCCATGGCTTTATATTTGGAGCAAGCACGAATGCTTATCAGCCAGTTCCAAACGTTCAAGATAGTCCACATAAATAGAAGTGAAAATAAACATGCGGACGCACTGAGCAAGCTGGCCACCACCAATTTCAAACATCTAGCAAAAGAAGTTCGCATTGAGGTATTATCTAATCTATCCGTTCCTCTAAGGCAAGTGAACATCATCTAAGTTGGCAGTCCATCCTGGATATCCCCTATCATTATGTACCTGCAGCATGGAAAGCTTCCAGAAGGAAAAGCGGAAGCTAGGAAAATCCAAAACAAAGCGCTGAACTACGAAATGGCGGACGGTATCTTATACCGAAAGTCATTCATGGGTCCACTCCTACGCTGTGTTGATAAAACAGATGCACAATATCTGGTCAGAGAAATCCACGAAGGATTATGTGGAATTCACACTGGACCACGCATGGTAGTGGCAAAGATAATGAATGCAGGCTATTATTGGCCAGGGATGCATGTGGACGCAGTGGAACTATTGCGCAAATGCGCAGCATGTCAGCGCCTGACGGGTGGCCCGTAGGACAACCCTTAAGAGCCTTAAAATGATTAAAATCCCATACTATACACGGTTAATTGCTTGAACATGGTAATCACTAGATGCTTGATGTTGTAGGTATTCAAGTGCTCAAGATGCTGATTTTATGATGATTGGATGGAAGTGCAAGCGGCGGAAACGAGTTTGGACTTCTTTTAGAAGTAACAAGAAAACAAGGAAGAAGGACTCAAGTCAGTGCCGTAACCTACGGCCATCTGCCGTAGGTTACGGCCATCAATGTTTCACAAAAAGCGCACCGTAAGACAGGGTCTTAGCACCGTATGATATTAATGATTGCCGTAAGCTACGGCGACTTGGCGTAGCTTACGGCACTAAGAGGACTTCCGGACTTGCTGAGCCGTAGGTTACGGCACCGACTGGTGCTTTTATGTAACTTCCATATTTATTGCTGTTTTCAAGAGGTTTTATGGAGACTAATCATATCCAAACGGTTATTATTCACTGTTGGGGATGATTTTTGGGTATCTTGGAGATTAGAGAGCTTGAAAAACACTTGTCTAATCATTACTTTTGGTGCTTCAATCTTTATGAACAATAGAACTTTTGTTATAATGTTGCTTCAAGCCATGAGTGGCTAAACACTTGATGATTGTCCTAGATTGAAGGTTTGGTTGAGACATTTCATGTTTGATTTCTCTAATTTCTAGAATAACAATCTTTATCGTTATGAATTGTTGTTATGGTGTGTGATTGTTTGTTAGTAGCTTGTTAATCCTTATGTTGAACTAATTAGAAACCATACGTTCTTGGTGCCATTGGCAATCGAGATATCATGGGTATAGTTAGGCTTGGGTAAGGGTTGATTGATCATCGGGTAACAACCTCACGTTCTAGGAATCTGAGTACTTAGTTCCCTTTTATCACTGCAAGTAATCACTCATGAGCTATGTCTATGTAGTTCTTTCTAGTGAAACGATAATATGAATGTCGAAACAAACCGGAAATCTGGGATGGTCATTTGTCTCTAATTTGCTTACAACCAAAACTTTTCTTTTGCAATCTATTTAGTTAAATTTAGTTTCTAAAACCAATTCACTCACATAAACTCTTGAATTTTACTTTTCTTGCAATTAGATTAATTTAGTCAAGTTAGATAGTCTTTTAAATAACACATATTCCACAAACTCCCTGTGTTCGATACCCACTTACCACTAACTATTTAGTTGTATTTGGATTAAATTTGATTGTGACCACGACATCACGTCAAATTTTGGCGCCGTTGCCGGGGAGTAGTGCGCAACGTGTGTTATTTTCTTTCTTTTTAAGTTTGTTATTTTTCTGGTTTACACTGGGTGTGTTAGTGTGCATGTATTTACAGGTGCATGCGTACTAGAAGCTCTCACAAGCTATCACCATTGGCGTTTGATCCGGAAATTGAGAGAACATTAAGGGGAAACAGAATTTTGCTAAGAGAGAACAGAATCAGTGGTTCACCAACTACACCAATCACACCAATTCGATACATGGATCCACCACAACCACCACCCACTACGGGTGAACTTATACCACCTTTCATACCATCATCCACTCAACCTTCACCAAACACTACCATACCAAACACCACTACCAATCCTACTCAACCTCACAATGTTACACCAACCAACATCACCCAACCCATTACCACTCAAGAAGAACCTTCACTTTCCTTTAACCCTTCTACTACAATTCCACCATTCACTCATTTCTTCCCAGTTTCAGGTCAATCATCCGCAACCTATACATTACCACAAGGTTCAACTGTCGTTCATGCTACTTCTACGTTTAGACCATCGAACCAGTCGGGTTTTCAATATTCAACTCTTCCATTTGGGCAATCATCGGGTATAGGAGGAGATGGATATGAAGAAGGATTTGAGGATTTTGAGGGTTATGAAGATGAAGGATATGCATATATGGGTGATGGGGAACAAGGAGAACTTACTTATGTGCCAGGGCAAACTCAAAGAATGCCAAGTGTTGGTGGGTTTCAACAACAACAAATTATACCACAACACATTCGGCCAAGGCCACAAGGGCCACCAATGCAACGCCCTATACCATTGCAAAAAGTTCGTCCGCAAAATGCACAACCACAATTCCAAAGGCCAATTCAACACCCACCGATGCCACAACAACAATATCAACCCTATGTACCACAAGGGCCTATGCAAAGACCAATGGGTCCTATTCGACCAAGGGTTCGGGTGGGTGTGCCAAGAAGGCATCTTAGAGATCATGCAAGAGGCATTGAAGCGCATTTTAGGCCGGTAATCACTCAAAATCCTTCACCGGTAGTTATTCCTCACAATGATCAAGGGAGAACTTTTGAAGTGAGAACAAATTCTTTGCAAAGTTTGCCGAAATATAAGGGTCTAGCAACGGAGGAGCCTTATTTCCATTTGGAGGCCTATGACTCAATTTGCAATACTCTTGGGAGTCAAGGTTTTTCGGCCGATGATGTCAAGTTAGTCTTGTTTCAATTTTCGTTGGAGGACAAGGCAAAGCAGTGGTTCTATACTTTGCCTTCAGCATCTATTTACACTTGGGCGAAAATGCAACAAATTTTCCTAGATGAGTTTCACACCACTCAAAAAACCAACGATGCTAGGAAGGGGTTGAGGAGTTTTCAACAACAACAAGGCGAAATGTTTCATGAAGCCTTTGAGCGTTTCAATATGATGATCAAGAATTGCCCTCACCATGGAATTGAACTTTGGGAATTAATGAATGCTTTCCATGAGGGGTTGAGTGCCGAAGATGCTCGAGACTTAATGTCTATTACTGGTGGCACTTTTGGTACAAATTATGAGTAAGACGATTGGGAGTTCTTGGAACAAATGGCAATTACATCAAAGAGGAAAGCCCAAGCATCAAGGAGAGCACGGCCGGCTGTTACCCGAACACAAGTGCATGCGGTTGACGATGGTAATGTTCAAACCTCTAATCAAATTTATGATGTTTGTGCTATTTGCAATGAAATAGGTCATGCGGCTGAAAATTGCCAAGGAGTAGTAGAAGGGCAATATGAGGAAGTTCATGCGGTACAAGGTCAAGGAGGGGGTCGTAGAAACTATAACATGAATTCCAACACTTACCACCCCGGGTTGAGGAACCACCCAAATTTTCGCTATGGGAACCCTTCAAATCAAGCAAACCTGAATTTCCAAGGTAACCAAGGTAACTATGGTTCACGCCAACCTTACAATAACCAAAGTGGATATAGAGGTGGGAACAACCAAGGATACCAAAGGCAATATCAAGCGGGTCAAGAACAAGGGGGTCTTCGGGTGGAAATGAGATGATGGATATGTTGAAGAGCATGCAAACGGAGATGCAAAAGAGGAACCAAATGGATGATGCTCGCATACAAAAGGATGAAGCCTGAGATAAAGCAATTCAAACTTTGACCACCCAAATGGGTCAACTTGCAACCGAAGTGTCAGAATTGAAGAAAAATAAAGGTCAATTACCAAGCGACACTAAGGTAAACCCATCTCATGGTACTTCAAGAGGTAATAATGTTAACATTCACCATGTAAGTGTTTTGAGAAGTGGGAAAGAGTATAAAACCAATCCTTCACCGGATTTGGTTGATGGGGTGGTTGAAGATATAACGGGTCAAGATAGTGAGGAAGAAAATGAACCACCTATTGTTTCTTCTAAAAAAACCCAATTTTGAAAAACCCGAAATTAATAAAGAAAACGAAAAGAAAAATGAGGGTGAGGGATCTAGTCAAGTACCATTTCCCTCGGCTTTATTAGATCCGGGTAAGAAAAATTTCATTTCGAAACGGGGGCCTCAAAAAGAGGAAATGTGGGAGGTTTTTAAACAAGTAAAAATTAATCTTCCTTTACTTGAAGCAATCAAACAGGTACCCGCTTACGCCAAGTATTTAAAAGAGTTATGTACTCAAAAGAGGCAACAAAAAGTGCCTAAACTGGTTGACTTGACGGAGCGGGTAAGCGCGGTTTTGAAAGGAGATCTTCCTCCTAAGCTACAAGATCCGGGAATGCCTCTTATAAACATTCAAGTGGGAACTTTTCAAACCGCAAGGGCGTTATTGGATCTTGGAGCTGGAGTAAGTATCTTACCGGGGGGGTTATACGACCAATACAATTTTGGTCCATTGAAACGGGTTGAGACAACGGTGGTATTAGCCGATTTGTCTCATAAACTTCCTCGGGGTATTGTACGGGATGTGATAGTTAAGGTTGATGAGTTTTATTATCCCGTGGACTTTCTTGTGCTAGACTACTCATCCGCGGACCCAATTCAACAACAAAATGTTATTTTGGGTCGGCCATTTTTGAACACCGCACATGCCGTTATTGATTGTCGATATGGTACGGTCGACAAAACATTCGGTAATAGGAAGATGAGATTAAATGTTTTTACTAACGGTACTAACATTTATGGTGATGAGTGTTTTGTAGCAGATTTCATAGATGGATACGACCCAAAGGAGTTCGAGGAAGAGATTTTGGGTTCTTGTGTTTGTGATGTGTCTTTGCAGGTGCACGCATGTGATTTGGAAAAGGAAGAGAAAGAGCAAGAGGCTCTTGCGGTGAAAGAAGGAAGACCGCCATGGACCCACCAAACGGACACTTTACCGGTGGGAATTGATTCGGGTACAAAGCCTTCCTTGGAATGTCCACCAAGCGTGGAATTGAAAGAGCTACCGAGGCATTTGAAGTATGTATTCTTAGGGGAGAATGACACCTTACCGGTGAAACACAAAGAAGGTTGAATCCGAATCTGAGAGAGGTGGTCAAGAAGGAAGTTATCAAGTGGTTGGATGCGGGGATCATTTATCCCATTTCGGATAGCGCATTGGTAAGTCTGACTCAGGTAGTGCCGAAAAAGTCAGGCATTCAGGTAATAAAAGATGAGCAAGGTGAGCAAATTGCCACCCGCCTGGTAACCGGGTGGCGATTTTGTATCGATTATAGAAAATTAAATGACGCTACCTCCAAAGATCATTTCCCGTTACCCTTCATTGACCAAATCATTGAAAAACTTTCCGATCAAAAATACTATTGTTTTTTGGATGGGTACTCGGGATATAACCAAATTGCTATTCACCCGGACGACCAACACAAAACCACGTTTACATGTCCATACGGTACATTTGCTTTTCGGCGAATGCCATTTGGACTATGTAATGCCCCGGCCACATTCCAAAGGTGTATGATGAGTATATTTTCAGATATGGTTGGGGAGTCTCTTGAAGTGTTTATGGATGATTTTTCTATATTTGGCCCAAGTTTTGACTCTTGTCTTGACGAATTGGAAAAAGTTTTAAAAAGGTGTGTTGAGACAAACTTGGTGCTAAGTTGGGAAAAGAGCCATTTTATGGTTCAAGAGGGTATTGTGTTGGGACATGTAATATCGGACCGGGGAATGGAGGTAGACAAAGCAAAAATTTGGGTAATTTGATCTCTACCTCCACCAAAGAATGTAAAGGGGGTGAGATCATTTTTGGGACATGCGGGGTTTTATAGAAGGTTTATTAAGGGTTTTAGTGTAATTACAAAACCTTTATGTAACTTATTTTTGAAAGATGTTCCATTTGATTTTACTGACGAATGTTTTCAAGCGTTTCATGTGTTGAAGGAACAGTTGGTGAAGGCTCCTATCTTACAACCACCGGATTGGTCGAAGCCGTTCGAAATTATGTGTGATGCTAGCGACACGATCATTGGAGCGGTTTTGGGTCAAAGGGTTGATAAGAAGCCGGTGGTAATTTATTACGCAAGTAAAACTTTGTCCGAGGCGCAACTGAATTACACCACAACCGAGAAAGAATTATTAGCGGTGGTGTATGCCTTGGACAAGTTTAGAGCTTACATTTGGGGGAGCAAGGTGATCGTGTATTCGGATCATAGTGCGGTTCGATACTTAATGGAAAAGAAGGATGCAAAGCCTTGATTAATTCGTTGGGTGCTTTTGTTGCAAGAGTTCGATCTTGAGATTCGGGACAAAAAGGGGTGTGAAAATGTTGTTGCGGATCATTTGTCCCGGATCCCGTTGGAAGGTGTTGATGACCCGAGTGAGATTAATGAATGGTTTCCCTATGAGCAATTGTTAGCCGTTTCTACTTTTGTTGCACCTTGGTACGCCCATTATGTGAACTATTTGGCCAAGGGTGCAATTCCGAATCATTGGTCAAAGAAGAGACAACAACAATTTCTAAGTCAAGTGAAACAGTATATTTGGGATGAACCGGATTTGTTCAAAATTGGACCCGATCAAGTAATAAGAAGGTGTGTTCCCGAAACTGAGGTTCTAGAGATTTTGACCCATGCTCATTCATCGACATGTGGAGGGCATTTTAGTGGGAACAAGACGGGTTATCGGGTGTTATCATGTGGGTTTTATTGGCCCACAATTTTCAAAGATTCTTGTGAGTTCGCCCGGAATTGTATCAAATGTCAAAAAGTTGGAAGTATATCGAAGCGGGATGAAATGCCTCTACAACCAATTTTGGTGGTTGAGGTGTTTGATGTTTGGGGAATAGATTTCATGGGTCCGTTTCCTAATTCGAATGGGTTCTTGTATATATTGGTTGCGGTAGATTATGTGACAAAGTGGATAGAAGCCATTGCTACAAGGACCAATGATCATTCTGTTGTGTGTAAGTTTGTGCAATCCAACATATTTGCTCGATTCGGTGTGCCAAGGGTGATAATAAGTGATGGCGGTTCACATTTCAAGAACTTCAATTTTGGCAAATTGCTAAAAAGATATAATGTGAACCATCGTGTGGCGACACCGTACCATCCGCAAATGAGTGGACAAGTTGAAGTGTCCAACCGTCAAATCAAGGAGATTCTCATGAAGACGGTAAGAACGGATCGAAAAGATTGGTCAAGTAAGCTTGACGATGCGTTGTGGGCATACCGGACGGCCTATAAAACTCCAATCGGTACCACCCCTTATCGGATGGTGTATGGGAAGGGGTGCCATTTACCAATGGAGTTAGCACATCGAGTGCATTGGGCCATTAAAACTGTTAATGCGGATTATGACGAAGCGGGTCGAGCAAGAAAGTTACAATTGAACGAGATTGAGGAGATTAGAGACGAAGCCTATGAATGTGCGTCCGCATACAAAGACAAACTGAAGAAAGTTCATGATGCAAAGATAAGGAAAAAGAACTTCGAAGTGGGTCAAAAGGTGTGGTTATACAATTCGAGGTTGAAGATGTTCGCGGGAAAACTCAAGAGCAAGTGGATGCCCGTGGGAAGATTTGGTGATGTCGATATTGAAGACGAACAAACAAATAGACAACAAACGGTGAACAGGCATCGGCTCAAACTGTATTTGGAAGGTAACGACATCAACACTCTTGACTTCAACAAAGTGGGTTACATTTTACGCCCATTGGATGATGAGGAAACATGAAAGAGGCCCAGGTTTGGTGTTTTGTACATATTTTAGTTTAGTTTCGTGTTTGAATAAAGTCCCGTTTGAAACCGGTGTTTGAAACAAGTGTGGGGAAATCCGTGCGAATTTCCCGAGCATAGTGTTGAGGACAACATGGGTTTTTAGCGGGGGGGGGGGGGGGGGGGTAGGGTTAATTTTCATGTTTTTTTTTTGAAAATTTAGAAAAACCATAAAAATTAACAATTTAGAAAAGTAAAAAAAAAAACTTTTAGTTGATAATTAATAAAAAGATCGAACAAGGTTGCCCAGCTATCGCCGTAGGTTACGGCATTGTGCCGTAGCTTACGGCAGTTGTAAACATTTTGGAGTCTTACGGCACCAATATCCTGATCTACGGCCTCATTTTTTACCAGACATTGTCGTAACCTACGGCAAGTTGTCGTAGGCTACGGCACAGATTGAAGAAATGGGTCCAGGTTTGTTCGGCGGTTTCATATAAAAAAAACCGAAAATATTATTATTAATAATAATAACCTAATTAATAAAACACAACTTTCCCTATCCACACATATCGTTCTTTCTACCCCAACCACACAATCATCTTCTTCATCTTTCTTCTTCTAAGAACCCTAGGTCCCATAACCTTCAAATCTTCATAACTCCCTCATATCTAGCCCGATTTCAGTGATTTTTGGGTCTATTTTGGGTGAAATTTCACAAGGATTCTGGTTTTATACTCATATCTCGAAGAATCCTTTGTTTTTGGGTCGGATTTACACATAAGGGTGCCGAAAATTTTGGGGCTTTTGTGGGTTTTTTGTGAAGTTCAAGTTCTTGTGAGTCTCATCTTCTACAACACTAAGGTATGTAATTTCTTGTTGCTCTTTTATGTACATTGAGGTTTGTAAGTTTCCATCTTTGTTTTTGCTTACACACACTTGCTTGTACATGATAGATGTAGGAATTTGTGAACCATTGAATGTTTGGGTATGAATGTGTTTGATGTCTAGTGAAAATGTTTTGGAAAATTCTGAATTATAGGGGACATCATGCCGAAATTTTGTTTGAAAGAATGAAATTTTGGTTTTTGCACACTTATACCCATAACATGAAGCAAGTGTGGGGAAGATTGGGAAGAAGTACTAACTTGAAATTGTTTGTGTGGTTTGTGAATGTGTGTAGATATGGTGAAGAAAAAGGGAAAAGCAGTTGCAAGTTCGTCTAACGAGCCTCAAGGGGAAGATATACAACAAAAGAGGAGGAGATTGACACGGATAGGCGACCCGGATTCGGAGGAGGATGCGCCTCCAAGGGGTCCGAAACCGAATTGGACATCCGGTTCATTGCTTGACCAACCTGTGGAATGGAGAGAGGACTTGTTCCATGAACAAATGAACAAGTTGAAACAACGGGCTGAAGCATTTATCTGTGAAAAGGAGATCCGGGAGGTTGATTTCGGGCCGTTTGGGATAACAGCAAAGTTTAAAGAATTGGGTTGGGGGCAGCTTTGAAGTGTTATGATGGAGAGGTGAAGAAGATGTATGATACTCAGATTCAAGAATGGATGGCTTCGCTCGAATGTCCCCCGTTTAAGGCCCCAAGCAAGATGAAGCTCGTTGGGTGGTGTAATGGGGTTAAGGTCGAAATGTCTTATGACTCGTTGCGCCGAGTAGCAAAGTTTGATGACTTACCATCCGGTGAATATAGCTATCCAAGCCTCAAAGATCTCTACCATGAGCCCGATAAGCACCCTCAATGGAAAAATATGTTGGATTATCTATTTCTTCCGGGTAGAACACATGGGAAGTTGTATAGACGTAACTTGAGAATAGAAGCAAAGTTGTTGTTGACTTTGTGTACATACAATGTTATCCCGCGGCGGGGTGACAAGATGGAGGTCCGGTTTCAAGAGGTGCCGATTTTGTATATAATGATGCATGGTTCTCCAAAGGTACCATTCCGATTTCTAGTGTTAAACAACATCTGGCTGAGCAGGAATAGTGGAGAAAGAAAGATTGTGCCTCATTGCCGGTTGATTACGGCGTTGCTAAAAAAATATGGGGCAATTAAAGGTGATGAAAAAGGTTCTTACAAGAGGTTTAAACCATTTGACCTCAAGAATCTGGGGCCAGGTTGGGATTACAAGGAATCGGAGAGGTATCATAAGCTGAAAACAGATGGGAGAAGATGGAGAGTGTTAAAAGCGGATGCGAGGCTGTTACGACTGGGTGAGGCTGATGAGCCCGAAACGACCGATGAAGAAGTGAGTGGTGACGATGATTATCGTGAAACACTTTTGTGGTTGATACTCAGATAAGGGGCACTGGTTATGTGGGGAGTGCGTACGACCATAGTCACATGGATCGTGGTACGCTCCGGTACGAGAACGTGGAACGGGATCGCAATTCGCTAGGTCCCCAAAATTCGGTACGAGGGGTGGTAGGCTCATTTCGGATCGCTTCGGTACGATGTACCATATAATGTGGTACGATGTAGTGTACTGGTTAAACTACGTGCTATTTTTATAATTTTATAAGTTAAAGGACTAAATGTAAACTAATCAAGATAAACGGGGTTAATGGAGAAATAACAACTTTTTACTAAACTCTTTCTTGTAAACTAGTTCTAAAATTATAATAAAGGAAACTATAGGGTTTAAAGTGACAAAAAGTAAAGTTGATTTAAAACCCTAAAAATAGAACGATGAGAGCGGCGCTGTACATTCTTTCTCCTTTCTCCCTTCCCATCTTCCAACAGCAATGTGTAACCAGAGCTTTCGTTGCTCCTGCCAGATATTCCGGCAACAACGAAAGCGGTTCATGGCTGCATCTTCGGCAAAGACGATGCGACCAACTTTCCAATTCTGGTTCCGTTCGATTTTACAATGGATTTTCATACGTGGTTTGAATTCTGGAAGATCGCGATCCCAATAGCATGTAATACGATTGAATTCTAGAGGCAAGAACGCCAATTTCAACTTCGAAATCGTGATCCGGGTCGATCCGGGATCACGAACGTACGGCGAATGGGATCGTGCGAACTGGATCGTAGATCGTGGGTAACCTAGCGAATTATGGGACTATGCGTACGACTATGCACAACAGGCTTATGATCCCTATTGGGCTCATTCGGGAAATATGGGCCAGATCATTGAACAGAGGCGGTCACCCACTTTTGGAGAATGGAGTGAACCAAACCATATGCTCTTTGATCAGCAAACTTTCATGGGGGCAAGTATGGAGTGGGCTTTGAAGCAGAGTTATGATAGGAGTGAGCAATGGAACCGTGCTCATATGTATGCCCATGAAGAAGAAGTGAACAATCGCTACCTAGACGATCGTCAGAGACGCGTGCACGATCAGTGGCATGCGGGCCAACCAATTGAAGCGGATCCGCCAGTTGTGGATTATACTACATTGCCACCTTATGACGGTAGTGTGTCGTATCCCACCCCAGCATTACATCATTCTCAGTGGGTGGATCCGCACGCTATGAGTTATCAGCAGGCGAATCCAAGTAGTGATCAGGGTGGTAGCAGTAGCAGCGGAGCATTTGGCTTTGGCGAGTGGAATGATATAATGACATCCATCTTCGGGCCTCCACAGCCGAAGTATTACTAGCCAGGTCGTATCTTGCTCCTTTGTATATTTGTGTATATTTGTTTATTTCGTACGTTTATGTTAGGGTTGGGAGGTAGGGTGGTGTTTTGATGATGATGTGTTGTTTTGGGATGTGAAAATTTGGTGGTGTTTTTAGTTATAAAATATAAAAAAAATATAAAAAGAAAGTTGGGATTTGAGAATATTAGCGAAGGCTAATATTGTTGGTTAAAAGCGATTCTTCCCTCAAAGCCATACATTGGGACAATGTATCCCAAGTGTGGGGATGGGGGAAATTTTTGAGAAATTTAAAAATTTTTGTAAATCCGAGCAAAATTGTAAAAATTTGAAAGCTTGATTTTGTCCCGCTTGACACGCCGACACCTATTCCTAGTCTTTTCTTGGTGAGAATTTGGGCCACATATGATTGTTATTGATATTTCTTTGTTTGAGTGGCGGTGTATGTTATGTGTTAATAGAACTTGTGTATGAATTCTTGTTAAATCCTAGAGTTAGCATGCTTGTGAAAATGATAGGGGACTTTTAGGTAGCCTCGTCTAGATGTGTGAGAGTGTGGGATTGGTGGGTTGGACCTCATACTTTACATATATGAGCTTGGTATTGTGAGGGGTGGGGGTTTGGTCTTTAGAAAGCCATGTTTGAGCCTTTGACCATTCGGTTGTGACCCAATCCTACTTCTTATAAATTTTACCTTTTGAGATGACCCGGTTTAGGAATTTAGTATGTAGTGTTGATGTTCGTGTACATATTGTTGAGCTTTTATGTTTTATGTTTGAAGTAAAAAAAAAGAGAGAAAAATATGAAAAATACCAAAAAGAGTGTTTAGTTGTAATAGTAGTTGAGAATGTGAAGAAGTTTTGTATATATTTGGTGTTTGCTTCGTAGTAGTAGAAATAAAAACCGGGTCAAATCAATTAGCTCTTTCATATGTAATCTAAAATGTTCTTAACTTTGCACCTAGCCTCGTTACAACCCGTAAGTTCCTTTGATTCATAAGCATGCTAGATATTTGTTAGGAGGATATTTGATTTTTATACAAGCTTATTGTCGCACACACACACGCATTGAGTGGTTTAGCATTATGCTAATAATTCTTGTTACCGAGAGATTTTTGTGAGGGGTGTGTCTTGTGGTATGATTGAAAGTTAGTAAAAGGACGGCACATTTAGCTTGCTTTGCATAATTGATCGCTTGTGGTTTTGAATAGTTGTTGAATGGGTTGCTTGGGACAAGCAACGGATAAGTGTGGGGATGTGACGGGTGGTCCGTAGGACAACCCTTAAGAGCCTTAAAATGATTAAAATCCCATACTATACACGGTTGATTGCTTGAACATGGTAATCACTAGATGCTTGATGTTGTAGGTATTCAAGTGCTCAAGATGCGGATTTTATGATGATTGGATGGAAGTGCAAGTTGCGGAAACGAGTTTGGACTTCTTTTAGAAGTAACAAGAAAACAAGGAAGAAGGACTCAAGTCAGTGCCGTAACCTACGGCCATCAATGTTTCACAAAAAGCTCACCGTAAGACAGGGTCTTAGCACCGTATGATATTAATGATTGCCGTAAGCTACGGTGACTTGGCGTAGCTTACGGCACTAAGAGGACTTCCGGACTTGCTGACTGCCGTAACCTACGGCGGAGGGTCGTAGGTTACGGCACCGACTGGTGCTTTTATGTAACTTCCATATTTATTGATGTTTTCAAGAGGTTTTATGGAGACTAATCATATCCAATCGGTTATTATTCACTGTTGGGGATGATTTTTGGGTATCTTGGAGATTAGAGAGCTTGAAGAACACTTGTCTAATCATTAGTTTTGATGCTTCGATCTTTATGAACAATAGAACTTTTGTTATAATGTTGCTTCAAGCCATGAGTGGCTAAACACTTGATGATTGTCCTGGATTGAAGGTTTGGTTGAGACATTTCATGTTTGATTTCTCTAATTTCTAGAATAACAATCTTTATCGTTATGAATTGTTGTTATGGTGTGTGATTGTTTGTTAGTAGCTTGTTAATCCTTATGTTGAACTAATTAGAAACTATACGTTCTTGGTGCCGTTGGCAATCGAGATATCATGGGTATAGTTAGGCTTGGGTAAGGGTTGATTGATCATCGGGTAACAACCTCACGTTCTAGGAATCTGAGTACTTAGTTCCCTTTTATCACTGCAAGTAATCACTCATGAGCTATGTCTATGTAGTTCTTTCTAGTGAAACGATAATATGAATGTCGAAACAAACCGGAAATCTAGGATGGTCATTTGTCTCTAATTTGCTTACAACCAAAACTTTTCTTTTGCAATCTATTTAGTTAAATTTAGTTTCTAAAACCAATTCAATCACATAAACTCTTGAATTTTACTTTTCTTGCAATTAGATTAATTTAGTCAAGTTAGATAGTCTTTTAAATAACACATATTCCACAAACTCCCTGTGTTCGATACCCACTTACCACTAACTATTTAGTTGTATTTGGATTAAATTTGATTGTGACCACGACATCACGTCAGCGCCACGCGCCAAAAACTCTCCGTCCAAAAAATCCTCTAGTCCCAGTCACCTTGGCATGGCCTTTTCAACAATGGGGTATCGACCTTGTCGGTCCTTTCCCTGACGCGTCAGGCATAGTCAAATTCATCATTGTGGCAGTTGACTACTTCACCAAGTGGGTGGAGGCTAAGGCATTAGCATCGACCACAGCAATGGTAATCCGAAAGTTCATATGGGAACATATTATTTGTCGATTCGGGTTGCCATTACGCATTATTTCTGATAACGGCACAAACTTTGCCTCGGAAGACCTCCAGAAGTGGTTTAAAGAAATGAAAATCGAGCACAGCTTTGCCTCTGTGGCGCACCCACAAGCAAATGGGCAGGTCGAAAGCGTGAATAAACAAATAGTTGATGGCATCAAGGCAAGATTGGGAACCGCGAGTAGAGGATGTGTCGATGAGCTCCCCAGCATCTTATGGGCCCATCGCACCATGCCAAAAACCAGTACAGGGGAAACCCCATTCAGCCTTGTATATGGTTCGGAGGCAGTAATACCAGCAGAGATCGGACTCCCATCACCGCGCATGATCGCCATGGAAATACAAGATGAAAAAGAACGAAGGATGGATCTGGATCTTCTCGAGGAAAGGCGCGAGAATGCAGCCATCGCAGAAGCAAGATATAAATCCAAATTAGAAAAATACTACAACGTGCGCGTGCGCGTACGCGTACGCGTATGCACCTTCGTTCCAGGAGACTTCGTCCTGCGCGATAACGAAGCGTCCAACGCGGAAAAGCCAGGAAAATTAGCACCTAAATGGGAAGGACCGTACATTATCAGTGAAGTCCTGGGCAAAGGGGCATACACCTTAAAGAAGCTCGACGGAACAGACGTTCCCCGCACCTGGAACGCCCAGCAGCTGCGTAGGTGCTACATGTGACCAAGCCAAGCCATTCGGCACAGAAGGCCAAACACTTATACAGGAAATGCATTTATTCTAATTATTCACTTTGTATCCATCGGCCCCGCGCCTTATTAATACAAAGACTATCCTTACATATTTTATAATTTATTACAAATTGCATGTAATTCCTTTTGGTACACGCGAAAACAATATGGTGAAACATTGTAAGCCTCATGAACGGTCTAATGGGCACAAGTCCCGCGCACAGTCCAGACCTATGTTCACACATGAGCACAATACCATTCTTATTCGCTTTACCTAAACAAAGTAATTATACACATGCAACATATTGTAATTCAAACACAACTTATAACTAGCGCACCACGCGCGTCAAGCAAAAAACATATATGCATAACAATGCATCAAAAAGTTACTTGTGCAACAAAGCACATTAACAAACTGTCACACCCCGACCACGTAGAACTTACAAAACGTGGCGGAAACGTCGGGGAGTGTTGTAACAGAATTAATTGTTTCAAATCCATGGCAATTGAAGTTTCGTTTTATTGATTAAAAGTGTT
Organism: Helianthus tuberosus; assembly: GCA_030545235.1. Lineage (NCBI taxonomy): Eukaryota > Viridiplantae > Streptophyta > Magnoliopsida > Asterales > Asteraceae > Helianthus > Helianthus tuberosus. The sequence continues at coordinate 120,769,125 of CM060396.1, read as the reverse complement.
ACAATGTCTTAACAAACAAAGAAATACAACATAATTAACTAGTCTTGCATCTTTTATTGTCACTAAAGCCCAAGTCTGCCTATGTGTATCTTGATCATCTTATGCAACAACTCCTGAAAAACACATGTGAAAATAGGTACGTCAGCATAAAAATGCCTGTGAGATACATAGGTTTTGTGAAAATAGGTTTCATGACTTATGTTTGAGAAAATGTTTAGTCATGAACCTTGTAATTTGCTTTGTTTTGTAAATCATTTGAAAAATGATAAGGTCAGATGATATGTATAAATAAATGTCAGGTTAAATGAATAACCATGTAAAAATGTGTTTGTATAAGATAAGTTGTTTGTAAATCAATGTCTTGTGAAAAGTATGATATTTGTAATAAATGTTATATATATCTCAAACTGAAATGATTCAAATAACACTACGATATGTAATACCATACAAACACTTATATATAGGAAGTACCAGCGGCGTATCCACCATGCTTGTATCATATTACACATGCCTCGTTACTTAAATCACTTAATCAAACCAAACCATCAAGATGAAAAATGTTCATGTCTAATGTAAATCATGTAATATGTATCCAAAATGTAAGCCTGTGATGAATAACAAATGTACTAAGTACGCGACAATAGACATACGTAGCATGTGACCTGTACTAAGTATGCAACAATAGACATACGTAGCATGTGACCTGTACTACGTATACAACAATAGACATACGTAGCATGTGACCTGTACTACGTATACAACAACAGACATACGTAGCATGTGACCTGTACTACGCATACAACAATAGACATACGTAGCATGTGACCTGTACTACGTATACAACAATAGACATACGTAGCATGTGACCTGTACTACGTATACAACAATAGACATACGTAGCATGTAATGTAATGTAAAACGATGTACTAAGTAATGCACACAATGGGCATACCTAGCATAAGATGTAATAAAATCATGTACTATAATGTACTAACGAACATAGCAGGTATATGAAGTGAAAACAGGAAAGCATGAAAGTAACAAGTAGGCACATGTGTTCCACCCCAAAACGTTTGGAAAACAATAAAAGAGGGGTCTATGTACTCACTTGAGAATGCTCAGTAGTCCTTGAGTGACAACCAAACAATGCTAGATATCACGGATATCAAACGGCACCTAATATAGGTAACTATGTTAATAAACCGGACCTAAATCGGAAGATCTGGTAGAATGAGGGTTCGTAAACCAAACAAGTATAGGGACTCGTGTCATATGGTTTAACAAAGCCTACATACTAAATGAAACCTTAATCTAAGGGCTTACGACCCATTACGACCCGTTTAGGTAGCTTATGCTACTTTAACGCGTCGTTCGCGTGAAACGCGTTCGGACCGCTTAACTAGTCCTATGACAAGTGTTATATGCCTAAACATGTTACATAATCAGTTATGTGACAAAAGTTTAGGTTACGTATGCTTAATTACCAATTATACATGAAAAGGGTATTCTGGTAATTTACCTAAGGCATATAAACTACCTATCATACAACTACTTAACGAAGCGACCATAAGGTATAACCTCGGAAGGTTATTCCCTATATACTATGGTCACCTAATGTATTTGGTCGGATCCTAATGATCGACCAAATGGGTCGGGTTCGAGGTATAAGCGATTTATTAGATCGCTTACCCTACGACCCTAGACAACGTGGTAATCAGTAGGCATAGTCCCAAGGGACTATAACCAACGTGATTACACTCACGTTGCGAAGTTCAAACGAACTTCGCATTGACCATAAGCTGGTCAACGCTGAAAGTCAAACAAAGTTTGACTTTCTGACTCGAAAAGCAATAAAAGAAAGAAAAGAACGAAAGAATACTTACGAAGGGTCCCCGAATGCTAATCTCGATCCAAGAATCTCAGGTATGAAACAATGGTTTCAACTTAGAGTTTCTAAGATCAAAATTCTAGTGGTTTTTGAAGTTGTGGGGTGGGGTATTTATAGTTTTCGGGTAACCGTTAAGATCGTTTCATGGAAACCGTGCTCGAATCTCATGCGTACACTTGTCGGAAACTCATGGTAGCTAAAAATGGGTCTAAATGAGCTGAATGTGCAGTTGTGAGCTTGTGGTTGTGGTTAAAACAGCTGGAATATGCTGACTGTTCGTTCTGATCTGTTCTGGGAGGCTGAGGCGGCCCGCTTCAGGATCAGACAAATCTAATGCGGGCCGCATGGCCCTTCTGATCAGCATATAACTTTCAAAAATGACAGTTTCAGCCCCTGCACGTGTTTTAGGCCATTCCCGACACTTCTAAGGCCCTTAAAGCCAAATTTAAGGCCCTAAAATGATGCCTAAACATTGTGGACATGAAACATGCTCAAAAATATGTCGGATGTCAGTTCGTTTGGTCGTACGAACGCGATGTTCGCTTAATTACGACGGAATGCGCATAAGCGCGAAAAACGATCCAAATGACGAAACGAATGGATTTTTCTTATGCCAAACACTAAAATAAAATATTTTAGTGCTTACATAAATTTTTGGATGTCCGGATGAATTCAGAACGTAAGTTATGCGCGAAAATGCAAACTTGTGCACTTTTTGACGCTTTTAGTCCCTGAATGACACAAAAGTTTATTTTAGCATACCGAACACCTCAAAGCCTATTTCTAAGCTATGTAAAGGATATTTATGGTATTTTTAACTTATGGTCATGTTCCGGAATGTCTGTTACAGTTCAAATTGGCATACTTTCGCAGTTTGTCAAATTCAGTCCCTGTAAGCGAATAAACTTTGATTTCACCACACCAAACCTTCCAAAACTTATATCTAAGTTATGTAAAGGTTATTTAAGGTATGTTAAGCCTATTTCACTATTCCGGAGTGTTTGTTGCATTAAACTGGTTATATTTACGCATCAGTGCGCGTATAACCTTCCAGAAAACGATTTAGAGCTTGAAATCGAACAAGAGTTGATATGTGCAAACGATACACATATTTTTACAAATCCCAAGTATGAAATACAATATTTCATTGGTTTGGCATTTGTTTGATGGTTGAAGTGACACAGGTGTCACAGTCTCCCCTACTTTAGGAAATTTCGTCCCGAAATTAATACGTAGGAGTCTATTTGTGACTTTGTGTCAAATAACCACCCGAGATATGTAAGGCACAATCCTGACATTTCCTTAACGGACATTTTTCAGAAATGAAAATGAACGAAATGAGTCATTTTCCACAACTTCTTCAGAAACGAAAATGAACGAAATGAGTCATTTTCCACAACTTCTTCAGACCCGAAAATGGACGAAATGAGTCATTTTCCACAACTTCTTCAGAACCGAAAATGAACGAAATGAGTCATTTTCCACAACTCATTTTCCACAACTTTTTCAGAACCGAAAATGAACGAAATGAGTCATTTTCCACAACTTCTTCAGAACCGAAAATGAACGAAATGAGTCATTTTCCACAACTTCTTCAGAACCGAAAATGAACGAAATGAGTCATTTTCCACAACTTCTTCAGAACCGAAAATGAACGAAATGAGTCATTTTTCCAGAACTTCTTCAGAACCGAAAATGAACGAAATGAGTCATTTTCCAGACACACGACCAAACTAGCTGTGGTTTCCGTGCACTGAATTCCATAATTATGTATGCATCCATAATTACGCAATTCCTTGCATAGTCCGCACAATTTGTTTGTAATGTGAAGGAGAGGAAAATCGAACCTGTGATGAGTGTGACTAGGCTACCATAAGGTCCTTTTAATTAGATCGACAAATGATCCTTTTAATTAGGCCATTAAGGAGTCCTTTCAGCTATCTCATCACATGATATTCCTAACCAGATTTTTGGATCAATCTGTTTACCTAGACCACTCAAGGGTCTAATTATGGAATAGTACAATATAATCCAAGGGTCTTTACTATTACGTAAAAGCCCATTGAGGATTTAATATAGTACCTTTGGATATCCTACCATGAATCCCTTATACGAAGATATGGAAGATTCTACGAGGATTTGGATAACAAAAACTTGGATTACTCAAAAGCATAAAAGGAAACACATAAGCACATAATCACATAGTTGTTTAACTTGGTTATTGATTTGTTATCTTTGGACGCGGATACTTAAAGCACACCAGGAATCCAATTCGTGGATTTCATTTGGCACTTTAATCATTTCAAGAATCCATCCATGAAGATAGGATGATCTACCAAAAATTCGATTTTCGTTTTCAGGAAAACGCAATATGGGAATTAAGGTACACAATAATTTAGGACATACGGAAATACCCTTGGGTACCCTATTAAGAATTTATAGTGGTACTTGGGGTATTCGTACAGAATTATAACTTGCACCTTGCACTTCGTCTCTTTGCAAGAGACGAGTACTTAGGATCTTTGTGTAAAACGCAAGAGATTGTAAAATGGAAGAATTTTGGGGGTAGTTTGCTTTTCAAGGAATACGATTCCTTGATTGTCGGTATTGTAGGGGATATGTTGTTTATACATACAATCACATAAATACATTGCAATGTAAATAAAAAGATTTATTTATTAACAATGATAACAACTGTTTCATGGACCTTGACAACAAAAGAAAATAATACATAAGACATGATTATTTCTAAACGGTGTTGTCTTCTAGTCGGTCAGATGCTCATCTTTGTGCTGGATTAGCATTAGCAAGCTTTGGGCAATTTTTTCGGAAATGTCCCATCTCGCCACACTTGTAGCAAGAACCTGGTGGAAAGCGAGCTCGAGCAGGTTTGTTGTTAGCTTGATTTGGTGCAACTGCTGCTACGCAAACTTTTGCTGTATGACCTTTACGTCCACAAATTTAGCATTCGCGGCACTTCACCATAGCATGATGATAAAGGTTACATTTGTTGCACAAGGGTGAAGTTCCATTGTATGGCTTCCTAGTACGGGGTTTAGCTGGTTGGTTGGGGGCGGCTTGATCATTGTGAGCGACCATGGAGAAGTTCTGAGAAGCCTTTTGCTTCTTTGACCGCTCAAGGGATCCAGTCTGTTCATCCATGGTCTTTGATTCCTCGATTGGTTTCTTGTCACCCTTTCTGAAAAGCTTACGTTTCCTGATCTGAGATTCAGTCAGGGTTGCAGATAGCTCAATGGCCTGCCTAACCGTAGTGGGGTTACTACCAGTAACAATGTCTTGAACTGAGTCAGGGAGACCATCAATGTATTTTTCGATTGCCTTATCCAAAGGCGTGACCATGGTAGGACACAACAGGCTCAGCTCCTCATATCGATCAGTGTATGCTCGATGTTCGCCGCTGTCTTGCTTAAGGTCGTCGAATTCCCTTTCCAATGCCCTGATCTCGTGACGAGGACAGAATTCCTTCATCATCAGTGCTCTAAGTTCTTCCCATGTTTGAGCCAGTGCCACATCGGCACCCCTATCTCTCACCACACCGTTCCACCACGTCAAAGCTCGTTTCTCAAAGACACTAGATGCGAAATCTACCTTTCGCTCATTTGGACATTGTACATGCCTGAAGGTGCTCTCTAGACTCTCGAACCATTGCAGAAGTGCTGTCGCTCCTTGAGACCCAGAAAACTTTGATGGCTTGGCCGAGTTGAACGTCTTGAAGTTGCAGAGGGCATTATTGTTGTTGATAGCTTGGTGACATTGGGCAACGATGGTCGGGATTGCAGCAGTCATTTGCTGTGTAATGACAGCTGCCAGATCGTCAATAGATACCGGATTTTCGTGTCGTGGAGGCATTCTAAAAGAGGAAACATGAAAGGAAACGAGTGAGAGAATTAGACGAAAAGAATGAGATGAAACAAATCTGATGAAAGCAAGAATAGTGGTCATTTGTTTGTTACTACAAAGCAACAAACGACCTCGGTGATTAATCAAAGTAAATAGGTCAAAAATAATGTATCGCGAAGACATGCTCGCCTATAAGTGAACACTCATCCCAAGAATTCCCAGGTAAGCACAACTGGTCTCGCGTCTGATGAGATATATACGAAGTGCTTGCCTAGACAGAAAACCCAGAATACAGGCATTCACCCTTCCAGTTTGCACGTGTTCACATTATTTAAAACCCAAAACCTTGACGAGATTTTTTTTTTTTTTGAAAATTCAAAGGGGTTCAAAACCATATAACAGAGGGTTCAAAACCTTACAATAGAGGGTTCAAAACCTAGTAATCAATCATCCTAGAACAGATGATTAGTTTTCAAAGCGGTTTTGAAATTTATGTTCTTGTTGTGGTCGTCGCCTAAGGATAGGTGACGGTATTGTTTTATGACTAAACGCAAGTAAACTCGCGTTAGGGTCCTAAGAAGGTTATAGACTAGGTCAAAGCATTACTAATAACCTAATTCCCTATAACCATTGGCTCTGATACCATCTTTTCTGTCACACCCCGACCACGTAGAACTTACAAAACGTGGCGGAAACGTCGGGGAGTGTTGTAACAGAATTAATTGTTTCAAATCCATGGCAATTGAAGTTTCGTTTTATTGATTAAAAGTGTTACAATGTCTTAACAAACAAAGAAATACAACATAATTAACTAGTCTTGCATCTTTTATTGTCACTAAAGCCCAAGTTTGCCTATGTGTATCTTGATCATCTTATGCAACAACTCCTGAAAAACACATGTGAAAATAGGTACGTCAGCATAAAAATGCCTGTGAGATACATAGGTTTTGTGAAAATAGGTTTCATGACTTATGTTTGAGAAAATGTTTAGTCATGAACCTTGTAATTTGCTTTATTTTGTAAATCATTTGAAAAATGATAAGGTCAGATGATATGTATAAATAAATGTCAGGTTAAATGAATAACCATGTAAAAATGTGTTTGTATAAGATAAGTTGTTTGTAAATCAATGTCTTGTGAAAAGTATGATATTTGTAATAAATGTTATATATATCTCAAACTGAAATGATTCAAATAACGATACGATATGTAATACCATACAAACACTTATATATAGGAAGTACCAGTGGCGTATCCACCATGCTTGTATCATATTACACATGCCTCGTTACTTAAATCACTTAATCAAACCAAACCAACAAGATGAAAAATGTTCATGTCTAATGTAAATCATGTAATATGTATCCAAAATGTAAGCCTGTGATGAATAACAAATGTACTAAGTACGCGACAATAGACATACGTAGCATGTGACCTGTACTAAGTATGCAACAATAGACATACGTAGCATGTGACCTGTACTACGTATACAACAATAGACATACGTAGCATGTGACCTGTACTACGTATACAACAATAGACATACGTAGCATGTGACCTGTACTACGCATACAACAATAGACATACGTAGCATGTGACCTGTACTACGTATACAACAATAGACATACGTAGCATGTGACCTGTACTACGTATACAACAATAGACATACGTAGCATGTAATGTAATGTAAAACGATGTACTAAGTAATGCACACAATGGGCATACCTAGCATAAGATGTAATAAAATCATGTACTATAATGTACTAACGAACATAGCAGGTATATAAAGTGAAAACAGGAAAGCATGAAAGTAACAAGTAGGCACATGTGTTCCACCCCAAAACGTTTGGAAAATAGTAAAAGAGGGGTCTATGTACTCACTTGAGAATGCTCAGTAGTCCTTGAGTGACAACCAAACAATGCTAGAGATCACGGATATCAAACGGCACCTAATATAGGTAACTATGTTAATAAACCGGACCTAAATCGGAAGATCTGGTAGAATGAGGGTTCGTAAACCAAACAAGTATAGGGACTCGTGTCATATGGTTTAACAAAGCCTACATACTAAATGAATCCTTAATCTAAGGGCTTACGACCCATTACGACCCGTTTAGGTAGCTTATGCTACTTTAACGCGTCGTTCGCGTGAAACGCGTTCGGACCGCTTAACTAGTCCTATGACAAGTGTTATATGCCTAAACATGTTACATAATCAGTTATGTGACAAAAGTTTAGGTTACGTATGCTTAATTACCAATTATACATGAAAAGGGTATTCTGGTAATTTACCTAAGGCATATAAACTACCTATCATACAACTACTTAACGAAGCGACCATAAGGTATAACCTCGGAAGGTTATTCCCTATATACTATGGTCACCTAATGTATTTGGTCGGATCCTAATGATCGACCAAATGGGTCGGGTTCGAGGTATAAGCGATTTATTAGATCGCTTACCCTACGACCCTAGACAACGTGGTAATCAGTAGGCATAGTCCCAAGGGACTATAACCAACGTGATTACACTCACGTTGCGAAGTTCAAACGAACTTCGCATTGACCATAAGCTGGTCAACGTTGAAAGTCAAACAAAGTTTGACTTTCTGACTCGAAAAGCAATAAAAGAAAGAAAAGAACGAAAGAATACTTACGAAGGGTCCCCGAATGCTAATCTCGATCCAAGAATCTCAGGTATGAAACAATGGTTTCAACTTAGAGTTTCTAAGATCAAAATTCTAGTGGTTTTTGAAGTTGTGGGGTGGGGTATTTATAGTTTTCGGGTAACCGTTAAGATCGTTTCATGGAAACCGTGCTCGAATCTCATGCGTACACTTGTCGGAAACTCATGGTAGCTAAAAATGGGTCTAAATGAGCTGAATGTGCAGTTGTGAGCTTGTGGTTGTGGTTAAAACAGCTGGAATATGCTAACTGTTCGTTCTGATCTGTTCTGGGAGGCTGAGGCGGCCCGCTTCAGGATCAGACAAATCTAATGCGGGCCGCATGGCCCTTCTGATCAGCATATAACTTTCAAAAATGACAGTTTTAGCCCCTTCACGTGTTTTAGTCCATTCCCGACACTTCTAAGGCCCTTAAAGCCAACTTTAAGGCCCTAAAATGATGCCTAAACATTGTGGACATGAAACATGCTCAAAAATATGTCGGATGTCAGTTCGTTTGGTCGTACGAACGCGATGTTCGCTTAATTACGACGGAATGCGCATAAGCGCGAAAAACGATCCAAATGACGAAACGAATGGATTTTTCTTATGCCAAACACTAAAATAAAATAATTTAGTGCTTACATAAATTTTTGGATGTCCGGATGTATTCAGAACGTAAGTTATGCGCGAAAATGCAAACTTGTGCACTTTTTGACGCTTTTAGTCCCCGAATGACACAAAAGTTTATTTTAGCATACCGAACACCTCAAAGCCTATTTCTAAGCTATGTAAAGGATATTTATGGTATGTTTAAGTTATGTTCATGTTCCGGAATGTCTGTTACAGTTCAAATTGGCATACTTTCGCAGTTTGTCAAATTCAGTCCCTGTAAGCGAATAAACTTTGATTTCACCACACCAAACCTTCCAAAACTTATATCTAAGTTATGTAAAGGTTATTTAAGGTATGTTAAGCCTATTTCACTATTCCGGAGTGTTCGTTGCATTAAACTGGATATATTTACGCATCAGTGCGCGTATAACCTTCCAGAAAGCGATTTAGAGCTTGAAATCGAACAAGAGTTGATATGTGCAAACGCTACACATATTTTTACAAATCCCAAGTATGAAATACAATATTTCATTGGTTTGGCATTTGTTTGATGGTTGAAGTGACACAGGTGTCACACAGACTTTACAAAACACGGCAATGTATCAAAACGTTAGATACAAAATAAGCAAGTTACACACCAGGAAACATATCCAAAACACCCAAAGGGGTGTGCAGTACTTCACCATAGTAGGAAATAGGATGAGGATCAACAATCCAAGGGTTTACACCCTCCTCATCACCCATAGCAGGAGCAACCGCATAATCACCGGTCGGAATCTCGGCCGGAGGAACTGAACAGGGACCACAGCGACGCCATTGGTACACAATCGAGCAACTCCCCATCTGATCAGCCGGAAATACCCGAGTTACGGCATATGCCGACAGTCTGGTAACCCCCTCGTTACTATCATCGGCAAAATAAGAGAGGGCATGATTCCTTGGGAACTCCGGTCGAACAACTCCACGAACACCTTCGTCTCCGGCAACAATTCCAGTCGTCAGGCCGGAAAGGAGGAGCAAACCATCAGCAGCATCAAAAACCTTGAGAATTTCCGAAATTCTCCAGGAACGGAATTGACGCCTAACTCTCATATTGGCAAATTTGGTAAAGTTTTATAACTTCTATATGTATATATAGTGCAACCAAAATGACGTCAGAGATGGTAGAAATTTTGATGATTAAGGGTCAAATCATCCCCTTTTGAAATGGCGCTGCCACTGCAAGTGTCATATCCCATTAAATACATCTTGACAGCGTCTCCACGCATTCCAAGAAGCTATAGTTCAATGAGAAGACGAAGGGGTAATATAAAATAGGTTTCCATTTTTGGGTAACGTAACAATAGCCAACTCATGATTAAAAAGCTTCTCGCCAAGTGAACAGTTCGAAATAAAGTAAAAAATACAAAAAATATTCTTTAAGAAGATTTCCATTTTTTCCAAACCAAAAGCTCTACAGCAAAAAACACTTATCTCTCATAGTCCAGTGCTCCACTTATTTGCATAAGAGCAACGCTAGACTGGGGGACTTGAAGGGGTAAGGTCCCAAAAACCTTGCTTCGAGTACTTGGGACCATACCACAGCCTCATCCTTCTAACTCTCTTTAGACCTTGCGCGGCCGCGCACTGGTCCTACAAAGAAAACTTAGAAAGAAAACAATAATCAACACCTGCGCGCCAAAAGGAGAATAACAAATCCTTGCGCTTATCTCCATAGCAGACAGGATAAAAGTCCTAGCTAAACACTTCCGCATAAATAATATCCAGACTTGGATATTATTAAACTTCTCTGTTACCACAGAATTAACATAAAGAAGAGCCACACAGGATTAGAGCTGTATTCTTCTAGAAGGCTCCATCGTGCACCACTAGTAAGTTATAACCGAATGGCCACGTGGCATCATCCCAGGCTCTCATGAAGTCACGATGATGGCACGAAATTGAAGAGAGATCTCCACTTGCCCACTTTCCACGTGGCACTACCCCAACCGTTGATCAAAATCGCGATCCGTGTGCATACTCAAATCGTTTGCGATTAACGAAGGGAAAAATAACTGCTTACGGAGAAAGAACTTTCCGTCAACTTTTCACTAACATGTTTTCCCGCCCAAACTTCGGCTATAAATACAAGGATAACTCAGGTATAATTCCCAAGTTACATTCACTTCACTTTCACTTATTCTTCTTCATCAAACCTGTACTTATTCTCACGCCGGAGGGTGGTCACGGAGAGAACCCCCATTCTCCCTGTGGCGAGTCTAACGGTGGTTGTTTTGCAGTTATTGTGAGAAGAGGAAGGTCATTCACCCACGAATCGGACGAGAAGATTTAACCCTTTATGCAGATTCAAACCCCCTGGTTCGGTTGATTCCGGTCAATTAAACCAGTGTTTCTTCAGTTCGTTAATTTCTTTTGTTTACCCATATGATTTTCTTACTTAGAAAAACTATTTTTCTGTGCATATTTTATGTACATATCCGTATAAATTTAAGGGTGTCTACGTTTCGACATAAACTTTTTCTAGAAACGAGTTAGGTCAAATATAACAAGTTTTCGTTTAAAAAACCATTTTTACGTGCATATTTTTATGTATGCGTTTGTATCAATTCGAGTTGGTCTACATTTGGATATACTTTTTTTTTAATATAATACGTTTTCTTACTTATTTTATGTAAGTTTTCATAAATTTTGTTCCGAACAGAGTGGAGTCAAATTGTGTGTTTTTTTCTTTTTTTTCAAAGCTTTAATTAATCCTATAATAAGTTATGATTATACGAGATAGATTCAATTTACTTTACGTTATGATCCAATTGCAATACTTATATAGGTTACATTGAGTTCAATTAGATATGTTGAAACACGCGTTTTCATATGGTTAACACATCACCTAACATTTGAACAAATCGTGCGTAACGCATTGTGTTTTACACTCAGTGTTTTACTACACGTTCGTTCAGCCGTGCGTTACCGCAACGCGTGACGAAAAAAAAAAAAAAAACTAGTTACACGCGCACTAAAAGATAAAAGTAGAACATAAATGGGCATGCTCATGATTTTCCAAAAGAATGAAAATAATATAACATGGTCGGTTTCGGCCGTCAATACCAATTTGTCGGCACCCATGAACCCTAATTTGCTCACGTCACCTTCTACCCCTAACCCTCCCTCCCTCCCTCTGTTCTATCGAAACTACACAATAATAATATCTTATTAATCAGTTGAGGCTCAATTCAATTTGGTAATCGCATATTTCAGATTCAATGACTCACAATCAGCTTGATCAACGCAAGCATTTTGCTTCGCATTGGTCTATGGAAGCTATTCATCTTGCATTAGAGGTTATTCATCTTTATCGTTTAAAGATCAACTGTTTGTGAATTTTTACTAATAAGTTTTTATGTTGCAGAAAGGCGATGTGTTCAAATCGATGTTTAGAGTGAATGCGCATAATCGGATTGAGGTATTTCATTATTGTTTCAGTTGTTTTGATTATGTGTTTGTTATAATGTTTGTGTGCATTGGTTAGGCCTATTGCAAGATTGATGGATTGCCGGTTGATGTTCTTATTAGTGGATTTCATAGCCAGAATAGAGCTGTAAGTTTTTTATTGGTTTTATCACATACTGATTCTATTTTATGATTGTTATATGTTTATGATGGATGATGTGTTAAAATCTTTCAAGCATAGTCGTTAATAGCACTTATAGCAGCGTAGCGAAGCGGTCATACATCGCTATCTGATTTTGGCACCTCCATAGCGAGTAGATAGCGGGATTTCAGGTTTTTTTGGTTTTAATATAAATAGCTAGTTTTTTGTTAAAGATGCATATAGAAACACCGTATTTGGATATAATATACAAATAAAATATTTCTAAAATTTTTTATTGCTATCCGCTAAACATAAAATAGCGCTCGCCATTTCATCGCTATCGCTACGTAGCGTATAGGTTGCTTCTCGCTATATGCTTTAAAGTCAACTTAGGATAATAACATTCATGTTGTCGTTTTCTGAAACTTTTAGTGTATAAGCGGGGTGTTAGGTCAACTATTTTGATTTAGAGGTTTGAAGGGGCATGGGAGCTTGGAATGACTGACAAAATGGATTTCCATCATAGTTATCAAAGGCGCTAGGCACTTAAGTGAAAAAATTATAAAGTATTTTATATGTATTAGAATTATATTGTTCTTCAAGTAAACTAAACAAAAGCTATCATATAACATTTAATGTTAGATAATCATCTCATTAGTACCAAAAGTTCTAAAATAGTGAAGATTCAAATGTAATTCCAAAATCTGAAAGTTGGAAAGTTCTAAACTGGATCAGAAATCTAGGTGAAAGTTTTTTAATTCGGTAATTGTGGAAGCCTATATTGTGGAGAAGATTAATAATTTTACATCAGATGATAACCAAAAAAAAAAAAGAATAAATCTGTATTTAGTGCACCTAGAGAGCTAAAGCGAGCGTCTAGGAACTAAAAGCGCAATTAATGAGTCTCGCCTGGAATATGGGCCTAGTCGCATGAAGCGAGGGCTTCTAATAACTATGGTTTGTATCTCAACTTATTTGTATTGTGTTGTTAATTTGTTTTGTTCTCTGCGGTTATGAATGGAAGGAATCTAAGAATGTAGTCTGCAAATTGACAGAAAGAGAATTCTTTCCTTATCAAGATTATTCTATTTGGATTAATGGTTTATTTGATAATTTTCTTTCTTTTGTTCAGGTAGAAGGAGACATTGTTGCAATTAAAGTAGATCCTTTTTCATCTTGGACAAAGATGAAAGGGTCAAGTGCAGTGGAGGACAGTTACGTAAACGATAGTGTTCAAAGTGAAGATGTCGGTCAAGAGCTAATTAGAAGCTACATGGATGAAAATAACCATCCAGCTGCTTGTTCATCTAGTGAAAGAAGAGAAGCCATACCTCTAGTAGAAAAGTTGTGCGCTACGATAAATTCATTTCCAACGAAACGGCCAACAGGTAGAGTTGTGGGTATCATTGAAACGTCTCCTCGGAGGAAGTCTATTGTTGGTTTTCTTAGAATAAAGCCATGGTTATTTAACTGGAAGAAAGACACCAAGAAATCTAGACTTGTATTATTATCTCCAAAACGTGACTACATCCAACTTGTATCCACTGATCCAAAGTTTCCTAAAATGATGGTGGCCGTGAAAACGTTGCCAAACAGCATTATGAAAAGGTTAGACAACTGTGACTTAACACTTGAAATGGACCTCATTGCTGCAGAAATCGTTGAATGGAATGAAGAGTATGATAGTCCATTAGCTCATGTTATTCACAACTTTGGAAGAGGTGGAGAGGTAGAGTCACAGATTTCCGCCATTTTATTTCAAAACGCAATTAATACTTCTGAGTTCACTTCCGATGCAATTTCCTGTATACCTCATGTTCCTTGGAGAATACCCGAAGAGGAATTTCACCGTAGAATAGATTTAAGGAACCTGTGCGCATTTACAATTGACCCCGCCACTGCATCTGATCTTGATGATGCTCTTTCAGTTGAAAGGTTACCAAATGGTATTTACAGAGTAGGTGTTCATATTGCAGATGTATCATATTTTGTTCCGCCGCACACTGTTTTGGATGAAGAAGCACAAATCCGATCCACAAGCGTGTATTTAAAGCATTATAAGTTACCGATGCTGCCATCGTTGCTTGGTGACAAATTAGGCTCGCTTATTCCCGGGGTGGAAAGACTTGCCTTTTCCATAATATGGGATATTAATCGTGATGGGGAGGTTCTAGATCGTTGGATCGGTCGTACCATTATGCAATCTTGTTGTAAGCTTTCGTATGAACATGCTCAAGACATTATTGATGGTACTTTGAACGTTGAGGGGCTCCAACTGCATGGGAATTTCACATGGTCGGATGTGGTTACCTCTGTACGCACTCTTGATGAGTTATCTAAAGTGTTGAAAGAAAAAAGGTACAAAGATGGTGCTTTGTCTCTTGAAAACGCTAGAACCGATTTCTTGTTTGATCAAGATGGCATCCCGTATGATATTGTTTTCACCGGAAGGAAGAAATCCGACTTTCTTGTTGAAGAATTTATGCTTTTGGCTAATACGACAGCTGCTCAAGTAATAACTAGGGCTTACCCTTCTTGTGCATTGTTAAGAAGACATCCCGAACCTAATTTGTCAAAGCTTAGAGATCTCGAATCTTTTTGCAGTAAACATGGTTTACAGTTGAACACTTCTAGTTCCAGTGAGCTAAATCAATCTTTGGAGAGAATACGGCACGAATTGAAGGACGATTCCGTCTTTTTTGACGTTCTTATGAACTATGCTACAAAGCCAATGCAATTGGCAACTTATTTCTGCAGCGGGGACGTGATAGATAACGGTAAAGATTGGGGTCATTACGCATTGGCGGTCCCGCTTTACACACACTTCACTTCTCCATTAAGACGTTACGCTGATATTGTTGTGCATCGGACATTGGCTGCGACATTGGAAGCAGAAGTCATGTTGGACTTGAACGAGAAGAAATTGGCTAAAAGATGCTTTACGGGCTTGCGTTTCAATAAAGAAGAAGTGGAAAGTTTTGACGCTCAAAAGGCGTTGGCGGATGCAGCAATGAAATATGTTGTTCCGGGCACAGATGTACTTGCTGATGTTGCCGCCTATTGCAATGCAAGAAAACTGGCCAGTAGGCATGTAAAGGATGCTACTGATAAACTATATATGTGGCTGTTGCTGAGGAACAAAGAGGTAACATATTGTTGACTTTAACTCACTTTTCTGTTTGTTTTACTTGCTTTTCTGCAACTGGATAGCTTTAGCCGTTCAGTAAAGGTGAGAAATTGAGTGGGTCGTGGGTTAAAATGAGTTTAAGCTAAAAGGGGTAGTTTTTTAGTGTAAGAATTGAATGGAAAAGGCTGACTTGTGTTGAACATGATCACAAAAAGTATGTTATTTTAATAATAAGATAGTTTTTATCAAGATGATATAGGAGGTTTTTATGCATTAAAAATACACCTGTTTTATGCATTGATAAGTAACCTAAATCAATTTCTTATGCATTGATAAGTAACCTAAATCAATTTCATATGCATTGGGTCGTTGGTGACTTTTGACCTATATAACCAATTTCCTCTTTTGCAATTTTTTAAAATTTACCCTTCCAACCTGTTTTATGCATTGATAAGTAACCTAAATCAACACATCCATAAGTAAGGGGGCTTAAGTTGCCATCTAATGCTCAGCTTTTCGTAGTTTTATTATTCTATTGAGTAAATTACATGGATGGTCTTTGTGGTTTACCAAAATTTTGGATTTGGTCCCCAACTTTCTAAAAGTACAGGATGGTCCCTGTGGCTTGCACTTTGTAACGCATTTAGTTCCCAGCCAACAAATCTAAAGGTTTCAGCAGGTCCAAGTTAGGGAATGCGTTACCAAGTGCAAACCACAGGGACCATCCATATGTCACCAAGCTAGCTGTGAGTATATACATAAGTAAATGGGTCGTAATAGCCTCTTTTATCATTTTGTAATTGCATATTTCTTGTGCTTTCATGCTTCTAGATTGAGCGACGGATATACTATGACGAGGTTGAGGGTCTTACTGCCGAATGGCTCGATGCTACGTCAACATTGGTACTTAATTATCATCCAAACAACCGCTCACATAAAAAAGGAAGCAGTTGCAAGTTTAAAGCGATCGACGAGGTTGCTATGCTTACATTTCCATACAGCGACATGGTATCATCAAAGAATCCAGACATCGAGCCAGCAGTCTTTCCCCTAGTGTTGCATATTCTCTCAACCGTACCTGTTGCACTTCATCCTATTGGTGGGGATGATGGCCATATCGATATAGGGGCAAGATTATGCATGAGCTCATATTTTTGTTGATTTTGTATACAAAGGGGGCTGTTGTGGATGTAGATAACAGGTTTTATGATATTGTTTGCTCGGTACCTGCTTGTTTTTAAACCAAAGCAGACTACTGTGCAAGATTCATGACAGTGGATGTGTCGGTTATTTATCATCGTAGACCAGTTCCACCGATTGAAGCTAGAACTAGATGATGTCACATGAAATTTCTGCTTTTAGATTTCACTTTTGCAAATTTTACGCTCAGTTCCGCTCAGTAATGCTTACAGATGTTGGTTGCTTTTTGTCTTGTTAAAATTGATCTGTGTTCTTGCCAAGTTCTGTGACTGTTTAACGCCTGCTGTAAGTGATACTTTTCTGGGTTAGAAAATCTGGGATGAATCGGTATGTCTAGTCACGAATGATGAACCAAAAGCATTGCGACTAAAATAACATGTCACACAGACACTCTATTTGCATTCACTGTTGGTTGTCCGCCCTGTATGTACCCAAGTTTCTGTTCATACATCATGGAAAGAATGGCATCGTGACAGGTTAAGTAGACAACTAGACGAACTCAAACATAAAACATATATAAGTATGTCATGTAATCCATTTAGATAAATGAGTCAAGAAGGTTGATAGTTTGTTAAAAGGTTGTTAGATTGGCAGGTTTAATTAATGACTAGATAATTAAGTATTAAATGTTTGACTTTATAGGTTGTAATAAGTTGGTTGGTGAGTTGATGTTGCAATATATATAGGGCAGGGTTCCTAAGAGAAGTCCACCTTATTTGAGAAACTTGAGAAGTAATCTGGACCACACATTTTCCCTAAGCAAAAAAATGTGAAAAAAATGCGATTTTTTTTTTGGAAAAATCGCAGCTTTTTCTTTAAGGATTAAATTTTTTATTTTTATTTTTTTTTTAATTTTTTTTTTGGATTTATACATATGTGTATATTGTTAATCTTTTAACTATATATATATGTATATTATCAATTATACATATATGTATATACATGTTTAAAATTGAAAAAATATGTGTTATAAATACTAAACCTTATACCATAAACACTAAAGCTAAACCCTAAAGCTAAACCCTAATTCTAAACCCTAATGCTAAACCCTAAAGCTAAACCCTAATTCTAAACCCTAAAGCTAAACCCTAATGCTAAACCCTAAAGCTAAAACTAAACCCTAAAGCTAAACCCTTAATGCTAAACCCTAATGCAAACCCTAAAGATAAAGCTAAACCCAAAAGTTAAAGTTAAAGCTAAACCCTAATGCTAAACTCAAAAGCTAAACTCAAAAGCTAAACCCTAATGCTAAACCCTAAATACTATTACTAAACGCTAATGCTAAACCCTAATGCTAAACCCTAATGCTAAACCCTAAACCATAAAGCTAAACCCTAAACCATAAAGCTAAACCCTAAACCCTAATGCTAAACCCTAAATACTAATGCTAAACCCTAAATAACACTTATTTTTCAATTTTAAACATGTATATACATATATGTATAATTGACAATATACATATATGTATAGTTAGAAGATTAACAATATACACATATGTATAAATCTAAAAAAAAAATATTTAAAAAAAATAAAAAATTAAATCCTTAAAGAAAAAGCTGCGATTTTTCAAAAAAAAAAAAAATTGCATTTTTTTTACATTTTTTTTTGCATTTTTTTGCTTAGGGAAAATGTGTGGTCCAGAATGCTTCTCAAGTTTCTCAAATAGCCTATTACTTCTCACATGATTCTTATCCTATATATATATATATATACACACATTATTTTAATTTTAAACGGGGTTGATTTGTTTGATAGGTGGATCATACACATCAATCTGCACACCTTCTTTAATTACACAGGTTAAACACGTCAACTTAAACACATGTTTAGTAAATAGGATCGACATAACAGCCTAAACTTGAGCATTTACTCAGGTTTTTGTCGTGTTTCGATAATGTCAAAACTTATGACCCCACCTCACAAAACTCTCTTTGTATCTTTTAAATGTGCGTCAAGAAAAAAACGTTTGCGGATTCTTAACATCTGTGTTATCATAATTCTTAGGAATTAAACATTCACGGCTAAGGAACATGTATCACTTTAACTAATGCAAGATGATCATAATAAGAAAGATACAAGTAAGAATGTGTAAAGAAACATGATGAACAATGCCACAGAATAAAAGGTATAAAAGCCACTCTGGTGCAAAATTTCAACCATCATCGGCCTTGATATGGTGGATGTCTATGATTGCTCCGTAGATTCCTGAGTGGAAGGATCGGCTTGACCCGGCCCAGAAGAAACCTTGACCATTGCGGGTCTAAGCAGTCGTTCCCCAAGAACAAACCCTCGTCTGAACTCTTCTATAACAATGCCTTCACTGAATTCCTTGGACTCTTCTCGCGCAATTGCCTCATGAACCTACACCATCACAAATAAACATTGCATACTAAACATGGGTAAGCGGAAAAATGGATTAACCAAACAAAAGGAACCGTTGAACTTACTGAGGGATCGAATGGTTTTCCAACTGTTGGTACAACGGCCACCTGTAAGCTCCTCATTATTTCCACAAATTGTTTATAAATCCCCTGGTAACTTGCATCAATCTTCTTCTCCTGCTCTGTTTCCAGCTTCAATTGATGCTTTGCTCTCTCGAAATTATCAACCATGGGCAAAAGACTCTCGATCACTTCCCCTTGGGCATTACTTCTAATGCTAAGCCTCTCCTTCTCTGACCTTTTTCTAAAATTCTCGAAGTCCGCTTGCAACCGGATATATCTTTCCTTCCCGGAATTTGCCTCTTCTGACAATGCCGTCACCTGCCCAAATAATTTATTTTTCTCATTTTCTAGATGAGATAATGTAGCCTCTATTTCAGATGTAGTTGTGTCATCTTCATTGAGGACAGCTTCTTTGTAAAGCAGAAGCAGGGACTTGACGCTCAATACACTCTCCTGATTTCTATCGCTTTCGGATTCGTCTAATTGAGCCTCGTCTTCACTTGTCTGCCGAGCAAAAATGTATGAGATAAAAAAAAAAAGAACATATAATTAAGCAGTCAACTAGTATAAAGTCAAACAAACAGACTGAGACTTTAGCTCCAACATCGATATTAGTTATACCATGCTTCCTGCAAATTTTGACGTTGGTTTTAGATTTTATATGAAACTAGAGATGGTAATAAGCCGGGTATGTGACGGGTTTTTGTAATCCTAGTCCCAAACCTGTTTGTAAAAACCATGAACTACCGTTGGAACCCAAATTCTTGTAATTTCTATGTTTTTGATAATTTCAAGTTTCTAACAACTTTAAAATCATATTTGGTTTCAATGCGGGTAAACATATATGCACCGATTTCGGGTAATCGAGGGGGTATCACCTAATAGTAATACCATACCCGTCCCAAACCGTGAAAGAAATTATAATTAACTGCATATCTGAATACCTGCCCTAAGTCCCAACATAATATAATAAAATCCCACACCCGAATACCCATCCGGTTCAAGTATTTGACTGTTATGGGTTGAACTCGAAAGTTAAGTTCTAAATTCTTTTCAGCTCGCTTATGAAACAAATTGACATTCAGAAGGATATGAGTAAATCAAGTATCCTTTGGCCATAGGCTAAAATTAATAAAGATGCATGCTTTATAAATATTCTATTGTTAGGATGATGTTAAAATTACCGTAAAATGTTCATCAAAATGAAATGACACAAGCACGTTATCTACGTAGCAACTCAACTATTTGGTGTTTTAATGGTTTGTGTTACCAAAGAAATAGAGTAAGTACTCCTTGCAGACACTATGCAGGAATCTGGAAACAGGTTACATTTAAACGGCTCAACCTGCTCCTGCTTTTCAAACTTAAGTTTAATCACATATACATAGGTATTGACTCGGGTTATGATCTATGCCCATTTATCTTATGAATATATAGTCCCATAATGGGTCTAACAAGCCAAGATTAAACTTCTAAAATAACTAATTGTTAAGACTATCCTATGACCAAACAGCCTCCTTATTGTATAAGCCAACTGTAATCCTATCTAGTTGTTCTTATAGGAGCTAAAGACGAATTGATAAACTAATAACATTTACACGTCTAAAGATGTTCAGGATGGGTATTGACCCTGCCACCTTGACCGAAAGTCATGAAAGGGGGTGGGGGATCAAAATGCAATTAATGACTGATGACCAAACAAAAAAGAATACACTTTGCTACCCAATACCAAATGGACATCAATGCTGCCTACATAAGCAAATGCTTGTTTATTTTTTGTGCTGAATAATCGGCCTTAAGAACAGTAAATGATCATTTTACGTTAACGATTCAAGCACAAACAAAACTTTATTGGTATATCAAATATCAATCAGCCCTAATACACAAGTTCAAGTGAATTAAGAAATAATCCAGGTTTTAAAGCAACAGATTCTGAAACCGAATTCGAGATCTACCACCAAGAAATCATAATCCTTAATTGAAGAGTAACATTTTTAAGTGGCAAGACAACGATAATATAAAGTCAAGTATGAAATCAAGATTAGGGTTACAACAACATATAAATCAAGACGACTTATTTGTTTTTGTCAATGGAGATGTTCTATCGGTCAAGCGAGTTCGAGATGCCTTGGAAAGTTTTACAAGCGTCTCCGGCCTGGTTCCTAATTTGACTAAGAGTACTGTTTTCTTTTGTAACGTTCCTGATTCAGTCAAGATTGAAATCATGCAACTGATGCCATTTCAAAAGGGAGTGCTCCCGGTTCGTTACCTAGGGGTCCCTTTAATCACCACTAAGCTGGCGTATAGAGAGTGCAAAGTTCTCGTAGAAAGAATGGATAGAAGGATAGATAACTGGATGTCCAAGACTCTCTCATTTGCAGGTAGGCTTCAACTTATTAGCTCGGTTTTAGCTGCCATGTATACGTACTGGGCATCGGTGTTTATTCTCCCAGCCCGTATCACGAAGGAGTTAGAAAAAAGGATGCGCAGGTTCTTATGGAATGCTGGCTTGCAAGGGCCTGTCCGATCCAAGGTGGCTTGGAAAGAAATTTGTTTACCGAAGGATGAAGGTGGGTTAGGGATTCGAAGTATTTCGGATGTAAATAAAGCGCTTATGACATCTCATATTTGGAGCATTATTACTAATCGCCAATCCCTTTGGGTTCAATGGATTCATGTATACAAATTAAAAGGGAGAAGTATCTGGGATGTGCCATGTCGTGGTAATCTGAGTTGGGGATGGCGAAAGTTGTTATCCATAAGAAGCATGGTTCGGCCGTACATTTGGAGGTCTATTAATTGTGGGCAACAAACGAATGCTTGGAGTGATAATTGGTGTGTATGCAGCCCACTTCGTGCGTTTATATCCCCAAGAACGATTGCAAATGCTGGTTTCAGTATTCATACAACTGTTGCCGAGCTTATTGGAGAGAATGGGCAATGGAACTGGCCGCAGGCTTGGTTTGACTTATTTCCGGTCCTAATTAATATTCCGATTCCTCAGTTAAGTCCTGATATGGCTGATCGAATTAATTGGAAAGATGTGGATGGGAAAATTTGCAAGTTTGGTTCATGGGAAGTGTGGAACAATATTCGAACTCGCCAAGACAAAGTGTCTTGGGTCAATATGATCTGGTTCAGCCAATGCATTCCTCGACATTCTTTTCACTTGTAGCTCGTGATCAAGAACAAACTGAAGACTCAAGATCGCATGGCTGCATGGGAAGCTGGAAGTGCAACAAACTTAAATCTTATGTGTTGTCCTCTTTGCAGGTATGATAGAGACTCTAGAGACCACCTTTTCTTCCAATGCTCGTTTTCAGCTGAGGTATGGAACATAGTAAAGAAGATGGTGGACATGGGGAGCGTTTCGGATACATGGAACTCCATTACCATGTGGATGGAACAGCATTCAAACTCCAAGAAGCTAAATCACACGGTTTGCAAGATGGTTGTTGCTGCGTCCACGTATTTCATATGGCAAGAACGAAACAACCGCTTATTCTCTCAAACACGGAGGAGTGCAAACACAATATCCCAAGCGATCATCCGTACGGTGCGGCTGAGATTGATGGGTTTTCATGTTGGTAGAGAACCGAGATACAAAGAACTCTTGGAGAGATGGACGATCCCTATGAAGAACACTCTAGGCGATTGATGTTAGTTCTATAGCTTATAGCTATGTTGTCAAAAGCGCACTAGGCGCGCGCCTAGGCGCTGAGGCGCAGCGCAGCGCAGCTAGAGCGCCTCGTGGTGACCTAGGCGATGATTTGGGCTTTTTTTGTAAAAGCGATGTCCAGGCGCTCGCCTGGAGCTGGGCGCAGGCACAGGGAGGCGCTTAATCGGAAAAAAAACGGCCAGAAATGTAAAAAAAGGGCCTGAATCGAAAGATAGAGGGAGTAGATAGATAAGAACCTGGTCTAGCAACTTGAAAAATACGTTGAAGATGGTAAACTTGTGGATGAGCAACTTGAACCTTCAAGCTAGATAGTTGTAACCCTAATAATTCTCAGGCACTAGTGTGTATTGGTGTGTATGGCGGCTGTTCAAAACCTTAACCCTAATCACTCTATTACTAATGGGTAGATTGGGCTGGGCCATGTTTTTATTTATGTAACAAAACTGAGAATTTATTTTAATAAAATAGATGTGTGGCCCAATTGATTTGTTTTTAACCTATCTTCAATTTTATTGTTTTAAGTTGTTACAGTTGCTAAATATATTTTAAAACACATTAATTATTATCATTCTACATATTCTAAAAAGATATAGTAATAATTTTCTATTATATTTGTATAATAGTGATAAACAATTAATTTTTTATGCTTATTAAATATATATTTTTTATTATTTTTATTATTGCGCCTTATTTAAAAAAACCCTCGCTTTTTTTGCGCCTTGCGCCTAGGCTCCAGGCAAGGCCTTTGCGCCTTAAGTGCGCCTTGAGCTTTTGACAACATAGGCTTATAGTGTGTAGAGTTGTGGCTTTGTCTAGTTTTGTCGGGTCTTGGTTGTGCATTCTATGTCGGGTTTGTCTTGTGGTTTCCTAGGCTTGGTATGTCAAGTCTAGTAGTGTGTGTCGTTGCTTGTTGACACACCCTGTTCTTCATTTTTCATTTATAACATTTCACCGGGGTAACCCTTTACCAAAAAAAAAAAAAACACATATAAAACCATCAAACAATGGAATGAATTCAAAGTCTGTCAATGAAAGCAAAATGCGAGAATGATAAATATTAAGGGTGTGTGTGTCTCATTGATTTTCATAATAAAGATCAATATATATTATTTAGTTATTTATTTATATAACCTCTAGTATCCTTTCAAAGTTCACTTAACTTGGCTACCTAGCTTTGCTTATCGCCTTTATAACCAAAAATAGACGAGGGAAAAACAGATTTATTGAGGTTTAGAATAATAGTACATGTCCATGTTAAAAGTACAAGTATGTTATGTACCATAAAGCGCAGTCCTATGCATTAGCATGCATACAAAACATGGATGTCAGTCAAACAAACTTGAATTGTAGAGTTATGATAGCCAAAAATAGCATACTTGCTAGTTAATACATAATTCCATTCCCAACCAATATATTACAGCCCGTTTGGTTTGGTTTGGTTTGGTTTGGTTTTGCTTGTAAAACAAAATCTTTGGAGTCTGAGTACAAGTGTGAACCTTACCTTATAGTTTTGATGAAAAAAAACCAACCCATCAAGATACTTAGCAGCAGCCTAAGAGTTAGAATTTACAACTAAGTTGATAAGTCACTAAGTTAATAATAAATAATTCCAACAAACAGAATATGCTGCAGTTATAAAACAAATTAATTTGAAAAGTGAAGAGGGTACCTCAACTGTTGTATCCTTGGCTGTACTAAAAGAAAATCTAATGTTTTGAGGTGGAGAAGAGGTGTGGAATTGGAAAGATCGAGAAAGGCCCAAAATGGGTTGTTGAAAAGAGAGATTTTTGGGTCCAAATTGTGGGGATTTGAGAGCAGATAGGCGATGATGAGTGCAGAGAGAGTATTGATGAGAAAGAGGAAGTGCCGCCATGGAATGGAAGGAAGGAAGATGGGTTGTTTGATATTATTATTATTCACAACTGAGATAGATAGATAGATAGATAGATAGATAGATAGATAGATAGGGCAGCAAAGGGGGTTTCGGCTACTGCTCAGTCAAATTTTGTTCATGATTCGATATATACCACGTTTTACAACATCATTTTAGGTATGCATTGATCTTTGAGAAAAATGCAATTTGCGTCCCTGTGGTATGTGCCAAACATCAACCTGAGCCCCTAAATTCATTTTTTGGTTTTTTTAGTCCCTGACCTTATAAATTCATAACACTCTGAATCATTCTGTCACACTGCCGTTTGTTTGACCGTTTGAGCCAGGGGTAAGACCGTCTTTTTGATTTATTTCCCTTCTAAAAACCCCAAAATTCACTATTAAGCCCTAATTTACTCCCGCCAAAACACAAAGACAGTTGATTGTGCAAGAGAGAAACCCCAAATCGATGGTGTTCACATGGCGACTTCGTCCTCAAGGTGAATACTACGATCCTGAAGATATATATGGTAAGTTGATTGTGTCTTCTTCCTCAGGGGTATAGTCTGTTTTCATTTTGTTGAGAATGAGTTTGATGTTTTGATCATTTGTGTTCTCTTTGTGTTAACAGGGAATGAACCCAGATTATTTTTTATAAAGATTAACCATGGAGGTGAGTTTACTGATTATCCAGGAAGGGAATATGTCAACGGTAAGGTTAGTTACATTGACTGGGTTGAGTTTGAAAAGTTAAGTGTTGCTGTTCTTCGTGAAATGCTAAAAGATATAGGTTACTCTATAGATGATGTGTTCAATTATTTTGTTAAAGATCCTAATGTATCAAAAACATGCAGTTAATGTATCAATACAAACATTTAAAACCCTAACAATCTACTTCCAATGAGCATCATCATTTGACCATTCGGAGTCAGAAGAATGCTCCCCCGGGTACGGATCATGGTACCAATCATCCTCCGGTGGTTGAACTGCACATTCCCACCTAGCCCATTCCAACTCTTCTGAGTCGTAGTCCGCTGCTGGATCTGGAAGAGACGCTTCATACTCTGCTTTCAACACTTCTATCACAGCATCATAGTCATCAAACCACTCCTCCTTCAGCACAGACGGCACTAAGTCCAACTCATTGTCAGCCACTCCCTCAACCAATTCGTTATTCTACACATCAACGGCAACATTCATAGCATTAAAGTGATACTAAACTTGTTCAATGTTCATTCATACATTAACCAAAACAAGACACATAAGCAACATTCATTACATTAAACTAAAAATACACATAAACCACCACAATCATTAACCAACTAAACAATAAACACATCTTCGAAAACATCACCTCGTTAGCTTTCTTAATTGCCAAATCATCTTTCTTTTCCATGCTCCTTAACAATGCGGGTATTACCTTCTCACAAGCAGAGCATGAATTTGAAGGTGGAGATGAAGGTGTATCAGCCCACCTTATAAATCCACAATCTTTTTTCTGTAAAAACACATCAATCAGGAAATAGCCATATAATTAACTTCAATCTTTCTTCTATAATTTTAACTTACACAGCATAAGAAGCGTCGATTTGGGTTAGCTTCCGTCTTTGATACCTTGTACCAAGTAGGTGCACCACAAGAACACAGGAATTGAGAAGCTTCCCCGCCAGCTGATTTCTTGTTGGAGCTTGAAGCTGATTTTTGAGACATCTTCACAATAGTATGAATCGGCTTGAAGCTTCCCCACCACAACACTGGATCGATCGATTTGGGAATTGGGGTTAGGGTTCGTATCAGATCAATGGTCTTATGAATCAGTTTGATCAATTTAGGGGATAAGGGATTATATGTATAAGGTCATTAAGGGTATATTGGACATTTCACAATAGTCAAACAGTCAAACAGACGGAACTCAGACGGAAGGACTCAGAGTGTTATGAATTTATAAGGTCAGGGGCTCAAAAAAACAAAAAATGAATTTAGGGGCTCAGGTTGATGTTTGGCACATACCACAGGGACACAAATTGCACTTTTCTCTTGATCTTTTAATAATAAAGAGTAAACTGTCATTTTGGTCCCTATGGTCTGGGTACTTTTGTCATTTTAGTCCAAATCTTAAACCTTTTAAATTTAGGTCTCTGTAGTTTCACTTTTATTGCCATTTTAGTCCAAAATTCAAAAAACCTAATATTTAACTGTTGAAAGCTGGTTATTTTGTCGTTTTATTTAGGGGCAATTTTGTCCATCTCAATTTGTTATAACATATTAATAAACTAAATTAATTTAACCCTATATAAACATCAGATTATATTCCCTCATTTAATCATCATCTTCCCCAAAAAACCCTACCCTCAAAATCGCCACACCAAACCCTAATCACATAACAGTCTTCTTCACTCTTCACATCCACGAATAACCCCCTTGGAGATTCCAGCGCTTAAAGTTTGATTCTGAATCAATACGTCAAGTCAAGCTATATTATACAAAAAATATGAAATGCGAATACGTTATACAACTATTGGTAAAGCGGAATTTAAAAACTAAACCTGCTCGGATTCAGACTCATATCCTGAACTGCCATCAAATCTGCCATAATTTATTCCTGGTCTGGGCCTAACAGATCTCTTAGTTCATCGTCGTTCGGTTCGACCCGTGATTCCTTCTTGACCGGTTGCGGTTCAGAAGCATTAGCAGAAACAGAACAGCTAGACTCAACAGACCTCTTAGTCTTTTCGTCGTCTTTGGGCTCAACCTTTGGTTCCTTCTTGACTGGTTGTGGTTCCAAAGTACTACTAGAAACATAACAACTATACCCAACTTTGTTATCATCGGCCCTTTTCAGAGAAAAGGCGACGATTGACTCAAACCCAGGTGGAATTAAGGGAATATCTATGCTCTCTTCTTTGACATGGTGTCTGATGAGTTCAGTCCCCATCATGTATATACTTGCAGGGGAGAAGATGAAGAAGACTGTTATGTGATTAGGGTTTGGTGTGGCGATTTTGAGGGTAGGGTTTTTTTGGGAAGATGATGATTAAATAGGGGAATATAATATGTTGTTTATATAGGGTTAAATTAATTTAGTTTATTAATATGTTATAATAAATTGAGATGGACAAAATTACCCCTGAACAAAAAGACAAAATAACCAGCTTTCAACAGTCAAATATCAGGTTTTTTGTGTCACACCCCAACCGATGGCGGAATCATCGGGGCGCGGCACTAGGCGAATCAGATTGCTCAGGAGAATCCATAACAACTATTTTGTGACAATAATTAATGCGTTCATTATCCCATACTAATAAACAATCATAATCACATTCGCCGTCACAGATTACATGTTCTCTCGAACAATACAAATCCGACAACCTAGGTTTTAGTTGAGTTTCTAGACTTCCTAGCTTGATTTGATGTAGACTGCGACTAAACCTGCAACATACGTTAAAATAATGTCAATACAAAAGTATTGGCAAGTATACAGGTTTGAAATATATAGTGTAATAGATAAAAGCTGCGAATTTCCACATACATAAACGTAACGCACGACATATATACTCACAAAACTGATACTACCAGCTAAGTCCTTGAGCTTCGATCGCGATTGCTAAACTAGACCCCGTCGGGTGCAATAGTACTATACTAGTCATGGTGGGACGTCGCGAGTATAAGTCCCAGCACATATGTAACTAGCATCACGTATAACTATGCACGTAAGTCATTCACAAGTGATAAGTAGTTTAAGCATTTGATGTGATTCGATTTGATAGCAACGTATGTTACACCCAAAAGTGCAAAAGTAAAAAGGGTTCAAGTATACTCACAGCGTGTATTTAGCGAGAACACAACTTGATTTGATCGGTTGAGAGTTGTGACACCTGTGTCACTTCAACCATCAAACAAATGCCACACTAATGAAATATTGTATTTCATACTTGGGATTTGTAAAAATATGTGTATCGTTTGCACATATCAACTCTTGTTCGATTTCAAGCTTTAAATCGCTTTCTGGAAGGTTATACGCGCTCTAATGCGTAAATATAACCAGTTTAATGCAACGAACACTCCAGAATAGTGAAATAGGCTTAACATACCTTAAATAACCTCCACATAACTTAGAAATAAGTTTTGGATGGTTTGGTGTGTTGAAATCAAGTTGGTTCGATCGCAGGGACTAATTGTGTCAAACTGCGAAACTATACCGATTTGTATAGTAACGAACATTTCGGAACTTGATCATAAGTTAAATATGCCCTAAATATCCTTCACATAGCTTAGAAATAGGCTTTGAGGTGTTTTGTGCGCTAAAATAAACTTTCATGGTCAATAAGGACTAAAAGCGTCAAAAAGTGCACAAGTTTGCATTTTCGCGCATATCTTACGTTCTGAATATATCCGGACATCCAAAAATTTATGTAAGCATTAAAATATTTTATTTTAGTGTTTGGCATAATAAAATTCCATTCGTCGCTCAATTTGGATCGTTTTTGCGTTCATTACGACTTCCGTCGTAATTTACCGAACAACGCAACCGTATGACCAAACGAGCCGACATCCGAGATATTTTTGAGCACATTTTAAGTTCCCTATACTTTAACTTCATTTTAGAGCTTTGAAATGGGGTTAACGGGGCTTAAACGTGTCAAAAATGCATCGAAAATCAAGTTTGGAGCTGCAGGGGCCTGTTCTGCCATTTTTTTCAAACTTTCAGACCTGCAAGGTCCTTACGGACCGTAAGGTTCTAGGTCTTACGGTCCGTAAGCATGTGCCAGACAGTAGAATGTTGCTTCCAGCTTGATCCAGCTGTTCCGCACTTGTGCACATGGTTTTTGGGTTTCTATGGGATGGTTTGTGTGCCCATCAAGGTGCCCAATCAGAATATGGCAAGTGTACGGCTTAGATCGTGCCCCCTTTTGCAAGAAACGATCCTAACGGTTGTGCCATGCCTATATAAACCCAACCCATTTCATTCATTCCTCACATTTGAATCTGATTCAAACTCTCTAAGTGGAAGTATATATGCTTCCTACCTGAGAGTGAATCGGGTCAAATACTTGCGGGGACCTTCTGTAAGTATTCTTTCGTTCTTTTCATTCGTTTTAGCGTTAAAGTCAAACTTTGTTTGACTTACTGCATTGACCAGTTTATGGTCAATGCGAAGTTCGTTTGAACTTCATAACGTGAGCGTAATCACGATGGTTATAGTCCCTAGTGACTATACCTACTGATTACCACGTTATCTAGGATTGGTGGCGAGTCGTAGTTTCGGCCAAAATGCGCATTCTTGCGTATTTTGTAACCAAACTACTTTTAGGTATCAAAACCGTTTGTTTTGATACCAAACCTGTTTTCTAACTTAACTAAACATGTTTCGACATTTTAGCTCGTCACTTTTTAGATTAGTGCTTGTGTAGAGTCGTAAGTCAAGCGGACTAAACATCCGCTTAGACTTACGAACTAGACCCGTTTGGTCGATCTTTAGGATCCGACCAAACACATTAGGTGACCATAGTTGTATAGGGAATAACCTTCCGAGGTTATACCTTATGGTCACCTAGTTTAAGTAGTTGTATGATGGGTAGTTTATATGCCTTAGGTAAATTACCAAAATACCCTTTTCATGTGTAATTGGTAATTAAGCATATGTAACCTAAACTTTTGTCATTTAACTGATTATGTAACATAATTAAGTATGTTAGGGCATATAATACTTGTCATAGGACTAGTTAGGCGGTCTGAACGCGTTATACGTGAACGACGCGTTAAAGTAGCATAAGCTACCTAAATGGGTCGTGATGGGCCGTAAGCACTTAGGCTAGGTTTCATTTTAGTATGTAGGCCTTGTTAAACCATATCATATGAGATCCCACACTCATTTGGTTTACGAGACCTCATCCTATCCGATCTTCCGATTTAGGTCCGGTTTATTTATGTAGTTACCTATATTAGGTACCGTTTGTTTTTCTGGGACTCCTCTAGCTTGCTTGGTAGTTGTTCAAGACTTCTAAGCACTCTCAAGTGAGTACATAGTTCCCTCTTTTACTGTTTTCAAATGTTTTGGGGTGAAATATGTGTACCTATTTGTTATGTTCTTGTTTCGAAAAGTATAATTGATTATACATATTAATACTTATCTTTTTTACAAACTAAATGATTATTTATGGTTAAAACTCTAATTTTTCTTAAAGATTATAAAATTAATGTTTGGAATAGTACTTATTTTTGTTCACCAGACCGGTTGGTAGTATGATATAGCGCTATAGGATATGACACCCCATTCCTGTTGTCATGGAATGTCTGAAACCAATTTGTTTCTCCATCCAAATAGGGATTGCCTTTGTGGTATTCCTATAGTCCCAAAGGTGTATTTTGATGCACTAGGTCTGAATGAATTCTTAAGTCTCATTATTTTTGTATATTAAGTTATACTCCCAAAAGTATAGTTTGATATGCTCTCATATGTGACATTGTACAAAACCAACATGTATTTTGTTAATCATTAAAACATAGTTAATATGTTATTTGTAATCCAAAACATAGTTTAATATGTTATTTATCAATCCAAAGTATACTTTTAATATACTACTGAAAATTTATTTACTTTAACAACTAAAGTGTATTTAATATACTATTGTTTTACAATTGGGTTTTGGGTTAGTGTTTAGATAACGGGACGGGTGTAATATGATTAAAACATGGTAGATACGCCGCTGGTACTTCTTATATATAAGTGTTTTCATTGCATTACATACCGTGGCGTTATTTAGTACACTTGGGTTAACGGTTTTGGAACTGAAATATATTTTAATATATTACTTTTTCGACTTTCTTAAAACCAAATTATATTTTTATATATACTATGAATCTTTTTATCAAAACATTGTTTTTCAAACAATATATTTTTATAACAAACTTATTCTACTTACTTATTAAATTTCCTATGTATTATTACATTATATCATTCGATTTCTTATAAATGATTTATAAAACAAAACCTTTTTCAAGGATTATGACTGCTTTTATTAAAACTTTTTCTTTAAACTCATAAGTCATGAATCCTATTTTCACAAAACCTATGTATCTCACAGGCATTTTTATGCTGACGTACCTATTTTTACACATGTTTCAGGTGCTGCTTTGTGATGATTGATGATATATGCTACACTTAGGATGGACTCATGCCTTAGCGACTTTAAAACTTGAAAGACAATAGTTGTACTTATTTGATTGTATTAAAACAATGAGTTCATTTATTCAATAAAACAAAATTATTTATTCCATGGTTGTGAAACAATGATTCTGTTACAACACTCCCCGACGTTTCCGCCACGTTTTGTTGTTTTACGTGGTCGGGGTGTGACAGAAAAGTTGCTATCAGAGCCAATGGTTATAGGGAATTAGGTTATTAGTAATGCTTTGACCTAGACTATAACCTTCCTAGGACCCTAACACAAGTTTTCTTGTGTTTAGTTTTAAAACAATACCGTCACTTATTCTTAGGTGACAACCACAATAAGAACACAAATTTCAATCCTGCTTTGAAAACTAATCATCTGTTCTAGGATGATTGATTGTAAGGTTTTGAACCCTCTAAGTTATCAAAATCCCGTCAAAGTTTGGTCTAAATAATGTGAACACGTGCAAACTGGAAGGGTGGGTGCCTGTACCCTGAGCTTTCTGTCTAAGGCTAGAGTGTTCGTACAAATCCGCAATATCGGACCAGTCACTCTTACCTGGGAACTCTTGGGGTGAGTGTCCACTTATAGGCGAGCATGTCTTCGCGATACATTATTTTTGACCCATTTACTTTGATTAATCGCTGTGTGTCGTTTGTTGCTTCGTAGTAACAAACAAATGACCACCATCTTTGCTTTCATCAAATTTTGTCTCATTTCATTCTTTTCGTCTAATCCTTTCACTTGTTTTCCTTCCTGTTTTCCCTTTTAGAATGCCTCCTCGACGCGAAAATCCGCTCCCAAATGCCGAAATGGCACATATTATAGCACAGCATATGGCTGCTGTACTCCCGGATATTTTTGCTCAAATGAATCAAGCCATCAACAACCAGAATGCTCCATGCAATTTCAAAAGCTTCAATTCAGCTAACCCACTGAAGTTTAGTGGTTCTGAAGGAGCAACTGGGCTCCTACAGTGGTTCGAGGGCATTGAGAGTATGTTTCGTCACGTTCAATGTCCTGAAAATCGGAAAGTCGAGTTTGCCTCCAGTGTATTTCAGAAGAGGGCTCTTACATGGTGGAACAGAGTTATGAGGGATCGTGGTGCTGAGGTTGCATTAGCACAGACTTGGGCTGAGCTTAGGGCTCTTATGATGAAGGAGTTTTGTCCTCGTCATGAATTGAGAGTTTTAGAAATGGAATTTGATGACTTAAAGCAAGACAGTGGTGAACATCGAGCCTATACTGACCGTTATGAAGAATTGAGCCTGTTGTGTCCTGCTATGGTTACTCCTGTGGATAAGGCGATCGAGAAATATATTGATGGTCTTCCTGACCTAGTTCAGGATATTATTACTGGCAGTAACCCTACTACTGTCAGACAAGCCATTGAACTATCTGCCACCCTAACTGAATCCCACATCAGGAAGGGTAAGCTTTTTCAAAAAGGCGACCCAAGACCATCTGACAAGGCTGCTCAAGCTGAGCCAAAGGAAAAACAGGCTGAGGTATCCAAGAAGAAGAAGCGCAAAGCCTCTCAAAACTGCGCCATAACTGCTCAAGACAAACAGGTTGCACCAAACCAGCCAGCACAACCTCGCAAAAGGCAAAACTATGTTGGTACCGCACCTTTGTGCAATAAATGCAACCGCCATCATCTGGAGCAAGAGCAATGCCACAAATGTACCCACTGTGGGCGGTTGGGACATTTGATCAATGTTTGCCGTTATGCAAATCAAGCTGCTGCAAACCCTGCTGCTGTTCAAGCACGGTTCCCTCCGGGGTCATGTTATAACTTTGGTGACCTTACTCACTACAGAAACAATTGCCCAAGACTTGTTAACGTACCGCCACCGCGTGGACGAGCATTTAACATCAATGAGGCAAACGTGAACAATGATGCAGCGGTGAACAATTAGTGTTTTGTTATTTCCTTTGGTTGTTATCTTTTGAAATTTAAAGACAAGTCAGTTGTTATATAAATAAAAATTCGTCATTTTTACTTTTGCAAAACTGATACGATTGTGTGAATGTTTGATACAACCTTATGATACCAACACAAGGACAAACTACTCGTGTGGTTCTGTCATTTTTATGATCACTTGTGATCTCCCCAAGAACCTTAAATACTCGTTTCTTTTAAGAAACAAAGCCAAATTCCTCTTAAGATCTTTCTATCTCCATAGTTAGATTCTTGTGTTTAAAGTGCTAAATGAAATCCACGAATTGGATTCCTGGTGTGCTTTAAATATCTGTGTCCAAAGATAACAAATTAATAATCAAGTTAATCAATTATGTGATTATATGCTTAAGTGTTTTCTTATATGTTTTGTGTTTTTATGTGATCCATCCATATCCTCATAGAATCTTCCATATCTCATATGAGGGATTCATAGTAGGATATCTAAAGGTACTATCTTAAATCCTTAATGGACTTCAACGTTGTAGTTAAGTCCCATGGGTTATAAAGTACTATTTTATAATTTGACCCCCTTGAGTGGTCTAGTTAAACAGATTGATTTGAAAATCTGGATAGGAATATCATGTGATGATATAATTGAAAAGATCCCTTTAAATGGTCTATTTAAGGAGATCGTACGACGGTCTATTTAAGAAGATCATGTGTTGATCTAGTTAAAAAGATCGTTCGTTGATCTAGTTAAAAAGATCCTTTGGTGGTCTAGTCAAGTCGCTTCATGTTTATTCAATTTTTCCCCTACGCATTATGAAATGAACTGTGCGGACTGTGCAAGGAATTACGTAATTATGGAGGCCTACATAATTATGGAATTCAGTACACAGAAACCACAAGAAGTTTTGTCATGTGTTAAGACCTATAGTGACAAGAGTAATGATACGGGAGAAGTCTTGGACCTTGATTGATATCATTTTATCTTACACTCCCCAATTCTGATTTCAAGCACACACAAGTTTCCTATGATAAGTCTTCACGGGAAACGTTCTCCTGTCCGTAGTTTGAAACTCCATGTTTTGCTAACTACAAGGACTTCACTTTGAGGGTTGACAATTTCGCTAAGAACCCTATCATTGCCCAGAGTTCTACTTAGGGTTCAAGGGATTCATTCGAAAGCGAAAACATCACAGTTGTCCTCACAAGTTTCTCCTAAAATTAAATTTCGGGACGAAATTTCCTAAAGTAGAGGAGACTGTGACACCTGTGTCACTTCAACCATCAAACAAATGCCAAACCAATGAAATATTGTATTTCATACTTGGGATTTGTAAAAATATGTGTATCGTTTGCACATATCAACTCTTGTTCGATTTCAAGCTTTAAATCGCTTTCTTGAAGGTTATACGCGCTCTGATGCGTAAATATAACCAGTTTAATGCAACGAACACTCCGGAATAGTGAAATAGGCTTAACTTACCTTAAATAACCTCCACATAACTTAGAAATAAGTTTTGGATGGTTTGGTGTGTTGAAATCAAGTTGGTTCGATCGCGGGGACTAATTGTGTCAAACTGTGAAACTATACCGATTTGTATAGTAACGAACATTTCGGAACTTGATCATAAGTTAAATATGCCCTAAATATCCTTCACATAGCTTAGAAATAGGCTTTGAGGTGTTTTGTGCGCTAAAATAAACTTTCATGGTCAATAAGGACTAAAAGCGTCAAAAAGTGCACAAGTTTGCATTTTCGCGCATATCTTACATTCTGAATATATCCGGACATCCAAAAATTTATGTAAGCATTAAAATATTTTATTTTAGTGTTTGGCGTAATAAAATTCCATTCGTCGCTCAATTTGGATCGTTTTTGCGTTCATTACGACTTCCGTCGTAATTTACCGAACAACGCAACCGTACGACCAAACGAGCCGACATCCGAGATATTTTTGAGCACATTTTAAGTTCCCTATAATTTAACTTCATTTTAGATCTTTGAAATGGGGTTAACGGGGCTTAAACGTGTCAAAAATACATCGAAAATCAAGTTTGGAGCTGCAGGGGCCTGTTCTGCCATTTTTTCAAACTTTCAGACCTGCAAGGTCCTTACGACCGTAAGGTTCCGGGTCTTACGGTCCGTAAGCATGTGCCAGACAGCAGAATGTTGTTTCCAGCTTGATCCAGCTGTTCCGCACTTGTGCACATGGTTTTTGGGTTTCTATGGGCTGGTTTGTGTGCCCATCAAGGTGCCCAATCAGAAGATGGCAAGTGTACGGCTTAGATCGTGCCCCCTTTTTCAAGAAACGATCCTAACGGTTGTACCATGCCTATATAAACCCAACCCATTTCATTCATTCCTCACATTTGAATCTGATTCAAACTCTCTAAGTGGAAGTATATATGCTTCCTACCTGAGAGTGAATCGGGTCAAATACTTGCGGGGACCTTCTGTAAGTATTCTTTCGTTCTTTTCATTCTACCTGAGAGTGAATCGGGTCAAATACTTACGGGGACCTTCTGTAAGTATTCTTTCGTTCTTTTCATTCGTTTTAGCGTTAAAGTCAAACTTTGTTTGACTTACTCCATTGACCAGTTTATGGTCAATGCGAAGTTCGTTTGAACTTCATAACGTGAGCGTAATCACGATGGTTATAGTCCCTAGTGACTATACCTACTGATTACCACGTTATCTAGGATTGGTGGCGAGTCGTAGTTTCGGCCAAAATGCGCATTCTTGCGTATTTTGTAACCAAACTACTTTTAGGTATCAAAACCGTTTGTTTTGATACCAAACCTGTTTTCTAACTTAACTAAACATGTTTCGACATGTTTAGCTCGTCACTTTTTAGATTAGTGCTTGTGTAGAGTCGTAAGTCAAGCGGACTAAACACCCGCTTAGACTTACGAACTAGACCCGTTTGGTCGATCTTTAGGATCCGACCAAACACATTAGGTGACCATAGTTGTATAGGGAATAACCTTCCAAGGTTATACCTTATGGTCACCTAGTTTAAGTAGTTGTATGATGGGTAGTTTATATGCCTTAGGTAAATTACCAAAATACCCTTTTTCATGTGTAATTGGTAATTAAGCATATGTAACCTAAAATTTTGTCATTTAACTGATTATGTAACATAATTAAGTATGTTAGGGCATATAATACTTGTCATAGGACTAGTTAGGCGGTCTGAACGCGTTATACGCGAACGACGCGTTAAAGTAGCATAAGCTACCTAAACGGGTCGTGATGGGTCGTAAGCACTTAGGCTAGGTTTCATTTTAGTATGTAGGCCTTGTTAAACCATATCATATGAGATCCCACACTCATTTGGTTTACGAGACCTCATCCTATCCGATCTTCCGATTTAGGTCCGGTTTATTTATGTAATTACCTATATTAGGTACCGTTTGTTTTTCTGGGACTCCTCTAGCTTGCTTGGTAGTTGTTCAAGACTTCTAAGCACTCTCAAGTGAGTACATAGTCCCCTCTTTTACTGTTTTCAAATGTTTTGGGGTGAAATATGTGTACCTATTTGTTATGTTCTTGTTTCGAAAAGTATAATTGATTATACATATTAATACTTATCTTTTTTACAAACTAAATGATTATTTATGGTTAAAACTCTAATTTTTCTTAAAGATTATAAAATTAATGTTTGGAATAGTACTTATTTTTGTTCACCAGACCGGTTGGTAGTATGATATAGCGCTATAGGATTTGACACCCCATTCCTGTTGTCATGGAATGTCTGAAACCAATTTGTTTCTCCATCCAAACAGGGATTGCCTTTGTGGTATTCCTATAGTCCCAAAGGTGTATTTTGATGCACTAGGTCTGAATGAATTCTTAAGTCTCATTATTTTTGTATATTAAGTTATACTCCCAAAAGTATAGTTTGATATGCTCTCATATGTGACATTGTACAAAACCAACATGTATTTTGTTAATCATTAAAACATAGTTAATATGTTATTTGTAATCCAAAACATAGTTTAATATGTTATTTATCAATCCAAAGTATACTTTTAATATACTACTGAAAATTTATTTACTTTAACAACTAATGTGTATTTAATATACTATTGTTTTACAATTGGGTTTTGGGTTAGTGTTTAGATAACGGGACGGGTGTAATATGATTAAAACATGGTACATACGCCGCTGGTACTTCTTATATATAAGTGTTTTCATTGCATTACATACCGTGGCGTTATTTAGTACACTTGGATTAACGGTTTTGGAACTGAAATATATTTTAATATATTACTTTTTCGACTTCCTTAAAACCAAAGTATATTTTTATATATACTATGAATCTTTTTATCAAAACATTGTTTTTCAAACAATATATTTTTATAACAAACTTATTCTACTTACTTATTAAATTTCCTATGTATTATTACATTATATCATTCGATTTCTTATAAATGATTTATAAAAGAAAACCTTTTTCAAGGATCATGACTGCTTTTATTAAAACTTTTTCTTTAAACTCATAAGTCATGAATCCTATTTTCACAAAACCTATGTATCTCACAGGCATTTTTATGCTGACGTACCTATTTTTACACATGTTTCAGGTGCTGCTTCATGATGATTGATGATATATGCTACACTTAGGATGGACTCGTGCCTTAGCTACTTTAAAACTTGAAAGACAATAGTTGTACTTATTTGATTGTATTAAAACAATGAGTTCATTTATTCAATAAAACAAAATTATTTATTCCATGGTTGTGAAACAATGATTCTGTTACAACACTCCCCGACGTTTCCGCCACGTTTTGTTGTTTTACGTGGTCGGGGTGTGACAAGAGTGCGTCTGGGTTAGCCTAAACATTGAATGGTATCGTAAGCGATGCACAGTGTGCTAAAATGCGAAGAGTCGAGTAATCCGCCTAGTGGCAATCCGTTCGGATGTCAATCCGGTCGGATGACATGATCCATTCGGATGACCTTACCTGGTCGGACGGGCTTATCCGGTTGGATGAGATGATCCGGTCGAATGACATGATCCGGTCGGATGACGTGATCCCGTCGGATGACATGATTCGGTCGGACGGCATGATCCGGTCGGATGACATGATCCGGTCGGATGACATGATCCGGTCGGACGACATGATCCGGTCGGATTACATGATCCGGTCGGATGGTCTGTTTGGTCGGTCGACATAGAAATTGGTGAACAGTTCGTTCCAACGTTCTGGCCAACTGTACTTGGTGATTTTTGGAAAGAAGACGAGTGGTTTGACTGAGACGGTGTGACATCGTGTTAAACAAATGAAATTCCATCAGTTCCGATCCGTTCTAATGGCCGGGAACCACCCCGTTCCATCAGGTCTGGCCGTTCTTGACGGTTTTCCCATGTTTAACCTGAAATCGCACAATACTTTGATTAAACACATAGATTTTAGGTGGGATTGTTATAAAAACATGTGAAAATCACTCAGATCCGAGTTGTTCATGGTGAAATGGGGTCACACTTTGAAGTTCATAAGAACTCTTGATGACATCATCTTTGAACACCTCAAAATAGTAGATTTCACGGTTAAAAGTTGAGTTTTAAAAGATAGAATGGTGCAGAATTGAGTGTAGATCATAGAAGTACAAGATTTAGGGTGAGATCTTACCGGAATCGCGAGAAATCGAGAGAAAAGGGTCCAAGAGCGTGCTGGTCGAGTGGGAGCTGTCACATCACTGTTCAAGTGAAGTGACAGGCTATATATAGGCAAGAGGGAAGAGTGGAGGTGATGTGGTGTGTTGGGTCGGATGGCCTATCCGTTCGGATGGCAATCCGTTCGGATGGTATATCCGTTCGGATGACCTATCCGTTCGGATGAACTATCCGTTCGGATGGCCTATCCTGTTGGACCTTTGGCGCGTAGAACTTCATTGTTTCGAGCGTTGTGATAGTTTTGGTTACACATTTCCTATATTTAATTATTATTATTTTAATTATATATATAATTAATCACAAGGGGCCGTATGTGCGTATACATATTTCAAATATTCAGTGCGATAATCGAGTTGCGCGTGATCGCGGGTGCGCTTTCGAGTTTGCGATGTGTTGTGCCACAATGACAGACGGGGTACTGCTTGCTCGTATTGCCATCATCGTCACGACAGCTGGAGGAATAGTACTCACCCAAAAGTCTTTGTTAGCGTTAATTATTTGCGTTGCGACACATCACGGCCATCGAGGAGGGTAGAATAGGTCCTCACCCAATGTCATCGTGAGTGTTGTATGTGCGATGCGACGTGTTATAGCGATATAGTATGTGAAATATGCGAATATACTGCGAAATAGCGACATATGCGATATAGGTACATTATGATCTGAATCTCTGGTGCTAGGCGTAACGAGTATAGCGAGTAGTAACAACGCACGAAAGTGCGGGGTGTTACATTTTGAATTTTGGACTAAAATGGCAATAAAAGTGAAACCACAGGGACCCAGAATTAAAAGGTTTGAGATTTGGACTAAAATGGCAAAAGTGCCCAAACCACATGGACCAAAATGGCAGTTTACTCAATAATAAATAAATCATTTGTACAAAAATTATTACCATTTCTATTGGGTCGTATTATTGGCACACCTTGAATTATTAAATCGGCACCTTCAATACGCATTGTATAGGCCTATACAATGCGTATTAAGGTTGGTTCAAACTTCAAGGTCAGTCAAAGGCTGACAATGTCTCCACTATAAAGAGTAATACGCATCGTATAGGCCTATATGATGCGTATTATTAGCAGGCTGTACGTCAAAGCTGACATCTAGGGTTCACATGCAACCCTAATACGCATCGTATAGGCCTATACGATGCGTAGTACTTTTTAAAGAAAGTACGAGGTAGATTTCTATCACTTTTGAGTGACTTAAAGTGATTGACATAAGTCCTATACGGGTCGTATAGGCCTATACGACCCGTATTGAATTCTGAATTTGCATTCTCCTTCCCCTATTTAAACGATGAAGAAGACGATGATATATATCGTCTCCGTTATATATTCACATTCCCTAACAAACATGTCTTGGTTCAACCACATTTTCGGCAAGTCGTCCGACACAAACACGAGCACGTTTATTCCGGAAAGCAGTGTGGTATAACATTTTTTAACTTGTTCTATTTTTTTTTTGTTTATGAAATACTTAGCACACCGTTTGTATTAGGAGGGGTCTAATGTCCTTGATTCTTACGATGGGAGAGGAAATGATGATCACGCGAAGGAGGTCGTGTCCGGCTTTCGTCCCTATCATAATGAATCGT
Organism: Helianthus tuberosus; assembly: GCA_030545235.1. Lineage (NCBI taxonomy): Eukaryota > Viridiplantae > Streptophyta > Magnoliopsida > Asterales > Asteraceae > Helianthus > Helianthus tuberosus. The sequence goes on along the minus strand of CM060396.1, from coordinate 120,727,829 downwards.
TGTTGCCAGACCTCAACGAGGTAAGTATATATATTTACTTTTTTGTATTTGGCGTTAAACTTACCATTACCTTTTACACGTTGGTTTTTTTAGTCTGCTATGCCCCGCCAACCATTGTTACCAGATCTGAACGAGGTAAAAATATATTTACTTATTATTATGAAGGCTTTTAGATGTGCCGTTATGATTTAACTATTGTTTTTTTTCCAGTTAGGCATGTCCAGCTATGATCATGGTTATGGGTCTCCGTATTATGAAGTCGGTTACGGTGCCTCCTACGGACAGGAAGAATATTGCAATAACTTTTTCGTTAGTGGTGCCTCGGGAGTACAAGAAGACGTTGGTTAGCCTTCTTACGCGCAAGAGTCATTGGGTGACGAGCAACCCGGTTACCCTAAAGTTTCGTACAAAACTGATCAGGTACGAATAATATATATATTTTTGTTAAATGTTATATTTTTTCTGTTAAAAAAATATTATAAAATTGTTGATAAAAAATACATTAAAAATTGTTATATTTTTCAAATACGATAAAAATTAATTAAAAAATGTTATATTTTTTTATAAAATTAATTAAAATTGTTGTATTTTTTAAATATAATAAAAAATACATTAAAAATTGTTATATTTTTTAAATTATTTGTTATATTTTTAGATTGATATGGATGACGTTGTTATATATTTTTGTAAATGAATTATAAATGTTATATGTAATATTTTTTAAAATTAAATAAAATCGTTATATTTTTTAAAATATTATAAAAAATACGTTAAAAATTGTTATATTTTTTTCAAATATTTGTTAGATTATTAGATTGATATGGATGACGTTGTTATATATATATATATTTTTAAAATTGTTGATTTTTTAAAATATTTGTTAGATTATTAAATGTTATATTTTGTTGGTTAAAAAAATATGTTTTTATGTTAAATGTTAAATTATTATAAAATTGTAAAGAAAAAATACATTCAAAATTGTTATATTTTGTAAATAGGATAAAAATTAATTAAAAAAATGTTATATTTTTTATAAAATTAATTAAAATTGTTATATTTTTTAAACACAATAAAAATACATTAAAATTGTTATACTTTTAGGATTTTTTATCCCGCGATGATTTGGAAGGTTGGGTAAAATGAAGGGGTTTAGCCAACAAATACGTTATTGTTACTAGACGGTCCAAGGATCACGGGATATGGCTCCAACGTTGTCGTAGTGGCAAGAATGAGAGTAAGGCCACGGTTAGGAAAACCGGCAGCAAAAAATGCGCGTGCCCTTTTATGGTGATAGGTCATTTTTACTATCTCACATAATGTTTTCAGAGTAAAACATGTCGTTAAAAGAAAAGTATATATTTTCAAATAAAAATATGCTTTTAAATTATATAAAAATGTATTTTCATCGAGAATACGATTTTTAGAGTATCATAATATGTTTTATGAACTCAAAAAGATGTAACTGAAACTATTTTTAAGAAAAGCGAGTTTTAAAGTATCATACGGGTTTCAGGGAGAAACTGGGTGAATTGACGACGTTATGGGTATAACGATCGTAAAGATTTAAAAACACATTTTTAAATCTAAGTTTGGACAAATCAGTCAAAATCTTAAGTGTGTAAGTAACTGTATAGGCTTGCATTGCGTGGGGGATGCTGGGGATTTGTACAACGCCCAATATTAAATTGTTATTCAGTAGGTTATATATATTGTTGTGTTGAGGCATGCACATGGTTTTCCTAAATGTGGGAACCTGGGCGCCAGTTTTTAGCATTTAAGCATTAAGTAATGCACACGTGGAATCGTTAATAGATCTATTGGGTTGACACCCCGTCGTGATCGGTCGCTCCGATCTACATAGCGGCGAATTTGAATTCTTGAATTGTCTAGCATTGATTAAAACCTCAATCTTAGTATATAGCTCGTAATGTCTAGCTAACTTACGAAACCGAAGTTTTAACGAAAAATTTAATATTAAAACTGAGTCATGGGTATAAGTTTCCATACGAATGCGGTATAGCACCGTTTCGAATGAATTCTTCCATGACATTTTTTATATGAAATACGGTACAGTGCTGATTTCAATCATATTACAATGACATTATTTTTAAAGAAATAAATGTCTTTCTTAAACATATGAACATGTTTTCAAAAGCGTTAAGGATTGAAATAAGGAAGTTTTCCTTAAATAAATCGTAACAAAAATTATATGTGAACTCACCTTCCTTGGTGTTGACACTTGATTTTTACGTGTTCTTCAGGTACTTGATTTCGGCTTCGGAGAATTTTGGCTTGCGTTGTCATGTGGTTATGTGATGCTTGTGTATTAAAATTTTAAAATAATGTTGGAAACTTTTTAAACTATGGGACCATGTATGTAATAAGACCTCTAAGGGTCAAACTAACTATGACATGATCATGATGGATGTGGTAATCTTAAAAAAAATGTTTTAAAAACATTAAAATGTCCAAAATAACTATAGCATCGACCACTAAGACGTTATATGGGTACCAACCTCCATCACTGCCACGTTTGTATTTCCGCTGCGACGTTTTTGGGGTGGACAATGTCTTTCTTCATGTGCTTGATACAAAAGTGTAATATCATGGTTTGTCGGTCTACGTAAAAACTCTTTGTCATACAACTAAATTATGCCATTGCATAAATATTCTAGGCATTCACGTGAAGTCCGATCGGCCTTACATAAATACTCATCATATTCGTCATGAGGATTACTAGTTGCGAGTTATCTAACCGGCGAAGTTCATTTTTGTAAAGTTGTAAAACTCTTGTTCATCCTCTCATCTACGCCCTCTTGAAATCTCTTCAACATCTAAAATCTTGATCAAAACATACTCGCATCGTATTTTGGGTTATCGATGAAATAATCTTCCATTAGGACCTCGAGAGATTTTTCACGATCATGTCGCACGTTATTTTTTATTTTGTCGTGTCTTCATCTCCAACTTGGGCGACAATATCTGCGAAAGAATTCTAGGCTATGATCATTGAACAAATCAAAGTCATCCAACGAATCGGGAGTAAGATATAATTTGTGATCAATATTGTGGTGTAAAAATATTCGGTTGAATACATGGGTGTAAAAGTTGGGTGTAGAAAATGAAGATAAAAGTGACAATTTTGGTTAGAAATTGCGAAAGAATGAAGATAATATATAGGTTTTAATTTAATTTTTTATAGTAAATAATCGTGGTTCCATGGTTGGATTTTTTGAAAAATGAAACATACCCCATACCCTCAACCTCTAGCCGCATGATCCTTGCCAGTGTAGCCGCACCCACCCACGACCCTCCACCCGTAGGCACCCCTAATACCATTATGAAATGAGTTTCTCTTAAGCTTTGTAGTTTCTATTATTGTTTTATCTCTTGTTCATTTTACGCTACCAACACCAAAGATTACCATACAAAGAAAATGTGAAAGATAAATCGATGCAAAGGTAAAACTCACAAAAAGCCAAATGAGCAAAAAAAAGCAGCTGCTGTAACCCATAAGAGGTTATATGCAAACCCCAAAAGAGGTATTGATAAAACCCCAAATGAGTTAAATGTACCAAAAGACAATATTACATTTCTATAAGAAAATGATTATACCTTAGAAGAGGAATATAAATTTTAGAAGGAACACTGGTATTGAATGAACATTAAGATCTCTACAAACTATGTACATAATAAGTACACTACAAAACAATATTAAAACATGTGTTACTGAAATATTTGCATATGTCCTAGCAACAAATGCAAGCGATGAAAAAGATTACATACATAAAATGTGTAAGAATAAATACACAAAACTTACTAACCAAAATGGCAAGATGCCTTAAAGGTTAAATTAAATTCGCTCGACAAGCAAAATGTATTCAGGCTTGTAGTTCGAATACCCATAGACGTTAAAACAATAGGTTATATTGGGGGCTTTAGGCCTATTTTGTTTGAGGGAAATTCAAATTTGTTTTCGGTTGATTTGTTTTAGTGTTTTGTTGCTTTGAATTGTTTGGTATCCATGATGATGGAAATAACTTCATCTCATCTCGATTGATTAGCTACTCATGGTTGTATTGTTGAAAACATCATCTGAGCCTCGATTAATCTGACACTCACGCGCATTGCGCGTCGGTGTATAATCCTAGTTAGTATTAAAAATTATTGTTGTTGGAAATCTTACAAATCTAATGAGCTTAATAACATGATGAAACAAATATTAAACTGAAGTAGATATCGAAAAGTTGTAGGTCTGAGGAGCGTTTGAGTGTAGTTAGATTACATATGTATTTTTGATTCAATCAAGGTACATATATACAATTTTTCTACTAGATCTTAGTGGATCTCAATTTGATTTTGCTTTTCGCTTTATTTATATTTATCCTTGAATACTCTAAATCGTTCTTGCTCTTTGTTATGTCACACTGTTATTAGTTATTTTGTATAGGCAGAGGCAAGCAAGTTTAAGGTTCATCCCGAAAATCTATGTAACCGACCAAACCAACTCGTAAAACCCAAGAAGCACAATACCAAGTACGATCCTCAGTCTTGAAAATTGTCATATTTTGGTTTTGGGCCAGTTTGGTCCTGACCCACCTAAATCTCGAAAAAAGCTGGTGTTGGTGCATGTTTGTGACAACAGCTTAGATTTGGTCTTTGGATATCTTGTAATTAGTTAAACGATAAACAGTTAGCGGGTTTAGCTTTGTATTAGTGAGTTGTAAATGTTTGGGCTAACCAAAACCCATATTGGGTGATGGGGGACGAATTGGGCTTGTCCAATTCGCAGTCCATGTTTAACCTTGGCCCAAGTAGTAACCTTGTGTTATATAAACAAGGTTAGGCTTTAGGGTTTATGTTAATCAGCCAGAACATTGTTTGAGAGTATTTTCGTGAGAGACAAAGGTCTTGGACGAAATTGAGAGAGTTAGGGTTTAGATTGATTGTAATTCAGTTTGATTGATAATCAATAGTAAACCCGGTTTGAAAGTGTCTTGCTGTTTCTGTTCTTCTACTTGTTTCTGTGATATTCTGATCAAGAGGATTCCGCACTCTTGATTGGAAAGACAATTCTGTTGAAGATCCATACGAATAGGGGACCTACAATTGGTATCAGAGCATTAGGCTCTTGAAGGCTCGGTTCAGAATTGGTTGCTGCAGAAACAGGGAGTTTTTCGAATTTTTGAAAACTAGGGTTTTGAAATTTACGAAATTTTCTGTTTGTTTGATAAAAATTTTCGAAATTCTTGGCTGTTTTGATAAAAATTTTTCGAGATTTATTGGCTGTTTTGATATTCTGCTTTGTTTGTTTGCTGATTTGCAGGTTTTCGGGACGATTTCGGTTGGATTTTGACGAGTATTTGGCTGGAATTCAAAGACTGTTCTTCGTGTTCTTCGTGGTTTTCCATCTGTTCTTGATAATTTTCGACATTATTGTTGCTGATTTGCTGCGTCGATTGTGCAGAAATTGTTTGAAGAATTCAGAAAATCTTCAAACTTTTCGAAAAGATTAAGTTTCCATAGTTAACTGGACCAGCGAATTTGACTCTAGGCGATTTTAACATTTTCGCAGAGTGATCAGCGAATTCGTGTCTAAATTACTCGGTGAACGGCGAAGTTAAATCCAAAGGCGACTTTGGTAACCGGATAACTTTCCACAGCGAAGTTTTTACGGTTTTCGGTGAATTTACTGGCCGTCATAATAACGAAATTGACCAGCGAATTTAGCGAATTTGACCAGCGAACTTGACCTGCGAACTTGACTTTTCAAGCGAAATAGACCAGCGAAATTGACCATCTTACCTGCGAAATTAACTGCTCCTCAGCGAAATTTTCAGCAAACTTAAAAACCAGACAAATTTAAAGAGGTGGAATTTCAGTTGGCAAGCGTCGATAAAACCTGACTGTTTTGCAAATAGAAATTGATCCGTAGCTCGTTAGACAGAACCGTTTGGACCGTTGAATTCCTTGGATTTTTAGGGTAAAAAAAAAAAAAAAAAAAAAAAAACTCTAGAAAATCCCGAAAACGGTTTTCGACATTATATATCATTGGAATCGTAATCTCGAGACGAATCTAACGGTATAACTTGGTAAAAACAGATTTCGGACTAAAATTGTACGGTTTTACCAGTCTGCTTAAGTTAAAATGTCGAACATGTCTAAACTGAACGAACTCTTAAGGATGGAACATGAGGTAGGCACAACGAACAAACCACCTAAGATGATGAAGGTGGAAAACTACCTGACATGGAAGGATAGGTTTCAATCCTTTATTGAGTACCAGGACACTCGTATGTGGATATGTATAGACGATGGGTATGCGAACCCAACTCATGACTTTGAGGGAAGACAACGTGTAACTGCTTATGTTGATATGGATGCTGAACAGAAGAAAATGTATGAGGCTGAAAAGAGAGCCTTGGCAGCCATTAAAATGTCTTTACCTGATGGCATCAAGCATACCTTTAAGAAGTACACTACTTCAAAGGAAATGTGGGATGCGCTAGAGAAGAGATATGAAGGAAATCCTGATGTCAAGAAGAACAAAGTTGATTTACTGAAGAAGCAGTTTGCAGTGTTTAAGTACATGAAAAACGAGTCTCTTGAGGACGTCATCACTCGATACTATCATTTGATGTCAGAATTGGACAATTATGACATAGATTGCTATATTGACATAGAGAAAAATGACAAGCTGTTGGATGCTCTACCTGCTAAATGGGATATCTACACTCTCATGATAAAAGGAGAAGCAGATTATGACACAAAGGAGCTAGAAGAAGTGGTTGGAAAGCTAAGAGCTTATGAGCTCAACATGAAGAAGAAGGATACTGGATATGATCAGGTTCAAGATCCAGGGATCTACAATGGGCTTACATCTTCTTCATCTCATGATGCTTCTAGCGACTCAGCCACTGCTTTTCTCTCGCATGAAAATGAGCAGGTCACAGTAAATGATGATGGTGATGTGTGTTTTGTAGCTGCTTCAGGTGGATCAACAGGAGCTAAGAGAACATCTGGTTCTAAGCAGAGTAGTGGTGTTAAGACGATGCCAATGAGTGTGAAGTCTGCTGAAGAGCATCTTGCTCTACTTGCTTCATTTGTTGCTTCATATGAAAACTACATTCAGGGGAAGATATCTGATCCTGCCACTTTAGATGAAGATTACGATCAGATTGACCCTGATGATCTTGAAGATATGGATTTGCAGTGGCAAATGGCCATGATTACTAGAAGAGTGAAGAGGTTTATGAACCGAACTGGAAGAAAGTTTATAGGAAAGACTGTTGGTTTTGATAAGTCCAAAGTGAGATGCTTCAACTGTCAAAGTTATGGGCATTTCGCCAGGGAATGTCAAAAACAAAAGTAGGATACTTCGAGTCAGAGTTCAAACAATAGAAATGCTTCAAACAACTCTAACTCGAGAGCGCTGATCTCTACTGCTAGAGAAGGTTCATATGACTGGAGTGTTCACTTGGAGAATGATGACAATGTCACTCAGGCATTCATGGCAGAGATAACGCAAAGTGATGATGGTGAAGCTACAGTAGATGATGTTAAAGTTGAGAAGAAAAGTGATGCTGAGGCAGAGGTGAAGATAGAGAATAAAGCTGAAGAAAAGAAGGTTGATCAGACAACAGTTGCTGAAAAGGAAACGCAAAAGTCTGACCAGGAACGGGAAGCTGAAGAAAAGGATGCTAAGTATAAAAGAATGGAAGCTCAGCTTGCGGCTCTAATGGCCAACCTTGACAAACAAACAGGAGAGGTAAAGTCTAATTCTGTGTGTTTAAAATGTCGTGAATTACAGGGTGAAGTTGATAGGTTGTCCACACAAAACCAAAGTCTGGTGAGCGAGATGTCTACCATAAAAGAAGCAAATTTTTTTGCTAAAAGAAATGAATCGTCATACTTGAAGAAAATAAACGGTTATGAAACTAAAATTGAAGCTGTAACCTGTAAACTAAATGAAAAACTTCAAGTCATAAACTTAGCTCATGACATGATGGCTGAGAAAACAAAAGAGATTTCTGATAGATGCAAAGAGTTGTCAGATGCACAACTAAGAATTGTTGAACTTGAAAAGAAATTAGGTCAATTCAGGGACTCTACTTTTGTTATGAAACACATGATGGGTGGCTTGAAGAAAAGTAATGACAAAACCAGTGTGGGATTTCATGGTTTCAATGAAGTTCCACCTCCTGTTAGTCATGACTATTCTTTCTTGCCTAATGAAGATGAGCTCATGGACTTTGGGTCAACATTGCCAAGTAGTTCCACGTCACGTCAAGGAAATGTGTTTGAGAATGCTGATGCTAAGAAGGATAATAACAGCAAACCTGTTTTGAAAAAGAATACATCACATCCTAAAAATAACAATCCAACTTTTGTTAAAAAGGTTAATTTTGTTCAAGGAAGTGACATGAAAAACGAAACAGCTGTTATTGAAAATGAATCTAATATAGAGTTTGCTAAAAACAAGAACATAGAAAATTTTGAAACTAAGCAAACTGAACCAAATCCTTCTAAGGCATCATCAGAAGAAAAACCCGAATCTAGTTCTAAGGCTTCAGAAAAGAAGTCTTCGAAAAAGAAATCGTGCTTCAAATGTCACACCAAGGGACATGTAGCTAGCTGCTGTCCAAACAAAAAGAGTGAAGCACAAATGAGTGAGGAGAAGAGAGAGAAGTCACCAGAGAAGAGTGGTGATAAACAGGAGAAAGTTGCAAATTCTCCAAAGAAATCTGCTGCTAAGCAACCAGAGTATGTTGCTGTTGGTGAAGATAAGGCTGAAAAAGGAACTCCACAAGTTCCTCGTTTTCAAAGAAATCAACCAAGATTTCAGCCTAGATCTCCACCAGGCAGATTTGAGAGACCTAGAAGCAGTTCACCAAGAATGAACAATTATAATGCTAATAATTTCAGAAGTCAAGGTCAATATCAAAATCGATACCAAAATAATGGTGGTCGAACTTTTTATAACAATGGCTTTAGAAATTACAACAATAATGCTTCAAGATACCCAAATCAAAATTTCCAAAGGTCAAATAGTCCAAATACGTATAGGAACCCTCAGGACCAAAGACCTAGTGGAAATCAAAATCAAATTCCATCAACAGGTCTGAGATCCAAGACTCTAGTTAGGAGTAATGGATATTGGATGGATGTTCCAGTAGTTGGTGAATTTGGACGACCCAAGACCATTAAGGCTTGGGTCCCCCAATCTAACTAATTTTTTGGTTGGTGTGTGCAGGAGCTGCTAAGGAGGATTATCAACTTATGGTATGTTGATAGTGGCTGCTCCAGGCACATGACGGGGGATGCGAGATTGTTGACTGAATTTGAAGATTATGATGGTGGAAAGGTGAATTTTGCGGGTGCTAAAGGTGGTAGAATTACAGGACGAGGAAAGGTGACCAATGGGAAGATCACACTGGACAAAGTGAACTATGTTGAGCAGCTTAAACACAATCTGATGAGCGTGTCACAAGTCTGCGACAAGGGTCACTCGGTCCATTTTACCAAGAATGAAGCATTAGTGTTGAAACCAGGTTTGAAGATTCCAGACGATTGGATAGTGATGCGAGCACCAAGGAGAAATGACACTTATGTCATGGACATGGGTGCTAAGGATCCAACTGCTGTGGTGGCATGTTTACTATCAAAAGCATCTGAAGCTGAATCAATGTTGTGGCACAGACGCATGGCCCATATTCACTATCGAAAAATGAATTACCTTGTTAAAAATGAGCTAGTGAAAGGGGTTCCAATGCAGAGGTTTCACGTGGAAGATAAATGTCTTCCATGTCAAAAGGGAAAACAACACAAGAAACCTCATAAGTCTAAAACAGTAAATTCCATAGATGCCCCTTATGAATTACTTCACATGGATTTATTCGGTCCAGTGAACGTGAGGAGCATAGGTGGAAAGTACTATTGTTTAGTTGTCACTGATGATTACTCACGATATTCATGGGTTTTCTTTTTAGGTACAAAAGATGAGACGGCGGAGATGCTGATAGATCTTTTTACGAAATTGGAAAACGTCCATGATGCAAAGATCAAGAGGATAAGGAGTGATAATGGCACGGAGTTCAAGAATCGAGTTCTGGATCTCTACTGTCTTCGAAAGGGAATTAAACATCAATATTCTGCTCCTTATACACCTCAACAAAATGGAGTTGCTGAGAGGAAAAACAGGACGTTGATTGAAGCCGCTAGGACGATGCTTTCAGATTCAAAGCTACCAGTTCTTTTCTGGGGAGAAGCTGTGAATACAGCTTGCTACGTCCTAAACAAAGTTTTGACTGTTAAACGTTTTAATAAAACTTGTCATGAATTGATGTTTAACCAGAAACCAAACTTGGAAGGCTTTGAACCATTTGGATTACCCTGCACCATTGTGCGTAATAACGATAAGCAAAAATTCGGTGAGGTGGCTGACGAAGGCTACTTTCTAGGTTACGTACCTGGCGCACCGAATAAAAGGGTTTTTAATCTAAAAACTGGTAAAATTGAGGTTGTTTATAATGTGGGAATTACTTCATACAAACCTCAACAATCAACGAGTGGTCCAGCTATATTATATGATTATGAAAGCACTTTTAAGTCATTTAATATTCCTGAGTTTCCAAATGCAGATGATTCTCAGTTGATTCAAACAATGATTGGTGGAGACGATGAAGGCGAGTTCATGCCTAGATCGAATGTTGATATGACAGATGCTCCAGAAACTTCCCATGGTGCTGCTGATCCTGATTCGAGTGATAGTGACGCTGAACCCATTGAGGGGGAGGATTTCATTAATCCATTTGCAGATCAGAACATTCAGGGGGAGGTTGGATCAAACCTGGGTGATAATCTTGAAGTTGATACCGTTGCTACTACACGAGCAAATAGAGATCATCCAGTTGACATGATACTTGGAGATCCTAATGCAGGTGTTCAGACGAGAAGACGCATAGCAGCGAATTCTGGTTTATTTGTGTCGATTGAGAAGACTGGGATTGTGAACGAGTGCTTGTATAGCTGTTTTATTTCCCAAGAGGAGCCGAAGAACATTCATATGGCTCTTAAAGACAATTCATGGGTTGAAGCTATGCAAGAGGAATTGGCCCAGTTTGCAAAGTTGAAGGTTTGGGAGTTGGTTGATCTTCCTAAAGGTGAGAGAGAGATAGGCACTAAATGGGTGTTTAAGTGCAAGAAGGATGACAGAGGGATAGTGACGCGAAACAAGGCTCGATTGGTGGTAAAAGGTTTCAATCAGCAGGAAGGGATTGATTACAATGAAGTGTTTGCACCAGTGGCAAGGTTGGAGGCAATTCGTTTGTTTCTAGCTTTCGCAACATTCAAGGGCTTCAAAGTTTACCAACTAGACGTGAAGAGTGCATTTCTTTACGGGAAAGTCCAAGAAGTGGTGTATGTCTCACAACCAGATGGGTTCGTTGATCCAGACTATCCAGATCGAGTATACAAACTTGATAAGGCTTTGTATGGGTTACATCAAGCTCCCAGGGCGTGGTACGAGACACTGTCTACACATCTGATCAAGAATGGTTTTGAAAGAGGTCATATTGACAGTACACTGTTCATCAAAAGAAAGAAGGAAGATTTTCTGCTAGTACAGGTGTACGTGGATGACATCATCTTTGGGTCATCAGATGAGAGCATGTGTAAAGAGTTTGAGCAGGTGATGAAGAGTAAGTTCAAAATGAGCGCTATGGGTGAGCTGTCTTACTTTCTGGGATTACAAGTTGAACAGAAGGAGGATGGGATGTTTATTCATCAAACGAAGTATGTGTATGACATTTTGAGTCGGTTCAAAATGAATGATTGCTCTACTTTCAACACACCCATTTGTGAAAATCACAATCTTGGCCCAGATCACGAAAGTACTGAAGACGTTGATCCAACTCAATATAGGGCGATGATTGGTTCTCTGATGTACTTGACTGCTTCAAGACCTGACATTATGTTTGCAGTATGCTTGTGTGCCAGATATCAGGCTAATCCAAAGGAGTCACACATGAAGGCGGTGAAGCGTATTATTCGTTACTTGAAGGGGAAACCTAAACTTGGGTTGTGGTATCCAGCTGATAGTGATCTGAATTTTGTCGCTTACACTGACTCAGACTTTGGAGGATGCAAGTCGAACAGGAAGTCTACAACAGGTGGTTGTCAGTTCTTAGGAGGCAGGATCGTGTCTTGGCAATGCAAGAAGCAATCCTGTGTGTCTACATCTACGTGTGAAGCTGAATATATTGCTGCGGGTAGCTGCTGCTCTCAGGTTCTCTGGATACAACAGCAGATGCGCGATTACGGTTTGGATTTCACTCGTACTCCTATTATGATAGACAATAATGCCACAATTTCTATAACTAATAATCCCGTGAAACATAGTCGAACAAAACATATTGACATACGTCATCATTTTATACGGGATTATGCTGAAAAACGACTAATTGAATTACATCGAGTCGACACAGAAGATAACCTGGCAGATCTTTATACAAAAGCTTTTGACAGGGCTCGCTTTGAACATTTAGTCGAACTCAACGGGATGAGGAATCCTGAATAACTGGTTTTTCATAAGAATTTTTGTAAATAGTTTACTGCTTTTCTTAAAAATCAAAAATAAAAAAAAATTGAAAAATCAAAAACTTAAAAAAAATAGAAAATCAAAAACGAGTTCACTGTGTGAAAAAGAAGAAATGATAGTACATCAGCAAGTTAGACTGTCACACTGAAACTGAAATTAAAATGCTTAAGTGTGATAGCAGCTTCATTATATGATGTACCAGTAGGCAAAAAGCATGAAATAATCAACTTACCAATGTGATATAAACCTAAATGAACTGTGTATGAGTGGGGAACACATCAGTGGTGTATGGTTTAATGACCTTAAATCTTGCGTTGATAGATTGCCAAAATCTGAAGTTTTGGGTCTTTATACTGTTATTTCATTTGGAGATATCTTGACTGTCTTTCTGTTCAGAACTAAAACTGTACATGACCCCAGGAAAGAAAGTCACTTGGAATTAGCTCATTTCTATTTGAATGTCTGTATGTTGTCCCGATACACACAATTTTGATCTGATTCTGAAATCTTCTCTGAAAAAAGTCGTGTACCTCCTCTGCTGCATCCAGATATATGCTGACCTGGAGGTGCTAGGCAACGACAGCTTCTGCTGCATCCAGATACATGCTGACCTAGCTGTACGTTGTCGCGCTATAGATCTAATACACCCGAAAGAGGCCCTCAAGTGCCCAAAAGAAACCCAATAAACCTATATCAAACTGAGAAAAACTCATTTGATCTGTATATTATACCATCTCTTCTAAAGATCTATTCTGTTCTCTTCTCAACCTATTCCTAGTTAAGATTTCAGAAATCTGGATTGGACTTGTGAAATATGTGGTAGGGAAGATACTTGCATGATAGAGTGTGTTGTTTATATTTCCAGGATTTGATTACTATTTATTTGGGTGTTCATTGTTAAGAAATCAAAACATGATAAAACAGATTATATGCAGACCTAGACATTGTCAGAATATCTTAAAGGATGACATCAGTATACTCACCTACTACGATGAATCTTTGTGCATACCTTGATCGTGGGGGTATATCCTGAAGTGGGACACACTAGTATATCAGAATTAAAATTACCTTAACGTATCATATGGTAATGGTACTTGAAATGTTCATGCATTTTGTTTAAGTGGACAAACATACTGGTAATCGTCTTGGACTGCTTTTCATGGAAAATTAAATAAAGAATTATCTATAGTGTGAAACAGTTTGATTGTGCTGATATGATCTTCTTACCAGTAATTCTCACAAAAATAGAGTGTTTATTGCTTTTGTTATTTATTTGCTTTCAGAAAATACAAAAATACAAAAATAGTGTCTTTTTCTGTTTAAAATTCTTAACGTACGGAAAACTGTTATTCTTGGAGGAATTGTTACTGATAGGGGGAGACGGTGTTAGAAAGTGAGTTCAAAATTTTAAATCATGCGGGTTATAGTGTGTGATTAAAAAGTTTTGCGTGTTGGTGATAAATTGGAAAATGCTTAATCTGTTATGCAGTTTAACAAATCTCTTGAAAAATAATAATTTATTTAGCTTATGTTGAAAAATTCTTATGTTTTCTCGAGATGTTTGTTTTATAGTATACAGATTGAAGCAGTGTGTTGCTGAGAAGTTGCTGTGTTGCTAAGAAGTTGCTATGTTGCTGAGTTGCTGTGAAGATGAGAGTTTGATTGGATGCATGGTAGAACCTCCTTTCTATATTGCAGACAAAAGTTGAAGAGTTTGAAGATTACTATTCAAATGCTGAACTGGAGTTTACTCAAACGCTAAGGTTTTTGAAGATTTGGTGATTGGATGCATCAGCTTAGGGGGAGTCTGTTGCTGACAGAAGCTATTGAAGCTGAAGCTATCCAAAGACCAAAGACAGTGCAAGACTACATGAAGATTGCAAGAAGACTGAAGACAAAGTTATTTTATGAAGCTATTGTCAAGGGGGAGTTTGTTGGTGCATGTTTGTGACAACAGCTTAGATTTGGTCTTTGGATATCTTGTAATTAGTTAAACGATAAACAGTTAGCGGGTTTAGCTTTGTATTAGTGAGTTGTAAATGTTTGGGCTAACCAAAACCCATATTGGGTGATGGGGGACGAATTGGGCTTGTCCAATTCGCAGTCCATGTTTAACCTTGGCCCAAGTAGTAACCTTGTGTTATATAAACAAGGTTAGGCTTTAGGGTTTATGTTAATCAGCCAGAACATTGTTTGAGAGTATTTTCGTGAGAGACAAAGGTCTTGGACGAAATTGAGAGAGTTAGGGTTTAGATTGATTGTAATTCAGTTTGATTGATAATCAATAGTAAACCCGGTTTGAAAGTGTCTTGCTGTTTCTGTTCTTCTACTTGTTTCTGTGATATTCTGATCAAGAGGATTCCGCACTCTTGATTGGAAAGACAATTCTGTTGAAGATCCATACGAATAGGGGACCTACAGCTGGACATGAATAAAAAAACTCAAAGCTTTAGAGGAATCATGGTTATATTGAAAATTGGTTTCTATATTCAGTTGTTCAAACTATTGTTCAGTCACCAAGGATCACCATTGTTCATTCACCAAGGATCATCACTCATTCACCAAAATCACCATCGATCATTCATCAAGATCACTACCATTCATCTACTCACTACCAAACAACAACTACTACTTTATCATTTGACATTGTATGTATGTATTACCTCAGGAACAATACTAATGTTTCAATATTGTTATTTCATTTCAGTTGAAATTATTGTAATTCTTTTTTTACGACGTGTTCTTTTCTTATTTCAATATTGTATTGTAGTATTGTTGTTTCGATGTGTAATGTTGTTCTTTTGGTAATTCTTTTTTCATCATTTCACAATGTACGTGGAATTGATATTACTTATTTCGGCATCTATGCATTATTCCTTACAAAAGATTATTTTCTTAATCAAAAGGAACTTATCATAAAAGGAGATTTTTATATCAAGAAAAAAGATACTCCTTACATTTGATATACATACATTTCATTTATTAAGCATGCCAACCCATGTGACTTGTTTAGATAACATGTTGAAGAAGTCATATAGTGAATCCAATGATTTTATGTGTGTGATAATTAGGGTTGATATGTTTGAAAAGAGTAATTATACGACTCATGTTAGATTTAATTATTTTAAACCTGCAATCCGACATGATTAGACCTCTAATATATAGCATTGGCTCATTGATTGTAGTTAAAGATGGTTGATGTCACTCCCAAAAAACGTCGCAGCGAAAATACAAATGTAGCGGTGACAGAGGTTGGTACCCATAAAAGTCTTAGTGGCCGATGCTATAATTATGTTGGATTGGTTCATTTTAAAAACATAGTTGTTAAGTTACCACATTCATCACAACCAAGTCATAGTCGTTTGACCCTTAGGGATCTTATTACACACGGTCCCAAAAGTAGTTAAAAGTGTCCAAACATTATTTAATTACATTAGCATCACACAACCACATGACAACACAAGCCAAAATTCCTCGAAGCCGAACTCATGTACCTGAAGAACACGTAAAAATCAAGTGTCAACACAAAGGAGGGTGAATTCACATATCAAATTCGTAACAATTTCATTTAAGGAAAACTTTCTCAATGTAGAAATTTTGATAATTTTAAAAATATATCCATATTTGCTTAAGAAAGTCGATTTTATTTCCTTAATAAAATCCATAGTTAAAATCATTCGAAATACGCTCAGCGAGCATATTTCTGATAAAAACTTGTGCCCACGGTTTTAATATTAAACATAGTTATACTTTCGATTTCGTACGTTTACAAGGCGTTACGAGCTATATATTAAGATTGAGGTTTTAATCAATACTAGACAATTAAAGAATTCAATTCACCGGTGTGTGGACCGGAGCTACCGGTCACGACGGGGTAGTCAACCCAATAGATCTATCAACAATTCCACGCGTACTTTACTTAAGTGATTAAATATTATGACAGGGATATCTCTTTTGTGCCTCCCCAATTCACTAATACATATAACCTACTAAATAAAAATTTAATATTGTATGTTGTACAAATTTCCGTTGTCTCCATGTGACGTAAGCCTATTCCGTTACTTACACTCCCATGTGACGTAAGCCTATCCCGTTACTTACACTCTCGAGCCCGGTGAACATGTCCCAACCAAAATTTAATTTATTCCACGATTGTTTTACCCAAAACACCGTAACCTTTTTCCGTTTCTCCCTGAAACATATTTATTTAAATAAAATCCCATTTCTCTCCGAAACATATTTTTATCAATCAAAAACCCATTTTCCTCGAAAACAGTTTAAGTCATACACCTTTCCAAATCCATGTTTTCCATAAAGCACATTATATCATTCCAAAAATCATATTTTCCATGAAAAAATATTTTATATAGATCAAAAGCATATTTTATATGTAAACATATACTTTTCCTTCATAACGACGTGATTTTTCCCCAAAATAATGTATAAAACAGTATAAAGTGGGGCTTAGGGATACTCACTAAAAGACATTTATTCAAAAGCATGTTTCATACTAAACATTTAATTACCCTTTTTAAAGGTGTGTTCTTCCCCCAAAACAGTATATAAAGTAGTAAAAAGAGGGGTATTCGTGACACTCACCTTTGGGTGCGTTTTTAATATCTCAATCCCTCAGATCGAATCCACATATCCTAATTTAAATAGGAATAATTTAATAACTAATTGTTCTACAAACAATTAAGTTTCTCCAATACTTAGAATTTTCACATATCTTTGAGGTTTTTATGAAAAAGTCTTTGTTTTGATTATGTTGGCATTTATACATATATATATATATATACATATTAAGATTTTTGCGATTTGAATGATTTTATTGGTGACTCTTTATTTGTTATTATGTCTACTTATTGCGTTTCGTAACATATATGCATAAGTATGGACATATTCGACTTATATTGTAATTCACATATTACGTCATTTCACACATATATTATACTTAAACGCTTAAATGCCAAATAGCTCATCAAGTTAACTTAAGTATTATTTTTCATGTTCATCACAATTTTCACACATAACACGATTTTTGATATAGTTTACCGTTTTTATCGCACAAACGCTTAAACATAGCATCAACTCATATCATCATGTAATCACTTAACAAGTCACATTACACATACTCATCTCCACATATCATTTTATAACACCTAAAGTTCATGTCACACCCCGACCGCGTAATACAACAAACCGCGGCGGAAACGTCGGGGAGTGTCGTAACAAAATCATTGTTTCACAACACATGGTAATTGAAGTTTTGTTTTATTTCATTAATTGTCTCAGTGTTTTGATACAAACCAAATAATTACAACAATTGTCTTTCAAGTTTAAAGTCACTAAAGCCCGCGTCCATCCTATGTGTAGCAAGTAATCAACAATCATCACATAGTAGAACCTGAAACATATATCAGTCAGCAATAAAATGCTGGCGAGTACATAGGTTTTGTATGTCAAATTCATGGCCTTGAATTCATATTGCAATACCTCGACCAACTACTAGAGTTGTCGAGTATGTACCTTGAAATCAAAAGTGTTTAATATTGCAATATGTTTTATCAACTTTACAAGTTGATATATCTAAAACCAAAACCATTGTAGCCATGAATCTTGACCGAAAACATTTGTCTTTGTAAAACCAAGTAGTAAATCGTTTTTGAAAGCAAACATTGTATGGTTTATATCTTTAAGTAAACCTCGTTGTGTGACATCGTTTGAAAACATTCGTCCATAATCGTTCAAATCGTTTAAATCGTTTAAATCGTCTGTGTTTTAATTGTGAAATACAACTTTTGGTCGTTCTTTAAAGAATACATTCAAACCTGTGTGACTCGATATACCACCCATAGGGTATCTTTAACAGGCCCTGAAAGACCTCTTTAACAAGATTAACAAACCAACACATGATTTGTTAATCAGATAACAGTTTCTGTCGTTACCCACATTACCCACCAAAGGGATAGTCCGATAACGTGATTTGTCAGATCCTATGGTACCATAACATACTACTGGTCGGCTTTATCATAGTTAATGAATGTCATTCGAATGTCTTTCGACTAACGCCCCAACAAGTTCGTTCACATTATTGAAATCATCGTGTTTTATATAAACCATAATCAATGTTTTGAAAACATGAAAAGCATTTAGAACATATGAGTCACCATAAAACAATTGAAAGCATAAAAGAGGGGAGCTATGTACTCACTTGAGATTGCAAGTATCCTTGATTAAGTGTCCTAACAAAGCTGGGGAAATCAAGGAATCAAGTGGCACCTAGTATCGGATCACTATGTTAATAATCGGGACCTAAATCGGGAGATCGGGTAGAATGAGGTCTTGTAAACCAAATGAGTGTTGGAACTCATATGAAATGGTTTAACAAATCCTACATTCTGATTTGGAACCTATCCTAAGTGCTTATGACCCGTTATGACCCGTTAAGGTAGTTTACGCTACTTTAACGCGTCATTTGCGCAAATGCGCGTTCGGATGGCCTAACTAGTCCTATGATAAGTATTATATGCCTAAACATGTTTAATAATGTTGCATAATCAGTTTAAGTGTCAAAATTTTGGTTACATATGCGCAAAAAGGGCATTTTGGTCATTTTCCTAAGGCATATAAACTACCTATCATACAACTAATTAAACTAAGTGACCATAAGGTATAACCTCGGAAGGTTATTCCCTATACAACTATGGTCACAAAATATGTTTGGTCGGATCCTAATGATCGACCAAACGGGTCGGGTTCGAAAGTCTAAGCGGTTGTCGAGACAGCTTGACTTACGACCCTAAACAAGCACTAAACTAAAAGTGACGAGTTAAACATGTTAAAACATGTTTAACTAAGTTAGAAAACTGATTTGATATCAAAACAAAGTGTTTTGATACCCGAAAATAGTTTCATCGCAAAATGCACATAATCGTGCAGTTTGACCGAAACTTTGACTCGTCACTTCGACTAGTCAACGTGGTAATCAATAGGTATAGTCGCAAGGGACTATAACCATCGTGATTACGATCACGTTGCAAAGTTCAATCGAACTTTGTCTTGATCAATTCATGGTCAAAGCCGAAAGTCAAACACTGTTTGACTTTTAGCTTGAAATATCTAAAATAAATAAACCAGAATAGGAAGAACACTTACAAGTGTTCTAGGATGGAAATAAGACTAGAAAACTCAGGTAGGAAGCCTCCAACAAGTGTGGTAGCCTTCACTTAGAGTTCAAGATGAAGAAAGAATGAATTGAGCAAGTTGTGAATGAAATGGGGCATGCTATTTATAGTAATCCAGGAACCACAAGATCATGCCACATGTTTTGTGTGTTGCCCAAGGAAGAACAAGATCATTCCATGTGTCCAAGATCAGATTCTATGCTTGGAGATCACACAAATAGCCCACAATATCAAAAACCACTTGAAAAACAAAGGCTGCTGCTAAAAATGGAAAGTTCTGAAAAACAGTCTCTGTCATGTGTCGCGCAAGGACCCCAGGGAGCCCTCGCATGGCGTGAGGGAGCCTGTTTTGCCAAAAGTTTCATTTTTGATAGTTTCAGTGCTTGCAACATGTTTTGATGGTTTTTGACACGTATAACCCCCGCTAACCTCAAATTCAGGTTTTATAAGGATTTTATAGCATAGGGGACTTAAAATATGCTTGGAAATATCATGGATGTCGGTTCGTTTGGTCGTACGATCGCGTTTTTCGGTTAATTAGGACGAAAGTCGAACGGACGCGAAAACTATCCAAATTGTGCGACGAATGGTGTTTTTGCATTCCTATCACTAAAATATAATATTTTAGTGATTACAATTTTTTTGGATGTCCGGATATGGTCAGAACGCGAGATATGCACGTTTATGCAAACTTTTGCAGTTTGTCGCAAATAGTCCCTGTGATCGAATAAACTTGTTTTCGCCATACCAAACCCTTCAAAACTTATTTCTAAGCTATGTTAAGGGTATTTAGGGTATGTTTAGCTTATGATCTTGTTCCGGAGTGTTTGTTGCTATACGAATTGGCAGACTTTTGCAGTTTGTCGCAAATAGTCCCTGTGATCGAATAAACTTGTTTTCGCCATACCAAACCCTTCAAAACTTTTTTCTAAGTTATGTAAAGGTTATTTAAGGTATGTTAAGCTTATGTCACTATTCAGGAGTGTATGTCACGTTAAACTGATTACGCTTACGTAATAGTTTGCGTATAACTTCCAGAAAAGCTTCTCGAGAGTTCGGAATCATATGAAGTTTGATATGTGTACTTGTCACATGTAATTGTACAAATCCCGAGAATGAAACACAAGA
The DNA here is from genome assembly GCA_030545235.1 of Helianthus tuberosus. Classification (NCBI taxonomy): domain Eukaryota; kingdom Viridiplantae; phylum Streptophyta; class Magnoliopsida; order Asterales; family Asteraceae; genus Helianthus; species Helianthus tuberosus. The sequence continues at coordinate 120,706,916 of CM060396.1, read as the reverse complement.
TTTCATTGAATTCATAATTGTATGATGATCGTAATGGCACAAATGTCACAGTCTCCCCTACTTTAGGAAATTTCGTCCCGAAATTTAATTTATAGGAAACTTGTGAAGACAGATGTGGGTGATTCGCTTTCAAATAAATCCTCCATTCCCTAAGTAAAACTCCAGGCCACGTCTAGATTTCCAGCAAACTTTGTTATTTGTACTCGTCTGTTGTTTGTAGGGAAGAGTTCAGATCCGAAGATTTAAACTCCATTGCGTATGATTGCACCGAATCTCAAGAGTGACATGTAATTGTCAAAATGATATCCTTGTTGTAGTAAAATATGGAGAGCGTGTGAATTCGACAAGAAGTTGGAGTTTCAAACAACGGATAGAGAGAATGTTTCCTATGAAGACTATTATAGGAAACTTGTGTGTGCTCGAAATTGGAGTCGAAGAGTATAACATAAAACAACATTGATCAAGGTCCAGAACTTCTAGTAACTTAAATAACGCTACGCTCGCAATGTAATAAGGAACACTTATATATAGGAAGTACCATCGGCGTTTCCACCATGCCCTTGTTACATTGTTCCCGTTTCGTTACTCTTATCACTATAGGTTCTTACACATGACAAAACTTGCTGTGGTTTCTATGCACTGAATTCCATAATTATGTATGCATCCATGATTACGTAATTCCTTGCACAGTCTGCACAGTTCATTTTTATAATGTGTAGGGGGAAAATCAAACGAATAATCCTGTGATGACTTTGACTAGACTACCATAGAGTCTCTTTAACTAGATCAACGAATGATCTCTTTAAATAGACTACCAAAGAGTCTCTTCAACTAGATCACCAAAGGATCTCTTTAAATAGATCGACTAGACCAACACATGATCTCTTTAACAAGATCGACGAACGACCTCTTTAACTAGACCACCAGAGGGTCTCTTTAACTAGATCAACACATGATCTCTTTAACTAGATTGACGAATCAATCTCTTTAACTAGACCACCAAAGGGTCTCTTTAACTATATCAACGAATGATATCTTTAACTAGATCAACACATGATCTCTTTAACTAGACCACCAAAGGGCCTCTTTAACTACATCAACGAATGATGTCTTTAACTAGATCAACACATGATCTCTTTAACTAGACCACCAAAGGGTCTCTTTAACTACATCAACGAATGATGTCTTTAACTAGATCAACGCATGATCTCTTTAACTAGACCACCAAAGGGTCTCTTTAACTATATCAACGAATGATATCTTTAACTAGATCAACACACATATGGGCAAGTGCACCCATCGTGAGCATAGTATAGTGTTGCTAAGATACCGAGGTCGTCCAAGGACAAAAGAGCTTTTAGTACCGGTTTATCCTCAATGTCTAATCAAATCAAAAATTTAGAAAAAAGGTTTTAAATATGAAAATAAAAACTAAAAATGCTGAAAATAAAAATAAAATAAAAATAGATAGACAAGATGAATCACTTGGATCCGACTCGCCTTTAGGGTAACCTTTGATGATTTCCGCACTTTTGCACTTTTTAAGAGATTATCTTAGTTATAGTAGTATGCCCCTCTTTTGAAGGTGACGTTACCCTCAACCTAGTAGTTTGAGTCAGCAAGGATACAATCCTAAAGGGTCGGAATATTGAAAGATAATTAATTAAGTTATTAATGCGTAATATGGTAGGCCCCTCTTTTGAAGGTGACGTTACCCTCGGCTAAGTGGTTTGAGTCAGCAGGGATACAATCTCAAGTAGCCGGGTTAATGTATTAATAGTAGTTTACATATGAGGGGATCAAGCCATTCGCACCCCCGCCATCCAATACCAGTGGGTATTGAAGGAGGTCCTAGTAAGCTTGACCCAGGTCCTTGCATGATCTATACACTGAACAAGGCAAGAACCTTACCAAACCATTCCCTTAACCCCCGACCAGGTAGCCAACATATCTCTATATAGACCGTAGAGATATGAATGGTGTAAATCTTTTATTTTATATAGACAGTAAAAAACGCCAAGACACCACGGACAAATGATAAGGAAGTTTCACCTTCAACATAAGAAACTAGTTATTAAAGTCATTAATACAAAACCAAATAAAAAGTGTGAAAAGATTAAAAATCAAAAGTATTACACTAAATTCTTGTCTTCACCAAGTGATGTAAGAGACTTAGGCAAACATGGCCTTTGATTGTCAAGAACTCTTACTATCAATCTTAGATCCCGAGACTACTACACACACTCTAGATAGATGATGGATGATGGTGGTGGATGTGGGTGTTGTGATGGTGGTGGAGTGTGGGTGAAGTGGTAGAGAGGTGGTTTGCCAAGGGATGCCTTTGAAGTGAACCAAGTACCCCTATTTATAGCCTACACAGAAGCCTGGACACGGCCCCATGTCCACCCTTTTTCTCTTTCTTCATTAATTACAATTTTTCTGCATTAGCTCCACACGCCCCCGTGTCCGCTGGGCATGGCCCCGTGTGCAGAAGCGTATCTATACTATCAAGATTTGCAAGATTCTGCGAATCTTAGCGTTGACCACGGCCACGTGTTGAGCTGGGCACGCCCCTGTGTCGAGAATAGAAGCTTCTATAGATTTGTCTTTTCTGCAGACAACTGGCCACGCCCGTTGGGCATGCTCCGTGGTGAGCTGGGCACGCACCGTGGTGAGCTGGGCACAGCCCCATGCTCAACTTTTTTTCTTGTTTTTTGCTTTGGGAGATGCTGTCGAGGGGTCGGGCATGCCACGTTTCTTCCTTTTCTTTGTATTTATGTTGGTTTTGGCTGTATATTTGTTCCTTTTGTTCGTTTAAGCTCATTTGATCCTGTAAATTCAAAAGAAAGACAAAAACACATTTTTTCCAACATTAGTACTAAAAAAGGGTTAGTTTTATGCCTTATTGGATGTAATTTACATGTTGCATTTTACACACATCAGTTTTAAGGCCTTTAAAATTGTTTTTATCATTCTATAAAAATTAACTCACCATAATATTTCTAAACAAAATTTCGTTCATCTAGACTGGCTGCGTTGTCTGCGTTTTGCAATATACGCGCTTTATTGCTCAGTACGCGCTTAAATTCGCAAAATAAGAATTTTAAGCGCTTTAATTTATTTTTCTTCACGAATATGATTAAAAATAGGATTTTAATCATAACAAAATATTTTTAGGATTTTAACATTATCTGGACAGTCACCGACGTTCGTTTCGCATTTCGTTCGTTACGCGATAAGCGTTTATCTTATTGTTGCCAACATAATTTTTAACAAAGTTTGGGTTTATCAATATTTCAAATACCTCATATTAAAATCATATTTAATAATTTAGTGCCTTTATATATTAATAACACGTGTCACACTAGTACAGTACAAGCTCAGAATAGCCGGGTGTCACAATTGCCTCTCCATAGTAACCAAATTGTCTTCTTTTGTTTAATTAGTCTCCAAACCCATCAATAACTTCATTTCCGTAATTGCGAAGTTGATTTGCCTATTAGGTCGACCCTTAGTATAACCTTGTTGGGTATGGACCTATGATTTGTTTGTTATCAATTCATTTGCGTCGTCAAAGTTTTCAAATTTTTTATTGTATGCATCAACAATTGCAACAAAAATAATGAAATTGAAAATATAAAGAGAGTTGTATTGAACGACTGGCAATAGTATAAGAAATAAAAATCTAGACAACAACAAAGGAGATCCACGTATAAGATACAAACAATTGATTCCACGTTGTTTGAAAATGAGAAATGTCAGTTCATATAAGACTATATAAAGATGGTTTTGTCTCGGGGGGACTCAACAGAGAAAAGAAGAAAAAGAAAAGTACGTTGAGTTGAGATGGTCCTTGATTGTTGCATGAGAAAGATAATCGATGGTGACTTGTGTTTTTAGAGAGAAACTATAGGTTTGCTCTGATCATGTGCAAAGCGGTCCATGATCATGAGGGTTTATCGCTTTCAATATTGTTAGTGCATATGTCTGTTGACTTCGTCTTGTATCGAGTCATGTAATAGAATAGATAGAACAAGACACGTTGTTCGAGAGAAACGGGAAACAGGCCTGAACCAGCAGGTTCATGTGACCTGGACATGACTGGTTCGTGCGACCTGGTGTTCCCTATATATAGGAGGTCTTGGGTCTTTCATTTAAAAAATTCTGATTCCGGTAGCGAAGCTCTGCGAAAGTGTCGCCAGCTCTTGTAACGTTGTGAAATCAATACAAACGACTGTTAATCTACTTCTAAGTGTGAATCTAGCTGCAATGAAGATCAAATCACTGAATTCCGCCTCTGATTTGGTCTAGAACTCTTCTGACCGACTCATTTGATCGATTCCCCGATCCTACAAGTGGTATCAGAGCACAGGAGGAAGAGTACTTACCATTTCAGCTTGTTTTCATCGAAAAATCTGATTTCTACTCATTTCTACTCACTTTCTTCACGTTTTCTCAAGATTAACTGAGTTTTTACGGTTAAAATGATCTGATTTTGTGATATAACACGTAAAACACTGTTTTGATCAATCCTTGAACAAATCAGAACCTAATTCATGCTAAAACCTGATCAAAATTGACAAAATGATGAACTATTGGACGAAAAACATCCAGATCGTGTGATTTCAGCTTTAGATCGTGTGAAAATCAGCCAGATCGTTTGGAATTAGGCCAAGTCGTTTCAAAGTGTACCCAGTTCGCACGAGTTGAATCACCAGATCGCACGAACTGAATCCAGGTCATGTGAAACATCTCAGGTCGTTCGAAGTTTATTAGATCGCGTGAAACTTAGTCAGTTCGCACGGTTTGATATAATCTCAGTTCGCACGGTTTGAAGTTGGTTCAGATCGCTTGAAACTAGGTCCAGGTCGTTTAGATTTTGTCCAGGTCGTTTGAAAACTCAGCTCGTTTGAACAATCAGTCATTGTGAATTTTTAAAACCGAAACATGGATTCTGAATTTTACAACGCATTTGCTACCCCGATCACTATGGCTCAGAACGTGAACTTAGAGAATGAAATGGGCACCATGCAAAAACCGCCTAAGCTCATGAATATTGAGGAGTATAACGGATGGGAGGAACGTTTCGTAAATTGGGTTCTAGCGAATCACTTAGAGGCGTGGGAATGTGTTGAAGAATGATATGTTAGATCGATTGATGAATACGGAGAGATTGTTGCTATTAAAGATTTAGATGATAAAGAGAAACAGAAATACAAAAGTGAAAAGATGGTGATCAGCATATTGCAACAAGCCATTAAGGAAGACATCTTGATCTTATTGCAACACAACGGAAGTGCACACTCAATGTGGAAAGCACTAAAAACGAAGTTTGTTGGAAGTTTAGACATGATCAAGAACAAAAAATCGCTTTTGAAGAAAGAATTTGATCTATTTCATGGATTGAAAACTGAAAACACCAAAATGAATATAGAAAGATATTGCAATTTGGTGGTTAACATGAAGCGATTGGATATCAAGAAAGATAGAGAAGAATGGGTGGAAAAGTTGGCCGATGCGTTGCCACAAGATGTTTGGGGCACGTATCTTATGATTATGAAGAATAATGGTGAATTTGCGAATCTATCGCTGGGCAAGTTTATTGAAAAACTCGAAGTTCAAGAGATGGAACAATGGAAGATGGCGAAAATGAAGAATTCTAATGGTGAACAGGACATTGGCTTGTATTACAAAGGAAGTACGATTGATAAGACCAACATTGCACCAAAGATCGAAACTGCATTTAATGCAAACAATTCTTCTGGAGGGTTATCACACCCCCAAAATCCACCATGCGGAGTATCACCGCTTGGAGGCGTGACATGACCAGGATCCAGCCACCAATCATATTGAACAACGTAATTAAGTAAATAAACCAACCACAGTATAATTGGTGACCAAAAGAAAGGAACCAACTTTAAGTTAACAGCGGAAGTATAAATTATAAAACCAAAACATAAGTTATAAGTTTAGCAAGTTTAACATGGCACACACTGTCCATGTCCCACAACGACTCCTTCCTCTCGTGCAAGCTCCATAGATTCCTAACGACCAGCAAGGCATGTAACAAGGAGTCAACAACAAAGTTGAGCGAGTTCACAGTAGGTGTTCGTTACAAAGTAGTTTTTCAAGAACTATGAGTTTGTTTGCAACTACAAGTTAAATCAGCTTTCATTGTTTTCCAAAACATGAACGGTGGGGGCTACCCCATGTTGTAAAACCACTAGACTAGATGTATATATAGGTGTCCTTCCCAATCCGAGGACAGAGGTACGTATTGAATACGTAGGTTTAGCGTAGGTGCCCTTCCTAATCCGAGGACAGAGGTACGTATAAGGATACGTAGGTTTAACGCTGGTGCCCTTCCCAATCCGAGGACAGTGGTACGTAGTGAATACGTAGGTTTAACGCGGGTGCCCTTCCCAATCCGAGGACAGTGGTACGTAGTGAATACGTAGATTTAGTGCTGGCGTCCTTCCCAATCCGAGGACGGAGGTACGTAGTGAATACATAGGTTTAGCGCTGGCGTCCTTCCCAATTTGAGGACGGAGGTAAGTAGTCTAGTAGTGGTGAAAGTACAAGTTCCGTCTTAGCTATTTAATCCCATTCCCAACCCACCGGGAATCCCATGCCTTAAGAGTGTGAACTCACCTTTGGTTGCTCGGTTTGACTCTCAAAAATAGCTAACAGTCAAGGTCGGTCAATCACGTCCTAGTATGATTACCACTTAGTTTATTAGTGACTTCAAATAAGCACGAAGTTCCTACACGCATCTACCACATAACATGCACTCACTTTAACGGTTCATGCCCATATAGACTTTCCCATCTATTACCATTCAAAAGCAAGCATACGATATTCCACATAACACTTTCATCAACGTATAACATGTTAGATCATCCTCAGATAACATACCCGACATTTAGACACGCAAATCACTACTTATGTCGGTTCAGCTTTAATATCCAAAACTGGGCTGTTTTCGGGCATTTTAATAAAATAGTTAACTTACTCCAAAAATTCCCAAACTTTTACAGAGTGTTTTAAACAATCCAATTATTAATGTGTAAAAATATCGGGATCCAATTCATTACTAATATTTTATAAAAAATCATTTACCGGAATGAAGTCAGATTCATCACTTTCTGACCGCAGTCCACGGAATAATTTATTTAAAATTCATCGTAAGTCCGATTGATGAAATTCAAGTTGGAAAATTACAACGACATCAGTGGTCATCTACAATATACATTTCATGAGTTAATTCTACACAGATTTCAAGCTATGACGAAAAACATAACACATATTTTCTGCAGTAAAAACGCAGCTTTTGCTGCTGTGAAAAACGACCCCTTTAAAAATAGTAAACAAAGTCCAAAAATTATGATTCTAGTGCCATTAGAACCGTATTTCGAAATAACACGTTATAGACTCAAGAAAATCAGTTTTTCGTTAAATATCAACCTGTTTACAGCCAACTGAAGTTGGCTGTAAATGTTTGGACAGAAGCTGTTTTCAGCTTATAGCGCTCTAACGCAAGTCCTATTTGTTCCGTTAACAGGTTTAGTGATCAACAACGACATTTAACATTACTTGTAGCAGGTTATTTTTTATTTAACTCAGATTTATCATGTCAAATACCATCATCAACATAAACAAAACAACATCATACTAGCATCATTTCATCATGTTTCATCCTTATGTAAAGCTTTAAGTTCATGATTTATGTTTGTGTTCTTTTAGTGTTTCTTGTATTTCATCATATTACATCTTATATCCATAAACATAGAAGTAACCAAGAGTAAATCAAGAACTTACAACTAGCTCAAAGCTAGGGAAGAAACAAGATGAAAATGTGATGAATAAAAGCACACTAGAGAGGTCCTTCAAGATCCGAGTGTTCCACACCTTCTAATTCACCTTTGTGCACCTTGAAACAAGCTTGGAATGGAAGGATGAGGGTTGTAAGGTGGTGGTGGTGGCGGTTCTTGATGGAGCCGAGAGGGAGAGAGAGTGTGTGAGGGAGTGGGGTGAAGATGAGTGAAGATAGAGAATGAAAGATATGAATGATCTAGCAACCCATACTTGTAATCTTCTTACACAAATAATATGGATACTCAATCAAGTAAGTGATCTATTAAAATATCAAAATAAAATCTAGTGTGGGGTCCCTTACATGGGCCGTAGATCATCAAGGGGGGAGGGGGTCCAAGTGTAACTTTCATCCAATTAGTATTCTATAAGATCTTTCACAATCTAGGCAAGATCTTATCAAATCCAAGAGAATCCAAGAGAAAATCTAAACAAGATATTATGAGATATAGTGAAATCTTATGAAGATTATGGTGGGCCATACCTTGTGGCCGATTACTTACATGGGGGGGGGGGGGGGTTAAATGTAAAATTTCATGGTAAGTGGTAAATACTAGTTCAAATCCAAGTATATGATTACATATGTTAGTTAGTGGATATTCTAGTGGGTGTTATGGTGTTCAGGGATCATAACTAGCCAAGAAATAATTAAACAATGTTTCTTGCAATATTTTGGTGTCCCGGGTAATGTCCGGTTAGATACCGGTTCGTTAAAGTGCTAAGTTGTTCCGTATAGTGTCTTTTATGTAACTTTTTGTAACACTTTTAATTCTCAACACTTAGAAAAGCATACAGGATCATTTAGTCAATTTTCTGCACAATGCTATAAAGCAGTAACATCATCAGTTGTAACTAAGCACAGTCATTAAGCACAATTTAATATTAATTAATCGTACGGATACATGTAATTACGAGGGTTGTCACATTCTCCCCCTGTTAAGAAAATTTCGTCCCGAAATTTAGCACATGGTTACTAAGGAAGCTAGTTAAGTTGCGTGGTTTACTGGTTTTCCTGGGGTGTCACATCATCCCCCCGTTGGTTTGGAATTTCATCCTGAAATTCTGCAGTAGCTTCAGCCTCAGTAGTGGTTGCATTTTTCTTAAACAACTGGGGATACTTGAGTTTCATTTGGTCTTCTTGTTCCCAGGTAAACTCTGGGCCACGACGGGAGTTCCAACGAACTTGAACAAGAGGTATTCTGGTACGCTTGAGAACCTTAACATGACGATCGGTAATCTCTACTGGTTCCTCGACGAATCGCAACTTATCGTCGATAGTGAGCTCCTTGAGAGGAACTATGAGGGTCTCATCTGACAGACACTTTTTCAGATTTGACACGTGGAATACGTTGTGAACTCCGCTGAGTTCTTCAGGTAGATTCAACTTGTAAGCTACTTTGCCAATTTTCTCAATGATTTCGAACGGTCCGACATAACGCGGATTGAGTTTGCCTCGTTTGCCAAAACGAACTACACCTTTCCAAGGTGAGACTTTGAGTAGCACTCGATCCCCAACCTGGAACTCGAGTGGTTTCCTGCGCTTGTTAGCGTAGCTTTTTTGACGGTTATGAGCTACCGCCATTCGTTGTCGTATCTAAGCAATCTTCTCGGTTGTATCTACTACAAGTTCTGGGCCAGTGATTTGACTGTCGCCAACTTCTGCCCAACAAAGAGGTGATCGGCACTTCCGTCCGTACAATGCCTCGAACGGAGCGGCCTTGATACTGGTGTGGTAACTGTTGTTATACGAAAACTCTACTAGCGGTAGATGTCGCTCCCAGCCGTTACCAAAATCAATCACACATGCCCTAAGCATGTCTTCAAGGGTTTGAATGGTACGCTCAGACTGCCCATCCGTCTGTGGATGATAAGCGGTGCTCATATCTAAGCGTGAGCCAAAAGACTTGTGCATAGCTTGCCATAATTCAGAAGTAAAACGCGCGTCGTGATCATATATGATAGAGGTTGGCACTCGGTGCCTTGATACTAATTCCTTTAGGTAGACGTCTGCTAGAGTAGAAAACTTGTCGGTTTCCTTGATAGCCAAGAAGTGTGCAGACTTAGTCAATCGATCCACTATCACCCAAATAGTGTCATTTCCACGTTGAGATCTAGGCAGGCCAGTAACGAAATCCATGGAAATTTGCTCCCATTTCCATGTCGGGATCTCTGGTTGTTGGAGTAGGCCTGATGGTTTCTGATATTCAATCTTGACTCTAGCACAAGTCAAACATTTACTGACGTAGGTTGCTATGTTGGCTTTCATACTAGGCCACCAATACGTAGTCTTGAGATCATGGTACATCTTATCCGAACCAGGATGTACTGAATAACGAGACTTGTGTGCCTCATCCATCACAAGCTAACGTAGATTACCATAGAGTGGAACCCAGATGCGCCCGTTTACATAGTAGGCGCCGTCTTCCTTTTGTTCTAACCTTTTCCTCGATCCTTGTAAGGACTCAGCCCTGATGTTTTCTGCTTTCAATGCTTCGACCTGAGCATCTCGTATCTGAGTAGGAAGACAAGATTGGATGGTAAGTTGTAATGCTCGCACACGTTTAGGTATAGTATCCTTTCGACTGAAGGCGTCGGCCACAACATTGGCTTTGCCCGGATGGTATTTGATAGCGCATTCATAATCATTCAAGAGCTCGACCCATCGGCGTTGTCGCATGTTTAACTCCTTTTGCTTAAAGATATGCTCGAGACTCCTATGATCGGTGTAAATGGTGCACTTGGTACCGTACAGGTAATGTCTCCATATCTTAAGTGCGAAAACAACTGCTCCCAATTCCAGGTCATGCGTAGTGTAGTTCCTTTCGTGAACTTTAAGTTGGCGCGATGCATAGGCAATGACCTTGTCACGTTGCATCAACACGCAACCAAGTCCTTGGATGGAAGCGTCGCAATAAACCACAAAATCATCTGTGCCTTCAGGCAATGAGAGGATAGGCGCGCTACAAAGTCTATCTTTTAAGTACTGAAATGCAGACTCCTGTACATCACCCAAACGATAGGTGACACCCTTCTGAGTGAGTGAAGTGAGAGGTTGCGCAATCTTTGAGAAATCGTTGATAAACCGTCTGTAATATCCTGCCAAACCCAAGAATTGGCAGATTTCTGTTGGTGTACGGGGTGCAGGCCAGTTCTTGATTGAATCAACCTTGGATGGATCTACATGAATCCCATCCTTGTTTACCACGTGGCCTAGAAAGTGGACTTCGTGAAGCCAGAAGTCACATTTCAAAAATTTGGCATACAACTGCTCTGTTCGAAGAAGTTCCAAAATAAGCCTTAGGTGTTGCTCGTGTTCTTCCTGACTCTTCGAATAGATCAGGATATCGTTGATGAAAACTATGACAAACTTATCCAGGTAAGGCTTGCACACTCGGTTCATGAGATCCATGAAGACCACAGGTGCATTCGTCAATCCGAAAGGCATAACCAGAAACTCGTAATGCCCATAACGAGTCCTAAATGCTGTTTTAGAGATATCCTCGTCTCGGACTCTCAGTTGATGGTAACCTGATCTTAAGTCAATCTTAGAGTAGAAGCTCGACCCTTGCAGCTGGTCGAATAGGTCATCAATACGTGGGAGGGGATAACGATTCTTTACCGTCACCTTGTTGAGTTCGCTATAGTCAATACACATTCTGAAGATACCGTCTTTCTTCTTCTTCACAAATAACACTGGAGCTCCCCAAGGCGAAGAGCTAGGGCGAATAAAACCCTTGTCCAAGAGCTCTTGTAGTTGCGAGGACAGTTCTTCAAGTGGGTTCGGATGTCGTCAAAGAAAAAAAGGGACATATCTATCGTGTCTGAGGATCCATATCGGCCGTATCAAGATCAAGGAAAAGTACCTGGGGTATAAACATGTTCATGGCCCAATGCTCACTGAGTAACGTTCATAGAGCGTAACTTGTCCAAGCGAGTGTCCGCGGGGAACACTTTTAAGATCGTAGGGTTCAAAAGTATAACGTGTATGGGTGGGGAAACATGAGAAAGGGTAGCCGCAATCGATGAATAAGCGTTTAATAATCCCTAGCAGGGGTTTACCTGATGTCGAAGGTACAATTGGTTGTACGCAAGTTGGGTATAGTTAGGATAAAGTATGCCGTTGATCGAATATAGCTGTTATGGGGTTAAATCAATCAGAACAAGAATTCAACATAGCAGCATGATTGTCGTACAATTGTGTAGTGTTAAGATTCACTGAGACTTCCATCAAAAGTCGTCGGACTCGCCCACATGCGAAGGAAGAACAATTCACCTGAATCCATGAACTTAGGTGGGTTGGTGATTCATCAAGTAAGCAACCAAGTTAGGAGGAGTTCCTTGGGTTGTGCGAATGAATCCAAAATACGTCTGCGTAGTCGTGAGGTTCCAAATGAAAGACGCGAAAACGTGTTCAAGAGAGTATGATCGTATCAACAATACATCACCACCCTCAAGGTTTCAAGGAGTGATCACTAATGATCGAAGGTCGAGCCTTCCAAATTCTCTAAGCGAGTGCGTGTTCGTTTCAGTATCTCAACATGGAGTAGCGAGAACGTAATGTCACTATGGTAAGATAGTGATGGTTTGGTCTAAGCCAATGGTAGAAATTGGACGTATCATTAATCAATAATCATGTGTTGGTGCAAGAGCTAGTGCAAAGATCCCGCATATTTAAGAAAAACTATCATGAAATTATAGTACATCTCTTGTAGTGTAAGGTGGGTCAGGTAACGTATAAATTATCGTGTTCGCCGGTGGGTTGAGTGATCCATATCTCCGTCCCCAAATGTCCTGAAGACTATTTCACAAGTAATGGTATTCATTCGCTGAGTTGGGTATACGAGAGAGCTAATAAACCATCCAACAGGGTGATAAGGTAGTCTTGTGATCGGTGAAAATCGTGGTATGGTTGTTGGCGTTTCGCTAAATCAGTTACCAATCGAAGAAACAGGGAATTAATGAGGTTCATGCGAAGAATCGAGCGAAAACAAGGGTCCACCAATAATAGAAGAATTCAACCAAGTAATCTGTTGCTTAGAAGCAATTCTAGTAGTGAGGTGTGGCAGCACAACACAAAAAGGGAAGTTCGTTGCATCACGATCACGGAAGTATATCACCTGTCCAAAAAAGAGTTTGGTTGGTAGGGTTGCGAATTGCAAAGCGACGAACGCGAGTAACTGTGGCTACTTTGTTTCTGGTAATGACGACCAGTGGAGATGATGAGGTTCGTTAACAGGGATGCGTGGGTATAGTTCTCCAAAACCCGAGTTCGTTTGAGCCAGGTATGGTCTTCGTGAATGTTGACGTACAAGCCGAATGTACGGAGGGTCAAATGGCGACGTCATGTCGAGATGATCGTACGAATAGATAGAACGCATAAACAGTCGTTGTAGCGGGGTGACGAAAAAAGAATTTGACCATCACACGTCAAGTTTCAAGTAAACAGTTGGGTGTCATAAAGAGCACATTCGGGCTAGTAGATAACATGCTACTACTCTAACTAGGCATACCATGTGCAACACACAATGTAAATGTAAACTAGCAAGCAGGCAATACATACATAAATCATACCACCTAGAGTGTTGAGTCTTGCACGTGGAGCGAAGCGTCGTTGTGGATCGTTGAGTACTGAACAGGTTATAGTCTGGTTTTTATCAAAAAGATCTTTCCCCTTTTTAAAACTAAGTTCACTATAACCAATGGCTCTGATACCAATCTGTCACACCTCCAAAATCCACCATGCAGAGTATCACCGCTTGGAGGCGTGACATGACCAGGATCCAGCCACCAATCATATTGAACAACGTAATTAAGTAAATAAACCAACCACAGTATAATTGGTGACCAAAAGAAAGGAACCAACTTTAAGTTAACAGCGGAAGCATAAATTGTAAAACCAAAACATAAGTTATAAGTTTAGCAAGTTTAACATGGCACACACTGTCCATGTCCCACAACGACTCCTTCCTCTCGTGCAAGCTCCATAGATTCCTAACGACCTGCAAGGCATGTAACAAGGAGTCAATAACAAAGTTGAGCGAGTTCACAGTAGGTGTTCGTTACAAAGTAGTTTTTCAAGAACTATGAGTTTGTTTGCAACTACAAGTTAAATCAGCTTTCATTGTTTTCCAAAACATGAACGGTGGGGGCTACCCCATGTTGTAAAACCACTAGACTAGATGTACATATAGGTGTCCTTCCCAATCCGAGGACAGATGTCACACCCCGACCGCGTATAACATGCAACCGCGGCGGAAACGTCGGGGAGTGTTGTAACAGAATTAATTGTTTCATAACCATGGCATTCAAAGTTGTAACTTTATTTATAAACATAAGAGTTACATTGTCTTAAACAGGATATATAGAGTTCAGAACATAATTAAACTAAGTCTATCTTCATTTTATGTCTCTAAGGCACAGGTCCGCCCTAGTGTCACGATCATCATCCTACGGAAAAGCTCCTGAAAACACATGTGAAAATAGGTACGTCAGCATAAAAATGTCTGTGAGATACATAGGTTTGGTGAAAATAGGATTCATGACTTATAAGTTTAGGAAAAATTGTTTAATAACAGTCAGTCATGAACCTTGTAAGTTGTTTTGTTTTGTAAATCATAAAAAAGCAATGATATGTATAAGTAAGAGAATAATGTAAGGTTAAATGAATAACCAAGTAAAAAATGCGTTTGTATAAGATAAGTTGTTTTGTAAATCAACTTCTTGTGAAAATAAGTTGTTTATGTAAAATGTAATATGTCAAATATTGAAATGATTTAAATAACGTTACGATATGTAATATTATACAAACACTTATATATAGGAAGTACCAGTGGCTCCACCATGTTTGTATCATATTACACACGCATCGTTACTCAAATCACTTACCCAAACAACCACCAATGTAACTTGTTCATGTACAAATCAATTGTCAAGTGTTATTGTGTAAACCATATCAAAATGTCCATGTCTAATGTAAATCCCCAAATTTGTAATCAATGTCAACATGTTTATATTTGATGTAAATCATATAATGTGTATCCCAAAAATGTCATGTATGGTAAGTGAAATATATCAACTAAACCATATGTAAAATGCACAAAAACAAGGTATTGAAGTAAAACATGGTTTAAATCAAAGTTATGTTTTGTGGAACAAATGCATGCTTTACTGATACAAACATTTATGCGGTATTGTGAAAATGCATACATTCAAGCCTTGAGACTGTGGCGATAAACCCTTAAACAAATTAAAGGTTTATCTAAGTTATGTATATCGAATTCGGTCATTCCTTCCAATCCAAACAAACCCAGGATTTCAGGAACGGGAGTTGTCAATTCCTATGGTACCACTACCTACTAACGAACGGCGTAGCTAATGTTAATGAATGTATTGTTCCATTGTAAACAACCCAAATGTCATAACAAAATGTAAGCATGTGATGAAAACAACTGTACTAAGTACGCACACAATGGGCATACATAGCATGAAATGTAATGTAAAACAATGTACTAAGTACGCACACAATGGGCATACATAGCATGAAATGTAATGTAAAACAATGTACTAAGTATGCACACAATGGACATACATAGCATGAAATGTAATGTAAAACAATGTACTAAGTATGCACACAATGGACATACATAGCATGAAATGTAATGTAAAATCATGTACTATAATGTACTAACGAACATAATAAGTATATGATGTGAAAACAGGAAAGCACGAAAGTAACAAGTAGGCACATGTGTTTCACCCCAAAATGTTTGGAAAACATTAAAAGAGGGGTCTATGTACTCACTTGAGATTGCTCAAAAGTCCTAAGATAACCACCAAGCAATGCTAGAGATCACGGAATCAAACGGCACCTAATATAGGTAACTATGTTAATAAACCGGACCTTTATCGGAGGATCGGATAGAATGAGGGTTCGTAAACCAAACGAGTATGGAGACTCGTGTCATATGGTTTAACAAAGCCTACATACTAAATGAAACCTAACCCAAGTGCTTACGACCCATTACGACCCGTTTAGGAAGCTTATGCTACTTTAACGCGTCGTTCACGTAAAACGCGTTTGGACCGCCTAACTAGTCCTATGACAAGTAACATATGCCTTAACATGTCTAATATTGTTGTCAAATCAGTTTAGATGTCAAAAGTTATGTTACATATGTTTAAAATGAATTTTGGCATCAAAGGGGTATTTTGGTAATTTACCTAAGGCATATAAACTACCTATCATACAACTACTTAAACGAAGTGACCATAAGGTATAACCTCGGAAGGTTATTCCCTATATTCTATGGTCACCTAATGTATTTGGTCAGATCCAAATAATCAACCAAATGGGTCGGGTTCGAAGGTATAAGCGATTTATTAGATCGCTTACCCTTACGACCCTAGACAACGTGGTAATCAGGACTATAACCATCGTGATTACAATCACGTTGCAAAGTTCAAATGAACTTCGCATTGACCATAAACTGGTCAATGCAGAAAGTCAAACAAAGTTTGACTTTCGGACTCGAAAAGCAATAAAAGAACGAAGGAACACTTACAAAGGGTCCCCGAATGCTAATCTAGATCAAAATAGCTCAGGTATGAAACAAAGGTTTCAACTTAGAGCACATAAGATCAGATTCTTGTGAGGAAAAGTGAAGGGTGGAGGTGGGTATTTATAGTTTTCGGTTCACCGTTAGGATCATTTCTTGGAAAAGGGGGCACGATCTAAGCCGTACACTTGTTGGAAAGTTGTGGTAACTCATTTGCCATCCACCATAAGAGTTTGACACTTGGCACTTGGCCTTTGGAGAGTGTTAAGGGCTGTTAAAAGCTGAAAAAAAACGTTTTGCTGCATCTGGCCCCTACTTACGGACCTAGTTTGGCAGATTTACAGTTTCAGTCCCTGCAACCTCAAAACTTGGTTTTCGATGCGTTTTTTTGACACGTTTAAGCCCCGTTAACCCCATTTCAAAGCTCTAAAATGAAGTTAAAGTATAGGGAACTTAAAATGTGTTCAAAAATATCTCGGGTGTCGGTTCGTTTAGCCGTACGGTTACGTTGTTCGGTTAATTACGACGGAATGCGCATAAGCGCGAAAAATGATCCAAATGGCGTGACGAATGGATTTTTCTTATGCCAAACACTAAAATAAAATATTTTAGTGCTTACATAAATTTTTGGATGTCCGGATATATTCAGAACGTAAGTTATGCGCGAAAGTGCAAACTTGTGCACATTTTTTTTTTACGCTTTTAGTCCCTGAATGACCCCAAAAGTTTATTTTAGCATACCGAACCCCTCAAAGCCTATTTCTAAGCTATGTAAAGGATATTTATGGTATGTTTAACTTATGGTCATGTTCCGGAATGTTCGTTACAGTTCAAATTGGCATACTTTCGCAGTTTGTCAAGTTTAGTCCTTGTAAGCGAATTAACTTGTTTTTGCCATACCAAAGCCTTCAAAACTTATTTCTAAGTTATGTAAGGGTTATTTAAGGTATGTTAAGTATATGTTGATGTTCCGGAGTACTTTTCGCATTAAACTGGCTACGTTTACGCACCAGTTTGCGTATAACTCTCTAGAAAGTGATATAGAGTTTGAAATTAAATAAAAGTCAAAACATGAAAAATGTAAAACATAACCAAACAAACATTGGGATCAAATGACATTGTTTTATTGATAATGGTACTATTCATAATGATTACAAGCACAGATGTTACAGTCTCCCCTACTTGTGGAAATTTCGTCCCGAAATTTATTTAGAGGAAACTCGTGGGAAAAGATGCGGATATTTCGCCTTCATTTGATCTTCGCGTTCCCAAGTAAACTCGGGTCCACGTTTAGCTTCCCAACGAACTTTGTCCAAAGGAATGCGCTTGCGTTTGAGCCACTTGACTTCACGTTCCATGATTTCCACAGGTTTCTCAACAAATTTCAGTGTTTTACCAACACGAATTTCGTCAAGTGGTATGTGGAGGTTCTCATCAGCTAAACACCTCTTGAGATTGGACACGTGAAAAGTTGGATGAACATTTCCAAGTTCCGGAGGTAACTCAAGTCTGTAGGCTACCTTTCCGATTCTTTCGACGATCTTGAATGGTCCAACGTATCTAGGTGCAAGTTTTCCTTTCTTTCCAAATCTGATCACACCTTTCCAAGGTGAGACCTTAAGTAATACTCGATCACCGACTTGAAATTCCAAGGGCTTGCGTTTTGGGTCCGCGTAACTCTTTTGACGGCTTCAAGCTGTCTGAAGGTTATCACGTACTTTCTTAATCTTGTCAGTTGTCTCTAAAATGAGGGCAGGTCCAGTAAGTTGAGCCTCGCCGATCTCATTCCAGCAGACTGGTGAACGACATTTTCGACCATAGAGAGCCTCGAAAGGAGCCATTTTGATGCTGGTGTGATAACTGTTGTTGTAGGAGAATTCAATCAACTTAAGATGTGAATCCCAACTACCACCAAAATCGATCACACATGCTCTAAGCATATCCTCCAGAGTCTGGATTGTTCTCTCAGATTGACCATCCGTTTGCGGATGATAAGCCGTGCTCAGATTAGGTTGGGTCCCCATAGCAGATTGCATGGTTCTCCAAAAATGAGAAGTGAAGCGAGCATCTCTGTCAGAAATGATTTTCAAAGGAACACCATGTCGAGCTACTATTTCATCCACATAGATTTTAGCAAGTTTGTCAGCAGAAAAATCCTTACGGATTGGCAAGAAATGCGCTGACTTAGTAAGACGATCAACAACTACCCAGATGGCATCATGACCTTTCTTTGTGTGTGGAAGTTTGGTAACAAGATCCATAGTAATGTTTTCCCATTTCCAAACTGGGATCTCTGGTTGCACCAATAAACCCGAAGGACGTTGATGTTCAGCCTTAACTTTGAGACAAGTAAGGCATTTTGATACATATAAGGCAATGTCTTTCTTCATACCAGGCCACCAATAGTGAATACGAAGATCCTTATACATCTTATCTGAGCCAGGATGAACAGAATAACGCGATTTATGGGCTTCATCCATAAGCAAGGTGCGAAGGTTATCTTGGCTTGGGACCCACAAACGTTCCATGAAGTAATATGATCCATTGTCCTTCAGTTCCAGAGCAGGTGTTATGTGATAGGGAAATTCCTTATCCATTAAACCTTGTGAAACACAGGATTGTTGAGCCTGAGAAATGCGGGCTTGGATATCGGATCGAGCTTGTATAACACATTGAACACGTACACAATGAAGTTTAGTACGTTCCTTACGACTCAATGCATCGGCTATGACATTCGCCTTACCAGGATGGTAGCGAATTTCGCAGTCATAGTCGTTTAGAAGCTCGACCCAACGTCGTTGCCTCATGTTGAGTTCTTTCTGATTGAAGATATGTTGAAGACTTTTGTGGTCCGTGAAAACCACACATTTTGTACCGTACAAATAGTGTCTCCAGATCTTTAGAGCGAAAACAACTGCACCCAACTCAAGATCATGAGTGGTGTAGTTCTTCTCATGTATCTTCAACTGCCTCGATGCGTATGCTATGACTTTGTTCCTTTGCATCAGGACACAGCCAAGACCCAATTTAGATGCATCGCAATAAACGACGAAATCATCATTGCCCTCAGGCAAAGTTAGAACAGGCGCGTCACAAAGTTTCTGCTTCAAGTGTTGAAAAGCTTCCTCTTGCTTGAATCCCCAATCAAAGGGTTTGTTCTTGTGAGTTAGAGCAGTTAGAGGAACTGCAATCTTTGAGAAGTTTTCAATGAAGCGGCGGTAATAACCCGCCAGACCCAGAAAAGAACGAACTTCAGTAGGAGTAGTAGGCGTATCCCAATCCTTAATCGCACTGATCTTGGAGGGATCTACATGAATACCTCGTTCGTTGACAATATGTCCTAAAAATTGAACTTCTTTAAGCCAGAATTCACACTTGGAGAATTTGGCGAAAAGTTGCTCTTTCTTTAGGAGTTCCAAAGTAAGACGAAGATGCTGCTCGTGATCAGCTCGCGTCTTAGAGTATATCAAGATGTCGTCAATAAAAACAATGACGAACTGATCCAAATAAGGTTTGCAGACCCTATTCATTAAATCCATGAAAACAGCAGGAGCATTAGTCAAACTGAATGGCATGACTGTGAATTCATAATGCCCATAACGAGTGTGGAACGCTGTCTTGGGAATATCTTCTTCATGCACCCGAAGTTGATGATATCCGGAACGTAGATCAATCTTCGAAAAATAAGAAGCGCCTTGTAACTGATCAAAGAGATCATCGATGCGAGGTAGGGGATATCGATTCTTGATGGTAAGCTTGTTAAGCTCACGATAATCGATACACATCCTAAAGGATCCATCCTTCTCCTTGACAAAAAGAACGGGAGCACCCCAAGGTGAAAAGCTAGGACGGATAAAACCTTTGTCAGAGAGTTCCTGAAGCTGATTAGACAACTCTTGCATCTCAGACGGTGCAAGATGATATGGAGCTCTGGCAATGGGATTTGCACCAGGTATGAGATCAATACGGAACTCGACTTGGCGTGCTGGGGGTAGACCAGGTAAATCTTCAGGGAAAACTTCAGAATAATCCCGAACGACAGGAATATCTGAAATAGACTTACCCTTACCCTTATCTGCTGTAACATGTGCTAAGAAAGCCACATAGTTCTTCTGCAGATATTTTCGAGCTTTAAAACAAGACATAAGCTTGAGACCACCAGACGGTTTCTCACCTTGAACTTGTAGGATCTCGCCTGTCGAAAGCGGCACACGAACTATCTTCTCGAAACAAACTACCTCTGCGTGATGCTTGGATAACCAATCCATTCCCACAATAACGTCGAAGCTTCCAAGTTGCATAGGCGTGAGGTCAATAGGAAAAAGATGGTCGTTAAGATTCAACTGGCAGTTGCGAAGAACAGAATCAAGAACAATGGGTTCACCACTAGCAACTTCTACTGTCAAAGGTTTACCTAGTTTTGTTCTAGACACGCGAAGTAATGGCTCAAAAGACAATGACACAAAACTCTTGTCGGCACCCGAATAAAAAAGAACAGATGCAGGCTGATTATTAATAAAGAACGTACCGTTCACCACATTATCGTCCGCCTGCGTCTCTTGGGCATTCAAGTTAAAAGCTCGCCCTCGAGCCTGAGCCTGATTTTGGTTCTGATTCTGATTTTGGTTGGCTAGCCTTGGGCACCGGTTCCTGTAGTGGGTCAGATCCCCACAATTGTAGCACGAACCAGGAGGAAAATGAGGTCGTGCAGCTTGACCTTGTTGCTGAGCAAGAGGCTGAGCAACTTGTTGGGCTTGGTTCTGAACTGCCTGGTTCTGGTTAACAGGAATGCGGTAGGTGGCAGCAAGATGACCAGGCCTTCCGCAGTTGGTGCACTGACGACACTGGAGGTGTGGTTGATGATGGCCGTTACACCTGTTGCACAAAGGTGCATTGCCAAGATAAGGCTTCTTGGCTAGTGGTTGCGCAGGCTGATTTGGTGCAGCTTGAGCCTGTGCAGCAACAACATAGTTTTGGGAAGCCTTCCGCTTCCTAGACCCTCCAGAATTCTTTCCCTTCTTGTTTTGACCTTTCTTGCCATCTTCCTTATCAGACACCTGCTTCTTACCCTTGTCACCCTTTTTGTGCAGCTTCCCCTTTCGAACCTGCGACTCAGTCAATGTTGCTGCTAACTCGATCGCCTGACGGAGTGTGGCAGGGTTACTACCAGTAATGATGTCTTGTACTGAGTCAGGTAGGCCGTCGATGTATCTTTCGATAGCCTTGTCGAGTGGGGTAACCATAGTTGGGCAAAGCAGACTCAACTCTTCAAACCTATCAGTATAAGCCCTGTGCTCGCCACTGTCTTGTTTCAAGTCCTCAAACTCTTTCTCCAACGCTCGCTGTTCATGACGAGGACAGAATTCCCTCATCATAAGGGCCCTAAGTTCAGCCCAAGTTTGCGCTAGAGCAACTTCTGCACCCCGATCTCTCATAACCCCGTTCCACCATGTGAGAGCCCTCTTCTGAAACACGCTTGAAGAAAACTCGACCTTGCGATTATCCGGACACTGCACGTGGCGGAAAGTATTCTCAATGCTCTCGAACCATTGAAGAAGCCCAGTCGCTCCCTCAGAACCACTAAACTTGAGTGGTTTAGCCGAGTTAAAATCCTTGTATTTGCATGGAGCATTGTTGTTGTTGTTGGCTTGGTGCCATTGAGCAAAGAGATTTGGGAATTGAGCAGCCATCTGCTGTGCAATGATTTCTGCCAGTTCGGCAGTCGCTATTTGGTTTTCGCGTCGAGGAGGCATTCTAAAAGAGGAAAACATGAAAGGAAACGAGTGAGATGATTGGATGAAAAGAATGAGATGAAACAAAATTAACAAAAGCAAAGATGGTGGTCATTTGTCCGCATTACCAAGCAAACAAACGACGCACAGTGACTAATCAAAGTAAATGGATCAA
Source organism: Helianthus tuberosus (assembly GCA_030545235.1). NCBI lineage: Eukaryota > Viridiplantae > Streptophyta > Magnoliopsida > Asterales > Asteraceae > Helianthus > Helianthus tuberosus. Next base: position 120,684,582 of record CM060396.1, on the reverse strand, counting down.
AAATAATGTATCACGAAGACATGCTCGCCTATAAGTGAACACTCATCCCAATAATTCCCAGGTAAGCACAACTGGTCTCGCGTCTGATGAGATGTATACGAAGTGCTTGCCTAGACAGAAAACCCAGAATACAGGCATTCACTCTTCCAGTTTGCACGTGTTCACATTATTTAAAACCCAAAATGTTGACGAGATTTTGAAAATTTGAAGGCACAAGGCCAAAAATTTAGTCAAACTGGAAGGGTTCAAAACCTTACAAAAGAGGGTTCAAAACCTTGTAATAAATCATCCAAAAACAGATGATTGTTTTTCAAAAATCGTTTTGGAAAATTTGATTTTTTTTTGTTTTGTTTTGATAATCACATAAGGATAGGTGATGTGCATGTTTTAAGATCTAAACACAAGATAACTTGTGTTAGGGTCCTAGAAAGTTATAGTCTAGGTCAAAGCATTACTAATAACCTAATTCCCTATAACCATTGGCTCTGATACCAACTCTTCTGTCACACCCCGACCGCGTATAACATGCAACCGCGGCGGAAACGTCGGGGAGTGTTGTAACAGAATTAATTGTTTCATAACCATGGCATTCAAAGTTGTAACTTTATTTATAAACATAAGAGTTACATTGTCTTAAACAGGAAATAAAGAGTTCAGAACATAATTAAACTAAGTCTATCTTCATTTTATGTCTCTAAGGCACAGGTCCGCCCTAGTGTCACGATCATCATCCTACGGAAAAGCTCCTGAAAACACATGTGAAAATAGGTACGTCAGCATAAAAATGTCTGTGAGATACATAGGTTTGGTGAAAATAGGATTCATGACTTATAAGTTTAGGAAAAATTGTTTAATAACAGTCAGTCATGAACCTTGTAAGTTGTTTTGTTTTGTAAATCATAAAAAAAGCAATGATATATATAAGTAAGAGAATAATGTAAGGTTAAATGAATAACCAAGTAAAAAATGCGTTTGTATAAGATAAGTTGTTTTGTAAATCAACTTCTTGTGAAAATAAGTTGTTTATGTAAAATGTAATATGTCAAATATTGAAATGATTTAAATAACGTTACGATATGTAATATTATACAAACACTTATATATAGGAAGTACCAGCGGCTCCACCATGTTTGTATCATATTACACACGCATCGTTACTCAAATCACTTACCCAAACAACCACCAATGTAACTTGTTCATGTACAAATCAATTGTCAAGTGTTATTGTGTAAACCATATCAAAATGTCCATGTCTAATGTAAATCCCCAAAATTGTAATCAATGTCAACATGTTTATGTTTGATGTAAATCATATAATGTGTATCCCAAAAATGTCATGTATGGTAAGTGAAATATATCAACTAAACCATATGTAAAATGCACAAAAACAAGGTATTGAAGTAAAACATGGTTTAAATCAAAGTTATGTTTTGTGGAACAAATGCATGCTTTACTGATACAAACATTTATGCGGTATTGTGAAAATGCATACATCCAAGCCTTGAGACTGTGGCGATAAACCCTTAAACAAATTAAAGGTTTATCTAAGTTATGTATATCGAATTCGGTCATTCCTTCCAATCCAAACAAACCCAGGATTTCAGGAACGGGAGTTGTCAATTCCTATGGTACCACTACCTACTAACGAACGGCGTAGCTAATGTTAATGAATGTATTGTTCCATTGTAAACAACCCAAATGTCATAACAAAATGTAAGCATGTGATGAAAACAACTGTACTAAGTACGCACACAATGGGCATACATAGCATGAAATGTAATGTAAAACAATGTACTAAGTACGCACACAATGGGCATACATAACATGAAATGTAATGTAAAACAATGTACTAAGTATGCACACAATGGACATACATAGCATGAAATGTAATGTAAAACAATGTACTAAGTATGCACACAATGGACATACATAGCATCAAATGTAATGTAAAATCATGTACTATAATGTACTAACGAACATAATAAGTATATGATGTGAAAACAGGAAAGCACGAAAGTAACAAGTAGGCACATGTGTTTCACCCCAAAATGTTTGGAAAACATTAAAAGAGGGTTCTATGTACTCACTTGAGATTGCTCAAAAGTCCTAAGATAACCACCAAGCAATGCTAGAGATCACGGAATCAAACGGCACCTAATATAGGTAACTATGTTAATAAACCGGACCTTTATCGGAGGATCGGATAGAATGAGGGTTCGTAAACCAAACGAGTATGGAGACTCGTGTCATATGGTTTAACAAAGCCTACATACTAAATGAAACCTAACCCAAGTGCTTACGACCCATTACGACCCGTTTAGGAAGCTTATGCTACTTTAACGCGTCGTTCACGTAAAACGCGTTTGGACCGCCTAACTAGTCCTATGACAAGTAACATATGCCTTAACATGTCTAATATTGTTGTCAAATCAGTTTAGATGTCAAAAGTTATGTTACATATGTTTAAAATGAATTTTGGCATCAAAGGGGTATTTTGGTAATTTACCTAAGGCATATAAACTACCTATCATACAACTACTTAAACGAAGTGACCATAAGGTATAACCTCGGAAGGTTATTCCCTATATGCTATGGTCACCTAATGTATTTGGTCGGATCCTAATGATCGACCAAATGGGTCGGGTTCGAAGGTATAAGCGATTTATTAGATCGCTTACCCTTACGACCCTAGACAACGTGGTAATCAATAGGCATAGTCACAAAGGACTATAACCATCGTGATTACAATCACGTTGCAAAGTTCAAACGAACTTCGCATTGACCATAAACTGGTCAATGCAGAAAGTCAAACAAAGTTTGACTTTCGGACTCGAAAAGCAATAAAAGAACGAAGGAACACTTACAAAGGGTCCCCGAATGCTAATCTAGATCAAAATAGCTCAGGTATGAAACAAAGGTTTCAACTTAGAGCACATAAGATCAGATTCTTGTGAGGAAAAGTGAAGGGTGGAGGTGGGTATTTATAGTTTTCGGTTCACCGTTAGGATCATTTCTTGGAAAAGGGGGCACGATCTAAGCCGTACACTTGTTGGAAAGTTGTGGTAACTCATTTGCCATCCACCATAAGAGTTTGACACTTGGCACTTGGCCTTTGGAGAGTGTTAAGGGCTGTTAAAAGCTGAAAAAAAAAAACGTTTTGCTGCATCTGGCCCCTACTTACGGACCTAGTTTGGCAGATTTACAGTTTCAGTCCCTGCAACCTCAAAACTTGGTTTTCGATGCGTTTTTTTTTGACACGTTTAAGCCCCGTTAACCCCATTTCAAAGCTCTAAAATGAAGTTAAAGTATAGGGAACTTAAAATGTGTTCAAAAATATCTCAGGTGTCGGTTCGTTTAGCCGTACGGTTACGTTGTTCGGTTAATTACGACGGAATGCGCATAAGCGCGAAAAATGATCCAAATGGCGTGACGAATGGATTTTTCTTATGCCAAACACTAAAATAAAATATTTTAGTGCTAACATAAATTTTTGGATGTCCGGATGTATTCAGAACGTAAGTTATGCGCGAAAGTGCAAACTTGTGCACATATTTTTTTGACGCTTTTAGTCCCTGAATGACCCCAAAAGTTTATTTTAGCATACCGAACCCATCAAAGCCTATTTCTAAGCTATGTAAAGGATATTTATGGTATGTTTAACTTATGGTCATGTTCCGGAATGTTCGTTACAGTTCAAATTGGCATACTTTCGCAGTTTGTCAAGTTTAGTCCTTGTAAGCGAATTAACTTGTTTTTGCCATACCAAAGCCTTCAAAACTTATTTCTAAGTTATGTAAGGGTTATTTAAGGTATGTTAAGTATATGTTGATGTTCCGGAGTATTTTTCGCATTAAACTGGCTACGTTTACGCACCAGTTTGCGTATAACTCTCTAGAAAGTGATATAGAGTTTGAAATTGAATAAAAGTCAAAACATGAAAAATGTAAAACATAACCAAACAAACATTGGGATCAAATGAAATTGTTTTATTGATAATGGTACTATTCATAATGATTACAAGCACAGATGTTACAGTCTCCCCTACTTGTGGAAATTTCGTCCCGAAATTTATTTAGAGGAAACTCGTGGGAAAAGATGCGGATATTTCACCTTCATTTGATCTTCGCGTTCCCAAGTAAACTCGGGTCCACGTTTAGCTTCCCAACGAACTTTGTCCAAAGGAATGCGCTTGCGTTTGAGCCACTTGACTTCACGTTCCATGATTTCCACAGGTTTCTCAACAAATTTCAGTGTTTTACCAACACGAATTTCGTCAAGTGGTATGTGGAGGTTCTCATCAGCTAAACACCTCTTGAGATTGGACACGTGAAAAGTTGGATGAACATTTCCAAGTTCCGGAGGTAACTCAAGTCTGTAGGCTACCTTTCCGATTCTTTCGACGATCTTGAATGGTCCAATGTATCTAGGTGCAAGTTTTCCTTTCTTTCCAAATCTGATCACACCTTTCCAAGGTGAGACCTTAAGTAATACTCGATCACCGACTTGAAATTCCAAGGGCTTGAGTTTTGGGTCCGCGTAACTCTTTTGACGGCTTCTAGCTGTCTGAAGGTTATCACGTACTTTCTTAATCTTGTCAGTTGTCTCTAAAATGAGGGCAGGTCCAGTAAGTTGAGCCTCGCCGATCTCATTCCAGCAGACTGGTGAACGACATTTTCGACCATAGAGAGCCTCGAAAGGAGCCATTTTGATGCTGGTGTGATAACTGTTGTTGTAGGAGAATTCAATCAACTTAAGATGTGAATCCCAACTACCACCAAAATCGATCACACATGCTCTAAGCATATCCTCCAGAGTCTGGATTGTTCTCTCAGATTGACCATCCGTTTGCGGATGATAAGCCGTGCTCAGATTAAGTTGGGTCCCCATAGCAGATTTCATGGTTCTCCAAAAATGAGAAGTGAAGCGAGCATCTCTGTCAGAAATGATGTTCAAAGGAACACCATGTCGAGCTACTATTTCATCCACATAGATTTTAGCAAGTTTGTCAGCAGAAAAATCCTCACGGATTGGCAAGAAATGCGCTGACTTAGTAAGATGATCAACAACTACCCAGATGGCTATTTAATCCCATTCCCAACCCACCGGGAATCCCATGCCTTAAGACTGTGAACTCACCTTTGGTTGCTCGGTTTGACTCTCAAAAATAGCTAACAGTCAAGGTCGGTCAATCACGTCCTAGTATGATTACCACTTAGTTTGTTAGTGACTTCAAATAAGCACGAAGTTCCTACACGCATCTACCACATAACATGCCCTCACTTTAACGGTTCATGCCCATATAAACTTTCCCATCTATTACCATTCAAAAGCAAGCATACGATATTGCACATAACACTTTCATCAACGTATATGTAGGACTAGTTTTTACTCCGAAACGATTGCGAAATGAACGTATGACGTGCGGAATCCATACACGAATGCGACCTAACACACACGATGTAATATAAATGTTATTCTATTAGAAATCTAACAAGAACAAGCACCTTGAATCACTTTCTCTCTCTAGATTCTCTCTCTAGATCTAGAGCTCTCCTAAACACAAATGAGCCAAAAGTCTCTAATCTAACTCTAAAGCTCCTATTTATAGGACTTGGCTTTTAATGAGATTTCTCATTAATTACAATATTGCCACCTTGCCTTTTTTCTAGATATTACATCATAACGACTCGTTTTCTTCTATTTCTCGCTATGGCTCGGATTGACGAAGGCGATAGACAAAAATGCACTAACAGACTCCCCCTTGGATATTGCCGCAGTCAATCTCGTAGCGTCTTGTCTTTCTCTCTATCTTTGAATCTTCTCGAACAGAATCCCGGTGGATCTGTCTTCAGCTCCAGCTCCTCCTTTCTGTAGACACTTTTCTTTATCAGGCTCCCCCTTTCGTTAAGCTTCCGTGCTTTGGGATCTACACCTTGCTTTCCGTATATAAGCTCCGTTAGGATAGTTACATGGCTCCTTGAATCCACGCTTCCTTTTGCGTTGAGCTCGTCTTCAGACTCCCCCTTAGACTCGGCTTTCGGGATCGTAGTCTGGTACAACATCTGCAATTCTCAAACATTTATAAGTAACAACGTTTTGAACATTCAATTTTCCAGAAATCATAATATGGCTCTATTCAACTTTCTAAATCACTTCTCCTATCAACAATCTTTACAGATTTGGCAGTGTTAAGTATCCAAAATCCCTCACAGTTAATCATCCAAGTCCAAACTAATGACCTTGGAGATATCACAATCTGTTTTTGATTTTTTATTTTTAATTCAAGTTTCAAATTAATGAACTTGTTTTATTTTCAGAAACACAACCAGCATACTTAGATTTTGACACTCAGCATCTTAGACATCGGTTGTCGAAAATAAAGCAGAATCAAAAATCTTTTTGTATTTTTCTGAAAATATAAAGCAGTAAAGAAATATGTACAAACATATTTACAGACAATATTTTTGTTTGAGTATGCGTTAGAGAATCATATCAGTTTTTGACAAGTCACAAGCACCGTTGAGCTTAGTTACACATTAAGGGGCTGTTTGTTTGGATCTGGATGGATCCATTCAGAGCTTAACCTCTGAATCGGTCAGAGGTTGGGTTGTTTGGTTCACAAAACCCTTACCTCTGAATGGTTTCATTCAGTCTGAATGGTTCAGATTTGAGAAGTTGCTGAATGAAAAACTTGACATACCTGCCCCTTCCTCCCATCTCCTCCACAGCTCCTCCCCCTCCACTGCTCCTCCACCGTCTCCTCCTCACCACCGAAAATGGCGAACTTCACGATGAACAACTCTCTCATCTCAATCGTAACACTCCTCATCATTTCATCATCGGTAATCGCCACTTCCGATTCTCCCTTCATCGTAGCGCACAAGAAAGCTACACTCAACCGACTCAAATCCGGCGCCGAAAAAGTCTCCGTTTCGATCGATCTTTACAATCAGGGATCCGCGTAAGTAGATTTATCGTTTTTTTTTCTTCTAAAATTACTTTCGATCGGTTGATGTTGTAGCTCGAATTGATTGTTGAACAAGTTTGATTTAGGTTTTATGTGTTTTGTTGATTGATTGTGTGTGGATCTGAGTAGATTTGTTGAATTGGAGCTGGATTGTGCTTAATTTGTTTGATTGTTTGTCGATTTGAGTAGATCGATTGAATGGTGGTGACGGTGTAGTTCAGAGGAATTGAGGAAGAACATGTACTTTCAGTAATGGTTTTTTTAATTAAAAGGGGGTAAAAATGTCATTTTACACAGTCATTCAGATGTGCAACCAAACAGCTCTTTACTGGTTCAGCACTTACTGGTTCAGAGCCTCTTACCCATTCAGACCTCTTATTCATTCAGCACTTATTGATTCAGATGTTGCCAAACAGCCCCTAAGAATTAAACAATTCACTTAGATTGTCGATATACTGATCCACTTAAATTTTCACACAAATTTCAACTGATTCAGGATACGGATTAGGTGTATTAAGAACTTAAACTCATTTATGTGTCCCACCTCTTGAATATACTCCCGTATCCAGATCCCAATATTCAGTCTTACAGGTGAGTATACCTAGATGATATCTGTAAGGGGAATAAATTATGAAACCATACGAGCTCAGGTCAGAACTTCCGTTCAGCAGAGAACTCAGGTTTGACTTTAGGTGTGTCCCCTTTAGAGGATCTTTTTTACAACAGTAATGACTATCAATTTTATTGTTTCATCATTTTTGCTGAGGGCGGCGCTATATTTCAAGCAAGCAGAAAGTATTCTCCGGGGACTAGGCCATTGCTTCCGCAAAATCAGAAGTCCCGGGATAATACCCCAGATATCACTAAGCATAAAGACCTAGTATCTCAGAAAGAGGGGTCCTTCAAACGAGATTTCATGGGTTACCTATATATCCAAGTAGTGTTCCCCACAAAATAAGCAAGTTTGAATTTAAGTTTATATCCCGAAAAAGTTTACTAAATGTATAAAAACCTATCGGCATATCATCAGTGAGACTGTTTAACGCTATTTAATCATTACATTTCTTTAGCATACTGTAACTGTCTACTGATGTACTATCATTTCCTCTTTTTACACAAAAACTCAATTTTTGAATTTTATGATGTTTTTGGCTTTTTCAAATTTTCAAATGTTTTTGTATTTTCTGACAATTTTTCTCCCCCTAAAATGCAAAATCATTTAAAGAAAATTTGACAACCAATACTGATAGCTTTGTCTCGCCATCCATTTTCTGCTTAAAGTGTACTGATTTGCAGAAAATCTAACATAAAGTACCAACAATTACCCCCATGATTTACAACACATTGATATTTACAGTTTGAAAACCGTTTTTCAATCTTGTGAAAATAATCATGTTTGTTCAGCCATGAGGGTTTCGGCGTATTCAATCAACACATATTTTTGTAATTTTTTATTTTTGACAAAAATTAAAAACAAACATATTTTTGGGTTTTCAAGTTTTTAACAAACTAAAAAATATTTTTGGTTTTTAATTTTTTTTCAAATTTTTAGGGTTTTTGAAAATATTGTTTATTTATGTACAGAAAAACAAACAAACTTCTGTTTCAACCAACACAGGATTCAGGATCAGCCTTCTCCTCTTATTGTGCCAGGCTGCTCTGAGTTCCAAACTCACAATCTTCAAATTCCATGAGCACCTGCACAAACAAACTACTCAATTACTTGAACAATTTAGCCCAGGTCTGTTGGACCTTAGGCATTTCAACACAATATGCATCATTTAACTTCGGAAAATCTTTGTCATTCTGAACAAAGACTTTTTCAACTTTTACTTCAACTTTTTCATCATTTACCGAGGTCATTTGTTTCTTAACACTCCATGTTTGACCTTTAGGAGTACCTCGTTTGTAAAAATGTGACTCATTTTGAACATTTTGACTTTGAACCACATTTGGTTTCCAAAACTGTTGAAGTTTTGTCATATCAACTGAATTTTTCCAACTTTGAGTTGTTCTGAATCTGGGTGTGTGAGAATTCCAGATCTGTCTTGAATCAAACCTATTCGGGTTTGATTTCCAAGTTTGATTCGAAGCAAACTTGTTTGTGTTGTACCTCCAAGTTTGTTTTAAATCAAATCTGGTTGACCTTTGTCTCACATTCTCAGATTTTTGTTTCGTCTCAACCTCATCAGACTTCTTTTTCGACTCAACATCAACAGGTTTCAGGTTTGGACACTTGCGTGCAAGATGTCCTGTTTGATCACATTTGAAACATGTTCTCTTGGACACATCTTTGACCTGTTGTTGTTGTTTTTTCTGAGCATGGAACTCTTCATTAAACTGTTGTCTAAATATGAGTTTTTCCTCTTCTACTAAACTTGTTCCTTGAACAAAGTTCATCTTTGTCTGATAATTCGGACTTTCATTTCTTTTCCAATTTTGTTTCTTCTTATAACCCAACCCAGCCTTCATGTTTTTCTTCTTGAAACCAGGTTTGTTATAAAAAGTTTTGTGACCTTTTCCTGCAAACTTTGGAATTTCAGATTTTTCAATTTCAACCATCTTGAAAACTTTATCAACCTTTTCTGAAATCACATTCTGAATCGGGAATACAACATCTAAGAATAATTTGTCCGATCCAATCATGGTATAAACCAATCCTTTTGAATCATCATTCAAACTTTTCTCGGATTTTGTGTTTTTCAGATAACTATCATGAAGATTTCCTTCATCTTCATCCTGTGATTCAGATTTACCTGTATCATCCGACTCTTCTTTCAACACACTTTCAACAACTTTACCTACCACCTCTGAATCATGAGAATCATCATATTTGGAATAGGTTATGTCAATGTTGTCTGGCAATTGATCTACCGTGTTGAAAGCTTTTTCGACCTTTTCCTCATCATAAAATGCAAACTTTTCCGGTGGTGGAACTTGATGAAATTCTGAGCCAATGCCTTTCTTGTTTTGCTCAGACTCACCATCTCCCGGTTTTATATTGAAAATACGTTCAAGCACATATGACGACACGTGATAACTCTTTAACTTGTTGTTATCCTGTTCTAGATCAGCAATCTGTCGCTTTAGCTTAGCAACATCCTCAATATAAGAATTAACAACATCTTGTTTTATTGAATACATTCGTTTAAGTTCTTTAGTTGTTTCAGAAAGATAATTCATTCTTGATTGAGCATATTTCATTTCATCTTTCACTTTTTCGTATGACTCTTTCGTAATATGATATGCTAATTTCATTGAGTCATATTCTTTCTTCATTTCTTGACAAACAATTTCCTTTTGATCATATTCTTCTGTCTTTTTCAAAACATTTTCTTTCAAAACTTCATTTTCTTTTTCTAACTTTTTTTCATTTTTCCAAAAGTTCTTCTTCATTATCTTTCAAAACTTTTTCGTTTTCCAACATTTCTTTGCATTTATTTTTGAAAACTTCTTCAATTTTAATAAATTGTTTGTCTTTTTCAGTACAAGCACTGCACGTTTCCATGCATTTCTTGCACTGTTCAACAGTTTTTAAGATTTTAGAGTTAGAATTTACCTCAGTGATTGGCACTTCGGTGTTTGCTGCATCTGTCTGATCAGCATCATTCTTCTTTCCTTCAACACCAACTTCTTCACCAACATCACTAGTTTCCAAATTCTCATTCTTCACTTCTTCTTTCTTCTTAGTTTCTTCAACTTGCTGCTCTTCAGTAACAACTTTCTCAACTTCTATATTCACCACAACTTCTTCTTTTACTTCCACAGCTTTCTTCACATCTTCCTCAGCAACTTTCTTCAATTCTTCAACCATACTCTCAACATTCTTCTCCATTCTCTCTTCATCTCTCTTTTTCAAACTCGATATCATGACTTCTCTTATGAGTTTTTCCAGCTTTTCCTCATAATTTTTATCTTTTACAGCATTTGAATAAAATTCGCCGACCCGAGGAATTACTAGAAGAACATCATCAAAAACTATGTCCTTCTTGGAAACAACAGTTTCACCATATCTGTTGACATAACACTCTCGTTTCTTATCCCATCTTTTGTATCTAACAGCTTCATCATATTCTCTTTGCATATCATTCATTCTGTTCGCAGCCATTCTTATTTCTCTGTCTGTTTTCTCACTCAGAATCTCTTCTCTTGTTTTCTATTTGATTTCAGCCATGATGTTTTCTTGAATCACCTTAAAACGAATAAACAAACAGTGATTAGTCCAATCACTAACAATCAACTAAATCAGACAAATATCTGATCGAGTGAGTCAACAAAAGTTAACAGAATGAATATGAGACAATGGATCGGGTGGGGATCCGCTTGGGCGAGTATCCGACGCTTTGACAAACACCTGAATCACAAAAGAAATGATTAGGATCGGGTGATAATCCGTTCGGATTGCCACTCGATTTGTTGCACTTTAAACTTGAACAAACAAAATCCTTTGAAACAGATTGTGACTCAATCGAGTGGGTCAAATAAAAATCAAACTTTAGCTTGTTGTCTGATCGGGTGGAAGACCAAAGTATGACACTAAATGATAAACACTTTTCAAATATACAAACTTCAATTATTATATCACATGCAATTAATGAACGACATATTCTTTAATACATCACATGCAAATCTGAATGTTTAATTGATACTGTCAACAATGTAAGATCAATTAATGTCTTGGGCCAAACACAATCACATGGACTGATAACAAGTAGTGGGCTGTTGAAAATTGGGTCGACAATATTAATTGTTCAAAAGCTTCTGATTGGACCTCAAACACTTTATGGATCTTGGGCCGAGAGTTTATTAAATCCAAATTATGATTGGACCAAAACTATGTTTTTTATTAATGAGCTGACAACAATTGATGTTATTCAAATTCTGATTGGACCAAATTTCACACATGCAAACTCCATGTTAATAGCCGACAACACTTTAAATGTGATATGTATTTTGAATTTTGATTGGGCCGCCACTCTTTAAGTCAGATGCAATTATTTATAAACCCAATACAATATTTCAGTCAAGGGCAGACAACAACTTATCAGATCAAAACAAGTATATCACGTGAACTACTGAACCACTTTCAAACGGAAATGGATGAATGACACTATCAAACGGAACCCCTTGAAACGGAAATGTTCAGTTCAAACGACGATTTAAAACAAGATTGCTGCTTTCAAACGAGATTCTCAAACTGAATACGTTCCCCAAACGGAATTAACCCAATATTTCAAACGGACCACATGTTTCAAACGAAATGAGCACACTTCAAACGGAATATGTCATTTTCAAACGGAAATAGAATTTTTCAAATGGAATGAGGCTGTTTTCAAACGGAATTAAGCTGATGACGCGAAATCGGACCTAAAAACTCAGATTTCTCCTAAACGGCTAGGAATTAGGATCTGAAACTTGGTAGGGTTGTAGATCAGGTGTTTTCGCACAACATATAAAAAAATCAGCCGATTTGGACCCCGTTCAATTTGATGATTTTCAGTGAAAAATATGAAAAAGATGAAGAAATAGATGAAATCCGGATCTGAAATCGATGAAATCACGAGCGGAATTGTGTGTTGGATCAGTGCAATCGAGCTCCTGCTCTGATACCACTTGTAGGACCGGTTTTGACTCCGAAACGATTGCGAAACGAACGTATGACGTGCGGAATCCGTACACGAACGCGACCTAACACACACGATGTAATATAAATGTGATTCTATTAGAAATCTAACAAGAACAAGCACCTTGAATCACTTTATCTCTCTAGATTCTCTCTCTAGATCTAGAGCTCTCCTAAACACAAATGAGCCAAAAGTCTCTAATCTAACTCTAAAGCTCCTATTTATAGGCCTTGGCTTTTAATGAGATTTCTCATTAATTACAATATTGCCACCTTGCTTTTTTCTAGATATTACATCATAACGACTCGTTTTCTTCTGTTTCTCGCTACGGCTTGGATTGACGAAGGCGATAGACAAAAATGCACTAACAGTATAACATGTTAGATCATCCTCAGATAACATACCCGACATTTAGACACGCAAATCACTACTTATGTCGGTTCAACTTTAATATCCAAAACTGGGCTGTTTTCGGGCATTTTAATAAAATAGTTAACTTACTCCAAAAATTCCCAAACTTTTACAGAATGTTTTAAACAATCCAAATATTACTGTGTAAAAATATCGGGATCCAATTCATTACCAATATTTTATAAAAAAATCATTTACCGGACTGAAGTCAGATTCATCACTTTCTGACTGCAGTCCACGGAATAATTTATTTAAAATTCATCGTAATTCCAATTGATGAAATTCCAGTTGGAGCATTACAACGACATCAGTGGTCATCTACAGTGTAAATTTTATGAGTTAATTCTACACAGATTTCAAGCTATGACGAAAAACATAACACATATTTTCTGCAGTAAAAACACAGCTTTTGCTGCTGTGAAGAACGGTCCCTTTAAAAATAGCAAATGAAGTCCAAAAATTATGATTCCAGTGCCATTAGAACCGTATTTCGAAATAACACGTTATAGACTCAAGAAAATCAGTTTTTTGTTAAATATCGACCTGTTTACAGCCAACTGAAGTTGGCTGTAAATGTTTGGACAGAAGCTGTTTTCAGCTTATAGCGCTCTAACGCAAGTCCTATTTGTTCCGTTAACAGGTTTAGTGATCAACAACGACATTTAACATTACTTGTAGCAGGTTATTGTTTATTAAACTCAGATTTATCATGTCAAATACCATCATCAACATAAACAAAACAACTTCATACTAGCATCATTTCATCATGTTTCATCTTTATGTAAAGCTTTAAGTTCATGATTTATGTTTGTGTTCTTTTAGTGTTTCTTGTATTTCATCATACAACATCTTATATCCATAAACATAGAAGTAACCAAGAGTAAATCAAGAACTTACAACTAGCTCAAAGCTAGGGAAGAAACAAGATGAAAATGTGATGAATAAAAGCACACTAGAGAGGTCCTTCAAGATTCGAGTGTTCCACACCTTCTAATTCACCTTTGTGCACCTTGAAACAAGCTTGGAATGGAAGGATGAGGGTTGTAAGGTGGTGGTGGTGGCGGTTCTTGATGGCGCCGAGAGGGAGAGAGAGTGTGTGAGGGAGTGGGGTGAAGATGAGTGAAGATAGAGAATGAAAGATATGAATGATCTAGCAACCCATACTTGTAATCTTCTTACACAAATAATATGGCTACTCAATCAAGTAAGTGATCTAATAAAATATGAAAATAAAATCTAGTGTGGGGTGCCTTACATGGGCCGTAGATCATCAAGGGGGGAAGGGGTCCAAGTGTAACTTTCATCCAGTTAGTATTCTATAAGATCTTTCACAATCTAGGCAAGATCTTATCAAATCCAAGAGAATCCAAGAGAAAATCTAAACAAGATATTATGAGATATAGTGAAATCTTATGAAGATTATGGTGGGCCATACCTTGTGGCCAATTACTTACATGGGGGGGGGGGTTTAAATGTAAAATTTCATGGTAAGTGGTAAATACTAGTTCAAATCCAAGTATATGATTACATATGTTAGTTAGCGGATATTCTAGTGGGTGTTATGGTGTTCAGGGATCATAACTAGCCAAGAAATAATTAAACAATGTTTCTTGCAATATTTTGGTGTCCCGGGTAATGTCCGGTTAGATACCGGTTCGTTAAAGTGCTAAGTTGTTCCGTATAGTGTCTTTTATGTAACTTTTTGTAACACTTTTAATTCTCAAAACTTAGAAAAGCATACAGGATCATTTAGTCAATTTTCTGCACAATGCTATAAAGCAGTAACATCATCAGTTGTAATTAAGCACAGTTATTAAGCACAATTTAATATTAATTAATCGTACGGATACATGTAATTACAAGGGTTGTCACAAGGGTCATCTCAAGGATCAAACAACAATAATGGACTCTCTTCATATCCATCATTTGATCCAAATTTTTCAGCAACCAATAATGGCCAAGTACTATAATGCAACATTGCATTACATCTTCAGAATGGTCAGAATTTCTCGAAAGAGGTTGCCAAAGGTCATATGTCTTTATTAGTGACCGTATTAGAGTCTTATGAAAGTTTGGTAGCCAGAAGGATTGGAAATCCAATGTTGACCAAAGAGGATTATGATCAGATTGATGCTGAAGAGATGGAACTAATGGATATAAAGTGGTGTATGGCTAGTGTGTTGAGAAGAGCTGAGAAGTTTAAACAGATCACTGGAAGAGATGATTTCCGTGATGCTGGAACTTCACCTTTAGGTTTTGATAAATCTAAAGTTACTTGTTTTCGTTGCAGGGAGAAGGGGCACTTTAAGCGAGAATGCACAAATCGCGAAGCAAGTGGAGCTCAAAATCCATTTGGCAACAATGATTATCATCGAAAAGAGATTTATCATCAAATTGCTCAACAGCCGCATCAACAACAATCATCACAAACTTCACATGCTAGGAAGGATCTGATCGAAGAGCCATCGAAGAAAGCTTATCTAGTTCATCAAGAAGATGAAAGAATTCCAAAAGGTTTTAATTGGGATCATTATGATCCTAACAGAACTTCAGATTCTAAAGCATTTGTTGCTCAAATTTTTGAAGATTCAACTGCTGAAGATGAAATGGTGTATGCTTATTACGAATCTCAGCAATTCAGTCCTAAAAAGAAAGAAGAAGAACCAGTTTCAACAAGAGAGGCTTCAGAAAAAGCACCAATCTTTGATCACTCATCAGATTAAGAGAGTGATAATGATAGTGAAGAAATTCGAAAACTTGAATATTATAAAAGAGAATTTTCACCTGATAGGTATAATTTGTATTTTGCAGGTAAAATGGAAGAAATCAAAGAAAGACAAGCTGCGAAAAAGAAGAATCATAAGGCAGCAACTGTGAAAGAAAAGGTAAAACCTGAGGAAAATGTTCAAGTAATAAAGAAGCAGGTTAAAGAAATTCCAGCTATCAAGGTTGAGAAGGAAGCAGATACTGAAAAGATGCCTGAGAAGTGTGAAAATTGTGATACTGTGAAAAGGCACAACAACAAATTGATTCATAACATGAACAAACTGAAAGAATCTTATGATGTTTTAAACAAAGCTATGAATCAATATAGCAAGTCAAGCAATCAACAAGAGATAGCTATGAAGACACTCAATGGAGCGTTCATGACGAAGCAGAAAATCATCAGTCAGTACATTGAGAAATGTGCTGAACTTGAACAAAAATTGGAAACTCAGAGGATAGGAACTGAGAGGGTAAACAGGTTATTGAAAAGTTATTCATGTGCTTCTTACGTGATTGACAGGATTTAACCTACAGTAGAAGGCATGGATGCCACACCCCCAAAATCCACACGCGGAGTATCACCGCTTGGAGGCGTGACATGACCAGGATCCAGCCACCAATCATATTGAACAATGTATTTAAAATAGATAAAATCCAACCACGCAATATAATTGGTGTTCAAAGACTAGTTAACCAAGTTTAAATTAAACAGTGGAAGCATAAGATGTGGAATCAAAACATAAGTTCAATAAGTTCATAAAGTTTAAATGTTTAGAACGGGACATAACAGTCCATATCCCACAACGACCTCCTCCTCGTGCAAGCTCCATAAGCATCTAACGACCTGCAAGGCATGTAAAAACAAGTCAACAACAAAGTTGAGCGAGTTCACAGTAGGTGTTCGTTACAAAGTAGTTTTTCAAGAACTATGAGTTTGTTTGCAACTACAATTTAAATCAGCTTTCCTTGTTTTCCAAAACATGAACGGTGGGGGCTACCCCATGTTGTAAAACCACTAGACTAGATGTATATATAGGTGTCCTTCCCAATCCGAGGACAGAGGTACGTATTGAATATGTAGGTTTAGCGTAGGTGCCCTTCCCAATCCGAGGACAGAGGTACGTATAAGAATACGTAGGTTTAGCGTAGGTGCCCTTCCCAATCCGAGGACAGAGGTACGTATAAGAATACGTAGGTTTAGCGCTGGTGCCCTTCCCAATTCGAGGACAGTGGTACGTAGTGAATACGTAGGTTTAGCGCTGGCGTCCTTCCCAATCCGAGGACAGAGGTACGTAGTGAATACATAGGTTTAGCGCTGGCGCCCTTCCCAATCCGAGGACAGAGGTAAGTAGTCTAGCAGTGGTGAAAGTACAAGTTCCGTCTTAGCTATTTAATCCCATTCCCAACCCGTCGGGAATCCCATGCCTTAAGAGTGTGAACTCACCTTTGGTTGCTCGGTTGAACTCTTAAAGTAGCTAACAATCGGTGTTGGTCAATCACGTCCTAGTATGATTACCACTTAGTTTATTAGTGACTTCAAATAAGCACGAAGTTCCTACACACATCTACCACATAACATGCACTCACTTTAATAGTTCACGCCCATATAAACATTCCACTTATAGCTACTCAAGAGCAAGCATACGATATTGCACATAACACTTTCGTTGACATATAACACGTTAGATCATTATCGGATAACCTACCCGACAATTAGACACGCAAATTACAACTTATGTCGTTTCAGCTTTAACATTCAAAACTGGGCTGTTTTCAGGAATTTTAATAAAATAGTTAACCTATTCCAAAAATTCCCAACTTTTTACAGAAGGTCTTAAACGATCCAAATATTATTGTGTAAATATCTCGGGATCCAATTCATTACCAATATTTTATAAAAAAATCTTTTACCAGACTGCAATCAGATTCGTCACTTTCTGACTGCAGTCCACGGAATAATTTATTTAAAATTCATCGTAAGTCTGATTGATGAAATTCTAGTTGGAGCATTACAACGACATCAGTGGTCATCTACAGTACAAATTTCATGAGCTAATTCTACACAGATTTCAAGTTATGATGAAAAACATAACACATATTTTCTGCAGTAAAAATGCAGCTTTTGCTACTGTGAAAAACGACCCTTTAAAAATAGCAAACGAAGTCCAAAAATTATGATTCCAGTGCCATTAGAACCGTATTTCGAAATAACACATTATAGATTCAAGAAAATCAGTTTTTCGATAAATATCTACCTATTTACAGCCAACTGAAGTTGGCTGTAAATGTTTGGACATAAGCTGTTTTCAGCTTATAGTACTCTAACGCAAGTTCTATTTGTTCCGTTAAGATGTTTAGTGATCAACAACGTATTTCTAGTAATCACAAGCAAGCATCAACATATACCAAACAACATCATACTAACAACACTTCATCACATTTCATCTTTATGTAAACCTTATGTTTAAACTTTTAGTTCATGTTCTTTTAGTGTTCTTGTTATAATCAAACTACTACATCTCTTAACCATTAAAGTAGGAGTAACAAGGTTAATCAAGGATTTACAACTTGCTCAAAGGCTAGGGAAGAACACTAGTGAAAAGATGATGAAAATGATGTGAGAAAAAGCAAGTAAGTGAGCTCCTTGGTGATCCACAAGCTTCAAGCTTCACAAGGCATCTACTAACACATGAATGGAGCTTGAAATTGGATGAACATGGTGGTGATAAGGTGGTGGTGGTGGCGGTTATAAGTGAGCCGAGAGAGGGAGATAGAGAGTGAGAAAGATGGAGTGTGAACTTGTGAAGATATGTAAAGATCTTATGAATATTCACTCCATACCTATAATCATCATCTTCTAATATTTTGTACAACAAATCAAGCAACAATCTAAAAAAAGATATGAGATAAAATCTAGTAGGATTTGGGTGATCTTGGGTGGGGTCCTCATGACCGATTACTAGTATGGGGGGGGGGGGGGGGGGCTAAGTGTAAAATTTCATGGTAAGTGGTAAATACTAGTTCAAATCCAAGTATATGATTACATATGTTAGTTAGTGGATATTCTAGTGGGTGTTATGGTGTTCGGGGATCATAACTAGCCAAGAAATAATTAAACAATGTTTCTTGCAATATTTTGGTGTCCCGGGTAATGTCCGGTTGTTCGGTTAGATACCGGTTTGTTAAAGTGCTAAGTTATTCCGTATAGTTTCTTTTATGTAGCTTTTTATAACACTTTTAATTCCTAACACATAGGAAAACATTCAGGACCATTTAGTCAATTTTCTGTACAATCAATAAGCACAATATAATATTAATTAATCGTACGGATACATGTAATTATGAGGGTTGTCACATTCTCCCCCTGTTAAGAGAATTTCGTCCCGAAATTTACGAAATTCAGCACGTGGTTACTGAGGAAGCTAGTTAAGTTGCGTGGTTTTCCTGGGGTGTCACATCATCCCCCCGTTGGTTTGGAATTTCGTCCCGAAATTCTGCAGTAGCTTCAGCCTCAGTAGTGGTTGCACTTTTCTTAAACAGCTGGGGATACTTGAGTTTCATTTGGTCTTCTCTTTCCCAGGTAAACTCTGGGCCACGACGGGAGTTCCAACGAACTCGAACAAGGGGTATTCTGGTACGCTTGAGAATCTTAATGTCTTGGTCTATGATTTCAACTGGTTCCTTGACGAATTATAACTGGTCGTCGATTGTGAGCCCCTTTAAGGGAACTATGAGGGTCTCATCTGACAGACACTTCTTCAGATTCGACACATGGAAAACATTGTGAACTCCGCTGAGTTCTACCGGTAGATTCAACTTGTAGGCAACTTTGCCAATTTTCTCAATGATTTCGAACGGTCCGACATAACGCGGATTGAGTTTGCCTCATTTGCCAAAACGAACTACACCTTTCCAAGGTGAGACTTTGAGTAGCACCCGATCCCCAACCTGGAACTCGAGTGGTTTCCTTCGCTTATCAGCATAGTTGTTCTGACAGTCATGAGCTGCCGCCATTCGTTGTCGTATTTGAGCAATCCTCTCAGTCGTGTCTACCACAAGTTCTAGGCCTGTGATTTGGCTGTCACCAACTTCTGCCCAACAAAGAGGTAATCGGCATTTACGTCCATACAATGCCTCAAACGGAGCGGCCTGGATACTGGTGTGGTAGCTGTTATTATACGAAAATTCTACTAGCGGTAGATGTCGCTCCCAGCCGTTACCAAAATCAATCACACATGCCCTAAGCATGTCTTCAAGGGTTTGAATGGTACATTCAGACTGCCTATCCATCTGTGGATGATAAGCGGTGCTCATATCTAAGCGTGAGCCAAAAGACTTGTGCATAGCTTGCCACAATTCAGAAGTAAAACGCGCGTCACGATCAGAAATGATGGAGGTTGGTACTCCGTGCCTTGATACTACTTCCTTTAGGTAGATGTCTGCTAGAGTAGAAAACTTGTTGGTTTCCTTGATAGCCAAGAAGTGTGTAGACTTAGTCAATCGATCCACTATCACCTAAATAGTGTCATTTCTGCGTTGAGATCTAGGCAGGCCAGTAACGAAATCCATGGAAATTTTCTCCCCTTTCCATGTTGGGATCTCTGGTTGTTGGAGTAGGCCTGATGGTTTCTGATATTCAATCTTGACTCTCGCACAAGTCAAACATTTACTGACGTAGGTTGCTATGTTGGCTTTCATACTAGGCCACCAATATGTAGTCTTGAGATCGTGGTACATCTTATCCGAACCAGGATGTACTGAATAAGGAGACTTGTGTGCCTCATCCATCACAAGCTCACGTAGATTACCATAGAGTGGAACCCAGATACGCCCTGTTACATAGTTGGAACCGTCTTCCTTTTGTCCTAACCGCTTCCTCGATCCTCGTAAGGACTCAGCCCTGATGTTTTCTGCTTTCAATGCTTCTACCTGAGCATCTCGTATCTGAGTAGGAAGACTAGATTGGATGGTAAGCTGTAACGCTCGCACATGTTTAGGTATAGTATCCTTTCGACTGAGGGTGTCAGCCACAACATTGGCTTTGCCCGTATGGTATTTGATAGCGCATTCATAATCATTCAAGAGCTCGACCCATCGGCGTTGTCGCATGTTTAACTCCTTTTGCTTGAAGATATGCTCGAGACTCCTGTGATCGGTGTAAATGGTGCACTTGGTACCGTACAGGTAATGTCTCCATATCTTAAGTGCGAAAACAACTGCTCCCAATTCCAGGTCGTGCGTTGTGTAGTTCCTTTCGTGAACTTTAAGTTGACGCGATGCGTAGGCAATGACCTTGTCACGTTGCATCAACACGCAAACAAGTCCTTGGATGGAAGCGTCGCAATAAACCACAAAATCATCTGTGCCTTCAGGCAATGAGAGGATAGGCGCGCTACAAAGTCTATATTTTAAGTGCTGAAAAGCAGATTCCTGTGCATTACCCCAACGATAGGTGACACCCTTCTGAGTCAGTGAAGTGAGAGGTTGCGCAATCTTTGAGAAATCCTTGATAAACCTTCTGTAGTAGCCCGCCGAACCCAAGAATTGGTGGATTTCTGTTGGTGTACGGGGTGTAGGCCAGTTCTTGATCGAGTCAACCTTGGATGGATCCACATGAATTCCATCCTTGTTTACCACGTGGCCTAGAAAGTGGACTTCGCGAAGCCAGAAGTCAAATTTCGAAAATTTGGCATACAACTGCTCTGTTCGAAGAAGTTCCAAAATAAGCCTCAGGTGTTGCTCGTGTTCTTCTTGACTCTTCGAATAGATCAGGATATCGTCGATGAAAACTATGACAAACTTATCCAGGTAAGGCTTGCACACTCGGTTCATGAGATCCATGAAGACCTCAGGTGCGTTTGTAAACCCGAAAGGCATGACCAGAAACTCGTAATGGCCGTAACGAGTTATGAATGCCATTTTGGAGACGTCCTCCTCTCGGACTCTCAGTTGATGGTAACCTGACCTCAGGTCAATCTTGGAATAGAAACTCGACCCTTGCAACTGGTCGAATAAGTCATCAATGCGTGGAAGAGGATAACGATTCTTCACGGTCACCTTGTTGAGTTCGTGGTAGTCAATACACATTCTGAAGGTACCGTCTTTCTTCTTTACAAATAACACTGGAGCTCCCCAAGGCGAAGAGCTAGGGCGAATAAAACCTTTGTCCAAGAGCTCTTGTAGTTGCGAGGACAGTTCTTCAAGCGGGTTCGGATGTCGTCAAAGAAAACAAGGGACATATCTATCGTGTCTGAGGATCCATATCGGCCGTATCAAGATCAAGGAAAAGTACCTGGGGTATCAACATGTTCATGGCCCAATGCTCACTGAGTAACGTTCATAGAGCGTAACTTGTCCAAGCGAGGGTCCGCGGGGAACACTTTTAAGATCGTAGGGTTCAAAAGTATAACGTGTATGGGTGAGGAAACATGAGAAAGGGTAGCCGCAATCGATGAATAAGCGTTTAATAATCCCTAGCAGGGGTTTACCTGATGTCTAAGGTACAGCTGGTTGTACGCAAGTTGGGTATAGTTAGGATAAAGTATGCCGTTGATCGAATATAGCTGTCACGGGGTTAAATCAATCAAAACAAGAATTCAACATAGCAGCATGATTTTCGTACAAGTGTGTATTGTTAAGATTCACTGAGACTTCCATCAAAAGTCGTCGAACTTGCCCACATGTGAAGGAGGAACAATTCACCTGAATCCATGAACTTAGGAGGGTTTGTGATTCATCAAGTAAGTAACCAAGTTAGGAGGAGTTCCTTGGGTTGTGCGAATGAATCCAAAATACGTCTGCGTAGTCGTGTGGTTCCAAAGGAAAGACGCAAAAACGTGTTCAAGAGAGTATGATCGTATCAACAATACATCACCACCCTCAAGGTTTAATGGAGTGATCACTAATGATCAAAGGTTGAGCCTTCCAAATTCTCTAAGGGAGTGCGTGTTCGTTTCAGTATCTCAACATGGAGTAGCGAGAACGTAATGTCACTGTGGTAAAAGAGTGATGGTTTGATCTAAGCCAATAGTAGAAATTTGACGTATCATTAATCAATAATCATGTGGTGATGCAAGAGCTAGTGCAAAGATCCCGCATATTTAAGAAAAACTATCATGAAATTAAAGTACGTCTCTTGTAGTGTAAGGTGGGTCAGGTAGATGTATAAATTATCGTGTTCGCCGGTGGGTTGTGTGATCCATATCCGGTCCCCAAATGTCCTGAAGACTATTTCACCAGTAATGGTATTCATTCGCTGAGTTGGGTATACGAGAGAGCTAATAAACCATCCAACAGGGTGACAAGGTAGTCTTGTGATCGGTGAAAATTGTGGTATGGTTGTTGGCATTTTGTTAAATCAGTTGCTAATCGAAGAAACAAGGAATTAATGGGGTTCATGCGAAGAATCGAGTGAAAATAGGGGTCCACCAATAACAGAAGAATTCAACCAAGTAATCTGTTGCTTAGAAGCAATTCTGGTAGTGAGGTGTGGCGGCACGACACAAAAAGGGAAGTTCGTTGCATCACGATCACCGAAGTATATCACTTGTCCAAAACAGAGTTTGGTTGGTAGGGTTGCAAGTTGCAAAGCGACGAACGCGCGTAATTGTGGCTGCTTCGTTTCTGGTAACGACGACCAGTGGAGATGTTGAGGTTCGTTAACAGGGATGCGTGGGTATAGTTCTCCAAAACCCGAGTTCGTTTGAGCCAGGTATGGTCTTCATGAATGTTGACGTATAAGCCAAATGTACGGAGGGTCAAATGGCGATGTCATGTCGAGATGATCGTACGAATAGAAAGAACGCATAAACAGTCGTTGTAGCGGGGTGACGAAAAAAGAATTTGACCATCACACGTCAAGTTTCAAGTAAACAGTTGGGTGTCATAAAGAGCACATTCGGGCTAGTAGATAACATGCTACTACTCTAACTAGGCATACCATGTGCAACACACAATGTAAATGTAAACTAGCAAGCAGGCAATACATACATAAATCATACCACCTAGAGTGTTGAGTCTTGCACGTGGAGTGAAGCGTCCTTGTGGATCGTTGAGCACTGTACAGGTTATAGTCTGGTTATGTCAAAAAGCTTTTCCCTTTTTAAAACCAAGTTCACTATAACCAATGGCTCTGATACCAATCTGTCACACCCCCAAAATCCACACGCGGAGTATCACCGCTTGGAGGCGTGACATGACCAGGATCCAACCACCAATCATATTGAACAATGTATTTAAAATAGATAAAATCCAACCACGCAATATAATTGGTGTTCAAAGACTAGTTAACCAAGTTCAAATTAAACAGCAGAAGCATAAGACGTGGAATCAAAACATAAGTTCAATAAGTTCATAAAGTTTAAATGTTTAGAACGGGACATAACAGTCCATATCCCACAACGACCTCCTCCTCGTGCAAGCTCCATAAGCATCTAACGACCTGCAAGGCATGTAAAAACAAGTCAACAACAAAGTTGAGCGAGTTCACAGTAGGTGCTCGTTTCAAAGTAGTTTTTCAAGAACTATGAGTTTGTTTGCAACTACAAGTTAAATCAACTTTCCTTGTTTTCCAAAACATGAACGGTGGGGGCTACCCCATGTTGTAAAACCACTAGTCTAGATGTATATATAGGTGTCCTTCCCAATCCGAGGACAGAGGTACGTATTGAATATGTAGGTTTAGCGTAGGTGCCCTTCCCAATCCGAGGACATAGGTACGTATAAGAATACGTAGGTTTAGCGTAGGTGCCCTTCCCAATCCGAGGACAGAGGTACGTATAAGAATACGTAGGTTTAGCGCTGGTGCCCTTCCCAATCCGAGGACAGTGGTACGTAGTGAATACGTAGGTTTAGCGCTGGCGTCCTTCCCAATCCGAGGACGGAGGTACGTAGTGAATACGTAGGTTTAGCACTGGCGTCCTTCCCAATCCAAGGACAGAGGTTAGTGACTTCAAATAAGCACGAAGTTCCTACACACATCTACCACATAACATGCACTCACTTTAATAGTTCACGCCCATATAAACATTCCACTTATAGCTACTCAAGAGCAAGCATACGATATTGCACATAAAACTTTCATTGACATATAACACGTTAGATCAGTATCGGATAACCTACCCGACAATTAGACACGCAAATTACTACTTATGTCGTTTCAGCTTTAACATTCAAAACTGGGATGTATTCGGGAATTTTAATAAAATAGTTAACCTATTCCAAAAATTCCCAACTTTTTACAGAAGGTCTTAAACGATCCAAATATTATTGTGTAAAAATCTCGGGATCCAATTCATTACCAATATTTTATAAAAAAAGCATTTACCCGACTGCAATCAGATTCGTCACTTTCTGACTGCAGTCCACGGAATAATTCATTTAAAATTCATCGTAAGTCCGATTGATGAAATTCCAGTTGGAGCATTACAACGACATCAGTGGTCATCTACAGTACAAATTTCATGAGCTAATTCTACACAGATTTCAAGTTATGACGAAAAACAAAACACATATTTTCTGCAGTAAAAACGCAGCTTTTGCTGCTGTGAAAAACGACCCTTTAAAAATAGCAAACGAAGTCCAAAAATTATGATTCCAGTGCCATTAGAACCGTATTTCGAAATAACACGTTATAGATTCAAGAAAATCAGTTTTTCGATAAATATCGACCTGTTTATAGCCAACTGAAGTTGGCTGTAAATGTTTGGACAGAAGCTGTTTTCAGCTTATAGTGCTCTAACGCAAGTTCTATTTGTTCCGTTAACATGTTTAGTGATCAACAACGTATTTCTAGTAATCACAAGCAAGCATCAACATATATCA
The DNA here is from genome assembly GCA_030545235.1 of Helianthus tuberosus. Lineage (NCBI taxonomy): Eukaryota > Viridiplantae > Streptophyta > Magnoliopsida > Asterales > Asteraceae > Helianthus > Helianthus tuberosus. The sequence continues at coordinate 120,658,992 of CM060396.1, read as the reverse complement.
AACAACATCATACTAACAACACTTCATCACATTTCATCTTTATGTAAACCTTATGTTTAAACTTTTAGTTCATGTTCTTTTAGTGTTCTTGTTATAATCAACCTACTACATCTCTTAACCATTAAAGTAGGAGTAACAAGGTTAATCAAGGACTTACAACTAGCTCAAAGGCTAGGGAAGAACACTAGTGAAAAGATGATGAAAATGATGTGAGAAAAAGCAAGTAAATGAGCTCCTTGGTGATCCACAAGCTTCAAGCTTCACAAGGCATCTACTAACACATGAATGGAGCTTGAAATTGGATGAACATGGTGGTGATAAGGTGGTGGTGGTGGCGGTTATAAGTGAGCCGAGAGAGGGAGATAGAGAGTGAGAAAGATGGAGTGTGAACTTGTGAAGATATGTAAAGATCTTATGAATATTCACTCCATACCTATAATCATCATCTTCTAATATTTTGTACAACAAATCAAGCAACAATCTAAAAAAAGATTTGAGATAAAATCTAGTAGGATTTGGGTGATCTTGGGTGGGGTCCTCATGACCGATTACTAGTATGGGGGGGGGGGGCTAAGTGTAAAATTTCATGGTAAGTGGTAAATACTAGTTCAAGTCCAAGTATATGATTACATATGTTAGTTAGTGGATATTCTAGTGGGTGTTATGGTGTTCGGGGATCATAACTAGCCAAGAAATAATTAAACAATGTTTCTTGCAATATTTTGGTGTCCCGGGTAATGTCCAGTTGTTCGGTTTGATACCGGTTCGTTAAAGTGCTAAGTTATTCCGTATAGTGTCTTTTATGTAGCTTTTTATAACACTTTTAATTCCTAACACATAGGAAAACATTCAGGACCATTTAGTCAATTTTCTGTACAATCAATAAGCACAATATAATATTAATTAATCGTACGGATACATGTAATTATGAGGGTTGTCACAATGGAAGCGTTTGAAGAGAAGAAATCTGAAGTAAAGAATACTGGTAAGAAACATAGTACCAATTATACAAAGTGTCCATCGCCGCTTGAAGAAGGATATTCTCCACGAAATACTAATACAGAAATAGTCAAAAAGGCAACCAATTTAAAGTGGGAATCTGGACCTTCAGATGGATTGCCAGATAACATCGATGTCACTTTCACAACATCTGACACTGATCATGAGTATGAGTTGGTTAAGAAAGTGGTGGATCATGTGTTAGATAAAGATGAAACCGAGGAGTCAAAGTCAAAGTCAAAGTCTGACACTTCAAGTCTGACAGTTGAAAAGGGCAAAAGGGTTTACAATAATGATTTTCTGATATCAAAAAATAATTTGAATGACGAAACAATCAAAGTAGCATATACTTTGAATGATTCCGACAAATTATATTCTGATGAAGAATTTCCAATAAGAGGTGTTAAAACTGAAATGATTAACAAGGTTTTCAAATTAACAGAAATTAATATTTCTGAAATAAAAGATAAAAATCTTTCTGAAAAACCTAAACAATACACTTCAAGAGTTCAACAAAGGTTAAATAAGAAAAAAGGTTTTGGTCCAAATCACCATAAGAAACCAAATCACAAAAATAATTTCAAAAAGAAAGGATTAGGTTTTATTCCAAAAGAAAATGAAAAATATGTTAAAGATTTTAAATCGAAAGTTGTTTTTGTTTCAGGAACATCTTCTGAAAAAGAAAAAAAGAGAATTTGTTCAGAAAGCAGACGAACAAAGAATTCCTTGCTAAGAAGCAAGAGGGAATAAAGAATGATGTTGCTCAGAAGGAGACAAGAACCTGTTACCAATGCAAAAAAGTTGGTCACATCACCTGGAACTGTCCAATGGCAACCAACACACAACAGGGAGTGTCTTCTAAACTCAAAGAAAAAGTTGTTGATAAAACTGAACCACCAACGGACAAATTCAAAGTGTTTAAAAATTCTACAATTGAAGTTAGTGAGAGTTCAAGACGGTTTTACAAAAGAAATGTGAATCTTAACAACCACAAGTGGGTTGTTAAGAAATCAGAGGTAAATTCTGGCGATGAGTTTGTTTCTTCGGAAGCAAATGAGCCACTTTCTAGCGATGAATCTGACTCGTCAAACTCAGAGGAGCCACAAGTTGAGCTATAAAGTGATAATTCTGTTCCGACAATGGATGATGCAAATTTTCCACCATTGTCAAACAGAAACTTAAAGCAAAAAATTGGCAAAGTTGAAATTTCAAGTCAATTCTTTTCTGAAAAGAAAGAATTTGATGTTGAAAAAGCCTTTAACCCTAAAGTTCTAAATATTTTTGGAAAAATGGTTGACGGGAAGGTCAAAGGGGTAAAGGAATTCTATGAAAAGAATAAGAAAGGAAAGAAACCGAGTGATGATGACTCGGAATCACCCAAGGACCATCAGGCTTGGGTGAATTTCTTTAACTGAAAATCCTGACTTGCCGGAGCTTCCAAGTTGGTAATCGTGGAACATGAATCGGCATCATTCTTGAAAAATGTTTTTGTGTGAAAAATCTACAAGTGATAAGTTTTTACAAGTGGATAAAAAGAAAAAAAAAGGGATTCATACATAAGCTGATGAAAGAACAAAATAATGAATTAAACCCCATGATGTGTGAAATCAACAAAACTAATTTTCCAGAAAAAACATTTTAATTAAAACAAACTTAAGTGTTTTGAAATCATAATGGGAAAATAGTTTGTTGTCAGGGGGAGTTCTGATTGGTTACGCCAAGTGGATGGAGAATTGAAGCAATTCACATCAGTTTGTCATTTTATTTGTACAGTTTATTGCTTTTACTTTCAAATTTTCCCGGAAAATCAAAAATTGAAACATATTTTTGATTTTAGGGGGAGTAAAAAAATTAGAAATTTTGAAAATTTAAAAAATCCAAAAACATGATAAAATCTAAAATCCAAAAACATCGAAAAATCAAAATGAGTTTTGTTGTGAAAAAGAGGAAATGATAGTACATCAGTAGACATTCACAGTATGCTAAAGAATTGGAAAGTTAAAATGTGATAAACGGTCTCACTGATGATATGCCAGTAGGTTTTTACACGCTTAGTAGATTGTTTTCGAGATATAAACCTAAATATCAAATACTTACTTATCTCGTGGGGAACATCTCTCGGATATATAGGTAACCCCTGAAATCTTGTTTGAGGGGCTTTCTATTTTTGACATACTAGGTCTTTGTGCGTGATGATATCTGGGTATTATACCAGGACTTCTGATTTTGCGGGAGCAATAGCCTAGTCCTCGTATAATGCTCTGCACTGCTTTAATCATAAAGCCCACCCTCAGCATAAAAAATGATGAAACATTGAAAAATGCTAATCATGTGCTGTTGAAAAGAAGATCCCCAAGGGGGACCCACCGAAAGACGAGCCATCATCTCTCTGATTGAACGAAAGTTCTAGCCTGAGCTCTCATAGCCTCGCATTACCCGTTTACAGATATCATTAGTGTACATTCACCTGTAAGACTGAATATAGGAGTCTGGATACGGGAGTATATTCTGAGGTGGGACACGTAAATAAGTTTAAGTCCTTAAAACACTAAATTCGTATCTCGAAACAGTTGAACTTTGTGTGAAAATTTAAGTGGACCAGTATACTGACAATCTAAGTGAATCGTTTAGAACTTAAAGTGTTTAAAGCTTAACGGTGCTAGTGATTTGTCAAAAACTGATATGATCCTCTTACACAAACTAACAAAAATATTGTCTGTAAATATTTCTTTATTGCATTTTTACACACTGAAAATCTTAGAAAAAAGCCCAAAAAGAATGTGTTTTAGCATAAAATTTTGAAAAATTCAAAAAGATTTTATTTCATCTTATTTTCGACAACTGATGTTTGGAAAGCTGATTTTCAAAATTCCAAGTGCTAAACATGATGAACGACAGTGGATTGGGAGAGTTTGTTTGAAATGTCAAATGAATTTGAAATGATTAAATGGTTCATTAATATGAAACCAAATTTGAGTGTTGCGAATACAAGTGGTTAAGCAGAGATTAAAATTGTTATAAATAAAAAACCTTATGTTTTGGGTAGAGTATGTGCAGGTAAAAAGCTTTGAAAGAGCTAGGTTACGACTCCTGAGGACTTTCCGCATAAGCGTATGCAGATTATAGCCAGGTTTCTGATCCTGTTGCTACTGTCACACCCCGAAATTATCAGAGCTGGCGTGACTGGACCGGTATCTTCATTGCACAGCGGAAGCAAATAAGCTAAGACTTCTAGAAAATTGAACGCCCACTAAGTACTCGACTCCACATGGTTCTCCTATTCCAAGCGTGCCATAACTTTGAAAAGTAACCTGAGAAAGAAACATGCGAAAAATCAACATAAAGTTGAGCGAGTCCATAGTTTGTTTTTGAAAAGATTTAAAATAAATCTTTTTGAATAACCGGTTTTTGAAGTATTATTGAGAAAACGAATTTAAAATCATTTTCTTGTCATGTTATATGGAAACTCTGTATTTTTAACGCATTATATTCGCAAAAACCTTGCTTTTGTAAACTCTTGTGTTTGTAAAACTTGTATAACCGTCAATGCCCACCCCGACATTGACAACATGCATGCATAATCCTATGCTTCGAATTTGTATAAAACATGGTATGTAATTTGTAAAGACGTATTGAAACTGAGTTTTGTACATGTAAGGAATACGAGATTGTTAATGGTTCGCGAGGCCACTAACATATGTAATGACATAGGAAGCATCCAAACCATAGGCATTTTTCTAGTTGTCGATTCACGACTGAGACACAAAAGCTATAACACCCCGACCCGGATAGGGCTGACGTGTCACTATTACAGATATCAAAAACCAAACACAATTAATTTAACGAAGGAAAGTTGAGTCCGAAAGTTAAACAAAAGTCTTAAAACAGACCAAGAAATCCTAAGTCGTAATTAATTTGAATACTGAAATAAGTAAAAGTCTTTATTCTTGAACTGCATTTTACTCTCATCATCACTGGTTCCCCAAGTTCCCTCGATTACCTGACAACACAAAGACAACACAACAAAGAAAACTACGGCTGAGACAAAGGTTGCTCAGTAACGGAGAAAACAATAGTAAAAGTAAAGAACATGCATAATAAAGTATGAAAACCAAACAGACTTTATTTCAGACTTGAAACCAAACTTCTACGGAAACAAAACTGAACAGAGTCCGAGGTATAACCCAATACTTGACTGGAACATAAACGAACACATATCGAAACATATCAAACGTATATAGATGTCACACTACGTGACTACACTTAAAATAACTTAAGTCACATTAGACGGAAGCACCCACGAGCCTAAATAACCAAACAGGTACACAGCTAGCTAGTCCATGCACCTATGAGACGGTGTGTGCGGTGTGCACCCATTGTTCCATCTCCACAAACCAAACCAAACCAAACCAAACCAAACCAAACCAAACCAAACCAAACCAAACCAAACCAAACCAAACATGCTCGGGTGACAGAGTACAAAAACTAAAGCCATTTACAGGCAACTGAACATAATGCTAACGAGAACATGCAGCAATGATTACAATTACTACGGTATATTTCATGCTATAATGAAACTTATCAAATGTTCAATACGGATATGAGACGATTGATGGAAATAGACAAAATTCGTACTTCAAAGTAACGAACATGATAGAAACATAAAAAAAAATGAGAAGACCAGAGAATCCGTACCAAGAGTAACGAAAATAAAATTATACTATGATGTAAACGTAACAGAATCCGTACCTTTGTTCGCAAGAAAAGTAAAAATCCACAGATAAAGTCGTCCTCAAAATTTATGCAAACCTCAACTAATCGAAGAGAGAGAGAGAGAGAGCAGAGCAATCGAGTGGGTGGCGTTTGTTCCGTTTGAGTTTTGTAGCGGCAGTATCGTAACGGATCACGTGTGGATTATGGCTGTGCCATCGGCTCGCATCGATTACTGTGGCGGCGGCCAGAATCGGAAGGAATGGCGATGGCTAGAATAACTGATCGACAGTGGTCGCGAAACGACGGACACAAAAGGCAGACGACGGCAGTGATAAAGTTGCAGATCTCGCGGCGGCGCGGATGTGTGAAGCTAGAACTACGGTGCGACAGAGTGCGAAGACGGGGCGACGACTTTTACAGATGCAGGAAGAGGAACAAGAGTGTGGTGGTGAGTTCGCTATATGCGTAAAAATCTCCGGTTCTTAATCAATAATGGAGGAAGACAAAGGTGTTTGTAATCGAATTTATATGAAATCGTAAGAGTGGAAACTTGTGAGAAATATATTATTCTAATAATTAATGACGATTACGAAATTGATACGGTTTGAAACTTTTGTGGCGAAAATCCCGGTTAAAATTTTTGAATTCCAAAACTTACAAAACAATCAAGATGCAATTGATTTCATTTAAATTTTCACTAAACCCCCTTAATTTATATGCAACATATTAAACAATCTTTTAGTTTCCTTTAAATTTTAAATAGCACTAATCCTAAGTATATGAAACATTTGTTATAATTAATTTCTAGCATTTACTTAATCAGCTATTTTATAAAAACAATATACAATATCGTTAAATAATCTCTATTAAATAAGATGCACCGTTTAAACGATAATCGTTGAGTCGAACATAGAATGTATTGAATTCACTAGAACCTACATAAATAATTGATATTTATTACATTAGGGTTATAAAAGTTTTGTATGTTACAATTCTACCCTCCTAAATTAAAATTTCGTCCTCGAAATTGCTAAGCACGGATAAATAGCAAAATTCAGACACATGCATATGGAACAAACTTTAGATATTATAGTTGTATAACGAACACCACATACAAAAGAAACTTTCGAGTTACTGAATTGACAAGTAAACTAGGACTGGAGCGAGTAAGAATTTGTATGAGATCAGACAAAACAAACATATCAAATATTAGAGCGAACGGATTCGGATGGTGAGACTAAATAACAAGTCTAACTAAATGATATGAAACGCATAACAGACTCTGTTCGAACTTGATAATGTAGATATCATCAAAGTGTATTCTAAACTAGTAACCTAGTCATCAAGTACTTAGCATAGAAAATAGTAGTGTTATCACATATTGTTGCAAGAGTGTCAATTAGAGCATGCATATCACATTAACTAATATGTAATGTCACACCCCGACCACGTAGAACAACAAAACGTGGCGGAAAACGTCGGGGAGTGTTGTAACAGAATCATTGTTTCATAACACATGGAAATTGAAATATTGTTTTATTGATTTAAAAGAGTTACAATGTCTTGACAATCAAAGAAAAATTTACATAAATAACTAGTCTTGCATCTTTTATTGTCACTAAGGCCCAAGTCCGCCTAAGTGTATCTTGATAAATCCCATGCAACATATCCTGAAACACATGTGAAAATAGGTACGTCAGCATAAAAATGCCTGTGAGATACATAGGTTTTGAAAAAATGAGATTCATGACTTATGTTTAAGAAAATGTTTAGTCATGAACCTTGTAGTTTGCTTTGTTTTGTAAATCATTTGAAAAGTGATAAATAAACCCAAGGATATATATGTATAAAAGAATAATACATGGTTAAGTGAATAACCATGTGAAATGAGTTTGTATAAATTAAGTTGTTTGTAAAACAATGTATTGTGAATAGTATGCTATTTGTATAAAATGTTATATGTCCAAACTGAAATGATTCAAATACGCTACGATGTGTAATACCATACAATCACTTATATATAGGAAGTACCAGCGGCGTATCCACCATGCTTGTATCATATTACACACGCCTCGTTACTTAAATCACTTACCCAAACAAACCACCAATGTAATATGTCTATGTTTAAACCAATTGCCAAATGTATTGAATAATATGTCAGAATGTTTATGTCAAGATGTAAATCATGCAATGTATAACCAATGTCTAAAATGTTTAAGTGTCAAATGTAAATCATGTAATGTGTAATCAAAATGATATGTATGGCTAGTGAAATGCATCAACTAAACCATAGGTAAAATGCACAAAACAAAGTATTGAAGTAAAACTCGGTTTAAATCAAAGTTATGTTTTGTGGAAATGCATGCTATACTGATACGAACATCTATGCGGTGTTGTGAGAATGCATACATCCAAGCCTTGAGACTGTGGCGATAAACCCTTAAACAACTTAAAGGTCTATCTTGTTGTAAATGTATATCGAATTCGGTCATTCCTTTCATCCCCACCTACCCGAGATGTCCGGAACGGGAGTTGTCAATTCCTATGGTACCACTACCTACTAACGAACGGCGTAGCTAATGTTAATGAATGTATTGTTCCATTGTAAACAACCCAAATGTCATAACAAAATGTAAGCATGTGATGAAAACAACTGTACTAAGTATGCAACAAATGAACATACATAGCATGTGATATGATGTGAAACGATGTACTAAGTATGAACTAAATGGACATACATAGCATAAAATGTAATGTAAAACAATGTACTAAGTATGCACACAATGGGCACACATAGCATAAAATGTAATGTAAAACAATGAAATCATGTACTATAAATGTACTAATGAACATAGCAAGTATATGATGTGAAAACATGGAAAGCACGAAAGTAACAAGTAGGCACATGTGTTCCACCCCAAAATGTTTGGAAAACAGTAAAAGAGGGGTCTATGTACTCACTTGAGATTGCTCAGAAGTCCTAAGATAACCACCAAGTAATGCTAGAGATCACGGAATCAAACTACACCTAATATAGGTAACTATGTTAATAAACCGGACCTAAATCGGAGGATTTAGATAGAATGAGGGTTCGCAAACCAAACGAGTGTGGAGACTCGTGTAATATGTTTTAACAAAGCCCACATACTAAATGAAACCTAACCTAAGTGCTTACGACCCATTACGACCCGTTTAGGTAGCTTATGCTACTTTAACGCGTCGTTCGCGTGAAACGCGTTCAGATCGCCTAACTAGTCCTATGATAAGTAAAATATGCCTTAACATGTCTAATATGGTTGTCAAATCAGTTTAGATGTCAAAAGTTATGTTACATATGTTTAAAATGAATTTTGGCATCAAAGGGGTATTTTGGTAATTTACCTAAGGCATATAAACTACCTATCATACAACTACTTAAACGTCGTGACCATAAGGTATAACCTCGGAAGGTTATTCCCTATATACTATGGTCACCTAATGTGTTTGGTCGGATCCTAATGATCGACCAAATGGGTCGGGTTCGAAGGTATAAGCGATTTATTAGATCGCTTACCCTTACGACCCTAGACAACGTGGTAATCATTAGGCATAGTCACAAGGGACTATAACCATCGTGATTACAATCACGTTGCGAAGTTCAAACGAACTTCGCATTGACCATAAACTAGTCAATGCAGAAAGTCAAACAAAGTTTGACTTTCGGACTCGAAAAGCAATAAAAGAACGAAGGAACACTTACAAAGGGTCCCCGAATGCTAATCTAGATCAAAATAGCTCAGGTATGAAACAAAGGTTTCAACTTAGAGCATAATTGATCAGATTCTAGTGAGAAATGAAGTTGGGGTATGTGGGTATTTATAGATTTCGGTCCACCGTTAGGATCGTTTCTTGGAGAAGAGGGAAAGATTTAGCCCGTACACTTGTCGTAATGTTGTGGTTACTGAATTTGGCCACCATAAGAGTTTAACATGTGGCACTTGACCTTTAAATTGTGTTAAAAATGGCTTTTTCTGATCAGAAGGGGCCTAGCGTGACGCTAGGGGGGCTAGGCGTCGCGCTAGGGTTCCCCTGATCAGCAAACACTTTCAAATGCTCACCTTTCAGTCCCCGTTGCGTATTAAGGCCATTTCCGACATGTTTAAGGCTCGTTAAATAATTTTCAAGGTTCCACAAGGATGCCTAAACATTGTGGTCATGAAACATGCTCAAAAATATGCCGGATGTCAGTTCGTTTGGTCGTATGATCGCGATGTTCGGTTAATTACGATGAAATGCGCATAAGCGCGAGAAACGATCTAAATTGCGTGACGAATGGATTTTTCTTATTTCAAACACTAAAATAAAATATTTTAGTGCTTACATAAATTTTTGGATGTCCAGATGTATTCAGAACGTAAGTTATGCGCGAAAGTGCAAACTTGTGCACTTTTTGACACTTTTAGTCCCTGAACGACCCAAAAGTTTATTTTAGCACACCGAACCCCTCAAAGCCTATTTCTAAGATATGTAAAGGATATTTAAGGTGTGTTTAACTTATGGTCATGTTCCGGAATGTTCGTTACTGTTCAAATTGGCATACTTTCGCAGTTTGTCAAGTTTAGTCCCTATAAACTAATTAACTTGTTTTTGACATACCAAAGCCTTCAAAACTTATTTCTAAGTTATGTAAAGGTTATTTAAGGTATGTTAAGTGTATGTCACTATTCCGGAGTGTTTGTTGCATTAAACTGGTTATATTTACGCATCGGTGCGCGTATAACCTTCCAGAAAGCGATTTAGAGTTTGAAATTGAACAAGAATTGATATGTGCAAAACGATACACATATTTATACAAATCCCAAGTATGAAATACAATATTTCATTGGTTTGGTATTTTTTTGATGGTCGCAGTGACCCAGGTGTCACAGTCTCCCCTACTTTAAGAAATTTCGTCCCGAAATTTAATCAGAGGAAACTTGTGAGAGCTTGAAAACATGAAGTTGAAAAGATCGAACAACATTGGTTAGGGTTCTGAACTTCTAGTAACCTTAATAACATTATGCTTGCAATGTAAGAGGGACACTTATATACAAGTATATAAAGCGCCATTGGTGCGTCTACCGTACCTCCATTACATCGTTCTCATTTTGTTATTGTCGTCGCTATCGGTTCTTACACATGATAAATCTTACTGGGTTTCTGTGCACTAAATTTCATAATTATGTATGCGTCCATAATTAGATAATTCCTTGCACAGTTTACACAGTCTATTTTATAATGTGTAGGGTAAAACCAAATGAACAATCCTGTGATGAGTGTGACTAGACCGCCATAGAGTCCTTTTAATTAAATCAATAAATGATCTAAATAGACTATCAAGGAGTCTGTTCAGCTACATCACTAGATGTCATTCTTTAACCAAATTGTGAATCAATATTTTTTACTAGACCACTAAAAGGGTCTCTTATGAATCATGGAGTGGTACTATATAATCCAAGGGTCTTAACTATTACATAGAAGCCTATTCAGGATTTAAGGTAGTACCTTTTTGAATATCCTACTACGAATCCCTCATATGGAGATATGAAAGATCCTGCGAGGATTTGGATAACGAATATCCAGAGTATAAAAACACAAAATGCATAAAAGAAAACATAAGATGAATAAACACATAGTCACATAACCACAAAATTGTTTGTTAATTTGTCTTGTTAATTACGTACATGCATTTAAAGCATACTAGGAATCCATTTCGTGGATTTCATTTGGTACTTTAAACGTTATCAAGAATCTAACTATAAAGATAGAAAGATTCAAAAAGAAAATTCGGTTTCGATTATTAGGAACCGAAATGTTCGAATTAAGGTACATAAGGAATCCAATTAAGGACTCTGATTTGTATGACAATTATCCACAAGGATCTAATTGTGAAGATAAAAAGATCCCATATGGATTTTAGAAGTTGGAGATGTTTTGAAACCTTGCACTGGATGTGCTTATGTCAAAACATGAAGTAAGAATGCTTATGAAGTTGAGATGTAACACCTGTGTCATTTCAACCATCAAACAAATGCCCAACCAATGAAATATTGTATTTCATACTTGGGATTTGTAAAAATATGTGTATCGTTTACACATATCAATTCTTGTTCGATTTCAAACTCTATATCGCTTTCTGGAAGGTTATACGCGCACTAATGCGTAAATATAACCAGTTTAAATGCAGCAAACACTCCGGAATAGTGACATATACTTAACATACCTTAAATAACCTTTACATAACTTAGAAATAAGTTTTGAAGGCTTTGGTATTGCAAAAATCAAGTTAAATCGTCTACAGGGACTAAAATTGACAAACTGCGAAAGTATGTCAATTTGAACTGTAACAGACCTTCCGGAACATGACCATAAGTTAAACATACCATAAATATCCTTTACATAGCTTAGAAATAGGCTTTGAGGTGTTCGGTATGCTAAAATAAACTTTTGTGTCATTCAGGGACTAAAAGCGTCAAAAAGTGCACAAGTTTGCATTTTCGCGCATAACTTACGTTCTGAATACATCCGGACATCCAAAAATTTATGAAAGCATGACTACATTATATTATAGTGTTCGCCTTAAGAAAAATCCATTCGTTTCGTCATATGGATCGTTTTTCGCGCTTATGCGCATTCCGTCGTAATTAAGCGAACATCGCGTTCGTACGACCAAACGAACCATCACCCGGCATATTTTTGAGCATGTTTCATGTCCACAATGTTTAGGAAACATTTTAGGGCCTTAAAGTTGGCTTTACGGGCCTTAGAAGTGTCGGAAATGGCCTTAAACATGTGCAGGGACTGAAACTGTCATTTTTCAAACATGTTTCTGATCTGACATGCTCAGGCGGCCCGCATTATGTTTGGCTGATCCTGAAGCGGGCCGCTTCCGCCTTCTGGACCAGATTAACTGCATTAACAGCTGTTTGCAGCTGTTTTAACCACAACCACACACTCACCACTTGCCTAATCAGCTGATAAGGATGGTTTTTAGCCACCATGAGTTTCCGACAAGTGTACGCCTTGGATCATGGCACGTTTTCCATGAAACGATCTTAACGGTTACCCAAAAACTATAAATACCCCACCCCCCATTACTACAAATGCACTAGAATTCTGATTTTAGAAACTCTAAGTTGAAACCATTGTTTCATACCTGAGATTCTTGAATCGGGATTAGCATTCGGGGACCCTGGGTTAGTATTCTTTCGTTCTTTTCCTTATTTTTACTGCTTTTCGAGTCAGAAAGTCAAACTTTGTTTGACTTTCAGCGTTGACCAGTAATGGTCAATGCGAAGTTCGTTTGAACTTCGCAACGTGAGTGTAATCACGTTGGTCATAGTCCTTTGGGACTATGCCCACTGATTACCACGTTGTCTAGAGTCGTAGGGTAGGCGATCTAATAAATCGCCTATACCTTCGAACTCGACCCATTTGGTCGATCATTAGGATCCGACCAAATACATTAGGTGACCATAGTAGGTAGGGAATAACCTTCCGAGGTTATACCCTATGGTCACATCGTTTAAGTAGTTGTATGATAGGTAGTTTATATGCCTTAGGTAAATTACCAGAATACCCTTTTCATGTATAATTGGTAATTTAGCATATGTAACCTAAACTTTTGTCACATAACTGATTTTGCAACATGTTTAGGCATATAACACTTGTCATAGGACTAGTTAGGCGGTCCGAACGCGTTTCACGCGAACGACGCGTTAAAGTAGCATAAGCTACCTAAACGGGTCGTAATGGGTCGAAGGCACTTAGATTAAGGTTTCATTAGTATGTAGGCTTTGTTAAACCATATGACACGAGTCTCTATACTCGTTTGGTTTACGAACCCTCATTCTATCAGATCTTCCGTTTTAGGTCCGGTTAATTAACGTAGTTACCTATTTAGGTGCCGTTTGATTCCGTGATCTCTAGCATTGCTTGGTGGTTATCATAGGACTTCTGAGCAATCTCAAGTGAGTACATAGACCCCTCTTTTACTGTTTTCCAAACTGTTTTGGGGTGGAACACATGTGCCTACTTGTTACTTTCATGCTTTCCTGTTTTAACATCATATACTGCTATGTTCGTTAGTACATTATAGTACATGATTTCAATACACTTTATGCTATGTATGTCCATTATGTGCATACTTAGTACATTGTTTTTCATTGCTTTTCTGTTGCATATGCTTATCCAGCATATGAACACATTATACTACATATTGAACCGTTGTAAACATTTGACTATGTGAACCGTTTGTATCTGTGATCCGTTGATATCTGTGAACCGTTTGTATCTGTGAACCGTTTGTATCTGTGAACCGTTTGTATCTGTGAACCGTTTGTATCTGTGAACCGTTTGTATCTGTGAACCGTTTGTATCTGTGAACCGTTTGTATCTGTGAACCGTTTGTATCTGTGAACCGTATTTGACCATACATAAACATTTCTACTATTGTTAAACATTACTTTGGTGGTTTGGTTTGATTAAATGATTAAGTAACGATACGTGTGTAATATGATACAAGCATGGTGGATACGCCGCTGGTACTTCCTATATATAAGTGTTTGTATGGTATTACATATTGTAGCGTTATTTGGATCATTTCAGTTTGATACATATAACATTTTATACAAATAACATACTTTTCACAAGACATTGTTTTACAAACAACTTATCTTATACAAATCCATTTTACTATGGTTATTCATTTAACCATACATTATTCATTTATTTCTACATATCATCTGATCTTATCGATTTTCAAATGATTTACAAAACAAAGCAAATAACAAGGTTCATGACTAAACATTTTCTCAAACATAAGTCATGAAGCCTATTTTCACAAAACCTATGTATCTCACCGGCATTTTTATGCTGACGTACCATATTTTCACATGTGTTTTTCAGGAGCTGTTGCATAAGATGATCAAGATACACTTAGGCGGACATGGGCCTTAGTGACAATAAAAGATGCAGACTAGTTAATTATGTTGTATTTCCATGTTTGTTTAGACATTGTAACACTTATATTGAATAAAACGAAACTTTAATTTCCAAGGTTGTGAAACATTAATTCTGTTACAACACTCCCCGACGTTTCCGCCACGTTTTGTATGTTCCACGTGGTCGGGGTGTGACAGAAAAGATGGTATCAGAGCTTATGGTTATAGGGAATTAGGTTATTAGTAATGCTTTGACCTAGTCTATAACCTTTCTAGGACCCTAACGCAAGTTTACTTGCGTTTAGTCATAAAACATACCGTCACCTATCCTTAGGCGACTACCACAACAAGAACATAAATTTCAAAACCGCTTCGAAAACTAATCATCTGTTCTAGGATGATTGATTACTAGGTTTTGAACCCTCTATTGTAAGGTTTTGAACTCTCTATTATAAGGTTTTGAACCCTTTGAGTTTTCAAAAGCTCGTCAAGGTTTTGGGTTTTAAATAATGTGAACACGTGCAAACTGGAAGGGTGAATGCCTGTATTCTGGGTTTTCTGTCTAGGCAAGCACTTCGTATACATCTCATCAGACGCGAGACCAGTTGTGCTTACCTGGGAATTCTTGGGATGAGTGTTCACTTATAGGCGAGCATGTCTTCATGATACATTATTTTTGACTCATCTACTTTGATTAGTCACTATGTGTCGTTTGTTGCTTTGTAGTAACAAACAAAGGACCACTATCCTTGCTTTCAGCAGATTTGTTCATCTCATTCTTTTCGTCTATTTCTCTCACTCGTTTCCTTTCATGTTTCCTCTTTTAGAATGCCTCCTCGACGCGAAAACCAGATAGCGACTGCCGAGCTGGCAGAAATCATTGCGCAGCAAATGGCTGCTCAATTCCCAAACCTCTTTGCTCTATGGAATCAAGCCAACAACAACAACAATGGTCCATGCAATTTCAAGAGTTTTAACTCGGAAAAACCACTCAAGTTTAGTGGTTCTGAGGGAGCGACCGGGCTTCTTCAATGGTTCGAGAGCATTGAGAATACTTTCCGCCACGTGCAGTGTCCTGACAATCGCAAGGTCGAGTTTTCTACGAGTGTGTTCCAGAAGAGGGCCCTTACGTGGTGGAACGGGGTTATGAGAGATCGAGGTGCAGAAGTTGCTCTAGCACAGACGTGGGCCGAACTTAGGGCTCTCATGATGAAGGAGTTTTGTCCTCGTCACGAGATCAGAGCTTTGGAAAGGGAATTTTGTCACACCCCGACCACGTGGAACATACAAAACGTGGCGGAAACGTCGGGGAGTGTTGTAACAGAATTAATGTTTCACAACCTTGGAAATTAAAGTTTCGTTTTATTCAATATAAGTGTTACAATGTCTAAACAAACATGGAAATACAACATAATTAACTAGTCTGCATCTTTTATTGTCACTAAGGCCCATGTCCGCCTAAGTGTATCTTGATCAATCCTATGCTTCATTTCCTGAAACACATGTGAAAATATGGTACGTCAGCATAAAAATGCCGGTGAGATACATAGGTTTTGTGAAAATAGGTTTCATGACTTATGTTTGAGAAAATGTTTAGTCATGAACCTTGTAATTTGCTTTGTCTTTGTAAATCATTTGAAAAACAATAAATTCAGATGATACATATAAATAAGTGAATAATGCATGGTTAAATGAATAGCCATGTAAAAATGAGTTTGTATAAGTTAAGTTGTTTGTAAATCAATGTCTTGTGAAAAATATGTTATTTGCATAAAATGTTCTATGTCTCAAACTGAAATGATTCAAATAACGCTACGACATGTAATACCATACAAACATTTATATATAGGAAGTACCAGCGGCGTATCCACCATGCTTGTATCATATTACACCCGCATCGTTACTTAATCACTTAATCAAACCAAACCAACAATGTAAATTGTCCATGTATAAATGAATTTGTCAAATGTATTGAATAACATGTCATAATGCATGATCAATGTAAATCATGTAATGTGTAACCTAAATGATATGTATGGCTAGTGAAAACGCATCAACTAAACCATAGGTGAAATGCACAAAAACAAGGTATTGAAGTAAAACTGTGTTTAAATCAACGTTATGTTTTGTGTAAATGCATGATTAATGTCAATCATGTTAAAATGTCTATGTCTAATGTCTATGTCAAAATGTCCTGTATGGCTAGCGAAATGTGTCAACTAAACCATATGCACAAGAACATAGTATTGAAGTAAAACGTAGTTTAAATCAACATTATGTCTTGTGAAAATGCATGATCAAGGTCAATCATGTTAAAATGTCTATGTCTAATGTCTATGTCAAAATGTCCTGTATGGCTAGCGAAATGTGTCAACTAAACCATATGCACAAGAACATAGTACTGAAGTAAAACGTAGTTTAAATCAACATTATGTCTTGTGAAAATGCATGATCAAGGTCAATCATGTTAAAATGTCTATATGCATGCTATACTGAATATGTACATTTATGTGGTGTTGTTCCAATGCATACATCCAAGCCTTGCGACTGAGGTGATAAACCCTTAAACAAATTAAAGGTCTATCTGAGTAAATATCAACGAATTCGGTCATTCCTTTCTGTCCCCTTTCCCTGGGATGTCCGGAACGGGAGTTGTCAATTCCTATGGTACCACTACCTACTAACGAACGGCGTAGCTAATGTTAATGAATGTATTGTCCCATTTAACAAACCAAATGTCATACCAAAATGTAAGCATGTGATGAAATTAAAATGTACTAAGTATGCAACAATGAACATACATAGCATGTGACGTGATGTGATGTAAAACAATGTACTAAGTATGAACTAAATGAACATACATAGCATAAAATGTCATGTAAAACGATGTACTAAGTATGCACGCTATATACATACATAGCATAAAATGTCAATGTAAAACGACGTACTATAATGTACTAACAAACATAGCAGGTATATGATATGAAAACAGGAAAGCATGAAAGTAATAAGTAGGCACATGTGTTCCACCCCAAAACAGTTTGGAAAACAGTAAAAGAGGGGTCTATGTACTCACTTGAGATTGCTCAGTAGTCCTTGAGTAACAACCAAACAATGCTAGAGATCACGGAAATCAAACGTCACCTAATATAGGTAACTATGTTAATTAACCGGACCTAAATCGGAAGATTGGGTAGCATTAGGGTTTGTAAACCAAATGAGTGTAGGAACTCATATGATATGGTTTAACAAGCCTACATGCTAAATGAAACTTAACCTAAGTCTTATCGACCCATTACGACCCGTTTAGGAAGCTTATGCTACTTTAACGCGTCGTTCGCGTAAAACGCGTTCGGAACGCCTAACTAGCCCTATGACAAGTGTTATATGCCTAAACATGTTACATAATCAGTTATGTGGCAAAAGTTTAGGTTACATATGCTAAATTACCAATTATGCATGAAAAGGGTATTCTGGTAATTTACTTAAGGCATATAAACTACCTATCATACAACTACTTAAACGATGTGACCATAGGGTATAACCTCGGAAGGTTATTCCCTACCTACTATGGTCACCTAATGTATTTGGTCCGATCCTAATGATCGACCAAATGGGTCGAGTTCGAAGGTATAGGCGATTTATTAGATCGCCTACCCTACGACTCTAGACAACGTGGTAATCAGTGGGCATAGTCCCAAAGGACTATGACCAACGTGATTACACTCACGTTGCGAAGTTCAAACGAACTTCGCATTGACCATTACTGGTCAACGCTGAAAGTCAAACAAAGTTTGACTTTCGGACTCGAAAAGCAGTAAAATAAGGAAAAGAACGAAAGAATACTAACCCAGGGTCCCCGAATGCTAATCCCGACTTCAAGAACTCAGGTATGAAACAATGGTTTCAACTTAGAGCTCTCAAAATCAGAATTCTTGTGAGAAAATGCAATGGGGGTGTTGGGTTATTTATAGTTTTCGGTCCACCGTTGAGATCGTTTCTTGGAAAAGGGGAAACGATCAAGGCCGTACACTTGTCGGAACCTTATGGATGCTTAAAATGGTTCTTATCAACATGACTAAGCAAGTAGGAACATGTGGTGGGGGTTTAAACAGCTGA
Source organism: Helianthus tuberosus (assembly GCA_030545235.1). Lineage (NCBI taxonomy): Eukaryota > Viridiplantae > Streptophyta > Magnoliopsida > Asterales > Asteraceae > Helianthus > Helianthus tuberosus. The sequence continues at coordinate 120,640,201 of CM060396.1, read as the reverse complement.
AAACAGGCTGTTTAAACATTGTATCTGGTCAGAAGACCCCCTGCGCATCGTAGCCAAAAAGGGCCTGCGCATCGTAGGGGTTATCTTTGGCAGATTTACACTTTTGGTCCCTGCAGTGCAATAAGGTCATTTTTGACACGTTTAAGGCCCGTTAACCCCATTTCAAAGCTCTAAAATGAAGTTAAAGTATAGGGAACTTAAAATGTGTTCAAAAATATCTCGGATGTTGGTTCGTTTGGCCGTACGAACGCGATGTTCGGTTAATTACGACGGAATGCGCATAAGCGCGAAAAACGAACCAAATGACGAAACGAATGGATTTTTCTTAAAGCGAACACTAAAATATAATATAGTCATGCTTATATAAATTTTTGGATGTCCAGATGTATTCAGAACGTAAGTTATGCTCGAAAATGCAAACTTGTGCACTTTTTGACACTTTTAGTCCCTGAATGACCCAAGAGTTTATTTTAGCACACCGAACCACTCAAAGCCTATTTCTAAGCTATATAAAGGATATTTAAGGTGTGTTTAACTTATGGTCATGTTCCGGAATGTCTGTTACAGTTCAAATTGGCATACTTTCGCAGTTTGTCAACTTTAGTCCCTGTAAGCGATTTAACTTGATTTTGCCATACCAAAGCCTTCAAAACTTATTTCTAAGTTATGTAAAGGTTATTTAAGGTATGTTAAGCCAATGTCACTATTCCGGAGTGTTTGTTGCATTAAAATGGTTATATTTACGCATCGGTGCGCGTATAACCTTCCAGAAAGTGATTTAGAGTTTGAAATTGAACAAGAATTGATATGTGCAAATGATACACATATTTTTACAAATACCAAGTATGAAATACAATATTTCATTGCTTTGGTATTTGTTTGATGGCCGTGAAGGCACAGGTGTTACAAATTTGATGATCTTAAGCAGGATAGCGGTGAGCATCGAGCCTACACGGACCGTTATGAGGAGTTAAGTCTGTTATGCCCAAACATGGTCACGCCTTTGGATAAGGCAATTGAAAAGTACATTGATGGCCTCCCTGATTCAATACAAGACATTTTGACTGGTAGCAACCCTACTACTGTTAGGCAGGCCATTGAGCTATCTGCAACCTTGACTGAATCGCAGATCAGGAAACGTAAGCTTTTCCGAAAGGATGACAAGAAACTGGTCGAGGAATCGAAACCAATCGAGGAATCAAAGACCATGGATGAACAGACTGGATCCTCTAAGAAGTCAAAGAAGCGAAAGGCTTCTCAGAACTTCGCCGTGGTTACTCACAATGATCAAGCCGTCCCCAACCAACCAGCTCAACCCCCTGCTAGGAAACCCTACAACGGAACTGCACCCTTGTGCAACCAATGTGGCCTACATCATTATGCTGGGGTGAAGTGCCGCACATGCCAAGATTGCGGACTTATAGGTCATACAGCTAGGGTTTGCCCAACCGCAGCTGCACCAAATCAAACTGGCAATAATCCTGCTCAAGCTCGATTTCCACCGGGATCTTGCTACAACTGTGGCGAGATGGGCCATTTTCGTAGGAATTGCCCAAGGCTTGCTAATGCAAATCCAGCGCAGGGATGAGCATATGATCTACCAGAAGACAACGTCGTTTAGAAATAATTACGTCTTATGTATTATCTTCTTTTGTTGTCAAGATCCAAGAAACAGTTGTTATCGTTGTTTATAAATAAATCTTTTATTTACATTGCAATGTATTTATGTGATTGTATGTATAAACAACATATCCCCTACAATACCGACAATCAAGGAACCGCATTCCTTGAAGAACAGACTACTCCCAAATTTCTTCCATTGTATGATCTCTTGCGTTTTTCACGAAAATCCTAAGTACCCGTTTCTTCCAAGAGAAACGAAGTACGAGGTGCCAAGTTAATAGCAATCAATAACAAGATAATAACAATTAAACAATTATGTGGTTATGTGCTTATGTGTTATCTTTTATGTGTCATGTGATTCAAATTATATTATCCAAATCCTCGTAGAATCTTACATATCCTTGTGCAAGAGATTCATAGTAGGATACCCAAAAGGTACTACCTAAAATCCTTAATAGACTTCTACGCTGTAGTTAAAGTCCCTTGGATTATAAAGTACTGCTTCATAATTAGATCCCTTGAGTGGTCTAGTTAAACTGGATGATACAAGCTGAAAGGACTCCTTGGTGGCCTAATTAAGAAGATCCTCTGTAGATCTAATTAAAAAGGACCCTATGGTAGTCTAGTCACCGTAATCACTAGTTCGACATCCTTCCCCACAACATTATAAAACAAACTGTGCGGACTGTGCAAGGAATTACGTAATTATGGATGCATACATAATTATGGAATTTAGTGCACGAAAATCACAGCAAGTTCTATCATGTATCTAGAGTTAACCCTATTCATTTCCAATTCTGATGAAGCATCCGTTGAGGAAAAATGAACTAGCTATTCATTTTTCACTTCTGAAGAATATCCGTTGAGGAAATGAATATCCGTTGTTTATCTTTTCATTTCCATTCTGAAGAATAACCGTTGAGAAAAATGAATTATCCATTCATTTTCATTCTGAAGAATATCCGTTGAGGAAATGAATACCTGTTGTTTATCTTTCATTTCCAACTCTGAGGAAATAACCGTTGAAAATGACTCCGTTAGTTCATTTTCGTTTCTGAAGATTTATCCGTTGTGGAGATGAATATCCGTTGTGTAATCCTTCATTTCCAACTCTGAGGAAATAACCGTTGAAAATGACTCCGTTAGTTCATTTTCGTTTCTGAAGATTATCCGTTGTGTAGTCCTTCATTTCCAACTCTGAAGAAATAACCGTTGAAAATGACTCCGTTAGTTCATTTTCGTTTCTGAAGATTATCCGTTGGGGAAATGAATATCCGTTGTGTAGTCCTTCATTTCCAACTCTGAAGAAATAACCGTTGAAAATGACTCCGTTAGTTCATTTTCGTTTCTGAAGATTATCCGTTGGGGAAATGAATATCCGTTGTGTAGTCCTTCATTTTCGTACCTGAGGAAACAACCGTTGAAAATGACTCCGTTATTTCATTTTCGTTTCTGAAGATTACCCGTTGAGGAAATGAATATCCGTTGATTTTTCTTTCATTTCAAACTCTGAAGAACAAACCGTTGAGGAAAATGACCCCGTTTGTTCATTTTCGTTCTGAAGAATATCCGTTGAGAGAAATTAATATCCGAGGATTTTCCTTCATTCCCAATTCTGACGAAGAATCCGTTGAGAAAAAATGAATCATCCATTCATTCTCACTTCTGAAGAATATCCGTTGAGGGAAATGTATATCCGTTTAATTAACTCCTTTATTTTCCATTTCCGAAGAAACCATTGAAGAAAATGACTCTGTTTGTTCATTTTCGCTTCTGAAAATTATCCGTTGAGGAAAATAACCAGATTATGTCCTACATATCTCTGGTGACTATTTGACACAAAGTCATAAACAGACTCCTACGAATTAATTTCGGGACGAAATTTCCTAAAGTAGGGGAGACTGTAACACCTGTGTCATTTCAACCATCAAACAAATGCCCAACCAATGAAATATTGTATTTCATACTTGGGATTTGTAAAAATATGTGTATCGTTTACACATATCAATTCTTGTTCGATTTCAAACTCTATATCGCTTTCTGGAAGGTTATACGCGCACTAATGCGTAAATATAACCAGTTTAAATGCAGCAAACACTCCGGAATAGTGACATATACTTAACATACCTTAAATAACCTTTACATAACTTAGAAATAAGTTTTGAAGGCTTTGGTATTGCAAAAATCAAGTTAAATCGTCTACAGGGACTAAAATTGACAAACTGCGAAAATATGTCAATTTGAACTGTAACAGACCTTCCGGAACATGACCATAAGTTAAACATACCATAAATATCCTTTACATAGCTTAGAAATAGGCTTTGAGGTGTTCGGTATGCTAAAATAAACTTTTGTGTCATTCAGGGACTAAAAGCGTCAAAAAGTGCACAAGTTTGCATTTTCGCGCATAACTTACGTTCTGAATACATCCGGACATCCAAAAATTTATGAAAGCATGACTACATTATATTATAGTTTTCTCCTTAAGAAAAATCCATTCGTTTCGTCATATGGATCGTTTTTCGCGCTTATGCGCATTCCGTCGTAATTAAGCGAACATCGCGTTCGTACGACCAAACGAACCATCACCCGGCATATTTTTGAGCATGTTTCATGTCCACAATGTTTAGGAAACATTTTAGGGCCTTAAAGTTGGCTTTACGGGCCTTAGAAGTGTCGGAAATGGCCTTAAACATGTGCAGGGACTGAAACTGTCATTTTTCAAACATGTTTCTGATCTGACATGCTCAGGCGGCCCGCATTATGTTTGGCTGATCCTGAAGCGGGCCGCTTCCGCCTTCTGGACCAGATTAACTGCATTAACAGCTGTTTGCAGCTGTTTTAACCACAACCACACACTCACCACTTGCCTAATCAGCTGATAAGGATGGTTTTTAGCCACCATGAGTTTCCGACAAGTGTACGCCTTGGATCATGGCACGTTTTCCATGAAACGATCTTAACGGTTACCCAAAAACTATAAATACCCCACCCCCCATTACTACAAATGCACTAGAATTCTGATTTTAGAAACTCTAAGTTGAAACCATTGTTTCATACCTGAGATTCTTGAATCGGGATTAGCATTCGGGGACCCTGGGTTAGTATTCTTTCGTTCTTTTCCTTATTTTTACTGCTTTTCGAGTCAGAAAGTCAAACTTTGTTTGACTTTCAGCGTTGACCAGTAATGGTCAATGCGAAGTTCGTTTGAACTTCGCAACGTGAGTGTAATCACGTTGGTCATAGTCCTTTGGGACTATGCCCACTGATTACCACGTTGTCTAGAGTCGTAGGGTAGGCGATCTAATAAATCGCCTATACCTTCGAACTCGACCCATTTGGTCGATCATTAGGATCCGACCAAATACATTAGGTGACCATAGTAGGTAGGGAATAACCTTCCGAGGTTATACCCTATGGTCACATCGTTTAAGTAGTTGTATGATAGGTAGTTTATATGCCTTAGGTAAATTACCAGAATACCCTTTTCATGTATAATTGGTAATTTAGCATATGTAACCTAAACTTTTGTCACATAACTGATTTTGCAACATGTTTAGGCATATAACACTTGTCATAGGACTAGTTAGGCGGTCCGAACGCGTTTCACGCGAACGACGCGTTAAAGTAGCATAAGCTACCTAAACGGGTCGTAATGGGTCGAAGGCACTTAGATTAAGGTTTCATTAGTATGTAGGCTTTGTTAAACCATATGACACGAGTCTCTATACTCGTTTGGTTTACGAACCCTCATTCTATCAGATCTTCCGTTTTAGGTCCGGTTAATTAACGTAGTTACCTATTTAGGTGCCGTTTGATTCCGTGATCTCTAGCATTGCTTGGTGGTTATCATAGGACTTCTGAGCAATCTCAAGTGAGTACATAGACCCCTATTTTACTGTTTTCCAAACTGTTTTGGGGTGGAACACATGTGCCTACTTGTTACTTTCATGCTTTCCTGTTTTAACATCATATACTGCTATGTTCGTTAGTACATTATAGTACATGATTTCAATACACTTTATGCTATGTATGTCCATTATGTGCATACTTAGTACATTGTTTTTCATTGCTTTTCTGTTGCATATGCTTATCCAGCATATGAACACATTATACTACATATTGAACCGTTGTAAACATTTGACTATGTGAACCGTTTGTATCTGTGATCCGTTAATATCTGTGAACCGTTTGTATCTGTGAACCGTTTGTATCTGTGAACCGTTTGTATCTGTGAACCGTTTGTATCTGTGAACCGTTTGTATCTGTGAACCGTTTGTATCTGTGAACCGTATTTGACCATACATAAACATTTCTACTATTGTTAAACATTACTTTGGTGGTTTGGTTTGATTAAATGATTAAGTAACGATACGTGTGTAATATGATACAAGCATGGTGGATACGCCGCTGGTACTTCCTATATATAAGTGTTTGTATGGTATTACATATTGTAGCGTTATTTGGATCCTTTCAGTTTGATACATATAACATTTTATACAAATAACATACTTTTCACAAGACATTGTTTTACAAACAACTTATCTTATACAAATCCATTTTACTATGGTTATTCATTTAACCATACATTATTCATTTATTTCTACATATCATCTGATCTTATCGATTTTCAAATGATTTACAAAACAAAGCAAATAACAAGGTTCATGACTAAACATTTTCTCAAACATAAGTCATGAAGCCTATTTTCACAAAACCTATGTATCTCACCGGCATTTTTATGCTGACGTACCATATTTTCACATGTGTTTTTCAGGAGCTGTTGCATAAGATGATCAAGATACACTTAGGCGGACATGGGCCTTAGTGACAATAAAAGATGCAGACTAGTTAATTATGTTGTATTTCCATGTTTGTTTAGACATTGTAACACTTATATTGAATAAAACGAAACTTTAATTTCCAAGGTTGTGAAACATTAATTCTGTTACAACACTCCCCGACGTTTCCGCCACGTTTTGTATGTTCCACGTGGTCGGGGTGTGACATGAGATGCTTGATATGTCAAGACGACATATGAAGCAGAATTTGAAGGTTAAGTCAATGTATGAAGAAACTATTTTTGAAAACTATGCATGGGGTTCTTTTAAAAATGTGTTTAACGTTTTTGAAACCTTATATATAATACTTTTGAAATCATAAAGTAGGTGTATTAGGTAGATATATTTACAAAATGTTTTAAAATCATGCGAGATGAATTTTGAAATTATGTATAAGGTTTTTGAAAATATGAATGATGCTTTTCGAAATCATGCACTTGATAAGAAAATGTACTGTGTTAATATTGTTTTCAGACTATATGAAACATTTTGAAATTATGAAGGTTGTTTTTGAAAGCATAGCCAATGTTTTTGAAATAACATAGCCAATGCATTTAAAAAAAAATGTTTTCAAACTATATGAAATGTTTTGAGATCATGAAGATTGTTTTTGAAATACTTGTACTGTGTATGTTAAAAATCAAAACGTAATGGGTATGAGATTTGAAGATATCCTTAGTTATCTAACCAAGGATGTAATGGCATAGATGTGCAAAAAGCACGATTTACTCATAATTTCCCTTTATTTATTGTACTTCGTCTCCCGGGATGAAACGAGTACTTAAAATTTTCGAGGGAATCATGAGCGATCATTTGAAAGAGAGAATCACAAGAGTAGTTTGTAAGGAACATAGTTCCTTAATGTAGGTATTATAGGGAAAAGCCATAAACACATGTAATTATACTTGTATATCAGAATTGCGAACAACAACTTTTATTTATGAACGAGACATATTGTTTCACAATACACGAAAACAAAAGAAACAAAGGCATAAGACAGCAACATCCTTTGTTCAGCCGAATGCTCATCCAAGGGTTGGATTTGCATTAGCAAGCTTTGGGCATTTGTTCCTGAAATGGCTTGTCTCGCCACAGTTGTAGCACGATCCAGGCGGAAAGCGAGCTTGAGTAGGGTTGACTTGGGGTTGAGTAGCAGCAAGGTTTATAGCAGCTTTGTTTTGGATAGCAAAGCGGCATGTGTTGACCAAATGTCCCCTCCGTCCACAGTAGGTACATTTGGAGCAGGGTATGAGGTTTGAATGATGTCGGTTGCATCGTTTGCACAAGGGAGCAGTTCCTTTGTATGCCTTCCTAGCAGGGGGTTGAGCTGGTTGGTTGGGGACGGCTTGATCATTGTGAGCGACCACGGCGAAGTTCTGAGAAGCCTTTCGCTTCTTTGACCTCTTAGGGGATCGTTCATCCATGGTCTTTGATTCCTTGGTTGGTTTCTTGGCTGGTAGTGATGGCTTGACTTCTGCTTCCTTTGGTGACTCTTGAGTGGCTTCATTGTTGAGACGAGACATGGCAATTCCTAATTCCACAGTCTTCAGAATCACTTCGCCTATTCGCTGGGCAAATTTGGCTGTTTGCTCGGACATTTGACCGTTGCTGACAAGAAGAGACATTCTAGAAGAAAATGAAAGACATAGGAAGAAACAAGTGAAACGTCATCGGATAAACAATGCAGAATGGTAATGCATAAGAATTTGCGATCATTTGTTTGTTACCTAAGGCAAACAAATGAGACGGTGACAAATCAAAGTAAGCGGATCATATTAATGTATTACTGAAGACATGCTCGCCTATAAGTGAACACTCACCCCAAGAGTTCCCAGGTAAGAGTGACTGGTCCGATTATGTGGATTTGTACGAACACTCTAGCCTTAGACAGAAAACTCAGGATACAGGCATTCACTCTTCCAGTTTGCACGTGTTCACATTATAAGACCCAAACTTTGACTAGATTTTGAAAACTTAGAGGGTTCAAAACCTTATAACAGAGGGTTCAAAACCTTACAATAGAGGGTTCAAAACCTAGTAATCAATCATCCTAGAACAGATGATTAGTTTTCAAAGCGGTTTTGAAATTTATGTTCTTGTTGTGGTTGTCGCCTAAGGATAGGTGACAGTATTGTTTTATGACTAAACGCAAGTAAACTCGTGTTAGGGTCCTAGGAAGGTTATAGACTAGGTCAAAGCATTACTAATAACCTAATTCCCTATAACCATGAGCTCTGATACCAACTTTTCTGTCACACCCCGACCACGTAGAACAACAAAACGTGGCGGAAAACGTCGGGGAGTGTTGTAACATAATCATTGTTTCATAACACATGGAAATTGAAATATTGTTTTATTGATTTAAAAGAGTTACAATGTCTTGACAAACAAAGAAAAATTTACATAAATAACTAGTCTTGCATCTTTTATTGTCACTAAGGCCCAAGTCCGCCTAAGTGTATCTTGATAAATCCCATCCAACATATCCTGAAACACATGTGAAAATAGGTACGTCAGCATAAAAATGCCTGTGAGATACATAGGTTTTGAAAAAATGAGATTCGTGACTTATGTTTAAGAAAATGTTTAGTCATGAACCTTGTAGTTTGCTTTGTTTTGTAAATCATTTGAAAAGTGATAAATAAACCCAAGGATATATATGTATAAAAGAATAATACATGGTTAAGTGAATAACCATGTGAAATGAGTTTGTATAAATTAAGTTGTTTGTAAAACAATGTATTGTGAATAGTATGTTATTTGTATAAAATGTTATATGTCCAAACTGAAATGATTCAAATACGCTACAATGTGTAATACCATACAATCACTTATATATAGGAAGTACCAGCGGCGTATCCACCATGCTTGTATCATATTACACACGCCTCGTTACTTAAATCACTTACCCAAACAAACCACCAATGTAATATGTCTATGTTTAAACCAAGTGCCAAATGTATTGAATAATATGTCAGAATGTTTATGTCAAGATGTAAATCATGCAATGTATAACCAATGTCTAAAATGTTTAAGTGTCAAATGTAAATCATGTAATGTGTAATCAAAATGATATGTATGGCTAGTGAAATGCATCAACTAAACCATAGGTAAAATGCACAAAACAAAGTATTGAAGTAAAACTCGGTTTAAATTAAAGTTATGTTTTGTGGAAATGCATGCTATACTGATACGAACATCTATGCGGTGTTGTGAAAATGCATACATCCAAGCCTTGAGACTGTGGCGATAAACCCTTAAACAACTTAAAGGTCTGTCTTGTTGTAAATGTATATCGAATTCGGTCATTCCTTTCATCCCCACCTACCCGGGATGTCCGGAACGGGAGTTGTCAATTCCTATGGTACCACTACCTACTAACGAACGGCGTAGCTAATGTTAATGAATGTATTGTTCCATTGTAAACAACCCAAATGTCATAACAAAATGTAAGCATGTGATGAAAACAACTGTACTAAGTATGCAACAAATGAACATATATAGCATGTGATATGATGTGAAACGATGTACTAAGTATGAACTAAATGGACATACATAGCATAAAATGTAATGTAAAACAATGTACTAAGTATGCACACAATGGGCACACATAGCATAAAATGTAATGTAAAACAATGAAATCATGTACTATAAATGTACTAATGAACATAGCAAGTATATGATGTGAAAACATGGAAAGCACGAAAGTAACAAGTAGGCACATGTGTTCCACCCCAAAATGTTTGGAAAACAGTAAAAGAGGGGTCTATGTACTCACTTGAGATTGCTCAGAAGTCCTAAGATAACCACCAAGTAATGCTAGAGATCACGGAATCAAACTACACCTAATATAGGTAACTATGTTAATAAACCGGACCTAAATCGGAGGATTTAGATAGAATGAGGGTTCGTAAACCAAACGAGTGTGGAGACTCGTGTAATATATTTTAACAAATCCCACATACTAAATGAAACCTAACTTAAGTGCTTACGACCCATTACGACCCGTTTAGGTAGCTTATGCTACTTTAACGCGTCGTTCGCGTGAAACGCGTTCGGATCGCCTAACTAGTCCTATGATAAGTAAAATATGCCTTAACATGTCTAATATGGTTGTCAAATCAGTTTAAATGTCAAAAGTTATGTTACATATGTTTAAAATGAATTTTGGCATCAAAGGGGTATTTTGGTAATTTACCTAAGGCATATAAACTACCTATCATACAACTACTTAAACGTCGTGACCATAAGGTATAACCTCGGAAGGTTATTCCCTATATACTATGGTCACCTAATGTGTTTGGTCGGATCCTAATGATCGACCAAATGGGTCGGGTTCGAAGGTATAAGCGATTTATTAGATCGCTTACCCTTACGACCCTAGACAACGTGGTAATCATTAGGCATAGTCACAAGGGACTATAACCATCGTGATTACAATCACGTTGCGAAGTTCAAACAAACTTCGCATTGACCATAAACTGGTCAATGCAGAAAGTCAAACAAAGTTTGACTTTCGGACTCGAAAAGCAATAAAAGAACGAAGGAACACTTACAAAGGGTCCCCGAATGCTAATCTAGATCAAAATAGCTCAGGTATGAAACAAAGGTTTCAACTTAGAGCACAATTGATCAGATTCTAGTGAGAAATGAAGTTGGGGTATGTGGGTATTTCTAGATTTCGGTCCACCGTTAGGATCGTTTCTTGGAGAAGAGGGAAAGATCTAGCCCGTACACTTGTCGTAATGTTGTGGTTACTGAATTTGGCCACCATAAGAGTTTAACATGTGGCACTTGACCTTCGGAGAGTGTTAGGGGCTGCTAACTTGTGTTAAAAATGGCTTTTGCTGATCAGAAGGGGCCTAGCGTGACGCTAGGAGGGCTAGGCGTCGCGCTAGGGTTCCCCTGATCAGCAAACAATTTCAAATGCTCACCTTTCAGTCCCCGTTGCGTATTAAGGCCATTTCCGACATGTTTAAGGCTCGTTAAATCATTTTCAAGGCTCCACAAGGATGCCTAAACATTGTGGTCATGAAACATGCTCAAAAATATGCCGGATGTCAGTTCGTTTGGTCGTATGATCGCGATGTTCGGTTAATTACGATGAAATGCGCATAAGCGCGAGAAACGATCTAAATTGCGTGACGAATGGATTTTTCTTATGTCAAACACTAAAATAAAATATTTTAGTGCTTACATAAATTTTTGGATGTCCAGATGTATTCAGAACGTAAGTTATGCGCGAAAGTGCAAACTTGTGCACTTTTTGACACTTTTAGTCCCTGAAAGACCCAAAAGTTTATTTTAGCACACCGAACCCCTCAAAGCCTATTTCTAAGCTATGTAAAGGATATTTAAGGTGTGTTTAACTTATGGTCATGTTCCGGAATGTTCGTTACTGTTCAAATTGGCATACTTTCGCAGTTTGTCAAGTTTAGTCCCTATAAGCGAATTAACTTGTTTTTGACATACCAAAGCCTTCAAAACTTATTTCTAAGTTATGTAAAGGTTATTTGAGGTATGTTAAGTGTATGTCACTATTCCGGAGTGTTTGTTGCATTAAACTGGTTATATTTACGCATCGGTGCGCGTATAACCTTCCAGAAAGCGATTTAGAGTTTGAAATTGAACAAGAATTGATATGTGCAAAACGATACACATATTTATACAAATCCAAAGTATGAAATACAATATTTCATTGGTTTGGTATTTGTTTGATGGTCGCAGTGACCCAGGTGTCACATGTAATTAACCGGAAATCATACCTGGGGTATTAGCTGCATCGTTAGCAGCGGGTCTGGCATTTCCCATAGTATTAGCTCTAGGGTTAAACTTAGGGCACTCTTTAACCAGGTGGCCTGCATCTCCACAATTGAAACAGAGACGTTCGGCTCGACGACAGACCCCGCTATGAGGTTTCCCGCAAGTGGCACAAGGAGGGTCACGGTATTGTGGCAGGTTTCGTTTGTCTTGTTGTATCTGATTGTCCTAACTCCTGTCAAAACGGTGCCTACGGTCTCGAGATTGATCATTGCCACCTTGAAATGAAGAATTACTATGGTTATCTTCCCTTGGTCGCTTACGATTATCATCTAACGCCCTCTGGCGATGCTTCTTATCATTATCCAAGTTTTTGACCGCATCAACAATCTCATTAATATCAGCGAAACGAAGATTCAGAATAAACTTCCTATCACGGTCACATATAGCCCACTTGAAAGTGTTGGTTTGCTGCTCTAGCGTACCTGCAGTCGGACCTAAAAAGTTGACCAACCGACAGAAACGAGTTTTAAACTCCATAATAGGCTCATCGTCCCCCTGCATAATAGAGGAATACTCTCTTAGATATTCATTGCGGTCAACATCAGTGAAATATTGCTGATAGAACAATGTGCGAAACTCATTCCAGGGAAGTGTGGCTGCATAATTATCTCCTCCACGAGCATTCTTCAAAGTCTTCCACCATCTATGAGCATCGTCCTCCAATTTGTAACTAGCAAGCCTGACTTTGAATTCCTCATTCACACCCAACACTTCAAAGTTTTTCTCCATATGAGCAATCCAGTTTTCCGCCTCGACGGGAGTGGCAGCGGTACTAAACGATTTTGGCTTTAACTTTTGGAAGCGATCAAGCCAATCATGAATGGCAACAGGAGGGTTAGCATTTCCGCCTTGAGGGCCGTTGTTGTTATTACCCCCTTGTGGTCCGTTGTTGTTATTACCTCCTGGTGGTCCGTTGTTGTTATTTTACTGAAGCTGTTGCAACAAGTTAGGAACCAAACCCGCGATAGCCGTATTGACAGCGTTAGCAATGAGGGTCTCAATAGGGATGTCGTTATTCTCGTTACGACGGTTGTTCATACTTCTTCTAGGAGGTATCTGAAAGGAGATATGTGTGTGTGAGGAGAAAATTTCAAATTATGTGAAGAAGAAAGAGAGATATCCTAACCCGACGTCTACCCATTAACTCACACGTTTAATTATTAATGTTAAAGTTTTCTACAGGAAAGAGCCTGGGCTCTGATACCATAATTGTAACACCCCGACCCGGATAGGGCTGACGTGTCACTATTACAGATATCAAAAACCAAACACAATTCATTTAACGAAGGAAAGTTGAGTCCGAAAGTTAAACAAAAGTCTTAAAACAGACCAAGAAATCCTAAGTCGTAATTAATTTGAATACTGAAATAAGTAAAAGTCTTTATTCTTGAACTGCATTTTACTCTCATCATCACTGGTTCCCCAAGTTCCCTCGATTACCTGACAACACAAAGACAACACAACAAAGAAAACTACGGCTGAGACAAAGGTTGCTCAGTAACGGAGAAAACAACAGTAAAAGTAAAGAACATGCATAATAAAGTATGAAAACCAAACAGACTTTATTTCAGACTTGAAACCAAACTTCTACGGAAACAAAACTGAACAGAGTCCGTGTCACACCCCGAAATTATCAGAGCTGGCGTGACTGGACTGGTATCTTCATTGCACAGCGGAAGTATTTGAGCTAAGACTTCTAGAAATTGAACGCCCGCTAAGTACTCGAAATCCCGTGGGTTCTCCTATTCCAACCGTTCCATAGCTTTGAAAATGCAACCTGAGAAAGAACATGCGAAAAAGTCAACATAAAGTTGAGCGAGTTCATAGTTTGTTTGTTTTGTATCAAATGCGTTGTAAAACACTTGTAATCTTGCATTTGAAAAACCAGTTTATGAGATCTTAATATCTCAAAGCATTTGAAATGTCGTCTTTGTATATCGGTAACGAAATGTTTTATGCTATGTTTATAAACCGATATATGTAACTGTTGAGTTCGTAAACCAGTAATGATATGTTTTCTGTCGTATCTGTAAACTGGTATTGAAATGATTTCTGTTATCTTTGTAAACCGGTATTGAAATGTTTTCTGTTATCTTGTAATCATGGTATGCTCTGATTCATTCATGGAGTCTGTTAAGGATCTATCAGTGGGTAGCGAGCCCCCTGACATAATGTACCATAAGCAAATAACCAAACCGAGAACACTTTGTCATCATTGGGATCACAAAAGCACTCCACAGTTAACAACTAGGAGTGGGGCGTGCCTCAAGCCCAATAGATCTACACCTTTTGCACCTTGGTCACTAAGTGATTAATGGTTACTAATGTAGTTTCCCTACTTATGCACATTGATCATGTCATCTACTCCGTAACTAACATACCAATAGTTTTAGCATGTATTTCCCCTCGATGTTTTTGAAAACAAAACATTGAAAACAGTGAAAGGAGGGACATGAACTCACATGGTTGTATCGTTTTTCGTACGCAGACCAACCCAGTCCTATTGTTGTAACTTGGACATTCCCGTCCCTAGTCATGAAAATCATGCACGTTTCGTAAATACGTACTTGTTGTAAGAACCGGTAAGTTTAGCTTAAACCTTTTCGTAAACCATTTGAGTTCGTTGAAATCATGTTGCGAAATGGTTTAGAAACATATGATTTTGTTTCTCGAAACATTGTGTTTTTGCAAAACTTGCATGTCTTTCCACCCCCGAAAACATTTATAAAAATGTAAAACAGTAAAAAAAGTGGGGGTTATGAACTCACCTTGACATTCCTGTGCAAAGCTAGCTTAACGTGATTCCGTAATATCATTCCAAGAATGTGAACTCGCTAGCGTGCAGCTAAAGCATTCCTAATCAAGGAATAATTATAAGTTTCTAATTAAACGTAGCTAAACTACGTGTCCGAGCTCTACCGAATCGTTAACTAAACGATTCTAGGGTAGTGTTATCTTGACTTAGAATAACCAATCGATGGTTATTTGATCCCGATTATATTCGGGATAAAACTAAGTCTCGAGATCGACTTAGTTTTTGAGTGTTTTAGAATATATATATATACGTTTATGTTTACAATCAAAAATATTGATACGAAGTCATGTTAGTTGTCGCGAGTAGAAGGCGTAAACAAATAAAATGTGTATATATATATATATATATATATATAAATATGAAATCTGTACTCCTGAAATGAACATATACGACTGTATTCGTGTTACAAGTATAATCGGATTCTAGACGATTTAAATAAGTATAACAATTATATTTATTTCATAAAATTTTCGAATGCTTAATCCTTTGAAATTCAAATTCTGAATTCCGTCGTTTGAATTAAATATAAACATTTATATTTATTTTATAATAGCATTCGGAAATATCAATGTTTGAATAAATATAGATAATTATATTTATCTAGATAGGTGTCGGGTTTCGTTAAGTTGTAACTCGCGTGTTGTCGAAATGTTATAATTTTAGTTTATAAGTTATAAAACGTCACTAAAATAAACATACTTTTATATTTATTTTATAAGAAACTTAGACTTCGATAAGTTTCGTAAAGAATTAAACACGTTTTATAACTCGGGTTTTTAGCGAAAATCGGACAGAGTTTCCTCTGTTTTTGGGATAACCTCGACATCCAAGTTCGATATTTTAATCAAAACGCAACAATTTTCAACAATTTTTCATTAACATAGACACTATATGTGTATAATTTTCACTAAAAACGCACAGAACAATTTTTCAAAACGTAATAAGCCGCAAATGTATAAGTGTAAACTAATCGGGTCGAGCTCGGTTTGCGTAACTATAAAATCTAATGTAAACTACTCTCTACGCTTAAAACTTTACCAAGTCTCGTGGCGACTCATTTGACCGCCGTTGACTGCCGTTGACTGGGGTTTGACCAGAACTTGAACCTGTTGAACCGAATATTGACCGAAAGTTGTTCGCGTTAACTGTGTTTGACCGTGATTAACCCGACATGGACCAGACTTTCCGAAGCTGAACTGAGCACCCCAAATCAAAACTAAAATTCCGAAACTGACCAGACATGGCATTGACTAGGTTGACCGTTTGTTGACCCGAGTTGACTCGGGTGTTGACCGAGTCGACTCGGTCTGACCTGATGTTGACCCGAACATCGAACCAAACCTGTGAACCGAATCTGAGTTGAACAATCTGAGTTGAACGAATCTGAGTTAAGCCAAAACTCAAGCTGAACCAAAACAAAACACTACTGCCGCCGCCGTAGGTCGCCGACGTGGCTCCGACGGCCACCACCATCGTCGGTCACCACGGTTTCTCATCGGAAAAGAGACACCCTGTCGCCATCGCCGCTGAAACATCATCATCATCATCAGATCCGTCGGAGTTTTGTCGGAGCAGCCGTTCCTTCTCCGCCATGAGACACCACCCAACCCCACCATACCCCCCCCCCATCCATCGTCGTACGTCGCGGCTGCTGCGTCTGTGTGCGCCGCCACCACCAAGCGGTGGTGGCCGTTTGTTTAATTAGAGAGAAGGAGGGGTGAGTGAGAGAGGAAGGACGATGGTTGTGTGTGTGTGTGGGGTTTGCCGGTACAAGAACGGCCGCCGGCATCTCCGGCTCCGTCGCCAGAGTAGATGACGCGGGAGTGAGAGCACTGGTGTCGGCTGCAAGTGTTTCAGCTAGGGTTTTGGGCAAAAATGAGAAAATGAGAGGGACAAGGGCTTTATCTATGTAGGGTTTTCAAGTTGGCTTGGGCCCAAGGCCCGTTAGCCCGTGTCTTGAGTTTTCGTGCGGTCCGTTAACGTTTTTGGAGCCCGTTTTTGCACCCGAACGTTGTGTAATGTCGTAAAACAAGATTTTAGGGTCAAAACACTTAGAATTATGTCGTATATTGTTATTAGACGCGTATGCTCTTCGGTCGCGTTTCTCGTTCATGTTTGCGTTTGTGACATACGGAAGCGCAATAAATTCGAAAAAATAAATTTATAAATATACGATACGCGTATAAAATTCATTATTTTTGGCATTGTCAGTATTTTGTTCGGTTTTCGTTCGTTACCGTTTAATATTCAACGGTTTTCTCACAAATCCACATACGCGCACCGTAAGGTAGGTAGGCATTCCAAGAGCCTAATTAAGTTAATACGTGTCTTAAACACTAGTTATTATCGTCTAAACGTTTGTTAATCACGTAATTAGAAGCCGTTAATTACCGGTTGTCACATTCTCCCCCTGTTACAGAAATTTCGTCCTCGAAATTTAGACTATGTTATCTCCTCAGAGTTGTGTTGTTCGCAGGTAAGTCCGAATAATACCCAAGTGTGTATATATATATATATATATATATTTATATATATATATATATATATAAATATGAAATCTGTACTCCTGAAATGAACATATACGACTGTATTCGTGTTACAAGTATAATCGGATTCTAGACGATTGAAATAAGTATAACAATTATATTTATTTCATAAAATTTTCGAATGCTTAATCCTTTGAAATTCAAATTCCGAATTCCGTCGTTTGAATTAAATATAAACATTTATATTTATTTTATAATAGCGTTCGGAAATATCAATGTTTGAATAAATATAGATAATTATATTTATCTAGATAGGTGTCGGGTTTCGTTAAGTTGTAACTCGCGTGTTGTCGAAATGTTATAATTTTAGTTTATAAGTTATAAAACGTCACTAAAATAAACATACTTTTATATTTATTTTATAAGAAACTTAGACTTCGATAAGTTTCGTAAAGAATTAAACACGTTTTATAACTCGGGTTTTTAGCGAAAATCGGACAGAGTTTCCTCTGTTTTTGGGATAACCTCGACATCCAAGTTCGATATTTTAATCAAAACGCAACAATTTTCAACAATTTTTCATTAACATAGACACTATATGTGTATAATTTTCACTAAAAACGCACAGAACGTAATAAGCCGCAAATGTATAAGTGTAAACTAATCGGGTCGAGCTCGGTTCGCGTAACTATAAAATCTAATGTAAACTACTCGCTACGCTTAAAACTTTACCAAGTCTCGTGGCGACTCATTTGACCGCGGTTGACTGCCGTTGACTGGGGTTTGACCAGAACTTGAACCTGTTGAACCGAATATTGACCGAAAGTTGTTCGCGTTAACTGTGTTTGACCGTGATTAACCCGACATGGACCAGACTTTCCGAAGCTGAACTGAGCACCCCAAATCAAAACTAAAATTCTGAAACTGACCCGACATGGCATTGACTAGGTTGACCGTTTGTTGACCCGAACATCGAACCAAACCTGTGAACCGAATCTGAGTTGAACAATCTGAGTTGAACGAATCTGAGTTAAGCCAAAACTCAAGCTGAACCAAAACAAAACACTACTGCCGCCGCCGTAGGTCGCCGACGTGGCTCCGACGGCCACCACCATCGTCGGTCACCACGGTTTCTCATCGGAAAAGAGACACCCTGTCGCCATCGCCGCTGAAACATCATCATCATCATCAGATCCGTCGGAGTTTTGTCGGAGCAGCCGTTCCATCTCCGCCATGAGACACCACCCAACCCCACCATACCCCCCCCATCCATCGTCGTACGTCGCGGCTGCTGCGTCTGTGTGCGCCGCCACCACCAAGCGGTGGTGGCCGTTTGTTTAATTAGAGAGAAGGAGGGGTGAGTGAGAGAGGAAGGACGATGGTTGTGTGTGTGCGTGGGGTTTGCCGGTACAAGAACGGCCGCCGACATCTCCGGCTCCGTCGCCAGAGTAGATGACGCGGGAGTGAGAGCACTGGTGTCGGCTGCAAGTGTTTCAGCTAGGGTTTTGGGCAAAAATGAGAAAATGAGAGGGACAAGGGCTTTATCTATGTAGGGTTTTCAAGTTGGCTTGGGCCCAAGGCCCGTTAGCCCGTGTCTTGAGTTTTCGTGCGGTCCGTTAACGTTTTTGGAGCCCGTTTTTGCACCCGAACGTTGTGTAATGTCGTAAAACAAGATTTTAGGGTCAAAACACTTAGAATTATGTCGTATATTGTTATTAGACGCGTATGCTCTTCGGTCGCGTTTCTCGTTCATGTTTGCGTTTGTGACATACGGAAGCGCAATAAATTCGAAAAAATAAATTTATAAATATACGATACGCGTATAAAATTCATTATTTTTGGCATTGTCAGTATTTTGTTCGGTTTTCGTTCGTTACCGTTTAATATTCAACGGTTTTCTCACAAATCCACATACGCGCACCGTAAGGTAGGTAGGCGTTCCAAGAGCCTAATTAAGTTAATACGTGTCTTAAACACTAGTTATTATCGTCTAAACGTTTGTTAATCACGTAATTAGAAGCCGTTAATTACCGGTTGTCACATTCTCCCCCTGTTACAGAAATTTCGTCCTCGAAATTTAGACTATGTTATCTCCTCAGAGTTGTGTTGTTCGCAGGTAAGTCCGAATAATACCCAAGTGTGTGTATATATATATATATAAATATGAAATCTGTACTCCTGAAATGAACATATACGACTGTATTCGTGTTACAAGTATAATCGGATTCTAGACGATTGAAATAATTATAACAATTATATTTATTTCATAAAATTTTCGAATGCTTAATCCTTTGAAATTCAAATTCCGAATTCCGTCGTTTGAATTAAATATAAACATTTATATTTATTTTATAATAGCGTTCGGAAATATCAATGTTTGAATAAATATAGATAATTATATTTATCTAGATAGGTGTCGGGTTTCGTTAAGTTGTAACTCGCGTGTTGTCGAAATGTTATAATTTTAGTTTATAAGTTATAAAACGTCACTAAAATAAACATACTTTTATATTTATTTTATAAGAAACTTAGACTTTGATAAGTTTCGTAAAGAATTAAACACGTTTTATAACTCGGGTTTTTAGCGAAAATCGGACAGAGTTTCCTCTGTTTTTGGGATAACCTCGTCATCCAAGTTCGATATTTTAATCAAAACGCAACAATTTTCAACAATTTTTCATTAACATAGACACTATATGTGTATAATTTTCACTAAAAACGCACAGAACGTAATAAGCCGCAAATGTATAAGTGTAAACTAATCGGGTCGAGCTCGGTTCGCGTAACTATAAAATCTAATGTAAACTACTCGCTACGCTTAAAACTTTACCAAGTCTCGTGGCGACTCATTTGACCGCGGTTGACTGCCGTTGACTGGGGTTTGACCAGAACTTGAACCTGTTGAACCGAATATTGACCGAAAGTTGTTCGCGTTAACTGTGTTTGACCGTGATTAACCCGACATGGCATTGACTAGGTTGACCGTTTGTTGACCCGAACATCGAACCAAACCTGTGAACCGAATCTGAGTTGAACAATCTGAGTTGAACGAATCTGAGTTAAGCCAAAACTCAAGCTGAACCAAAACAAAACACTACTGCCGCCGCCGTAGGTCGCCGACGTGGCTCCGACGGCCACCACCATCGTCGGTCACCACGGTTTCTCATCGGAAAAGAGACACCCTGTCGCCATCGCCGCTGAAACATCATCATCATCATCAGATCCGTCGGAGTTTTGTCGGAGCAGCCGTTCCTTCTCCGCCATGAGACACCACCCAACCCCACCATACCCCCCCCCATCCATCGTCGTACGTCGCGGCTGCTGCGTCTGTGTGCGCCGCCACCACCAAGCGGTGGTGGCCGTTTGTTTAATTAGAGAGAAGGAGGGGTGAGTGAGAGAGGAAGGACGATGGTTGTGTGTGTGTGTGGGGTTTGCCGGTACAAGAACGGCCGCCGGCATCTCCGGCTCCGTCGCCAGAGTAGATGACGCGGGAGTGAGAGCACTGGTGTCGGCTGCAAGTGTTTCAGCTAGGGTTTTGGGCAAAAATGAGAAAATGAGAGGGACAAGGGCTTTATCTATGTAGGGTTTTCAAGTTGGCTTGGGCCCAAGGCCCGTTAGCCCGTGTCTTGAGTTTTCGTGCGGTCCGTTAACGTTTTTGGAGCCCGTTTTTGCACCCGAACGTTGTGTAATGTCGTAAAACAAGATTTTAGGGTCAAAACACTTAGAATTATGTCGTATATTGTTATTAGACGCGTATGCTCTTCGGTCGCGTTTCTCGTTCATGTTTGCGTTTGTGACATACGGAAGCGCAATAAATTCGAAAAAATAAATTTATAAATATACGATACGCGTATAAAATTCATTATTTTTGGCATTGTCAGTATTTTGTTCGGTTTTCGTTCGTTACCGTTTAATATTCAACGGTTTTCTCACAAATCCACATACGCGCACCGTAAGGTAGGTAGGCGTTCCAAGAGCCTAATTAAGTTAATACGTGTCTTAAACACTAGTTATTATCGTCTAAACGTTTGTTAATCACGTAATTAGAAGCCGTTAATTACCGGTTGTCACATTCTCCCCCTGTTACAGAAATTTCGTCCTCGAAATTTAGACTATGTTATCTCCTCAGAGTTGTGTTGTTCGCAGGTAAGTCCGAATAATACCTAAGTGTGTATATATATATATATATATATATATATATATATATATATATATAAATATGAAATCTGTACTCCTGAAATGAACATATACGACTGTATTCGTGTTACAA
Organism: Helianthus tuberosus; assembly: GCA_030545235.1. Taxonomy (NCBI): domain Eukaryota; kingdom Viridiplantae; phylum Streptophyta; class Magnoliopsida; order Asterales; family Asteraceae; genus Helianthus; species Helianthus tuberosus. The sequence continues at coordinate 120,618,343 of CM060396.1, read as the reverse complement.
GTATAATCGGATTCTAGACGATTGAAATAAGTATAACAATTATATTTATTTCATAAAATTTTCGAATGCTTAATCCTTTGAAATTCAAATTCCGAATTCCGTCGTTTGAATTAAATATAAACATTTATATTTATTTTATAATAGCGTTCGGAAATATCAATGTTTGAATAAATATAGATAATTATATTTATCTAGATAGGTGTCGGGTTTCGTTAAGTTGTAACTCGCGTGTTGTCGAAATGTTATAATTTTAGTTTATAAGTTATAAAACGTCACTAAAATAAACATACTTTTATATTTATTTTATAAGAAACTTAGACTTCGATAAGTTTCGTAAAGAATTAAACACGTTTTATAACTCGGGTTTTTAGCGAAAATCGGACAGAGTTTCCTCTGTTTTTGGGATAACCTCGACATCCAAGTTCGATATTTTAATCAAAACGCAACAATTTTCAACAATTTTTCATTAACATAGACACTATATGTGTATAATTTTCACTAAAAACGCACAGAACGTAATAAGCCGCAAATGTATAAGTGTAAACTAATCGGGTCGAGCTCGGTTCGCGTAACTATAAAATCTAATGTAAACTACTCGCTACGCTTAAAACTTTACCAAGTCTCGTGGCGACTCATTTGACCGCGGTTGACTGCCGTTGACTGGGGTTTGACCAGAACTTGAACCTGTTGAACCGAATATTGACCGAAAGTTGTTCGCGTTAACTGTGTTTGACCGTGATTAACCCGACATGGACCAGACTTTCCGAAGCTGAACTGAGCACCCCAAATCAAAACTAAAATTCTGAAACTGACCCGACATGGCATTGACTAGGTTGACCGTTTGTTGACCCGAACATCGAACCAAACCTGTGAACCGAATCTGAGTTGAACAATCTGAGTTGAACGAATCTGAGTTAAGCCAAAACTCAAGCTGAACCAAAACAAAACACTACTGCCGCCGCCGTAGGTCGCCGACGTGGCTCCGATGGCCACCACCATCGTCGGTCACCACGGTTTCTCGTCGGAAAAGAGACACCCTGTCGCCATCGCCGCTGAAACATCATCATCATCATCAGATCCGTCGGAGGTTTGTCGGAGCAGCCGTTCCTTCTCCTCCATGAGACACCACCCAACCCCACCATACCCCCCATCCATCGTCGTACGTCGCGGCTGCTGCCGCTGTGTGCGCCGCCACCACCATGTGGTGGTGGCCGTTTGTTTAATCAGAGAGAAGGAGGGGTGAGTGAGAGAGGAAGGACAATGGTTGTGTGTGTGTGTGGGGTTTGCCGGTACAAGAACGGCCGCCGGCATCTCCGGCTCCGTCGCCAGAGTAGATGACGCGGGAGTGAGAGCACTGGTGTCGGCTGCAAGTGTTTCAGCTAGGATTTTGGGCAAAAATGAGAAAATGAGAGGGAATAGGGCTTTATCTATGTAGGGTTTTCAAGTTGGCTTGGGCCCAAGGCCCGTTAGCCCGTGTCTTGAGTTTTCGTGCGGTCCGTTAACGTTTTTGGAGCCCGTTTTTGCACCCGAACGTTGTGTAATGTCGTAAAACAAGATTTTAGGGTCAAAACACTTAGAATTATGTCGTATATTGTTATTAGACGCGTATGCTCTTCGGTCGCGTTTCTCGTTCATGTTTGCGTTTGTGACATACGGAAGCGCAATAAATTCGAAAAAATAAATTTATAAATATACGATACGCGTATAAAATTCATTATTTTTGGCGTTGTCAGTATTTTGTTCGGTTTTCGTTCGTTACCGTTTAATATTCAACGGTTTTCTCACAAATCCACATACGCGCACCGTAAGGTAGGTAGGCGTTCCAAGGGCCTAATTAAGTTAATACGTGTCTTAAACACTAGTTATTATCGTCTAAACGTTTGTTAATCACGTAATTAGAAGCCGTTAATTACCGGTTGTCACAACTGGAACATAAACGAACACATATCGAAACATATCAAACGTATATAGATGTCACACTACGTGACTACACTTAAAATAACTTAAGTCACGTCAGACGGAAGCACCCACGAGCCTAAATAACCAAACAGGTACACAGCTAGCTAGTCCATGCACCTATGAGACGGTGTGTGCGGTGTGCACCCATTGTTCCATCTCCACAAACCAAACCAAACCAAACCAAACCAAACCAAACCAAACCAAACATGCTCGGGTGACAGAGTACAAAAACTAAAGCCATTTACAGGCAACTGAACATAATGCTAACGAGAACATGCAGCAATGATTACAATTACTACGGTATATTACATGCTATAATGAAACTTATCAAATGTTCAATACGGATATGAGACGATTGATGGAAATAGACAAAATTCGTACTTCAAAGTAACGAACATGATAGAAACATAAAAAAATGAGAAGACCAAAGAATCCGTACCAAGAGTAACGAAAATAAAATTATACTATGATGTAAACGTAACAGAATCCGTACCTTTGTTAGCAAGCAAAGTAAAAATCCACAGATAAAGTCGTCCTCAAAATTTATGCAAACCTCAACTAATCGAAGAGAGAGAGAGAGAGAGAGCAGAGCAATCGAGTGGGTGGCGTTTGTTCCATTTGAGTTTTGTAGCGGCAGTATCGTAACGGATCACGTGTGGATTATGGCTGTGCCATCGGCTCGAATCGATTGCTGTGGCGGCGGCCAGAATCGGAAGGAATGGCGATGGCTAGAATAACTGATCGACAGTGGTCGCAAAACGACGGACACAAAAGGCAGACGATGGCAGTGATAAAGTTGCAGATCTCGCGGCGGCGCGGATGTGTGAAGCTAGAACTACGGTGCGACAGAGTGCGAAGACGGGGCGACGGCTTTTACAGATGCAGGAAGAGGAACAAGAGTGTGGTGGTGAGTTCGCTATATGCGTCAAAATCTCCGGTTCTTAATCAATAATGGAGGAAGACAAAGGTGTTTGTAATCGAATTTATATGAAATCGTAAGAGTGGAAACTTGTGAGAAATATATTATTCTAATAATTAATGACGATTACGAAATTGATACGGTTTGAAACTTTTGTGGCGAAAATCCCGGTTGAAAATTTTGAATTCCAAAACTTACAAAACAATCAAGATGCAATTGATTTCATTTAAATTTTCACTAAACCCCCTTAATTTATATGCAACATATTAAACGATCTTTTAGTTTCCTTTAAATTTTAAATAGCACTAATCCTAAGTATATGAAACATTTGTTATAATTAATTTCTAGCATTTACTTAATCAGTTATTTTATAAAAACAATATACAATATCGTTAAATAATCTCTATTAAATAAGAGGCACCGTTTAAACGATAATCGTTGAGTCGAACATAGAATGTATTGAATTCACTAGAACCTACATAAATAATTGATATTTATTACATTAGGGTTATAAAAGTTTTGTATGTTACAAAAGCACTACTTGGTACTAGTTATCACCAAGAGTGTGGCTGCCCGAAAACCCATTAGATCTAACCTTTTGTTCTACGGTCTTAGTATGTACACGATTAATGGTGCTTATGTTACCCTATTCGTGACATGATCTATTGTGTCATTCCTTAGTTTAATGTACCTCTTGGTACTTGTATTTTCCTGTAGTTTAGAAAACTAGAATTCGTGTGTATGCATATTTTGAAAAACTAGGGTGTTACACCCGCGCTTCGCGGCGGGGCGACCCGATTTTTGATCCGATACAAAAGTATGTCGACACGTGTCTTACATCGACCGGAAAACTCGATTACAAAAATATTTAAAAAGTAAAAGGATTGTCAGTGTGAATGCTGAAAGTTGAGAAAAGACAAAAAAAAACAGAAGTTCATAACTAAAACCGGAAAAAGAACTAAAACCGGAAAAAGAAGAAAAAAAGAAAAGAAAAATTAAAGAAGGGTGTGTGAGAATCAAACCCACTACGTTGGGAAAAAGAAAAAAAAAGAAAAATGCGATTTAAAGAACAAAAGTTGAGGGGGGGTGGTGGTGGAAATAAAAAAAACAAAAGTTGAGGGGGGTGGTGGTGAACAAAAGTTGAGGAGGGTGGTCGTGGAAATAAAAAAAAACAAAAGTTGAGGGTGGTGGTGGTGGTGGAAATTCCACCGACATAGCCTTTTAATCTATATAGTAATACGCTTGTTTGAAAAACCGGTATAAAACATAAGCTTTTCGTAAACCATTTATGTCAGTTAAAACTTGCTTGTAAAATGGTTTAGAAATATGTAATTCTTGTATGCTTTGCAAAAAGTGCATGTCTTTCCACCCCGAAAACATTTAGAAAAATGTAAAACCGTAAAAGGTGGGGTTATGAACTCACCTGAATTGCCTTGTGCAAGGCTAGCTAATTACGACTTCGTGATGTCATTTCCAAGAGTTGACTTGCTAGCGTGCATTCTACCATATTCCTAACACGGAATATCTAATAAGTTTCTAAATAAAGGCGGTAACTAAACTACGTGCTACCGAGCTCTACCGAATCGTTAACCGAACGATTCGATGGTAAGTTGATAACTTAATGGAAATGACTAAGTTAAACTTTATCGCCCCGAGAAGTCGTTTGTGTATATAGGAATATTCGTACGAAAGTAATATATAATAAACTTGTATTATATATATTGCGTCTTGGATATATTTGCCATAATATACGTATATGCCGTTTCGGCGTTTGTAATAAATATAAAAAGTTATATTTATTTTGCGAAAGTATCATCGAGTTGTTTGAAGTTTGAAATAAATATAAAACTATATTTATTTTTATAAAGGAATTCGTGTGGTACGATATTTGAAATAAATATAAAAACTATATTTATTTTTATGAAACGAATTCGTGTCGCTTGATATTTGAAATAAATATATATACTATATTTATTTATAAAAGGATTCGAGTTCGTTTGAAATAAATATAATAATAACTATATTTATTTGTATAATAGTTTGCGTCGTCGTCGTTTTTGTAAGTTATAAAGTGTCCTTGTAAATAAATAGCCATTTGTAGTTATTTTATAAAAGTTACTTGATCCGTTGGGTTTGCTTTATAATAAAACATGTTTTATTTTACGGATTTTCTCAAAAAACGGGCAGAGTTTCCTCTGTTTTTAGATGGCCCCGACAACACAAGTTGTCGTTATATTTTCAAAATTCAACAAGATTCAACAATATTTTTGTATAATCAATTTATATAAACGAAATACTAAATAAATCCAAGTAAATATTAACTAAAAATTCGTTAATTTGTTCGGTTCGAGCTCGTTTTCACGAAAATAGTCAAAACTATAAAAAAATGTAAATATTAAATGCGTCGTTAATTTTTACCAAGTCTTCGCGTCGAAATGTCGAACCGCTTGACTGAGTTGACCGGTATTGACTGGTTGCCGTTGACTGAGTTGACTCGCTGAGTCGACTTGCTGAGTTGACTCAGTTTAACTGAGTCGACCCGACCCGCTTCATAAGCTGACCCAAACCGTCCGTGGACCCGTTGACTGCCTTGGACCGAACCGAACCGTGACACCCGAGCACCCGAACTAACCATCTGAGCTGAAGTTAAAATTTGAAACAAGACCCGCAACATGACTCGAACCGACCCGTATCTAAGATAGAGTGACATGTTGACTTGTGACTCTAACCCGTGTCTGAACATAAACACCACCATTTTCCGTCAACGGCGTCGCTAGCGCCAGACGGCTGTTGTGCCGTCGTCATCCACATCAACACCATCAAAAATTCTTCATCATCAATTCTAAGTCATCATCATCACCAAATTCAGAATTAACAGAAAACAGTGAGGAAGGGGGGGTTACCGTGAAACTTGTCGTGAAACAGACGCACCACCGCCACCACTCGCCGGAGTCCGCTACCGCCGCCGTGAGTCACCCCCACCATCGCCGTCGAAGCTCTGCCACCGGTCTGCCACCGCCACCGTCCCTCTCTGTCTTCACTCCTTCGATCTCTCTATTTCTCTTTCTTCGTTTTGTCATCGCACCACCACCATGACGGTGGTGGTGGTCGGCCGATTAAACAGATCGGTGGAAGGGGGTGGGGTTACAGGTGAGGTAGGTTACGGCTGAGGTGCGAGGGGGCAGCCAGTCGTCACCCAGCGCCGCCGCTGGTCGCCGGAATCGGAGGTGAGAGGGGTGATGCCGGAATCGGATGAGAGCAGGGTGTTTTATGTGTGAAATCGAGATGGATGGAGTGTGCAGCAGTTGATTCTGTTTTGTATGTTCATTTTATTTAGTAGACAAGAATAAGAGAGGATAAGGTTCTGGATGTTGGTTTGTGTGTGTGATTGAGAATGAAAGAAAATTGGGTGCAACACCCTTTATATAGAGATGTTGAGATCTCTCAAGAGATCTTGAATAGATTTTGTAGATCTTGTATAGATCCTATTGAGATTTTGAGCAGATTTTATAAGATTTTGCAAAATCTTGATAGGATTCTAATATCTTATGTGCAGGTTTAGTCTTGTGGGTTTTGGGCTTGGGCCCAGGGCCCACAAGCCCATCTCATGTGTAAGTGGCCCGTAATTCCTAAGAGACCCGCTATCAAAACCCGAAATCCATAGTTGTCGAAAGAATAAAATTTTTAAAATTAAAAAGGCATATAATAGTGGCGTTGTCAGTGTTTTGTACGGTATCAGTTCGTTGTTGCGTAATATTCAGCAGATTTCCTGTAAATCACCACACGCGCACTGTATAGTCTAATAAACGTTCCTGGGCACTCCAAGGGCCTAGTTAAGTTAATTAGCGTCGTAAACACCATTTATTATCGCGTTAATCACCTGTCAATCACGTAATCAAGAGCCGTAAATCACCGGTTGTCACATTCTCCCCCTGTTAATGAAATTTCGTCCTCGAAATTTAGACTATGTTAAGTCCTTAGAGTTACGTTATGCGTAAGTAAATACGAATAATGTCAAAGGAAACGAAACATACTGACCAAGTTAACAGGGGTCCAATAAAAGAGGAATTTCGAGCAATAGAATTCCAAACAAACATTCACAATATGCAAATGAATTCTAGAAACGATAACATCCACTAAGTGGAACTTAGAATCAACAAATTCAATGAAATAGTTTTGCATGAAACGCTCGATCGTGATTTGTCCAAGCTACAAGTTATACCGACTCCACAAGGTGTCGTAGTGATTTAAGTAATTCAATAATAGTGGTGACCGAACAAGTTCACCATGTTTGAAATCAAGTGAAAGTGCAATGAAGCAAGCGACATCATAAGATTTTCAATTGAAAATGGAACATCAAGAAATAATGTTTTCGATCGAAGATGAAGAAGCAATGGATATCGCAAAACTTTCGATCGATAATGAAAGAACCGTTAGGAGGTACACCGGAATATAAAATGAATTTGTGTACCATTGTCTTAACACACTATTGTATTAAGACTGCTGTAATATGATAAATCAAAGCGGATTTTAATCAAATCAATAAATGACTTATTGGAGTCGTAAACCAAGCAAGTCTACTACGACTCGGAACAAATGAAGCGCTTATTAAAATGAATTTGAATATGATGTGTTCAATACATCATATGGTGTCTTGAATTGAATAAGCGTAATGAACAAGTTCAAACAATTGAACTTGGTTTTGGCGCAAGCCGACAATAAATACATGTATCGACAAGGAAACTTTCGGCATGATCACAACGAAAAACCATGTATGTAATCTTGAAAAGAAAAGAAGTTTCAAGAAAGTGTGTTGACTTGATAACAAAGGAGCCAACAATTACAATAATGCAGGTCATTCGAATCACAAATCAATAATTAAATTTAGCGAAATAATATTTGAACTTTGATTAAATGCTTAATTAAAACGAAACCACATGCGTAACAAACGATGCATGCGTAACATATGAATTTTCAAGAAATGAAGCAATGAGTATTCGCTATGATGAAAGAAATGATCGTGATACAATGACTATGTAAAGGAGTAGAGATGCGAAAATCTACTCACTAGATGCAAAAGTCGGAATTTCAATAAAGAAATTTAAGGACTTTACCTGGGGTTGCATGTGATAACTGGTTGTTAGGTGACATTACCATGGAATGTCGAACATGGCATATTCGTCGTTATTGAGATAGGGGAATACGAAGGCATGCGTCTTCTTCTTAGCATGACTCGTGTCGTTTGCAGGACCGCGTGCCAAACTGCCGCTTCCTCGAAAGTCGTATGTGACGTACTTCAACCTCCGTTGATGTATAACTTAAGTTTCACGTATACCTGTGCACTAGCGTTTCGTTATGCGTAGGCTGCCTGCTCGGGAAGTTAAAATATCATAGTCAATATGGACAATAGTGTGTGCCCGAGTTAATAATCGCGGTTCCTACGTGATGACCTTTAATGAAATTCAACATAAGTTTCCGAAGGTCTTAAATGCATGTTTCCTAAACTCTCAGAGTTTTATGTACTGTATGTAATTGTTTTATGTACCGTGTATAAAAACCACTTTAGTGTATGTTTGAAAACAAAATTTTGACTGTTTGTTTTTCGGCAACGGTTGGGACCATATTCGAGTACTAAGCGTTCTGTACGCATTCAGGTTTTAATATTCTAAGTTCCCAGAGAAAAGGTGAGGTTAGAGCCTAGGTATCTCTACAGAAACCCTATTCGCTGTAACCTATAGCTCTGATACCAATCTGTCACACCCCGAAATTATCATAGCTGGCGTGACTGGACCGGTATCTTCATTGCATAGTGGAAGCAAATAAGCTAAGACTTCAAGAAAATTGAACGCCCACTAAGTACTCGACTCCACATGGTTCTCCTATTCCAACCGTGCCATAACTTTGAAAAGTAACCTGAGAAAGAAACATGCGAAAAATCAACATAAAGTTGAGCGAGTCCATAGTTTGTTTTGGAAAAGATTTAAAATAAATCTTTTTGAATAACCGGTTTTTGAAGTATTATTGAGAAAACGAATTTAAAATCATTTTCTTGTCATGTTATATCGAAACTCCGTATTTGTAACACATTATATTCGCAAAAACCTTGCTTTTGTAAACTCTTGTGTTTGTAAAACTTGTATAACCGTCAATGCCCACCCCGACATTGACAACATGTGTCACACCCCGAAATTATCAGAGCTGGCGTGACTGGACTGGTATCTTCATTGCACAGTGGAAGCAAAATAAGCAAAGACTTTCTAGAAATTGAACGCCCGCTAAGTACTCGATTCTCCAATGGTTCTCCTATTCCAACCGTGCCTCGACTCTGAAATGCAACCTGAGAAAGAAACATGCGAAAAAGTCAACATAAAGTTGAGCGAGTTCATAGTTTGTTGGTAAAAGATTTGAAATAAAATTTTGAATAACCGGTTTGTGAAATAATATTGAGAAAACGAATTTAGAAATCATTTTCTTGCCAAGTTATATGGAAACTTTGTATTTGTAACGCATTATGTTCGTAAAACCATGTATTTGTAAACTCTCGTATTCGTAATGTTCATATAACCGTCAATGCCTACCCTGACTTTGACTTCATGCTCGCATAATCCTACGCTTTGAATTTGTATAAACCTTTGTAAACGGTGTATGTATAAACCTTTGTAAAGGGTGTATGTATAAACCTTTGTAAACAGTGTATGAAAGTCCCTGGTATGTAGCAATAAGGAAAAAAAGAGATCACCAATGGTTTGCAAGGCCATTGATATGTGTGAAGTGATGCAGGAAGACTCAAACCTAGCAAATTTGTACCGGGTCTCGGCTGTAAGACACAGTCACCACTATGGGCCGCCCCGGCCTCATGGGTGTGGGCTCGCTACACCCAAATAGATCTATTACTCATGTCCCTCGGTCCTACAACGAAGATTAATGGCCTTTAGTAGCCGCCTACCCACTCACATGATCTAACGATGTATGAAAAGTCCCTCCTTAAGCTAACCATACCATGTATAAAAAGGTCCGTATAATTGTAACATGTATTTTACCCCAGCCTCTAAGGCTGAACCTCCCCGGCCTCTAAGGCTAACTCCCCAGTCTCTCTATATTATCACCAGACGATCCATCCCTAGTCATGAATATCATTCACATTTCGATAATAAGCATTTGTTTTGTAAAAACTGGTATATTTAGTATAATCCATTCGTAAACCATTTGAGTTCCTCGAAATCCATTCGTAATATGGTTTAGAAATATGAGTTTTCGTTCGTTCAAAAGCTTTGTATGTTCTTGCAAAACGTGCTTTGTCTAAAATATGCAGTCTTTGTTCATCGAGAACTTTGTGTGTTTTCTACAAAACGTGCATGTCTTTCCACCCCGAAAACATTTATAAAAATGTAAAACCGTAAAAATGTGGGGTTATGAACTCACCTGAATATCCTTGTGCAAAGCTAGCTAATTACGACTTTGTGATGTCGTTTCCAAGACTTGACTTGCTAGCGTGCATTCTACAATATTCCTAACACGGAATATCTTATAAGTTTCTAAATAAAAGCGGTAACTAGTCTACGTGTCACCGAGCTCTACCGAATCGTTAGTCGAACGATTCAACTGTAAGTAGTTAACTTATCGGAAATGATTAGGTCATATTTGATAAGTATCATTTATTGTCGATAATAACCAATAAGTCTTGAAAAGACTTGATTCCCGAGATATTTGAAAGCAAATAAATATTTATATCAACTATATAAATATATCGTTATGGTCGCTTGTCGACCCGATAAGTCGTTTGTGCATTTAGAAGTATTCGTATGAAAGTAATATATAATAAACTCGTATTATATATATTGCGTCCTGTATATATTTGCCAAAATATATGTATATGCCGTTTAGGCGTATAAAATAAATATTAAGAAGTTATATTTATTTTATAAAGGATCGTCGAGTTGTTTGAAGTTTGAAATAAATATAAAACTATTTTTATTTTTATAAGAGATTTCGTGTGTTGTACGATATTTGAAATAAATATAAAAACTATATTTATTTTCATAAAACGAACTCGCGTCGTTTGTTATTTGAAATAATCATATAACTATGATTGTTTTTATAACACGGAATCATGTTGTTTGATAATCGAAATAAATATATATATACTATATTTATTTTAGTAAAAGAAGTCGTATTATATGCATTTGAAATACATACGCATACGATACATATTTGTATAAACGAAATCGGATTATCGGCGTTTGAAAAAATATAAATAAGTATATGGTTTTTATAAGTCGAATTTCGAAGTTTAAAGTAACTTTATTTGTTATTGTACATAACTTTAGAATCACCGCCTTCGTAAGTTGTAAAGTGTCGTAGAAAGTAATTATGTATAGTTTTTCTAAAAGTTTATTTGAATCTGATAGTTTATTTTATAATAAAACGCGTTGTATATTACGGATTTTCTAAAAAAACGGGCAGAGTTTCCTCTGTTTTTAGGACTCCCCCGATAATCAAAGTTGTCGATATCTTTCCATAATTCAACAAAATTCAATTCACCATAAAGCTGACAATATATATTTTCATTAAAATGTCAAAACATAACTAATCTCTAAACGTTTTCGGTTTCGAGCTCGGTCGCGTATAAGTATTAAAAAAAAACATCTTGAAAGAAATAATTTGCTGCATTTAAACGTTACCGGGTCCTGAGTTGATCGGGTTTTGACTTGTTTGACCGCTGCTGACCTGAACCAGGTCCGTTGACTGTTGTTGACCGAGACTTGAAACCGAGCCAAATAACCAGCTCCACTGTCGTCGCTAACTGCGGCTGACCGACATCCGAAACTGACCCGAGACTTAAACATCACCGAGAACCCGAGCTGTGACTGAATCGGACAGAAATTGGTGTCGACAACCTGACCCGAACCAAAAATAACCATGTGAACCCAAAGCAAAACTCGAAACACTCTTTGAGCTGACCCAAAACGGAAACCACATACCTGAACTCGTCACCAGAAAACTTCGTCGGACCAAGAACACAGCCGCCTCGCCGTCGCCGTCATCCGCCGCCGAGTCCCGCCGCCGCTGCACTAGAGTCGCCGGCGTGCTTCTTCTTCTTCGATCTCTCTCTCCCTTCATCATCTCTCTCTCTCGTATGTCTCTTTCTCATCGTCGCGCCGCTCACCACCACCACCCGACGATGGTGGTGGTGGTCCGTTTCATCAACGAAAAAGGGGGGTGTAACAGGTGAAAGATGGAGGTTTCGGGGTGTGGTTGTCGGAATCACGAAGTTCGGCGAGGGGGGGGGGGGTTGTTTGCCGTCGGGTTACTCGATGCCGGAGCACCGGTTGTCAGGTGGTCGGCAATTCCGGTCACCGGAATGAAATCAGAGGGAGGGAGGAGACATAGGTGTGATTGTGGGTAGCTCTTGATTATGTGTGGGTGTATTGTTTATATATGAAGATCGAGAGAGGGGAAAGAGACAGACTTTAGGTCTGTGTTTTTCTTGTGTGTGTATAAATGTCTGCACAAATGAATTTGGGAGGGAGTAGACCCTTTTATATAGATTTTGTAGATTTTGTTGAGATTTTGTGAGGATTTCATAAGATCTTGATGAGATTTGTAAAGATTTTCAAGGATTGTAGAGATCTTATAGATTTTGATAGGATTTAGTTGTAGGTTTAGCTTGTGGGTTTTGGGCTTGGGCCCAAGGCCCACAAGCTCAATCCCCGTGTTTAAGCGGCCCGCAATTTCTACGAGACCCATTATTAAAACCCAAAATCATCGTAGCCTAGTAAAATAATATTTCAGAGTTAAAAACATGTAAAAATAATGTCGGTATCCGTCGTAGTCGCGTTCGTGCGTCGATAACTGTATTAATCGCGAAAAAAAATTACATCGTTGCCGTCTTAAATCCGTTTTTTTTTCGAGCCGGTTTCAACTACGATTGCTAAAATTTATATACAAAGCTAGAATATATCGTAAAAATTTAATATTTGTTGGCATTGCCAGTATTTCGCACGGTATCAGTTTGTTGTTGCATAATATTCAGCGGGTTTCTCTGTAAACCACCGTTCGCGCACTGTAAAGTCGGATAGACGTTCCTTGGCACTCTAAAGGCCTAATTAAGTTAATTTGCGTTGCGTTGTAAACACTATTTATTATTGCGTTAATCACGTAATTAAGAGCCGTAAATCCCCGGTTGTCACATTCTCCCCCTGTTACAGAAATTTCGTCCTCGAAATTTAGACTATGTTATCTCCTCAGAATTGTGTTGTTCGCAGGTAAGTCCAAATAATAACAAAGTGAATGACCGCGTAATCGAAACAAGACTTATTCGAATCATGTGAATTTAATGACATTCCTCAACAATAAGAACCCATCGGTTTAAAAGAAATGTGTTCCGGCAAATCGATGTCAAAGGAAACAAGTCGTATAGATACAGTTACTAGTGTGACTAAGTTAACAGGGATCCAACAATGAACAGGAACTTCGACCAATCGAATTCCATATGAACATTTTCAACATGTAAATGAGTTCTGGAAATAAGGACATCCACTAGATGAACTTAGAATCAACAAGCTCAAATGTAATAGTTTACACGAAATACTGGATCGTGATCAGCACAAGCTGCAAGTTATACCGACACCACAAGGTCTCGTAGTGAATGAAACAATTCAAATATAGCGGTGATCGAACAAGTATCACCTGTGTTTTGCATAAAACGCTCAATCATAATTAGCCCAAGCTACAAGTTTGTACTGACACCACAAGGTGTCGTAGTGATTTAAATAATTCAATAATAGCGGTGATCAAACAAATCCACCGTGTTTGAAGTCAAATGAAAGTGTAATAAAGTGAATCTGAAAGTTTGTTTCAAATGACATCATAGAATTTTCAATTGAAAGTGGAACATCAAAGAAATAATGTTTTCGATCGAAGGTAAAGAAGCAATGAATTTTGCAAAACATTCGATCGATAGTGAAAGAACCGTAAATAGGTACACCGGAATATAGAAATAAGTTTGTGTACCACTGTCTTAACACACGATTGTGTTAAGACTGTTGTAATGTGATAAATCAAAGCGGATTTAATCTAAATCAATAAATAAATAATTAAATCCGTGCATAAGATATGTAAACGAGTTTAGCGCAAGGTTCAAATAAGTGAAAATACCACCACAAGGTGCCGAAATCAACAAACAATTTAATGGAGTCGAATGCCAAACAAGTTTACTTCGACTCGGAACAAATGAAATACTTGTTAAAACGAATTTTGAATATGATGCTCCCAATACATCATATGATACTCTGAAGTGAATATGTGTAATGGACAAGTTCAAACAATTGAACTTGGTTTTAGCACAATCCGACAATAAATATATGTATCGATAAGAAAACTTTCGGCGTGGTCACAACGAAAAACCATGTATGTAACTTGAAAAGAAAAGAAATTTCAAGAAAATTGTGTTGACTTGATAACAAAGGAGCCAACAATCACAATAATGCGGGTCATTCGAATCACGAATCAATAATTAGATTTAGCGAAATAATATTTGAACTTTGATGAAATGCTTATTCGAAACGAAACCACATGCGTAACAATCAATGCATGCGTAACATATGAATTTTCAAGAAATGAAGCAAATGAGTATTCGCTATAATGAAAGAAATGATCGTGATACAATGACCATTATGAGGAGTAGAGATGTGAAAATATACTCATTAGATGCAAAAGTCGGAATTTCAATAAAAGAAATTTAAGGACTTTACCTGGGGTTTCATGTGATGACCGGTTGTTAGTTGACATTACCATGGAATGTCGATCATAGCGTATTTGTCATTAATAAGATAGGGGGACTACGAAGGCATGTGTCTTCTCCTTAGCATGACTCGTGTCGTTGCAGGATCGCGTGCCGAACCGCCGCTTCCTGATAGATAGTTTTCGTGCTGACCGGATTAGCATCATCGTTGAAATGCTCCACAGTGTCTTTTTGGTGACTTCACCTCGTAAGTCGTATGTGACGTACTTCAACCACCATTGACGTACATATTGAAGTTCGCGTATACCTGTGCACCAGCGTTTCGTTTCGCGTGGAATGCGATGTACTCCGACATTCGTTGACGTAAAATTTGAGTTCCATGTATTCTCGTGCACTAGCGTTTCGTTATGCGTAGGCTGCCTGCTCGGGAAGTCAAAATATCATAGACAATATGGATAATAATATGTGCCCGAGTTAACATTCGCGGTTCCTACGTGGTGACCTTCAATGAACTTCGACATAAGTTTTCGAAGGTCTTAAATGCATGTTTCCTAAACTCTCAGAGTTTTGTGTACTGTATGTAATTGTTTTATGTACCGTGTGTAAAACACCACAATAGCGTATGTTTGAAAACAAAATCTTGACTGTTTGTTTTTCGGCAACGGTTAGAGACCATATTCGAGTACTATGCATTCGGTATGTATTCAGGTTTTAATATTCTAAGTTCCCAGAGAAAAGTGAGGTTAGAGCCTAGGTATCACAACAGAAACCTAATTCCCTGTAACCTATAGCTCTGATACCAATCTGTCACACCCCAAAATTATCAGAGCTGGCGTGACTGGACTGGTATCTTCATTGCACAGCGGAAGCAAAATAAGCAAAGACTTTCTAGAAATTGAACACCCGCTAAGCACTCGATTCTCCAATAGTTCTCCTATTCCAACCGTGCCTCGACTTTGAAATGCAACCTGAGAAAGAAACATGCGAAAAAGTCAACATAAAGTTGAGCGAGTTCATAGTTTGTTGGTAAAAGATTTGAAATAAATCTTTTGAATAACCGGTTTGTGAAATATTATTGAGAAAATGAATTTAGAAATCATTTTCTTGCCAAGTTATATGGAAACTTTGTATTTGTAACGCATTATGTTCGTAAAACCATGTATTTGTAAACTCTCGTATTCGTAATGTTCGTATAACCATCAATGCCCACCCTGACTTTGACTTCATGCCCGCATAATCCTACGCTTTGAATTTGTATAAACCTTTGTAAACGGTGTATGTATAAACCTTTGTAAACGGTGTATGAAAGTCCCTGGTATGTAGCAATAAGGAAAAAAAAGAGATCACCAATGGTTTGCAAGGCCATTGATATGTGTGAAGTGATGCAGGAAGATTCAAACCTAGCAAATTTGTACCGGGCCTCGGCTGTAAGACACAGTCACCACTATGGGCCGCCCCGGCCTCATGGGTGTGGGCTCGCTACACCCAAATAGATCTATCACTCATGTCCCTCGGTCCTACGACGAAGATTAATGGCCTTTAGTAGCCGCCTACCCACTCACATGATCTAACGATGTATGAAAAGTCCCTCCTTAAGCTAACCATACCATGTATAAAAATGTCCGTATAATTGTAACATGTATTTTACCCCAGCCTCTAAGGCTGAACCTCCCCAGCCTCTAAGGCTAACTCCCCAGTCTCTCTATATTATCACCAGACGATCCATCCCTAGTCATGAATATCATTCACATTTCGATAATAAGCATTTGTTTTGTAAAAACTGGTATATTTAGTATAATCCATTCGTAAACCATTTGAGTTCCTCGAAATCCATTCGTAATATGGTTTAGAAATATGAGTTTTCCTTCATTCAAAAGCTTTGTATGTTCTTGCAAAACGTGCTTTGTCTAAAATATGCAGTCTTTGTTCATCGAGAACTTTGTGTGTTTTCTGCAAAACGTGCATGTCTTTCCACCCCGAAAACATTTATAAAAATGTAAAACCGTAAAAATGTGGGGTTATGAACTCACCTGAATATCCTTGTGCAAAGCTAGCTAATTACGACTTTGTGATGTCGTTTCCAAGACTTGACTTGCTAGCGTGCATTCTACAATATTCCTAACACGGAATATCTTATAAGTTTCTAAATAAAAGCGGTAACTAGTCTACGTGTCACCGAGCTCTACCGAATCGTTAGTCGAACGATTCAACTATAAGTAGTTAACTTATCGGAAATGATTAGGTCATATTTGATAAGTATAATTTATTGTCAATAATAACCAATAAGTCTTGAAAAGACTTGATTCCCGAGATATTTGAAAGCAAATAAATATTTATATCAACTATATAAATATATCGTTATGGTCGCTTGTCGACCCGATAAGTCGTTTGTGCATTTAGAAGTATTCGTATGAAAGTAATATATAATAAACTCATATTATATATATTGCGTCCTGTATATATTTGCCAAAATATATGTATATGCCATTTAGGCGTATAAAATAAATATTAAGAAGTTATATTTATTTTATAAAGGATCGTCGAGTTGTTTGAAGTTTGAAATAAATATAAAACTATATTTATTTTTATAAGAGATTTCGTGTTGTACGATATTTGAAATAAATATAAAAACTATATTTATTTTCATAAAACGAACTCGCTGTAGGATCGAGATGTGACCCAAACGAGTCAATCAGAAGAGCTCTAGTCTGTTTCAGAGGCGGAAACTAAGAAACAGACGTGGAAAACAGCTTGTTTCACTATTAATTGTCTTGTTTATTGATTATAACTGCAATACAAATCAAACGACGCGTCGGCATCAGTTCGGTACCGGAATCGCAGAAGTTACAAATGATTTCGCTTGGGACCTATTTATAGAGATCTGATTTCGCTTGAGGATGACAAGTGCCAGTTCAAGCGAAATCACTCATGTTGATTTCGCTTGAAACTGTCAAATGTCATTTCAAGCGAAATAACATCATTCAAGCAAAATTACTTTAAACAAACCCTAAAACTCCTATTTTCTCGTACAACACGCCCTGATCTAACAAATCTAATACTAGACTCGATACAAGACGAAGTCGACAGGCGTATGCACCAACAGACTCCCCCTCGGATGTTGACGAGTCTTAAGTGTCGAGTCTTCAACGTCTTCAGTCTTTATCAGTCTTTGGGCTTCCAGGATCTTGGTCTGGCTCATGCCTCTTTCCAATTTCTTCAGCTAATATCCTCCTCAGATGATGCTCTATCAGTCTCTAACATCTTCAGAATCAAATTCCTAGCTCTAGCATCTTCAGACTCTCTTTACTCTAACAGACTCCCCCTCAACTTGTGCTGGGATTGTAGTCTGGCATTCACAGGTTCAGGCATCACAACCTGGCTCACCTGCATATTCTCTATCCAAAACATAAGTTTCATAAAAGATAAGATATAACAAATCTAGAAACCTTGCTAACCATTTATAAACACAAACAAATCACACCATTCTCAAGTATCAAAGAAAATGATTTATCAATTATAGATTCTGACGAACCACTTGCATGTATATCAATTTTCATTTCAAGCATCTTCAAACAAACTTCCCAAACCTGTTCGTCATGTTTAGCACTCGGAATTTTGAAAATCAGCTTTCCAACATCAGTTGTCTAAAATCTTTTTGGATTTTTCAAAATTTATGCTAAAACACACCAAAAATCTTTTTAGATTTTGTAAAGAAATGAAATGCAGTAAAGAAATATTTACATACAATATTTTTGTGAGTTTGTGTAAGAGGATCATATCAGTTTTTAAGACAAATCACCAACACCGTTAAGCTTTAAACATTTTAAGTACTAAACGATTCACTTAGATTGTCAGTATACTAATCCACTTAAATTCTCACACAGAGTTCAACTGTTCCGAGATACGAGATTAATGTTTTAAGCACTTAAACTTATTCGCGTGTCCCACCTCAGAATATACTCCCGTATCCAGATCCCAATATTCAGTCTTACAGGTGAGTATACCTAGATGATATCTGTAAGGGGTTAATTGCGAAACCGTGAGAGCTCAGGTCAGAACTTCCGTTCAGCAGAGAGATGACGGCTCGACTTTAGGTGGGTCCCCTTTAGAGGATTTTTTTTTTACAACAACAATGATTATCAATTTTATTATTTCATCATTTTTGCTGAGGGCGGAGCTATATTTCAAGCAAGCAGTAAAGTATTCTCCGGGGACTAGGCCATTGCTTCCGCATTATCAGAAGTCCCGGGATAATACCCCAGATATCACTAAGCATAAAGACCTAGTATCTCAGAAAGAGGGGTCCTTCAAACAAGATTTCGGGGGTTACCCATATATCCGAAATATGTTACCCACAAAATAAGCAAGTTTGAATTTAGGTTTATATCTCGTCACAATCTACTAAATGTGCAACAACCTACTGGCACATCATCAGTGAGACCATTTATCACATTTTTCTTTCTATTTCTTTAGCATGATGTGATCGCCCACTGATGTACTATCATTTCCTCTTTTATACAACAAAACTCATTTTTGATTTTATCATGTTTTTGGCTTTTTCAAATTTTCAAATGTTTTAGGATTTTCTGAAATTTTTACTCCCCCTAAAATGCAAACACATTTTAGGAAATTTGAAAACAAACTATACAAGTAAAGCAACAACTGATATCAAATCACTTCAGATCGCCATCCACTTGGCATAAACAATCAGAACTCCCCTTTCAACAAACTATTTTCCCATTGTGATTTCAAAACACTTAAGTTTGTTTTAATCAAATGGTTTTTCCGGAAAATAAGTTTCGTTGATTTTATCACTTGTAGGTAAGAGGTAAGATCATCACTTTGTTTCTTTCTTCTTTACAATGAAATGAACCCCATTTTTTTAACCACTTGTAGAAAATCAAGTACAATTTAATGTCCTTGATTTACCACTTGAAAGTGAAAACCTTCTTCAACCTCTTGTAGGTTCACTTATCAACCAAAACCTCTTGTAAATCAAAATATAACAATATTAAAATATCACCTGTAAATTTACCAAATAAACCTATTCAAGAATGATGCAGATTCCTGCTCCATTCTTACCAACCTGGAAGCTCCGGCAAGTCCAGATTTTCAGTTAGGAAACACTTTCCCCCAAGCCTGACCAGCCTTGGGAGATTCTGGTACACACCTGTCCCACCAACATTTTGATTTATAAATATCTTTTGCACTTTTAACCTTCCCATCAACCATCTTCCCGAACATATGTTTAACTTTGCAATTAAATGCCTTTTCAGCATCAAATTCTTTGTTACCAGTAAAGAATTGACCTGAAATTTCAGTTTTACCTACTTTCAACCTCAAATTTTCCTTCGACAACTTGGGAAAATTTTCATCGTTCACCTCAGGAATGGAATTAACAACCTTTTTCTCAACAGATGACTCCTCTGATTTTATGGAATCGGATTCATTGTCAGAACTACTTTCAGATTTTACAACCCATTTTTGTTTGTTTAAATCAACTCTTCTTTTGTAAAAACGTTTTGAACTTTCACCTTCTTCGGAAGTTGAATTTTCAAACACTTTAGATTTCACAGTTGATCGTTTCTTCCCTGATTTTGAGTCAGAAGTAACTCCCTGTTTTGTATTGTTGGACTGTTGGCAATTCCAAGCAATATGTCCAACTTTTTGGCATTTAAAACAGGTTCTTCTGTCAACTCTTAGACCAAATTCCTTCACATTCTTCTTTACTTGAGCAAGAAACTCTTGATTTGACTGTTTCCAGAATGGTTTCTTCTGCTCATCTTCAGAACTTCCTCCTGCAACAAATGTTGTTTTTGGTTTATAATTTTTCTCATTTTTATAATTTTCTAAAGAACTAAAACCAAGACCTTTCTTTTTGAAATTACTATTATGATTTGGTTTCTTTTGAAAACCATAACCAGAACCATAACCCTTTTTCTTGTTTAATCTCTGTTGAACTCTTGAAGTGTACTTTTTAGGTTTTTCATGAAGATTTAAATCTTTTATTTCAGAAATATTAATTTCTGTTAATTTGAAAACCTGTTTGATCATTTCAGTTTTGACACTTCTTATTGGAAATTCCTCATCAGAATATAATTTGTCTGAATCATTCAAAGTATAAGCCACTTTGATTGATACGTCATTCAAATTAGATTTTGATAACAGGAATTCTTTATTGTAAACCCTTTTAGCCGGTGAACTCGGACTCTTTTCTGATGAACTCGAACTCTCAGACTTAGACTCCGGTTTTGACTCTTCATCCATATCCAACACCTGATCGACCACTTTCGTTAATAACTCAGACTCATGATCAGTGTCAGACGCTGTGAATGTGACATCAATATTGTCTGGTAATTCATCAATGATTTCAGACTTTAACTTGATGTTGACTGCCTTTTTTAGACGCTCTTCGTTAGGATTCCTGGGAGAATAACTTTCATGGATCGGGGGCGGACATCTGTTATACTTGACACTTTGTTTCTTACCAGTATCAGTATCTTCAGTCTTTTTCTCCATGAATGCTTCAAGACCTGCCACAGTAGGATAAACACGATCAATCAAATAATCACAAGTAGTGTAACTCAACAGTAATCTTTTAATCCTTTCACTCTCAATCTTTTCAAGTTCCACTTCCTGTTTCAGCTTAGCACAGTCTTCGATATACTCATTGATGATGCTCTGCTTTGTCATTAATGTTGCGCTCATTTTTGTTGTTGGTGCATACATCTGTCGACTTCGTCTTATATCGAGTCTTGGTCACGTTGCGGATCTGATCATACATTATGTCATCATCTTTGATGATGACATCATAGAGATGACATCATCAATGTGCAACATCACAAAAGACAAAGCTATACAAAATCAGAATGTGATTTAGTTTGATTGGTCGTTTGAAAGGGTCCAATTAGGTGGTCCGTTTGAGCATGTAACCGTTTGAGGAATGATGTTCGTTTGAAGAGGTGACCGTTTGAAGGGTGATATGCCACCTTCAAACGGACAGGACCCTCCCTATAAATACTCTTCAAACGATCTCATTTGTAACGAATTGGCCAAGTGATACCGAGGTGCTGCCGGTTTATCCTCTGATTGTAAACATTATTAATTGAATATACAAGAGGTTTAAAGTGTATTTCAAGCTGTTTTCAAGTCCGTTTCTTAGTTTCCACCTCTGAAACGTACGAGAACTCTTCTGAACGACTCATTCGGGTCGAAACACGATCCTATAAGTGGTATCAGAGCTCAGGACGAGGAGTTCTTGCCATATTCAGCTTGAAAATATATTTTCTACACCTTCTTTTCAAAACTGAACAAGTTTTCACGGTTAAAATCGGCTAAAAATTTCACAATGTGTGTGTAACTGAGTTTTAACAAACCCTTGAAAGTTTTAGCTTAAAATTCGAAGTAAAAATGGTATAAATGGACTGAAAACTGGTGTCCGTTTGAACGTAGCCTAGCTTTCCGTTTGAAATCTGCACCCTACCATTTGAAACTGGACATGACCGTTTGAATCTGACCCCATCCCGTTTGAAAATGCATGTGTCCGTTTGAAAATGCATATGTCCGTTTGAAAATATTGGGTTAACCGTTTGAAGCTTGACTAAAGTGGTTCAGTAATTCACATGAAAGTACATCGAGTTGTGTGAAACATTAAACGAGGATGTCAGGTTGTATCGGTTGATCAGTAGTTGCATGTGTTTTCATCGTTCCTAGAGTTATCAGTTCATCGATTTGTGATTAAACAATTAAAAGTGTGTCAGCTAAGTGGGATTGGTATTTGTGAGCATGTGAAGTTTTATATTCGGTCAAATCTGTTTGTTTTGATAAACAAGAAAGTTGTCAGCTCATATTAGTGGATTGAAAATAGAATCGGCATTAAATGTGATTGCATGCGCATGTATCAGATTTAAAGTGTTTGTCGGTATTATCATGTTTGAAGAATCTTGAAACATTGAAATTGATAATCCAAGAGTTGCATGTGAAACATATTCAGCAGCCCAATCAATCTTGAGAACAAATTCTCGGCCAAATCAAATTAAATGTTTCTTGAAGTTGTCAGTCTATTACAATCAGTGGCCCATGTGAAAAGAGTTAAAAGTGATATATTGGCCCAATAGAATTTAAGTTGTGTCAGTTTCACGTGTTGTGGGTCAAGCATAAGTGAAGTCCAATAGTTTTCAATACATCTCCAATAGTTTTCAATACATCGTATGCGGCCAAATCAGGTTTGAAGTAAAAGTCACGGCTGTCGAGTTAGTGAAATTTGAGGTGTAATCCGAGGTGTTTCACGAGGTGAACCAGTTTGCATCAAGTTAGTTCATTTGTCATTACCAGTTCACTTGAGATTTGATTCCAGTTCATTTGAAAGTCCGAGTTTGTGAATTTTGGGAAATCGAAACATGGAAAAGGAGTTGCTGAAGAAGTCTTTTGACAAGTTTGTAGCTTTTGACCATGAAACAACAAAGATGACCATTGATAGATATTGTCATTTAGTCGTGGAAATGGAAAGATTGAAAATTAAGAAAGATAATGATGAATGGATTGATAAACTTGCTGATGCATTACCACAGCAAAAATGGGGAACTTATCTGTTGATTGTAAAACATATGAGAAAAACTGAAAATATGAATCTGGCACAGTTTATTAAGAAAATTGAAGAACATGAGTTGGAAGCAAAAGTAGAAATGGAGAAAGCAGAAGTTGAAGTAGAAAAGGTTGTAGAAATTGAAAAAGTCGTTGAAGTTGAAAAGATTGTCGAGGTTGAAAAGATAGTTGAAAAATGGTTGAAGTTGAAAAACCATGTTTGAAGTGTTCAGAATCTTGCAAAGTTTGTGAGGAGAAAGATAAATGAACCTGTAAGTAGTTGAAAGAGATTTTCATCAACAAATGGTTAATCAAGGTCATTAAGTTGAACTTGATTGGATCATACTTACAAGTGATATTTTAGAGAACAATGTGATGAACCCCTAACCTACAAATGGTTTCTTAAAATCAACAAAACTTATTTTCCGGAAAAACCATTTGATTAAAACAAACTTAAGTGTTTTGAAATCACAATGGGAAAATAGTTTGTTGTAAGGGGGAGTTCTGATTGTTTATGCCAAGTGGATGGCGAATTGAAGCGATTTGATATCGGTTGTCACTTTATTGTATAGTTCGTTTTCAAATTTCCTAAAATGTGTTTGCATTTTAGGGGGAGTAAATATTTTCAGAAAATCCAAAAACATTTGAAAAAGCCAAAAACATGATAAAATTCAAAAATGAGTTTTGTTGTATAAAAGAGGAAATGATAGTACATCAGTGGACTATCACAACACGCTAAAGAATGGAAAGTAAAAAGTGATAAACGGTCTCACTGATGATGTGTCAGTAGGTTTTTTCACATTTAGTAGATTGTGACGAGATATAAACCTAAATTTCAAACTTGCTTATATCGTGGGTAACATCTCTCGGATTTATGGGTAACCCCCGAAATCTCGTTTGAAAGATTCCTTTTTCTGATATACTAGGTCTTTATACTCAATGATATCTGGGGTATTATTCCTGGACTTCTGCTGAATGGAAGCTCTGACCTAGTCCTCGAATAATACTTTCCGCAATGCTTGAAACATAGCATCACCCTCAGCATATATGATAAGACAATAAAATTGCTTAGCAATGCTGTTGTAAAAAAAGATCCTCTAAAGGGGACACACCCAAAATTCGATTTGTGATCTCTCTGCTGAACGGTAGTTCTGACCTGAGCTCTCACGATTTCGATCATAATTTATTCCCCTACAGATATCATTTGTGTCATACTCACCTGTAAGACTGAATATTGGGATCTGGATACGGGAGTATATTCTGAGGTGGGACACGCGAATAAGTTTAAGTGCTTAAAACATTAATCTCGTATCTCGAAATAGTTGAACTTTGTGTGAAAATTTAAGTGGATCAGTATACTGACAATCTAAGTAAATCGTTTAGAACTTAAAATGTTTAAAGCTTAACGATGTTGGTGATTTGTCTCAAGAACTGATATGATCCTCTTACGCAAACTCACAAAAATATTGTTTGTAAATATTTCTTTACTGCATTTCATTTCTGTTATATCTAAAATCCAAAAAGATTTTCGGTGTGTTTTAGCATAAATTTTGAAAAATTCAAAAAGATTTTAGACGACTGATGTTGAAAAACTGATTTTCAAAATTCCGAGTGCTAAACATGACGAACAGGGTTGGGAAAGTTTGTTTGAAAATGTGTGAAATGAAAATGATATATATTCAAGTGGTTCATCAGAATTTGACATGATAAATTTTTTTGTTCAGGGTTGTGTCTTCAAGAGGTTAGCAGAGTTTCTAGATTTGTTATATCTTATCTTTTATGAAACTTATGTTTTGGGTAGAGAATATGCAGGTGAGTAAGGTTGCGATATCTGAACCTGTGAAAGCCAGACTACGATCCCAGCACAAGTTGAGGGGGAGTCTGTTAGAGAAAGAGAGTCTGAAGATGCAAGAGCTAGGAGCCAGAGATCCTGAAAGAGAATTAGAGATAGGATATAGCCAGATAGAGATCATGAAGGAAGTCCGAAGACTGATAAAGACTGAAGATTGAGAAGTCTCGACACTTAAGACTCGTCAACATCTGAGGGGGGGTCTGTTGGTGCATACATCTGTCGACTTCGTCTTATATCGAGTCTTGGTCACGTTGCGGATCTGATCATACATTATGTCATCATCTTTAATGATGACATCATAGAGATGACATCATCAATGTGCAACATCACAAAAGACAAAGCTATACAAAATCAGAATGTGATTTAGTTTGATTGGTCGTTTGAAAGGGTCCAATTAGGTGGTTCGTTTGAGCATGTAACCGTTTGAGGAATGATGTTTATTTGAAGAGGTGACCGTTTGAAGGGTGATATGCCACCTTCAAACGGACAGGACCCTCCCTATAAATACTCTTCAAACGATCTCATTTGTAACGAATTGGCCAAGTGATACCGAGGTGCTGCCGGTTTATCCTCTGATTGTAAACATTATTAATTGAATATACAAGAGGTTTAAAGTGTATTTTAAGCTGTTTTCAAGTCCGTTTCTTAGTTTCCGCCTCTGAAACGTACGAGAACTCTTCTGAACGACTCATTCGGGTCGAAACACGATCCTATATTTTTCATTGCATTTTCAATCTCTGAATTCGTTCTTTTCAGACTATCAACTCTTTTGTTGAGCACATCATACGACTCCTTCACATATTTCACATCAGACAGTAAATATTCTTTAATCTTCTCCAACTCAGCAATCTTCTTATCTTAATCCTCACAAACTTTACACGATTCTAAACACTTCAAACATGGTTTTTCAACTTCAACCATTTTTTCAACTATCTTTTCAACTTCGACAATTTTTTCTATTTCGACAAGTTTTTCAACTTCGATTATTTTCTCCACCACTTTCTCCACTTCAACGATTTTTTCAACAACTTTCTCAGTCACTTCTTCAACATTAGCTTCTCCTGCTTTCATCTTTGCCTTTTCATCAGCAGGGATTCTTGCTGCTTCCAACTCTCTCCTCAATCTGGCAATCTTCTTCTGATTTAGCATTTCCATTTTATCTGCAAAGAAGAAATTAAAGCTGTCAGGATCTAAGCCTTTTCTAGCTTTATTAAGATGTTCTTCTTCATCATCAGTTTCAACATCACTTCCAAGATCTGGAAAAATCGGAATTCTTTTCTGATTAGCCTCATTTTCACCCAGAATCCTAGCAACAAAACCTGAGCCTGATGGAATATATTTATCCCAGCTAAATCCTTCAGCAACAAACTCATCATCTTGATCAATTATTCCAAAATAAGCTTTCCTATTTGCATCCTCGATCATTTTTCCATGAGCAGTTTTTGTATCCTTTTGTTGAGGTTGTTGATCAATCTGATGAAAAATTGATTTCTGATAATAGTTGTTCTTTTCTTGATTCCCGGTTGCTTCATTGTTTTTGCATTCTCTCTTAAAATGACCCTTTCCTTTACACCGGAAACAGGTAACCTTTGATTTGTCAAAACCCAATGGAGAAGTAGCTAATCCTCGAAACTCATCTCTTCCTGTAATTTGTTGAAACTTTTCTGCTCTCCTACAAGCACTAGCCAAACACCATTTCACATCCATCAACTCAAGTTCCTCTGCATCAATTTGGTCATAATCTTCTTTTGTAAGCATCGGATTTCCAATCTTGCCTGAAATCAAACCTTCATAAGATTCCAACATAGCAACGAGTGATGCCATGTGTTTCTTGGCTATTTCTGGAGATAAATTTTGACCATTATGAATGTTCAATGTGACATTGCACTGCAGATTTGTTGAATTCTGTTGTTGAGGACTTGATGTTTTAAAGTTTGGGTCAAAGCTTGAATATGCAGATGAAGATCCACCACTCTGTGTTATATTACTACCCTTTGTTTCAGATGAACTGTCAGCACTGAAACCAGTTTGGATCTTTGGGCAAGAACTAGGGTTAGCCTCAAACTTGTTCCCTCTGTAATACAAACTGACATCTTGTTGAGCATTTAGATTCGTCATGATAGCAGTTTTCTGAATATCTAATTCCTGCTCCTCAATTTTCTGAATGAACTGTGCCAAATTTATACTCTCAGACTTTCTCATGTGTTTCACAATCATCAAATAAGTTCCCCACTTATGCTGTGGTAGTGCTTCAGCTAGTTTATCGACCCACTCATCATCATCTTTCTCAATTTTCAATCTTCCCATTTCTAATACCAGATGACAATATCTATCAATTGTCTGCTTTGTTGTTTCATGGTTGAAAGCTGTAAACATATCAAATGATTTTTTCAATAACGCCTTTTTGTTTTTGATCATATCTGCGCTTCCTTTGAATTTATGAATCAACGCTTCCCAAATTGATCTAGCCGTACCATTATGTTGGAGCAAAACAAAGATGTCTTCTTTAATTGCTTGTTGAAGAATACTGATCATCATTTTCTCACTTGTAAACTTCAACTTGTCACTCTCTGAATAGTCAACAATAGCTTTTTCAATCCCACGTTCATTCTTAGGTTTCTCATAATCTTTCAACAATGAACACCAAGCGTCAAACTTGTAAGCTTGCACCCAGTTTTCGAATCGATCTTTCCATCCTTGAAAATCTTCAATGTACATGAGCTTTGGTAGTTTCTGATAAGTTCCTGTCTCATTCTCATTGTACACAGTTTTAGCAACAGTAACTGGAGCAATGGGTGTCGCGAACGCATTATAAAATTCTTCAGCCATGTTTCGGAAATTTTTTTCACAAAAACTTAGGTTTCAAACGGAATCACAGATCCAAGCGAAATTACTCCTCAAATGTAATAACTGTCTCAAGCGGAATCACTGTTGAAGCGGAATAACACCCTCAAGCGAAATCACCTAGAAGTGGAATCACTAATTTCGCTTGAAACAACACACTTTCAAACGGAATCAGACCTTGAAGCGAAATTATCTAATTTCGCTTGAAACGGCTCAAGCGAAATAACCCACTGAAGCGGAAAAAGGTATTTTCAAGCGAAATCAGACGAGATTTTCAAGCGGAATAACAATTCCAAGCGGGATTAACCTACTAATCTCGTTTGAACTGTTGCTGATGTCATCAAGTCCGATCTGTATTTCAAGCAGAATTAAGAATTTTACCATATTTAAGCTGATTTTAGATCCAATACTCTCAAGGATTCATTAAAACACTGTTACGCATGTCATATGTGAAATTCAAAACTTTTTTACCGTGAAAACTAGTTCAATTTTAAAAAGAAGGTGTAGAAGTTAGAAAATCAGGCTGTTTTGGCAAGAACTCTTCTTCCTGAGCTCTGATACCACTTGTAGGATCGAGATGTGACCCAAACGAGTCAATCAGAAGAGCTCTAGTCTGTTTTAGAGGCGAAAACTAAGAAACAGACGTGGAAAACAGCTTGTTTCACTATTAATCGTCTTGTTTATTGATTATAACTGCAATACAAATCAAACGACGCATCGGCAGCAGTTCGGTACCGGAATCGCAGAAGTTACAAATGATTTCGCTTGGGACCTATTTATAGAGATCTGATTTCGCTTGAGGATGACAAGTGCCAGTTTAAGCGAAATCACTCATGTTGATTTCGCTTGAAACTGTCAAATGTCATTTCAAGCAAAATAACATCATTCAAGCGAAATTACTTTAAACAAACCCTAAAAACTCCTATTTTCTCGTACAACACGCCCTGATCTAACAAATCTAATACTAGACTCGATACAAGACGAAGTCGACAGACGTATGCACCAACACTCGCGTCGTTTGTTATTTGAAATAATCATATAACTATGATTGTTTTTATAACACGGAATCATGTTGTTTGATAATCGAAATAAATATATATATACTATATTTATTTTAGTAAAAGAAGTC
Organism: Helianthus tuberosus; assembly: GCA_030545235.1. Classification (NCBI taxonomy): domain Eukaryota; kingdom Viridiplantae; phylum Streptophyta; class Magnoliopsida; order Asterales; family Asteraceae; genus Helianthus; species Helianthus tuberosus. Next base: position 120,589,314 of record CM060396.1, on the reverse strand, counting down.
GTATTATATGCATTTGAAATACATACGCATACTATACGTATTTGTATAAACGAAATCGGATTATCGGCGTTTGAAACAATATAAATAAGTATATGGTTTTTATAAGTCGAATTTCGAAGTTTAAAGTAACTTTATTTGTTGTTGTACATAACTTTAGAATCGCCGCCTTCGTAAGTTGTAAAGTGTCGTAGAAAGTAATTATGTATCTGCGTCTTGTTTTTCTAAAAGTTTATTTGAATCTGATAGTTTATTTTATAATAAAACGCGTTGTATATTACGAATTTTCTCGAAAAACGGGCAGAGTTTCCTCTGTTTTTAGGACTCCCCCGACAATCAAAGTTGTCGATATCTTTCCATAATTCAACAAAATTCAATTCACCATAAAGCTGACAATATATATTTTCATTAAAATGTCAAAACATAACTAATCTCTAAACGTATTCGGTTTCGAGCTCGGTCGCGTATAAGTATTCAAAAAAAAAAAACATCGTGAAAGAAATAATTTGCTGCATTTAAACGTTACCGGGTCCTGAGTTGACCGGGTTTTGACTTGTTTGACCGCTGCTGACCCGAACCGGGTCCGTTGACTGTTGTTGACCGAGACTTGAAACCGAGCCAAATAACCAGCTCCACTGTCGTTGCTAACTGCGGCTGACCGACACCCGAAACTGACCCGAGACTTAAACATCACCGAGAACCCGAGCTATGACTGAATCGGACAGAAATTGGTGTCAACAACCTGACCCGAACCAAAAACAACCCTGTGAACCCAAAGCAAAACTCGAAACACTCTTTGAGCTGACCCGAAACGGAAACCACATACCTGAACTCGTCACCGGAAAACTTCGTCGGACCAAGAACACAGCCGCCTCGCCATCGCCGTCGTCCGGCGCCGAGTCCCGCCGCCGCTGCACTAGAGTCGCCGGCGTGCTTCTTCTTCTTCGATCTCTCTCTCCCTTCATCATCTCTCTCTCTCGTATGTCTCTTTCTCATCGTCGCGCCGCTCACCACCACCACCCGACGATGGTGGTGGTGGTCCGTTTTATCAACGAAAAAGGGGGGTGTAACAGGTGAAAGATGGAGGTTTCGGGGTGTGGTTGTCGGAATCACGAAGGTCAGCGAGGGGGGGTTGTTTGCCATCGGGTTACTCGATGCCGGAGCACCGGTTGTCCGGCGGTCGGCAATTCCGGTCACCGGAATGAAATCAGAGGGAGGGAGGAGACATAGGTGTGGTTGTGGGTAGCTCTTGATTATGTGTGGGTGTATTGTTTGTATATGAAGATCGAGAGAGGGTAAGAGACAGACTTTAGGTCTGTGTTTTTCTTGTGTGTGTATAAATGTCTGCACAAATGAATTTGGGAGGGAGTAGACCCTTTATATAGATTTTGTAGATTTTGTTGAGATTTTGTGAGGATTTCATAAGATCTTGATGAGATTTGTAAAGACTTTCAAGGATTGTAGAGATCTTATAGATTTTGATAGGATTTAGTTGTAGGTTTAGCTTGTGGGTTTTGGGCTTAGGCCCAAGGCCCACAAGCTCAATCCCCGTGTTTAAGCGGCCCGCAATTTCTACGAGACCCGTTATTAAAACCCAAAATCACCGTAGCCTAGTAAAATAATATTTCAGAGTTATCGGTATCCGTCGTAGTCTCGTTCGTGCGTCGATAACTGTATTAATCGCGAAAAAAATTACATCGTTGCCATCTTAAATCCGTTTTTTTTCGAGCTGGTTTCAACTACGATTGCTAAAATTTAATTACGAAGCTAGAATATATCGTAAAAATTTAATATTTGTCGGCGTTGTCAGTATTTCGCACGGTATCAGTTTGTTGTTGCTTGTTGTTGCGTAATATTCAGCAGGTTTCTCTGTAAACCACCGTTCGCGCACTATAAAGTCGGATAGACGTTCCTTGGCACTCCAAAGGCCTAATTAAGTTAATTTTCGTTGTAAACACTATTTATTATTGCGTTAATCACCTGTTAATCACGTAATTAAGAGCCGTAAATCCCCGGTTGTCACAACATGTATGTATAATCCTATGCTTCGAATTTGTATAAAACATGGTATGTAATTTGTAAAGATGTATTGAAACTGAGTTCTGTACATGTAAGGAATACGAGATTGTTAATGGTTCGCCAGGCCACTAACATATGTAACGACATAGGAAGCATCCAAACCATAGGCATTTTTCTAGTTGTCGATTCACGACTGAGACACAAAAGCGCTACTTGGTACTAGTTATCACCAAGAGTGTGGCTGCCCGAAAACCCATTGGATCTAACCTTTTGTTCTGCGGTCTTAGTATGTACACGATTAATGGTGCTTATGTTACCCTATTCGTGACATGATCTATTGTGTCATTCCTTAGTTTAATGTACCTCTTGGTACTTGTATTTTCCCGTAGTTTAGAAAGCTAGAATTCGTGTGTATGCATATTTTGAAAAATACGCTTGTTTGAAAAACCGGTATAAAACATAAGCTTTTCGTAAACCATTTGTGTCAGTTAAAACTTGCTTGTAAAATGGTTTAGAAATATGTAATTCTTGCATGCTTTGCAAAAAGTGCATGTCTTTCCACCCCGAAAACATTTAGAAAAATGTAAAACCGTAAAAGGTGGGGTTATGAACTCACCTGAATTGCCTTGTGCAAGGCTAGCTAATTACGACTTCGTGATGTCGTTTCCAAGAGTTGACTTGCTAGCGTGCATTCTACCATATATTCCTAACACGGAATATCTAATAAGTTTCTAAATAAAGGCGGTAACTAAACTACGTGTTACCGAGCTCTACCGAATCGTTAACCGAACGATTCGATGGTAAGTTGATAACTTAATGGAAATGACTAAGTTAAACTTTATCGCCCCGAGAAGTCGTTTGTGTATATAGGAATATTCGTACGAAAGTAATATATAATAAACTTGTATTATATATATTGCGTCTTGGATATATTTGCCATAATATACGTATATGCCGTTTTAGCGTTTGTAATAAATATAAAAAGTTATATTTATTTTGCGAAAGTATCATCGAATTGTTTGAAGTTTGAAATAAATATAAAACTATATTTATTTTTATAAAGGAATTCGTGTGGTACGATATTTGAAATAAATATATATACTATATTTATTTATAAAAGGATTCGAGTTCGTTTGAAATAAATATAATAATAACTATATTTATTTGTATAATAGTTTGCGTCGTCGTCGTTTTTGTAAGTTATAAAGTGTCCTTGTAAATAAATAGGCATTTGTAGTTATTTTATAAAAGTTACTTGATCCGTTGGGTTTGCTTTATAATAAAACATGTTTTATTTTACTGATTTTCTCGAAAAACGGGCAGAGTTTCCTCTGTTTTTGGACGGCCACGACAACACAAGTTGTCGTTATATGTTCAAAATTCAACAAGATTCAACAATATTTTTGTATAATCAATTTATATAAACGAAATACTAAATAAATCCAAGTAAATATTAACTAAGAATTCGTTAATTTGTTCGGTTCGAGCTCGTTTTCACGAAAATAGTCAAAACTATAAAAAAATGTAAATATTAAACGCGTCGTTAATTTTTACCAAGTCTTCGTGTCGAAATGTCGAACCGCTTGACTGAGTTGACCGGTATTGACTGGTTGACTGGTTGCCGTTGACTGAGTTGACTCGCCTAGTCGACTTGCTGAGTTGACTGAGTTGATTCAGTTTAACCGAGTCGACCCGACCCGCTTCATAAGCTGACCCGAACCGTCCGTGGACCCGTTGACTGCCTTGGACCGAACCGAACCGAACCGTGACACCCGAGCACCCGAACTAACCATCTGAGCTGAAGTTAAAATCTGAAACAAGACCCGCAACATGACTCGACCGACCCGTATCTGAGATAGAGTGACCTGTTGACTTGTGACTCGAACCCGTGTCTGAACATAAACACCACCATTTTCCGTCAACAGCGTCGCCAGCGCCGGACGGCTGTTGTGCCGTCGTCATCCACATCAACACCATCAAAAATTCTTCATCATCAATTCTAAGTCATCATCATCACCAAATTCAGTATTAACAGAAAACAGTGAGGAAGGGGGGTTTTACCGTGAAACCTGTCATGAAACAGACGCACCACTGCCACCACTCGCCGGAGTCCGCTACCATCGCCGTGAGTCACCCCCACCATCGCCGTCGAAGCTCCGCCGCCGGTCAGTGTGACACCTGTATCACTGCGACCGTCAAACAAATACCAAACCAATGAAATATTGTGTTTCATACTTTGGACTTGTATAAATATGTGTGTCTTTTGCACATATCAACTCTTGTTCGATTTCAAGCTCTAAATCGTTTCCTGGAAGGTTATACGCGCACTAATGCGTAAATATAACCAGTTTAATGCAAAAAACACTCCGGAATAGTGACATAGACTTAACATACCTTAAATAACCTTTACATAACTTAGAAATAAGTTTTGAAGGCTTTGGTATGGCAAAAACAAGTTAATTCGCTTACAGGGACTAAACTTGACAAACTGCGAAAGTATGCAAATTTGAACTGTAACGAACATTCCGGAACATGACCATAAGTTAAACATACCATAAATATCCTTTACATAGCTAAGAAATAGGCTTTGAGGTGTTCGGTATGCTAAAATAAACTTTTGGGTCATTCAGGGACTAAAAGCGTCAAAAAGTGCACAAGTTTGCACTTTCGCGCATAACTTACGTTCTGCATACCTCTGGACATCCAAAAATTTATGTTAGCACTAAAATATTTTATTTTAGTGTTTGGAATAAGAAAAATCCATTCATCACGCAATTTGGATCGTTTTTCGCGCTTATGCGCATTCCGTCGTAATTAACCAAACATCGCGATCGTACGACCAAACGAACCGACATCCGAGATATTTTTGAGCATATTTTGAGTTTCCTATACTTTAACTTCATTTTAGAGCCTTGAAATGAGGTTAACGGGGTTCAAACGCATCGAAAATAGCTTAAACGGGCTGCAGGGACCATTTCTGCCATTTTTGAAACTTTTCTGAATCTGGTGCATGGTGGCGTAGCGCGAGCCCTAAGGCCTATGCAGTCGCGCTACGCGAGCGCCTTATCTGGGCAGAAACATCATTTTTGCACTTTCAGGACCAGATTCAGTGTATTAATAGCTACAAACAGCCTTTCAAACACTCCAAAGGCCAAGGCCAAGTGTCAAACTCTTATGGTGGATGGCAAATGAGTTACCACAACATTTCGACAAGTGTACGGGCTAGATCATTCCCTCTTCTCCAAGAAACAATCCTAACGGTGAACCAAAAACTATAAATACCCCACCCCCATTTGCTTCAAACTCACAAGAATCTGATCTAATGTGCTCTAAGTTGAAACCTTTGTTTCATATCTGAGCTATTTTGATCTAGATTAGCATTCGGGGACCCTTCGTAAGTATTCCTTCGTTCTTTTATTGCTTTTCGAGTCCGAAAGTCAAACTTTGTTTGACTTTCTGCATTGACCAGTTTATGGTCAATGCGAAGTTTGTTTGAACTTCGCAACGTGATTGTAATCACGATGGTTATAGTCCGTTGTGACAATGCCGACTGATTACCACGTTGTCTAGGGTCGTAAGGGTAAGCGATCTAATAAATCGCTTATACCTTCGAACCCGACCCATTTGGTCGATCATTAGGATCCGACCAAACACATTAGGTGACCATAGCATATAGGGAATAACCTTCCGAGGTTATACCTTATGGTCGCTTCGTTTAAGTAGTTGTATGATAGGTAGTTTATATGCCTTAGGTAAATTACCAAAATACCCCTTTGATGCCAAAATTCATTTTAAACATATGTAACATAACTTTTGACATCTAAACTGATTTGACAACAATATTAGACATGTTAAGGCATATGTTACTTGTCATAGGACTAGTTAAGCGGTCCGAACGCGTTTCACGCGAACGACGCGTTAAAGTAGCATAAGCTACCTAAACGGGTCATAATGGGTCACAAGCACTTAGGTTAGGTTTCGTTTTAGTATGTGGGCTTTGTTAAACCATATTACATGAGTCTCCATACTCGTTTGGTTTACGAACCCTCATTCTATCCGATCCTCCGATATAGGTCCGGTTTATTAACATAGTTACCAATATTAGGTGCCGTTTGATTTCCGAGATCTCTAGCATTGCTTGGTGATTATCTTAGGACTTCTGAGCAATCTCAAGTGAGTACATAGACCCCTCTTTTACTGTTTTCCAAACATTTTGGGGTGGAACACATGTGCCTACTTGTTACTTTCATGCTTTCCTGTTTTCACATCATATACTTGCTATGTTTATTAGTACATTTATAGTACATGATTTCAATACATTTTATGCTATGTATGCCCATTGTGTGCATACTTAGTACATCACTTTACAATACATTTCATGCTATGTACGCCCATTGTGTGCATATTTAGTACATCGCTTTACATTACACTTATGCTATGTATGTCCATTACGTGCATACTTAGTACATTGTTTTACACTACACTTATGCTATGTATGTCCATTACGTGCATACTTAGTACATTTTTTTTACATTGCATTTCTGTTGCATATGCTCATCCAGCATATGAACACAATATACTACATTTTGAACCGCTGTAAACATTTGACTATGTAAACCGTCGTAACCATTTGATTACATGAACCGTTTGTAACTGTTGAACCGTGTGAACCGTTTGTAACTGTTGAACCATGTGAATCAGTTGTATCTGTTGACATGATTTACATTTGACAATAGACATTTGACTATACATAAACATTTCTACAATTGTTAAACATTACATCTTGGTGGTTTTGTTTGAGTAAGTGATTTAAGTAACGAGACGTGTGTAATATGATACAAGCATGGTGGATACGCCGCTGGTACTTCCTATATATAAGTGTTTGTATGGTATCACATATTGTAGCGTTATTTGAATCATTTCAATTTGAGACATATAACATTTTATACAAATAACATACTTTTCACAAGACGTTGATTTACAAACAACTTATCTTATACAAACTCATTCTTACATGGTTATTCATTTAACCATACATTATTCTCTTATTTATACATATCATCTGATCTGATCGTTTTTCAAATGATTTACAAGACAAAGCAAATTACAAGGTTCATGACTAAACATTTTCTCAAACATAAGTCATGAATTCTGTTTTCACAAAACCTATGTATCTCACAGGCATTTTTATGCTGATGTACCTATTTTCACATGTGTTTTCAGGAGATGATGCATAGGACTTATCAAGACATACTTAGGCGGACCTATGCCTTAGTGACTTAAAACGAGACAAGAACTAGTTAATTTTGTTATGTACTCTTTGTTTCTTGTTTAAAACGGTGTAAACTTTCATGTTTGATTAATAAAACGAAACTTCATTTGCCATGGATTTGAAACAATTAATTCTGTTACAACACTCCCCGACGTTTCCGCCACGTTTTGTATGTTCTACGTGGTCGGGGTGTGACAGAAAAGATGGTATCAGAGCCAATGGTTATAGGGAATTAGGTTATTAGTAATGCTTTGACCTAGTCTATAACCTTCTTAGGACCCTAACGCGAGTTTACTTGCGTTTAGTCATAAAACAATACTGTCACCTATCCTTAGGTGACGACCACAACAAGAACATAAATTTCAAAACCGCTTTGAAAACTAATCATCTGTTCTAGGATGATTGATTACTAGGTTTTGAACCCTCTATTGTAAGGTTTTGAACCCTCTGTTATAAGGTTTTGAACCCCTTTGAATTTTCAAAAATCTCGTCAAGGTTTTGGGTTTTAAATAATGTGAACACGTGCAAACTGGAAGGGTGAATGCCTGTACCCTGAGTTTTCTGTCTAAGGCTAGAGTGTTCGTACAAATCCACATAATCGGACCAGTCACTCTTACCTGGGAACTCTTGGGGTGAGTGTCCACTTATAGGCGAGCATGTCTTCGCGATACATTATTTTTGACCTATTTACTTTGATTAATCACCGGGGTCGTTTGTTGCTTTGTAGTAACAAACAAAGGACCACCATCCTTGCTTTCATCAGATTTGTTTCATCTCATTCTTTTCGACTAATTCTCTCACTCGTTTCCTTTCATGTTTTCCTCTTTTAGAATGCCTCCTCGACGCGAAAACCAGATAGCGACTGCCGAACTGGCAGAAATCATTGCGCAGCAAATGGCTGCTCAATTCCCAAACCTCTTTGCTCAATGGAACCAAGCCAACAACAACAACAATGGTCCATGCAATTTCAAGAGTTTCAATTCAGCTAAACCGCTCAAGTTTAGTGGTTCTGAGGGAGCAACTGGGCTTCTTCAATGGTTCGAGAGCATTGAGAATACTTTCTGTCATGTTCAGTGTCCTGATAATCGCAAGGTCGAGTTTTCTTCAAGTGTGTTTCAGAAGAGGGCTCTTACGTGGTGGAACGGGGTTATGAGAGACCGTGGTGCTGAGGTTGCCTTAGCTCAGACTTGGGCCGAACTTAGGGCTCTCATGATGAAGGAGTTTTGTCCTCGTCACGAGATCTGGGCCTTGGAAAGGGAATTCGACAATTTGAAGCAAGATAGCGGTGAGCATCGAGCCTACACGGACCGTTATCAGGAGTTAAGTCTGTTATGCGCAAACATGGTCACACCTTTGGATAAGGCAATCGAAAAGTACATTGATGGCCTCCCCGACTCAATACAAGACATTGTGACTGGTAGCAACCCTACTACTGTTAGGCAGGCCATTGAGCTATCTGCAACCTTGACTGAATCAAAGATCAGGAAAGGTAAACTTTTCCGAAAAGGTGACAAGAAACCGGTCGAAGAATCGAACCCAATCGAGGAATCAAAGACCATGGATGAACAGACTGGATCCTCTAAGAAGTCAAAGAAGCGAAAGGCTTCTCAGAACTTCGCCGTGGTCGCTCACAATGATCAAGCCGTCCCCAACCAACCAGCTCAACCCCCTGCCAGGAAACCCTACAACGGAACTGCACCCTTGTGCAACCAATGTGGCCTACATCATCATGCTGGTGTGAAGTGCCGCACATGCCAAGTTTGCGGACTTATAGGTCATACAGCAAGGGTTTGCCCAACAACAGATGCACCAAATCAAGTTAGCAACAATCCTGCTCAAACTCGTTTTCCACCGGGGTCTTGCTACAACTGTGGCGAGATGGGCCATTTTCGTAGGAATTGCCCAAGGCTTGCTAATGCAAATCCCGCGCAGAGATGAGTATCTGACCGTCAGGAGACAACGCTGTTTAGAAAATAATCAAGCCTTGTGTATTATTTTCTTTTGTTGTCACGATCCATGAAACAGTTGTTGTTATTGTTGTTATAAATAAATCTTTCATTTACATTTTAATATGTTTATGTGGTTGCATGGATAAACATATCCTCTACAATACCACCAATCAAGGAACCATATTCCTTGAAGAACAGACTACCCCCAAATTTCTTCCATTGTATGATCTCTTGCGTTTTCCACGAAAATCCTAAGTACCCGTTTCTTCCAAGAGAAACGAAGTACGAGGTGCCAAGTTAATAGCAATCAATAACAAGATAATAACAATTAAACAATTATGTGATTATGTGCTTATGTGTTCCCTTGTATGTGTCATGTGATCCAAATTATGTTATCCAAATCCTCGTAGAATCTTACATATCCTTGTACAAGAGATTCATAGTAGGATACCCAAAGGTACTACCTAAAATCCTTAATGGACTTCTACGCTGTAGTTAAGTCCCTTGGATTATAAAGTACTACTTCATAATTAGACCCCTTTAGTGGTCTAGTTAAACTGATCGATCCAAAAATCTGGTTAGGAATATTATGTGATGATATAGATGAAAGGACTCCTTGGTGGCCTAATTAAGAAGATCCTCTGTCGATCTAATTAAAAGGACCCTATGGTAGTCTAGTCACCCTCATCACAAGTTTGATATCCTTCCCCACAACATTACAAAACGAACTGTGCGGACTGTGCAAGGAATTACGTAATTATGGATGCATACATAATTATGGAATTTAGTGCACAGAAATCACAGCAAGTTCTATCATTTATCTAAGTTAACCCAATTCATTTCCAATTCTGATGAAGCATCCGTTGAGGAAAAATGAACTAGCTATTCATTTTTCACTTCTGAGGAATATCCGTTGAGGAAATGAATATCCGTTTATCCTTCATTTCCAACTCTGAGGAAGCAACCGTTGAAAATGACTCCGTTAGTTCATTTTCGTTTCTGAAGATTATCCGTTGAGGAAATGAATATCCGTTTATCCTTCATTTCCAACTCTGAGGAAGCAAGCGTTGAAAATGACTCCGTTAGTTCATTTTCGTTTCTGAAGATTATCCGTTGAGGAAATGAATATCCGTTGTTAAACCTTTCATTTCCATACCTAAGGAAGCAACCGTTGAAAATGACTCCGTTAGTTCATTTTCGTTTCTGAAGATTATCCATTGAGGAAATGAATATCCGTTGATTATTCCTTCATTTCAAATTCTGAAGAATAACCGTTGAGGAAAATGACCCCATTTGTTCATTTTCGTTCTGAAGAATATCCATTGAGAAAAATGAATATCCGTGGATTATTCCTTCATTCCCGTTTCTGACAAAGGACCCGTTGAGGAAGAATGAATCATCCATTCGTTTTCACTTCTGAAGAATATCCGTTGAGGGAAATGTATATCCGTTTAGTTAAAAATCCTTTATTTTCCATTTTCGAAGAACCCGTTGAAGAAAATGACTCCATTCGTTCATTTTCGCTTCTAAAAAATATCCGTTGAGGAAAATAACAAAATTATGCTTTACATATCTTTGATGGCTATTTAACACAAGGTCACAGACAGACTTCTACGAATAAATTTCGGGACGAAATTTCCTTAAGTAGGGGAGACTGTGACACCTGTGTCACTGCGACCATCAAACAAATACCAAACCAATGAAATATTGTGTTTCATACTTTGGACTTGTATAAATATGTGTGTCTTTTGCACATATCAACTCTTGTTCGATTTCAAGCTCTAAATCGTTTCCTGGAAGGTTATACGCGCACTAATGCGTAAATATAACCAGTTTAATGCAACAAACACTCCGGAATAGTGACATAGACTTAACATACATTAAATAACCTTTACATAACTTAGAAATAAGTTTTGAAGGCTTTGGTATGGCAAAAACAAGTTAATTCGCTTACAGGGACTAAACTTGACAAACTGCGAAAGTATGCCAATTTGAACTGTAACGAACATTCCGGAACATGACCATAAGTTAAACATACCATAAATATCCTTTACATAGCTTAGAAATAGGCTTTGAGGTGTTCGGTATGCTAAAATAAACTTTTGGGTCATTTAGGGACTAAAAGCGTCAAAAAGTGCACAAGTTTGCACTTTCAAGCATAACTTACGTTCTGAATACCTCCGGACATCCAAAAATTTATGTAAGCACTAAAATATTTTATTTTAGTGTTTGGCATAAGAAAAATCCATTCGTCGCGCAATTTGGATCGTTTTTCGCGCTTATGCGTATTCCGTCGTAATTAACCGAACATCGCGATCGTACGACCAAACGAACCGACATCCGAGATATTTTTGAGCATATTTTGAGTTTCCTATACTTTAACTTCATTTTAGAGCCTTGAAATGAGGTTAACGGGGTTCAAACGCATCGAAAATAACTTAAACGGGCTGCAGGGACCATTTCTGCCATTTTTGAAACTTTTCTGAATCTGGTGCATGGTGGCGTAGCGCGAGCCCTAAGGCCTATGCAGTCGCGCTACGCGAGCGCCTTATCTGGGCAGAAACATCATTTTTGCACTTTCAGGACCAGATTCAGTGTATTAACAGCTACAAACAGCCTTTCAAACACTCCAAAGGCCAAGGCCAAGTGTCAAACTGTTATGGTGGATGGCAAATGAGTTACCACAACATTTTGACAAGTGTACGGGCTAGATCATTCCCTCTTCTCCAAGAAACAATCCTAACGGTGAACCAAAAACTATAAATACCCCACCCCCATTTGCTTCAAACTCACAAGAATCTGATCTAATGTGCTCTAAGTTGAAACCTTTGTTTCATATCTGAGCTATTTTGATCTAGATTAGCATTCGGGGACCCTTCGTAAGTATTCCTTCGTTCTTTTATTGCTTTTCGAGTCCGAAAGTCAAACTTTGTTTGACTTTCTGCATTGACCAGTTTATGGTCAATGCGAAGTTCGTTTGAACTTCGCAACGTGATTGTAATCACGATGGTTATAGTCCCTTGTGACTATGCCAACTGATTACCACGTTGTCTAGGGTCGTAAGGGTAAGCGATCTAATAAATCGCTTATACCTTCGAACCCGACCCATTTGGTCGATCATTAGGATCCGACCAAACACATTAGGTGACCATAGCATATAGGGAACAACCTTCCAAGGTTATACATTATGGTCGCTTCGTTTAAGTAGTTGTACGATAGGTAGTTTATATGCCTTAGGTAAATTACCAAAATACCCCTTTGATGCCAAAATTCATTTTAAACATATGTAACATAACTTTTGACATCTAAACTGATTTGACAACAATATTAGACATGTTAAGGCATATGTTACTTGTCATAGGACTAGTTAAGCGGTCCGAACGCGTTTCACGCGAACGACACGTTAAAGTAGCATAAGCTACCTAAACAGGTCATAATAGGTCACAAGCACTTAGGTTAGGTTTCGTTTTAGTATGTGGCTTTGTTAAACCATATTACACGAGTCTCCATACTCGTTTGGTTTACGAACCCTCATTCTATCCGATCCTCCGATATAGGTCCGGTTTATTAACATAGTTACCTATATTAGGTGCCGTTTAATTTCCGAGATCTCTAGCATTGCTTGGTGGTTATCTTAGGACTTCTGAGCAATCTCAAGTGAGTACATAGACCCCTCTTTTACTGTTTTCCAAACATTTTGGGGTGGAACACATGTGCCTACTTGTTACTTTCATGCTTTCCTGTTTTCACATCATATACTTGCTATGTTTATTAGTACATTTATAGTACATGATTTCAATACATTTTATGCTATGTATGCCCATTGTGTGCATACTTAGTACATCACTTTACAATACATTTCATGCTATGTACGCCCATTGTGTGCATATTTAGTACATCGCTTTACATTACACTTATGCTATGTATGTCCATTACGTGCATACTTAGTACATTGTTTTACACTACACTTATGCTATGTATGTCCATTACGTGCATACTTAGTACATTTTTTTTACATTGCATTTCTGTTGCATATGCTCATCCAGCATATGAACACAATATACTACATTTTGAACCGCTGTAAACATTTGACTATGTAAACCGTCGTAACCATTTGATTACATGAACCGTTTGTAACTGTTGAACCGTGTGAACCATTTGTAACTGTTGAACCATGTGAATCAGTTGTATCTGTTGACATGATTTACATTTGACAATAGACATTTGACTATACATAAACATTTCTACAATTGTTAACCATTACATCTTGGTGGTTTTGTTTGAGTAAGTGATTTAAGTAACGAGACGTGTGTAATATGATACAAGCATGGTGGATACGCCGCTGGTACTTCCTATATATAAGTGTTTGTATGGTATCACATATTGTAGCGTTATTTGAATCATTTCAATTTGAGACATATAACATTTTATACAAATAACATACTTTTCACAAGACGTTGATTTACAAACAACTTATCTTATACAAACTCATTCTTACATGGTTATTCATTTAACCATACATTATTCTCTTATTTATACATATCATCTGATCTGATCGTTTTTCAAATGATTTACAAGACAAAGCAAATTACAAGGTTCATGACTAAACATTTTCTCAAACATAAGTCATGAATTCTGTTTTCACAAAACCTATGTATCTCACAGGCATTTTTATGCTGATGTACCTATTTTCACATGTGTTTTCAGGAGATGATGCATAGGACTTATCAAGACATACTTAGGCGGACCTATGCCTTAGTGACTTAAAACGAGACAAGAACTAGTTAATTTTGTTATGTACTCTTTGTTTCTTGTTTAAAACGGTGTAAACTTTCATGTTTGATTAATAAAACGAAACTTCATTTGCCATGGATTTGAAACAATTAATTCTGTTACAACACTCCCCGACGTTTCCGCCACGTTTTGTATGTTCTACGTGGTCGGGGTGTGACAGAAAAGATGGTATCAGAGCCAATGGTTATAGGGAATTAGGTTATTAGTAATGCTTTGACCTAGTCTATAACCTTCTTAGGACCCTAACGCGAGTTTACTTGCGTTTAGTCATAAAACAATACTGTCACCTATCCTTAGGTGACGACCACAACAAGAACATAAATTTCAAAACCGCTTTGAAAACTAATCATCTGTTCTAGGATGATTGATTACTAGGTTTTGAACCCTCTATTGTAAGGTTTTGAACCCTCTGTTATAAGGTTTTGAACCCCTTTGAATTTTCAAAAATCTCGTCAAGGTTTTGGGTTTTAAATAATGTGAACACGTGCAAACTGGAAGGGTGAATGCCTGTACCCTGAGTTTTCTGTCTAAGGCTAGAGTGTTCGTACAAATCCACATAATCAGACCAGTCACTCTTACCTGGGAACTCTTGGGGTGAGTGTCCACTTATAGGCGAGCATGTCTTCGCGATACATTATTTTTGACCTATTTACTTTGATTAATCACCGGGGTCGTTTGTTGCTTTGTAGTAACAAACAAAGGACCACCATCCTTGCTTTCATCAGATTTGTTTCATCTCATTCTTTTCGACTAATTCTCTCACTCGTTTCCTTTCATGTTTTCCTCTTTTAGAATGCCTCCTCGACGCGAAAACCAGATAGCGACTGCCGAACTGGCAGAAATCATTGCGCAGCAAATGGCTGCTCAATTCCCAAACCTCTTTGCTCAATGGAACCAAGCCAACAACAACAACAATGGTCCATGCAATTTCAAGAGTTTCAATTCAGCTAAACCGCTCAAGTTTAGTGGTTCTGAGGGAGCAACTGGGCTTCTTCAATGGTTCGAGAGCATTGAGAATACTTTCTGTCATGTTCAGTGTCCTGATAATCGCAAGGTCGAGTTTTCTTCAAGTGTGTTTCAGAAGAGGGCTCTTACGTGGTGGAACGGGGTTATGAGAGACTGTGGTGCTGAGGTTGCCTTAGCTCAGACTTGGGCCGAACTTAGGGCTCTCATGATGAAGGATTTTTGTCCTCGTCACGAGATCTGGGCCTTGGAAAGGGAATTCGACAATTTGAAGCAAGATAGCGGTGAGCATCGAGCCTACACGGACCGTTATCAGGAGTTAAGTCTGTTATGCCCAAACATGGTCACGCCTTTGGATAAGGCAATCGAAAAGTACATTGATGGCCTCCCCGACTCAATACAAGACATTGTGACTGGTAGCAACCCTACTACTGTTAGGCAGGCCATTGAGCTATCTGCAACCTTGACTGAATCAAAGATCAGGAAAGGTAAAGTTTTCCGAAAAGGTGACAAGAAACCGGTCGAAGAATCGAACCCAATCGAGGAATCAAAGACCATGGATGAACAGACTGGATCCTCTAAGAAGTCAAAGAAGCGAAAGGCTTCTCAGAACTTCGCCGTGGTCGCTCACAATGATCAAGCCGTCCCCAACCAACCAGCTCAACCCCCTGCCAGGAAACCCTACAACGGAACTGCACCCTTGTGCAACCAATGTGGCCTACATCATCATGCTGGTGTGAAGTGCCGCACATGCCAAGTTTGCGGACTTATAGGTCATACAGCAAGGGTTTGCCCAACAACAGATGCACCAAATCAAGTTAGCAACAATCCTGCTCAAACTCGTTTTCCACCGGGGTCTTGCTACAACTGTGGCGAGATGGGCCATTTTCGTAGGAATTGCCCAAGGCTTGCTAATGCAAATCCCGCGCAGAGATGAGTATCTGACCGTCAGGAGACAACGCTGTTTAGAAAATAATCAAGCCTTGTGTATTATTTTCTTTTGTTGTCACGATCCATGAAACAGTTGTTGTTATTGTTGTTATAAATAAATCTTTCATTTACATTTTAATATGTTTATGTGGTTGCATGGATAAACATATCCTCTACAATACCACCAATCAAGGAACCATATTCCTTGAAGAACAGACTACCCCCAAATTTCTTCCATTGTATGATCTCTTGCGTTTTCCATGAAAATCCTAAGTACCCGTTTCTTCCAAGAGAAACGAAGTACGAGGTGCCAAGTTAATAGCAATCAATAACAAGATAATAACAATTAAACAATTATGTGATTATGTGCTTATGTGTTCCCTTGTATGTGTCATGTGATCCAAATTATGTTATCCAAATCCTCGTAGAATCTTACATATCCTTGTACAAGAGATTCATAGTAGGATACCCAAAGGTACTACCTAAAATCCTTAATGGACTTCTACGCTGTAGTTAAGTCCCTTGGATTATAAAGTACTACTTCATAATTAGACCCCTTTAGTGGTCTAGTTAAACTGATCGATCCAAAAATCTGGTTAGGAATATTATGTGATGATATAGATGAAAGGACTCCTTGGTGGCCTAATTAAGAAGATCCTCTGTCGATCTAATTAAAAGGACCCTATGGTAGTCTAGTCACCCTCATCACAAGTTTGATATCCTTCCCCACAACATTACAAAACGAACTGTGCGGACTGTGCAAGGAATTACGTAATTATGGATGCATACATAATTATGGAATTTAGTGCACAGAAATCACAGCAAGTTCTATCATGTATCTAAGTTAACCCAATTCATTTCCAATTCTGATGAAGCATCCGTTGAGGAAAAATGAACTAGCTATTCATTTTTCACTTCTGAGGAATATCCGTTGAGGAAATGAATATCCGTTTATCCTTCATTTCCAACTCTGAGGAAGCAACCGTTGAAAATGACCCCGTTAGTTCATTTTCGTTTCTGAAGATTATCCGTTGAGGAAATGAATATCCGTTTATCCTTCATTTCCAACTCTGAGGAAGCAAGCGTTGAAAATGACTCCGTTAGTTCATTTTCGTTTCTGAAGATTATCCGTTGAGGAAATGAATATCCGTTGTTAAACCTTTCATTTCCATACCTAAGGAAGCAACCGTTGAAAATGACTCCGTTAGTTCATTTTCGTTTCTGAAGATTATCCATTGAGGAAATGAATATCCGTTGATTATTCCTTCATTTCAAATTCTGAAGAATAACCGTTGAGGAAAATGACCCCGTTTGTTCATTTTCGTTCTGAAGAATATCCATTGAGAAAAATGAATATCCGTGGATTATTCCTTCATTCCCGTTTCTGACAAAGGACCCGTTGAGGAAGAATGAATCATCCATTCGTTTTCACTTCTGAAGAATATCCGTTGAGGGAAATGTATATCCGTTTAGTTAAAAATCCTTTATTTTCCATTTTCGAAGAACCCGTTGAAGAAAATGACTCCATTCGTTCATTTTTGCTTCTAAAAAATATCCGTTGAGGAAAATAACAAAATTATGCTTTACATATCTTTGATGGCTATTTAACACAAGGTCACAGACAGACTTCTACGAATAAATTTCGGGACGAAATTTCCTTAAGTAGGGGAGACTGTGACACCTGTGTCACTGCGACCATCAAACAAATACCAAACCAATGAAATATTGTGTTTCATACTTTGGACTTGTATAAATATGTGTGTCTTTTGCACATATCAACTCTTGTTCGATTTCAAGCTCTAAATCGTTTCCTGGAAGGTTATACGCGCACTAATGCGTAAATATAACCAGTTTAATGCAACAAACACTCCGGAATAGTGACATAGACTTAACATACATTAAATAACCTTTACATAACTTAGAAATAAGTTTTGAAGGCTTTGGTATGGCAAAAACAAGTTAATTCGCTTACAGGGACTAAACTTGACAAACTGCGAAAGTATGCCAATTTGAACTGTAACGAACATTCCGGAACATGACCATAAGTTAAACATACCATAAATATCCTTTACATAGCTTAGAAATAGGCTTTGAGGTGTTCGGTATGCTAAAATAAACTTTTGGGTCATTTAGGGACTAAAAGCGTCAAAAAGTGCACAAGTTTGCACTTTCAAGCATAACTTACGTTCTGAATACCTCCGGACATCCAAAAATTTATGTAAGCACTAAAATATTTTATTTTAGTGTTTGGCATAAGAAAAATCCATTCGTCGCGCAATTTGGATCGTTTTTCGCGCTTATGCGTATTCCGTCGTAATTAACCGAACATCGCGATCGTACGACCAAACGAACCGACATCCGAGATATTTTTGAGCATATTTTGAGTTTCCTATACTTTAACTTCATTTTAGAGCCTTGAAATGAGGTTAACGGGGTTCAAACGCATCGAAAATAACTTAAACGGGCTGCAGGGACCATTTCTGCCATTTTTGAAACTTTTCTGAATCTGGTGCATGGTGGCGTAGCGCGAGCCCTAAGGCCTATGCAGTCGCACTACGCGAGCGCCTTATCTGGGCAGAAACATCATTTTTGCACTTTCAGGACCAGATTCAGTGTATTAACAGCTACAAGCAGCCTTTCAAACACTCCAAAGGCCAAGGCCAAGTGTCAAACTCTTATGGTGGATGGCAAATGAGTTACCACAACATTTTGACAAGTGTACGGGCTAGATCATTCCCTCTTCTCCAAGAAACAATCCTAACGGTGAACCAAAAACTATAAATACCCCACCCCCATTTGCTTCAAACTCACAAGAATCTGATCTAATGTGCTCTAAGTTGAAACCTTTGTTTCATATCTGAGCTATTTTGATCTAGATTAGCATTCGGGGACCCTTCGTAAGTATTCCTTCGTTCTTTTATTGCTTTTCGAGTCCGAAAGTCAAACTTTGTTTGACTTTCTGCATTGACCAGTTTATGGTCAATGCGAAGTTCGTTTGAACTTCGCAACGTGATTGTAATCACGATGGTTATAGTCCCTTGTGACTATGCCAACTGATTACCACGTTGTCTAGGGTCGTAAGGGTAAGCGATCTAATAAATCGCTTATACCTTCGAACCCGACCCATTTGGTCGATCATTAGGATCCGACCAAACACATTAGGTGACCATAGCATATAGGGAACAACCTTCCAAGGTTATACCTTATGGTCGCTTCGTTTAAGTAGTTGTACGATAGGTAGTTTATATGCCTTAGGTAAATTACCAAAATACCCCTTTGATGCCAAAATTCATTTTAAACATATGTAACATAACTTTTGACATCTAAACTGATTTGACAACAATATTAGACATGTTAAGGCATATGTTACTTGTCATAGGACTAGTTAAGCGGTCCGAACGCGTTTCACGCGAACGACACGTTAAAGTAGCATAAGCTACCTAAACAGGTCATAATAGGTCACAAGCACTTAGGTTAGGTTTCGTTTTAGTATGTGGCTTTGTTAAACCATATTACACGAGTCTCCATACTCGTTTGGTTTACGAACCCTCATTCTATCCGATCCTCCGATATAGGTCCGGTTTATTAACATAGTTACCTATATTAGGTGCCGTTTAATTTCCGAGATCTCTAGCATTGCTTGGTGGTTATCTTAGGACTTCTGAGCAATCTCAAGTGAGTACATAGACCCCTCTTTTACTGTTTTCCAAACATTTTGGGGTGGAACACATGTGCCTACTTGTTACTTTCATGCTTTCCTGTTTTCACATCATATACTTGCTATGTTTATTAGTACATTTATAGTACATGATTTCAATACATTTTATGCTATGTATGCCCATTGTGTGCATACTTAGTACATCACTTTACAATACATTTCATGCTATGTACGCCCATTGTGTGCATATTTAGTACATCGCTTTACATTACACTTATGCTATGTATGTCCATTACGTGCATACTTAGTACATTGTTTTACACTACACTTATGCTATGTATGTCCATTACGTGCATACTTAGTACATTTTTTTTTACATTGCATTTCTGTTGCATGTGCTCATCCAGCATATGAACACAATATACTACATTTTGAACCGTTGTAAACATTTGACTATGTAAACCGTCGTAACCATTTGATTATATGAACCGTTTGTAACTGTTGAACCGTGTGAACCGTTTGTAACTGTTGAACCGTGTGAACCGTTTGTAACTGTTGAACCGTGTGAATCAGTTGTATCTGTTGACATGATTTACATTTGACATTAGACATTTGACTATACATAAACATTTCTACAATTGTTAAACATTACATCTTGGTGGTTTTGTTTGAGTAAGTGATTTAAGTAACGAGACGTGTGTAATATGATACAAGCATGGTGGATACGCCGCTGGTACTTCCTATATATAAGTGTTTGTATGGTATCACATATTGTAGCGTTATTTGGATCATTTCAATTTGAGACATATAACATTTTATACAAATAACATACTTTTCACAAGACGTTGATTTACAAACAACTTATCTTATACAAACTCATTCTTACATGGTTATTCATTTAACCATACATTATTCTCTTATTTATACATATCATCTGATCTGATCGTTTTTCAAATGATTTACAAGACAAAGCAAATTACAAGGTTCATGACTAAACATTTTCTCAAACATAAGTCATGAATTCTGTTTTCCCAAAACCTATGTATCTCACAGGCATTTTTATGCTGATGTACCTATTTTCACATGTGTTTTCAGGAGATGATGCATAGGACTTATCAAGACATACTTAGGCGGACCTGTGCCTTAGTGACTTAAAATGAGACAAGAACTAGTTAATTTTGTTATGTACTCTTTGTTTCTTGTTTAAAACGGTGTAAACTTTCATGTTTGATTAATAAAACGAAACTTCATTTGCCATGGATTTGAAACAATTAATTCTGTTACAACACTCCCCGACGTTTCCGCCACATTTTGTATGTTCTACGTGGTCGGGGTGTGACAGTCTGCCACCGCCACCGTCATTCTCTGTCTTCACTCATTCGATCTCTCTCTCTCTCGTTCTTCGTTTTGGCATCGCACCACCACCATGACGGTGGTGGTGGTCGGCCGATTAAACAGATCGGTGGAAGGGGGTGGGGTTACAGGTGAGGTAGGTTACGGCTGAGGTGTGAGGGGGCAGCCGGTCATCACCCAGCGCTGCCGCTGGTCGCCGGAATTGGAGGTGAGAGGGGGGCTGCCGGAATCGGATGAGAGCAGGGTGTTTTATGTGTGAAATCGAGATGGATGGAGTGTGCAGCAATTGATTCTGTTTTGTATGTTCATCTTGTTTAGTAAACAAGAATAAGAGAGGATAAGGTTCTGGATGTTGGTTTGTGTGTGTGATTGAGAATGAAAGAAAATTGGGTGCAACACCATTTATATAGAGATGTTGAGATCTCTCAAGAGATCTTGAATAGATTTTGTAGATCTTGTATAAATCTTGTTGAGATTTTGAGCAGATTTTATAAGATTTTGCAAGATCTTGATAGGATTCTAATATCTTATGTGCAGGTTTAGTCTTGTGGGTTTTGGGCTTGGGCCCACAAGCCCATCTCATGTGTAAGTGGCCCGTAATTCCTACGAGACCCGCTATCAAAACCCGAAATCCATAGTTGTCGAAAGAATAAAATTTTTAAAATTAAATAGGCGTGTAATAGTGGCGTTGTCAGTATTTTGTACGGTATCAGTTCGTTGTCGCGTAATATTCAGTAGATTTCCTGTAAATCACCACACACGCACTGTATAGTCGAATAAACATTCCTGGGCACTCCAAGGGCCTGGTTAAGTTAATTAGCATCATAAACACCATTTATTATCGCATTAATCACCTGTCAATCACGTAATCAAGAGCCGTAAATCACCGGTTGTCACAGCTACGGAGAGCCAGGAGACGTTCCTGAACATGTGAAAACCTGTAGATAGAAGATTCCAGACTGCGATCCTAGTTGCATTCAAGGGGGAGTTTGAAGTTGTGAGCTTAAGGAATCAAGAGATCGGATCAAGAGAATTTGAAGAGTCAGGTTGAGATTCTGATGGGAGAGAAAGAGAGAGATTGGAGGATGCTTACAGAGAAAGATACTTTGGAAAAAGCGAGAAGACCGATCAAGACTGAAGACTCAATACAATGAAGACTTGTCAACATCCAACGGGGAGTTTGTTAGTGCATATGTCTGTTGACTTCATCTTGTATCGAGTCATGTAATAGAATAGATAGACCAAGACACGTTGTTCGAGAGAAATGGGAAACAGGCCTGAACCAGCAGGTTTATGCGACCTGGACATGACTGGTTCGTGCGACCTGGTGTTCCCTATATATAGGAGGTCTTGGGTCTTTCATTTAAAAAATTCTGATTCCGGTAGCGAAGCTCTGCTGAAGTGTCGCCAGCTCTTGTAACGTTGTGAAATCAATACAAACGACAGTTAATCTACTTCTAAGTGTGAATCTAGCTGCAATGAAGATCAAATCACTGAATTCTGCCTCTGATTTGGTCTAGAACTCTTCTAATCGACTCATTTGATCGATTCCCCGATCCTACATATATCAATATTAGATTCTAAAGTGGAAAGATTGATTACAATAAATCCCTAACCTATATACTATAATATAATCTAGAAAGTACTGGACAAAATAAACGATATTATTCATTTTTTAAGCATTAACTTATATATCAAATGCTTCAATGCATAATTAAGTTACCATTTAGAAAGTTATATAATCATTTGAATTAAAGGTTTAGTTTTAGAAGGAATATAAAATACAGAGAAAATGCATGGATAGTCCCTGTGGTTTGGTGAAATTTACCTATAGTCCCCACCTTTCTAAAATTATAGCTATAGTCCCTAACTTTTGCATAATCGTTTCTCAGATGGTCCCTAATGTGGATGAGGGTTAGTTTTCTCATTTAAGTAAGTGGGTGTGAAATTACAAAAATGCCTGTTATATTAAAAAAAACTAATAAACAAACATTTGATAAATAAAGTGCACCCCACCTTTTATTTAGTTATAAAACAGTTGACCCCAACCTCACCCTCCCTACCGTCATCACCCCACCCTACTTCGTCGGATCCGACGAGAATTATGGCTACCACCTCATCAAAACTTGTGCAAATTTGAAATAAAAAACCTGCAACCTACAAATATCTCATTAACCTGCAACTCAGAGTGGAGTGCTTACAATTCTAGAGTTTTGTAGTTTCGATAACCACCCCTGTCACATTCAACCACCATTGTTAATCCCCATCAAGTTCCAAAGCATCAAGAACCGATTTTTAAATGCACATTTTAAGGCTGGACGGTATGGGGACCGTCCAACATCGTCCTCCCTCCGTCGCCGTCCCCCTCTCCATCACAAGCCCTCCATTTCCGTTCCTCTAGCGTTGCCAATGTCGGGGTCTCGACGGCAAAGGCGCCCCTCCCCCTCTCTTACACACCTATACATATATATATATATATATATACATATATATATATATATTAGGCCCATCCCCCATTTCCTTAGTTCCATCCTCTTTGGCCCATCCTCACACCCGATCTACGTGGCGGATCATCCTCCAAGGGAGGACCATCACCATACCACATAGCCTAAAGTCTTATAACAGAAAAGAGTGTCTGGTGCATCAAATTTTACCTTCGTTGTCGGAAGATACTCTTGTCGGCCTCCGCTGTTGCCGAAACCCTACGGTTAGCCACCTTCATCGTTATATCCTTTCCAACCACCGGAAACCTCTATCACAATCTTACCTTCACTGCCAACATCACCAATCTCACCTTCACTGCCAACATCACCAATCTTACCTTCACTGCCAACATCACCAATCTTACCTTCACTGCCAACATCACCAATCTTACCTTCAACGCTACATTTAACACCAGAATTCGCACCTGTCATTACAGACAAAACAACTCAACGATAATGCCATCATTACCACTGTCTCTGCCTTTTGTTGTCGTCGCTAGAAGACCAACATTATAACCATTGTCTATGGTTGTCATCAAAAAGGGGGAGGCCAGCTCCCTCTCCTTTATTCTACTCTCTAATCTCTCCCCCCACACACACTATCTCTCTTTCTATGACTCTCTCTCTCTCTCTTTTCCCTGATTCTCTCTAACTCTCTCTCTCTCTAGAATTTTGTAGCGAATGAAGGAGTGGTGTGTTGTTAAAGAAGAACAAGATACAGACAATGGTGTCTGGCAGTGGGGTGACATCCCTTGCTGAATAAGATGAACGGCGATAGAGATAGAGATGTGATTGGGGATTTCATCTGGGTTTAGTAACTGGCTATGTTAAGGATTCTATGGTGCAATTAGGGATTAGAACTCAAAACAAGGAGGTGGTTATTGTAATAGATAAAGAGACACAGAGTTGATGGTTAAGGTTGACTGTTTCAGCTAGTGGTGACAGGTGGGTAGAGAGAGAACTGGCCATGTTGGAGGTGGAAGATGAAGGCGGTGGGTGGGTCCCACTAAACAATATAATAAGATTGTATTTCTTATCTAAGGGTAGTTTAGTAATTTTATACTCACTTAACTGAGAAAACTAACTTTCATCCACGTTGGGGACTATCCAAGAAATGGATGTACAAACATTAGGGATTAAGGCTGTAATTTTAGAGGGGTTGGGACTATATGTGAAATTTCACCAAACCACATGGACTATCCAGACATTTTTCTCTAATATACATGCTTCTTATGTTAGTTTTTAAATTGATGTATAGTTAGGTTTTGTAATTGGATCATTTACTAAATCAATCATATTTTGTCTTTTATCAATCAAATAAGTCGATAACATTGAATGCCGCGCGTTTACACGCGCATCCCTCGACATATTATAATTTTATTATCCATTTTTGTGTACATATAGATAGCTAGTAGGATTCCTCGTGCTTTGTGATGGGAATCAGTTCAATTCACAGATAAAAATAAGAAGGTTAATTACAAATTAAATGAAAATGACATATATTTTAAAAGATAAAAAAGGTAAAAATAGTAAAATAGATAATACGTAAATGAGGAAATAGTTTGGAGTTATATAAAGTTAGAGTAAAATGCTAAAATCGTCCTTGAGATTTGGGTTAATTTGTTTGTTACATCCAAAATAACTTTTTTTGTATCTGGACATCTGACGTTTTGATTTTCTTCCCATTTCCATCCAAATCAGAAACCCAGTTAAAATGTAACATTAACTGAGTTTGTGTTTTGGATGGAAATGGCAACAAAATCAAAAAGTTAGGTGTCCTGATATTAAAAAAAAGTTATTTAAGATGTAACAAACAAATCAGCCCGAACCTTAGGGACTATTTTGGCATTTTACTCTAAAAATTTAAATAAAAATATAAAGCATGTATATAATAATAAAAATAAATAAATAAAATGCTCGCATGATGTTTAGAAGAAAAAAACGGCTGAGGTGGGGGTTGCATCGGCTTGAACCTGGGCAGGGAAGGTCACTGGCGTATTGCGTACCACCAAACGTAACGCCCCAAAACTCAAACTTTTAAATTCGCCAATATGTTTCCATATGTTATAGCATGAAATAAAATAACTAGGCCGTTTAACCTAGCTAAATACTTAGCCAAACATGTAAGGAATAAAGTTTGTGACAAGTAGGAAAGAATAGCAAACTTAAAGGACTAAATTTGGTGAAATAGATTTAAGTATATAAAAACAAAAAAAGGGTCTAATATGTGTGTTTAGTGTGTGTCGTGAATGGGGAGAAAGAGAGAAGGGAGGTGGTGAAATCCTCTCAAGAACAAGTGAAGAATTCACCAAATTGAAGAATATTGGCTTAATAATCAAGATGCATGGGTCAAGAATTAACATCAGCTAGCTCTAACAAACATGTGGTAAGTTATAGAATTAGATTTGGTAATTTTGGTAAAAATGGGTGTATAATCAGTCTTTACTCTTGTATGAAAACAAGCATGAATATGTGTTGAATCACTAGGGTTGTAATCGAACCGAACGAACACGAACAAGGCCATGTTCGCGTTCATTCGTTAAGGAAATTAACATGTTCACGACCGAACATAATTTTATGTTTGTGTTTGTTCGTTAAGGAAATTTAGTTGTTCGCAAACAGTTCATGAACTCTGGTCTCGAACACAAACAAATGCAGACGAATAAAAACGAATGTAAATGAACATTTAACTTGAAAATAAAAAATAAAAACATTGTTAACCTTAAACAATGGACATAAGTAGTTAAATACAACCATCAAATGGTAAATCAAAACACAAGAAGTTTACTACAATCACCAAACGATGAATCAAGTTTAACTAGCTTAGACATAAGTATTCAAAGTTTAACTAACGTAGACATAATTGTCCCAAAAACTATCTTGGATGTCCAAATTTTAGCTAACTTAGAAAAAAAGGGTTTCAAGTTTTCAACATGTTTATATAAAAGGTTTATTATCTATTATTTTTTAATATAATCAAACGAATATGAACGAACATAATCAAACATATGTTTAAATGTTCACGAACTCAGTCAAACAAATGAGACCTTTGTTCGTGTTCGTTCGCTAAGCTAACCGAACAAGATTTTTCGCCCGTATTCGTTCGTTAAGCTAATCGAACAAACATAAATGAATTTCTTGCCGAATAGTTTACGAACTATTCGCTGAACATTTGGTTCGTTTACAGCCCTAGGAATCACAAAATAAAACTTGTATTTTGAAGGATTGTAAGTAAATTGATGTTTGAAGGTGAAACCCACTAGAAGTGGTGAAGATGGTGACATGGGTGTGTCACCCATGTCCAATTCTTGTTCAATTTTGATGTGTTATGTTGTATGTGATTGATTCTTGTTAGTTAGATTGTGTATGGTATGGAAGTAATGTGATTTTAGTTGTTATTGATTAATGAAAGCAAGAGGTAGGAGATGAGAATAAAATACATGTACATTGTGCCTTATTTGTGGTACACACACCAAGTGTTTGATGAAATGCCTAAGTAACACTTGTAGATGAAATAGTACGCAAGAACTTGGTAAGTAGGTATATAATGTAATAATAATGAATTTGTTAGTAAAATTACATGAGAAAGGTGTGTTTGATTGAATCCATATGGAGATTTTGTTTGATTTCATAATAGGGAAAAAGTGTGCACTAGCGGCTTGCACTATATGTTTGAATGATGAGATGCAAACTATATATTTGTTTGAGTTCTTAACTGTGGTTAAGAAGTAAGTGTACACTAAATGTGATGCATATAAGATTATTATAAGGGGATAAGGTTGGAAGGATGTTGGGTTGGCCAAGCACGGGTTATGGTGTTAATGGTATAATTATGAGAATGCTAGTATGAATGGAATTGATCATATATGTGTATGTGCATGTAATTAAGTAATCATATGGTTGTATGTGTCCTATAGCATGAGTATGAAATGCATATGGTGTCATTAGTATGGTTAACTATGTCAAAATGGATGTATGTTGTTAAGGATGTAAGCTTGTATGTTAGATAGTTGACTTTTAGAGAAGTCAACGCATGCGAGATTGATGTGGTAGGCTTTCTAACATGAACGTAAGACTTGGGAAATTATGTGGTACATGTTATATCAATATGTGTTATATGTGATGACATGTTGAATTATGTTAGGGGCTGTTTGTTTACCTCTTAATGAGGCTCTTAATGGTTCAGACCTCTTACTAGTTCAGCAATTAATGGTTCAGACTGTTTGTTTTGCGAACTGATGTCTGAATGGTTCAGACATTTGCCTCTGAATGGTTAAGCATTATACTGAGTCTGAATGATTAAGACCTGCAATATGAATTGGTCAGACATTTGCCTCTGAACTGTAACACCCGACTTCTTCGTACTTTCCATAATCAGACATTTGCCTCTGAATTGGTCAGACATTCGTCTTTTCGTTGTAATCGTTGTAAATTCCGAGACTTGGATCATAAATAAAATTTAAATTTCTTTAAATTCTTGTTATACATATTCATACTTGTTCATACATTTGAATTCATGAAACAATTGATAGATTATTCGTAATTCTTGGAAATATGGGTTATACTTGCAAAATTCGTGATATACATTGAACATACGTTATTTGGATGCATACGATACTTATATACGCCATACATACACTAAATCATTCTTCATTATACTTGTTTTATGTTGTTTATACTTAACAAACCTTATAATATGCTTATATGTCATAATATGCCCTTAAAACAACCTAAAACACACATATATATGGAATTTGATGTGACACCCCGTTGAAACGTTCTCACCAGCTTGTCAGTGGCTGCCTTAACTTTCGGGACGAAAGTTCTTAAAACTTGGGGATAATGTGACACTTTGGGTTTTCCCGAACAACCTCATTGTTTAGCTTTATGTGTACATATACTATTAAATGAAGATTTGCGAATTATCTTGAAGTATTATGTGATGCTTGTATTAAACTATGTGTATGTAATATATATATATACGTATAAGTGAACCGAGGCCATGAACCCGACTCGAGACCACTCGGTCTCGAGTGAACGACTGGGCCGGTTGGGCCGCGCACCCCTAAAGCCCACTCGAACCCATTAGGGTGTACCGACCTTAGAGCGAGTATAAAACCCATGCCCAAGCCAACCTTCTCTCATTTTGACATTTCCATCATTCACACACTCTCCTAAATTTCCTTCAAACACTAAAACCCTAAAGCTCCACCAACACTCTCCTCCTTTCTTCTCGGAACAACCGTCGGCTAAGGAAGGAGCTCTCGGATCTCGGTGAATCCCGAAGGAGCTCTCGGATCTCGGTGAATCCCTACACACCTCCACGCTTTGGAACCGGTTAGTGTTTTAATGTGTGTTAGAAAATTATGTGTGCTTAAGGAATAAGATGCATGATTAGTTTAGAGGTCTTGTGGCATGACTCTTATATGATTAGTGAGTTTGTAATATGATGAATAATGTGTGCGAGTTATTGTATGATAATGTCTTGCTAAGGTGTTTTGAAGGATAAATGATTAATAGCTTAGGATGATTTTGTTATCCGATTCATGTTAGATATTGTAGGACAAATGTGTGTTTGTTAAGATGATGCAAGATTTACTTGATCTTGATCACAATATTTCATGCTTGAATGATCTCATGAAGAACATTATGAATATGGGTTAAATGTGATATGAACATATGATGAACAATGTTGAATGTGAGATAAACATTTGAATATGTGATGTTTGATCTGATTTAATTGGAAATTAGACAAGAAAACATGTTTATGAAATCCTATTGGTTAGTACATAGTTTCATGAAATCACAATTCTATTGGTTAGTACATCAGTGGTTCTAGAAGAACATCATGTGCACGTATCAGGGGTTGCGAGTCGAGACACCCGGTTGCGACTCGAGACTAACACGTGATAACTCGAGACCACAGCGATTGCGACTCGAGACCTGTCCAAGCAACTCAAAACAGACTTCAGGGACTCGAGACCATCAAGGTCTCGACTCGAGATCTTCTGATTGCGACTCGAGACTGTACTCGAGATCCCTGAGGTTGCGACTCATACCTGCACTGCTCGAGACCTCCTGGTTGCGACTCGAGACCACCTGTTCTCGAGTCAAGACCACCTGGTCTCGACTGCGCTGTTAGTTTTCGTTATTGGGCCCAAGTGTATTAACTGTACATGCTTGTTACTGTTTAAGTGGGCTACGTGTTAACTGTTGCTATTAAAGAATATAGACGGGTCCAATGACTTATTGGATAATTATATGTTGTGCATGCTATGTGTTAGATACGTGTAGAATATACGTGACTTCTCTGTATCCGAGCCTGACCCAAAACTGGTAACCATGTTAGGACGTGGTGACCAGCGTGCTTGACCAAGTATACTAAACTGCCGAGCAACCCAAGGTGAGTTCACAACTTAAAGCATTCATTCCCGGTGGATTGGGAAACAGAACTAAAAACAACACTATCCCCTTGTGAGGGATACAAACTTACTTACTTTTATTCCCTTGTTACTGGGAACAAACTTACTTACTTTTCTTCCCTTGTTACTGGGAATAAACTTACTTACTTTTCTTCCCTTGTTACTGGGAACTCTTGGTTAATTACGGTTTATACGGAATGCAACGAGCAACACTAAACGAAACTCTATCACTTAAGTCCCTACCATTTAATACCGATTAGTCGCCGGGGCCTGGCGAACGGGTTATTAGTTAATAGCGCTATTTAGGTGTAACCAGCCTCACACCGACCCTTGTTACTGGGAACGAGAGTGAACTAATGTACTCTGGCAAACCGTCAATGATGATAGAACATTGACAAACGGGGCACTGCGGAAACGCACGGTTAAGTAAGTATTCGGTATTGGAAAAACAGTTTAGTCGCTTACTTATGGGGTAGCTCCCCATCGCATGTATAAACAGATTAATTAACTGGTGAAACAAGTTTTTGGTAATTAAAACTGGACAACTCGTGGACTCGCCAACATTTTTGTTGATACCCTACTGCATGCTTTGCAGGTACCCAGTGACTCAGGAGCTTGCTGCTTGGGAATGTGTAGTGGTCGCCTAACCCATGTGTTGGGTTTTAAATAATCTTGAACTATGAACTTTGTTTTGAAACTGTTTGGTTTATGCTTCCTCTATTTACTTAAACTGTTATTTGAACTAAAACTTTTAAAACTTCGAACTATGATGTTTACTAACTATTGCAGTTGGTGAATACCTTTACTATTAACCAATGCTCAGTATAAATGGGTGGCTGGATCCTGGTCAGTGGTACTCCGCATGTGGATTTTGGGGGTGTGACAGATTGGTATCAGAGCCATTGGTTATAGTGAACTTGGTTTTAAAAAGAAAGTCCTTTTGAGAAAAACCAGACTATAACCCATGACTCGTGACGACACTACACTCCAAGGGCAAGACTCAGCTTATTAGACCTCATAGCTCGGACTTGTGTTTACTTGCTTGTTTACTTTACGTTGATTGCTCTACTATACATACTAGTGTGCCTAATTAGATAGATACATATCTCTCTTGTACCTCGTTCTCGCTACGTTACGACACCACACTCATACTGTGTTTTCTGGCTATGAAGACAATGAGTGGACGCGGAAGAGGAAACATTAACATGACTCAGGCTCAATTCACCAACTTGCTCAACACGGTGGCTGCGGCTTTCGCAGCACACCCTGGAGGTAAACTCGTTACTTTAGGATGTTTAGATTCTACCCCCGTATCGTCTTTTCGCCTCTAAGCCTATTCGCTCCACTCCTCACGACAGGTCAGCCTGCGCCTGCGCAGCCACGCGTTTGTACTTTCAAAACCTTCATGGATGGCAAGCCTCTCCCTTTCAACGGCACTGAGGGTGCCATAGGCCTTCTGCACTGGATTGAGAAGGCCGAAGCTGTCTTTGCTGTCTGCGAGTGTCCCCCTGCTAACTGGGTAAAGTTCGCGACTGGTACGCTTGAAGGAAACGCACTATCTTGGTGGAAGGCGCAGATTCAGATGCTTGGTCTGGAGACTGCTAATGCTACTGCATGGGAAGATTTCAAGGACATGATCAAAGAGGAGTATTGTCACAGGGATGACATCCACAAACTCGAGAACGAGTACTATGAGCTCAAAATGGTTGGATCAGAGATTGAGACCTACACCAAGCAGTCCAACGACTATGCTGCACTTTGCCCAAACATGTCCCGACCTATGTATCGAAGGATCGAATTGTACATCAAAGGTTTGGTCCCAGAAATCCGGAGCTATGTAACCTCAGCCAACCTCAATACCATACAGCCCGTGGTCCGTCTTGCTCACAAACTCACCAATCAGGCTGTGGAGGAGGGCAAGCTGCCCAAAAGGATCAGTGCTACTGCTGGAACTTCTAGCGATAACAAACGAAAGTGGGATGGAAATCAGGGTAAGGATGCTAACCCCACTCAGGCCCCAGTTCAACAAAGGAAGACTGAAAGCAACAAGGGCCCTCAGCAACAGGGTGGCTATCAAGGAAACCACCCCAAGTGTAACAAATGTAATCGACACCACAGTGGGCCATGTGGGAAAGGTCAGTGTCAGCGATGCAACAAGATGGGGCATGAAGCCAAAGACTGCAGGAGCCAGTTCCCAGCTAGGCAGAATCAGCATCAACCACAGCAACAGCAGCAGCAAGGAAACAACCGTGAATGCTACAAATGTGGGGCAATAGGGCACATGCGAAAGGATTGCCCTCAGTTGAACCAGAATCGCAACAACAACAACAACAACCAGGGAGCTGGAAACAATGCAAGGGCATTCGTGATTGGGGCTGCTGAAGCAAGGAACGACCCCAACGTGGTGGCGGGTAAGTTCCTACTTAATGATCGCTATGTTTCCATATTATTTGATTCCGGAGCAGATGCTAGTTATGTATCCCTACGTATTAGTAAGAAGCTTAAGTCCACTCTTACGCCGTTAAGCTCTAAGCACATCGTTGAAATAGCTAATGGTAGGAACCTCGAGGCCTCACACGTTATTCGTAACTGCAAACTAGAATTGTCTGGTCAAATCTTCCGTATCGATCTCTTCCCTATCATTCTCGGAAGCTTCGACGTCGTCATTGGTATGGATTGGTTATCCAAGCATCGAGCTGAAATCCTCTGCCAAGAGAAAGCTGTTCGTATTCCCTGTCCTTCTGGCCAACCTCTTATAGTTCAAGGCGACAAAAGCGGAGAAGTCACAGGCATCATTTCATTCTTAAAAGCCCAGAAGTGTTTACGAAAGGGGCACACCGCTATCTTAGCACTTGTTGCCGACACGCAGAAAAAGGAAAACAGGATTGAAGATTTTCCTGTTGTACGCGACTATCCTGAAGTATTCCCTGAAGAACTACCTGGACTCCCTCCTCACCGTCAGGTCAAATTTCAAATCGAGCTAGCTCCCGGAGCAGCGCCTATAGCTCGTGCACCTTATCGTCTAGCTCCCGCAGAACTCAAGGAACTTTCTACTCAACTACAAGAGCTCTTGGACAAAGGTTTTATCCGTCCTAGCTCATCACCCTGGGGAGCCCCAGTGCTCTTTGTCAAAAAGAAGGATGGCACATTCCGAATGTGCATTGATTACCGCGAACTGAACAAGGTTACCATCAAGAATCGTTACCCACTTCCCCGTATCGACGACCTGTTCGACCAGCTGCAAGGGTCGAGCTATTATTCTAAGATCGATCTGCGATCGGGCTATCATCAGCTGAGAGTCCGCGATGAGGACATCTCTAAGACTGCTTTCAGAACCCGCTATGGTCACTACGAATTCCTTGTTATGCCTTTCGGAATGACCAACGCACCTGCGATCTTCATGGATCTCATGAACCGAGTGTGCAAACCCTACCTCGACAAGTTCGTAATTGTTTTTATTGACGACATCCTTATCTACTCGAAGAGTCAAGAGGAGCATGAACAACACTTGCGTCTTATCCTCGAACTCCTTCGCAATGAGCAACTGTACGCCAAATTCTCGAAATGTGATTTCTGGCTTAGAGAAGTCCATTTCCTTGGGCACATCGTCAATCAGGATGGAATTCATGTCGACCCCGCTAAGATCGAATCCATTAAGAATTGGCCTATACCTAAGACTCTGACCGAAGTTCGCCAATTCTTGGGATTGGAAGGATACTATCGAAGATTTATCAAGGGGTTCTCTAAGATCGCTCAACCACTTACGACCCTCACTCAGAAGGGTGTTACTTATAAGTGGAATGATGCTCAGGAATCTGCCTTCCAGGAACTAAAGAAGAACCTCTGTAGTGCTCCTATCCTTTCCTTACCTGAAGGTACCGACGACTTCGTTGTTTACTGCGACGCTTCTATTCAAGGGCTTGGTTGCGTGTTGATGCAACGCGAGAAGGTTATTGCTTACGCCTCGCGACAACTCAAGATCCACGAAAGGAACTACACGACACACGACTTAGAATTCGGAGCTGTGGTTTTTGCGCTCAAGATTTGGAGACATTATTTACACGGCACCAAGTGCACGATTTATACTGATCACAAGAGTCTCCAACACATAATGGAACAAAAAGAGTTGAATATGCGGCAACGCCGATGGTTCGAACTCCTAAACGACTACGAGTGTGCAATTAGATATCATCCAGGCAAGGCTAATGTGGTGGCAGATGCCCTCAGCAGGAAGGAAACCAATCCTAAGCGTGTTCGTGCCTTACAGCTCACCATCCACTCGAACCTCCCTAAGCAAATCCGAGACGCTCAGGTCGAAGCATTGAAAGCCGAGAACGTCAGGGCTGAGTCCCTGCGAGGAGCAAGGAAACGGTTAGAACAAAAAGAAGATGGTGCTTACTACGTAAACGGGCGTATATGGGTCCCACTTTGTGGGAATTTGCGCGATCTTGTAATGGATGAAGTCCATAAGTCCCGTTATTCGGTACATCCGGGTTCAGATAAGATGTACCACGACTTAGGGACTACCTGTTGGTGGCCTGGCATGAAGGCCCACATAGCAACCTATGTCAGAAAATGTTTGACTTGTGCAAGAGTCAAGGCTGAGTATCAGAAACCATCGGGCCTACTCCAACAACCAGAGATCCCGCAGTGGAAATGGGAGCAGATCTCCATGGATTTTGTTACTGGCTTGCCTAGGTCCCAACGCGGAAATGACACCATTTGGGTGATAGTGGACCGATTAACTAAATCTGCCCACTTTTTGGCTATTAAAGAAACAGACAAGTTCTCTACCTTGGCAGAGGTATACTTAAAGGAAGTAGTTTCGAAGCATGGGGTGCCAACCTCTATTATTTCCGATCGAGACGCGCGTTTTACTTCTGAGTTGTGGCAAGCTATGCACAAATCTTTTGGCTCACGTTTAGACATGAGTACCGCTTATCATCCCCAAATGGATGGGCAGTCTGAACGCACCATCCAAACACTTGAAGACATGCTTAGGGCATGTGTGATCAATTTTGGCAAGAATTGGGAGAAGCACCTACCGTTAGTAGAATTCTCCTACAACAACAACTACCACACCAGCATTCAGGCAGCACCCTTTGAGGCATTGTACGGTCGTAAATGCCGATCACCTCTCTGCTGGGCGGAAGTTGGTGACAGCCAGATCACAGGTCCCGAACTTGTGATAGACACTACAGAAAAGATTGCCCAGATTAGGCAACGCATGGCGGCAGCTCGTGACCGTCAGAAGAGCTACGCTGATAAGGATAGGAAACCGCTAGAGTTCCAGGTTGGTGATCGGGCTCTGCTTAAAGTCTCACCCTGGAAGGGTGCGGTTCGTTTTGGAAAACGGGGTAAGCTCAATCCGCGATATGTCGGACCATTCGAAGTTACCGAAAAGATCGGAAAGGTCGCTTACAGATTGAATCTGCCGGAAGAACTGAGTGCTGTGCACAACGTCTTCCACGTGTCTAATCTGAAGAAGTGTCTGTCAGATGAGACACTCATCATTCCTTTCAAGGAACTCACTATTGACGAACAGCTACACTTTACTGAGGAACCGATTGAGATCACGGATCGAGAGATCAAAACCCTCAAACGTAGCCAGATACCTCTCGTACGAGTTCGTTGGAACTCGCGCCGTGGCCCAGAGTTCACCTGGGAGCGGGAAGACCAGATGAAGCGCAAGTATCCCCAGTTGTTCCCAAATGAAACTCCCAGCACTGAAGCTACAACCGAATTTCGGGACGAAATTCCAAACTAACGGGGGGATGATGTGACACCCCGTTGAAACGTTCTCACCAGCTTGTCAGTGGCTGCCTTAACTTTCGGGACGAAAGTTCTTAAAACTTGGGGATAATGTGACACTTCGGGTTTTCCCGAACAACCTCATTGTTTAGCTTTATGTGTACATATACTATTAAATGAAGATTTGCGAATTATCTTGAAGTATTATGTGATGCTTGTATTAAACTATGTGTATGTAATATATATATATACGTATAAGTGAACCGAGGCCATGAACCCGACTCGAGACCACTCGGTCTCGAGTGAACGACTGGGCCGGTTGGGCCGCGCACCCCTAAAGCCCACTCGAACCCATTAGGGTGTACCGACCTTAGAGCGAGTATAAAACCCATGCCCAAGCCAACCTTCTCTCATTTTGACATTTCCATCATTCACACACTCTCCTAAATTTCCTTCAAACACTAAAACCCTAAAGCTCCACCAACACTCTCCTCCTTTCTTCTCGGAACAACCGTCGGCAAAGGAAGGAGCTCTCGTATCTCGGTGAATCCCGAAGGAGCTCTCGGATCTCGGTGAATCCCTACACACCTCCACGCTTTGGAACCGGTTAGTGTTTTAATGTGTGTTAGAAAATTATGTGTGCTTAAGGAATAAGATGCATGATTAGTTTAGAGGTCTTGTGGCATGACTCTTGTATGATTAGTGAGTTTGTAATATGATGAATAATGTGTGCGAGTTATTGTATGATAATGTCTTGCTAAGGTGTTTTGAAGGATAAATGATTAATAGCTTAGGATGATTTTGTTATCCGATTCATGTTAGATATTGTAGGACAAATGTGTGTTTGTTAAGATGATGCAAGATTTACTTGATCTTGATCACAATATTTCATGCTTGAATGATCTCATGAAGAACATTATGAATATGGGTTAAATGTGATATGAACATATGATGAACAATGTTGAATGTGAGATAAACATTTGAATATGTGATGTTTGATCTGATTTAATTGGAAATTAGACAAGAAAACATGTTTATGAAATCCTATTGGTTAGTACATAGTTTCATGAAATCACAATTCTATTGGTTAGTACATCAGAGGTTCTAGAAGAACTTCATGTGCACGTATCAGGGGTTGCGAGTCGAGACACCCGGTTGCGACTCGAGACTAACACGTGATAACTCGAGACCACAGCAATTGCGACTCGAGACCTGTCCAAGCAACTCAAAATAGACTTCAGGGACTCGAGACCATCAAGGTCTCGACTCGAGATCTTTTGATTGCGACTCGAGACTGTACTCAAGATCCCTGAGGTTGCGACTCATACCTGCGCTGCTCGAGACCTCCTGGTTGTGACTCGAGACCACCTGTTCTCGAGTCGAGACCACCTGGTCTCGACTGGGCTGTTAGTTTTCGTTATTGGGCCCAAGTGTATTAACTGTACATGCTTGTTACTGTTTAAGTGGGCTACGTGTTAACTGTCAACTGTTGCTATTAAAGAATATAGACGGGTCCAATGACTTATTGGATAATTATATGTTGTGCATGCTATGTGTTAGATACGTGTAGAATATACGTGACTTCTCTGTATCCGAGCCTGACCCAAAACTGGTAACCATGTTAGGACGTGGTGACCAGCGTGCTTGACCAAGTAAACTAAACTGCCGAGCAACCCAAGGTGAGTTCACAACTTAAAGCATGCATTCCTGGTGGATTGGGAAACGGAACTAAAAACAACACTATCCCCTTGTGAGGGATACAAACTTACTTACTTTTCTTCCCTTGTTACTGGGAACAAACTTACTTACTTTTCTTCCCTCGTTACTGGGAACTCTTGGTTAATTACGGTTTATACGGAATGCAACGAGCAACACTAAACGAAACTCTATCACTTAAGTCCCTACCATTTAATACCGATTAGTCGCCGGGGCCTGGCGAATGGGTTATTAGTTAATAGCGCTATTTAGGTGTAACCAGCCTCACACCGACCCTTGTTACTGGGAACGGGAGTGAACTAATGTACTCTGGCAAACCGTCAATGATGATAGAACATTGACAAACGGGGCACTGCGGAAATGCACGGTTAAGTAAGTATTCGGTATTGGAAAAACAGTTTAGTCGCTTACTTATGGGGTAGCTCCCCATCGCCTCGTTACTTAAAT
Source organism: Helianthus tuberosus (assembly GCA_030545235.1). Taxonomy (NCBI): domain Eukaryota; kingdom Viridiplantae; phylum Streptophyta; class Magnoliopsida; order Asterales; family Asteraceae; genus Helianthus; species Helianthus tuberosus. Next base: position 120,551,560 of record CM060396.1, on the reverse strand, counting down.
TCTCTTACTCAAACCAAACCATCAAGATGAAATGTTTAACAATTGTAGAAATGTTTATGTATAGTTAAATGTCTATTGTCAAATGTAAATCATGTCAACAGATACAACTGGTTCACACGGTTCAATAGTTACAAACGGTTCATATAATCAAAGGGTTACGACGGTTCACATAGTCAAATGGTTACAACGGTTCAAAATGTAGTATAATGTGTTCATATGCTGGATGAGCATATGCAATAGAAATGTAATGTAAAACAATGTACTAAGTATGCACGTATTGGAAATACATAGCATAAGTGTAATGTAAAACAATGTACTAAGTATGCACACAATGGGCGTACATAGCATGAAATGTATTGTAAAGTGATGTACTAAGTATGCTAAGTTAACATACAAAGCAGAAAAGTCATGTAAATCAATGTGCTAGCATGCTATCAGTCAACATACATAGCAGAAATGTAATGTAAATCATGTACTAATAGTGTACTAATGAACATAACAAGTATATGATGTGAAAACAGGAAAGCACGAAAGTAACAAGTAGGCACATGTGTTTCACCCCAAAACAGTTTGGAAAACAGTAAAAGAGGGGTCTATGTACTCACTTGAGATTGCTCAGAAGTCCTAAGATAACCACCAAGTAATGCTAGAGATCACGGAATCAAACGGCACCTAATATAGGTAACTATGTTAATAAACCGGACCTATATCGGAGGATCGGATAGAAGGAGGGTTCGTAAACCAAACGAGTATGGAGACTCGTGTAATATGGTTTAACAAAGCCTACATACTAAATGAAACCTAACATAAGTGTTTACGACCCGTTACGACCCGTTTAGGTAGCTTATGCTACTTTAACGCGTCGTTCGCGTGAAACGCGTTCGGACCGCCTAACTAGTCCTATGACAAGTAACATATGCCTTAACACGTCTAATATTGTTGTCAAATTAGTTTAGATGCCAAAAAGTTATGTTACATATGTTTAAAATGAATTTTGGCATCAAAGGGGTATTTTGGTAATTTACCTAAGGCATATAAACTACCTATCATACAACTACTTAAACGAAGCGACCATAAGGTATAACCTCGGAAGGTTATTCCCTATATGCTATGGTCACCTAATATGTTTGGTCGGATCCTAATGATCGACAAAATGGGTCGGGTTCGAAGGTATAAGCGATTTATCAGATCGCTTACCCTTACGACCCTAGACAACGTGGTAATCAGTAGGCATAGTCACAAGGGACTATAACCATCGTGATTACAATCACGTTGCGAAGTTCAAATGAACTTCGCATTGACCATAAACTGGTCAATGCAGAAAGTCAAACAAAGTTTGACTTTCGGAGTCGAAAAGCAATAAAAGAACGAAGGAACACTTACAAAGGGTCCCCGAATGCTAATCTTGATTCAAGTAGCTCAGGTATGAAACAAAGGTTTCAACTTAGAGCTTCTCAAATCAGATTCTTGTGAGAAATGAGTGAAAATGTGATGGGTATTTATAGATTTCGGTTCACCGTTAGGATCGTTTCTTGGAGAAGAGGGAATGATCTCGCCCGTACACTTGTCGGAATGTTGTGGTAACTGATTTTGCCCACCACAAGAGATTAACATGTGGCACTTGGCCTTTGGGGAGTGTTTAAGGGCTGTTAACAGCTGAGAAAAACGTTTTGCTGCATCTGGCCCCTTCTTGCGCACCGCAACACTCACATTGTTGAGGTGCGCAAGGACCAAGTTTGGCAGATTTACAGTTTTGGTCCCTGTTGTGTTATAAGGTCATTTCCGACGCGTTTAAGGCCCGTTAACCCCATTTCAAAGCTCTAAAATGAAGTTAAAGTATGGGGAACTTAAAATGTGCTCAAAAATATCTCGGATGTCGGTTCGTTTAGCCGTACGGTTGCGATGTTCGCTTAATTGCGACGGAATGCGCATAAGCGCGAAAAACGATCCAAATGACGCGACTAATGGATTTTTCTCATGCCAAACACTAAAATAAAATATTTTAGTGCTTACATAAATTTTTGGATGTCCGGATGTATTCAGAACGTAAGTTATGCGCGAAAGTGCAAACTTGTGCACTTTTTGACACTTTTAGTCCCTGAATGACCTAAAAGTTTATTTTAGCACACTGAACCCCTCAAAGCCTATTTCTAAGCTATGTAAAGGATATTTATGGTATGTTTAACTTATGGTCATGTTCCGGAATGTTCGTTACAGTTCAAATTGGCATACTTTCACAGTTTGTCAAATTTAGTCCCTGTAGGCGATTTAACTTGATGTTGCCATACCAAAGCCTTCAAAACTTATTTCTAAGTTATGTAAAGGTTATTTAAGGTATGTTAAGCCTATTTCACTATTCTAGAGTGTTCATTGCATTAAACTGGTTATATTTACGCATCAGTGCGCGTATAACCTTCCAGAAAGCGATTTAGAGCTTGAAATCGAACAAGAATTGATATGTGCAAAAGATACACATATTTATACAGATCCCAAGTATGAAATACAATATTTCATTGGCTTGGCATTTGTTTGATGGTCGCAGTGACCCAGGTGTCACAAACATCACCATATAAGGCTCCAAAGTGTAATAAACTTTCTGATTTTGTATAAACACTTGTATAACTTACTTTCAATTGAGATTTCTCAACACATTCCTATGTCCCTCATAATCAAGACTATGATTAGGTGGGCTTAAAAACAAGGTTGTGACATGTAAATCCAGGGCTTAAAAACAAGGTTGTATTTCATACTTGGGATTTGTAAAAATATGTGTATCGTTTGCACATATCAATTCTTGTTCGATTTCAAGCTCTAAATCGCTTTCTAGAAGGTTATACACGCACTGATGCGTAAATATAACCAGTTTAATGCAACAAACACTCTGGAATAGTGACATAGGCTTAACATGCCTTAAAATACCTCTACATAACTTAGAAATAAGTTTTGGATGGTTTGGTATGCCGAAATCAAGTTAATTCACCTACAGGGACTAAATTTGACAAACTGCGAAAATATGCTAATTTGAACTGTAACAGACATTCCGGAACATGGCCATAATTTAAACACACCCTAAATATCCTTTACATAGCTTATAAATAGGCTTTGAGGGGTTCGGTGTGCTAAAATAAACTTTTGGGTCATTCAGGGACTAAAAGCGTCAAAAAGTGCACAAGTTTGCATTTTCGCGCATATCTTACGTTCTGAATACATCTGGACATCCAAAAATTTATGTAAGCACTAAAATATTTTATTCTAGTGTTTGGCATGAGAAAAATCCATTCGTCGCGTCATTTGGATCGTTTTTCACGCTTATGCGCATTCCGTCGTAATTAACCGAACATCGCGATCGTACGACCAAACGAACCGACATCCGAGATATTTTTGAGCATGTTTTGAGTTCCCTATACTTTAACTTCATTTTAGAGCCTTGAAATGAGGTTAACGGGGTTCAAACGCATCGAAAATAGCTTAAACGGGCTGCAGGGACCATTTCTTCCATTTTTGAAACTTTGCTGAATATGGTACATGGTGGCGTAGCGCGAGCCCTAAAGGCTTTCACCGTCACGCTACGCGACTTCCTATGCTGGACAGAAACTTGCAGAAACATCGAATCTGGTCCGTTCCACTTGTTGCACATGGTTTTGGGGAATCTATGGGCTGGTATTGAGTGCACATGGTATTACAAAACCATGTGTGCACATGTATGGCCAAGATCAAAGCACGGTTAACGAGGAACGATCTTAACGGCTCTACGAATCCTATAAATACCCCTTGCCTTCACTTGCCAAAACCCACAAGAATCATGATTTGAGAAGCTCTAAGTTGAAACCTTTGTTTCATACCTGAGCTACTTGGATCGAGATTAGCATTCGGTGACCCTTTGTAAGTGTTCCTTCGTTCTTTTATTGCTTTTCGAGTCCGAAAGTCAAACTTTGTTTGACTTTCTGCATTGACCAGTGTATGGTCAATGCGAAGTTCGTTTGAACTTCGCAACGTGAGCGTAATCACGATGGTTATAGTCCCTTGTCACTATGCCTACTGATTACCACGTTGTCTAGGCTCAGTGACGAGCCGTAGTTTCGGTCAAAATGCGCATTCGTGTGTATTTTGTAACCAAACTACTCTTAGGTATCAAAACCGTTTGTTTTGATACCAAACTTGTTTTCAAACTTAGTTAAGCATGTTTTAACATGCTTAGCTCGTCACTTTTAGTTTTGTGCTTGTCTAGGGTCGTAAGGGTAAGCGATCTAATAAATCGCTTATACCTTCGAACCCGACCCATTTTGGTCGATCATTAGGATCCGACCAAATACTTTAGGACCATAGCATATAGGGAATAACCTTCCGAGGTTATACCCTATGGTCACATCGTTTGAGTAGTTGTATGATAGGTAGTTTATATGCCTTAGGTAAATTACCAGAATACCCTTTTCATGTATAATTGGTAATTAAGCATATGTAACCTAAACTTTTGTCACATAACTGATTATGTAACATGTTTAGGCATATAACACTTGTCATAGGGCTAGTTAGACGTCTCGAGTGCGCTTTTGCGCGCACGACGTGTTAAAGTAGCATAAGCTACCTAAACGGGTCGTGATGGGTCGTAAGCACTTAGGTTAGGTTTCATTTAGCATGAAGGCTTTGTTAAACCATATGACACGAGTCTCTATACTCGTTTGGTTTACGAACCCTCATTCTATCCGATCCTCCGATATAGGTCCGGTTTATTAACATAGTTACCTATATTAGGTGCCGTTTGATTCCGTGATCTCTAGCATTGCTTGGTGGTTATCTTAGGACTTCTGAGCAATCTCAAGTGAGTACATAGAACCCCCTCTTTTAAATGTTTTCAAGGTGTTTATGTGAGTACATAGACCCCTCTTTTACTGTTTTCCAAACTGTTTTGGGGTGAAACACATGTGCCTACTTGTTACTTTCATGCTTTCCTGTTTTCACATCATATACCTGCTATGTTCGTTAGTACATTATAGTACATGATTTCAATACAGTTTATGCTATGTATGCCCATTGTGTGCATACTTAGTACATCATTTTACAATACATTTTATTCTATGTATGCTCATTGTGTGCGTACTTAGTACATTGCCTTACATTACATGCTATGTATGCCCATTGTGTGCGTACTTAGTACATTATTTTACATTACATTTTATGCCATGTATGCCCATTGTGTGCGTACTTAGTACATTGTTATACATTACACTTTATGCTATGTATGTCTTTTGTTGCATACTTAGTACATTTGTTATTCATCACATGCTTACATTTTGGATACACATTACATGATTTACATTAGACATGAACATTTTACTTTGGTAGTTTGGTTTGAGTAAGTGATTAAGTAACAGGGCGTGTGTAATATGATACAAGCATGGTGGATACGCCGCTGGTACTTCCTATATATAAGTGTTTGTATGGTATTACATATCGTAGCGTTATTTGAATCATTTCAATTTGAGACATATAACATTTTATACAAATAACATACTTTTCACAAGACATTGATTTACAAACAACTTATCTTATACAAACTCATTTTACATGGTTATTCATTTAACCATACATTATTCTCTTATTTATACATATCCTCTGATCTTATTGTTTTTCAAATGATTTACAAGACAAAGCAAATTACAAGGTTCATGACTAAACATTTTCTCAAACATAAGTCATGAATTCTGTTTTCACAAAACCTATGTATCTCACAGGCATTTTTATGCTGACGTACCTATTTTCACATGTGTTTTCAGGAGATGATGCATAGGACTTATCAAGACATACTTAAGCGGACATATGCCTTAGTGACTTAAAACGAGACAAGAACTAGTTAATTTATGTTATGTACTCTTTGTTTCTTGTTTATAACAATGTAAACTCTCATGTTTAATTAATAAAACGAAACTTCAATTGCCATGGATTTGAAACAATTAATTCTGTTACAACACTCCCCGACGTTTCCGCCACGTTTTGTATGTTCTACGTGGTCGGGGTGTGACAGAAAAGATGGTATCAGAGCCAATGGTTATAGGGAATTAGGTTATTAGTAATGCTTTGACCTAGTCTATAACCTTCTTAGGACCCCAACGCGAGTTTAGTTGCGTTTAGTCATAAAACAATACCGTCACCTATCCTTAGGCGACGACCACAACAAGAACATAAATTTCAAAACCGCCTTGAAAACTAATCTTCTGTTTTTGAATGATTTATTACAAGGTTTTGAACCCTCTACTGTAAGGTTTTGAACCCTCTGATATATGGTTTTGAACCCCTTTGAGTTTTCAAAATCTCGTCTAGGTTTTGGGTTTTAAATAATGTGAACACGTGCAAACTGGAAGGGTGAATGCCTGTATTCTGGGTTTTCTGTCTAGGCAAGCACTTCGTATATATCTCATCAGACGTGAGACCAGTTGTGCTTACCTGGGAATTCTTGGGATGAGTGTTCACTTATAGGCGAGCATGTCTTCGCGATACATTATTTTTGACCTATTTACTTTGATTAATCACCAGGGTCGTTTGTTGCTTTGTAGTAACAAACAAATGACCACTATCCTTGCTTTCATCAGATTTGTTCATCTCATTCTTTTCGTCTAATTCTCTCACTCGTTTCATTTCATGTTTCCCCTTTTAGAATGCCTCCACGACGCGAAAATCCGGTATCTATTGAAGTTCTGGCAGCTGTCATTACACAACAAATAACTGCTGCAATCCCGAACATCGTTGCCCAATGTAACCAAGCCCTCAACAACAATAATGCCCCCTGCAACTTCAAGACGCTCAACTCGGCTAAGCCATCAAAGTTTTCTGGGTCTCAAGGAGCGACTGCACTTCTGCAATGGTTCGAGAGTTTAGAGAGCACCTTCAGACATGTTCAATGTCCAAACGAGCGAAAGGTAGACTTTGCATCTAGTGTCTTTGAGAAACGAGCTTTGACATGGTGGAACGGTGTGATGAGAGATAGGGGTGCCGAAGTGGCACTGGCTCAAACGTGGGAAGAACTTCGAGCACTGATGATGAAGGAATTTTGTCCTCGTCACGAGATCAGGGCCTTGGAAAGGGAATTCGACGATCTTAAGCAAGACAGCGGCAAACATCGAGCATACACTGATCGATATGAGGAGCTGAGCCTGTTGTGTCCTACCATGGTTACGCCTTTGGATAAGGCGATCGAAAAATACATTGATGGTCTCCCTGACTCAGTTCAGGATATTGTTACTAGTAGTAACCCCACTACGGTTAGGCATGCCATTGAGCTATCTGCAACCTTGACTGAATCTCAGATCAGGAAACGTAAGCTTTTCCGAAAGGGTGACAAGAAACCGGTCGAGGAATCGAAACCAATCGAGGAATCAAAGACCATGGATGAACAGACTGGATCCCCTAAGAAGTCAAAGAAGCGAAAGGCTTCTCAGAACTTCGCCATGGTTACTCACAATGATCAAGCTGTCCCCAACCAACCAGCTCAACCCCCTGCTAGGAAGCCATACAATGGAACTTCACCCTTGTGCAACCAATGTAACCTTCATCATCATGCTAGGGTGAAGTGCCGCGAATGCCAAATTTGTGGACTTAAAGGTCATACAGCAAAAGTTTGTCGAGCAGCAGTTGCACCAAATCAAGCTGACAACAATCCTGCTCAAGCTCGTTTTCCACCAGGTTCTTGCTACAATTGTGGCGAGATGGGTCATTTCCGAAGAAATTGCCCAAAGCTTGCTAATGCTAATCCAACGCACGGATGAGCATCTGACCGACTAGAAGACAACACCCTTTAGAAATAATCATGTCTTATGTATTATTTTCTTTTGTTGTCAAGGTCCATGAAACAGTTGTTATCATTGTTTATAAATAAATCTTTTATTTACATTTCAATGTATTTATGAGGTTGTATGTATAAACAACATATCTCTTACAATACCGACAATCAAGGAATCGTATTCCTTGTAAAGCAAACTAACCCCAAATAATTTTTCTATTTTATGATCTCTTGCGTTTTCCACGAAATTCCTAAGTACCCGTTTCTTCCAAGGAAACAAAGTACAAGGCGCAAGTTACAACACTAGACGAATACCCAAAGTACCACTATAAATCCTTGATAGGGTACCTAAGGGTATTTTCGTAAATCCTAAAATTTTTGTGTTCCTTAATTCGAATATTACGTTTCTTTGAAAACAAAAATCGAATTTTTGGGAGATCTTCCTATATTTTCAGATAGATCCCAGAGGACATTGAAGTCCATCGACTGGTTTCCATATCCATTCTCAATCGATAACAAGTTAATAACAAATTAATAATCAAGTTAAACAACTATGTGATTATGTGCTTATGTGTTTCCTTTTATGTTTTTGTGTAATCCAAGTTTTGTTATCCAAATCCTCGTAGAATCTTCCATATCTTTGTATAAGGAATTCATAGTAGGATATCCAAAGGTACTATATTAAATCCTCAATGGGCTTTTACGTAATAGTAAAGACCCTTGGATTATATTGTACTACTCCATAATTAGACCCTTGAGTGGTCTAGTTAAACAGATTGATCCAAAAATCTGGTTAGGAATATCATGTGATGAGATAGCTGAAAGGACTCCTTGGTGGCCTAATTTAAAAGGATCATTTGTTGATCTAATTAAAAGGGACCTTATGGTAGTCTAGTCACACTCATCACAGGTTTGATTTTTCCTCCCCTTCACATTCCAAACAAATTGTGCGGACTGTGCAAGGAATTGCGTAATTTTGGATGCATACATAATTATGAAATTCAGTGCACAGAAACCACAACAAGTTTGGTCGTGTGTCTAGAAATTACTCATTCCGTGCATTTTCATTTATAAAGAAACTGTGGAAAATGACTCATCCCGTTCATTTTCGTTTCTGAAGAAATGGTGGAAAATGACTCATTCTGTTCATTTTCGTTTCTGAAGAAATGGTGGAAAATGACTCATTCTGTTCATTTTCGTTTCTGAAGAAATGGTGGAAAATGACTCATTCTGTTCATTTTCATTCCTGAAGAAATCGTGGAAAATGACTCATCCCGTTCATTTTCGTTTCTGAAGAAATGGTGGAAAATGACTCATCCCGTTCATTTTCGTTTATGAAGAAATGGTGGAAAATGACTCATCCCGTTCATTTTCGTTTCTGAAGAAATGGTGGAAAATGACTCATTCTGTTCATTTTCGTTTCTGAAGAAATGGTGGAAAATGACTCATTCTGTTCATTTTCGTTCCTGAAGAAATCGTGGAAAATGACTCATCCCGTTCATTTTCGTTTCTGAAGAAATGGTGGAAAATGACTCATTCTGCTCATTTTCGTTTCTGAAGAATGTCCGTTAAGGAAATGTCAGGATTATGCCTTTCATATCTCTGGTGGTTATTTGGCACAAAGTCACAGATAGACTCCTACGAATAAATTTCAGGACGAAATTTCCTAAAGTAGGGGAGACTGTGACACCTGTGTCACTTCAACCATCAAAAAAATTCCAAACCAATGAAATATTGTATTTCATACTTGGGATTTGTAAAAAATATGTGTATCGTTTGCACATATCAATTCTTGTTCGATTTCAAGCTCTAAATCGCTTTCTGGAAGGTTATACACGCACTGATGCGTAAATATAACCAGTTTAATGCAACAAACACTCTGGAATAGTGACATAGGCTTAACATGCCTTAAAATACCTCTACATAACTTAGAAATAAGTTTTGGATGGTTTGGTATGCTGAAATCAAGTTAATTCACTTACAGGGACTAAATTTGACAAACTGCGAAAATATGCCAATTTGAACTGTAACAGACATTCCAGAACATGGCCATAAGTTAAACACACCCTAAATATCCTTTACATAGCTTAGAAATAGGCTTTGAGGGGTTCGGTGTGCTAAAATAAACTTTTGGGTCATTCAGGGACTAAAAGCGTCAAAAAGTGCACAAGTTTGCATTTTCGCGCATATCTTACGTTCTGAATACATCTGGACATCCAAAAATTTATGTAAGCACTAAAATATTTTATTTTAGTGTTTGGCATGAGAAAAATCCATTCGTTGCGTCATTTGGATCGTTTTTCGCGCTTATGCGCATTCCGTCGTAATTAACCGAACATCGCGATCGTACGACCAAACGAACCGACATCCGAGATATTTTTGAGCATGTTTTGAGTTCCCTATACTTTAACTTCATTTTAGAGCCTTGAAATGAGGTTAACGGGGTTCAAACGCATCGAAAATAGCTTAAACGGGCTGCAGGGACCATTTCTTCCATTTTTGAAACTTTGCTGAATATGGTACATGGTGGCGTAGCGCGAGCCCTAAAGGCTTTCACCGTCACGCTACGCGACTTCCTATGCTGGACAGAAACTTGCAGAAACATCGAATCTGGTCCGTTCCACTTGTTGCACATGGTTTTGGGGAATCTATGGGCTGGTATTGAGTGCACATGGTATTACAAAACCATGTGTGCACATGTATGGCCAAGATCAAAGCACGGATAACGAGGAACGATCTTAACGGCTCTACGAATCCTATAAATACCCCTTGCCTTCACTTGCCAAAACCCACAAGAATCTTGATTTGAGAAGCTCTAAGTTGAAACCTTTGTTTCATACCTGAGCTACTTGGATCGAGATTAGCATTCGGGGACCCTTTGTAAGTGTTCCTTCGTTCTTTTATTGCTTTTCGAGTCCGAAAGTCAAACTTTGTTTGACTTTCTGCATTGACCAGTTTATGGTCAATGCGAAGTTTGTTTGAACTTCGCAACGTGAGCGTAATCACGATGGTTATAGTCCCTTGTGACTATGCCTACTGATTACCACGTTGTCTAGGCTCAGTGACGAGCCGTAGTTTCGGTCAAAATGCGCATTCGTGTGTATTTTGTAACCAAACTACTCTTAGGTATCAAAACCGTTTGTTTTGATACCAAACTTGTTTTCAAACTTAGTTAAGCATGTTTTAACATGCTTAGCTCGTCACTTTTAGTTTTGTGCTTGTCTAGGGTTGTAAGGGTAAGCGATCTAATAAATCGCTTATACCTTCGAACCCGACCCATTTTGGTCGATCATTAGGATCCGACCAAATACTTTAGGACCATAGCATATAGGGAATAACCTTCCGAGGTTATACCCTATGGTCACATCGTTTGAGTAGTTGTATGATAGGTAGTTTATATGCCTTAGGTAAATTACCAGAATACCCTTTTCATGTATAATTGGTAATTAAGCATATGTAACCTAAACTTTTGTCACATAACTGATTATGTAACATGTTTAGGCATATAACACTTGTCATAGGGCTAGTTAGACGTCTCGAGTGCGCTTTTGCGCGCACGACGTGTTAAAGTAGCATAAGCTACCTAAACGGGTCGTGATGGGTAGTAAGCGCTTAGGTTAGGTTTCATTTAGCATGAAGACTTTGTTAAACCATATGACATGAGTATCTATACTCGTTTGGTTTACGAACCCTCATTCTATCCGATCCTCCGATATAGGTCCGGTTTATTAACATAGTTACCAATATTAGGTGCCGTTTGATTCCGTGATCTCTAGCATTGCTTGGTGGTTATCTTAGGACTTCTGAGCAATCTCAAGTGAGTACATAGAACCCCCTCTTTTAAATGTTTTCAAGGTGTTTATGTGAGTACATAGACCCCTCTTTTACTGTTTTCCAAACTGTTTTGGGGTGAAACACATGTGCCTACTTGTTACTTTCATGCTTTCCTGTTTTCACATCATATACCTGCTATGTTCGTTAGTACATTATAGTACATGATTTCAATACAGTTTATGCTATGTATGCCCATTGTGTGCATACTTAGTACATCATTTTACAATACATTTTATTCTATGTATGCTCATTGTGTGCGTACTTAGTACATTGCCTTACATTACATGCTATGTATGCCCATTGTGTGCGTACTTAGTACATTGTTTTACATTACATTTTATGCCATGTATGCCCATTGTGTGCGTACTTAGTACATTGTTATACATTACACTTTATGCTATGTATGTCTTTTGTTGCATACTTAGTACATTTGTTATTCATCACATGCTTACATTTTGGATACACATTACATGATTTACATTAGACATGAACATTTTACTTTGGTAGTTTGGTTTGAGTAAGTGATTAAGTAACGGGGCGTGTGTAATATGATACAAGCATGGTGGATACGCCGCTGGTACTTCCTATATATAAGTGTTTGTATGGTATTACATATCGTAGCGTTATTTGAATCATTTCAATTTGAGACATATAACATTTTATACAAATAACATACTTTTCACAAGACATTGATTTACAAACAACTTATCTTATACAAACTCATTTTACATGGTTATTCATTTAACCATACATTATTCTCTTATTTATACATATCCTCTGATCTTATTGTTTTTCAAATGATTTACAAGACAAAGCAAATTACAAGGTTCATGACTAAACATTTTCTCAAACATAAGTCATGAATTCTGTTTTCACAAAACCTATGTATCTCACAGGCATTTTTATGCTGACGTACCTATTTTCACATGTGTTTTCAGGAGATGATGCATAGGACTTATCAAGACATACTTAGGCGGACATATGCCTTAGTGACTTAAAACGAGACAAGAACTAGTTAATTTATGTTATGTACTCTTTGTTTCTTGTTTATAACAATGTAAACTCTCATGTTTAATTAATAAAACGAAACTTCAATTGCCATGGTTTTGAAACAATTAATTCTGTTACAACACTCCCCGACGTTTCCGCCACGTTTTGTATGTTCTACGTGGTCGGGGTGTGACAATAAGTGATGAACAAGCTTAAAGCTTGAAGATTGTGTGATTATGAGGTTAGCTTGGGCTATCCTACTTGAAAATACACACATCACTTGACGTTTTCTTAGTTAACTTGTAGTTATTTCATTTCTCATTGTATGTATTCATGACCATCCTTGTTGTCCATGATAACTTATGCATTGGTGAAACACAAGAGGTTCCTAAATGGAAGATTTATCTTCCTACCTCCTACATGACTTCTATGACATCCTTATTATGATAATGGACTAGAACTTATAAATATGTACTATATAAGATATATAATACTTATGGTGACCAAACTTTTTATGATAACCAAATGGTTATTTGTCAAAATAGTAGGTTACACCATCTAAGAACATATTACTCGTTACGATTCTAATAGGCATTTTGACCCATGAAAACATTTAAACTCTTTTTGAGTTTCATAGTGTCAAGAATGAGTATTATGTGATAGATGGTTATTTTATTCTATGTTACTTTCCATATTCTTTTGATTCTGAATCCTTAATCTTCCATTATCCTCCAACACTCATACACCTTCGTTTCTTCGTGTAGAAGGACTTGGTGTTCCAACCTCCCACAACAACAACTCTCTCGCGGATTAACAAGTGGAAAGCTTGCAAATCCGTGAGTATACTTGAACCCCCTTTTTCGATTACCACTTTTGGGGTGTAACATGTTAAATTATAAACTACACTCAAACTTTATTCTTTATGCATGCACAAAACAACCCCTATACATGAAACTACATGTTATGCTTGATACGTAAATTTGGGTGATTCTTATGTGATACCATAGTCATTAGCTTTGTACGAGCCTCCCTTTAACATGTATAGCGCTATAGGAGTAACGCACCGCCCGTAGTCTTGTGGTCATGTTAAAATTTCATTCTTTATTGCGTAAACAGAGGGTTGACTAGAATTATCGCATGCCATGTTACGATCATCTTGAATAACTTAAGTTGCCATGTGGATTCCTTTAAACTTTTATACTTATACATATATTGAAAAATTGTTTACTCGCCTTTGCTTTTGCATTGAACTTTATTTTAAACATGTTACAGGCTGAGGATGACGATGCTATGAAGTTGAAGTAGCGATGATGCTTAGATACACATCTAGACGCCTTAGGTTTTAATATGTTGTATCAATTTTATCTTTGTTGTTATGTTGTTTCCTTTTATTGAACATGTTTTACTTGTGATTCCATGTATTGTACTCTTTTGAATGATGAAATGAAAACGATTTTATTTAATTATTGTCACAATTAGCATTATGTGTGATGAGCAATCTTTCTTCATCCCACTCCGATGATTCCTCCATTGGTCGGGGTGTGACATATTGGTATCAGAGCCATAACTATAGGGAATTAGGTAGAATTGCCATGTTCGACCTAGTCTATAGTAGGTACCTCATTTTGACCATTCTTGTTTTTTGCCTAAAATGTTATTCTTCCTACTTTACTCCTTTCTCTTCTTTTTGGTCTAAATACTTACATTATGTCTTTCCTAAGACATTTTACACAATACACTTGAAGACTTGAAGATACTCTTAATACAAAAGAGACGAGTTTACCAAAATAGGCGTGAAACCCACAATTTGGTGAACGACTCACATTCCGCTTAGACTTTATTTTTGCACGAAATTACGCCATTAAGTTAGGAGTGAAATCCACATCTTAATGGTAAATTTCCAATTCAAACTCTAGTGGACCCTCGTCAAAGTGTCGAAATTATATTTTGACCCGACGAGTACCAACCACATTAGGGTACGAAATCGTCAAGTTAGGGGTGAAACCCGCACCTTGTCGATTAAGTCCCATTCCTCGATTTTCAATCTCGCCAAAGTTTCGATTATTTCAATCGATTAGAGACGTGTAGTAACTGGAAGGGTAAGATACCGTTAATCGCTTCTCGATGAGAGTATCTTACCTATAGGCCAAAGCACGTTTCTCAAATTTGAAAGGACTTTCGATTCACTTTGGAATAGTCGACGTTTCTCTACCCGAAACAATCCCATGTTTTATGAGCCTCTCTTTTATGTGATTCAATTTATATGTGATTTTATACTTGTTACCTCGTTCATTTCAAAACCGTTACACAATTCGCACGTCTCGCGCAATAAAAAAACAATAATAATTCTCATGAACAAACTAAATTTATACTCTTTTTACGCATTCTTACGTGTTTATACTTGTTTAATGTTTTTCAAATTCATGCTAATTATGAGAACCATACGTGATACAACTTGCTTACATGCCTATACATGACAAACTTGTTTTGAAATTTATGATCAAGTCTCATCCTTTCCTTTCGAACATCTAGATGGCATCTTCAAGCTCATCCGAAAAGCCCAAGTCTAAGAAGAGTTCCCGCTCTGGTTCCATCTCCAAGAAAGAACTCGTAGGTCTCATTGCTGAACAAATGGCCGACCAGATGGCCCGAGTTATACCTGACATCATTAGCCACATCCAAACCAACTCAGATTCGCCCCATGGTTCGGTTGATTCCAAGGTGGAGAAGCCTAAGACACCATTCCTTTTCAAGCAATTCATGGCTTGTAAAATGTCACACCCTCAAAATACCACATGCGAATACCACCGTGAGGCGTGTGACGTACCAGGATCTAGCCCCTAATCACATTGAACTAATAGTAAAATATTATTAAACGCAAAAGTTTTGTCCAACATGAATGGTGTAATTCCAGATAGCATTTCAACATTACATGTGTTCAGCGGAAGGAATTGTAACTGTTTCAATATAATCAAACCAAACCTTTTTAAATTTCATAAGTTTAATAGTTTGCATCAAGTAGCGCTCCTCATAACACTCCCAGCTCCCCAGACTGCAAGTTCCAAAGCTTAGTGTATCTAACAACCTGCAAAGCATGCAGTAGGGTGTCAACAAAAAGTTGGCGAGTTCACAGTTGTTTTGTTTAGTGTTGTTCCAAAAACCACAAGTTGTTAAGTTCCTTTATTCTTTATAAAAACATGCTATGGGGAGCTACCCAACTGTTTTAAACCACTAGACCCGTTACCTATCGACTACTGACTTAAGTTATGTTGAGTGCCCCGAGTCAATGTCTATCATCATTGACTAAGTGCCCAAGTATATTAGTCCATGCCCGTCCTCTGCGGCATGGTGTGAGGCTTGTCAAACCTAATAGCGCTATTTAACTATTAACCCGTTCGCCATTGGCCCGGCGATTAAGTCGATATAAAATATGGGGGACTTAAGATAGAGATGTTGTCTAGTATGCTTAAGACATGTATTATAACGGTTGTCGCCCTTTTCAAGGAGGGCGGAGGTACGTATCCTACCCAAGGAGAATACGCAGGTTGCATCCCACCCAAGGGGGATAGTTGTTATTTAACCCATTCCCAAACCACCGGGAATCCTTTGATGAAAAGTGTGAACTCACCTTAGGGTGCGTATTATATCCAAAGTACTATGTGTCAATGACACGAACTGGTATAGCATGAAAATAGTCACCAATACATCCCTAATAATATTAGCACAACATAAGTAACTAATACCAAGTAAAGTTGTTTCACGTGTAATCGAGCTCTACCGAATCACTAAACGTGCGACCCGATGGTAGGTTATTACTGTGATGCAACAGTATCCCTAGGTTCGTTTAATCCCACATATATCCCACATATGTACTAAGTCTTAAGAACAACTTAGTTCCCGAGTAATAAATATATAATTACATATATTCATAAAATCATGTTAACATATATGTAAGTGTGTGTCTGAATTAGAATAGCACACGTTGCAAAACCGGGTAATATATATTAATATGGTTTCCCAAATAATTGTCATACATATTAACAATCATTTAAACTAAAGCAGACTTATCAGAGTTTCATAAAGTGTATATGACATATATATATATATATATATATATGTATAGAATGTACGACACATGTAACTAAATAATAAATCAAGAACGTACCTGCCTATCATTTATAATCGTTAACTAAATATCATTACAAATATTTATTTTGGTTTATTTTATTCGGATTATGCGATAAAATCCCAAATGATATTTCCTATCAACATACAATAATTATGTTTCAAATCTCGTTTAGACGTACGAAATAAATATAGCTAGTTATATGTTGTATTTCTAAAATCGTAGATAATTTAAATACCAAGTTAAAATATATCCTTGTTTCATGAGTCGCAAGCGTCGTTCAATGTAAATATATATACGTATACTTGTTTTTGTAAAACTATTTAATCCCGTTATGTTTCCATTCGTTTTAAAATATGTAACTTAAGATTCTTACCAAAAATTGGGCAGAGTTTCCTCTGTTTATAGGGCAAACCTCGACAACACAAGTTGTCAAACATCAAAAGTTCAAGTCACGTTGCACATTTAATATAACACATAGGTTCACATAAGTCACGTACAAGTCTGATTTCAACTGAATACCTAACTTACAATTCAATTATTATTATTATACAGTTTTTACGAATCGGGTTGGTTTCACTAGAGGTCTTTCCACACTCCATTATTACAAATAACACCCTTATATACGAATATACAAAAAAATCAAGCGTGTGTTTCTAACTTTCCACGATCCGTTAGTAGACCGAGATACAATCAAAACCAACATAGAACCACCTCGAACTACGTGTTGCCCAAGCCTTGATCTTCGCCCAGGTTAAGCATTTTCCGACATAAGTCGCAATATCACCTTTGAGTTTAGGCCACCAATAGTACTCTTTCAAATCCTGGTACATTTTATCCGATCCAGGATGAATCGAGTATTTAGACCTATGTGCTTCCTCAAAAATAACATCTCGAAGGCCTCCAAAGAGTGGAACCCAAATTCGACCCATAAGGTATAAAGTTCCATCTTCTTTTGGCACTAATTATTTTTCCATGCCTCGAAGTGTTTCAGCTTGAATATGCTCTTCCTTGAGCGCTTCTTGTTGTGCATTATGAATCCGAGTGATAAGATCTGTGTGAATTGTCATTTCTAATGCTCGGACTCTTAGTGTTTTAACTCGCTCCTTGCGGCTCAAGGCGTCAGCTACAACATTCGTCTTGCCCGGATGGTAGTTGATTTCATAATCATAATCGTTTAACAATTCAACCCAACGTCGTTGACGCATATTTAATTCTTTTTGGTTGAATATATGTTGTAGACTTTTATGATCCATGAAAATAGTACATTGAGTACCATATAGATAATGTCGCCATATTTTCAAAGCAAATACCACTACGCCTAATTCAAGGTCGTGAGTGGTATAGTTCTTTTCGTGAACTTTTAGTTGGCGAGACGCGTACGCAATAATTTTTTCACGTTGCATGAGTACGCAACCCAAACCTTGATGCGAAGCATCACAGTATACAACAAAATCATCGGTACCATCTGTAACACCTGTGCCTTCACGGCCATCAAACAAATACCAAAGCAATGAAATATTGTATTTCATACTTGGTATTTGTAAAAATATGTGTATCATTTGCACATATCAATTCTTGTTCAATTTCAAACTCTAAATCACTTTCTGGAAGGTTATACGCGCACCGATGCGTAAATATAACCAGTTTAATGCAACAAACACTCCGGAATAGTGACATTGGCTTAACATACCTTAAATAACCTTTACATAACTTAGAAATAAGTTTTGAAGGCTTTGGTATGGCAAAATCAAGTTTAATCGCTTACAGGGACTAAAGTTGACAAACTGCGAAAGTATGCCAATTTGAACTGTAACAGACCTTCCGGAACATGACCATAAGTTAAACATGCCATAAATATCCTTTGCATAGCTTAGAAATAGGCTTTGAGGTGTTCGGTATGCTAAAATAAACTTTTGTGTCATTCAGGGACTAAAAGTGTCAAAAAGTGCACAAGTTTGCATTTTCGCGCATAACTTACGTTCTGAATGCATCCGGACACCCAAAAATTTATGTGAGCATGACTATATTATATTTTAGTGTTCGCCTTAAGAAAATCCATTCGTCGCGTCATTTGGTTCGTTTTTCGCGCTTATGCGCATTCCGTCGTAATTAACCGAACATCGCGTTCGTACGGCCAAACGAACCGACATCCGAGATATTTTTGAGCATGTTTTAAGTTCCCTATACTTTAACTTCATTTTAGAACTTTGAAATGGGGTTAACGGGCCTTAAACATGTCAAAAATGGCCTAAATACAGTTCAGGGACCAAAACTGACTTTCTGCCAAACTTAACCCCTACGATGCGCAGGGACTTTTGCCCTACGATGCGCAGGGGTTATCCTGACCAGATACAATGTTTAAACAGCCTGTTTTCAGCTGTTTAAACCACCACCACATGTTCCTACTTGCTTAGTCATGAAGATAAGGAGCATATGTGGCCTCCATAACCTTTCAACACTTGTACGGATCGGATCATGGCACGTTTTCCATGAAACGATCTCAACGGTGGACCGAATACTATAAATACCCCACCCCCCATTGCTTTAAAACTCACAAGAATTCTGATTTGAGAGCTCTAAGTTGAAACCATTGTTTCATACCTGAGTTCTTGAGTCGGGATTAGCATTCGGGGACCCTGGGTAAGTATTCTTTCGTTCTTTTCCTTATTTTACTGCTTTTCGAGTCAGAAAGTCAAACTTTGTTTGACTTTCAGCGTTGACCAGTAATGGTCAATGCGAAGTTCGTTTGAACTTCGCAACGTGAGTGTAATCACGTTGGTCATAGTCCCTTGGGACTATGCCCACTGATTACCACGTTGTCTAGAGTCGTAGGGTAGGCGATCTGATAAATCGCCTATACCTTCGAACTCGACCCATTTGGTCGATCATTAGGATCCGACCAAATACATTAGGTGACCATAGTGTAGGGAATAACCTTCCGAGGTTATACCCTATGGTCACATCGTTTAAGTAGTTGTATGATAGGTAGTTTATATGCCTTAGGTAAATTACCAAAATACCTTTTCATGTATAATTGGTAATTAAGCATATGTAACCTAAACTTTTGCCACATAACTGATTATGTAACATGTTTAGGCATATAACACTTGTCATAGGACTAGTTAGGCGTTCCGAACGCGTTTTACGCGAACGACGCGTTAAAGTAGCATAAGCTTCCTAAACGGGTCGTAATGGGTCGTAAACAATTATGTTAAGTTTCATTTAGTATGTAGGCTTTGTTAAACCAAATGACACGAGTCTCTACACTCGTTTGGTTTACAAACCCTAATGCTACCCAATCTTCCGATCTAGGTCCGGTTAATTAACATAGTTACCTATATTAGGTGCCGTTTGATTTCCGTGATCTCTAGCTTTGTTTGGTTGTTACTTAAGGACTACTGAGCAATCTCAAGTGAGTACATAGACCCCTCTTTTACTGTTTTCCAAACTGTTTTGGGGTGGAACACATGTGCCTACTTGTTACTTTCATGCTTTCCTGTTTTCACATCATATACCGACTATGTTTGTTAGTACATTATAGTACATGATTTACATTACTTTTTCTGCTAGGTATGTTGACTGATAGCATGCTAGCACATTGATTTACATGACTTTTCTACTTTGTATGTTAACTTAGCATACTTAGTACATCATTTTACATTGCATCTCTGTTGCATATGTTTACTCAGCATATGGACACATTGTTTTACAATGCATCTCTGTTGCATATGTTCCAGTAACATATGGACACATTGTTTTACAGCTCTACCTTGTATGTTTACTCTAGCATACTAGGTACATTATCTTCATCACATGCTTACATTTTGGTATGACATTTGGTTTGTTTAACGGGTCTATATAACATTCATTAACATTTGCTACGCCGCTCGGTAGTAGGTAGTGGTACCATAGGACTTGACAAATCCCATTTCGGACATCCCGGGTAGGTGGGGATGAAAGGAATGACCGAATCCGAATACAATTCTTTTGATAACCTTGACTGAAAGGGTTATCCGACTGTCTCAAGGCTTGAATGTTTGCGTCTAACATACCGCATAAATGTTCATATTCAGTATAGCATGCATATATCTTACAAAACATAACTTTGATTTAAACCAGTTTTACTTCAATACTTTGTTTTGTTCATTTTTACTTATGGTTTAAGTAGTCTAAATTTTACTTACCATACATATCATTTTGGTTATACATTACTTGACTACTTTTGGACTATCAACATTTGACATGGTTTATACAAGGACTTTTGACTATTGGTTTAAACATAGACATTTGACATGGATATTTGACATAGACATTTGACTTGGATATTTGACATAGACATTTTGACATGATTTACATCTTGACATGAACATTTTACATTGTTTGGTTTGGTTTGATTAAGTGATTAAGTAACGATGCGTGTGTAATATGATACAAGCATGGTGGATACGCCGCTGGTACTTCCTATATATAAATGTTTGTATGGTATTACATGTCGTAGCTGTCACACCCCGACCGCGTAAAACAACAAAGCGCGGCGGAAACATCGGGGCGTGTTGCAACAGAATTAATGTTTCATAACCATGGATACCAAAAAGTGTTTCGTTTTATTAAACATTGAGTAATTACATCGTCTTGAAATCTAAATACACTATTTAAACATAGTCTATCATTGTTATAGAGTCACTAAGGCCTTGTCCAGTCCTATGTGAGCATGCATCTTATCAATCGATATCATCCAACAATACCTGAAACATATGTGAAAACGAGGTCAGCAAAGAAATGCTGGCGAGATACATAGGTTTTGTAGGAGTGTCGAAATCATGGCTAGTTTAGACGTTGCAATACTTTATTTAAAAACCTTGTTTTGAAAAGAGTATAATATTGCAACTTAATTAACCAACTCAAATCAAGCGGGTTTTAATTTGTAAAACCTCGTAGCCATGACTCTTAACCCAAAAACATTTGTTTTAGTAAATTATTTGAAAAACAATGATAAGTTCAGTTGATGTGTATAAATAAGAGAATAATGCATGATTAAATGAATAACCATGTAAAATGAGTTTGTATAAGATAAGTTGTTTGTAAATAAATGTCTTGTGAAAAGTATGTTACTTGTATAAAATGTTCTATGTCTCAAACTGAAATGATTCAAATAACGCTACAATATGTAATACCATACAAACACTTATATATAGGAAGTACCAGCGGCGTATCCACCATGCTTGTATCATATTACACACGCATCGTTACTTAATCACTTAATCAAACCAAACCAAACAATGTAAAATGTTCATGCCCAAATGTAAATCATGTAATATGTATAAATGAATAATATCGTATATCGCTTTGAAACCAATCGTTTACCCAATCGTTACCCAATCGTTAAAACATCGTGTGAAACCCAATCGTAAATCGTTTAATTCGTTTTAGGTCGTGAAACTACTTATAAGGTCGTCTCGCTAATAACATTCAAACCTTCGTGACTTTCATCGCTTCTCGTTTTCGTCGCTTCTCGTTTTCGTATTAACAAACCTCCATAGGGTAAGTTAATAATTACAGATTCAGTCGCTACCTACCATACCCACACATAACCACGGGTGCAGTAAATTACGGGATTTGTCAGATCCTATGGTACCATAACCTAATACTGGTCGGCTTGATCATTGCTAATGAATGTCATTTGTTATGTAACTACAACCAACAAGTTTGTTCACTTTATGAAATCGTTATTAGTTTTGTATAAATCGTCTTAATCGTTTTTGAAACCATCGTTATAACATCGAAAACATTTAGCACATATGAGTCACCCCAAAAAAATTGAAAGCGGTAAAATAGGGGAATAATGTACTCGCCTGAGATTGCTCAGATGTCTAAAGCTAATCACCAAGTAATGCTAGAGATCTCGGAATATCAAACGGCACCTAATATAGGTAACTACATTAATAAACCGGACCTAAATCGGAGGATCGGATAGAATGAGGGTTTGTAAACCAAACGAGTGTAGAGACTCGTGTCATTTGGTTTAACAAAGCCTACATACTAAATGAAACCTAACATAACTGTCTACGACCCATTACGACCCGTTTGGGTAGCTTATGCTACTTTAACGTGTCGTGCGCGTGAAACGCGTTCGGACCGCCTAACTAGTCCTATGACAAGTGTTATATGCCTAAACATGTTACATAATCAGTTACGTGACAAAAGTTTAGGTTACATATGCTTAATTACCAATTATACATGAAAAGGGTATTCTGGTAATTTACCTAAGGCATATAAACTACCTATCATACAACTACTTAAACGATGTGACCATAGGGTATAACCTCGGAAGGTTATTCCCTACCTACTATGGTCACCTAATGTGTTTGGTCGGATCCTAATGATCGACCAAACTGGGTCGGGTTCGAAGGTATAGGCGATTTATTAGATCGCCTACCCTACGACCCTAGACAACGTGGTAATCAGTGGGCATAGTCCCAAGGGACTATGACCAACGTGATTACACTCACGTTGCGAAGTTCCTACGAACTTCGCATTGACCATTACTGGTCAACGCTGAAAGTCAAACAAAGTTTGACTTTCTGACTCGAAAAGCAGTAAAAAATAAGGAAAAGAACGAAAGAATACTTACGAAGGGTCCAAGAATGGAAGGTTTGGATCCGAACACTCTCAGGTATGAAGTGTTAAACACGACAACTTAGAGAGCAAGTTCAGATTCAAAGGTGTGAGTTTTTTGGTTGTGATGTTGGTTGGTATTTATAGGAAATGGTCCACCGCTAGGATCGTTTCTTGGAAAAGGAGGCAACGATCAAGGCCGTACACTTGTCGGAAAGTCATGGTGCCACAAATGCTCCTAAACTTAGTGATTAAGCAAGTTGCAAACATGTGGTTGTGGTTAAACCTGCTGAAAACAGGCTGTTAAACATTGCACCTGGTCTGGAGACCCCATACGCATCGTATGGTATACATACCATACGCATCGTATGGTGCAAGTTTGGCAGAATTACAGTTTTGGTCCCTGAACTGTATTTAGGCCATTTTTGACACGTTTAAGGCCCGTTAACCCCATTTCAAAGCTCTAAAATGAAGTTAAAGTATAGGGAACTTAAAACATGTTCAAAAATATCACGGATGTCGGTTCGTTTGGCCGTACGGTCGCGATGTTCGGTTAATTACGACGGAATGCGCATAAGCGCGAAAAACGAACCAAATGACGCGACGAATGGATTTTTCTTAAGGCGAACACTAAAATATAATGTAGTCATGCTTACATAAATTTTTGGATGTCCGAATGTATGCGGAACGTGAGTTACGCGTAAAAATGCAAACTTGTGCACTTTTTGACGCTTTTAGTCCCTGAATGACACAAAAGTTTATTTTAGCATACCGAACACCTCAAAGCCTATTTCTAAGCTATGTAAAGGATATTTATGGTATGTTTAACTTATGTTCATGTCCCGGAAGGTCTGTTACAGTTCAAATTGGCATACTTTCGCAGTTTGTCAACTTTAGTCCCTGTAAGCGATTTAACTTTGATTTCACCACACCAAACCTTCCAAAACTTATATCTAAGTTATGTATAGGTTATTTAAGGTATGTTAAGCCTATTTCACTATTCCGGAGTGTTCGTTGCATTAAACTGGTTATATTTACGCATTAGTGCGCGTATAACCTTCCAGAAAGCGATTTAGGGTTTGAAATTGAACAAGAGTTGATATGTGTAAACGATACACATATTTTTACAAATCCCAAGTATGAAATATAATATTTCATTGGTTTGGCATTTGTTTGATGGCCGTGAAGGCACAGGTGTTACAGTCTCCCCTACTTTAGGAAATTTCGTCCCGAAATTTATTTAGAGGAAACTTGTGAGAGTTTAAAACATGAAGTTGAAAAGATCAAACAACATTGGTTAGGGTTCTTGAACTTCTAGTAACCTTAATAACATTATGTTTGCAATGTAAGAGGGACACTTATATACAAGTATATGAAGCGTCATTGGTGCGTCCACCATGCCTCCATTACATCGTTCTCATTTTGTTATTGTTGTCACTATCGGTTCCTTCACATAATAAATCTTACTGGATTTCTGTGCACTAAATTTCATAATTATGTGCGCATCCATAATTAGAGAATTCCTTGCACAGTTCACACAGTCTATTTTATAATGTGTAGGGTAAAACCAAATGAACAATCCTGTGATGAGTGTGACTAGACCGCCATAGAGTCCTTTTGACTAAATCAATAAATGATCTAAATAGACTATCAAGGAGTCTGTCCAGCTACATCACTAGATGTCATTCTTTAACCAGATTACGAATCAATCTTTTTGACTAGACCACTTAAGGTCTCTTAAGAATCATGGAGTGGTGCCATATAATCCCAAGGGTCTTTAACTACAACGTAGAAGCCCATTAAGGATTTAAAGTAGTACCTTTTGAATATCCTACTATGAATCCCTCATATAAAGATACAAAAGATTCTATGAGGATTTGAAAATTGGATCACACAAAACATAGAGGAGAACACATAACACATAAACACATAATCGCATAATTGTATAATCGTTAAATCGCAAAATCGTTAAATCGCAAAATCGTTTAATCGTATAATCGTTTAATCGTATAATCGTTTAATTTGTTATCTTTGGACATGGGTATTTAAAGCATACTAGGAAATCCAATCCGTGGATTTCACTTGACACTTTAAATATTTTCAAGAATCTAACTATGAAAATAGGAAGATCTAAAAAAGGAATTTGGCTTGTCCTAATTGAGTTGTAATGTACATATTAATGTGTACAAGGAATCCAATCAGGCTCCGAAATCAACGTAGGTGTTGATCGTGGTCGGCTCGGGACTTTGAATAGATCAAGATGTCATCAATAAAAACAATGACGAACTGATCCAAATAAGGCTTGCAGACCCTATTTATTAAGTCCATGAAGATGGCTAGAGCATTTGTCAAACCAAAAGGTATGACTGTAAACTCGTAATGGCCATACTTCGTGCAGAAAACCGTTTTGGGAACATCTTCTTCGAGAATACGAAGTTGATGATACCAAGAATGCAAATCGATCTTGGAAAAGCATGAAACACTATGTAGTTGGTCGGAGAAATCGTTGATTTAAGGTAGGGGATATCGATTCTTGATGGTAAGCTTACTAGGCTTACGTTAATCGATATACATTCGAAAAGATCCATTTTTCTTTTCACAAGGAGAACAGGAGTTTTGCCAAGGTGAAAAGTTCAGACGGATGAATCCTTTATCAGACAACTCTTGAAGCTGTTTTGATAATTCTTGCATCTCGAACGGTACAAGACGATAAGATACTTTAGATTTAAAAGAAACAAGTGTTTGAGGTTCTTAGGGAGATCACAAGTGATCATAAAAATGACAGAACCACACGAGTAGTTTTGTCTTTGTGTTAACATCATAAGGTTGGATCAAACATTCATACAATTGCATTAGTTAAAAATAAAAACCACAAATTTTTATTTATATAGCAACCGCATTGTCTTTAAATGTTGCAAGATAACAACCAGAGGAAATACAAAATACTAAAAGTTCACTTCTTCATCATTGATTGCCTCATTGATGTTAAACACTCGACCACGTGCTGGATTCACATTGACGTGAACGTTCGCATTCGGGTTTGCGTTAGCATTCGCATTCACCAGTCTCGGACAGTTGGGGCGGAAATGACCAAACTCTCCGCAGTTGAAACATGAACCCAGTGGGAATCTCGCAGCATTCCCTTGAACCGGAGCTTGAACCTGAGCAGCCTGATTTTGTCCCAGACGACAAGTATTGGCCAAATGCCCAAGTCTACCACACGTTGTGCATTTCTTGCAATCTTGTTGTGCAACGTGATGACCGTTGCAACGGGCACAATGTGGTGCGGTACCAGCATATGCCTTCTTTGCATGTGGCTGAGCCGGTGGATTCTGCAGGTTCTGAGCAGTCTGTGCTGTAACAGCAAAATTTTGGGCACCCTTCCGCTTCTTCGATTTCTTCGACGTCTCACCGTCCTCACCCTTCCCCTTATCCTTCTTCTTGTCCTTTCCAGAATCGGTTGCCTTCTTTTTATCACCCTTGCGGGTGAGTGTACCCTTTCTGACTTGAGACTCAGTCAGGGTAGCCGATAACTCGATTGCCTGACGGAGGGTGGTAGGATTAACACCGATCAAAATATCCATAATAGAATCGGGTAAACCATCTATGTATCTCTCGATCGCTTTCTCCAGAGGGGTAACCATGGTGGGACACAATAGACTGAGTTCTTCAAAACGATCCGTGTACGCACGGTGTTCAGCCCCATCTTGTTTTAAGTCGTCAAACTCTCGTTCCAAAACTCGAATCTCGTGACGGGGACAAAACTCCTTCATCATGAGAGCCCGAAGCTCTGCCCATGTTTGTGCCAACGCCACTTCGGTGCCCCTATCTCGCATAACACCATTCCACCAAGTAAGCGCTCGCTTTTCAAACACACTCGAAGCAAATTCCACCTTACGCGCATCCTGACACTGCACATGTCTGAATGTGCTCTCGATACTCTCAAACCACTGCAGGAGCGCAGTTGCTCCTTGAGTCCCAGAAAACTTAAGTGGCTTCGCAGAATTGAAGTTCTTGAAATTACACGGTGCATTATTGTTGTTGTTGTTGCCGTTGTTGTACATCTCGTGGACTTGGGTTACAACACCTGGAACCACAGCAGCCACTTGTTGAGAGATCAGGGCCGCGAGTTCTTCAATAGTAAAAGTCTGAGTATCGGTTCGGGTATCGCGTCGAGGAGGCATTGTCTGAGAAGGAAACGAGTGGGAGAATTAGACGAAAAGAATGAGATGAAACAAATCTGATGAAAGCAAGGATAGTGGTCATTTGTTTGTTACTACAAAGCAACAAACGACCTTGGTGATTAGTCAAAGTAAATAGGTTAAAAATAATGTATCGCGAAGACATGCTCGCCTATAAGTGAACACTCATCCCAAGAATTCCCAGGTAAGCACAACTGGTCTCGCGTCTGATGAGATGTATACGAAGTGCTTGCCTAGACAGAAAACCCAGAATACAGGCATTCACCCTTCCAGTTTGCACGTGTTCACATTATTTAAAACCCAAAACCTTGACGAGATTTTGAAAATTCAAAGGGGTTCAAAACCATATAACAGAGGGTTCAAAACCTTACAATAGAGGGTTCAAAACCTAGAAATTTATCATCCTAGAACAGATGATTAGTTTTCAAAGCGGTTTTGAAATTTATGTTCTTGTTGTGGTCGTCACCTAAGGATAGGTGACGGTATTGTTTTATGACTAAACGCAAGTAAACTCGCGTTAGGGTCCTAGAAAGGTTATAGACTAGGTCAAAGCATTACTAATTACTAATAACCTAATTCCCTATAACCATTGGCTCTGATACCACTTTTCTGTCACACCCCGACCGCGTAAAACAACAAAGCGCGGCGGAAACATCGGGGCGTGTTGCAACAGAATTAATGTTTCATAACCATGGATACCAAAAAGTGTTTCGTTTTATTAAACATTGAGTAATTACATCGTCTTGAAATCTAAATACACTATTTAAACATAGTCTATCATTGTTATAGAGTCACTAAGGCCTTGTCCAGTCCTATGTGAGCATGCATCTTATCAATCGATATCATCCAACAATACCTGAAACATATGTGAAAACGAGGTCAGCAAAGAAATGCTGGCGAGATACATAGGTTTTGTAGGAGTGTCGAAATCATGGCTAGTTTAGACGTTGCAATACTTTATTTAAAAACCTTGTTTTGAAAAGAGTATAATATTGCAACTTAATTAACCAACTCAAATCAAGCGGGTTTTAATTTGTAAAACCTCGTAGCCATGACTCTTAACCCAAAAACATTTGTTTTAGTAAATTATTTGAAAAACAATGATAAGTTCAGTTGATGTGTATAAATAAGAGAATAATGCATGATTAAATGAATAACCATGTAAAATGAGTTTGTATAAGATAAGTTGTTTGTAAATAAATGTCTTGTGAAAAGTATGTTACTTGTATAAAATGTTCTATGTCTCAAACTGAAATGATTCAAATAACGCTACAATATGTAATACCATACAAACACTTATATATAGGAAGTACCAGCGGCGTATCCACCATGCTTGTATCATATTACACACGCATCGTTACTTAATCACTTAATCAAACCAAACCAAACAATGTAAAATGTTCATGCCCAAATGTAAATCATGTAATATGTATAAATGAATAATATCGTATATCGCTTTGAAACCAATCGTTTACCCAATCGTTACCCAATCGTTAAAACATCGTGTGAAACCCAATCGTAAATCGTTTAATTCGTTTTAGGTCGTGAAACTACTTATAAGGTCGTCTCGCTAATAACATTCAAACCTTCGTGACTTTCATCGCTTCTCGTTTTCGTCGCTTCTCGTTTTCGTATTAACAAACCTCCATAGGGTAAGTTAATAATTACAGATTCAGTCGCTACCTACCATACCCACACATAACCACGGGTGCAGTAAATTACGGGATTTGTCAGATCCTATGGTACCATAACCTAATACTGGTCGGCTTGATCATTGCTAATGAATGTCATTTGTTATGTAACTACAACCAACAAGTTTGTTCACTTTATGAAATCGTTATTAGTTTTGTATAAATCGTCTTAATCGTTTTTGAAACCATCGTTATAACATCGAAAACATTTAGCACATATGAGTCACCCCAAAAAAATTGAAAGCGGTAAAATAGGGGAATAATGTACTCGCCTGAGATTGCTCAGATGTCTAAAGATAATCACCAAGTAATGCTAGAGATCTCGGAATATCAAACGGCACCTAATATAGGTAACTACATTAATAAACCGGACCTAAATCGGAGGATCGGATAGATTGAGGGTTTGTAAACCAAACGAGTGTAGAGACTCGTGTCATTTGGTTTAACAAAGCCTACATACTAAATGAAACCTAACATAACTGTCTACGACCCATTACGACCCGTTTGGGTAGCTTATGCTACTTTAACGTGTCGTGCGCGTGAAACGCGTTCGGACCGCCTAACTAGTCCTATGACAAGTGTTATATGCCTAAACATGTTACATAATCAGTTACGTGACAAAAGTTTAGGTTACATATGCTTAATTACCAATTATACATGAAAAGGGTATTCTGGTAATTTACCTAAGGCATATAAACTACCTATCATACAACTACTTAAACGATGTGACCATAGGGTATAACCTCGGAAGGTTATTCCCTACCTACTATGGTCACCTAATGTGTTTGGTCGGATCCTAATGATCGACCAAACTGGGTCGGGTTCGAAGGTATAGGCGATTTATTAGATCGCCTACCCTACGACCCTAGACAACGTGGTAATCAGTGGGCATAGTCCCAAGGGACTATGACCAACGTGATTACACTCACGTTGCGAAGTTCCTACGAACTTCGCATTGACCATTACTGGTCAACGCTGAAAGTCAAACAAAGTTTGACTTTCTGACTCGAAAAGCAGTAAAAAATAAGGAAAAGAACGAAAGAATACTTACGAAGGGTCCAAGAATGGAAGGTTTGGATCCGAACACTCTCAGGTATGAAGTGTTAAACACGACAACTTAGAGAGCAAGTTCAGATTCAAAGGTGTGAGTTTTTTGGTTGTGATGTTGGTTGGTATTTATAGGAAATGGTCCACCGCTAGGATCGTTTCTTGGAAAAGGAGGCAACGATCAAGGCCGTACACTTGTCGGAAAGTCATGGTGCCACAAATGCTCCTAAACTTAGTGATTAAGCAAGTTGCAAACATGTGGTTGTGGTTAAACCTGCTGAAAACAGGCTGTTAAACATTGCACCTGGTCTGGAGACCCCATACGCATCGTATGGTATACATACCATACGCATCGTATGGTGCAAGTTTGGCAGAATTACAGTTTTGGTCCCTGAACTGTATTTAGGCCATTTTTGACACGTTTAAGGCCCGTTAACCCCATTTCAAAGCTCTAAAATGAAGTTAAAGTATAGGGAACTTAAAACATGTTCAAAAATATCACGGATGTCGGTTCGTTTGGCCGTACGGTCGCGATGTTCGGTTAATTACGACGGAATGCGCATAAGCGCGAAAAACGAACCAAATGACGCGACGAATGGATTTTTCTTAAGGCGAACACTAAAATATAATGTAGTCATGCTTACATAAATTTTTGGATGTCCGAATGTATGCGGAACGTGAGTTACGCGTAAAAATGCAAACTTGTGCACTTTTTGACGCTTTTAGTCCCTGAATGACACAAAAGTTTATTTTAGCATACCGAACACCTCAAAGCCTATTTCTAAGCTATGTAAAGGATATTTATGGTATGTTTAACTTATGTTCATGTCCTGGAAGGTCTGTTACAGTTCAAATTGGCATACTTTCGCAGTTTGTCAACTTTAGTCCCTGTAAGCGATTTAACTTTGATTTCACCACACCAAACCTTCCAAAACTTATATCTAAGTTATGTATAGGTTATTTAAGGTATGTTAAGCCTATTTCACTATTCCGGAGTGTTCGTTGCATTAAACTGGTTATATTTACGCATTAGTGCGCGTATAACCTTCCAGAAAGCGATTTAGGGTTTGAAATTGAACAAGAGTTGATATGTGTAAACGATACACATATTTTTACAAATCCCAAGTATGAAATATAATATTTCATTGGTTTGGCATTTGTTTGATGGCCGTGAAGGCACAGGTGTTACAGTAGCGTTATTTGAATCATTTCAGTTTGATACATATAACATTTTATACAAATAACATACTTTTCACAAGACATTGTTTTACAAAACAACTTATCTTTTACAAACTCATTTAACTTGGTTATTCATTTAACCATACATTATTCACTTATTTATACATATCATCTGAACTCGTTGTTTTTCAAGTAATTTACAAAACAAAGCAAATAACAAGGTTCATGACTAAACATTTTCTCAAACATAAGTCATGACACCTATTTTCACAAAACCTATGTATCTCACCGGCATTTTTATGCTGACGTACCATATTTTCACATGTGTTTTTCAGGAGCTGTTGCATAAGATGATCAAGATATACATAGACAGACTTGGGCTTTAGTGACAATAAAAGATGCAAGACTAGTTAATTATGTTGTATTTCTTTGTTTGTTAAGACATTGTAACACTTTTAATCAATAAAACGAAACTTCAATTGCCATGGATTTGAAACATTAATTCTGTTACAACACTCCCCGATGTTTCCGCCACGTTTTGTATGTTCCACGTGGTCGGGGTGTGACAGAAAAGATGGTATCAGAGCCAATGGTTATAGGGAATTAGGTTATTAGTAATGCTTTGACCTAGTCTATAACCTTCTTAGGACCCTGACGCGAGTTTACTTGCGTTTAGTCATAAAACAATACCGTCACCTATCCTTAGTCGACGACCACAACAAGAACATAAATTTCAAAACCGCTTTGAAAACTAATCATCTGTTCTAGGATGATTGATTACTAGGTTTTGAACCCTCTATTGTAAGGTTTTGAACTCTCTATTATATGGTTTTGAACCCCTTTGAGTTTTCAAAACTTCGTCAAGGTTTTGGGTTTTAAATAATGTGAACACGTGCAAACTGGAAGGGTGAATGCCTGTATTCTGGGTTTTCTGGCTAGGCAAGCACTTCGTATACATCTCATCAGACGCGAGACCAGTTGTGCTTACCTGGGAATTCTTGGGATGAGTGTTCACTTATAGGCGAGCATGTCTTCGCAATACATTATTTTTGACCCATTTACTTTGATTAGTCACCGTCTCATTTGTTTGCCTTAGGTAACAAACAAATGATCGCAATCTTCATGCGTTATCATTCTGTTTTGATTGTCCAATAATCTTTCACCTGTTTCTCCCTATGCCTTTCTTTTTCTTCAAGAATGTCTCTTCATCACGATGACGCCCAGATATCTGAGCAAGCAGCCAAATTCGCTCAGCGAATAGGCGAAGTAGTCCTGAAGACTGTGGAATTAGCTACTGCCATGTATCGTCTCCTGGATGAAGCCACTCAAGAGTCACCAAGACAGGCAGGACCTAGTCAGGTGACAACACCATCAGCCAATAAACCAATCGAGGAATCAAAGACCATGGATGAACAACCCCCTAAGAAGTCAAAGAAGCGAAAGGCTTCTCAGAACTTCGCCATTGTCGCTCGCAATGGTCAAGCCTTCCCCAACCAACCAGCTCAACCCCCTGCTAGGAAGTCATACAATGGAACTGCACTCTTGTGCAACCAATGTAACCTTCATCATCACCCTTGTGTGAAGTGCCGCAAATGTCAGATTTGTGGACCTATAGGTCATACAGCAAGGGTTTGCCCAACTACAGCTGTACCAAATCAAGCTGGCGACACTCCTGCTCAAGCTCGTTTCTCACGAGGGCTTTGCTATAACTGTGGCGAGATGGGCCATTTCCTAAGGGATTGCCCAAAGCTTGCTAAGGCAAATCTGACCCACGGATGAGCAGTTGGCCGAGTAGAAGATGTTGCTATCTTATGCTTTTGTTTCTTTCGTTTTCTTGATTGTGAAACAATCTGTCTCGTTCATAAATAAAAGTAGTTGTTCACAGATTCTGATGTACAATTGTAGTTACATATGTGTAGGATTTTCCTATGATACCTACATCAAGGAACTATGTTCCTTACAAACTACTCTTGTGATTCTCTCTTTCAAATGATCGCTCGTGATTCCCTCGAACATTTTAAGTACTCGTTTCATTCTAAGAAACAAAGTACAGAAGATAAAGTGACATTATGAGTGATCATGCTTCTGCACATCAGTGCCTTTGAATCCTTGGTTAGATAACTAAGGGTGTTTTCAAATCTCATACCCATTACGTTTTAATTTTTCAACATACACAGTACCAGTATTTCAAAACAATCTTCATGATCTCAAAACATTTCATATAGTTTGAAAACAATTTTTCTAGATGCATTGTCTATGTTATTTCAAAAACATTGGCCATGTTATCAAAACCAACCTTTCTAATTTCAAAATATTTCATATAGTCTGAAGACAATATTAACACAATACATTTTCTGATCAAGTGCATGATTTCGAAAAGCATCATTCATGTCTTTCAAAAACCTTATACATAATTTCAAAATTCATCTCGCATGATTTTAAAACATTTTTGTAAATATATCTACCTAATACACCTACTTTATGATTTCAAAAAGTATTATATATAAGGTTTCAAAAACGTTAAACACATTTTTCTTAAAAGAACCCCATGCATAGTTTTCAAAAATATTTTCCTCATACATTGACTTAACCTTCAAAATTCTGCTTCATATGTCGCCTTGACATATCAAGCATCTCAACTTCTTAAGCATTTTACATCATGTTTTGACCTAAGCACGTCCAGTGCAAGGTTTCAAAACATCTCCAACTTTTAAATCCATATGGGATCTTTTTATCCTCACAATTAGATCCTTGTGGATGATCATGATTCAAATCAGAGTCCTTAATTGGATTCTTTATATACCTTAATTCGAACATTTCGAGTTCTAGTAATCGAAATCGAATTTTCTTTTTGAATCTTTCTATCTTTATAGTTGGATTCTCGAAAATGTTTAAAGTACCAAATGAAATCCACAAGATGGATTCCTAGTGTGCTTTAAATACATGTACTCTGTTAGCAGAACAAACTTCTAGTTAGCAATTTTGTGGTTATGTGACTATGTGTTTATTCATCTTATGTTTTCTTTCATGCATTTTTGTGTTTTTAATACTCTGGATATTCGTTATCCAAATCCTCGCAGGATCTTTCATATCTTCATATGAGAGATTCGTAGCAGGATATTCAAAGGTACTACCTTAAATCCTTAATGGGCTTCTATGTAATAGTTAAGACCCTTGGATTTATATAGTACCACTCCAGACCCTTTTTAGTGGTCTAGTCTAAGGATTGATTCACAATTTGGTTAAAGAATGACATCTAGTGATGTAGCTGGACAGACTCCTTGATAGTCTATTTAGATCATTTATTGATCTAGTCTACGGGACTCTATGGCGGTCTAGTCACACTCATCACAGGATTGCTCATTTGGTTTTACCCTACGCATTTTAAAATAGATTGTGTGAACTGTGCAAGGAATTGTCTAATTATGGAGGCCTACATAATTATGAAATTTAGTGCATAGAAACCCAGTAAGGTTTATTATGTGTAAGAACCGATAGTGACAACAATAACAAAATGAGAACGATGTAATGGAGGTACGGTGGACGCACCAATGACGCTTCGTATACTTGTATATAAGTATCCCTCTTACATTGCAAGCATAATGTTATTAAAGTTACTAGAAGTTCAGAACCCTAACCAATGTTGTTCGATCTTTTCAACTTCATGCTTTCAAGCTCTCACAAGTTTCCTCTAAATAAATTTCGGGACGAAATTTCCTAAAGTAGGGGAGACTGTAACACCTGTGCCTTCACGGCCATCAAACAAATACCA
The DNA here is from genome assembly GCA_030545235.1 of Helianthus tuberosus. Taxonomy (NCBI): domain Eukaryota; kingdom Viridiplantae; phylum Streptophyta; class Magnoliopsida; order Asterales; family Asteraceae; genus Helianthus; species Helianthus tuberosus. The sequence continues at coordinate 120,516,327 of CM060396.1, read as the reverse complement.
AAGCAATGAAATATTGTATTTCATACTTGGTATTTGTAAAAATATGTGTATCATTTGCACATATCAATTCTTGTTCAATTTCAAACTCTAAATCACTTTCTGGAAGGTTATACGCGCACCGATGCGTAAATATAACCAGTTTAATGCAACAAACACTCCGGAATAGTGAAATTGGCTTAACATACCTTAAATAACCTTTACATAACTTAGAAATAAGTTTTGAAGGCTTTGGTATGGCAAAATCAAGTTTAATCGCTTACAGGGACTAAAGTTGACAAACTGCGAAAGTATGCCAATTTGAACTGTAACAGACCTTCCGGAACATGACCATAAGTTAAACATGCCATAAATATCCTTTGCATAGCTTAGAAATAGGCTTTGAGGTGTTCGGTATGCTAAAATAAACTTTTGTGTCATTCAGGGACTAAAAGTGTCAAAAAGTGCACAAGTTTGCATTTTCGCGCATAACTTACGTTCTGAATGCATCCGGACACCCAAAAATTTATGTGAGCATGACTATATTATATTTTAGTGTTCGCCTTAAGAAAATCCATTCGTCGCGTCATTTGGTTCGTTTTTCGCGCTTATGCGCATTCCGTCGTAATTAACCGAACATCGCGTTCGTACGGCCAAACGAACCGACATCCGAGATATTTTTGAGCATGTTTTAAGTTCCCTATACTTTAACTTCATTTTAGAACTTTGAAATGGGGTTAACGGGCCTTAAACATGTCAAAAATGGCCTAAATACAGTTCAGGGACCAAAACTGACTTTCTGCCAAACTTAACCCCTACGATGCGCAGGGACTTTTGCCCTACGATGCGCAGGGGTTATCCTGACCAGATACAATGTTTAAACAGCCTGTTTTCAGCTGTTTAAACCACCACCACATGTTCCTACTTGCTTAGTCATGAAGATAAGGAGCATATGTGGCCTCCATAACCTTTCAACACTTGTACGGATCGGATCATGGCACGTTTTCCATGAAACGATCTCAACGGTGGACCGAATACTATAAATACCCCACCCCCCATTGCTTTAAAACTCACAAGAATTCTGATTTGAGAGCTCTAAGTTGAAACCATTGTTTCATACCTGAGTTCTTGAGTCGGGATTAGCATTCGGGGACCCTGGGTAAGTATTCTTTCGTTCTTTTCCTTATTTTACTGCTTTTCGAGTCAGAAAGTCAAACTTTGTTTGACTTTCAGCGTTGACCAGTAATGGTCAATGCGAAGTTCGTTTGAACTTCGCAACGTGAGTGTAATCACGTTGGTCATAGTCCCTTGGGACTATGCCCACTGATTACCACGTTGTCTAGAGTCGTAGGGTAGGCGATCTGATAAATCGCCTATACCTTCGAACTCGACCCATTTGGTCGATCATTAGGATCCGACCAAATACATTAGGTGACCATAGTGTAGGGAATAACCTTCCGAGGTTATACCCTATGGTCACATCGTTTAAGTAGTTGTATGATAGGTAGTTTATATGCCTTAGGTAAATTACCAAAATACCTTTTCATGTATAATTGGTAATTAAGCATATGTAACCTAAACTTTTGCCACATAACTGATTATGTAACATGTTTAGGCATATAACACTTGTCATAGGACTAGTTAGGCGTTCCGAACGCGTTTTACGCGAACGACGCGTTAAAGTAGCATAAGCTTCCTAAACGGGTCGTAATGGGTCGTAAACAATTATGTTAAGTTTCATTTAGTATGTAGGCTTTGTTAAACCAAATGACACGAGTCTCTACACTCGTTTGGTTTACAAACCCTAATGCTACCCAATCTTCCGATCTAGGTCCGGTTAATTAACATAGTTACCTATATTAGGTGCCGTTTGATTTCCGTGATCTCTAGCTTTGTTTGGTTGTTACTTAAGGACTACTGAGCAATCTCAAGTGAGTACATAGACCCCTCTTTTACTGTTTTCCAAACTGTTTTGGGGTGGAACACATGTGCCTACTTGTTACTTTCATGCTTTCCTGTTTTCACATCATATACCGACTATGTTTGTTAGTACATTATAGTACATGATTTACATTACTTTTTCTGCTAGGTATGTTGACTGATAGCATGCTAGCACATTGATTTACATGACTTTTCTACTTTGTATGTTAACTTAGCATACTTAGTACATCATTTTACATTGCATCTCTGTTGCATATGTTTACTCAGCATATGGACACATTGTTTTACAATGCATCTCTGTTGCATATGTTCCAGTAACATATGGACACATTGTTTTACAGCTCTACCTTGTATGTTTACTCTAGCATACTAGGTACATTATCTTCATCACATGCTTACATTTTGGTATGACATTTGGTTTGTTTAACGGGTCTATATAACATTCATTAACATTTGCTACGCCGCTCGGTAGTAGGTAGTGGTACCATAGGACTTGACAAATCCCATTTCGGACATCCCGGGTAGGTGGGGATGAAAGGAATGACCGAATCCGAATACAATTCTTTTGATAACCTTGACTGAAAGGGTTATCCGACTGTCTCAAGGCTTGAATGTTTGCGTCTAACATACCGCATAAATGTTCATATTCAGTATAGCATGCATATATCTTACAAAACATAACTTTGATTTAAACCAGTTTTACTTCAATACTTTGTTTTGTTCATTTTTACTTATGGTTTAAGTAGTCTAAATTTTACTTACCATACATATCATTTTGGTTATACATTACTTGACTACTTTTGGACTATCAACATTTGACATGGTTTATACAAGGACTTTTGACTATTGGTTTAAACATAGACATTTGACATGGATATTTGACATAGACATTTGACTTGGATATTTGACATAGACATTTTGACATGATTTACATCTTGACATGAACATTTTACATTGTTTGGTTTGGTTTGATTAAGTGATTAAGTAACGATGCGTGTGTAATATGATACAAGCATGGTGGATACGCCGCTGGTACTTCCTATATATAAATGTTTGTATGGTATTACATATCGTAGCGTTATTTGAATCATTTCAGTTTGATACATATAACATTTTATACAAATAACATACTTTTCACAAGACATTGTTTTACAAAACAACTTATCTTTTACAAACTCATTTAACTTGGTTATTCATTTAACCATACATTATTCACTTATTTATACATATCATCTGAACTCGTTGTTTTTCAAGTAATTTACAAAACAAAGCAAATAACAAGGTTCATGACTAAACATTTTCTCAAACATAAGTCATGACACCTATTTTCACAAAACCTATGTATCTCACCGGCATTTTTATGCTGACGTACCATATTTTCACATGTGTTTTTCAGGAGCTGTTGCATAAGATGATCAAGATATACATAGACAGACTTGGGCTTTAGTGACAATAAAAGATGCAAGACTAGTTAATTATGTTGTATTTCTTTGTTTGTTAAGACATTGTAACACTTTTAATCAATAAAACGAAACTTCAATTGCCATGGATTTGAAACATTAATTCTGTTACAACACTCCCCGATGTTTCCGCCACGTTTTGTATGTTCCACGTGGTCGGGGTGTGACACCATCGGGTAATGATAATATTGGTTCAATGCACAACTTGTCTTTAAGAAGTAGAAATGCTGCTTCTTGTTTCTCTCCCCAATCGAATTTCTTGTCTTTCTGTGTAAGAGAAGTTAGCGGTTGAGCAATCTTTGAAAAATTCTCAATAAATCTCCGATAATATCCCGCTAAGCCCAAAAATTGTCGCACTTCAGTAGGAGTCTTGGGCACTTCCCAATTCTTAATCGCTTCTATCTTCGACGGGTCTACTTGAATGCCTTTCTCGTTCACTACATGCCCGAGAAATTGTACTTTGCGAATCCAAAATTCGCATTTGGAAAATTTCGCGTATAGTTTCTCCGTCTTTAGCAATTCCAAAATTGTTCTCAAATGTTGTTCATGTTCTTTAGTCGATCGAGAGTATATCAAAATATCGTCAATAAACACTATGACAAATTTGTCAAGATACGGCTTGCACACGCGATTCATTAGATCCATGAAGACCGCTGGTGCATTCGTTAAGCCAAATGGCATAACGAGAAACTCGTAATAACCGTAACGAGTCTGAAAAGCCATTTTCGGTATGCTTTCCTCTTGAATCCGTAATTGATGATACCCCGATTGTAAGTCTATCTTTGAGTATAAACTTGACACTTGTAGTTGATCGAATAGATCATCAATCCTCAGTAATGGATACCGATTCTTGATGGTAAGTTTATTCAACTCACGATAATCGATGCGCATCCTGAAAGTTCCGTCCTTCTTCTTTACAAACAAGACTGGAGCTCCCCAAGGCGAGTAGCTCAGTCTAATGAATCCTTTATCCAACAACTTTTGAAGTTGTGTGGATAACTCTTGCATTTCAGAAGGTGCTAACCGATATGGAGATTTAGCTACGGGTCTGGCTCCTGGTACCAAATCGATATGAAATTCGACTTGTCAATAAGGTGGTAGTCCTGGTAAGTCTTCAGGAAAGACTTCAGGAAATTATTTTACTATTGGAATATCTGTCAACTTTGGCCCATCAGTCTTCTTGTCCACAACATGTGCTAGAAAAGCAATACACCCTTTCCGTAAGCACTTCTGGGCTTTCATGCCATTAATGATCCGTAATGGGGTGTCGCGCTTCTCTCCATGTATCACCAGTGTCTCTTCGTTCAGTAGTGGTATGCGAATGATCTTTTCATGGCAAACGACTTCGGCTCGATTAATGGATAGCCAATCCATGCCAACCACCACATCGAAACTACCCAACTCAACAGGTATGAGATCGATAATGAATTTTTGTTCTCCAAGTTATAAGGAACACTCCATAACAACTTCCCCTGATTCTACTAGTTTACCATTAGCCAATTCTATAGAATATGGGACATCTAGTTTACTAGATTTTAGTCCCAGAGTATTTTTAAATTCCACAGAGATAAAGCTAAAATCGGCACCAGTATCAAATAATATGGATGCAAAATGATTGTTGAGGAGGAACGTACCAGTGACCACATTAGGGTCTTGGCGCGCATCCTTGGCTCCAATCACAAATGATCGACCACGAGCTTGGTTTTCTTTAGGGCAATCCCTTTTGAAGTGATCTTTACTTCCGCATCCAAAACATCCTTGCTCACGCCCATTTCCATTCTTATTGTTGTTTCTATTCTCCGTTCCTGATCTATTTCCTGATCCCCAGCATGACTCGGTACGGTGGCCAAGCTTGCCACACTTGTCACATTTCCTACAATTACCCACGTGATGATACGCGCATCGCTCACACTTGGGCATAGTACCTGAGTACTTCTTCGGGCCGGTATCATTTGTGGCTACAAACGCCTTTGCATCTCTTGCCTGAGTATTCTCTTGCTTTATGTTATAATTGTTGGGGTTGTTGTGATTGCGGTTGTTGTTATTGTTGTTGTGGTTATTGCGGTTGTAGTTGTTGTTGTTGTTGTTGGTATTGTTGTTGGGGTTGGTGTTATTGTTGTAGTTGTTGTTCCTACGAGTTCCCTTCTTGAAATTTGAGTACTTCCTTTTTCCATCATTGGAAGACTCAACATGTGATTCTTTCTTCTCATCTCCTTTCACATTATATTTCTTCATCCTGATCGCGTCTTCATTAAGGCTCACAGCTAAAGTTACCGCCTGCGAGATAGTCGTGGGTTCTGCTGCAGTAACATGGCTTCGGATCTCGGGAGAAAGTCCCCAAATATAGCGTTCAATACGCTTGTATTCTGGTGTAACCAAATAAGGAATCACACGAGACAGGTCGTGAAACCTTTGGGTATACCCGGTAATATCAGATCCGACCATAGTAAGATTCCAAAATTCGTTCTCCAACTTCTGGAGTTCAGCACGGGAACAATATTTTTCTCTCATCCTTTCTTTCAACTCTTCCCATGTCAATCCGTATGCTACACTATCACCCAAAGTTTGCACTTGTAAATTCCACCATGTAAGGGCCTCATTGATGAACAAGCCAGTGACGTAGGTGACTTGCTGATCAATAGAGCATCTGCTCATTCTTATGGTGGAATATGTTTTCTCCGTCCAACGCACATAAGCCACAGCACCGCCTGTGCCATCATAATTGAGTGGCTTGCAGTCTAGAAACTGCTTGAATGTGCATCCTGAAATAGACAAATAAACGGATTAAGAATGAGCAAACAGTGAAACGCACGAATAGATTATAAAAGGAATTGGGTAAGTTGTGACAAAACAACTAAGTGTTACCATTGGTATTGGTTCCGCCAGAGGTACCGCCATGTACTGGGCCTCCTGATCCGCCAGTGCCACCGCTGTGTTCGGCACGTGAGGCCTCATAGAGGGCTATAGCTTGGGAAATCCTTTCTTCTATTAGTGCATTCAATTCCGCCTCATTTGTAGGCATTGGTGGAGGTGGGGGTGGATTAGATGTCCGTATACGTGAAGGTTGTCTTCTTGACGCCATTATTCTTCCAAAAGAATACACGATTAAGTTTAGGCGTTGGTTTGTTAATAAATATTTTTACAAAGTATATAACACACATTTATAACATTAATAAAAATATAATCAAGCAATATATCCTGCGAATAGACCAAACAATATAAGCAACAAAACATGTATCATATAACATTTAGATGCACATATAGGATAACACCAAGTTTTCTTATATATATAACTGACAACCGATTACAGGATTGTTTTTGAAAAGGAAATCAAAATAGACTCGGGCTACATCCCCCGGTCTCACTAGACTAGTACATATACAAGGTGGCAAAAATTTTCCTTCATTCCATGCTGTCTTTAGCCTTTCAGTTGTCTTGAAACTTGGTGTGAGTCTATGTACATAAAATGCTGATATAGCTACCTGTCACAAAAGAAGTACCTGCAAACACAAAGTCTATGGTGGAGGAAAAACTGGTGGTGGAATCGGGAACAATGACCTGTAAACATGAGAAACCCTATCCTCCAAATCATGAACCAAACGGTGAAGGAAAACACTCTGCTGCTCGAGTGTTAAAACACGAGCAGGTAAATCAACTGGTGGTATCTGAGGTGGTAGTGGGGGTAATGGTGGTGACCCTGGTGGTGGTGGTGGAGCATGGGATGGTGAATGAGCTGGTGGTGGTGGAGTCAGAAGTACCAAACCCTGAAGGTGAATAAGCTCCTCCTCGAGTTCATGAGCTCGACGGATATTAAAGTCTATCTGATGCTCGAGAGTCAGCACACGAGCACGTAACTCGGTAGTAACAGATGGGTAATGCAATGGGTGGTATGGATCTGTCATGGGCATGACATGAGGTGGAGAGTGTGGCGCAATAAGAGGCTCGACAGGGACCTGTGGGACACAGTGAAACTGCTGATAGTATAGGTCCATATCACTGGGTGGTATATGGGCATGTCCAGATGGTCCGGCCTCATCGGTATGATCAGTGCGCATGAGGCGAATATGCTCCGGAGATATATCTGCAGCAGGGACCTGAACAGGAGCAGGGATGGCTGGCTCTGCTGGCATGGCGTCATCACCAAAGTCTGCGTTGCGCTGTAGGCCAATGGCCTGCAGTGCAGACGAAGTAACGGATGCATAAGAGGAAGCATCCGAGTCAGTATCTGCATCCGAATAAATATCGATCACCGAGACTACTGGTCATGCAATGTCTAAGATAACCACATCATAAACATCCCCGTCTCCTAAGTCATCATCTATATGCTCTACGGGAATCACCGGGACAATGTCGTCATCATCCTCGTCGAGGTCGACAAAAGGCACCTTAGCAAGAGGAAGTACATCCAAAGGTATAATGTCGACTACATGTTCACCCTCCGGGTGACCTATGATAACTATGTCATTGAATAGTGGAGGTACAGCTAATACGTCATCGTCAACAATATCCCCTAGAAATGCGAATGGCTGAAAATCATCCATATCGCTATCAGATCCCGTCTCACTATCCGATTTAATGACCTGAACCTCTGGTATGTAATCATCATCTGAAGAAGGTGTCATAGGATCCACATCATCATAAATGTTGCTTCCTTCGGATGAAGACATGATATCCTGGAAAATAAATGGGTTTGACGTATGTATTAATAATTAATTTTTCAATAAATATATATACACAAAATGTTGAAATCACATAAGTTCATTTTAAATTATTCTATTTGTGTTATGCGGATTAACTTAATGTTTCATGTCTACCATTTAGAGACTAAGACACTTAATGTCCTTGCTTGATTTGTATGATATGAATTTTGTTTTTGTTGTGCTGGACCTTGAGAAAAAAAAATTTATGCAATGAAAACTCTTGTTTTTGTATAAATTGTTTTCGTGGGAGGTTCCCTAGTGATTGTAGACTAGACTCGAGAAAGAATCCTGGTTCACTACAATCGAAGCTCTGATACCAATCTGTCACACCCTGCTCGTAGCGGAAGCGCGAGGTGTGATCTGTTGGTTCTCATTGCATAACGATATAAGTAAACATACTAAATGAATAAAACATACTCCATTGCCATTACCATAATTGTTCAAAAGATACGCAACATACATTAAGTTTATAATTTACAAACCATTCAAATAAAATAAGTTGTTATTATTTTATACATCCAAAACGAAAGTTTTAAACATTAAGGCTTTGTCCACTATAACACCGCAAAGCGGCAGTATAATAGATAAACTCTTCAAAAGATGGCACGGAGTCTTGATACTTGTTTCCTAAATTAGAATCCCTGACAAGGTCTACTAATTCCCTGAAATACATGTTTAAGTAGAAAAATCAACAAAGGTTGAGCGAGTTCATGCAATTTAGTTGTGTATGATACATCCGAAAAATGTAAAATGTATTTGTATTTGAATCAAATATAGTATGAAAAGCGTCAATGAAATCGTGATCATTAATGTTTTGCAAGGACATTAATATGTGTGACGAAATAGGAAGCAATCCAACCCTAGACGATTTTAATTGTATCGACACCATGTCGTAAGGCAACAAACGCACTCCTAGGTAAATGAATGACCATGAGTGGGGCTCGCCAAAACCCATTAGATCTAACCCTTTTGTTCCTTGGTCCAAACTTGGATTAATGGTGCTTTAGTTATGGCCCTAATTTCTCACATGATCTAAGGTGTTTCATTCCTTGACTTATCATACTTATTGTACATGTATTTTCCCCGATAATTGTAAAGCTTGAAAAACATTTAAGATGAAAAGGGGACATGAACTCACAGTATCACGTCAGTGAGTAGAAGTAAATATGATTTCACGTGCGGTAGTCCTGAACAGTGTTGCGACCTACAATCGTTGTTATATTTGTTAGACACTTCGGTCTTTGTAAATAACTTGAGTATAAGTCTTGTGTCTTAAATATGTTTAAGGCTTGTATGTCTTTATTGTTCGTTGAACTTTGTATTTCTTTACAATTTATGTCATTGGACTTAGCCCAAGAAATTATGATATTGGGCCCAAATAGTGTTGGGCTTAAATAGTGTTGGGCTTAAATAGTGTTGGGCTTTTGGGCCCATAAGTTTGGTATTGGGCTTAGCCCATAAGTTATTGATATTGGGCTTAGCCCATGTATTTAGTTTAAGCCCATTTTAATAAAAATAGCCCATTTGAAAAATATAAGTCTTTCCTAAAAAAAACATTTTTATAAAATTAACTAAATATACTTTTTAGTTAATAAAAACATAATAGTTTTTATAAGTTTCAAAATGTCCGAATTTCGTTAATGGTAACGTAATTTTTATGTCCGTGTCGAAAGATCGTCTAGATGTCGTATTAAGTCCTCGGATTGGTAATATGTCCATAAGTTCGTCCGTCGTTCGTTTTGACCATAATTTATGTCCGATTGTTCGTATTGTCCGTAACATGTCTTTAAGGCATTTTTATATGTAGTTTTGTAAGACTTTAATTCTAAAGTCTCTTGAGTTTATTATCACCATTTTAATCAAGTTCCTATCTTTGATATATATAACTAATACACCAATTATTACATATCACATAACTTGTTAAAATGAACAAATATATATTTTCTAAAAAAATATATAATTATCTAATCTTTTCTTTTTATAAAAACCTTTCTTTAAATCTTTGTAAATCTTGTAAAGATTTAACCAAAATGATAGTTTTTATAACATAAAATTTTTAAGAAAAATTTGCCATATAACCTTTGTTTTAATCACTTTGCCATGTTTAATAAACATATCTTTTTCTTTTCAAATCAACATCAACAATTTACTCATAATTTTTATAAACAATACACATAAGATTTATAACATAACCTTGTCAAGATGATCTCAAAATCATGTAGGGTTTTGAACTTGCTCATAATATATGTTAACTAGTTCAAAAACCAAGTTTACTTCTAGTTTTAACAACTTTTATAAAAAATCTCATGTTGTATGTTACTTTTTATAATCTTGTAAAAAGTCTTGTTTTTTTTAAATAAAAACCTTAGATAATTTAATTACACCATAAATTTTGATCATCCTTTTACCTTTTAAGTTAAAAAAAAAAACTTTAACATATTCATGTATACTTGTTAGATCATATTTTTAGAACATCATCTAACAAGTTATACATGTCTTAATCATCTCAACAAGATCAAATATGCAAATAACAATTTTAATCACAACATAAACAAACATATACATATCATGATTTGTATTTTTGCTTCTTTGTATCTTCATATTATTATGTATGATTATTTTGTTTATTACTAGTTATAATAATAATCATAACATAATTAAGTAAGATAAAAAAAATTTAGAAGCTCACTTCTAGCTCTAGGCTAGGGATGATCTAGATGATGTTAAAATCCAAAGAAGATGAAGATCTTGTTGTTAGAAGACTCTTGGATGGATGAAAAAGGTTGCTTTAGCTTATAGGTGCTTTAGATCTTCTTATGTGCCATGAAAATCCATGTTGATTATAAGAAAAATGTAACAACTGTGCTTGTAATCATCGTGAACAGTTCTATTATCAATAAAACAATGTTATTTGATCCCAATGTTTGTTTTGTTATGTTTTACATTTTTCATGTTTTGACTTTTGTGTAATTTCAAACTATACATCGCTTTTTGGAGATTTATACGCAAACTGGTGCGTAAACGTAATCAGTTTGATGCGAAAAATACTCCAGAACATCAACATATACTTAACATACCTTAAATAACCTTCACATAACTTAGAAATAAGTTTTGAAGGCTTTCGTATGGCAAAAACAAGATTTATTCGTCTACAGGGACTAAACTTGACAAACTGCGAAAGTATGCCAATTTGAACTGTAACGAACATTCCGGAACATGACCATAAGTTAAACACACCTTAAATATCCTTTACATAGCTTAGGAATAGGCTTTAAGGGGTTCGGTGCGCTAAAATAAACTTTTGGGTCATTCAGGGACTAAAAGTGTCAAAAAGTGCACAAGTTTGCACTTTTGCGCATAACTCACGTTCTGAATACATCTGGACATCCAAAAAATTTATGTAAGCACTATAATATTTTATTTTAGTGTTTGGCATGAGAAAAATCCATTCGTCACGCAATTTGGATCGTTTTTCACGCTTATGCGCATTCCGTCGTAATTAACCGAACAACGCGATTGTACGGCTAAACGAACCGACATCCGGCATATTTTTGAGCATGTTTCATGTTCCCTATACTTTAACATCCTTGTGAAGCTTAAAAATGGGCTTGACGGGTGTTAGAAGTGCCAAAACACGACGATACGCGCTCAGGAACCAAAACTGCAAAACTGCAAAAAAAAATATAAAAAAAAAATAAATAAATAAAAAAATGCAGCAAAAAGCCATTTTAAACATAAGTTAGCAGCCCCTAACACTTCCCAAAGGTCAAGTGCCACATGTTAATCTCCTATGGTGGCCAAAATTAGTTACCACAACATTTTGACAAGTGTACGGCCTAGATCGTGCCCCCTTTTCCAAGAAACGATCCTAACGGTTGTGGGTTTACTATAAATACCCAACCCATTTTCACTCATTCCTCACTAGAATCTGATCTAAAAGACTCTAAGTTGAAACCATTGTTTCATACCTGAGTTATTTGGATCTAGATTAGCATTCGGGGACCTTTCGTAAGTATTCTTTCGTTCTTTTATCGCTTTCGAGTCCGAAAGTCAAACTTTGTTTGACTTTCTGCATTGACCAGTTTATGGTCGATGCGAAGTTCGTTTGAACTTCATAACGTGGGCGTGATCACGATGGTTATAGTCCCTAGTGACTATACCTACTGATTACCACGTTATCAAGGCTCAGTGACGAGCCGTAGTTTCGGTCAGAATACGTATTCTTGCGTATTTTGTAACCAAACTACTTAAGGGTATCAAAACCGTTTGTTTTGATACCAAACCTGTTTTCTAAACTTAGTTAAGCATGTTTTAGCATGCTTAGCTCGTCACTTTTAGTTTAGTGCCTATATAGGGTCGTAAGGTAAGCGATCTAAACAATCGCTTATACTTTCGAACCCGACCCGTTTGGTCGATCATTAGGATCCGACCAAACACATTAGGTGACCATAGTATATAGGGAATAACCTTCCGAGGTTATACCTTATGGTCGCTTCGTTTAAGTAGTTGTATGATAGGTAGTTTATATGCCTTAGGTAAATTACCAAAATGCCCTTTTGACGCCAAGATTCATTTTAAGCATATGTAACATAAATTTTGACATCTAAACTGATTTGACAACCATATTAGACATGTTAAGGCATATATTACTTGTCATAGGACTAGTTAGGCGGTCCGAACGCGATTCACGCGAGCGACGCGTTAAAGTAGCATAAGCTACCTAAACGGGTCGTAATGGGTCACAAGCACTTAGGTTAGGTTTCATTTAGTATGTAGGCTTTGTTAAACCATACTACATGAGTTCCCATACTCATTTGGTTTACGAACCCTCATTCTATCCGATCTTCCGATTTAGGTCCGGTTTATTAATGTAGTTACCTATATTAGGTGCCGTTTGATATTCCGAGATCTCTAGCATTGCTTGGTGGTTATCTTAGGACTTCTGAGCAATCTCAAGTGAGTACATAGACCCCTCTTTTACTGTTTTCCAAACATTTTGGGGTGAAACACATGTGCCTACTTGTTACTTTCATGCTTTCCTGTTTTCACGTCATATACCTGCTATGTTTGTTAGTACATTATAGTACATGATTTCATTACGTTTCATGCTATGTATGTCCATTGTGTGCATATTTAGTACATTGTTTTACATTACATTTCTGCTATGTATGTTAACTGATAGCATGCTAGCACATTGATTTACATGACTTTTCTGCTTTGTATGTTAACTTAGCATACTTAGTACATTGTTTTTATATAACATGTTCACTTTTGCTATGACATTTGGTTTGCACAAACGAGACTATTATACGTTCATTAACATTAGCTACGCCGCTCGGTAGTAAGTACTGGTACCATAGGACTTGACAAATCCCATTCCTGACATCCCGGGTTTGTTTGGATGTAAGGAATGACTGAATCCGAATACAAATCTTTTGATAACCTTGACTGAAAGGGTTATCCGACTGTCTCAAGGCTTGAATGTATGCGTTAACTTACCACATAAATGTTTGTATCAATGTAACATGCATTACTTTACAAAACATAACTTTTTGATATATTCAAATTACTTTGTTTTGTACATTTCTACATTTGGACTATTTGACAATACTTTACTTACAAGACATAACATTTGTTACACATTACTTGACTACTCTTGGACTTATAAACATTTGACATGACTTATACAAGGACTTTTGACTATTGGTTTAAACATAGACTTTATACATTGGTGGTTGGTTTAAGTGATTTAAGTAACGAGGCATGTGTAATATGATACAAGCATGGTGGATACGCCGCTAGTACTTCCTATATATAAGTGTTTGTATGGTATTACATATTGTAGCGTTATTTAAATCATTTCAATTTGGACATATGACATTTTATACAAATAACATACTTTTCACAAGACATTGTTTTACAAAACAACTTATCTTATACAAACTCATTTTACTTGGTTATTTATTTAACCATACTTTATGATCTTATTTATACATATCATCTGATCTTATCGTTTTTCAAATGATTTACAAGACAAAACAATTTACAAGGTTCATGACTAAACATTTTCTTAAACTTAAGTCATGAATCCTATTTTCACAAACCTATGTATCTCACAGGCATTTTTATGCTGACGTACCTATTTTCACATGTGTTTTCAGGAGCTTTTCCGTAGGATGATGATCGTGACACTAGGGCGGACCTGTGCCTTAGAGACTTAAAATGATGAAAGACTTAGTTTAATTATGTTATAAACTCCTTAATTTCTGTTTAAAACAATGAAACTCTTGTGTTGATAAATAAATACAACTTTGTATGCCATGGTTATGAAACAATTAATTCTGTTACAACACTCCCCGACGTTTTCCGCCACGTCTTGTATGCTATACATGGTCGGGGTGTGACAGAAGAGTTGGTATCAGAGCCAATGGTTATAGGGAATTAGGTTATTAGTAATGCTTTGACCTAGACTATAACCTTTCTAGGACCCTAACACAAGTTGTCTTGTGTTTAGATTTTAAAACATGTACATCACCTATCCTTAGGTGATTATCAAAACAAGAAACCAAATTTTTCGAAACGATTTTTGAAAAACAATCATCTGTTTTTGGATGATTTATTACAAGGTTTTGAACCCTCTTTTGTAAGGTTTTGAACCCTTCCAGTTTGACTAAATTTTTGGCTTTGTGCCTTCAAATTTTCAAAATCTCGTCAACGTTTTGGGTTTTAAATAATGTGAACACGTGCAAACTGGAAGAGTGAATGCCTGTATTCTGGGTTTTCTGTCTAGGCAAGCACTTCGTATACATCTCATCAGACGCGAGACCAGTTGTGCTTACCTGGGAATTCTTGGGATGAGTGTTCACTTATAGGCGAGCATGTCTTCATGATACATTATTTTCGATCCATTTACTTTGATTAGTCACTGTGCGTCGTTTGTTTGCTTGGTAATGCGGACAAATGACCACCATCTTTGCGTTTGTTAATTTTGTTTCATCTCATTCTTTTCATCCAATCCTCTCACTCGTTTCCTTTCATGTTTTTCCTCTTTTAGAATGCCTCCTCGACGCGAACACCAGATAGCAACTGCCGAACTGGCAGAAATCATTTCGGAGCAAATGGCTGCTCAGTTCCCAAATCTCTTTGCTCAATGGCACGCAGCCAACAACAACAGCAATGCTCCATGAAAATACAAGGACTTTAGCTCGGCTAAACCACTCAAGTTTAGTGGTTCTGAAGGAGCGACTGGGCTTCTTCAATGGTTTGAGAGCATTGAGAATACTTTCCGCCACGTGCAGTGTCCGGATAATCGCAAGGTCGAGTTTTCTTCGAGCGTATTTCAGAAGAGGGCTCTCACATGGTGGAACGGGGTTATGAGAGACAGGGGTGCAGAAGTTGCTCTAGCACAGACATGGGCTCAACTCAGGGCCCTTATGATGAGGGAATTCTGTCCTCGCCATGAACAGCGAGCGTTGGAGAAAGAGTTTGATAATTTGAAACAAGATAGTGGTGAGCACAGGGCATATACTGACAGGTTTGAGGAGTTGAGTCTGCTTTGCCCAACTATGGTTACCCCACTCGACAAGGCTATCGAAAGGTACATCGACGGCCTACCTGACTCAGTACAATACATCCTTACTGGGAGTAACCCTACCACACTCCGTCAGGCGATCGAGTTAGCAGCGACATTGACTGAGTCGCAGGTTCGAAAGGGAAAGCTGCATAAAAAGGGTGACAAGGGTAAGAAGTAGGTGTCTGATAAGGAAGATAGCAAGAAAAGTCAAAACAAGAAGGGAAAGAATTCTGGAGGGTCTAGGAAGCGGAAGGCTTCCCAAAACTATGCCGTTACTGCACAGGCCCAAGCTGCACCAAATCAGCCTGCGCAACCACTAGCCAAGAAGCCTTATCTTGGCACTGCACCTTTGTGCAACAGGTGTAACGGCCATCATCAACCACACCTCCAGTGTCGTCAGTGCACCAACTGCGGAAGATCTGGTCATCTTACTACCGCCTGCCGCATTCCTGTTAACCAGAACCAGGCAGTTCAGAACCCGGCTCAACAAGTTGCTCAGCCTCTTGCTCAGCAACAAGGTCAAGCTGCACGACCTCATTTTCCTCCTGGTTCGTGCTACAATTGTGGGGATCTGACCCACTACAGGAACCGGTGCCCAAGGCTAGCCAACCAGAATCAGAATGCGAACCCGAACCAGGCTCAGGCTCGAGGTCGAGCTTTTAACTTGAATGCCCAAGAGGCGCAAGCGGACGATAATGTGGTGAACGGTACATTCTTTATTAATAATCATCCTGCATCTGTTCTTTTTGATTCGGGTGCCGACAAGAGTTTTGTGTCATTGTCTTTTGAGCCATTACTTCGCGTGTCTAGAACAAAACTAGGTAAACCTTTGACAGTAGAAGTTGCTAGTGGTGAACCCATTGTTCTTGATTCTGTTCTTCACAACTGCCAGTTGAACCTTAACAATCATCTTTTTCCTATTAACCTCACGCCTATGCAACTTGGAAGCTTCGACGTCATTGTGGGTATGGATTGGTTATCCAAGTATCACGCTGAGATAGTTTGTTCAGAGAAGATTGTTCGTGTGCCGCTTTCGACAGGCGAGATCCTACAGGTTCAAGGTGAGAAACCTGCCGGTGGTCTCAAACTCATGTCTTGTTTTAAAGCTCGGAAGTATCTGCGGAAGAACTATGTGGATTTCTTAGCACATGTTACAACAGATAAAGGCAAGGGTAAGTCTATTTCAGATATTCCTGTCGTTCGGGATTATTCTGAAGTTTTCCCTGAAGAGTTACCTGGTCTACCCCTAGCACGCCAAGTCGAGTTCCGCATTGATCTCGTACCTGGTGCAAATCCCATTGCCAGAGCTCCATATCGTCTTGCACCGTCTGAGATGCAAGAGTTGTCTAAGCAGCTTCAGGAGCTTTCTGACAAAGGCCTTATCCGTCCCAGCTTTTCACCCTGGGGTGCTCCCGTTCTTTTTGTCAAGAAGAAGGATGGATCCTTTAGGATGTGTATCGATTATCGTGAGCTTAACAAGCTTACCATCAAGAATCGATATCCCCTACCGCGCATAGACGACCTCTTTGATCAGTTACAGGGCGCTTCTTATTTTTCGAAGATTGATCTACGTTCCGGATATCATCAACTTCGGGTGCATGAAGAAGATATTCCGAAGACAGCGTTCCGTACTCGTTATGGACATTATGAATTCACAGTCATGCCATTCGGTTTGACTAATGCTCCTGCTGTTTTCATGGACTTAATGAATAGGGTCTGCAAACCTTATTTGGATCAGTTCGTCATTGTTTTTATTGACGACATCTTGATTTATTCTAAGACGCGAGCTGATCACGAGCAACATCTACGTCTTAGTTTGGAACTCCTAAAGAAAGAGCAACTTTTCGCCAAATTCTCCAAGTGTGAATTCTGGCTTAAAGAAGTTCAATTTTTGGGGCATATCATCAACAAACAAGGCATTCATGTAGATCCCTCCAAGATCAGTGCGATTAAGGATTGGGATACGCCTACTACTCCCACTGAGGTTCGTTCTTTTCTTGGTCTAGCGGGTTATTATCGCCGCTTCATAGAAAACTTCTCAAAGATTGCAGTTCCTCTAACTGCTCTAACTCAGAAGAAAATGCCCTTTGAGTGGGGATTCAAGCAAGAGGAAGCTTTTCAACACTTAAAGCAGAAGCTTTGTGACGCGCCTGTTCTAACTTTGCCTGAGGGCAATGATGATTTCGTCGTTTATTGCGATGCATCTAAACTGGGTCTTGGCTGTGTTCTTATGCAAAGGAACAAAGTCATAGCATATGCATCAAGGCAGTTGAAGATACATGAGAAGAACTACACCACTCATGATCTTGAGTTGGGTGCAGTTGTTTTTGCTCTAAAGATCTGGAGACACTATTTGTACGGTACAAAATGTGTGGTTTTCACGGACCACAAAAGTCTTCAGCATATCTTCAACCAGAAAGAACTCAACATGAGGCAACGACGTTGGGTTGAGCTTTTAAACGACTATGACTGCGAAATTCGCTACCATCCTGGTAAGGCGAATGTCGTAGCTGACGCATTGAGTCGTAAGGAACGTACTAAGCTTCAT
The DNA here is from genome assembly GCA_030545235.1 of Helianthus tuberosus. NCBI lineage: Eukaryota > Viridiplantae > Streptophyta > Magnoliopsida > Asterales > Asteraceae > Helianthus > Helianthus tuberosus. The sequence continues at coordinate 120,498,129 of CM060396.1, read as the reverse complement.
TGTGTACGTGTTCAATCTGTTATTCAAGCTCAATCCGATATCCAAGCACGCATTTCTCAGGCTCAACAATCTTGTGTTTCACAAGGTTTAATGGATAAGGAATTTCCCTATCACATAACGCCTGCTTTGGAACTAAAGGACAATGGATCGTATTACTTCATGGACCGTTTGTGGGTCCCAAGCCAGGATGATCTTCGTACCTTGCTTATGGATGAAGCCCATAAGTCGCGTTATTCTATTCATCCGAGCTCAGATAAGATGTATAAGGATCTTCGTATTCATTATTGGTGGCCTGGTATGAAGAAAGACATTGCCTTATACGTATCAAAATGCCTTACTTGTCTTAAGGTTAAGGCTGAACATCAGCGTCCTTCTGGTTTATTGGAGCAACCAGAGATCCCAGTTTGGAAATGGGAAAACATTACTATGGATCTTGTTACTAAACTTTCGCGCACAAAGAAAGGTCATGATGCCATCTGGGTAGTTGTTGATCGTCTTACTAAGTCAGCGCATTTCTTGCCAATCCGTGAGGATTTTCCTGCTGACAGACTTACTCAAATCTATGTGGATGAAATTGTAGCTCGACATGGTGTTCCTTTGAATATCATTTCTGACAGAGATGCTCGTTTCACTTCTCATTTTTGGAGAACCATGCAATCTGCTATGGGGACCCAACTTAATCTGAGCACAGCTTATCATCCGCAAACGGATGGTCAATCTGAAAGAACAATCCAGACTCTGGAGGATATGCTAAGAGCTTGTGTGATCGATTTTGGTGGTAGTTGGGATTCACATCTTAATTTGATTAAATTCTCCTACAACAACAGTTATCACACCAGCATCAAAATGGCTCCTTTCGAGGCTCTCTATGGTCGAAAATGTCGTTCACCAGTCTGCTGGAATGAGATCGGCGAGGCTCAACTTACTGGACCTGCCCTCATTTTAGAGACAACTGACAAGATCAAGAAAGTGCGTGATAACCTTCAGACAGCTAGAAGCCGTCAGAAGAGTTACGCGGACCCAAAACGCAAGGCCTTGGAATTTCAAGTCGGTGATCGAGTATTACTTAAGGTCTCACCTTGGAAAGGTGTGATCAGATTTGGAAAGAAAGGAAAACTTGCACCTAGATACGTTGGACCATTCAAGATCGTCGAAAGAATCGGAAAGGTAGCCTACAGACTTGAGTTACCTCCTGAACTTGGAAATGTTCATCCAACTTTTCACGTGTCCAATCTCAGAGGTGTTTAGCTGATGAGAACCTCCACATACCGCTTGACGAAATTCGTGTTGGCAAAACACTGAAATTTGTTGAGAAGCCAGTGGAAATCATGGAATGTGAAGTCAAGTGGCTTAAACGCAAGCGCATTCCTTTGGTCAAAGTTCGCTGGGAAGCTAAACGTGGACCCGAGTTTACTTGGGAACGCGAAGATCAAATGAAGGCGAAATATCCGCATCTTTTCCCACGAGTTTCCTCTAAATAAATTTCGGGACGAAATTTCCACAAGTAGGGGAGACTGTAACAACTGTGCTTGTAATCATAGTGAACAGTTCTATTATCAATAAAACAATGTTATTTGATCCCAATGTTTGTTTTGTTATGTTTTACATTTTTCATGTTTTGACTTTTGTGTAATTTCAAACTCTACATCGCTTTTTGGAGATTTATACGCAAACTGGTGCGTAAACGTAATCAGTTTGATGCGAAAAATACTCCAGAACATCAACATATACTTAACATACCTTAAATAACCTTCACATAACTTAGAAATAAGTTTTGAAGGCTTTCGTATGGCAAAAACAAGATTTATTCGTCTACAGGGACTAAACTTGACAAACTGCGAAAGTATGCCAATTTGAACTGTAACGAACATTCCGGAACATGACCATAAGTTAAACACACCTTAAATATCCTTTACATAGCTTAGGAATAGGCTTTAAGGGGTTCGGTGCGCTAAAATAAACTTTTGGGTCATTCAGGGACTAAAAGTGTCAAAAAGTGCACAAGTTTGCACTTTTGCGCATAACTCACGTTCTGAATACATCTGGACATCCAAAAAATTTATGTAAGCACTATAATATTTTATTTTAGTGTTTGGCATGAGAAAAATCCATTCGTCACGCAATTTGGATCGTTTTTCACGCTTATGCGCATTCCGTCGTAATTAACCGAACAACGCGATTGTACGGCTAAACGAACCGACATCCGGCATATTTTTGAGCATGTTTCATGTTCCCTAAACTTTAACATCCTTGTGAAGCTTAAAAAATGGGCTTGACGGGTGTTAGAAGTGCCAAAACACGACGATACGCGCTCAGGAACCAAAACTGCAAAACTGCAAAAAAAAAATATAAAAAAAAAAATAAATAAATAAATGCAGCAAAAAGCCATTTTAAACATAAGTTAGCAGCCCCTAACACTTCCCAAAGGTCAAGTGCCACATGTTAATCTCCTATGGTGGCCAAAATTAGTTACCACAACATTTTGACAAGTGTACGGCCTAGATCGTGCCCCCTTTTCCAAGAAACGATCCTAACGGTTGTGGGTTTACTATAAATACCCAACCCATTTTCACTCATTCCTCACTAGAATCTGATCTAAAAGACTCTAAGTTGAAACCATTGTTTCATACCTGAGTTATTTGGATCTAGATTAGCATTCGGGGACCTTTCGTAAGTATTCTTTCGTTCTTTTATCGCTTTCGAGTCCGAAAGTCAAACTTTGTTTGACTTTCTGCATTGACCAGTTTATGGTCGATGCGAAGTTCGTTTGAAATTCATAACGTGAGCGTGATCACGATGGTTATAGTCCCTAGTGACTATACCTACTGATTACCACGTTATCAAGGCTCAGTGACGAGCCGTAGTTTCGGTCAGAATACGTATTCTTGCGTATTTTGTAACCAAACTACTTAAGGGTATCAAAACCGTTTGTTTTGATACCAAACCTGTTTTCTAAACTTAGTTAAGCATGTTTTAGCATGCTTAGCTCGTCACTTTTAGTTTAGTGCTTATATAGGGTCGTAAGGTAAGCGATCTAAACAATCGCTTATACTTTCGAACCCGACCCATTTGGTCGATCATTAGGATCCGACCAAACACATTAGGTGACCATAGTATATAGGGAATAACCTTCCGAGGTTATACCTTATGGTCGCTTCGTTTAAGTAGTTGTATGATAGGTAGTTTATATGCCTTAGGTAAATTACCAAAATGCCCTTTTGAGGCCAAGATTCATTTTAAGCATATGTAACATAAATTTTGACATCTAAACTGATTTGACAACCATATTAGACATGTTAAGGCATATATTACTTGTCATAGGACTAGTTAGGCGGTCCGAACGCGATTAACGCGAGCGACGCGTTAAAGTAGCATAAGCTACCTAAACGGGTCGTAATGGGTCACAAGCACTTAGGTTAGGTTTCATTTAGTATGTAGGCTTTGTTAAACCATACTACATGAGTTCCCATACTCATTTGGTTTACGAACCCTCATTCTATCTGATCTTCCGATTTAGGTCCGGTTTATTAATGTAGTTACCTATATTAGGTGCCGTTTGATATTCCGAGATCTCTAGCATTGCTTGGTGGTTATCTTAGGACTTCTGAGCAATCTCAAGTGAGTACATAGACCCCTCTTTTAGTGTTTTCCAAACATTTTGGGGTGAAACACATGTGCCTACTTGTTACTTTCATGCTTTCCTGTTTTCACGTCATATACCTGCTATGTTTGTTAGTACATTATAGTACATGATTTCATTACGTTTCATGCTATGTATGTCCATTGTGTGCATATTTAGTACATTGTTTTACATTACATTTCTGCTATGTATGTTAACTGATAGCATGCTAGCACATTGATTTACATGACTTTTCTGCATTGTATGTTAACTTAGCATACTTAGTACATTGTTTTTATATAACATGTTCACTTTTGCTATGACATTTGGTTTGCACAAACGAGACTATTATACGTTCATTAACATTAGCTACGCTGCTCGGTAGTAAGTACTGGTACCATAGGACTTGACAAATCCCATTCCTGACATCCCGGGTTTGTTTGGATGTAAGGAATGACTGAATCCGAATACAATTCTTTTGATAACCTTGACTGCAAGGGTTATCCGACTGTCTCAAGGCTTGAATGTATGCGTTAACTTACCACATAAATGTTTGTATCAATGTAACATGCATTACTTTACAAAACATAACTTTTTGATATATTCAAATTACTTTGTTTTGTACATTTCTACATTTGGACTATTTGACAATACTTTACTTACAAGACATAACATTTGTTACACATTACTTGACTACTCTTGGACTTATAAACATTTGACATGGCTTATACAAGGACTTTTGACTATTGGTTTAAACATAGACTTTATACATTGGTGGTTGGTTTAAGTGATTTAAGTAACGAGGCATGTGTAATATGATACAAGCATGGTGGATACGCCGCTAGTACTTCCTATATATAAGTGTTTGTATGGTATTACATATTGTAGCGTTATTTAAATCATTTCAATTTGGACATATGACATTTTATACAAATAACATACTTTTCACAAGACATTGTTTTAGAAAACAACTTATCTTATACAAACTCATTTTACTTGGTTATTTATTTAACCATACTTTATGATCTTATTTATACATATCATCTGATCTTATCGTTTTTCAAATGATTTACAAGACAAAACAATTTACAAGGTTCATGACTAAACATTTTCTTAAACTTAAGTCATGAATCCTATTTTCACAAACCTATGTATCTCACAGGCATTTTTATGCTGACGTACCTATTTTCACATGTGTTTTCAGGAGCTTTTCCGTAGGATGATGATCGTGACACTAGGGCGGACCTGTGCCTTAGAGACTTAAAATGATGAAAGACTTAGTTTAATTATGTTATAAACTCTTTAATTTCTGTTTAAAACAATGAAACTCTTGTGTTGATAAATAAATACAACTTTGTATGCCATGGTTATGAAACAATTAATTCTGTTACAACACTCCCCGACGTTTTCCGCCACGTCTTTTGTGCTATACGTGGTCGGGGTGTGACAAAAAATGAAGATGATGAAGTGGGTTTTTGAATGTGTTCTTGGTGATATATGAAGATATGAAGATGAAGATATGAAGATTGAAAGAGTTTGTTAAGTGTGTGTAAATTAAGGTGTAAGAACTTGGGTAATGTGTTAGTGATTTATTCCAACAATGTTATAACTCTTCCACCTCATGACTAACCATTACACCTCATAATCCACCTCATATTTGGATAAGTATCCTTAAATTAAAATAATAAAAAAAAACAAAGAGTGGGGGGCCCACATGGTGGTTGACGGTTCAACATGGGGGGGGGGGGGGCACTTTTGTGGTAAAAATGTGATGGTAATTTTTGTTAAGGTTAAAATGTTAAAATGGTTAAATGTTTAGGCTTTTATGGATTACCAAGTTTCAAGATGTTTCAAGACTTAAAATGATCAAGAATAGGATGAAAATGACCAAAACTAATGTTCACTAGTTCACTACATATGTCAAATTGTAGTTCGGATAGTCTTTTGTCGCTCGTTCCGCAAGAAGATAGTCAAAAGGTTTGCTTATGAAAGTTGTAGAGAAACATTTGGTTATATTTTTATATGATGTTCCCTATGTATTTTCATATGGAATTTGAGTTTAAACAACCAATTTTGCACTTTGTAATAAAAACACTAATGCTGAATTTTGCGGAAAAATATTGAAATGGTCATTTTTGGTGCTTTTTGGCAGTTTTCGAGCAGTTTTTGTGCTATCGGACATTAGTAATATATTAGACCAAACCCTTGCATTTCCAAGTAGGGTTTATTGTATAATTGATGTTGGACTTTCGTCTGAATCCTAAAAATATCGTTACACTAATTTCTGCGGATCCTGAGTTTTTGTCAGCACGCTAGTTTACTAGGCACTACTCTAATTGTTTCGATGCACTGTTTACACTGTTTCAAATGTAACCACTAAAAATGAATTATGTGCATCATAAATGAATATTCCATAAGTATTCTAAGATGTATATCTTGAAATCATGCATTTCGGATATTCTAATCACGTATTTGTATAATGTAATTTATTGCTTTAAATGTAAGTAATTTACCATAAAGTGGCAGTTGTCACAGTCATTCCATATGTGTATTGAGTATCGTGAGCTCAACAAGCTCACTGTCAAAAACCGATACCCTCTTCCTCGCATTGACGACCGCTTCGATCAATTGCAAGGCGCGACCTGCTTACAAAAATCGATCTTCGTTCTGGGTATCATCAACTTCGAGTTCTCGAAGAAGATATACCTAAAACCGCCTTTCGTATGCTGTCACACCCGAACCACGTAGAACATACAAAACGTGGCGGAAACGTCGGGGAGTGTTGTAACAGAATTAATTGTTTCAAATCCATGGCAATTGAAGTTTCGTTTTATTAATCAAACATGAAAGTTTACATTGTTTTAAACAAGAACCGAAGAGTACATAACATAAATTAACTAGTTCTTGTCTCGTTTTAAGTCACTAAGGCACAGGTCCGCCTAAGTATGTCTTGATAAGTCCTATGCATCATCTCCTGAAAACACATGTGAAAATAGGTACGTCAGCATAAAAATGCCTGTGAGATACATAGGTTTTGTGAAAACAGAATTCATGACTTATGCTTGAGAAAATGTTTAGTCATGAACCTTGTAATTTGCTTTGTCTTGTAAATCATTTGAAAAGTGATAAATAAACCAAATGATATATATGTATAAAAGAATAATACATGGTTAAGTAAATAACCAAGTAAAATGGGTTTGTATAAGATCAGTTGTTTGTAAATCAATGTCTTGTGAAAAGTATGTTATTTGTATAAAATGTTATATGTCTCAAATTGAAATGATTCAAATAACGCTACAATATGTGATATCATACAAACACTTATATATAGGAAGTACCAGCGGCGTATCCACCGTGCTTGTATCATATTACATACGCCTCGTTACTTAAATCACCTACTCAAACCAAGCCATCAAGATGAAATGTTTAACAATTGTAGAAATGTTTATGTATAGTCAAATATCTATTGTCAAATGTAAATCATGTCAACAGATACAACTGGTTCACACGGTTCAATAGTTACAAACGGTTCATATAATCAAAAGGGTTACGACGGTTCACATAGTCAAATGGTTACAACGGTTCAAAATGTAGTATAATGTGTTCATATGCTGGATGAGCATATGCAACAGAAATGCAATGTAAAACAATGTACTAAGTATGCACACAATGGGCGTACATAGCATGAAATGTATTGTAAAGTGATGTACTAAGTATGCACACAATGGGCATACCTAGCATAAAATGTATTGAAATCATGTACTATAAATGTACTAATAAACATAGCAAGTATATGATGTGAAAACAGGAAAGCATGAAAGTAACAAGTAGGCACATGTGTTTCACCCCAAAACAGTTTGAAAACAGTAAAAGAGGGGTCTATGTACTCACTTGAGATTGCTCAGAAGTCCTAAGATAACCACCAAGCAATGCTAGAGATCATGGAATCAAACGGCACCTAATATAGGTAAGTATGTTAATAAACCGGACCTATATCGGAAGATCGGGTAGCATGAGGGTTTGTAAACCAAATGAGTGTAGGAACTCATGTAACATGGTTTAACAAAGTCTACGTACTAAAATGAAACTTAACCTAAGTGTTTACGACCCGTTTAGGTAGCTTATGCTACTTTAACGCGTCGTTCGCGTGAAACGCTTTCAGACCGCCTAACTAGTCCTATGACAAGTAGAATATGCCTTAACATGTCTAATATTGTCGCCAAATCAGTTTAGATGTCAAAAGTTTAGGTTACATATGCTTAATTACCAATTATACATGAAAAGGGTATTCTGGTAATTTATCTAAGGCATATAAACTACCTATCATACAACTACTTAAACGAAGCGACCATAAGGTATAACCTCGGAAGGTTATTCCCTATATACTATGGTCACCTAAGGTGTTTGGTCGGATCCTAATGATCGACCAAATGGGTCGGGTTCGAAGGTATAAGCGATTTATTAGATCGCTTACCCTTACGACCCTAGACAACGTGGAAATCAGTAGGCATAGTCACAAAGGACTATAACCATCGTGATTACAATCACGTTGCGAAGTTCAAACGAACTTCGCATTGACCATAAACTTGTCAATGCAGAAAGTCAAACAAAGTTTGACTTTCGGACTCGAAAGCAATAAAAGAACGAAGGAACACTTACAAAGGGTCCCCGAATGCTAATCTAGATCAAAATAGCTCAAGTATGAAACAAAGGTTTCAACCTAGAGCACATTAGATCAGATTCTTGTGAGGAATGAGTGAACATAAGGTGGGTATTTATAGTTTTCGGTTCACCGTTAGGATCGTTTCTTGGGAAAGAGGGAATGATCACATCCCTACACTTGTTGGCAAGCTCATGAACATCAATTGGCCCCCCATGATCAGTTAGCAACATGTGGAAATGGCCTTTGGAGTGTTTAAAAGCTGATAACAGCAGCCAAAAATGATTTTCTGCATCTGACCCCTGCTTGCGCACCGTAACACTAAAAGTGTTGAGGTGCGCAAGGACCTTGCAGATCTGACACTTTCAAAAATGGCAGAACAGGCCCCTGAAGCTCCAAACTTGCTATTTGATGCATTTTTGACACATTTAAGCCCCGTTAACCCCATTTAAAAGCTATAAAATGAAGTTAAAGTATAGGGAACTTAAAATGTGCTCAAAAATATCTCGGATGTCGGTTCGTTTGGCCGTACAATCGCGATGTTCGCTTAATTACGACGGAATGCGCATAAGCGCGAAAAACGATCCAAATTGCGTGACGAATGGATTTTTCTCATGCCAAACACTAAAATAAAATATTTTAGTGCTTACATAAATTTTTGGATGTCCGGATGTATTCAGAACGTAAGTTATGCGCGAAAGTGCAAACTTGCGCACTTTTTGACGCTTTTAGTCCCTGAATGACCCAAAAGTTTATTTTAGCACACCGAACCCCTCAAAGCCTATTTCTAAGCTATGTAAAGGATATTTATGGTATGTTTAACTTATGTTCATGTTCCGGAATGTCTGTTATAGTTCAAATTGGCATACTTTCACAGTTTGTCAACTTTAGTCCCTGTAAGCGATTTAACTTGATTTTGCCATACCAAAGCCTTCAAAACTTATTTCTAAGTTATGTAAAGGTTATTTAAGGTATGTTAAGCCTATTTCACTATTCCAGAGTGTTCGTTGCATTAAACTGGTTATATTTACGCATCAGTGCGCGTATAACCTTCCAGAAAGCGATTTAGAGCTTGTAATCGAACAAGAATTGATATGTGTAAAAGATACACATATTTATACAGATCCCAAGTATGAAATACAATATTTCATTGGTTTGGTATTTTTTTGATGGTCGCAGTGACCCAGGTGTCACATATGCGATATGGTCATTACAAGTTCATGGTAATGCCCTTTGGTTTAACCAACGCACCTACTGTTTTCATGGATTTGATGAACCGCGTGTGCAAAGCGAACTTGGACCATTTCATGATCGTCTTCATCGAAGATATTCTTATCTACTCCAAGACTCAAGAAGAGCACAAGCAACACTTGCGTCTTATCCTTTAGCTTCTGCGTACTGAACATCTTTACGCCAATTTCTCTAAATGTGAATTTTGGTTGAAAGAAGTCCAATTCCTTGGTCATATTGTCAACGAATGTGGTATTCACGTTGATCCCACTAAAATCGAAGCTGTGAAGAACTGGATTGCACCTAAGTCTCCATCGAAAATTCGTTCGTTTCTTGGTCTTGCTGGCTATTATCGTCGTTTTATTTCTAACTTTTCAAAGATCGCTGTTCCTCTCACCTCTTTGACTCAAAAAGAGAAACCTTTTGTTTGGGGTCCCGAACAAAAGGAATCTTTTCAAACTCTCAAGGACATGCTTTGTAATGCTCCTATCCTAGCTCTTCCCGATGGTAACAATGACTTCGTCGTGTACTGTGAGGCTTCAGACCTTAGCCTTGGTTGTGTCCTTATGCACCGAGACAAGGTTATCGCTTACGCTTCGAGATAACTCAAAATACATGAGAAGAACTATACTACTCATTACCTTGAACTTGGCGCAGTTGTTTTTGCCTTGAAGATTTGGCGACACTACCTTTATGGTACCAAGTGTGTGGTATTCACCGACCATAAGAGCCTTAAACATATCTTCAACCAAAAAGAACTGAACATGCGTCAACGTCGTTGGGTGGAATTGTTAAACAACTACGACTGCGAAATTCACTACCATCCAGGTAAAGCGAATGTAGTGAAAGACGCGCTTAGTCATAAAACTCATGTAAAGGGTATTCGTTGTCTCCAACTCATTAATGATCTACAAAACCGCATTCGTGAAGCTCAATACGCCTCTATCAATGAGGGTAGTCTCTCCCCCGAGATACGAGGTGGTGTTGAAGAAGATCTTAAATCTAAATCCGATGGTATCCTATACTAACTCAATCGAATCTGGATTCCTAATCGTGATAACCTTCGAGACTTTCTAATGAAGGAGGTACCCAAATCGAGATATTTTATTCATCCTGGTGCTAACAAGATGTACCAAGATATGCGTATGTCCTATTGGTGGCCTGGAATGAAGAAAGATATCGCCATCTTTGTTGCGAAATGTCTCACTTGTTCGAACGTTAAAGCTGAACACCAACGTCCCTCTGGCTTGCTCGAACAACCAGAAATTCCTATCTGGAAATGGGAGAGTATTGCAATGGAATTCATCACCAAACTCCCTCGTACTTCTTCTGGTCAAGACAATATTTGGGTGATCGTTGATCGATTGACCAAATCAGCTCATTTTCTTCCCATTCGTGAAGATTTCAAAGTCGAGAAATTGGCTAGAATCTACACTGATGAGATCATTTGTCATCATGGTATCCCCATTGACATCATTTCCGATCATGATGGTCGCTTTACGTCTCATCCCATCTTTGGAAAACCTTTCAATCTGCTATGGGTATTGTTCTTAACCTTAGCACCGCTTTCCATCCTCTGTCAGATGGTCAAACCGAGCATACTATCCAAACCTTAGAGGATATGATTTTTTCATGCATAATCGATGTTGGTGGCAACTGGGGTTCACACTTGCCTTTGATCGAATTCTCGTACAACAATAGTTATCACACGAGTATTCAAATGGCACCCTTCGAAACATTGTATGGTCCCAAATGCCGTTCACCTATTTGTTGGCACGAGATTGGTGAAGTTTAAATCACTGGTCCCGAGCTTATACAAGAGACAACGGACAAGATTCTACATATTCGAGACAACTTTTGGAAAGCCAGGAGCTGATAAAAGAGTTAGGCCGACAAACATCGCAAGCCTTTGGAATTCGAGATAGGTGACTTCGTACTTCTCAAGGTGTCCCCTTGGAAGGGTGTGGTTTGATTTGGTAAGAAAGGAAAACTAGCACCTCGCTACGTCGGTCCTTTCAAGATTCTCGAAAGGATTGGCAAGGTTGCGTATAGACTGGACCTACATGAAGAACTCAACAACGTTCATCCTGTCTTCCACGTTTCAAACTTAAAGAAGTGCTTAGTTGATGAAGGACTTCAAGTTCCACTTGAAGATCTTCAAATCAACGAAACACTACACTTTGTGGAGAAACCTGTCAAGATCATGGACCGAGGAGTCAAGCAATTGAGGCGCAGTCGAATTCCTATCGTCAAGGTTCGATGGGAAGGAAAACGTGACCCTGAGTTTACTTGGAAACTCAAAAGTGAGATGAAGACTAAGTATCCGCACCTTTTCGTTACTTCTTTCTAAATTTCGGGACGAAATTTCCTAAAGGAGGGGAGACTGTGACGCCCTGCTTCTTTGTACTTTCCATAATTAGAAAGCGTTGTTTGTATTTCTATTTTGGAAGTCTTGTGTTCTTGTATTCGTCTTTTCGTTGTAATCGTTGTAAAATCTGAGACTTGGATCATAAATAAAATTTGTATTTCTTTAAATTCGTGTTATACATATTCATACTTGTTCATACATTTGAATTCATGACACAATTGATACATTATTTGTAATTCTTGGAAATATGGGTTATACTTGCAAAATTTGTGATATACATTGAACATACGTTATTTGGATGCATACGATACTTATATACGCCATACATATGCTAAAACGTACTTCATTATACTTGTTTTATGTTGTTTATACTTAACAAACCTTATAATATGCTTATATGTCATAATATGCCCTTAAAACAACCTAAAACACATATATATGGAACTTGACCCATGAAAACATTTAAACTCTTTTTGAGTTTCATAGTGTCAAGAATGAGTATTATGTGATAGATGGTTATTTTCTTCTATGTTACTTTCCATATTCTTTTGATTCCGAATCCTTTATCTTTCGTTATCCTGCAATACTCATACACCTTCGTTTCTTCGTGTAGAAGGACTTGGTGTTCCAAACTCCCACAACAACAACTCTCTCACGGATTAACAAGTGGAAAGCTTGCAAAACCGTGAGTATACTTGAACCCCATTTTTTGTTTACCACTTTTGGGGTGTAACATGTTAAATTTTAAACTACACTTAAACTTTATTCTTTATGCATGCACAAAACAATCCCTATACATGAAACTACTTGTTATGCTTGATACGTAAATTTGGGTGATTCTTATGTGATACAATAGTCATTAGCTTCGTACGAGCCTCCCTTTAACATGTATAGCGCTATAGGAGTAACGCACCACCCGTAGTCTTGTGGTCATGTTAAAATTTCATTCTTTACTGCGTAAACAGAGGGTTGACTAGAATTATCGCATGCCATGTTATGATCATCTTGAATAACTTAAGTTGCCATGTGGATTCGTTTAAACTTTTATACTTATACATATATTGAAAACTTGTATACTCGCCTTTGCTTTTGCATTGAACTTTATTTTAAACATGTTATAGGTTGTGGATGACGATGCTATGAAATTGAAGTAGCGATGATGCTTAGATACAGATATAGACTCCTTAGGTTTTAATATGTTGTATCAATTTTATCTTTGTTGTTATGTTGTTTCCTTGTATTGAACATGTTTTACTTGTGATTCCATGTATTGTACTCTTTTGAATGATGAAATGAAAACGGTTTTATTTAATTATTCTCACAATTAGCGTTATGTGTGATGAGCAATCTTTCTTCGTCCCACTCCGATGATTCCGCCATTGGTTGGGGTGTGACATGACGGTTAAGCATTATACCGGCTCTTAATGTTCAGACCTCTTACTGGTTCAGCACTTAATGGTTCAGACCTCTTATGGGTTCAGTACTTAACCATTCAGAAGTTGCCAAACAACCCCTTAGTTTGAAAAGATGTGATTGTTGATCCATGCCTTATGTTTGTTAGAATTGACTAATGAAAGTCAAAGCAACCTTTGGGTTGGAAATAAATGTTAGTGTGAATGGACATGCATACTAATAATGTTGTGGATATGATGGCATGAAAGGATATGAAATTTACATTAGCATGGACTCGAGCACGAAAGGCTAACGGGTCAAGATGAGACAAGGAAGCAAGCATGAACACAGACACCCAAGGTAAGTGATCCCCAAACTTAATTTCTTATTATGTAATGAAGTCTTGAAAGTAAGGAGATTGGGAATCATGAAAAGGGTGGTAAGTAATGGTAGGACCAAGGTAAGTCAGGTCGTATTGGACTATATGTAGTTTTAGTCGTAACTGAAAAGTAAAGTGCACAATTAAGCAAAGTGCACAATTAAGCAAAGTGCACAAATCAGCATAGTGAACAGATCAGCGCATAATTTAATGAAGTGCACATATCAGAGCACAGGGCACAGTTTGACAAAGTGCACAGTGCACAGTTTGATGAAGTGCATAATTTAATGAAGTGCACGGTTTAACAAAGTACACAGATCAGTGCACAGTTTGATGAAGTGCACATTTTAATGAAGTGCACAGATCAATGAAGTGCATAGTGCACAAATTAGCGTTGTGCACATATTAGCATAGTGTACATATCAGTAGGGCTGTAAACGAACCGAACGAACACGAACAAGTTTTTGTTCATGTTCGTTCGTTAAGGAAATAAATGTGTTCACGAACGGTTCATGAACACTTACCGAACAAGATTATATGTTCATGTTTGTTCATTAAGGAAATGAGCGTGTTCGCGAACGGTTCACGAACACTAATAAACTTGGTGAACGTGGCGAAGGATAAAGATAGATGGCCCAGAGAGTAGAACTTGAACTTGAATCCCTTATTGTGGAACAGAGGTGTCGTATTCACCGATGAAAATAATGAGAAATGAAAGGGAAATGATGCATAAACAAGGTGAAAATGGGTTTCCTAGTTTAATTGTTAGGGTAATAAAATAAAAAAAATGTTTAATAATATAAAAAGTACAAATAAAATACAAGAAATTACAAAGATCTTCAATTAAAACACAAACATACGAATATAAACAAATGCAAATCAACGAATGTTCATGAACACCTTACCGAACGTTCACGAACACAATCGAACGAACGAGACCTCTGTTCATGTTCGTTCATTTAACTAATCGAACGAAATTTCTTGTTCATGTTCGTTCATTTATTAAACGAACGAACATAAACGAACTTCCCGTCGAACGGTTCACGAACTGTTCGCTGAACGTTCGGTTCGTTTACAGCCCTACATATCAGCGTAGTGCATAGATTAGCTGTGACATTTGTGCCTTTCAATCATTGTACAATTCCAAACAATTTCGTATTCAATGAAACCTTGTGTTTTATTTCTAGGATTGTATAATCACATGTGACATTTGCACGTTTTAATCCTTGCACAATTTCAAACTCTCAAACATTTTCTAGAAGCAACATCGTAAACTATTACGCAAACGTAATCAGTTTAATGCGACGTACACTCTGGAACAATGACACAAGCTAAACATACCCTAAATACTCTTTACATAACTTAGAAATAAGTTTTGAAGGATTCAGTATGGCAAAAACATGCTTATTCGAGCTCAGAGACTATTTGCGACACACTGCGAAAGTCTGCCGATTCTCGTATTTTTGAATGCAGACCATGTACACACATCTAAAAACTTTTGTAATCATTAAAATCTTGTATTTTAATAATAAGAATGCAAAATATCAATCGTTGCACAATTTCGGTCGCTTTCGTGTTCGTTATAGCGTTCATAGTAATTAAGTGAAAAACACAATTGTACAACCGAACGAACCAACATCCACGATATTTTTAGGCATAATTCAAGTTACATATGCCTTAACACCCTCATAGAGCTTAAAAATTAGGTTAACGGGTGTTAGAAGTGACAAAACACGATGAAACAAGTCAAGGGGCCAAAATTGTCAAAATGTGAAAATATGGCTGAACAGACCCCACGTAAGCTACGCCCTCTACCATGCTTACGGTAGAACATGTGTCAGCAGCAGCAATTTTCAACAGCCAGTGGTTTTGACATGCTTAGAGCCCAAGAATTCGAATTTTCTTGGTTTTAACCAGCAAATGACATGTGTCTAAGCCTTCCTTGATGATTGCCACCTAATTGGACACTTGGAAAGATCATAAACACCTTAAATTGCTATAAATAGAAAGCATTTCATTCTTCACACCTTGCTCATTTCCCTCTTCTTCTCTAATCTGCTCATAATTGGAGATTGTTTCCCTTTGGAGGCCTCCTACTGAGTATTCTTGCCTTCCTAGAACACAAGTAAGTGTTCTTTCCTAGTCTTGTTCATTATTTTAGCTTAGTTTGAGCTAAAAGTCAAACAATTGACTTTCTGTTTGACTTTCGTAACTAACCATAATTGGTCAAGTCAAAGTTCAATTGAACTTTGTAACGTGATCGTAATCACAAAGGTTATAATTCCTTGCGATTGCACCTTCTGATTACCACGTTTACTAGTCGAAGTGACGAGTCAAAGTTTTGGTCAAAGAGGCACATTATGTGCATTTTACGACGGAACTATTTTCGGGTATCAAAACACTAAGTTTTGATACCAAATCAGTTTTGCAACTTAGTTAGACATGTTTTGACAAGTCTAACTCGTCACTTCTAGTTTAGTGCTTATTTAGGGTCATAAGCCGAGCGGTCTTGACCACTGCTTTGACTTTCGAATCCGACCCGTTTGGTCGATCTTAGGATCCGACCAAACACATATTTGTGACCATAGTTGTATAGGGAATAACCTACTGAGGTTATATCTTATGGTCACGTCATTTGGTTAGTGTTATGATTTTGTGACCATAGTTGTATAGGGAATAACCTACTGAGGTTATACCTTATGGTCACGTCATTTGGTTAGTGTTATGATAAGTCGTTCTCATGTTCTTTAAAAATGACCAAAATGCCTTTTTTTGCGCATAAATCCATTTTAAGCATATGTAACCCAATTTTTAACATATAAACTGATGTTGCAACTATATTAAACATGTTTTGACATTTAAGACTTATCATAAGACTTGTTTGACCATCCGAACGCACTTTTACGCAAATAACATGTTAAAGTAGCGTAAACTACCTTAACAAGTCATAACGGGTCAAAAGCACTTAGGATCACTTCCAAAGCTGAATGTTGAGTCTATTAAACCATATCATATGAGTTCCCACACTCATTTGGTTTATAAGACTTCATTCTATCTGATTCCTCGATTAAAGTCTCTACACGCTAACATAGTTATCCGACATATTAGGACGCACTTGAGCTTTGCTTCTTCTATTTTGACCAATGACACTTTGCAATCTCAAGTGAGTACATAGTTCCCCTATTTTATGCTTTCTAATTGTTTTGGGGTGACTCATATGTGCTAAACCATTTTCAAGCTTTCAAAAACAAAGTCGATGGTTTATATAAACAATACGATTTCAATAATGTGACAAACTTGTTGGTGCGTTATCCATAACACGAATGACGATTGGTTTAAAACACGGACGATTGACGATTGGTTTATAACACGGACGATTAACGAATGGTTTATAACAAGGACGATTGACGATTGGTTTTATAACACGGACGATTGATAACATGGACGATTTGGACGACTGGTTTATGGTAAGTGATTTACATAACGAGACAGGTGTAATATAATATAAGCATGGTGGATACGCCGCTGGTACTTCCTATATATAAGTGCTTTTATCGTATTACATGTCATAGCGTTATCTAGATCACTTAGACAAATGTTTTTGAACGATGTCACGCATCGATTTTCACTTACAGATATAATTCATACGAAGTTTTCTTTTAAATCGATTTACTACTTGGTTTTACAAAAGAAAGGTTTTGGTCAAGATTCATGGCAACAAGGTTTTTCACAAACATAAACCAACATGTTTTAGTTGAGTAATTATATTGCAATACCAAACACTATTTTGATACAAGGTTTTCACTTATTGACTCTCGTAGTTGGACGAGGTATTGCAATATGTATCAAAGCCATGAATTTGACACACTCACAAAACCTATGTACTCGTCAACTTTTTATGCCGACTCTCTTTTCACATATGTTTCAGGAGCCGTTGTTTGATGATATGATGCATGATTCACGTAGGATTGGACGCGGGCCTTAGTGACTATAAAATATGAAAGACAATTGTAGTGTTTAATTTATTTATATTTCCAAGACATTGTAACATATTTAATCAATAAAATGAAACTTCAAATACCATGTGTTGTGAAACAATTTATCCTGTGACGTGACTCCCGGACGTTTCCGCCGCGGTTTGTTGTTTTACGCGGTCGGGTGTTACATTAGCAAAGTGCACACTTTAGTAAAGTGCACATGCATGTAAGTATGGAATGTGTATGTATATACGTGTGAAAACGACATAAGTATGTAAGCCTATACGTATGGATTTGATTGCATGTTAGTAGATGGAATACCCATAGGCAAAAATGAATAGAAATGAGTATGCATGTAGGTTGGTATGTACGGGACTTATAAGTATAGATGTTTGTAACTAAGATTTGTTAGTATGAATATGTGAGAATGTAACTTGTATGTAAGAGTTTGGATAGGGAGGTATGTATGTATAAAGTAGGATTTATTATACATGAAAGAGTTGGATTAGATAATATGTATGTATGTATGTATGTATGTATGTATGTATGGTGTTAATATATATATATATATATATATATATAGAAACGGGTTCAGTAGAAAACGCCCAAAAGTGTGAGAACGGTGAGAACGCATCCTGATGGAACACGTGGCACGGGATATAATCAGGGTGTGAGGGGCTTTTTTGTCCTTTCAATCTTCTGTTTTCCCAATTTCGTTTGTCACATGCTGCTTCATTTTTGTCATCTAAGATTATTTTGGCGTTAATTAGATTCATTAATTACATGGCGTTTTACTTTTTTTGGATCTGTCTCGTTGAATTAATTGTTTTGGTGTCACATAGATAATTTTTTTGGCGTTATGGCGTTTCCCATGTCAATTTTTTGGCATTCTTGGCGTTGTTAATAATTCATTACCATTTATTAATATTTCATAAGATTGCAATAATACGAAATCAAAATAAACTAATAGTCTTCTGTGTATGGATTACATCAGAGTTGTACCCATCGCTTTGTTCCTCAGTTTCTTCAGATTCATCATCATCATATTTTTTATTGGCGTATAACGCCATCATCTCATCTCTTCTTTGCTGCAGCCTATACTTGAATATCATTGCAACCCTGGATCTTGCATTGTTCGAATGTGCTAAATCACAGAGTTGTTCAAGGTGATATAACCTCTCTGTCTTCAACATTTCCTCCATCAGCAACGAATATTTCACCCCGTGTCGATAAGTCACTTCAACCGTTCCTGCTTCTTCATGCACCACCTAACTGCTAACTGTTGGTAGAGGAGTATCGTCAATATCATCATCATCATCATCATCATCATCATCATCTTCTACTTGAAATTTTCTCTCCAATCTTCTTATTACCGTTCGAGTTCTTTCACAATCGTTGGCCATTAGAACCTCAAGGGCCAGAATATCCCTCTGAAACCCTTCATCCATACTAAGTATGGCTTTGATTATCCTCACCTTCACCCTTCTCCTATCAGGGAACTTTAGGATGAAATGTCTCTCCGACCTTTCAAACCTCATGTTCTACTTTTATAATGTCTTTTTTTTCCCGCCATGTAGGATACAGTCCTACAAAGTGACAGGTGATTATGGCGTTTTGAAAAAATAAATAAATTCAATTTCCCATGTAGTTGCTTTTAACATAATAAATGTTAGTAATAATGTTCCCGTCGCTTCATTTTACTGTATGTAGTTACTGTTTTTTTGTTTCGGCTTCATCTGTTTATGGCTGTAACACGTCCCATCTTTATGGCTGTAATTATGGCGTTTTATATTTCCAATGGCGTTTTGATAAAGATGACACTTTGTTCTATTCTCTTGCAGATTATTTTATACTTTTTATTAGATTTATTATAATAGTACTTGTCCAAAG
The DNA here is from genome assembly GCA_030545235.1 of Helianthus tuberosus. Lineage (NCBI taxonomy): Eukaryota > Viridiplantae > Streptophyta > Magnoliopsida > Asterales > Asteraceae > Helianthus > Helianthus tuberosus. Next base: position 120,478,614 of record CM060396.1, on the reverse strand, counting down.
TAATTTATTATATTTTGGTAGTTTGGACGTTTTATGGCATGATGGCATTTCACAAGCATTTGCCCTTTGGTGGTTTGTTAGTCGATTTAAAGAGACCCTTTGGTGGTCTAGACGAGTCACACATGTTTAAATGTATTCATTAAAGAACGACAAAGAGTTTTCACAATTAAAACACGGACGATTGACGATTGGTTTATAACACAGACGATTAACGAATGGTTTATAACACAGACGATTGGCGATTGTTTTATAACATAGACGATTTGGACGATTGGTTTATGGTAAGTGATTTAGATAACGAGATGGGTGTAATATAATAAAAGCATGGTGGATACGCTGCTGGTACTTCCTATATATAAGTGTTTTTATCGTATTACATGTCGTAGCGTTATCTAGATCACTTGGACAAATGTTTTTGAACGATGTCACGCAGCGATTTTCACTTAAAGATATAAACCATACGAAGTTTTCTTTTAAATAGATTTACTACTCAGTTTTACAAAAGAAATGTTTTGGTCAAGATTCATGGCAACAAGGTTTTTCATAAACATAAACTAACATGTTTTAGTTGGGTAATTATATTGCAATACCAAACACTTTTTGATACAAGGTTTTCACTTATTGACTCTCGTAGTTGGACGACATAAGTATGTAAGCCTATACGTATGGATTTGATTGCATATTAGTAGATGGAATACCCATAGGCAAACATGAATAGAAATGAGTATGCATGTAGGTTGGTATGTACGGGACTTATAAGTATAGATGTTTGTGACTAAGATTTGTTAGTATGAATATGTGAGAATGTAAGTTGTATGTAAGAGTTTGGATAGGGAGGTATGTATGTATAAAGTAGGATTTATTATACATGAAAGAGTTGGATTAGATAATATATGTATGTATGTATGTATGTATGTATGTATGTATGTATGTATGTATGTATGTATGTATGTATGTATGTATGTATGTATGTATGTATGTATGTATGTATGTATGTATGGTGTTAATATATATATATATATACACACACACACACACATATAGAGAGAGAAACGGGTTCAGGAGAAAACGCCCTAAAGTGTGAGAACGGTGAGAACGCATCCTGATAGAACACGTGGCGCGGGATATAATCAGGGTGTGAGGGGCTTTTTTGTCTTTTCAATCTTCTTTTTTCCCAATTTCGTCTGCCACATTCTGCTTCATTTTTGGCATCTAAGATTATTTTGGCGTTAATTAGATTCATTAATTACATGGCGTTTTACTTTTTTTTTTGGATCTGTCTCGTTGAATTAATTGTTTTGGTGTCACATAGATAATTTTTTTGGCGTTATGGCGTTTCCTAGGTAAATTTTTTGGCGTTCTTGGCGTAGTTAATAATTCATTACCATTCATTAATATTTCATAAGATTACAATAATACGAAATCAAAATAAACTAATAGTCTTCTGTGTATGGGATTACATCAGAGTAGTACCTATCGCTTTGTTCCTCACTTTCTTCAGATTCATCATCATCATCATCATATTTTTTATTGGCGTATAACGCCATCATCTCGTCTCTTCTTTGCTGCAGCCTATACTTGAATATCGTTGCAACCCTAGATCTTGCATCGTTCGAAGGTGCTAAATCACAGAGTTGTTTAAGGAGATATAGCCTCTCTGTCTTCAACATTTCCTCCATCGGCAAAGAATATTTTACCCCGTGTTGATAAGTCACTTCAACCGTTCCTGCTTCTTCATGCACCACCTAACTGCTAACTGTTGTTAGAGGAGTATCGTCAATATCATCATCATCATCATCATCATCATCTTCTGCTTGAAATTTTCTCTCCAATCTTCTTATTACCGTTCGAGTTCTTTCACAATCGTTGGCCATTGGAACCTCAAGGGCCAGAATATCCCTCTGAAACCCTTCATCCATACTAAGTTGGCTTTGATTGTCCTCACCTTCACCCTTCTCCTATAAGAGAACTTTAGGATGAAACGTCTCTCCGACCTTTCATGTTCTACTTTTATAATGTCTTTTTTTCCCGCCATGTAGGATGAAGTCCTATAAAGTGACAGGTAATTATGGTGTTTTGAAAAAATAAATAAATTCATTTTCCCATGTAGTGGCTTTTAATATAATAAATGTTAGTAATAATGCTCCAGTCGCTTCATTTTACTGTATGTAGTTACTGTTTTTTGTTTCGGCTTCATCTGTTTATGGCTGTAACACGTCCCATCTTTATGACTGTAATTATGGCGTTTTGTATTTCCAATGGTGTTTAGATAAAGATGACACTTTGTTCTATTCTCTTACAGGTTGTTTTATACTTTTTATTTGATTTATTATAATAGTACTTGTCCAAAGTAAGTTTATTATAGTTTGGTAGTTTGGGCGTTTTATGGCATGATGGTGTTTCACAAGCATTTGCCCTTTTGGCATTTTATTATATTTTTAAGAGAATTAATGTATTTTTTTCTTTGCTTAAATTTACATAACAAACAACAGAAAAAGAAAATTTAAAAAAATAGAAACAATTTATCTTCCAAATCTTCACTGTCATCAGTCTCTTTCTTCTTTTGAAACTACAAGAACTGTCACAAATAAATGGCGTTTTGGTTTTGGTGTGGTTTTTTGTTGTTCGTGTGTTGAAGTGGGTTTGTGGATGTTGGAGACATAGATCGCCGATGTGTGGGTGGATGCTATTTGCCCGTCATCTTCATTATCATCATCGAGGCCAAAGTAACATTTACACTAGGATCGGTCTCTTCTCCTCTTCCAAACCTTCTTCAAGAACAAAGAAGACAAAATGACATATTGGTGTCATCAGTCTCTTTTTCTTGAAATTTGTCCATCTCATGCAGTAAAATCTTTGTGACAACCCGAGATTTCAAGGTCTTTCTCCTACGCATTATTTGGTTTACAATTGGTTACGTGGTGTCATGAGTAGTTTATTTGGATGATTAAGTTTTGTTACTGTGACAACTCGAGTTTCCAAGATTCCATTTTCGCATTTATTGCACGTTAGTTGTTTAAGTTGTTTGTTTACACGATTTGTTTGTTTCACAACTGTACACGTTTGTAATATGTTAAATCGTATTGTAACCGATATGTGATATATGGTGTGTATTAAGTGTGCTTTATATAATTGGTGTGTGTTATAAGTGAGTGTAAGTTAATAATAATCTATTTTGTATTAATGTTGAACTGTTTATCATGGATCTTGGCCAAACACCCTCTCATGAAAACACCCCACCCACGAAAACACCTCATGTGTTTTCGTCCAACAAGAGGCCAACGAAATCAGACTGGGCTTTGGCCCAGTAGCGTTTAGATATAGGGTTTTATTCATAACCTTCACACGAAGTCTGTAACTGGCAAACCCTAATCATCTCTCTCTCTCTCGTTTTTCTTTGAACCCGACGGCTGCCCTCATTCGAAGTTTGATTCCCTGGTTTGATCGTTCTTGTTTCAGTTAGTGTTTTCCACCTTTAAGGTAACTTTAGTTCCAATTAGATGTTCATGATGTTATGAGTTCGATTATACATGATTTGATCAGTTATATAATTTTATGCGAAACATGCTATGATTGAATGATGTATCTTGTAAGATATGAATGTGATCTACTGAATATTATTAATTGACCAACATGTGACCTACTGACAAATTGTAGGAATATGTGAAAATTATCATGCACAACAATCTTTGTCGGCCATTATAAAAGAACGATATATAAATATTATCGACAAACTGCCATGTATATTGGATGATATGATCATGTTAGTTTAATGCTTGAGGATTATTATGAATTGATCTGGTTGTATGTTTATGCTGATGATTGATTCGCAACTGTTAAATAGATGGTCATTTGGGTTAGTGTTATTACGTGACAGGTGGAATGTGGTTGATGAATCATGATGGTTTCGTCGACTTGTTTACTGTGGACTGATATGGTTGTGTTAGTAACTATGCATGATAATGAAATTATATTATTCATTATAATGGTCAACTAAGACCGAAGGAATTGTCAAATTCAACAAAGAGGATTAGAACCAAATTGTGACACCTGTGTCACTGCGACCATCAAACAAATACCAAACCAATGAAATATTGTGTTTCATACTTTGGACTTGTATAAATATGTGTGTCTTTTGCACATATCAACTCTTGTTCGATTTCAAGCTCTAAATCGTTTCCTGGAAGGTTATACGCGCACTAATGCATAAATATAACCAGTTTAATGCAACAAACACTCCGGAATAGTGACATAGGCTTAACATACCCTAAATAACCTTTACATAACTTAGAAATAAGTTTTGAAGGCTTTGGTATGGCAAAATCAAGTTAAATCGCTTACAGGGACTAAAGTTGACAAACTGCGAAAGTATGCCAATTTGAACTGAAACAGACTTTCCGGAACATGACCATAAGTTAAACACACCTTAAATATCCTTTATATAGCTTAGAAACAGGCTTTGAGGGGTTCGGTGTGCTAAAATAAACTTTTGGGTCATTCAGGGACTAAAAGCGTCAAAAAGTGCACAAGTTTGCATTTTCGCGCATAACTCACGTTCTGAATACATCCGGACATCCAAAAATTTATGTAAGCACTAAAACATTTTATTTTAGTGTTTGGCATAAGAAAAATCCATTCATCGCGTCATTTGGATCGTTTTTCGCGCTCATGCGCATTCCGTCGTAATTAACCGAACATCGCGATCGTACGACCAAACGAACCGACATCCGAGATATTTTTGAGCATGTTTTGAGTTCCCTATACTTTAACTTCATTTTAGAGCCTTGAAATGAGGTTAACGGGGTTCAAACGCATCGAAAATAGCTTAAACAGGCTGCAGGGACCATTTCTGCCATTTTTGAAACATTTCTGAAACAGGTGCATGGTGGCGTAGCGCGAGCCCTAAGGCTCTTACCGTCGCGCTACGCGACTGCCTAACCAGATCAGATAAGATCGATTAGTCAGCAGATCACAGCTGTTTAACTCACAACCACAAACCCACACTTGCCCTTTCAGCTCATTAGGGGCCATTTCTAGTCACCACAACTTTCCAACAAGTGTACGCACGAGATTCGATCACGTTTTCCAAGAAACGATCCTAACAGTTCAGAAAAAACTATAAATACCCCACCCCCATTTGCTTCAAACTCACAAGAATCTGATCTAATGTGCTCTAAGTTGAAACCTTTGTTTCATACCTGAGCTATTTTGATCTAGATTAGCATTCGGGGACCCTTCGTAAGTATTCTTTCGTTCTTTTATTGCTTTTCGAGTCCGAAAGTCAAACTTTGTTTGACTTTCTGCGTTGACCAGTTTATGGTCAATGCGAAGTTCGTTTGAACTTCGCAACGTGATTGTAATCACGATGGTTATAGTCCCTTGTGACTATGCCTACTGATTACCACGTTGTCTAGGGTCGTAAGGGTAAGCGATCTAATAAATCGCTTATACCTTCGAACCCGACCCATTTGGTCGATCATTAGGATCCGACCAAACACATTAGGTGACCACAGCATATAGGGAATAACCTTCCGAGGTTATACCTTATGGTCGCTTCGTTTAAGTAGTTGTATGATAGGTAGTTTATATGCCTTAGGTAAATTACCAAAATACCCCTTTGATGCCAAAATTCATTTTAAACATATGTAACATAACTTTTGACATCTAAACTGATTTGACAACAATATTAGACATGTTAAGGCATATGTTACTTGTCATAGGACTAGTTAAGCGGTCCGAACGCGTTTCAAGCGAACGACGCGTTAAAGTAGCATAAGCTACCTAAACGGGTCATAATGGGTCACAAGCACTTAGGTTAGGTTTCGTTTTAGTATGTGGGCTTTGTTAAACCATATTACACGAGTCTCCATACTCGTTTGGTTTACGAACCCTCATTCTATCCTATCCTCCGATATAGGTCCGGTTTATTAACATAGTTACCTATATTAGGTGCCGTTTGATTTCCGAGATCTCTAGCATTGCTTGGTGGTTATCTTAGGACTTCTGAGCAATCTCAAGTGAGTACATAGACCCCTATTTTACTGTTTTCCAAACATTTTGGGGTGGAACACATGTGCCTACTTGTTACTTTCATGCTTTCCTGTTTTCACATCATATACTTGCTATGTTTATTAGTACATTTATAGTACATGATTTCAATACATTTTATGCTATGTATGCCCATTGTGTGCATACTTAGTACATCACTTTACAATACATTTCATGCTATGTACGCCCATTGTGTGCATACTTAGTACATCGCTTTACATTACACTTATGCTATGTATGTCCATTACGTGCATACTTAGTACATTGTTTTACACTACACTTATGCTATGTATGTCCATTACGTGCATACTTAGTACATTTTTTTTACATTGCATTTCTGTTGCATATGCTCATCCAGCATATGAACACAATATACTACATTTTGAACCGTTGTAAACATTTGACTATGTAAACCGTCGTAACCATTTGATTATATGAACCATTTGTAACTGTTGAACCGTGTGAACCGTTTGTAACTGTTGAACCGTGTGAACCATTTGTAACTGTTGAACCGTGTGAATCAGTTGTATCTGTTGACATGATTTACATTTGACAATAGACATTTGACTATACATAAACATTTCTACAATTGTTAAACATTACATCTTGGTGGTTTTGTTTGAGTAAGTGATTTAAGTAACGAGACGTGTGTAATATGATACAAGCATGGTGGATACGCCGCTGGTACTTCCTATATATAAGTGTTTGTATGGTATCACATATTGTAGCGTTATTTGAATCATTTCAATTTGAGACATATAACATTTTATACAAATAACATACTTTTCACAAGACATTGATTTACAAACAACTTATCTTATACAAACTCATTCTTACATGGTTATTCATTTAACCATACATTATTCTCTTATTTATACATATCATCTGATCTGATCGTTTTTCAAATGATTTACAAGACAAAGCAAATTACAAGGTTCATGACTAAACATTTTCTCAAACATAAGTCATGAATTCTGTTTTCACAAAACCTATGTATCTCACAGGCATTTTTATGCTGACGTACCTATTTTCACATGTGTTTTCAGGAGATGATGCATAGGACTTATCAAGACATACTTAGGCGGACCTGTGCCTTAGTGACTTAAAACGAGACAAGAACTAGTTAATTTTGTTATGTACTCTTTGTTTCTTGTTTAAAACGGTGTAAACTTTCATGTTTGATTAATAAAACGAAACTTCATTTGCCATGGATTTGAAACAATTAATTCTGTTACAACACTCCCCGACGTTTCCGCCACGTTTTGTATGTTCTACGTGGTCGGGGTGTGACAGAAAAGATGGTATCAGAGCCAATGGTTATAGGGAATTAGGTTATTAGTAATGCTTTGACCTAGTCTATAACCTTCTTAGGACCCCAACGCGAGTTTACTTGCGTTTAGTCATAAAACAATACCGTCACCTATCCTTAGGCGACGACCACAACAAGAACATAAATTTCAAAACCGCTTTGAAAACTAATCTTCTGTTTTTGAATGATTTATTACAAGGTTTTGAACCCTCTACTGTAAGGTTTTGAACCGTCTGTTATATGGTTTTGAACCCCTTTGAGTTTTTAAAATCTCGTCTAGGTTTTGGGTTTTAAATAATGTGAACACGTGCAAACTGGAAGGGTGAATGGATGTATTCTGGGTTTTCTGTCTAGGCAAGCACTTCGTATATATCTCATCAGACGCGAGACCAGTTGTGCTTACCTGGGAATTCTTGGGATGAGTGTTCACTTATAGGCGAGCATGTCTTCGCGATACATTATTTTTGACCTATTTACTTTGATTAATCACCGGGGTCGTTTGTTGCTTTGTAGTAACAAACAAATGACCACTATCCTTGCTTTCATCAGATTTGTTCATCTCATTCTTTTCGTCTAATTCTCTCACTCGTTTCATTTCATGTTTCCTCTTTTAGAATGCCTCCTCGACGCGAAAACCAGATAGCGACTGCCGAACTGGCAGAAATCATTGCACAGCAAATGGCTGCTCAATTCCCAAACCTCTTTGCTCAATGGAACCAAGCGAACAACAACAATCATACTCCATGCAATTTCAAGAGTTTCAATTCAGCTAAACCGCTCAAGTTTAGTGGTTCTGAGGGAGCAACTGGGCTTCTTCAATGGTTCGAGAGCATTGAGAATACTTTCCGCCATGTGCAGTGTCCTGACAATCGCAAGGTCGAGTTTTCTTCGAGTGTGTTCCAGAAGAGGGCCCTTACGTGGTGGAACGGGGTTATGAGAGATCGTGGTGCAGAAGTTGCTCTAGCACATACATGGGCTGAACTTAGGGCCCTTATGATGAAGGAATTCTGTCCTCGTCACGAGATCAGGGCCTTGGAAAGGGAATTCGACAATTTGAAGCAAGATAGCGGTGAGCATCGAGCCTACACGGACCATTATGAGGAGTTAAGTCTGTTATGCCCAAACATGGTCACGCCTTTGGATAAGGCAATCGAAAAGTACATTGATGGCCTCCCCGACTCAATACAAGACATTGTGACTGGTAGCAACCCTACTACTGTTAGGCAGGCCATTGAGCTATCTGCAACCTTGACTGAATCAAAGATCAGGAAAGGTAAACTTTTCCGAAAAGGTGACAAGAAACCGGTCGAAGAATCGAACCCAATCGAGGAATCAAAGACCAAGGATGAACAGACTGGATCCTCTAAGAAGTCAAAGAAGCGAAAGGCTTCTCAGAACTCCGCCTTGGTCGCTTACAATGATCAAGCCGTCCCAACCAACCAGCTCAACCCCCTGCCAGGAAACCCTACAACGGAACTGCACCCTTGTGCAACCAATGTGGCCTACATCATCATGCTGGTGTGAAGTGCCGCACATGACAAGTTTGTGGACTTATAGGTCATACAGCGAGGGTTTGCCCAACAGCAGCTGCACCAAATCAAGTTAACAACAATCCTGCTCAAGCTCGTTTTCCACCGGGGTCTTGCTACAACTGTGGCGAGATGGGCCATTTTCGTAGGAATTGCCCAAGGCTTGCTAATGCAAATCCCGCGCAGAGATGAGTATCTGACCGTCAGGAGACAACGCTGTTTAGAAAATAATCAAGCCTTGTGTATTATTTTCTTTTGTTGTCACGATCCATGAAACAGTTGTTGTTATTGTTGTTATAAATAAATCTTTCATTTACATTTTAATATGTTTATGTGGTTGCATGGATAAACATATCCTCTACAATACCACCAATCAAGGAACCATATTCCTTGAAGAACAGACTACCCCCAAATTTCTTCCATTGTATGATCTCTTGCGTTTTCCATGAAAATCCTAAGTACCCGTTTCTTCCAAGAGAAACGAAGTACGAGGTGCCAAGTTAATAGCAATCAATAACAAGATAATAACAATTAAACAATTATGTGATTATGTGCTTATGTGTTCCTTGTATGTGTCATGTGATCCAAATTATGTAATCCAAATCCTCGTAGAATCTTACATATCCTTGTACAAGAGATTCATAGTAGGATACCCAAAGGTACTACCTAAAATCCTTAATGGACTTCTACGCTGTAGTTAAGTCCCTTGGATTATAAAGTACTACTTCATAATTAGACCCCTTTAGTGGTCTAGTTAAAATGATCGATCCAAAAATCTGGTTAGGAATATTATGTGATGATATAGATGAAAGGACTCCTTGGTGGCCTAATTAAGAAGATCCTCTGTCGATCTAATTAAAAGGACCCTATGGTAGTCTAGTCACCCTTATCACAAGTTTGATATCCTTCCCCACAACATTACAAAACGAACTGTGCGGACTGTGCAAGGAATTACGTAATTATGGATGCATACATAATTATGGAATTTAGTGCACAGAAATCACAGCAAGTTCTATCATGTATCTAAGTTAACCCAATTCATTTCCAATTCTGATGCAGCATCCGTTGAGGAAAAATGAACTAGCTTTTCATTTTTCACTTATGAGGAATATCCGTTGAGGAAATGAATATCCGTTTATCCTTCATTTCCAACGATGAGGAAGCAACCGTTGAAAATGACTCCGTTAGTTCATTTTCGTTTCTGAAGATTATCCGTTGAGGAAATGAATATCCGTTTATCCTTCATTTCCAACTCTGAGGAAGCAACCGTTGAAAATGACTCCGTTAGTTCATTTTCGTTTCTGAAGATTATCCGTTGAGGAAATGAATATCCGTTGTTAAATCTTTCATTTCCATACCTAAGGAAGCAACCGTTGAAAATGACTCCGTTAGTTCATTTTCGTTTCTGAAGATTATCCATTGAGGAAATGAATATCCGTTGATTATTCCTTCATTTCAAATTCTGAAGAATAACCGTTGAGGAAAATGACCCCGTTTGTTCATTTTCGTTCTGAAGAATATCCATTGAGAGAAATGAATATCCGTTTATCCTTCATTTCCAACTCTGAGGAAGCAACCGTTGAAAATGACTCCGTTAGTTCATTTTCGTTTCTGAAGATTATCCGTTGAGGAAATGAATATCCGTTTATCCTTCATTTCCAACTCTGAGGAAGCAACCGTTGAAAATGACTCCGTTAGTTCATTTTCGTTTCTGAAGATTATCCGTTGAGGAAATGAATATCCGTTGTTAAATCTTTCATTTCCATACCTAAGGAAGCAACCGTTGAAAATGACACCGTTAGTTCATTTTCGTTTCTGAAGATTATCCTTTGAGGAAATGAATATCCGTTGATTATTCCTTCATTTCAAATTCTGAAGAATAACCGTTGAGGAAAATGACCCCGTTTGTTCATTTTCGTTCTGAAGAATATCCATTGAGAGAAATGAATATCCGTTTATCCTTCATTTCCAACTCTGAGGAAGCAACCGTTGAAAATGACTCCGTTAGTTCATTTTCGTTTCTGAAGATTATCCATTGAGGAAATGAATATCCGTTTATCCTTCATTTCCAACTCTGAGGAAGCAACCGTTGAAAATGACTCCGTTAGTTCATTTTCATTTCTGAAGATTATCCGTTGAGGAAATGAATATCCGTTGTTAAATCTTTCATTTCCATACCTAAGGAAGCAACCGTTGAAAATGACTCCGTTAGTTCATTTTCGTTTCTGAAGATTATCCGTTGATTATTCCTTCATTTCAAATTCTGAAGAATAACCGTTGAGGAAAATGACCCCGTTTGTTCATTTTCGTTCTGAAGAATATCCATTGAGAGAAATGAATATCCGTTTATCCTTCATTTCCAACTCTGAGGAAGCAACCGTTGAAAATGACTCCGTTAGTTCATTTTCGTTTCTGAAGATTATCCGTTGAGGAAATGAATATCCGTTTATCCTTCATTTCCAACTCTGAGGAAGCAACCGTTGAAAATGACTCCGTTAGTTCATTTTCGTTTCTGAAGATTATCCGTTGAGGAAATGAATATCCGTTGTTAAATCTTTCATTTCCATACCTAAGGAAGCAACCGTTGAAAATGACTCCGTTAGTTCATTTTCGTTTCTGAAGATTATCCGTTGAGGAAATGAATATCCGTTGATTATTCCTTCATTTCAAATTCTGAAGAATAACCGTTGAGGAAAATGACCCCGTTTGTTCATTTTCGTTCTGAAGAATATCCATTGAGAGAAATGAATATCCATGGATTGTTCCTTGATTCCCGTTTCTGACGAAGGACCCGTTGAGGAAGAATGAATCATCCATTCGTTTTCACTTCTGAAGAATATCCGTTGAGGGAAATGTATATCTGTTTAGTTAAAAATCCTTTATTTTCCATTTCCGAAGAACCCGTTGAAGAAAATGACTCCGTTCGTTCATTTTCGCTTCTAAAAAATATCCGTTGAGGAAAATAACAAAATTATGCTTTACATATCTTTGATGGCTATTTAACACAAGGTCACAGACAGACTTCTACGAATAAATTTCGGGACGAAATTTCCTTAAGTAGGGGAGACTGTGACACCTGTGTCACTGCGACCATCAAACAAATACCAAACCAATGAAATATTGTGTTTCATACTTTGGACTTGTATAAATATGTGTGTCTTTTGCACATATCAACTCTTGTTCGATTTCAAGCTCTAAATCGTTTCATGGAAGGTTATACGCGCACTAATGCGTAAATATAACCAGTTTAATGCAACAAACACTCCGGAATAGTGACATAGGCTTAACATACCCTAAATAACCTTTACATAACTTAGAAATAAGTTTTGAAGGCTTTGGTATGGCAAAATCAAGTTAAATCGCTTACAGGGACTAAAGTTGACAAACTGCGAAAGTATGCCAATTTGAACTGAAACAGACTTTTCGGAACATGACCATAAGTTAAAGACACCTTAAATATCCTTTATATAGCTTAGAAACAGGCTTTGAGGGGTTCGGTGTGCTAAAATAAACTTTTGGGTCATTCAGGGACTAAAAGCGTCAAAAAGTGCACAAGTTTGCATTTTCGCGCATAACTCACGTTCTGAATACATCCGGACATCCAAAAATTTATGTAAGCACTAAAACATTTTATTTTAATGTTTGGCATAAGAAAAATCCATTCGTCGCGTCATTTGGATCGTTTTTCGCGCTCATGCGCATTCCGTCGTAATTAACCGAACATCGCGATCGTACGACCAAACGAACCGACATCCGAGATATTTTTGAGCATGTTTTGAGTTCCCTATACTTTAACTTCATTTTAGAGCCTTGAAATGAGGTTAACGGGGTTCAAACGCATCGAAAATAGCTTAAACAGGCTGCAGGGACCATTTCTGCCATTTTTGAAACATTTCTGAAACAGGTGCATGGTGGCGTAGCGCGAGCCCTAAGGCTCTTACCGTCGCGCTACGTGACTGCCTAACCAGATCAGATAAGATCGATTAGTCAGCAGATCACAGCTGTTTAACTCACAACCACAAACCCACACTTGCCCTTTCAGCTCATTAGGGGCCATTTCTAGTCACCACAACTTTCCAACAAGTGTACGCACGAGATTCGATCACGTTTTCCAAGAAACGATCCTAACAGTTCGGAAAAAACTATAAATACCCCACCCCCATTTGCTTCAAACTCACAAGAATCTGATCTAATGTGCTCTAAGTTGAAACCTTTGTTTCATACCTGAGCTATTTTGATCTAGATTAGCATTCGGGGACCCTTCGTAAGTATTCTTTCGTTCTTTTATTGCTTTTCGAGTCCGAAAGTCAAACTTTGTTTGACTTTCTGCGTTGACCAGTTTATGGTCAATGCGAAGTTCGTTTGAACTTCGCAACGTGATTGTAATCACGATGGTTATAGTCCCTTGTGACTATGCCTACTGATTACCACGTTGTCTAGGGTCGTAAGGGTAAGCGATCTAATAAATCGCTTATACCTTCGAACCCGACCCATTTGGTCGATCATTAGGATCCGACCAAACACATTAGGTGACCATAGCATATAGGGAATAACCTTCCGAGGTTATACCTTATGGTCGCTTCGTTTAAGTAGTTGTATGATAGGTAGTTTATATGCCTTAGGTAAATTACCAAAATACCCCTTTGATGCCAAAATTCATTTTAAACATATGTAACATAACTTTTGACATCTAAACTGATTTGACAACAATATTAGACATGTTAAGGCATATGTTACTTGTCATAGGACTAGTTAAGCGGTCCGAACGCGTTTCAAGCGAACGACGCGTTAAAGTAGCATAAGCTACCTAAACGGGTCATAATGGGTCACAAGCACTTAGGTTAGGTTTCGTTTTAGTATGTGGGCTTTGTTAAACCATATTACACGAGTCTCCATACTCGTTTGGTTTACGAACCCTCATTCTATCCTATCCTCCGATATAGGTCCGGTTTATTAACATAGTTACCTATATTAGGTGCCGTTTGATTTCCGAGATCTCTAGCATTGCTTGGTGGTTATCTTAGGACTTCTGAGCAATCTCAAGTGAGTACATAGACCCCTATTTTACTGTTTTCCAAACATTTTGGGGTGGAACACATGTGCCTACTTGTTACTTTCATGCTTTCCTGTTTTCACATCATATACTTGCTATGTTTATTAGTACATTTATAGTACATGATTTCAATACATTTTATGCTATGTATGCCCATTGTGTGCATACTTAGTACATCACTTTACAATACATTTCATGCTATGTACGCCCATTGTGTGCATACTTAGTACATCGCTTTACATTACACTTATGCTATGTATGTCCATTACGTGCATACTTAGTACATTGTTTTACACTACACTTATGCTATGTATGTCCATTACGTGCATACTTAGTACATTTTTTTTACATTGCATTTCTGTTGCATATGCTCATCCAGCATATGAACACAATATACTACATTTTGAACCGTTGTAAACATTTGACTATGTAAACCGTCGTAACCATTTGCTTATATGAACCATTTGTAACTGTTGAACCGTGTGAACCGTTTGTAACTGTTGAACCGTGTGAACCATTTGTAACTGTTGAACCATGTGAATCAGTTGTATCTGTTGACATGATTTACATTTGACAATAGACATTTGACTATACATAAACATTTCTACAATTGTTAAACATTACATCTTGGTGGTTTTGTTTGAGTAAGTGATTTAAGTAACGAGACGTGTGTAATATGATACAAGCATGGTGGATACGCCGCTGGTACTTCCTATATATAAGTGTTTGTATGGTATCACATATTGTAGCGTTATTTGAATCATTTCAATTTGAGACATATAACATTTTATACAAACAACATACTTTTCACAAGACATTGATTTACAAACAACTTATCTTATACAAACTCATTCTTACATGGTTATTCATTTAACCATACATTATTCTCTTATTTGTACATATCATCTGATCTGATCGTTTTTCAAATGATTTACAAGACAAAGCAAATTACAAGGTTCATGACTAAACATTTTCTCAAACATAAGTCATGAATTCTGTTTTCACAAAACCTATGTATCTCACAGGCATTTTTATGCTGACGTACCTATTTTCACATGTGTTTTCAGGAGATGATGCATAGGACTTATCAAGACATACTTAGGCGGACCTGTGCCTTAGTGACTTAAAACGAGACAAGAACTAGTTAATTTTGTTATGTACTCTTTGTTTCTTGTTTAAAACGGTGTAAACTTTCATGTTTGATTAATAAAACGAAACTTCATTTGCCATGGATTTGAAACAATTAATTATGTTACAACACTCCCCGACGTTTCCGCCACGTTTTGTATGTTCTACGTGGTCGGGGTGTGACAGAAAAGATGGTATCAGAGCCAATGGTTATAGGGAATTAGGTTATTAGTAATGCTTTGACCTAGTCTATAACCTTCTTGGGACCCCAACGCGAGTTTACTTGCGTTTAGTCATAAAACAATACCGTCACCTATCCTTAGGCGACGACCACAACAAGAACATAAATTTCAAAACCGCTTTGAAAACTAATCTTCTGTTTTTGAATGATTTATTACAAGGTTTTGAACCCTCTACTGTAAGGTTTTGAACCGTCTGTTATATGGTTTTGAACCCCTTTGAGTTTTTAAAATCTCGTCTAGGTTTTGGGTTTTAAATAATGTGAACACGTGCAAACTGGAAGGGTGAATGGATGTATTCTGGGTTTTCTGTCTAGGCAAGCACTTCGTATATATCTCATCAGACGCGAGACCAGTTGTGCTTACCTGGGAATTCTTGGGATGAGTGTTCACTTATAGGCGAGTATGTCTTCGCGATACATTATTTTTGACCTATTTACTTTGATTAATCACCGGGGTCGTTTGTTGCTTTGTAGTAACAAACAAATGACCACTATCCTTGCTTTCATCAGATTTGTTCATCTCATTCTTTTCGTCTAATTCTCTCACTTGTTTCATTTCATGTTTCCTCTTTTAGAATGCCTCCTCGACGCGAAAACCAGATAGCGACTGCCGAACTGGCAGAAATCATTGCACAGCAAATGGCTGCTCAATTCCCAAACCTCTTTGCTCAATGGAACCAAGCGAACAACAACAATCATACTCCATGCAATTTCAAGAGTTTCAATTCAGCTAAACCGCTCAAGTTTAGTGGTTCTGAGGGAGCAACTGGGCTTCTTCAATGGTTCGAGAGCATTGAGAATACTTTCCGCCATGTGCAGTGTCCTGACAATCGCAAGGTCGAGTTTTCTTCGAGTGTGTTCCAGAAGAGGGCCCTTACGTGGTGGAACGGGGTTATGAGAGATCGTGGTGCAGAAGTTGCTCTAGCACATACATGGGCTGAACTTAGGGCCCTTATGATGAAGGAATTCTGTCCTCGTCACGAGATCAGGGCCTTGGAAAGGGAATTCAACAATTTGAAGCAAGATAGCGGTGAGCATTGAGCCTACACGGACCATTATGAGGAGTTAAGTCTGTTATGCCCAAACATGGTCACGCCTTTGGATAAGGCAATCGAAAAGTACATTGATGGCCTCCCCGACTCAATACAAGACATTGTGACTGGTAGCAACCCTACTACTGTTAGGCAGGCCATTGAGCTATCTGCAACCTTGACTGAATCAAAGATCAGGAAAGGTAAACTTTTCCGAAAAGGTGACAAGAAACCGGTCGAAGAATCGAACCCAATCGAGGAATCAAAGACCAAGGATGAACAGACTGGATCCTCTAAGAAGTCAAAGAAGCGAAAGGCTTCTCAGAACTTCGCCTTGGTCGCTCACAATGATCAAGCCGTCCCAACCAACCAGCTCAACCCCCTGCCAGGAAACCCTACAACGGAACTGCACCCTTGTGCAACCAATGTGGCCTACATCATCATGCTGGTGTGAAGTGCCGCACATGACAAGTTTGTGGACTTATAGGTCATACAGCGAGGGTTTGCCCAATAGCAGCTGCACCAAATCAAGTTAACAACAATCCTGCTCAAGCTCGTTTTCCACCGGGGTCTTGCTACAACTGTGGCGAGATGGGCCATTTTCGTAGGAATTGCCCAAGGCTTGCTAATGCAAATCCCGCGCAGAGATGAGTATCTGACCGTCAGGAGACAACGCTGTTTAGAAAATAATCAAGCCTTGTGTATTATTTTCTTTTGTTGTCACGATCCATGAAACAGTTGTTGTTATTGTTGTTATAAATAAATCTTTCATTTACATTTTAATATGTTTATGTGGTTGCATGGATAAACATATCCTCTACAATACCACCAATCAAGGAACCATATTCCTTGAAGAACAGACTACCCCCAAATTTCTTCCATTGTATGATCTCTTGCGTTTTCCACGAAAATCCTAAGTACCCGTTTCTTCCAAGAGAAACGAAGTACGAGGTGCCAAGTTAATAGCAATCAATAACAAGATAATAACAATTAAACAATTATGTGATTATGTGCTTATGTGTTCCTTGTATGTGTCATGTGATCCAAATTATGTAATCCAAATCCTCGTAGAATCTTACATATCCTTGTACAAGAGATTCATAGTAGGATACCCAAAGGTACTACCTAAAATCCTTAATGGACTTCTACGCTGTAGTTAAGTCCCTTGGATTATAAAGTACTACTTCATAATTAGACCCCTTTAGTGGTCTAGTTAAACTGATCGATCCAAAAATCTGGTTAGGAATATTATGTGATGATATAGATGAAAGGACTCCTTGGTGGCCTAATTAAGAAGATCCTCTGTCGATCTAATTAAAAGGACCCTATGGTAGTCTAGTCACCCTTATCACAAGTTTGATATCCTTCCCCACAACATTACAAAACGAACTGTGCGGACTGTGCAAGGAATTACGTAATTATGGATGCATACATAATTATGGAATTTAGTGCACAGAAATCACAGCAAGTTCTATCATGTATCTAAGTTAACCCAATTCATTTCCAATTCTGATGAAGCATCCGTTGAGGAAAAATGAACTAGCTTTTCATTTTTCACTTATGAGGAATATCCGTTGAGGAAATGAATATCCGTTTATCCTTCATTTCCAACTATGAGGAAGCAACCGTTGAAAATGACTCCGTTAGTTCATTTTCGTTTCTGAAGATTATCCGTTGAGGAAATGAATATCCGTTTATCCTTCATTTCCAACTCTGAGGAAGCAACCGTTGAAAATGACTCCGTTAGTTCATTTTCATTTCTGAAGATTATCCGTTGAGGAAATGAATATCCGTTGTTAAATCTTTCATTTCCATACCTAAGGAAGCAACCGTTGAAAATGACTCCGTTAGTTCATTTTCGTTTCTGAAGATTATCCATTGAGGAAATGAATATCCGTTGATTATTCCTTCATTTCAAATTCTGAAGTATAACCGTTGAGGAAAATGACCCCGTTTGTTCATTTTCGTTCTGAAGAATATCCATTGAGAGAAATGAATATCCGTTTATCCTTCATTTCCAACTCTGAGGAAGCAACCGTTGAAAATGACTCCGTTAGTTCATTTTCGTTTCTGAAGATTATCCGTTGAGGAAATGAATATCCGTTTATCCTTCATTTCCAACTCTGAGGAAGCAACCGTTGAAAATGACTCCGTTAGTTCATTTTCGTTTCTGAAGATTATCCGTTAGGAAATGAATATCCGTTGTTAAATCTTTCATTTCCATACCTAAGGAAGCAACCGTTGAAAATGACACCGTTAGTTCATTTTCGTTTCTGAAGATTATCCTTTGAGGAAATGAATATCCGTTGATTATTCCTTCATTTCAAATTCTGAAGAATAACCGTTGAGGAAAATGACCCCGTTTGTTCATTTTCGTTCTGAAGAATATCCATTGAGAGAAATGAATATCCGTTTATCCTTCATTTCCAACTCTGAGGAAGCAACCGTTGAAAATGACTCCGTTAGTTCATTTTCGTTTCTGAAGATTATCCATTGAGGAAATGAATATCCGTTTATCCTTCATTTCCAACTCTGAGGAAGCAACCGTTGAAAATGACTCCGTTAGTTCATTTTCATTTCTGAAGATTATCCGTTGAGGAAATGAATATCCGTTGTTAAATCTTTCATTTCCATACCTAAGGAAGCAACCGTTGAAAATGACTCCGTTAGTTCATTTTCGTTTCTGAAGATTATCCGTTGATTATTCCTTCATTTCAAATTCTGAAGAATAACCGTTGAGGAAAATGACCCCGTTTGTTCATTTTCGTTCTGAAGAATATCCATTGAGAGAAATGAATATCCGTTTATCCTTCATTTCCAACTCTGAGGAAGCAACCGTTGAAAATGACTCCGTTAGTTCATTTTCGTTTCTGAAGATTATCCGTTGAGGAAATGAATATCCGTTTATCCTTCATTTCCAACTCTGAGGAAGCAACCGTTGAAAATGACTCCGTTAGTTCATTTTCGTTTCTGAAGATTATCCGTTAGGAAATGAATATCCGTTGTTAAATCTTTCATTTCCATACCTAAGGAAGCAACCGTTGAAAATGACACCGTTAGTTCATTTTCGTTTCTGAAGATTGTCCTTTGAGGAAATGAATATCCGTTGATTATTCCTTCATTTCAAATTCTGAAGAATAACCGTTGAGGAAAATGACCCCGTTTGTTCATTTTCGTTCTGAAGAATATCCATTGAGAGAAATGAATATCCGTTTATCCTTCATTTCCAACTCTGAGGAAGCAACCGTTGAAAATGACTCCGTTAGTTCATTTTCGTTTCTGAAGATTATCCATTGAGGAAATGAATATCCGTTTATCCTTCATTTCCAACTCTGAGGAAGCAACCGTTGAAAATGACTCCGTTAGTTCATTTTCATTTCTGAAGATTATCCGTTGAGGAAATGAATATCCGTGGTTAAATCTTTCATTTCCATACCTAAGGAAGCAACCGTTGAAAATGACTCCGTTAGTTCATTTTCGTTTCTGAAGATTATCCGTTGATTATTTCTTCATTTCAAATTCTGAAGAATAACCGTTTAGGAAAATGACCCCGTTTGTTCATTTTCGTTCTGAAGAATATCCATTGAGAGAAATGAATATCCGTTTATCCTTCATTTCCAACTCTGAGGAAGCAACCGTTGAAAATGACTCCGTTAGTTCATTTTCGTTTCTGAAGATTATCCGTTGAGGAAATGAATATCCGTTTATCCTTCATTTCCAACTCTGAGGAAGCAACCGTTGAAAATGACTCCGTTAGTTCATTTTCGTTTCTGAAGATTATCCGTTAGGAAATGAATATCCGTTGTTAAATCTTTCATTTCCATACCTAAGGAAGCAACCGTTGAAAATGACACCGTTAGTTCATTTTCGTTTCTGAAGATTATCCTTTGAGGAAATGAATATCCGTTGATTATTCCTTCATTTCAAATTCTGAAGAATAACCGTTGAGGAAAATGACCCCGTTTGTTCATTTTCGTTCTGAAGAATATCCATTGAGAGAAATGAATATCCGTTTATCCTTCATTTCCAACTCTGAGGAAGCAACCGTTGAAAATGACTCCGTTAGTTCATTTTCGTTTCTGAAGATTATCCATTGAGGAAATGAATATCCGTTTATCCTTCATTTCCAACTCTGAGGAAGCAACCGTTGAAAATGACTCCGTTAGTTCATTTTCATTTCTGAAGATTATCCGTTGAGGAAATGAATATCCGTTGTTAAATCTTTCATTTCCATACCTAAGGAAGCAACCGTTGAAAATGACTCCGTTAGTTCATTTTCGTTTCTGAAGATTATCCGTTGATTATTCCTTCATTTCAAATTCTGAAGAATAACCGTTGAGGAAAATGACCCCGTTTGTTCATTTTCGTTCTGAAGAATATCCATTGAGAGAAATGAATATCCGTTTATCCTTCATTTCCAACTCTGAGGAAGCAACCGTTGAAAATGACTCCGTTAGTTCATTTTCGTTTCTGAAGATTATCCGTTGAGGAAATGAATATCCGTTTATCCTTCATTTCCAACTCTGAGGAAGCAACCGTTGAAAATGACTCCGTTAGTTCATTTTCGTTTCTGAAGATTATCCGTTAGGAAATGAATATCCGTTGTTAAATCTTTCATTTCCATACCTAAGGAAGCAACCGTTGAAAATGACACCGTTAGTTCATTTTCGTTTCTGAAGATTGTCCTTTGAGGAAATGAATATCCGTTGATTATTCCTTCATTTCAAATTCTGAAGAATAACCGTTGAGGAAAATGACCCCGTTTGTTCATTTTCGTTCTGAAGAATATCCATTGAGAGAAATGAATATCCGTTTATCCTTCATTTCCAACTCTGAGGAAGCAACCGTTGAAAATGACTCCGTTAGTTCATTTTCGTTTCTGAAGATTATCCATTGAGGAAATGAATATCCGTTTATCCTTCATTTCCAACTCTGAGGAAGCAACCGTTGAAAATGACTCCGTTAGTTCATTTTCATTTCTGAAGATTATCCGTTGAGGAAATGAATATCCGTGGTTAAATCTTTCATTTCCATACCTAAGGAAGCAACCGTTGAAAATGACTCCGTTAGTTCATTTTCGTTTCTGAAGATTATCCGTTGATTATTTCTTCATTTCAAATTCTGAAGAATAACCGTTTAGGAAAATGACCCCGTTTGTTCATTTTCGTTCTGAAGAATATCCATTGAGAGAAATGAATATCCGTTTATCCTTCATTTCCAACTCTGAGGAAGCAACCGTTGAAAATGACTCCGTTAGTTCATTTTCGTTTCTGAAGATTATCCGTTGAGGAAATGAATATCCGTTTATCCTTCATTTCCAACTCTGAGGAAGCAACCGTTGAAAATGACTCCGTTAGTTCATTTTCGTTTCTGAAGATTATCCGTTGAGGAAATGAATATCCGTTGTTAAATCTTTCATTTCCATACCTAAGGAAACAACCGTTGAAAATGACTCCGTTAGTTCATTTTCGTTTCTGAAGATTATCCGTTGAGGAAATGAATATCCGTTGATTATTCTTTCATTTCAAATTCTGAAGAATAACCGTTGAGGAAAATGACCCCGTTTGTTCATTTTCGTTCTGAAGAATATCCATTGAGAGAAATGAATATCCGTTTATCCTTCATTTCCAACTCTGAGGAAGCAACCGTTGAAAATGACTCCGTTAGTTCATTTCATTTCTGAAGAATATCCATTGAGGAAATGAATATCCGTTTATCCTTCATTTCCAACTCTGAGGAAGCAACCGTTGAAAATGACTCCGTTAGTTCATTTTCGTTTCTGAAGATTATCCGTTGAGGAAATGAATATCCGTTGTTAAATCTTTCATTTCCATACCTAAGGAAGCAACCGTTGAAAATGACACCGTTAGTTCATTTTCGTTTCTGAAGATTATCCGTTGAGGAAATGAATATCCGTTGATTATTCCTTCATTTCAAATTCTGAAGAATAACCGTTGAGGAAAATGACCCCCATTTGTTCATTTTCGTTCTGAAGAATATCCATTGAGAGAAATGAATATCCGTGGATTATTCCTTCATTCCCGTTTCTGACGAAGGACCCGTTGAGGAAGAATGAATCATCCATTCGTTTTCACTTCTGAAGAATATCCGTTGAGGGAAACGTATATCCGTTTAGTTAAAAATCCTTTATTTTCCATTTTCGAAGAACCCGTTGAAGAAAATGACTCCGTTCGTTCATTTTCGTTTCTGAAAAATATCCGTTGAGGAAAATAACAAAATTATGCTTTACATATCTTTGATGGCTATTTAACACAAGGTCACAGACAGACTTCTACGAAAAAATTTCGGGACGAAATTTCCTTAAGTAGGGGAGACTGTAACACCTGTGTCACTGCGACCATCAAACAAATACCAAACCAATGAAATATTGTGTTTCATACTTTGGACTTGTATAAATATGTGTGTCTTTTGCACATATCAACTCTTGTTCGATTTCAAGCTCTAAATCGTTTCCTGGAAGGTTATACGCGCACTAATGCGTAAATATAACCAGTTTAATGCAACAAACACTCCGGAATAGTGACATAGGCTTAACATACCCTAAATAACCTTTACATAACTTAGAAATAAGTTTTGAAGGCTTTGGTATGGCAAAATCAAGTTAAATCGCTTACAGGGACTAAAGTTGACAAACTGCGAAAGTATGCCAATTTGAACTGAAACAGACTTTTCGGAACATGACCATAAGTTAAACACACCTTAAATATCCTTTATATAGCTTAGAAACAGGCTTTGAGGGGTTCGGTGTGCTAAAATAAACTTTTGGGTCATTCAGGGACTAAAAGCGTCAAAAAGTGCACAAGTTTGCATTTTCGCGCATAACTCACGTTCTGAATACATCCGGACATCCAAAAATTTATGTAAGCACTAAAACATTTTATTTTAGTGTTTGGCATAAGAAAAATCCATTCGTCGCGTCATTTGGATCGTTTTTCGCGCTCATGCGCATTCCGTCGTAATTAACCGAACATCGCGATCGTACGACCAAACGAACCGACATCCGAGATATTTTTGAGCATGTTTTGAGTTCCCTATACTTTAACTTCATTTTAGAGCCTTGAAATGAGGTTAACGGGGTTCAAACGCATCGAAAATAGCTTAAACGGGCTGCATGGACCATTTCTGCCATTTTTGAAACATTTCTAAAACAGGTGCATGGTGGCGTAGCGCGAGCCAAAAGGCTCTTACCGTCGCGCTACGCGACTGCCTAACCAGATCAGATAAGATCGATTAGTCAGCAGATCACAGCTGTTTAACTCACAACCACAAACCCACACTTGCCCTTTCAACTCATTAGGGGCCATTTCTAGTCACCACAACTTTCCAACAAGTGTACGCACGAGATTCGATCACGTTTTCCAAGAAACGATCCTAACGGTTCGGGAAAAACTATAAATACCCCACCCCCATTTGCTTCAAACTCACAAGAATCTGATCTAATGTGCTCTAAGTTGAAACCTTTGTTTCATACCTGAGCTATTTTGATCTAGATTAGCATTCGGGGACCCTTCGTAAGTATTCTTTCGTTCTTTTATTGCTTTTCGAGTCCGAAAGTCAAACTTTGTTTGACTTTCTGCGTTGACCAGTTTATGGTCAATGCGAAGTTCGTTTGAACTTCGTAACGTGATTGTAATCACGATGGTTATAGTCCCTTGTGACTATGCCTACTGATTACCACGTTGTCTAGGGTCTAAGGGTAAGCGATCTAATAAATCGCTTATACCTTCGAACCCGACCCATTTGGTCGATCATTAGGATCCGACCAAACACATTAGGTGACCATAGCATATAGGGAATAACCTTCCGAGGTTATACCTTCTGGTCGCTTCGTTTAAATAGTTGTATGATAGGTAGTTTATATGCCTTAGGTAAATTACCAAAATACCCCTTTGATGCCAAAATTCATTTTAAACATATGTAACATAACTTTTGACATCTAAACTGATTTGACAATAATATTAGACATGTTAAGGCATATGTTACTTGTCATAGGACTAGTTAAGCGGTCCGAACGCGTTTCACGAGAACGACGCGTTAAAGTAGCATAAGCTACCTAAACGGGTCATAATGGGTCACAAGCACTTAGGTTAGGTTTCGTTCTAGTATGTGGGCTTTGTTAAACCATATTACACGAGTCTCCATACTCGTTTGGTTTACGAACCTCATTCTATCCGATCCTCCGATATAGGTCCGGTTTATTAACATAGTTACCTATATTAGGTGCCGTTTGATTTCTGAGATCTCTAGCATTGCTTGGTGGTTATCTTAGGACTTCTGAGCAATCTCAAGTGAGTACATAGACCCCTCTTTTACTGTTTTCCAAACATTTTGGGGTGGAACACATGTGCCTACTTGTTGCTTTCATGCTTTCCTGTTTTCACATCATATACTTGCTATGTTTATTAGTACATTTATAGTACATGATTTCAATACATTTTATGCTATGTATGCCCATTGTGTGCATACTTAGTACATCACTTTACAATACATTTCATGCTATGTACGCCCATTGTGTGCATACTTAGTACATCGCTTTACATTACACTTATGCTATGTATGTCCATTACGTGCATACTTAGTACATTGTTTTACACTACACTTATGCTATGTATGTCCATTACGTGCATACTTAGTACATTTTTTTTACATTGCATTTCTGTTGCATATGCTCATCCAGCATATGAACACAATATACTACATTTTGAACCGTTGTAAACATTTGACTATGTAAACCGTCGTAACCATTTGTTTATATGAACCGTTTGTAACTGTTGAACCGTGTGAACCGTTTGTAACTGTTGAACCGTGTGAACCGTTTGTAACTGTTGAACCGTGTGAATCAGTTGTATCTGTTGACATGATTTACATTTGACAATAGACATTTGACTATACATAAACATTTCTACAATTGTTAAACATTACATCTTGGTGGTTTTGTTTGAGTAAGTGATTTAAGTAACGAGACGTGTGTAATATGATACAAGCATGGTGGATACGCCGCTGGTACTTCCTATATATAAGTGTTTGTATGGTATCACATATTGTAGCGTTATTTGAATCATTTCAATTTGAGACATATAACAGTTTATACAAATAACATACTTTTCATAAGACATTGATTTACAAACAACTTATCTTATACAAACTCATTCTTACATGGTTATTCATTTAACCATACATTATTCTCTTATTTATACATATCATCTGATCTGATCGTTTTTCAAATGATTTACAAGACAAAGCAAATTACAAGGTTCATGACTAAACATTTTCTCAAACATAAGTCATGAATTCTGTTTTCACAAAACCTATGTATCTCATAGGCATTTTTATGCTGACGTACCTATTTTCACATGTGTTTTCAGGAGATGATGCATAGGACTTATCAAGACATACTTAGGCGGACCTGTGCCTTAGTGACTTAAAACGAGACAAGAACTAGTTAATTTTGTTATGTACTCTTTGTTTCTTGTTTAAAACGGTGTAAACTTTCATGTTTGATTAATAAAACGAAACTTCATTTGCCATGGATTTGAAATAATTAATTCTGTTACAACACTCCCCGACGTTTCCGCCACGTTTTGTATGTTCTACGTGGTCGGGGTATGACACAAATGCATGCAATTGTCTGACAACTAGTTTAATTGCTATTGGACCTTTTAACAATGATGGTTATCTTATTGAGTTAGTGGGCCGAAATGGCACATGCAAATATCAAAGCTCATTAATTGCTTTATCACATGTGTTAATGATTGTCCCATGAAATTGAATTGTATGTTAGTGGCAGATTTCGGTGTGTGTATGTGCATGGAGTCAAAGTATGATATATAATCAATGTTGAAAATGAATATGGCGGTCATGTGATCAAATCAAATTATATAGGCATTTAGAGATGTCACACCCCGACCGCGTATAACATGCAACCGCGGCGGAAAACGTCGGGGAGTGTTGTAACAGAATTAATTGTTTCATAACCATGGCATTCAAAGTTGTATTTTATTTATAACATAAGAGTTACATTGTCTTAAACAGGAAATAAAGAGTTCATAACATAATTAAACTAAGTCTATCTTCATTTTAAGTCTCTAAGGCACCGGTCCGCCCTAGTGTCACGATCATCATCCTACGCAAAAGCTCCTGAAAACACATGTGAAAATAGGTACGTCAGCATAAAAATGCCTGTGAGATACATAGGATTTGTGAAAATAGGATTCATGACTTATAAGTTTAGACAAAGTTGTTTAACAAAAGTCAGTCATGAACCTTGTAAGTTGTTTTGTTTTGTAAATCATTCAAAAAGCAATGATATGTATAAATAAGAGAATAATGTAAGGTTAAATGAATAACCAAGAAAAATGAGTTTGTATAAGATAAGTTGTTTTGTAAATCAATGTCTTGTGAAAATAAGTTGTTTATGTAAAACGTAATATGTCAAATATTGATATGATTTAAGTAACGCTACGACATGTAATATCATACAAACACTTGTTTATAGGAAGTACCAGCGGCGTATCCACCATGCTTGTATCATATTACACACGCCTCGTTACTCAAATCACTTACTCAAACCAACCATCAATGTAAATTGTTTATGTATAATTGAATTGTCATGTGTTAATGTGTAAACCATATCGAAATGTCTATGTCCAATGTAAACCACTAAATGTGTATATCAATGTCAAAATGTTTATGTTTAATGTAGATCATGGAATGTGTACCCAAAAATATCATGTATGGTAAGTGAAATATATCAACTAAACCATATGTAAAATGCACAAAAACAATGTATTGAAGTAAAACATGGTTTAAATCAAAGTTATGTTTTGTGGAACAAATGCATGCTATACTGATACAAACATTTATGCGGTATTGTGAAAATGCATGCATCCAAGCCTTGTGACTGAGGTGATAGTCCTTTAAACAAATTAAAGGTTTATCTGTGTTATGTTTATCGAATTCGGTCATTCCTTCCACCCAAACAAACCTAGGGTTCAGGAACGGGATTTGTCAATTCCTATGGTACCATTACCTACTAACGAGCGGCGTAGCTAATGTTAATGAATGTATATTGTCCCATTTGAACAAACCAAATGTCATACCAAAATGTAAGCATGTGATGATTAACAATTGTACTAAGTATGCACACAATGGGTATACATAGCATAAAATGTAATGTAAAAACAATGTACTAAGTATGCACACAATGGGCATACATAGCATGAAATGTAATGTAAAATGATGTACTAAGTATGCACACAATGGGCATACATAGCATGAAATGTAATGTAAAACAATGTACTAAGTAAGCACACAATGGGCATACATAGCGTGAAATGTAATGTAAAACAATGTACTAAGTATGCACACAATGGGCATACATAGCATGAACACAATGAAATCATGTACTATAAGTGTACTAATGAACATAATAAGCATATGATATGAAAACATGGAAAGCATGAAAGTAACAAGTAAGCACATGTGTTTCACCCCAAAACAGTTTGGAAAACAGTAAAAGAGGGGTCTATGTACTCACTTGAGATTGCTCAGAAGTCCTAAGATAACCACCAAGAAATGCTAGAGATCTCGGAATCAAACGGCACCTAATATAGGTAACTATGTTAATGAACCGGACCTAAATCGGAGGATCGGATAGAATGAGGGATCGTAAACCAAACGAGCATGGAGACTCGTGTAATATGGTTTAACAAAGCCTACATACTAAATGAAACCTAACATAAGTGCTTACGACCCATTACGACCCGTTTAGGTAGCTTATGCTACTTTAACGCGTCGTTCGCGTGAAACACGTTTGCCTAACTAGTCCTATGACAAGTATTATATGCCTAAAATGTTTAATTATGTTACATAATCAGTTAAGTGATGAAAGTTTAGGTGACATATGCTTAATTACCAATTACACATGAAAAGGGTATTTTGGTAATTTACCTAAGGCATATAAACTACCTATCATACAACTACTTAACGAAGCGACCATAAGGTATAACCTCGGAAGGTTATTCCCTATATACTATGGTCACCTATGGTATTTGGTCAGATCCTAAAGATCGACCAAATGGGTCCGGTTCTAAGGTATAAGCGATTTATTAGATCGCTTACCCTTACGACCCTAGACAACGTGGTAATCAGTAGGCATAGTCACAAGGGACTATAACCATCGTGATTATAATCACGTTGCGAAGTTCGAACGAACTTCGCATTGACCATAAACTGGTCAATGTAGAAAGTCAAACAAAGTTTGACTTTCGGACTCGAAAAGCAATAAAAGAACGAAGGAACACTTACAAAGGGTCCCCGAATGCTAATCTTGATCCAAGTAGCTCAGGTATAAAACAAAGGTTTCAACTTAGAGCTTCTAAGATCAGATTCTTGTGGGTTTTGCAATGAAGTGGGTTGGGTATTTATAGGATTCGTAGAGCCGTTAAGATCGTTTCTTGTAAACCGTGCTTTGATCTTGGCCATACACCTCAAGAACATGGTTTTACAAAACCATTTGAGCCCCTAGTATTGAGAAATACCATGTGCATGTGGGTTTTGTGGGTAATGCAGCTGTTAACAGCCTGTTTAAACATTGAATCTGGTCTGGGAGTCTGACGCGGGCCGCGTAAGGATACACCATGGGTTTACGCGGGCCGCCTGGCCTGTCTGATCAGCAACCAGTTTTCAGAAATGACAGTTTTGGTCCCTGTTGTGTTTTAAGGCCATTCCCGACACTTCTAAGGCCCGTAAAGCCAACTTTAAGGCCCTAAAATGATGCCTAAACATTGTGGACATGAAACATGCTCAAAAATATGCTGGATGTTGGTTCGTTTGGTTGTACGATCGCGATGTTCACTTAATTACGACGGAATGCGCACAAGCGCAAAAACGATCCAATTGACGCGACGAATGGATTTTTCTTATGCCAAACACTAAAATAAAATATTTTAGTGCTTACATAAATTTTTGGATGTCCGGATGTATTCAGAACGTGAGTTATGCGCAAAAGTGCAAACTTGTGCACTTTTTGACACTTTTAGTCCCTGAATGACCCAAAAGTTTATTTTAGCACACCGAACCCCTCAAAGCCTATTTCTAAGCTATGTAAAGGATATTTATGGTATGTTTAACTTATGGTCATGTTCCGGAATGTCTGTTACAGTTCAAATTGACATACTTTCGCAATTTGTCAACTTTAGTCCCTGTAAGCGAATTAACTTGTTTTTGCCATACCAAAGCCTTCAAAACTTATTTCTAAGTTATGTAAAGGTTATTTAAGGTATGTTAAGTATATGTTGATGTTCCGGAGTATTTTTCGCATTAAACTGATTACGTTTACACACCAGTTTGCGTATAACTCTCTAGAAAGTGATATAGAGTTTGAAATTGAATAAAAGTCAAAACATGAAAAATGTAAAACATAACCAAACAAACATTGGGGTCAAATAACATTGTTTTACTGATAATTGAACTGTTCACAATAATTACAAGCACAGATGTTACAGTCTCCCCTACTTGTGGAAATTTCGTCCCGAAATTTATTTAGAGGAAACTCGTGGAAAAAGATGCGGATATTTCGCCTTCATTTGATCTTCGCGTTCCCAAGTAAACTCGGGTCCACGTTTAGATTCCCAGTGAACCTTGACCAAAGGAATGCGCTTGCGTTTAAGCCACTTGACTTCACATTCTATGATTTCCACTGGCTTCTCAACAAATTTGAGTGTTTTGTCAACACGAATTTCGTCAAGCGGTATGTGGAGGTTCTCATCAGTTAAACACCTCTTGAGATTGGATACGTGAAAGGTTGGATGAACATTTCCAAGTTCAGGAGGTAACTCAAGTCTGTAGGCTACCTTACCTATTCTTTCGACGATCTTGAATGGTCCAACGTATCTAGGTGCAAGTTTTCCTTTCTTTCCAAATCTGATCACACCTTTCCAAGGTGAGACCTTAAGTAATACTCGATCACCGACTTGAAATTCCAAGGGTTTGCGTTTTGGGTCCGCGTAACTCTTTTGACGGCTTCTAGCTGTCTGAAGGTTATCACGAACTTTCTTTATCTTGTCAGTTGTCTCTAAAATGAGGGCAGGTCCAGTAAGCTGAGCCTCGCCGATCTCATTCCAGCAGACTGGTGAACGACATTTTCGACCATAGAGAGCTTCGAAAGGAGCCATTTTGATGCTGGTGTGATAACTGTTGTTGTAGGAGAATTCAATTAACGGAAGATGTGAATCCCAACTACCACCAAAGTCGATCACATAAGCTCTAAGCATATCCTCCAGAGTCTGGATTGTTCTTTCAGATTGACCATCCGTTTGCGGATGATAAGCTGTGCTCAGGTTAAGTTGGGTCCCCATAGCAGATTGCATGGTTCTCCAAAAATGAGAAGTGAAACGAGCATCTCTGTCAGAAATGATGTTCAAAGGAACACCATGTCGAGCTACAATTTCATCCACATAGATTTTAGCAAGTTTGTCAGCAGGAAAATCCTCACGGATTGGCAAGAAATGTGCTGACTTAGTAAGACGATCAACAACTACCCAGATGGCATCATGACCTTTCTTTGTGCGCGGAAGTTTAGTAATGAGATCCATAGTAATGTTTTCCCATCTCCAAACTGGGATCTTTGGTTGCACCAACAAACCCGAAGGACGTTGATGTTCAGCCTTAACCTTAAGACAAGTAAGGCATTTTAATACGTATAAGGCAATGTCTTTCTTCATACCAGGCCACCAATACTGAGTACGAAGATCCTTATACATCTTATCTGAGCCAGGATGAACAGAATAACGAGACTTATGGGCTTCATCCATAAGCAAGGTGCGAAGGTTATCTTGGCTTGGGACCCACAAACGATCCATGAAGTAATACGATCCATTGTCCTTCAGTTCGAGATCAGGTGTTATGTGATAGGGAAATTCCTTATCCATCAAACCTTGTGAAACACAAGATTGTTGAGCCTGAGAAATGCATGCTTGGATATCAGATCGAGCTTGAACAACAGATTGAACACGTACACAATGAAGCTTAGTACGTTCCTTACGACTCAATGCATCGGCTACGACATTCGCCTTACCAGGATGGTAGCGAATTTCGCAGTCATAGTCGTTTAGAAGCTCGACCCAACGTCGTTGCCTCATGTTGAGTTCTTTCTGGTTGAAGATATGCTGAAGACTTTTGTGGTCCGTGAAAACCACACATTTTGTACCGTACAAATAGTGTCTCCAGATCTTAAGAGCGAAGACAACTGCACCTAACTCAAGATCATGAGTGGTGTAGTTTTTCTCATGTATCTTCAACTGCCTCGATGCATATGCTATGAATTTGTTCCTTTGCATCAGAACACAGCCAAGACCCAATTTAGATGCATCGCAATAAACGACGAAATCATCATTGCCCTCAGGCAAAGTCAGAACAGGCGCGTCGCAAAGTTTTTGTTTCAAGTTTTGGAAAGCTTCCTGTTGTTTGCATCCCCAATCAAAGGGCTTGTTCTTCTGAGTTAGAGCAGTTAGAGGAACTGCAATCTTTGAGAAGTTCTCAATGAAGCGGCGGTAATAACCCGCTAGACCAAGAAAAGAACGAACCTCAGTAGGAGTAGTAGGCGTATCCAATCCTTAATCGCACTGATCTTGGAGGGATCTACATGAATACCTTGTTCGTTGATAATATGTCCTAAGAATTGAACCTCTTTAAGCCAGAATTCACACTTGGAGAATTTGGCGAAAAGTTGCTCTTTCTTTAGGAGTTCCAGAGTAAGAAGAAGATGTTGCTCATGATCAACTCGCGTCTTAGAATAAATCAAAATGTCGTCAATAAAAACAATGACGAACTGATCCAAATAAGGCTTGCAGACCCTATTCATTAAGTCCATGAAAACAGCAGGAGCATTTGTCAAACCGAATGGCATGACTGTGAACTCATAGTGCCCATAACGAGTGCGGAACGCTGTCTTGGGAATATCTTCTTCATGCACACGAAGTTGATGATATCCAGATCGCAGATCGATCTTTGAAAAATAAGAAGCACCCTGTAACTGATCAAAGAGATCATCAATGCGAGGTAGGGGATATCGATTCTTGATGGTAAGCTTGTTAAGCTCACGATAATCGATACACATCCTAAAAGATCCATCCTTCTTCTTGATAAAAAGAACGGGAGCACCCCAAGGTGAAAGGCTAGGACGGATAAAACCTTTGTCAGACAGCTCCTGAAGCTGCTTAGACAACTCTTGCATCTCAGATGGTGCAAGACGATATGGAGCTCTGGCAATGGGATTTGCACCAGGTACGAGATCAATACGGAACTCGACTTGGCGTGCTGGAGGTAGACCAGGTAAATCTTCAGGAAATACTTCAGAATAATCCCGAACAACAGGAATATCTTGGATAGACTTACCTTTGCCCTTATCTGCTATGACATGTGCCAAAAAGGCCACATAGTTCTTTCGCAGATACTTTCGAGCTTTAAAACAAGACATGAGTTTGAGACCACCAGCAGGTTTCTCACCACGAACATGTAGGATCTCGCCTGTCGAAAGCGGCACACGAACAATCTTCTCAAAACAGACTACCCCTGCGATGCTTGGATAACCAATCCATACCCACTATAACGTCGAAGCTTCCAAGTTGCATAGGCGTGAGGTCAATAGGAAAAAGATGGTCGTTAAGGTTCAACTGGCAGTTGCGAAGAACAGAATCAAGAATAATGGGTTCTCCACTAGCAACCTCTACTATCAAAGATTTACCTAGTTTCATTCTAGACACGCGAAGCATTGGCTCAAAAGACAATGACACAAAACTCTTGTCGGCACACGAATCAAAAAGAACAGATGCAGGCTGATTATTAATAAAGAACGTACCATTCACCACTTCATTGTCTACCTGTGCCTCTTGTGCATTCATGTTGAAGACTCGCCCTCGAGCCTGAGCCTGATTCTGATTCGCATTCACCAATCTTGGGCACTGGTTACGGTAGTGGGTCAGATCCCCACAGTTGTAACAAGAACCTGGCGGGTAGTGTGGTCGTGCAGCTTGACCTTGTTGCTGAGTAACTCGTTGAGCCGGGTTCTGAACTGCCCGATTCTGAGCAAACCGACAAACATTGGCAAGATGACCTGACTTCCCACAGTTAGTACAGAAACGGCACGGATGATGCGGCTGATGGTGACTGTTGCATCTATTGCACAAAGGTGCATTTCCTGTATAGGGCTTCTTTGCTGGAGGCTGTGCGGGTTGGTTGGGAGCTGCCTGGTTAACTTGGGCAGTGACAGCAAAATTTTGGGAAGCCTTACGCTTCCTTGACCCTCTTGAAGAACCAGAATTCTTTCCATTCTTGTTTTGACCTTTCTTGCTATCTTCCTTGTCAGACGACTGTTTCTTGCCCTTGTCACCCTTCCTGTGTAACTTATTCTTCCGAATCTGCGACTCAGTCAATGTCGCTGCTAACTCGATAGCCTGACGGAGTGTGGCAGGGTTACTACCAGTAATGATGTCTTGTACTGAGTCAGGTAGACCATCGATGTATCTTTCGATAGCCTTGTAGAGTGGGGTGACCATCATTGGGCATAGCAAACTCAACTCCTCAAACCTGTCAGTATACGCCCTGTGCTCGCCACTGTCTTGTTTCAAGTCATCAAACTTTTTCTCCAAGTTCAGGAGGTAACTCAAGTCTGTAGGCTACCTTACCTATTCTTTCGACGATC
Organism: Helianthus tuberosus; assembly: GCA_030545235.1. Lineage (NCBI taxonomy): Eukaryota > Viridiplantae > Streptophyta > Magnoliopsida > Asterales > Asteraceae > Helianthus > Helianthus tuberosus. The sequence goes on along the minus strand of CM060396.1, from coordinate 120,444,553 downwards.
TTGAATGGTCCAACGTATCTAGGTGCAAGTTTTCCTTTCTTTCCAAATCTGATCACACCTTTCCAAGGTGAGACCTTAAGTAATACTCGATCACCGACTTGAAATTCCAAGGGTTTGCGTTTTGGGTCCGCGTAACTCTTTTGACGGCTTCTAGCTGTCTGAAGGTTATCACGAACTTTCTTTATCTTGTCAGTTGTCTCTAAAATGAGGGCAGGTCCAGTAAGCTGAGCCTCGCCGATCTCATTCCAGCAGACTGGTGAACGACATTTTCGACCATAGAGAGCTTCGAAAGGAGCCATTTTGATGCTGGTGTGATAACTGTTGTTGTAGGAGAATTCAATTAACGGAAGATGTGAATCCCAACTACCACCAAAGTCGATCACATAAGCTCTAAGCATATCCTCCAGAGTCTGGATTGTTCTTTCAGATTGACCATCCGTTTGCGGATGATAAGCTGTGCTCAGGTTAAGTTGGGTCCCCATAGCAGATTGCATGGTTCTCCAAAAATGAGAAGTGAAACGAGCATCTCTGTCAGAAATGATGTTCAAAGGAACACCATGTCGAGCTACAATTTCATCCACATAGATTTTAGCAAGTTTGTCAGCAGGAAAATCCTCACGGATTGGCAAGAAATGTGCTGACTTAGTAAGACGATCAACAACTACCCAGATGGCATCATGACCTTTCTTTGTGCGCGGAAGTTTAGTAATGAGATCCATAGTAATGTTTTCCCATCTCCAAACTGGGATCTTTGGTTGCACCAACAAACCCGAAGGACGTTGATGTTCAGCCTTAACCTTAAGACAAGTAAGGCATTTTAATACGTATAAGGCAATGTCTTTCTTCATACCAGGCCACCAATACTGAGTACGAAGATCCTTATACATCTTATCTGAGCCAGGATGAACAGAATAACGAGACTTATGGGCTTCATCCATAAGCAAGGTGCGAAGGTTATCTTGGCTTGGGACCCACAAACGGTCCATGAAGTAATACGATCCATTGTCCTTCAGTTCGAGATCAGGTGTTATGTGATAGGGAAATTCCTTATCCATCAAACCTTGTGAAACACAAGATTGTTGAGCCTGAGAAATGCATGCTTGGATATCAGATCGAGCTTGAACAACAGATTGAACACGTACACAATGAAGCTTAGTACGTTCCTTACGACTCAATGCATCGGCTACGACATTCGCCTTACCAGGATGGTAGCGAATTTCGCAGTCATAGTCGTTTAGAAGCTCGACCCAACGTCGTTGCCTCATGTTGAGTTCTTTCTGGTTGAAGATATGCTGAAGACTTTTGTGGTCCGTGAAAACCACACATTTTGTACCGTACAAATAGTGTCTCCAGATCTTAAGAGCGAAGACAACTGCACCTAACTCAAGATCATGAGTGGTGTAGTTTTTCTCATGTATCTTCAACTGCCTCGATGCATATGCTATGACTTTGTTCCTTTGCATCAGAACACAGCCAAGACCCAATTTAGATGCATCGCAATAAACGACGAAATCATCATTGCCCTCAGGCAAAGTCAGAACAGGCGCGTCGCAAAGTTTTTGTTTCAAGTTTTTGAAAGCTTCCTCTTGTTTGCATCCCCAATCAAAGGGCTTGTTCTTCTGAGTTAGAGCAGTTAGAGGAACTGCAATCTTTGAGAAGTTCTCAATGAAGCGGCGGTAATAACCCGCTAGACCAAGAAAAGAACGAACCTCAGTAGGAGTAGTAGGCGTATCCAATCCTTAATCGCACTGATCTTGGAGGGATCTACATGAATACCTTGTTCGTTGATAATATGTCCTAAGAATTGAACCTCTTTAAGCCAGAATTCACACTTGGAGAATTTGGCGAAAAGTTGCTCTTTCTTTAGGAGTTCCAGAGTAAGAAGAAGATGTTGCTCATGATCAGCTCGCGTCTTAGAATAAATCAAAATGTCGTCAATAAAAACAATGACGAACTGATCCAAATAAGGCTTGCAGACCCTATTCATTAAGTCCATGAAAACAGCAGGAGCATTTGTCAAACCGAATGGCATGACTGTGAACTCATAGTGCCCATAACGAGTGTGGAACGCTGTCTTGGGAATATCTTCTTCATGCACACGAAGTTGATGATATCCAGATCGCAGATCGATCTTTGAAAAATAAGAAGCACCCTGTAACTGATCAAAGAGATCATCAATGCGAGGTAGGGGATATCGATTCTTGATGGTAAGCTTGTTAAGCTCACGATAATCGATACACATCCTAAAAGATCCATCCTTCTTCTTGACAAAAAGAACGGGAGCACCCCAAGGTGAAAGGCTAGGACGGATAAAACCTTTGTCAGACAGCTCCTGAAGCTGCTTAGACAACTCTTGCATCTCAGATGGTGCAAGACGATATGGAGCTCTGGCAATGGGATTTGCACCAGGTACGAGATCAATACGGAACTCGACTTGGCGTGCTGGAGGTAGACCAAGTAAATCTTCAGGAAATACTTCAGAATAATCCCGAACAACAGGAATATCTTGGATAGACTTACCTTTGCCCTTATCTGCTACGACATGTGCCAAAAAGGCCACATAGTTCTTTCGCAGATACTTTCGAGCTTTAAAACAAGACATGAGTTTGAGACCACCAGCAGGTTTCTCACCACGAACATGTAGGATCTCGCCTGTCGAAAGCGGCACACGAACAATCTTCTCAAAACAGACTACCCCTGCGCGATGCTTGGATAACCAATCCATACCCACTATAACGTCGAAGCTTCCAAGTTGCATAGGCGTGAGGTCAATAGGAAAAAGATGGTCGTTAAGGTTCAACTGGCAGTTGCGAGGAACAGAATCAAGAATAATGGGTTCTCCACTAGCAACCTCTGCTATCAAAGATTTACCTAGTTTCGTTCTAGACACGCGAAGCATTGGCTCAAAAGACAATGACACAAAACTCTTGTCGGCACACGAATCAAAAAGAACAGATGCAGGCTGATTATTAATAAAGAATGTACCGTTCACCACTTCATTGTCTACCTGTGCCTCTTGTGCATTCATGTTGAAGACTCGCCCTCGAGCCTGAGCCTGATTCTGATTCGCATTCACCAATATTGGGCACTGGTTACGGTAGTGGGTCAGATCCCCACAGTTGTAACAAGAACATGGCGGGTAGTGTGGTCGTGCAGCTTGACCTTGTTGCTGAGCAACTCGTTGAGCCGGGTTCTGAACTGCCCGATTCTGAGCAAACCGACAAACATCGGCAAGATGACCTGACTTCCCACAGTTAGTACAGAAACGGCACGGATGATGCGGCTGATGGTGACTGTTGCATCTATTGCACAAAGGTGCATTTCCTGTATAGGGCTTCTTTGCTGGAGGCTGTGCGGGTTGGTTGGGAGCTGCCTGGTTAACTTGGGCAGTGACAGCAAAATTTTGGGAAGCCTTACGCTTCCTTGACCCTCTCGAAGAACCAGAATTCTTTCCATTCTTGTTTTGACCTTTCTTGCTATCTTCCTTGTCAGACGACTGTTTCTTGCCCTTGTCACCCTTCCTGTGTAACTTATTCTTCCGAATCTGCGACTCAGTCAATGTCACTGCTAACTCGATAGCCTGACGGAGTGTGGCAGGGTTACTACCAGTAATGATGTCTTGTACTGAGTCAGGTAGACCATCGATGTATCTTTCGATAGCCTTGTAGAGTGGGGTGACCATCATTGGGCATAGCAAACTCAACTCCTCAAACCTGTCAGTATACGCCCTGTGCTTGCCACTGTCTTGTTTCAAGTCATCAAACTTTTTCTCCAAAGCTCGTTGTTCATGACGAGGACAGAACTCCCTCATCATAAGGGCACTAAGTTCAGCCCAAGTTTGTGCTAGAGCAACTTCTGCGCCACGGTCTCTCATAACCCCGTTCCACCATGTGAGAGCCCTCTTCTGAAACACACTCGAAGAAAACTCGACCTTGCGATTGTCAGGACACTGAACATGGCAGAAAGTATTCTCAATGCTCTCGAACCATTGAAGAAGCCCAGTCGCTCCCTCAGAACCACTAAACTTGAGTGGTTTAGCCGAGTTAAAATCCTTGAATTTGCATGGAGCATTGTTGTTATTGTTGGCTTGGTTCCATTGAGCAAAGAGGTTTGGGAATTGAGCAGCCATCTGCTGCTCAATGATTTCTGCCAGTTCGGCAGTCGCTATCTGGTTTTCGCGTCGAGGAGGCATTCTAAAAGAGGAAACATGAAAGGAAACGAGTGAGATGATTGGATGAAAAGAATGAGATGAAACAAAAATTGATAACAGCAAGGATGGTGGTCATTTGTTCGCATCACAAAGCAAATAAACGACACACAGTGACTAATCAAAGTAAATGGGTCAAAAATAATGTATCGCGAAGACATGCTTGCCTATAAGTGAACACTCACCCCAAGAGTTCCCAGGTAAGAGTGACTGGTCTGATTATTTGGATTTGTACGAACACTCTAGCCTTAGACAGAAAACCCAGGGTACAGGCATTCACCCTTCCAGTTTGCACGTGTTCACATTATTTAAAACCCAAAACCTTGACGAGATTTTGAAAACTCAAAGGGGTTCAAAACCTTATAACAGAGGGTTCAAAACCTTACAATAGAGGGTTCAAAACCTTGTAATAAATCATTCAAAAACAGAAGATTGTTTTTCAAAAAATCGTTTCGGAAAAAAAATTTGGTTTTTGTTTTAATGATCACCTAAGGATAGGTGATGTACATGTTTTAAGATCTAAACACAAGATAACTTGTGTTAGGGTCCTAGAAAGGTTATAGTCTAGGTCAAAGCATTACTAATAACCTAATTCCCTATAATCATTGGCTCTGATACCAACTCTTCTGTCACACCCCGACCGCGTATAACATGCAACCGCGGCGGAAAACGTCGGGGAGTGTTGTAACAGAATTAATTGTTTCATAACCATGGCATTCAAAGTTGTATTTTATTTATAACATAAGAGTTACATTGTCTTAAACAGGAAATAAAGAGTTCAGAACATAATTAAACTAAGTCTATCTTCATTTTAAGTCTCTAAGGCACCGGTCCGCCCTAGTGTCACGATCATCATCCTACGCAAAAGCTCCTGAAAACACATGTGAAAATATGTACGTCAGCATAAAAATGCCTGTGAGATACATAGGATTTGTGAAAATAGGATTCATGACTTATAAGTTTAGACAAAGTTGTTTAACAAAAGTCAGTCATGAACCTTGTAAGTTGTTTTGTTTTGTAAATCATTCAAAAAGCAATGATATGTATAAATAAGAGAATAATGTAAGGTTAAATGAATAACCAAGAAAAATGAGTTTGTATAAGATAAGTTGTTTTGTAAATCAATGTCTTGTGAAAATAAGTTGTTTATGTAAAACGTAATATGTCAAATATTGATATGATTTAAGTAACGCTACGACATGTAATATCATACAAACACTTGTTTATAGGAAGTACCAGCGGCGTATCCACCATGCTTGTATCATATTACACACGCCTCGTTACTCAAATCACTTACTCAAACCAACCATCAATGTAAATTGTTTATGTATAATTGAATTGTCATGTGTTAATGTGTAAACCATATCGAAATGTCTATGTCCAATGTAAACCACTAAATGTGTATATCAATGTCAAAATGTTTATGTTTAATGTAGATCATGGAATGTGTACCCAAAAATATCATGTATGGTAAGTGAAATATATCAACTAAACCATATGTAAAATGCACAAAAACAATGTATTGAAGTAAAACATGGTTTAAATCAAAGTTATATTTTGTGGAACAAATGCATGCTATACTGATACAAACATTTATGCGGTATTGTGAAAATGCATGCATCCAAGCCTTGTGACTGAGGTGATAGTCCTTTAAACAAATTAAAGGTTTATCTGTGTTATGTTTATCGAATTCAGTCATTCCTTCCACCCAAACAAACCTAGGGTTCAGGAACGGGAGTTGTCAATTCCTATGGTACCATTACCTACTAACGAGCGGCGTAGCTAATGTTAATGAATGTATATTATCCCATTTGAACAAACCAAATGTCATACCAAAATGTAAGCATGTGATGATTAACAATTGTACTAAGTATGCACACAATGGGCATACATAGCATAAAATGTAATGTAAAAACAATGTACTAAGTATGCACACAATGGGCATACATAGCATGAAATGTAATGTAAAACGATGTACTAAGTATGCACACAATGGGCATACATAGCATGAAATGTAATGTAAAACAATGTACTAAGTAAGCACACAATGGGCATACATAGCGTGAAATGTAATGTAAAACAATGTACTAAGTATGCACACAATGGGCATACATAGCATGAACACAATGAAATCATGTACTATAAGTGTACTAATGAACATAATAAGCATATGATATGAAAACATGTAAAGCATGAAAGTAACAAGTAAGCACATGTGTTTCACCCCAAAACAGTTTGGAAAACAGTAAAAGAGGGGTCTATGTACTCACTTGAGATTGCTCAGAAGTCCTAAGATAACCACCAAGCAATGCTAGAGATCTCGGAATCAAACGACACCTAATATAGGTAACTATGTTAATGAACCGGACCTAAATCGGAGGATCGGATAGAATGAGGGTTTGTAAACCAAACGAGCATGGAGACTCGTGTAATATGGTTTAACAAAGCCTACATACTAAATGAAACCTAACATAAGTGCTTACGACCCATTACGACCCGTTAGGTAGCTTATGCTACTTTAACGCGTCGTACGCGTGAAACGCGTTCGCCTAACTAGTCCTATGACAAGTATTATATGCCTAAAATGTTTAACTATGTTACATAATCAGTTAAGTGACGAAAGTTTAGGTTACATATGCTTAATTACCAATTACACATGAAAAGGGTATTTTGGTAATTTACCTAAGGCATATAAACTACCTATCATACAACTACTTAACGAAGCGACCATAAGGTATAACCTCGGAAGGTTATTCCCTATATACTATGGTTACCTATGGTATTTGGTCAGATCCTAAAGATCGACCAAATGGGTCGGGTTCGAAGGTATAAGCGATTTATTAGATCGCTAACCCTTACGACCCTAGACAACATGGTAATCAGTAGGCATAGTCACAAGGGACTATAACCATCGTGATTACAATCACGTTGCGAAGTTCGAACGAACTTCGCATTGACCATAAACTGGTCAACGCAGAAAGTCAAACAAAGTTTGACTTTCGGACTCGAAAAGCAATAAAAGAACAAAGGAACACTTACAAAGGGTCCCCGAATGCTAATCTTGATCCAAGTAGCTCAGGTATGAAACAAAGGTTTCAACTTAGAGCTTCTAAGATCAGATTCTTGTGGGTTTTGTAATGAAGTGGGTTGGGTATTTATAGGATTCGTAGAGCCATTAAGATCGTTTCTTGGAAACTGTGCTTTGATCTTGGCCATACACCTCAAGAACATGGTTTTACAAAACCATTTGAGCCCCTAGTATTGAGAAATACCATGTGCATGTGGGTTTTGTGGGTAATGCAGCTGTTAACAGCCTGTTTAAACATTGAATCTGGTCTGGGATTCTGATGCGGGCCATGTAAGGATACACCTTGGGTTTACGCGGGCCGCCTGGCCTGTCTGATCAGCAACCAATTTTCAGAAATGACAGTTTTGGTCCCTGTTGTGTTTTAAGGCCATTCCCGACACTTCTAAGGCCCGTAAAGCCAACTTTAAGGCCCTAAAATGATGCCTAAACATTGTGGACATGAAACATGCTCAAAAATATGCCGGATGTTGGTTCGTTTGGTTGTATGATCGCGATGTTCGCTTAATTACGATGGAATGCGCACAAGCGCGAAAAACGATCCAATTGACGCGACGAATGGATTTTTCTTATGCCAAACACTAAAATAAAATATTTTAGTGCTTACATAAATTTTTGGATGTCCGGATGTATTCAGAACGTGAGTTATGCGCAAAAGTGCAAACTTGTGCACTTTCTGACACTTTTAGTCCCTGAATGACCCAAAAGTTTATTTTAGCACACCGAACCTCAAAGCCTATTTCTAAGCTATGTAAAGGATATTTATGGTATGTTTAACTTATGGTCATGTTCCGGAATGTCTGTTACAGTTCAAATTGACATACTTTCGCAGTTTGTCAACTTTAGTCCCTGTAAGCGAATTAACTTGTTTTTGCCATACCAAAGCCTTCAAAACTTATTTCTAAGTTATGTAAAGGTTATTTAAGGTATGTTAAGTATATGTTGATGTTCTGGAGTATTTTTCGCATTAAACTGATTACGTTTACACACCAGTTTGCGTATAACTCTCAAGAAAGTGATATAGAGTTTGAAATTGAATAAAAGTCAAAACATGAAAAATGTAAAACATAACCAAACAAACATTGGGGTCAAATAACATTGTTTTACTGATAATTGAACTGTTCATAATGATTACAACCACAGATGTTACAAGAGATGTTGTCAGTAGGGATATCATGTGCATTGAATGATGAGTTGCATGATTCGATTACTCCTTAGATTTCATGATTTAATTGATGTTCGGATCACTGATTTAAACATTGAACACATGATTTGGATTTATGCTTGAACCAAATACCTTAACAGTTTATATATATATATACTTTGTTTGGGCCGAAGTTTGTTACTTATTCGATACTGTATGATCATGAATGATACGTGAACTATGTGGATATAAACTGATTGTGAATACGTGCATAATTATAGGCCTTGACTGAATAATTGGAACCAAGTAATTAATCAAACCGAGCAAACCAAGGTGAGTTCACACTCTTACCAAGGCATGGGATTCCCGGGGTTGGGAATGGGGTTAAATGATTACTTGTACTTTCATCGTTACTGGAATACGTACCACTGACCTCGTTAGGGGAAGGTCACTTATAGATACAGCTAGACTAGTAACACATGGGAAGCCCCCATTAATCTTCGCACACATGCCTGGAATGGCTGCAATACGAACACTAATCTTCGCACACATGCCTGGAATGGCTGCGATACGAATACTAATCTTCGCACACATGCCTGGAATGGCCGCGATACGAATACTAATCTTCGCACACATGCCTGGAATGGCCGCGATACGAATACTAGACTTCGCAAACATGCCTGGAGGGCCGCGATACAAATACAACTAGTCTAGAATACATGGGAAACCCCCACAAATCTTCGCAAACATGCCTGGAAGGCCGCGATACAAATAAATACGATACATAGTTTACTAAAAAACATACGGTTTACGAAACGAATACTATAACTAAACAACCAACTGTGAACTCGCTCAACTTTGTTGTTGACTCATTGTTACATGCCTTGCAGGTCGTTAGGTACTCATGGAGCTTGCACGGGGAGGCACAGTCGTTGTGGGACATGGATCGAGGATGCCATGTTAAACGTTATGACATTTCAAACTTATTGCTTATGTTGGGTTTTACATTTATGCTTCCGCTAAACACTTAACTATGCTTTGGTTTTGAACACCTTTCATATTGTTTGGTTGAATTATTTTTACTACATACATGGTTCAATATGATTGGTGGCTTGATCCTGGTCATGTCACGCCTCCAAAGCGGTGATACTCCGCGTGTGGATTTTGGGGGTGTGACAGATTGGTATCAGAGCCATTGGTTATAGTGAACTTGGTTTTAATAAGGGAAAAAGTTTTTGTTTAAACCAGACTATAACCTGAACAGTGCTCACGATCCACAACGACACTTCGCTCCACGTGCAAGACTCGATATTCTAGGTGATATGATTTATGTTTACATTGCCTACTTGCTAGATTACATAGAACTTTGCTCATGGTATGCTTGGATAAACGTAACAACTATTGATTGAAAACACATGTGTGCTTACTCTCTTCCGTCATCGCACTTTCGCGAACCTTTCTCACTCATATTTCCTTCGAAGTGAAGATCATGAGTGTACGTGTGGACCTAACTCAAGCCCAGCTGACGGCTCTTATCAACGAACAAGTTACGGCAGCACTCGCAGCCGCTCAGACAGGAGGTATAACCTGCTATTCCGAACCTATCCTAGGATGTTAGATCCTACTCTCATGACCCAACTCTCGCGCTTAACCCAGTCTTTTCTTCCTCGCGCAACAAGGTCAGAACGCTCAGCCACCTGTATGCATATTCAAGACGTTCATGGACTGTCGTCCTCATACTTTCAGTGGCACTGAAGGAGCTGTTGGACTCCTCCATTGGTTTGAAAATCTCGAGTCTGTCTACGAGATGTGTGAATGCCCTGAGGCTCGTAGGGTGAAGTACGCCACTGGTACTCTCGAAGGCACTGCGCTAACTTGGTGGAACGCGCAAGTTCAGATGCTGGGGCTGGCGGCTGCTAATGCCACCCCATGGAATGATTGTAAGGAACTGATCAAACATGAATACTGTAGTCGTGATGACATCCACAAGCTGGAAGTGGAGTTCTTTAACCTGAAGATGACGGGGTCAGAGATAGAAGCGTACAAGAAACCATCCAACGAACTGGCAGTGTTGTGTCCAACTATGGTGGATCCTCCCATCAAGCGCATCGAGCTGTTCCTCAAAGGCTTAGTACCAGAGATTCAAAGCCATGTGACTGCCTCTAACCTTGCTACTATCCAGGATGATACTCGTCTTGCTCATCGTCTCACAGACCAGGCATTGGAACAGAATAAGCTGCCTAAGCGTATTGGTGTTGCTACTACTGTTACTACTTCTGCTATTCCAAGTGACAACAAACAAAAGTGGGATGGAACCTCCAGCAAGGGTTCGACTTCAGTTCAGCCCCAGGCACAGCAGCGAAAGATTGACGACTATCAGAGCCCTGGTCAGCAGTCTTCTGGTAGTCAAGGACAGGGTGGATATCGAGGAAACCACCCAAAGTGCAACATATGCAACAGGCACCACAGTGGTCAGTGCAACAAGGGTCGTTACCAGAGGTGTCTCAAGATGGGTCATGAAGCTAAGGATTTCAGGAGCTCACGACCTGCGAATCAGAACCAACAACAACAATAATCAGGGCAACGAGAATAACAACGGGGGTAATAACGACGACAATGGTGCCAGGGGTCAAGTGTTCGTGATTGGTCAGGGTGATGCTAGGAATGACCCCAACGTTGTGATGGTTTCGACATCGTTATTGGTATGGATTGGCTACCTCAACATCGAGCAGAGATTCTTTACAAAGAAAAGATCGTCCGCATTCCTCGTGCTGGTGAAGAACCTTTGGTAATTCAGGGCGACAAGAGTGGTGCTGTAGTGGGCATCATCTCCTTCCTTAAGGCCCAGAAGTGTTTGCGAAAGGGTCACACCGCTATCTTAGCACTCGTTACTGACGCATCAACAAAAGAGAAGAAGATAGAGGATATTCCAGTTGTACGCGACTTTCCTCAAGTGTTTCTTGAGGAATTACCTGGTCTACCGCCTCATCTCCAGGTCGAATTTCAGATCGAGCTAGCTCCTGGAGCAGCACCCATAGCTCGAGCACCTTACCGCTTAGCACCAACCAAACTGGAAGAACTGTCCAAGCAATTGAAAGAACTCTTGGATAAGGGTTTTATTCGTCCTAGCTCTTCGCCCTGGGGAGCTCCAGTATTATTTGTGAAGAAGAAAGACGGTACCTTCCGCATGTGCATAGATTACCGCGAACTGAACAAGGTGACCGTGAAGAATCGCTATCCTCTCCCACGCATTGACGACTTGTTCGACCAGCTGCAAGGGTCTAGCTACTATTCAAAGATTGATCTGAGGTCAGGCTACCATCAGCTGAGAGTCCGGGACGAGGACGTCTCCAAAACAGCATTCAGAACACGCTACGGCTATTACGAGTTTCTGGTCATGCCATTCGGGCTAACAAACGCGCCTGCAGTCTTTATGGATCTTATGAGCAGAGTGTGCAAGCCTTACTTGGATAGGTTTGTGATTGTATTCATCGAAGACATTCTGATCTGCTCTAAGAGTCGGGAGGAACACGAGCAGCATTTACGACTCATTTTGGAACTCCTACGAACAGAGCAGTTGTACGCTAAGTTTTCGAAATGCGACTTTTGGCTTCGTGAAGTCCACTTTCTAGGCCACGTGGTAAACAAGGATGGGATTCATGTTGGTCCATCCAAGGTTGATTCGACCAGGAACTGGCCTGTACCCCGTACATCAACAGAAATTCGTCAATTCTTGGGTTTGGCGGGCTACTACAGAAGGTTTATCAAAGACTTTTCTAAGATTGCACAACCCCTCACCTCACTAAGTCAGAAAGGCGTTATCTACCGTTGGGGTAATACACAGGAATCAGCATTCTAGCACTTAAAGGATAGACTTTGTAGCGCACCTATTCTTTCATTGCCAGAGGGCACAGACGATTTCGTGGTTTACTACGACGCATCTATTCAGGGTCTTGGATGTGTGTTGATGCAACGGGATAAAGTCATTGCTTATGCTTCGCGCCAACTTAAGATTCACGAACGGAATTACACTACACACAATTTAGAGCTGGGAGCTGTTGTTTTTGCGCTCAAGATATGGCGACATTACCTGTACGGTACCAAGTGCACCATCTACACCGATCACAGGAGTCTCGAGCATATCTTCAAGTAGAAAGAGTTGAACATGCGTCAGCGTCGATGGGTCGAGCTTTTAAACGATTACGAATGTGCTATAAAGTACCATCCGGGCAAAGCCAATGTGGTGGTCGACGCCCTCAGTCGAAAGGATACTACACCTAAGCGTGTACGGGCGTTGCAACTCACTATTCAGTCTAGCCTTCCTGGACAGATACGAGATGCTCAAGTAGAAGCATTGAAACCAGAAAACGTCAAGGCTGAAGCCCTACGCGGCTCAAGGCAACGGTTAGAACAAAAGGCAGATGGCGCCTATTACGTAACAGGACGCATTTGGGTCCCACATTTTGGAAACTTACGCGAGCTTGTGATGGATGAAGCGCATAAGTCTCGTTACTCAGTACATCCTGGTTCGGATAAGATGTACCACGACCTCAGAACTACGTATTGGTGGCCTAGCATGAAAGCTCACATAGCAACTTACGTTAGCAAATGTTTGACTTGTGCGAGAGTCAAGACCGAATACCAGAAACCATCAGGCCTATCTAGATCTCAACGTGGAAATGATACTATTTGGGTGATCGTGGATCGACTCACAAAGTCTGCACACTTCTTGGCTATCAAGGAAACGGATAAGTTCTCCACTTTAGCAGAAATTACTTGAAGGAAGTGGTTTCGAGGCACGGGGTGCCGACCTCTATTATCTCTGATTGTGATGCACGATTTACTTCAGAACTGTGGCAGGCAATGCACAAATATTTTGGCTCTCGATTAGACATGAGCACCGCTTACCATCCGCAAACGGATGGGCAGTCTGAACGCACCATCCAAACTCTAGAAGACATGCTTCGGGAATGCGTAATCGATTTCGGCAATGTCTGGGAAAAACACCTCCCATTGGTGGAGTTTTCGTACAATAACAGTTACCAAACCAGCATCCAAGCCGCTCCGTTTGAGGCATTATACGGGCGTAAATGCCGATCACCTCTTTGTTGGGCAGAGGTGGGTGATAGTCAGATCACGGGTCCAGAACTCGTAGTTGATACTACAGAAAGGATTGCTCAGATACGACAACGCATGGCGGCAGCTCGCGACCGTCAGAAAGCCTACGCAAACAAGCGCAGGAAACCACTCGAGTTCCAAGTTGGGGATCGAGTGGTACTCAAAGTTTCACCCTGGAAGGGTGTGGTTCGTTTTGGCAAACGGGGCAAGCTCAATTCGCGATATGTCGGACCGTTCGAAATCATTAAGAAAATAGGCAGGGTGGCCTACAAACTAAATCTGCCCACAAAACTCAGTGCAGTTCACAACGTTTTTCATGTGTCAAATCTGAAGAAGTGTCTATCAGATGAGACCCTCGTAGTTCCTCTCAAGGAACTCACTATCGAAGAACAACTGCGATTTATCGAGGAACCAGTTGAAATCACGGACCGGGACGTTAAGGTCCTCAAGCACACAAGAATACCTCTTGTGCGAGTTCGTTGGAACTCTCGTCGTGGCCCAGAGTTCACCTGGGAACGAGAAGATCAAATGAAACTCAAGTATCCCCAGTTATTCGAAAACAGTGCAACCACTACTGAGGCTGAAGCTACTACAGAATTTCGGGACGAAATTCCAAATCAACGGGGGGGGGGGGTGATGTGACACCCCAGGAAAACCAGTAAACTACACAACACCACTAGCTTCCTCAGTAACCATGTGCTAAATTTCGGGACGAAATTTCTTTCAAGTTGGGGATAATGTGACAACTCGAGTTTCCAAGATTCCATTTTCGCATTTATTGCACGTTAGTTGTTTAAGTTGTTTGTTTACACGATTTGTTTGTTTCACAACTGTACATGTTTGTAATATGTTAAATCGTATTGTAACCGATATGTGATATATGGTGTGTATTAAGTGTGCTTTATATAATTGGTGTGTGTTATAAGTGAGTGTAAGTTAATAATAATCTATTTTGTATTAATGTTGAACTGTTTATCATGGATCTTGGCCAAACACCCTCTCACGAAAACACCCCACCCACGAAAACACCTCATGTGTTTTCGTCCAACAAGAGGCCAACGAAATCAGACTGGGCTTTGGCCCAGTAGCGTTTAGATATAGGGTTTTATTCATAACCTTCACACGAAGTCTGTAACTGGCAAACCCTAATCATCTCTCTCTCTCGTTTTTCTTTGAACCCGACGGCTGCCCTCATTCGAAGTTTGGTTCCCTGGTTTGATCGTTCTTGTTTCAGTTAGTGTTTTCCACCTTTAAGGTAACTTTAGTTCCAATTAGATGTTCATGATGTTATAAGTTTGATTATACATGATTTGATCAGTTATATAATTTTATGCGAAACATGCTATGATTGAAGGATGTATCTTGTAAGATATGAATGTGATCTACTGAATATTATTAATTAACCAACATGTGACCTACTGACAAATTGTAGGAATATGTGAAAATTATCATGCACAACAATCTTTGTCGGCCATTATAAAAGAACGATATATAAATATTATCGACAAACTGCCATGTATATTGGATGATATGATCATGTTAGTTTAATGCTTGAGGATTATTATGAATTGATCTGGTTGTATGTTTATGCTGATGATTGATTCACAAGTGTTAGATAGATGGTCATTAGGGTTAGTGTTATTACGTGACGGGTGGAATGTGGTTGATGAATCATGATGGTTTCATCGACTTGTTTGCTGTAGACTGATATGGTTGTGTTAGTAACTATGCATGATAATGAAATTATATTATTCATTATAATGGTCAACTAAGACCGAAGAAATTGTCAAATTCAACAAAGAGGATTAGAACCAAATGCATGCAATTGTCTGACAACTAGTTTAATTGCTATTGGACCTTTTAACAATGATGGTTATCTTATTGAGTTAGTGGGCCGAAATGGCACATGCAAATATCAAAGCTCATTAATTGCTTTATCACATGTGTTAATGATTGTCACATGAAATTGAATTGTATGTTAGTGGCAGATTTCGGTGTGTGTATGTGCGTGGAGTCAAAGTATGATTTATAATCAATGTTGAAAATGAATATGGCGGTCATGTGATCAAATCAAATTATATAGGCATTTAGAGATGTTGTCAGTAGGGATATCATGTGCATTGAATGATGAGTTTCATGATTCGATTACTCCTTAGATTTCATGATTTAATTGATGTTCGGATCACTAATTTAAACATTGAACACATGATTTGGATTTATGCTTGAACCAAATACCTTAACAGTTTATATATATATATACTTTGTTTGGGCCGAAGTTTGTTACTTATTCGATACTGTATGATCATGAATGATACGTGAACTATGTGGATATAAACTGATTGTGAATACGTGCATAATTATAGGCCTTGACTGATTAATTGGAACCAAGTAATTAATCAAACCAAGCAAACCAAGGTGAGTTCACACTCTTACCAAGGCATGGGATTCCCGGGGTTGGGAATGGGGTTAAATGATTACTTGTACTTTCATCGTTACTGGAATACGTACCACTGACCTCGTTAGGGGAAGGTCACTTATAGATACAGCTAGACTAGTAACACATGGGAAGCCCCCACTAATCTTCGCACACATGCCTGGAATGGCCGCGATACGAACACTAATCTTCGCACACATGCCTGGAATGGCCGCGATACGAATACTAATCTTCGCACACATGCCTGGAATGGCCGCGATACGAATACTAAACTTCGCAAACATGCCTGGAGAGCCGCGATACAAATACAACTAGTCTAGAATACATGGGAAACCCCCACAAATCTTCGCAAACATGCCTGGAAGGCCGCGATACAAATAAATATGATACATAGTTTACTAAACAAACATACGGTTTACGAAACGAATACTATAACTAAACAACCAACTGTGAACTCGCTCAACTTTGTTGTTGACTCGTTGTTACATGCCTTGCAGGTCGTTAGGTACTCATGGAGCTTGCACGGGGAGGCACAATCGTTGTGGGACATGGATCGAGGATGCCATGTTAAACGTTATGACATTTCAAACTTATTGCTTATGTTGGGTTTTACATTTATGCTTCCGCTAAACACTTAACAATGCTTTGGTTTTGAACACCTTTCATATTGTTTGGTTGAATTATTTTTACTACATACATGGTTCAATATGATTGGTGGCTTGATCCTGGTCATGTCACGCCTCCAAAGCGGTGATACTCCGCGTGTGGATTTTGGGGGTGTGACAGTTACGATTGGGTATTGCATGATGTTTATGTAATGGTGTGTCATGTTTAGCTTTGGTGTTGCACAACAGACTTGATAAAGAACTTATACTAGTGGCCCAATTATTTAACAACATCCAATATCTTATGCGTCGGCCCATGAAAACATTAATTGATCTCTACAATTAGCGGCCCAATCAAGTTACTTGTCCATTCAAGCAGCTAAATCTCTATTGCATGTGATGATGTGGTCGGCCAGTATCTCTTGGCTCAATAAAGTGGCCATGTGCTAATGTCTAACATGTGAAATCGGTCCTATGACACTTTAACACAATTGATATTTGATTAGAATTGCATGGCTCCATATTATCATCAAGACAATAAGCCAATAGCCATGTGAATATTGTAGGTGCGGCCCAATGGTTGTGAGCCATGTGATAATTGTTGGGCCCAATAAAACAACTGAGTTGTCATAACCCTCACGACGAAAGATGAGTTTCGTCGTAAAAGGGTTTCGTCGCACAACTTTCGCCACAATATGGGTTTCGTCAAGATTGAGTTTCGCCGTAAGGGGGCCTCGGCCCAAAGAGATTAGCGGCCCAGCTTCTTGACTTTTATAATCTTGTGATCAGTTACGTAAACTAAACCCTAGAGCTCCTCCTTGAACCCGACGGCAACACCCCTCTCTTGTGAAGCTTTTCTTTCGAGTTCCTCTAGCATCTTGATTTCCTTCGGTTAGTATAGTCTCACTATATTGTAAATCAAATCCTCTTATTATGCATAGTTGTATCAATGCTTGACTATTATGAATTATGCTAGTGTATGATGTTATGGGTGTTAACTGTTTGCATGACAATCGATGATTTTAACTTGATAATATAGATATTTTGTTGACTATGAAATACTGATGGTTTCAAACAATTGCTTAGGGTGATTAGGGTTTCAATAAATCACCAACAATTGTTCGGTCCAATCATGTTAGCTGAACTATTTTATAAGCAATACATGATCATGAAACTGTTAAAGGGAAGGTGGAGTGTTAGCTAATCATAAAAGGGAGTGTTGAAATCTGTGATGAATGGACGGTCCAATTAAATCATTCGTTGCAGTAGTTGTCGATTGTTGTCAGGTGCATGTGGTTTTTAAGGATTGAAAGCAAAATTGAGGTCAAATAAACATTCAGATTGCATGTGAGATGACTTAAGAGATGCATTAAAGTCTTTAGGCACAATAAAGGGTCTTATTGAATTATTCATGATATCAAGATTACTTAATGGTAATTAGGCATTTGAGTTAAATCGAATATTGATTAAGATTGAGTATGATAATGGTGAAAATGGATCCTTGGTATATAATCTGCTTGGGTTTAGACTTAATGTATTGGGCCGAGGGGTTTGAGGGGCCGCTTATACACTGCGAATATGGCTGGGCTGCATGACCACGGGTCACCAGCTCAGCCCACGTCAATATGTTTATTGGAATTACTGTTTGGGCCGTTATGATCTATAGGTTGGGTGGCTTGGTTGAGGCTTTGGAATTAGCCGAGTTGGGGGTCACAAACAAGTTGGGCCGTTAACATATTTAGTTATAGGCCTAACCTGTCACGAAGTTGTATGTGTACGGACTTAGGGCGATGTATGGGCCTCACACTCTTGAGTGTGTGGACCGGAAACGTGTGGGCTTACATGGTGGACCAGGTATTGGGACGGGTAGTACGCTGGTTAGTGACCCGTGGTTGTGATTTAGACTTCAGAATGGGTTGGGTTATTATGTTGGGCCGGGTAAAATGAGTGAGTAACAATTGGGCTACACATTAACTGATTTGGATCTTATTCTCTTGTGATTGGCAAACTAGTTACATGTGATAAAATAAAACATGCGTGTATGGCCCTAACTTGCAATGTGAATGCGTGTCTGGATTGATACCTGCTACAACTTGTGTGCTGATACGAACCATGCTTGCTATGACATACGTGGTACTACATGTTTGGTTGTTTGTTGCTTATGCAATACGTGTGACTAGATACGTGAATTGTGAATTCGTGAAACTGGCTGTCTCTGGTAACCATGATAGGGTTTGATTGATCAACTGTTTAACGAGCATTTAATCTAACCGAGCAAACCGAAGGTGAGTTCACTACTTTGAGCATGCGTCCCGGTGGTTGGGACAGTCAGTGGGTATCCCAGGGAGGGATAAGTCTTTTGGGTAAAACTATGATGTTGGATAATATTCTCACTCTCTATCTCTTAAGTCCCATCTTTTGCTATCGGGGGTGGTAGCGGGGTATTAGTTGGTAGCGCTACTTAGGTTTGGCACCCTCACCCCGTTCCTGAGAGAGGGCGGGTGTGAACTAATGACCCAGTCGGGCCCAGTGCTTTTATAGGAGCACTGGGGAACGGGCAAAACATACATCAGGAGCCATCTTGTTCAGTATCGAGATATTATCAACATTGCTTTCGTATTTGTTAAACAAACTGGACTAAATACTTGGTAACTAACGTTTTATTAAACTGTGAACTCGCCAGCTTTGTCTGATACACTTGTTGCATGCTCGCAGGTCGTTAGGTTTCTTGGGTTTGGATACTTGCTGTCTAGAGTAGCGGAAGTGGTCATGGGTCAATTGGAGAGATTGATTTGATTGGATTCTTGATACAATACCTTGGTTTTAAACAGTCTAACTTTAGTTTGTTATTTGCTTCCGCTGAACGTATTGGTTTTCGTATAAACTTGTTGAAGTTATTTTATTAATGATTGGGAACTTTATTTTGAAACTTGTGTGGGTTCAATGTAATTAGTGGCTCATTGTCGGCACGTCACACGCCCATCAGGGACACTCCCTAGGTGGTATTTTGGGGGTGTGACAGTTTGGTATTAGAGCCACTGGTTATAGTGAACTTGGTTTTAAAACGTTTTTATAAAACCAGACTATAACCGAACAGATCCGAAATCGACCATGACACTCAGCTCCAGACTGCTAGGTTCGTTTCTCGTTTACTATTGCATCGTATATCTAGTGTTTGCTTATGAATAACATCACACGTGAATGCACACTTAGCACTGCAGTATGAACTTCTATGTTACCAACCCATGTTACGTGTTTTAAGAGTGCGACTCTTCTTGAACTTTCATGATCTATGTTGTGGCGTCATCTGTCTTATTGCTCGAATTCGGGGAACCTTTTTGCGCGAGTTAAGAGGCACTGAGATAAGCATGAAAATTGCCTTATTATTATGGGTGCACACATAATAACAATGTGGGGTGCATGTGAGTCCCAGTGGGGCTTAACGAGTGTGAGAGGGGTTCCGCTCTGTTAATTGAAGTTATGTTAGAACTCAGCAGTCTATAGGAGTCATAGCAGTGATTGTCTCCTACTCGAACATGATCTTTTCACCCCTTTCTGAATCCTTACGAATCTCGATGCTATCGAGAATCATCTGAACACACATCTGAACGCCTAGCGAACTGTGTAGAATGTTAGGTGCTAGTACGAACGTCCCTGAGTTGGATGGCTCAGCGTCAAATGATTGGACTATACTTTCCTCACTTATCTTTGGTTGCTGGAACTTAGCGTGTTGACGCCTTAGATCCCGAAGTGCAATCACTTCTGCAACACTCTCACGACATACTGTGTATTACGCAGTCAACTTGCAAGAACGATGGACAAGTGGTTAAACGTAGTACCTTACCGACTTCAGCATTTGAACGACCCTAGTTACCGGCAACGAACAACAGCGATTTGACTCCAATCGAATCCTTAACCCCAGCCAGGGACTCATGGGAGACGACTCTTACGAACCAATCGGGACAAAATCGATGACGATTGACTGTAGAGTGGACTGTGTAACCGCCCGCACCATGAGTAGTGCCTTAGGACGTGGCACGGAATGTGAAAAGATGGACCTTGTTGGTGAAAGGACGCAGGACACCGTTACAGGCAACAATATTAGAGGCAACAGTCGCGGCAACATCAAGGTACTCGTGATCGTAGCTTACAGTATGGAAACGAAGGTGACCTCGACAAGGATTGACTGTGTTAAGTCAAGGTGACGACAACCAAGGGAACGACGGCAGTACTGGAAATTCTCGTGATGAAAACAACACTGGAAATGAAACTCATGGAAGGACATTTAGTATTGGCATAGGCTATGCCAGGCGTAATAGCAACACGATAGCATGGATGGGTAGCTCTTCGCTTCGTCTATGTTCTGTTTAACCCTGATGCTTCTTGAAACCGAACTTGTTGTAGAGTCGGATGATGCAAGTCAATTAAAGCCTTATATGTTCGCTGGGATGCAAACTTGACCTTGGGGACAGGTGTTCGACATCGACCTTCCTTCTACTACCCCTGATGGTTACAATGCAGTAGTTAGTGTGGATTGGTTATTCGGAAATCACGCAGACATACCTTGTGAGGAGAAAATTTTGTGTGGAGAATCGTTATTTGTTCTAAAGCAACAGAGTGGTGCAAAGGTTAGCGCCATATCAGCTATGAAGGCCCAGAAGTGTCTACGGAGGGATCACCCCGCTTTTTTTAGCAACCGTTACTGATGTTGAGGCTAAGGAAAAGAGGATCGAGGATCCACCAATTGTTCGTGATTCCTCTCAGTGTGCTACCCGAGGAGCTTTCAGATTTACTTTCACCACTGTTAGGCAGAATCTCAGTTTGATCTCATGACAGGGGCAGCCCTGATTACTCGTGCTATATACCGTCTTGCACCAGGAGGGTTGCAAGGACTATCAACAGAAACTGTTGGACAGGAGTTTTATTAGACATAGTTTTTGTTCGCCTTGGGGAGCCCCAGCTATATTCGGGAAGATAAAGCCTTTTCATATGTGCACTGATTATCCAGAACTCAACAAGGTGACAATCAAGAACTATTTGCCTCGATCATGTATTGACGGAAGACCAAGAGGAGAATGTTCCTGAAACGACATATCGAACGCAATACGGCCATTGCGACTTTGTACACCATGACCATTAAGTTAATCAACACACCAGCAGCTTTATGGACCACATGAATCGACTGTATTTATGGATGACGTTCTGGATCATTTCCAAGGGGAAGGAACATCATGGGCGGCATTTGTATCTTATTTTAGAGCTCCTGAGGGAGGGGCCACTCCGCGCGAAGTCTTGTTAAAGGTAACTTCTGGATTCGAGAGATACCTTTTTGGTCATGTGATCAACGAAGTGGGAATACACGTGGATCTCGCAAAAGACCCATTTCGTTAGATATTGTTCGGCACCAAAGATCCCTTCGAGGATGCAGCAATTTCTTGGTCACACTAGACTCTATCGCAGATTCACCACATGATTTTCGAAGATCGCGCAGCTTAAATCTCTTTAGCACAGTAGGGTGCTGTGTTCGTGAAAGACAAAACAGGAGGACCTCTTTTCACCTTTAGAATCCCAACTCTACAATGTTTACACATCGACGCAACACAAGAAAGTGATGACTTACGTAATGGACATACAGGAAGAACTGCACGAGTCACGACCTGCGGTGGAAGCCCTAGTCTTTGGATTTAAGTTGGAGGCATTACTTGGATGGTACCAAATGCACTGCCTAGACCGATCACAAGGGCCTCCCGTGTGAGCTAAACATGTGATGACACCACTGGATGGAACTTTTGAAACCTGGAACGTGCACGAGCTTTGCAGCCTGCTATCAACCCTAACATACCTGATCAGACTCGCCTTGCTCAAACTGAAGAACTGAAGGAAGAGAGTTATCAAGATTAACCCATGCGGGGCATGGGGAAGCAACCTTTGGCAAGTCGGACGATATTTGCTACTTCATGGAATGAATATGAACCTCACTATACAGCAACCTTGGGAAACTGGTGCAGGTGAAGCATACGGGTCTCGAATATCCTATTCGTCGGAGTTTGGATAGGATGTATTAAAACCTGAAGACCATGTGCGGGTGACCGGGCCTGAAGGCCCACATAGCCACGCATGGGAACGATGTTTGACATATGGGAAAGTCAAGGTGAGATATTAGCAATTAGAGCACATATATGGAAATGAGAACAGACTGCCATGGATTTTGTCGCTAGTCTACTTACAACTCGAAATGGAAACATTATCACCTGGGTGATCATTGACGGTGTCACGTTACCAACACACTTGCTTGCAAATAAGGAACTGACGAGTCTTCACAAGTTGCGAATGTTCCTCTGAGAGAGGCGGCTTATAGGCACAAGGTGCCAACTCCTATTACCTCCTATTTTGAGCTATACCTGATTTATGACAAGAGATACACAACACCCTTGACTCACGTATAGACATGAGTATTACTTGTCAACATAGGACGAACGGTTTGAGTAAACAACCCCCCCCCCTGACACTCGAAGACATGCTGCGAGCATGTGTGAGATTAACTTGGTGTAAATTGGAAGGACGTATACTTTTGGTTGAGTTCTACTGTAGCTGTTACCCTTCTAGTATTCAGACAACTCTGTTTGGGGCATTGCATAGATGATAATGCTAATCTTCTTGTTTGACTAAGGTGGGCGACAACCTAATCACAGATCCAGGACTTGTATTCGAAACTCTTGAAGATTGCTTAGATCAAAAATTGTTTGACGGCAACGTGTGACTGTCAGGAAACACTGGGAGTTCGCTGTAGGCGAATGTGTCATAATCGAAAGTCTTGTCCTGGGAGGGTGCGGTACGCTTTGGGAAGCGTGGCAAGATGAAGTTACGTTGCAGTGGCCCATGTTCTGCAAACTCGAGTTAACCTGAGTAATGTGCAAGGTATCATTTATGTTCCGAATCTAGGTAAGTGTTTGTCTGATGAAACACTTGTTACCATTACGAGAGGCTAAGGTTAACGACAGGTTGCAGCTGTCAAGGAATCTATCGTAGGCATGGACCAGGAAATCAAGTTTTGTCATCATAGTCGAGATTCCCATTGAGGGAGTCGTTGGAACTCAAGACGTGGATCGGAGTTCACGTGGAAACGCAATGATTGGATGAAACTCTACTATCCTCAATTGTTTAAGCGGTTGAATCAACCTCTGATATCATTTGTGAATTTCGGGACGAAATTCCCTTTCAAGTTGGGGATGATGTGGTACCCGCGGAAAATCCACAGCCATCCTGCGTTAACATCTTGTTGTCTTGGATCACTCGTCAAATTTCAGGACGAAATTTCTTTCAAGTTGGGGATGATGTGACAACCCGAGATTTCAAGGTCTTTCTCCTACGCATTATTTGGTTTACAATTGGTTACGTGGTGTCATGAGTAGTTTATTTGGATGATTAAGTTTTGTTACGATTGGGTATTACATGATGTTTATGTAATGGTGTGTCATGTTTAGCTTTGGTGTTGCACAACAGACTTGATAAAGAACTTATACTAGTGGCCCAATTATATAATAACATCCAATATCTTATGCGTCGGCCCATGAAAACATTAATTGATCTCTACAATTAGCGGCCCAATCAAGTTACTTGTCCATTCAAGCAGCTAAATCTCTATTGCATGTGATGATGTGGTTGGCTAGTATCTCTTGGCTCAATAAAGTGGCCATGTACTAATGTCTAACATGTGAAATCGGTCCTATGACACTTCAACACAATTGATATTTGATCAGAATTGCATGGCTCCATATTATCATCAAGACAATAAGCCAATAGCCATGTGAATATTGTAGGTGCGGCCCAATGGTTGTGAGCCATGTGATAATTGTTGGGCCCAATAAAACAACTGAGTTGTCATAACCCTCATGACGAAAGATGAGTTTCTTCGTAAAAGGGTTTCGTCGCACAACTTTCGCCACAATATGGGTTTCGTCAAGATTGATGTGACAACCCTTGTAATTCCATGTATGTGTACAATTTATTAATGATAATTAAAGTGCTTGATGATTGTGCTAAATTATTTAACTGCTCCCTGATTACTGTGTTATACTTACATGTGTTTGTTAACGTACTAGGCTTGTGCAGAAAACTTGACTAAATGGTCCTGAATATTTTCCTATGTGTTACAAAAATATATATATAAGACGCCTTACGGAACAATTAAACAATTTAACGGAACAGTATCCGACCGAACAACCGGACATTAGCCGGGACACCAAATATTTGTCAAACACATTATTTAATTATTTTTGGCTAGTCATGATCCCCGTTTGCCATGACACCCACTAAAAACCTTATGACTAACACCTATGATCATATTACTTACATTCTAACTATCACTTACCATTTAGTTGAAAAATTGCAACAAGACCCCCCCCCCAACCGAATTTTCGGTCCTATGTGGACCCACCACATCTTCACACCTTACTTCCTTGATTTAATCTTAATATTTTATGAGATTGCTTACTTATTGAAGTGGACATAATATGACAAGTAATCTTATAAGTATGGACCATATCCTACAAGAATCACTCCATATCATTTTCTACACTTCACCACTCCACCTCCCTCAACTCTCTCTCTCACTTTCGGCTCCCCCAAACCGAACCCACCACCACCCCTCAACATCTTCATCTTCTCCAATTACAAGTTCCATTCAAAGCTTTGAAGTTCATCCATGGAGGTTGCAAGTTGAAGGGCTTTCTAAGGAGCTTCTTTCACTTGCTTTTCACCATCATCTTCTCCATCTTCTTCACTAAGAATCATCCCTAGCTTTAAGCTAGTAGTAAGTTCCTTATGTCACCTTTGTTCATCTTGTTTCATGATTAAGAGATGTAATATGTTAAATCTACAAGAACACTAAAAAGGGTTTAAACAAGAAGATGAAACATGATGTATTTATGTTAGTATGATGTTGTCTTGAGATGTTACTGATTTCTTGTTGATTACTTGTTAATATTGATTACTAGAAATGTTGTTGATCATTATGCATGTTAACGGAACCAATGTAACTCGCATTAGAATGTAAAAGCTGAAAAACAGAAAGCTGTTTAGCGATTACAGCCAACTTCAGTTGGCTGTAACCAAACCTTAATAAATTGAAAAATGTATTTTCTGAAGTCTAGATTTATGTATTATGAAATACGGTTCTAATGGCACTGGAATCATAATTTTTGGACTTCGTTTACTATTTTTAAAGACCCTTTTAAAAACAGCAGCTGAAGCTGAGTTTTTGCTGCAGTAAATGGGTGATATGTTTTTGGTCATAACTGGAAATCTATGATGAATCCGCTCATGAAATTTGTACAGTAGATGAAAACTGATGTATTTGTAATTACCCCACTGGAATTTAGTAAATCAGACTCTCGATGAATTTTTAATAAATTATTCCGTGGACTGCAATCAGAAAAAGATGAATCTGATTGCAGTACGGAAAATGATTTTTTATAAAATATTGGTGAGGAATTGGATCCCGAGATTTTTACACAATAATATTTGGATCGTTTAAGACCTTCTGTAAAAAGTTCGGAATTTTTGAAACAAGTTAACTATTTTATTAAAATCTCCGAAAACAGCCCAGTTTTGAATATAAAAGTTGAAATGACTTAAGTCGAAAATTGCGTGTCTAAATGTCGGGTATGTTATCTGTGAATGATATAACATGTTATATGTGTTATGTGCAATGTCGTATGTTTGCTTATGAACGGGAATAGATGGGAAGTTTATATGGGAATAAACCGTTAAAGTGATGCATGTTATGTGATAGATACGTGTAGGAACTTTGTGTTCTCTTTGAAAACCACTAAATAACTAACTGGTAATTATACTAGGACGTGATTGACCGACCTTGACTATTAGCTATTTTTTAGAGTCAAACCGAGCAACCGAGGTGAGTTCACACTCTTTCCAAGGCATGGGATTCCCAAGGGTTGGGAATGGGTTAATGATTTAAACAGTAACTACAACCATCCTCCGTGGGTAGGATGCCAAGATTACACACTGGACCAAACCTCTATCATTGAAGTCCCTCATTTATATCGACTTAATCGCCGAGGCCTATGGTGAGCGGTTCATTAGTTAATAGCGCTATTAGGTTTAACAAACCTCACACCGTGCCAGTCGGACGGGTGTGTACTAATGGACTATGGGCAAAGGGTCAATGCTGATAGACATTGACTTAGGGCACCACTTACATTTTCGTAGTAGTCGATACGCACGGTCTAGTAACACAAGGGAAGCCCCCCACTAATCTTCGCAAACATGTCTGGGAGACCGCGATACGAATTAATACGATACATGGTTTACAAAACGAACATATGATTTACGAAACGAATGCTACAACTAAACAACCAACTGTGAACTTGCTCAACTTTGTTGTTGACTCGTTGTTACATGCCTTGCAGGTCGTTAGGTACTCATGGAGCTTGCACAGGAAGGCGTGGTCGTTGTGGGACATGGCAGTGTGTGCCATGCTAAAAACATTACTTTATTTCGTACTTAATACTAACATTAGGTTTTACAATTATGCTTCCGCTAAACACTTAACTACGTTTTTGGTTTGAAACACCTTTCATATTGTGTGGTTGAATTTTACTTATTACTTGTTATGTTCAATGTGATTGGTGGCTTGGTCCTGGTCATGTCACGCCTCCAAGCGGTGACGCCCCGCATGGTGGATTTTGGGGGTGTGACAGTTTGGTATCAGAGCCATTGGTTATAGTGAACTTGGTTTTAATAAGGAAAAAGTTTTTATTAAAACCAGACTATAACCTGTACAGTGCTCAACGATCCACAACGACGCTTCGCTCCACGTGCAAGACTCGACATTATAGGTGATATGATTCATGTTTATATTGCCTACTTGTTACTTACATAGTACATTGCTCATAGTATGCTTAGATAAATGTAACAACTATTGCTTGAAACACATGTGTGCTTACTCTCTTCTGTCATCACACTTTCACGAACCTCTCTCAGTCATGTTTTCCTTTGATATGAAGATCATGAGTGGACGCGTTAACCTAACTCAAGCCCAGTTGGCGGCTTTGATCACTGAACAAGTTACTGCAGCACTCGCAGCTGCCCAGGCAGGAGGTCAGCATGCTCAGCCGCCTATGTGCACCTTCAAGACTTTTATGGACTGTCGTCCTACTACTTTCAGTGGCACTGAAGGGGCCGTTGGACTCCTCCACTGGTTCGAGAAGCTCGAGTCAGTCTTCGAAATGTGTGAATGCCCTGAGGCTCGTAGGGTGAAGTATGCTACTGGTACTCTCGAGGGCATAGCGCTCACGTGGTGGAACGCTCAGGTTCAAATGCTGGGGTTAGTGGCTGCTAATGCTACCCCATGGAATGATTTTAAGGAACTGATCAAACGTGAATACTGTAGTCGTGATGACATCCACAAGCTGGAAGTGGAGTTCTTTAACCTGAAGATGACGGGGTCAGAGATAGAAGCGTACACGAAACGATCCAACGAACTGGCAGTGTTGTGTCCAAGTATGGTGGATCCTCCCATCAAGCGTATTGAGCTGTACCTCAAAGGCTTAGTACCAGAGATTCAAAGTCATGTGACTTCTGCCAACCTTGCTACCATCCAGGATGTTATTCGTCTTGCTCATCGTCTCACAGACCAGGCAGTGGAACAGAACAAGCTGCCTAAGCGTATCGGTGCTACTACTACTACTACTACTACTACTACTTCTGCTATTCCCAGTGATAACAAGCGAAAATGGGATGGAACCTCCAGCAAGGGTTTGACTACAGTTCAGTCCCAGCCACAGCAGTGAAAGATTGATGACCACCAGAGTCCTGGTCAGCAATCTTCTGGTAGTCAAGGGCAGGGTGGATATCGAGGAAACCACCCAAAGTGCAACAAATGCAACAGACACCACAGTGGTCAGTGCAACAAGGGACGTTGTCAGAGGTGTCTCAAGATGGGTCATGAAGCAAAGGATTGCAGGAGCTCACGGCCTACAAATCAGAATCGTCAGCAGCAACAGTAAGCTCCACAAAACCAGCAGCAGCAACAGCGAGGCAACAGGGGATGCTTTCAGTGTGGTGCTGAAGGCCACTTCAAGCGGGACTGCCCCCAGTTAAATCAAAATCAGAATAACAACAACAACAATAATCAGGGCAACGGGAATAACAA
Source organism: Helianthus tuberosus (assembly GCA_030545235.1). NCBI lineage: Eukaryota > Viridiplantae > Streptophyta > Magnoliopsida > Asterales > Asteraceae > Helianthus > Helianthus tuberosus. The sequence goes on along the minus strand of CM060396.1, from coordinate 120,415,785 downwards.
CGGGGGTAATAACGACGGCAATGGTGCCAGGGGACGTATTTTCGTGCTGGGTCAGGGTGATGCAAGGAACGATCCCAACGTGGTGATGGGTAAGTTTCTTCTGGATGATTTCTTTGTTACTGTTTTATTCGATTCGGGTGCTGATACTAGCTATGTGTCCTTAAAAGTTAGTCAAATGCTTAAGCACACCCCAACACTTTTGAACACCAAGCACACGGTAGAGCTAGCAAACGGTAAAAGTCTTGAAGCCACACGTATAGTTAAGGGCTGTAACCTCGTCTTAGCTGGTCAGACCTTCTCTATCGATCTTATCCCTATTGTGCTTGGTAGTTTCGATGTCGTTATCGGGATGGATTGGCTATCTCATCATCAAGCGGAGATTATTTGCAAGGAGAAAATCGTCCGCATTCCTCGTTCTGGTGAAGAACCTCTCATGATTCATGGCGACAAGAGTGGTGCTGTTGTGGGCATCATCTCTTTCCTTAAGGCCCAGAAGTGTTTGCGTAAGGGCCACACTGCCATTCTTGCACTCGTTACTGACGCATCAATGGAAGAGAAGAGAATTGAAGACATTCCTATAGTGCGCGATTTTCCTGAAGTATTTCCTGAGGAATTACCTGGTCTTCCGCCTCATCGACAAGTCGAATTCCAAATCGAGCTAGCTCCTGGAGCAGCGCCCATAGCTCGAGCACCTTATCGCTTAGCTCCAACCGAACTGGAAGAACTGTCCAAGCAATTACAAGAACTTTTGGAAAAAGGTTTTATTCCTCCTAGCTCTTCGCCCTGGGGAGCTCCAGTGTTATTCGTAAAGAAGAAAGACGGTACCTTCAGAATGTGTATTGACTACCGTGAACTCAACAAGGTGACTGTGAAGAATCGTTATCCTCTTCCACGCATTGATGACTGGTTCGACCAGCTGCAAGGGTCGAGCTACTACTCCAAGATTGATCTGAGATCGGGTTACCATCAATTGAGAGTCCGAGACGGGGATGTCTCTAAAACAGCATTCAGAACTCGTTACGGCCATTACGAGTTTCTGGTTATGTCTTTCGGATTAACGAACGCACCAGCGGTTTTCATGGATCTCATGAACCGAGTGTGTAAACCTTACCTGGATAAGTTCGTTATCGTTTTCATCGACGATATCCTGATCTATTCTAAGAGTCGGTAGGAACACGAGCAGCATCTACTGTGACAAATGGCAAATAATTGGAAATTCCGTACAGTCTAATCACTATTCTTAGTATATAATCTCATGCAATTAGCATAATTTAATTACGTAACTGTGTCGTACATTAGACGACAGTGTTAGCACAAGAAAACAATGATATAACATATGTTGGTTTTCGTCGTATTGCGAAACCAATTAAACAATGTCCTAAAAGTGTTGGTAAAAAGTGTTGCGCGCACTATTCACGGTTACACTATTCATGACAGCAAAACCGTGAAAACAGAACGAAACAAGGAAAAACGACACACGGCTAACATAACTGAGTCCGTTTATTTAAGAAAACACTAATACGAAAACATATCTTACAAAGATACAAGACTTTCCGGTACAACGCCCTAATCGCTAAATCGTCCGTTTCACTAAAAATAAGACAATTTTAATTCGTCCAAAATAATAATTTAGCATTTCCGGGACTCAAAAATATGACAAATGATGACAAACATATGGAAACAATATGAGGATATTAATGGGGTGTCCGAAACATAAGCTTTCGATGCTGCGTTGCAACCCCCACAACTTGTCCGTTTCTGCACCGACAAGCTAATAATCGACATTTCCGACATCAAAAACAACCAAATGAAAGCTTTGGTGAACTAGTTAAGTTTATTTTGAGATTCCAAATCCCTTTATACATCTCTTGGTTGCGGATTTACAACTTACGAAAAAACTTCGTCGGTATGAATTAAAAGTGCTTTTATAGAACCGACGACCAAACGGAAGTCGTTTAAGATATCAAAATATAATTTCTACTAGTTTAGCGAATTTGTTAATAATAATTAACATTCTGAATCACTAATTACCTCCTAATGGTGAAAGATTACCCCTAATCACCATACTTAGCCTAATTACCAAAATATCTACATGTTTAAGACATTTTTATAAAAAGGTTACACTTTACCCCCCCCCCCACATGTTGTGAATTTTTTTAATGGGTCCCACACCCATATTTCACATGCAAAAATATCTAGATATTTATTTAATTATCCAAGTGTTAAAAGAATGGATGATTAAAGTCATGAAAGACTTATCTTAACTAGATATTTTCTACATATTCACACCATCATTTTCATACACTTAACCTCTCATATTCCTTCACTAAAATTCAGCCATGAACACCTTCATTCATCTTTATTTTCTAGCCATTTTCTTGATGATCAAGGTGTACTTTCATGGAAGTTATGAAGATCTAAGACATCTCCAATTTGAAGGAAGCATTTTCATCCATTCAAGAGCTTTCTACCATAAGATCATCATCTTCTTTGTTTCTTTATCATCATCGAGATCATCCCTAGCCACAAGTGCTAGAAGTGAGCTTCTAAATCTATTTTTCATACTTATTTATGTATATGAGGATTTAAGAACATGATATAACTAAAAGAATAATACATAATAATATGAAAATACAAAGAAACAAAAATAATAATCATGATATATATGTTTGTTTATGTGGTGATTTGAGACTTATTACTTGCATATTTGATCATGTCATGATGATTAGCATATGAATAAATTGTTAGATGATGTTTAAATACATGATTTAACAAGTATACATGTTTATGTTAAAAGGGTTTTTGTTAAACATATATGTTTAGATTGATGATCATAATCTTTGATTTTGTTAAAGTATGTAAGGTTTTTAACCAAAAATAATACTTTTACAAAGTTATAAAAAGAAACATACAAGATGGGTTTTTATAAAAAGCTTGTTAAAACTAGAAGTAAAGTATGGATTTGAACTAGTTAACATATGTTATGATCATACCAAAAATCCAACATGATTTTGAGATCATCTTAATGAGGTTATGTTATAAATCTCATGTGTTATTCTTTAAGAATGTTATGAGTAAATTGATTGGTGATTTTGAAAAGAAAATGATATGTTTTGATAAACATGGCAAAGTTCATATTACAAAGAAACCATGGCCAATTTTTCTTATAAATCATATGCTAGAAAAATTATCATTTCTAACAATGTCTTTACAAGATTAGAAAGTGGTCTTTCTAAAAACAAAATTAGATATAAATATATATTTTTGGGAAAATATATATTAGTGATCTTAAAAAGTTATGTACTATGTGTTTATTATTTGTATTAGTTATGTACAAAAATTAGGGATTTGATAACAATGATACAAATAAATACAAGACACATTTACAAGTAAAGACTTACAAGAATACATATATACACACTTGAATACAATTTACGGATCATTTGGACATCGGATACAACTTATGGAGAATTAGGACGACGGGCGAATCTGTGAACATATCGCCATTCCGAGCACTTACTACGACGTGTAGTCGATCTTTCGACGCGGACACCAAAATTACGTTACCATTAACAAAATTCGGACATTTTTAAACTTATAAAAACTATTATGTTTTTATTAACTAAAAAGTATACTTAGCTATTTTTATAAAAATGTTTTTATAAAAATGAAAGACTTATACTTTCAAATGAGCTACTTTATACAAATGGGCTTACACTTCTTAATGCGCTTATCTTCATAATGGGCTTAGCATAAATACATGGGCTAAGCCCAATATCAAGACTCATGGGCTAAGCCCAAAACAAAACATATGGGCCAAGGCCCAATAACATTTGGGCCCAACACTATTTAGGCCCAACACTATTTAGGCCCAAGACTATTAAGGCCCAACAATATTTTGGCCCAACAACATGAATTCTTGGGCTAAGCCCAATGTCATATAATTGAAGAAAATACAATTTATTCAGACAAGATCCGATGATACAACTCACGAGATACAAGAATATATATTTGGCGAAATATATACACTAAACAGTTATCAATTAATGCATCTAAGACACAGTTCAATGGATAACACAGACATACAAGTCTTAACACGTATTCAAGATAAAAGACTTGTATTCAAGTCATTACAAGACCGAAGTGTCTAACAAATATAAGAACATTTGTAGGTCGCAACATTGTTCAGGACGACCACGCGTAAGATCACGAACACGTACCATTCATGGATGCAATACTGTGAGTTCATGTCCCCTTTTCGTCTTAAATACTTTTCAAGCTTTACAACTATCGGGGAAAATACATGTACAATAGTATGATAAGTCAAGGAATGAAATACCTTAGATCATGTGATAAATTAGGGCCATAACTAAAGCACCATTAATCCAAGTTTGGACCAAGGAACAAAAGGGTTAGATCTAATGGGTTTTGGCGAGCCCCACTCATGGCCATTCAATTGCCTAGGAGTACGTTTGTTGCCCTATGACATGGTGTCGATACAATTAAAATCGTCTAGGTTTGGATTGCTTCCTATTTTGTCACACATATTAATGTCCTCGCGAAACATTAATGATCAACGATTTCATTGACGCTTTACATACTACATCATTACATACAGATACTTTTTATACTCACATTTTATGGATACAGTTTATACAACTCACATTTTATGGATACATTTTATACAACTCACATTTTACAGACACATTTTATACAACTCACATTTTACAGATACATCTCATACAACTAAACTGCATGAACTCGCCAACTTTTGTTGATGTTTTCAAACTTAACATGTATTTCAGGAAATTAGTGGACCATGCAGACATTTCAGTAAAGGGTTTGTCCGTTATATACCGCATCTTTGCGGTGATATAGTGGTCAAAGCCTTGACTTTTTAAGACTTACGTTTTGATGTATAAAACAATGACAACTTATTTTCATTTGATGGTTTGTAACCAATACATTTAACTTATGTTGCGTTCTTTTGAAACGATTATGACAATGGCATTGGAGCTTGTTTTTATTCATTTAGTATGTTCACTTATATTGTTATGCAATGAGAACCGATCAGATCACACCTCGCGCTTCCGCTATAAGCGGGTGTGACAGATTGGTATCAGAGCATCGATTGTAGTGAACCAGGATTCTTTCTCGAGTCTAAGTCTACAATCACTAGGGACCTCTCACGAAAACCACTTGTTCATGTTGAACAGGTTATAAATAAAATTGGACAGGTCAAAAGGTTTTCATTGCATAAACATTTTTCAAGGTCCACTACAACAAAAATTCACTTCACTTAAATCAAGCGAGGACATTTCCATGGGTGAAGTCTATGAGAAATAGACACAATACATTAATAGACTATGTGCTTACAATACATTACATTATCAGTTTATGCATTATAAACAGTTTACAAGTTCAACTTATACAAGATAGAAATCCTTGTTAAATAGGATTTCATGTGATTATATATATATATGATTTATTTATATATGTGTTGTACAAAATATTTTGACAAGAACAAAATACCTTCGACTTCAAACTCTATTATTATTCTTTACTCGCACGATGAAAATATCGACCGCACATCTATTGCGAAGCTTATGGCGAACATGATTCCTAAGTGAAATCTTAAACTTAATTCCATAAAATATGGTTGCTTTCTCGCGAATGCTGAGATACCTGAACCTGATAATGACGACGAGGCAGAGGTGGTAACCTTGGATAACAACTCCATTAGTGGGACGAGATCCCTGTGACTCATACTAATCAAGGTTGATATACTCTTGTCCCTAGAAAGAAGATAAAGTACTCATCTTGAAGGTGCCCCTTCAGTTGTTATTGTTACATATTCTTTCCATTTCTATTTCATCTAACGCCGTGCCGTTCTGTGAGTAATGACAACGAATGTTGACACGTGAGCTATCACGAAGGTCCCTCCTATGTTGAAGGTATATTGACAATAGTTTTTCCTCTCTTACTGATCGGCTGCTTCGTATGAGAGAACACTAGGGTGACCATGCAAGGCAATTTATTATTACGGTGGCCAACGTAATAACAACTTGTAGTGCATGGGAATTCTGGTGGACTCTGCGGGCCAAGCTAATGATCACTATTCGTTCAAAATTCTTAAGTTATTACTTGAGATTCAATTTTTCTTATCTATTAGAACACGAACTGAGGTGGTTAGTATAACACCCTACAATACAATACAATACAATACAATACAATACAATACAACACAGGAAGACAACACGTATTTGTTCACACCTAACATTCGATCCATATCACGATTCAGTTGAGACTAGTCATTTAAACAAACAAAACTTATTAGCCACTCACGGGGGATTTTCCTCAACATTCTCGAAATTCTTGAACATGGGTTGGTTCCATGGTGTCTATGACACTTTACCCTACTTTACCTTACCTTATCATATTCCACCTTATTATATGTATTGGAAATGATACAATAAATTCCGTCGCTTGACATTTGTCTTTTCCCAAGGAATGGTATGGCATGAGCCATGCTGCAACTCCCTCATTGCATTCTATTCGACATTTTTGGAGATTCCAATAATCTTGCTAGAGCTCGTGAAACTCAAGCACTATTACCATAATTGTCACATGAATAAGTAAGACAAAGGATTTTCTCTACTTAGGACGATCGAGGTCCATAGAGTAGGGAATACATATTATATGGACGACGACCACTGGTTGGTTTCCCCTCCTCAACGAATTATTTTTTCTTTTTTCCATTTAGACATATGACCAATACACGCAAGAGCCATTACACCTTTTGGTTTTGGTTATCCGCATTATCATTTATTCAAACATGTATGAACAATGCGGTCTTGAGGTTTCCATGACCGATTGATTGCATTCTTCATTCTTGGGCACATGATAGACTTTATTTATCCAAATACATGTCTAGATACTTTTAATAGTGTGTATTAAAAGGATCATGGCGCCAAAAGAATCAAATGTTTAAGTCAAAAGTTATGTGTTAAAAATCATTGCTTTTACACAAGACATGGTTTATACATGACATTGTTACGCAAGACATTGTTATACAGGGCATTTGACGTTGGTATACACAAGACATTTTTGGTGGTTATTTGTAAGTGATGAGACGTGTGTAATATGATAAAAGCATGGTGGATACGCCACTGGTACTTCCTATATATAAGTGCTTATATTATATTGCATATCGTGGTGTTATTCAAACCTCTTCGACAAAGAAAAGACATGACATTTTTGCACAAGACATGACATCCTCTACACAAGACATAATATTCTATTTAAAGACATGATATATTTATACACTACATTTATATTGGTTATTTATTTAACCATACGTCATTCTTTTATATCATCTGATTTTCATATCTATTTTCATATGATTTTATAAAAGAACTCGATCATAACTGGAACCAATATTGTTGGTTACACTAGATGCTTCACGGTCTCTCAAGGGTTGTTCCATACTGGGTAACACCCGAATTCCAACACCCTGAGTGTTACATTTTGGGTTTAGCCTCGGAGATCCGAAGCATGACCGCATCATCCCACCCTACCTCAATCACTCAAACAGTAGTTACTCGACACGTTTCCAATCAACCAACATTTGACATCCATGTTATTTGATACTGGTGCCAATTTTAGCTTCATCTCAACATTTCACATACATGAGTTTCATGGCTAGTGACGGGATTGTCCAAGCTACAATTAGGGACTGGATTATCCTACAACTAAACATAGGGAGTGGGCTATCCTACATCTAAAACATAGGGATTGGGCTATCCTACATCTAAACATATAGATTGGGTTATCCTACATCTAAAACATATGGATTGGGTTATCCTACATTTAAACATACGGTTCCTAAAACTATACAATGAAGTACTCGCCACACAGAATTCCAAATGTACTTGGCCTAGAGCCAAGTAAGCTAGACGTCCCCTCATTTTATAGAATCGATATATGGTAAACTAGTCGAGTCAGGGAAAGTTGTTAGAGGATGTTCCTTGGAACTTGGCGAGCGAAGATTCAGTATTGATCTCTTACCCGTTGAGTTGGGTAGTTTCGATGTAGTGGTTGGCATGGATTGGTTATCCGATAACCAAGCCAAAGTCTTTTGTCATGAAAAGGTCATTCGCCTACCACTACTGAACAAAGAGACACTTGTTATTCATGGAGAGAAGCACGACACACCATTGTGGATCATCAATTGCATGAAGGCACAGAAGTGCTTACGGAAAGGTTGTGTTGCCTTTCTGGCACATGTTGTCGACAAGAAGGCTGTTGGGCCGAAGCTCGCAGATATTCCAGTGGTAAAAGGGTTTCCTGAAGTCTTTCCTGAAGACTTGCCGGGACTATAACCATATCGACAAGTCGAGTTTTATATCGACTTGGTATCGTGAACCTCACCCATAAGCAAATCTCCATATCGATTAGCACCTTTTGAAATGCAAGAGTTATTCACACAACTTCAAGAGTTGTTGGATAAAGGATTCATTAGATTTGGGGAGCTCCAGCTTTGTTTGTAAAAAAGAATGATGAAACACTCAGAATGTGCTTCGACTACAGAGAGTTGAATAAACTCACCATCAAGAATCGGTATCCACTATCGAGGATTGGTGATTTATTCGATCAATTGCAAGGTTCAAGCTTCTACTCTAAGATAGACTTACGATCGGAGTATCATCAGTTACGAATTCAAGAGGAAAGCACACTGAAAACAGCTTTTAAAACTCGTTATAGTTATTACGAGTTTCTCGTTATGCTTTTTGGTTTAACGAACGCACTAGCGGTCTTCATGGAATTAATGAATCGCGTGTGCAAGCCGTATCTCGACAAATTCATCATAGTATTTATTGACTACATATTAATATACTCACGATTGACTAATGAACACGAACAACATTTGAGAACCATTTTGGAGCTACTAAAGAAGGGGAAACTATACGCGAAATTTTCCAAGTGCGAATTTTGGATTAGCGAGATACAATTTCTCAGGCATGTAGTGAACGAGAAAGGCATTCCAGTAGACCCGGCTAAGATTGAAGCAAATGAGAATTGGGAAGTGCCCAAGACTCCAACTGGAGTCCGACAATTTTTTTTTGGGATTAGCAGAATATCATCGGAGATCTATTGAGATTTTTTTTAAATTACTCAATTGCTAACCTCCCTCACCCATAAAGACAATAAATGCGCCCCAATCGAAAAACAAGAAATAGCATTACAACTTATTCTTAAGATTGGTGCATAGCATTTTACAATCTTATCATTATCCGACGATACCGATGACTTTGTTGTAAACCATGATGCTTCGCATCAAGGATTGGGTTGCGTACTCGTGCAACGTGAAAAGTTATCGTGTACACGTCGCGCCAATAAAAAAGTTCATCAGAAGAAGTATACCACTCTCGACCTTGAGTTAGGCGCGGTGGTATTCGCTTTAAAAATTATGGCGACATTATTTATATGGTACTCAATGCATTATTTTCACGGATCATAAAAGTCTTCAACACATATTCAACCAAAAAGAATTAAATATGCATCAACGATGTTGGGTTGAATTGTTGAACGACTATGATGGTGAAATAAAGTACCATCCGGGCAAGGCGAACGTTGTAGCTGACGCCTTGAGCCGCAAGGAGTGAGTTAGAACACTGAGAGTTCAAGCACTAGAGAAGATGATTCACAAGCGCTCAAGGAAGAGCATATTCAAGCAGAAACACTTCGAGGCATGAAGGAACAATTAGTGCCGAAAGAAGATGGAACTTTCTACCTTATGGGTCGAAATTGGGTTCCATTCTTTGGTGGCCTTCGAGATGATATTTTGAGGGAGCACATAGGCCTAAGTATTAAAAGAATACTATTGGTGGCCTAATCTCAAAAGTGATATCGCGACTTATGTCGGAGAATGCTTGACTTACGCAAAAGTCAAAGCTGAATATCAGAAACCCTCGGACTTGTTACAACAAACCGAGATTCCGGTTTGGAAATGGGAACAAATATCGATGGACTTCATTACGAAGTTACCCAAGACCTCATGCGGTTATGACATGATTGGGTAATCATCGATAGACTAACATAGTCCGCACACTTCTTACCGATTCGGGAGGAGGATAGTATAGAGAAACTAGCGGAACCCTATCTCAAGGAAATAGTGGCTCGTCATGGAGTACCTATTTCAATCATCTCTAACCAAGATGGTCGTTTTGTTTCAATAATTTGGAAATCATTTCAACAGGCCTTTGGATCTCATTTGAATCTAAGTACAGCCTTTTATCCACAAACTGACGGCCAGAGCGAACGGACAATCCAAACACTAGAAGATATGCTTCGCGCATGTGTTATGGATTTAGGCGGCAATTGGGATATTCATCTACCTTTAGATGAGTTTTCCTACAATAACAGGTACCATACAAGCATACAAGCTGCACTGTTCGAAGCTCTTATGGTCGAAAGTGTCGCTCACCGCTATGTTGGGCGGAAGCGGGCGATAAACAACTAATCGGTCCGGAATTATTCCAAGAGACTACGGATAAAATCTTTCAGATCAGAGACCGTATCAAGGCGGCTCGCGATCGACAAAAGAGCTACGCGGACAAGAGACAGAAGCCATTATCTTTCGAGATCGGAGACAAAGTCTTATTGAAAGTCTCGCTTTGGAAGGGCGTAGCGAGGTTCGGTAAGCGTGGGAAGCTTAACCCTCGTTATGTAGGACAATTTGAAATCTTAGAAAAGATTGGCACTGTTGCCTACAACTTGAAGTTACCAGACAAACTAAGTAGTGTACACGACACATTTCATGTGTCGAATCTTAAGAAGAGTCCAACACAAGAAACGGTTATCATCCCAGCGGATGAAGCTCACATTGATGACAAACTCCAATTCATAAAGCACCTGTTAAGGTCATGGACCGGAAGGTCCAGAAAATACGAAGGAGTCGTAACATATTAGTAAAAATTCGTTGGAACTCTCGACACGGACTCGAATATACTTGGGAACGTGCAGATCAAATCAAAACCAAAATACCCTCACCTGTTTGAGTAGTCTCCTGCAAAGGATGACTCAGTTTGAATTTCGGGACGAAATTCTCAATAACAGGGGGAGAATGTGACAAATGGCAAATAATTGGAAATTCCGTACAGTCTAATCACTATTCTTAGTATATAATCTCATGCAATTAGCGTAATTTAATTACGTAACTGTGTCGTACATTAGACAACAGTGTTAGGACAAGAAAACAATGATATAACATATGTTGGTTTTCGTCGTATTGCGAAACCAATTAAACAATGTCCTAAAAGTGTTGGTAAAAAGTGTTGCGCGCACTATTCACGGTTACACTATTCATGACAGCAAAACCGTGAAAACAGAACGAAACAAGGAAAAACGACACACGGCTAACATAACTGAGTCCGTTTATATAAGAAAACACTAATACGAAAACATATCTTACAAAGATACAAGACTTTCCGGTACAACGCCCTAATCGCTAAATCGTCCGTTTCACTAAAAATAAGACAATTTTAATTCGTCCAAAATAATAATTTAGCATTTCCGGGACTCCGGAAATATGACAAATGATGACAAACATATGGAAACAATATGAGGATATTAATGGGGTGTCCGAAACATAAGCTTTCGATGCTGCATTGCAACCCCCACAACTTGTCCGTTTCTGCACCGACAAGCTAATAAACGACATTTCCGACATCGAAAACAACCAAATGAAAGCTTTGGTGAACTAGTTAAGCTTATTTTGAGATTCCAAATCCCTTTATACATCTCTTGGTTGCGGATTTACAACTTACGAAAAAACTTCGTCGGTAGGAATTAAAAGTGCTTTTATAGAACCGACGACCAAACGGAAGTCGTTTAAGATATCAAAATATAATTTCTACTAGTTTAGCGAATTTGTTAATAATAATTAACATTCTGAATCACTAATTACCTCCTAATGGTGAAAGATTACCCCTAATCACCATACTTAGCCTAATTACCAAAATATCTACATGTTTAAGACATTTTTATAAAAAGGTTACACTTTACCCCCCCCCCCCCCCCACATGTTGTGAATTTTTTTAATGGGTCCCACACCCATATTTCACATGCAAAAATATCTAGATATTTATTTAATTATCCAAGTGTTAAAAGAATGGATGATTAAAGTCATGAAAGACTATCTTAACTAGATATTTTCTACATATTCACACCATCATTTTCATACACTTAACCTCTCATATTCCTTCACTAAAATTCAGCCATGAACACCTTCATTCATCTTTATTTTCTAGCCATTTTCTTGATGATCAAGGTGTACTTTCATGGAAGTTATGAAGATCTAAGACATCTCCAATTTGAAGGAAGCATTTTCATCCATTCAAGAGCTTTCTACCATCAAGATCATCATCTTCTTTGTTTCTTTATCATCATCGAGATCATCCCTAGCCACAAGTGCTAGAAGTGAGCTTCAAAATCTATTTTTCATACTTATTTATGTATATGAGGATTTAAGAACATGATATAACTAAAAGAATAATACATAATAATATGAAAATACAAAGAAGCAAAAATAATAATCATGATATATATGTTTGTTTATGTGGTGATTTGAGACTTGTTACTTGCATATTTGATCATGTCATGATGATTAGCATATGAATAAATTGTTAGATGATGTTTAAATACATGATTTAACAAGTATACATGTTTATGTTAAAAGGGTTTTTGTTAAACATATATGTTTAGATGGATGATCATAATCTTTGATTTTGTTAAAGTATGTAAGGTTTTTAACCAAAAATAATACTTTTACAAAGTTATAAAAAGAAACATACAAGATGGGTTTTTATAAAAAGCTTGTTAAAACTAGAAGTAAAGTATGGATTTGAACTAGTTAACATATGTTATGATCATACCAAAAATCCAACATGATTTTGAGATCATCTTAATGAGGTTATGTTATAAATCTCATGTGTTATTCTTTAAGAATGTTATGAGTAAATTGATTGGTGATTTTGAAAAGAAAATGATATGTTTTGATAAACATGGCAAAGTTCACATTACAAAGAAACCATGGCCAATTTTTCTTAGAAATCATATGCTAGAAAAATTATCATTTCTAACAAAGTCTTTACAAGATTAGAAAGTGGTCTTTCTAAAAACAAAATTAGATATAAATATATATTTTTGGGAAAATATATATTAGTGATCTTAAAAAGTTATGTACTATGTGTTTATTATTTGTATTAGTTATGTACAAAAGTTAGGGATTTGATAACAATGATACAAATAAATACAAGACACATTTACGTGTAAAGACTTACAAGAATACATATATACACACTTGAATACAATTTGCGGATCATTCGGACATCGGATACAACTTATGGACAATTCGGACGACGGGCGAATCTGTGAACATATCGCCATTCCGAGCACTTACTACGACGTGTAGTCGATCTTTCGACGCGGACACCAAAATTACGTTACCATTAACAAAATTCAGACATTTTTAAACTTATAAAAACTATTATGTTTTTATTAACTAAAAAGTATACTTAGCTATTTTTATAAAAATGTTTTTATAAAAATGAAAGACTTATACTTTCAAATGAGCTATTTTATACAAATGGGCTTACACTTCTTAATGGGCTTATCTTCATAATGGGCTTAGCATAAATACATGGGCTAAGCCCAATATCAAGACTCATGGGCTAAGCCCAAAACAAAACATATGGGCCAATGCCCAATAACATTAAGCCCAATAACATTTGGGCCCAACACTATTTAGGCCCAACACTATTTAGGCCCAACACTATTGAGGCCCAACACTATTTTGGCCCAACACTATTTGGGCCCAATAACATGAATTCTTGGGCTAAGCCCAATGTCATATAATTGAAGAAAATACAATTTATTCAGACAAGATCCGATGATACAACTCACGAGATACAAGAATATATATTTGGCGAAATATATACACTAAACAGTTATCAATTAATACATCTAAGACACAGTTCAATGGATAACAAAGACATACAAGTCTTAACACGTATTCAAGATAAAAGACTTGTATTCAAGTCATTACAAGACCGAAGTGTCTAACAAATATAAGAACATTTGTAGGTCGCAACATTGTTCAGGACGACCACGCGTAAGATCACGAACACGTACCATTCATGGACGCAATACTGTGAGTTCATGTCCCCTTTTCGTCTTAAATACTTTTCAAGCTTTACAACTATCGGGGAAAATACATGTACAATAGTATGATAAGTCAAGGAATGAAACACCTTAGATCATGTGAGAAATTAGGGCCATAACTAAAGCACCATTAATCCAAGTTTGGACCAAGGAACAAAAGGGTTAGATCTAATGGGTTTTGGCGAGCCCCACTCATGGCCATTCAATTGCCTAGGAGTGCGTTTGTTACCCTACGACATGGTGTCGATACAATTAAAATCGTCTAGGTTTGGATTGCTTCCTATTTCGTCACACATATTAATGTCCTCGCGAAACATTAATGATCAACGATTTCATTGACGCTTTACATACTACATCATTACATACAGATACTTTTTATACTCACATTTTATGGATACATTTTATACAACTCACATTTTACAGACACATTTTATACAACTCACATTTTACAGATACATCTCATACAACTAAACTGCATGAACTCGCCAACTTTTGTTGATGTTTTCAAACTTAACATGTATTTCAGGAAATTAGTGGACCATGCAGACATTTCAGTCAAGGAAAGCAAGTATCAAGACTCCATGCCACCATTTAAAGGGTTTGTCCGTTATATACCACCTCTTTGCGGTGATATAGTGGTCAAAGCCTTGACTTTTTAAGACTTACGTTTTGATGTATAAAACAATGACAACTTATTTTCATTTGATGGTTTGTAACCAATACATTTAACTTATGTTGCGTTCTTTTGAAACGATTATGACAATGGCATTGGAGCTTGTTTTTATTCATTTAGTATGTTCACTTATATTGTTATGCAATGAGAACCGATCAGATCACACCTCGCGCTTCCGCTATGAGCGGGTGTGACATCTACGACTTATGCTGGAACTTCTTCGAGCAGAACAACTGTATGCCAAATTTTCGAAATGTGACTTCTGGCTTCGTGAAGTCCACTTTCTAGGTCACGTGGTAAACAAGGATGGGATTCATGTTGATCCATCTAAGGTAGACTCGATTAAGAACTGGCCTGCACCTCGCACACCATTGGAAAATCGCCAATTCTTGGGTTTGGCAGGTTACTACAGGAGGTTCATCAAGGATTTTTTCAAGATTGCGCAACCTCTCACTTTACTAACTTAGAAAGGAGTCACCTACCGTTGGGGTGAGCCACAAGAATCTGCATTTCAGCACCTAAAGGGTAGACTTTGTAGCGCCCCTATTCTCTCATTGCCTGAAGGCACAGACGACTTTGTAGTTTATTGTGACGCATCCATTCAGGATCTTGGGTGTGTGTTGATGCAACGAGACAAAGTCATTGCTTATGCGTCACGCCAACTTAAGGTTCACGAAAGGAACTACACCACACATGATTTGGAGCTGGGAGCTGTTGTTTTCGCGCTCAAGATATGGAGACATTACCTGTACGGTACCAAGTGCACCATTTACACCGATCACAGGAGTCTCGAGCATATCTTCAAACAGAAAGAGTTGAACATGCGACAACGTCGATGGGTCGAGCTATTGAATGATTACGAATGTTCCATCAAGTACCATCCAGGCAAAGCCAATGTCGTGGCTGACGCCCTCAGTTGGAAAGATACCCCACCTAGGCGTGTGCGAGCACTACAACTCACCATCCAATCTAGTCTTCCTTCACAGATACGAGATGCTCAAGTAGAAGCATTGAAACCAGAAAACGTCAGGGCTGAAGCCCTACGCGGTTCGAGGCAACGGTTAGAACAAAAGGAAGACGGCGCCTACTACGTAACAGGACGCATGTGGGTCCCACTCTATGGCAATTTACGAGAACTTGTAATGGATGAAGCACATAAGTCTCGCTACTCAGTATATCCTGGTTCGGATAAGATGTACCACGATCTCAGAACTACGTATTGGTGGCCTAGCATGAAAGCTCACATAGCAACTTACGTTAGCAAATGTTTGACTTGTGCGAGAGTCAAGACTGAATATCAGAAACCATCGGGCCTACTCCAACAACCAGAGATACCACAATGGAAATGGGAGCAAATTTCCATGGATTTCGTTACTGGTCTGCCTAGATCTCAACGTGGAAATGATACTATTTGGGTGATCGTGGATCGACTCACAAAATCTGCACACTTTTTGGCTATCAAGGAAACGGATAAGTTCTCCACTCTAGCAGACGTCTACCTTAAGGAAGTTGTCTCAAGGCACGGGGTGCCAACCTCTATTATCTCTGATCGTGATGCACGTTTTACTTCAGAACTGTGGCAAGCGATGCACAAATCCTTTGGCTCACGATTAGACATGAGCACAGCTTACCACCCGCAAACGGATGGGCAGTCTGAACGCACCATCCAAACCCTAGAAGACATGCTGTGGGCATGTGTAATCGATTTCGGCAACGGCTGGGAAAAACATCTCCCTCTAGTGGAGTTTTCATATAATAAAAGCTACCACACTAGCATTCAAGCCGCTCCGTTTGAGGCACTGTACGGGCGTAAGTGCCGATCACCTCTTTGCTGGGCGGAAGTTGGCGACAGCCAAATCACTAGCCAAGAACTCGTAGTTGATACTACAGAAAGGATTGCTCAGATATGACAACGCATGGCGGCAGCTCGCGACCGTCAGAAAGCCTACGCAAACAAGCGTAGGAAACCACTCGAGTTCCAAGTTGGGGATCGAGTGCTACTCAAAGTTTCACCCTGGAAGGGTGTGGTTCGCTTTGGAAAAAGAGGCAAGCTCAATCCGCGTTATGTCGGACCATTTGAAATCATTGAGAAAATTGGCAAAGTCGCCTACAGGTTGAATCTACCTGAAGAACTCAACGGAGTTCACAATGTTTTCCACGTGTCAAATCTGAAGAAGTGTCTGTCAGATGAGACCCTCATAGTTCCCTTAAAGGAGCTCACAATCGACGATCAGTTGCGATTCTTCGAGGAACCAGTTGAAATCACTGATCGAGATGTTAAGATTCTCAAGCGTACCAGGATACCTCTTGTTCGAGTTCGTTGGGATTCCCGTCGTGGCCCAGAGTATACCTGGGAACGAGAAGACCAAATGAAACTCAAGTATCCCTAGCTGTTTAAGAAAAGTGCAACCACTACTGAGACTGAAATTTCGGGGCGAAATTCCAAATCAACAGGGGGATGATGTGACACCCCAGGAAAACCAGTAAACACCGCAACTTAACTAGCTTCCTCAGTAACCACGTGCTAAATTTCGGAATGAAATTTTCTTAACAGGGGGAGAATGTGACAACCCTTGTAATTCCATGTATCCGTACAATTTATTAATGATAATTAAAGTGCTTGATGATTGTGCTAAATTATTTAACTGCTCTCTGATTACTGTGTTATACTTACATGTGTTTGTTAACGTACTAGGCTTGTGCAGAAAACTTGACTAAATGGTCCTGAATATTTTCCTATGTGTTAGGAATTAATTGTGTTACAAAAATATATATATATAAGACGCCTTACGGAACAATTAAACAATTTAACGGAACAGTATCCGACCGAACAACCGGACATTAGCCGGGACACCAAATATTTGTCAAACACATTATTTAATTATTTTTGGCTAGTCATGATCCCCGTTTGCCATGACACCCACTAAAAACCTTATGACTAATACCTATGATCATATTACTTACATTCTAACTATCACTTACCATTTAGTTGAAAAATTGCAACAAGACCCCCCCCCCCCAACCGAATTTTCGGTCCTATGTGGACCCACCACATCTTCACACCTTACTTCCTTGATTTAATCTTAATATTTTATGAGATTGCTTACTTATTGAAGTGGACATAATATGACAAGTAATCTTATAAGTATGGACCATATCCTACAAGAATCACTCCATATCATCTTCTACACTTCACCACTCCACCTCCCTCAACTCTCTCTCTCACTTTCGGATCCCCCAAACCGAACCCACCACCACCCCTCAACATCTTCATCTTCTCCAATTACATGTTCCATTCAAAGCTTTGAAGTTCATCCATGGAGGTTTCAAGTTGAAGGGCTTTCTAAGGAGCTTCTTTCACTTGCTTTTCACCATCATCTTCTCCATCTTCTTCACTAAGAATCATCCCTAGCTTTAAGCTAGTAGTAAGTTCCTTATGTCACCTTTGTTCATCTTGTTTCATGATTAAGAGATGTAATATGTTAAATCTACAAGAACACTAAAAAGGGTTTAAACAAGAAGATGAAACATGATGTATTTATGTTAGTATGATGTTGTCTTGAGATGTTACTGATTTCTTGTTGATTACTTGTTAATATTGATTACTAGAAATGTTGTTGATCATTATGCATGTTAACGGAACCAATGTAACTCGCATTAGAATGTAAAAGCTGAAAAACAGAAAGCTGTTTAGCGATTACAGCCAACTTCAGTTGGCTGTAACCGAACCTTAATAAAGCGAAAAATGTATTTTCTGAAGTCTAGATTTATGTATTATGAAATACGGTTCTAATGGCACTGGAATCATAATTTTTGGACTTCGTTTACTATTTTTAAAGACTCTTTTAAAAACAGCAGCTGAAGCTGAGTTTTTGCTGCAGTAAATGGGTGATATGTTTTTGGTCATAACTGGAAATCTATGATGAATCCGCTCATGAAATTTGTACAGTAGATGACAACTGATGTATTTGTAATTACCCCACTAGAATTTCATAAATCGGACTCTCGATGAATTTTTAATAAATTATTCCGTGGACTGCAATCAGAAAAAGATGATTCTGATTGCAGTCCGGAAAATGAATTTTTATAAAATATTGGTGATGAATTGGATCCCGATATTTTTACACAATAATATTTGGATCGTTTAAGACCTTTTGTAAAAAGTTGGGAATTTTTGAAACAAGTTAACTATTTTATTAAAATCTCCGAAAACAGCCCAGTTTTGAATATAAAAGCTGAAATGACTTAAGTCGTAAATTGCGTGTCTAAATGTCGGGTATGTTATCTGTGAATGATATAACATGTTATATGTGTTATGTGCAATGTCGTATGTTTTCTTATGAACGGGAATATATGGGAAGTTTATATGGGAATAAACCGTTAAAGTGATGCATGTTATGTGATAGATACGTATAGGAACTTTGTGTTCTCTTTGAAAACCACTAAATAACTAACTGGTAATTATACTAGGACGTGATTGACCGACCTTGACTGTTAGCTATTTTTGAGAGTCAAACCGAGCAACCGAGATAAGTTCACACTCTTTCCAAGGCATGGGATTCCCAAGGGTTGGGAATGGGTTAATGATTTAAACAATAACTACAACCATCCTCCGTGGGTAGGATGCCAAGATTACACACTGGACCAAACCTCTATCATTGAAGTCCCTCATTTATATCGACTTAATCGTCGAGGCCTATGGCGAGCGGGTCATTAGTTAATAGCGCTATTAGGTTTAACAAACCTCACACCGTGCCAGTCGGACGGGCGTGTACTAATGGACTATGGGCAAAAGGTCAATGCTGATAGACATTGACTTAGGGCACCACTTACATTTTCGTAGTAGTCGATACGCACGGCCTAGTAACACAAGGGAAGCCCCCCACTAATCTTCGCAAACATGTCTGGGAGACTGCGATACGAATTAATACGATACATGGTTTACAAAATGAACATATGACTTACGAAACGAATTGTACAACTAAACAACCAACTGTGAACTCGCTCAACTTTGTTGTTGACTCGTTGGTACATGCCTTGCAGGTCGTTAGGTACTCATGGAGCTTGCACAGGAAGGCGTGGTCGTTGTGGGACATGGCAGTGTGTGCCATGCTAAAAACATTACTTTATTTCGTACTTAATACTTACATTGGGTTTTACAATTATGCTTCCGCTAAACACTTAACTACGTTTTTGGTTTGAAACACCTTTCATATTGTGTGGTTGAATTTTACTTATTACTTGTTATGTTCAATGTGATTGGTGGCTTGGTCCTGGTCATGTCACGCCTCCAAGCGGTGACGCTCCGCATGGTGGATTTTGGGGGTGTGACAATTGAGTTTCGCCGTAAGGGGGCCTCGGCCCAAAGAGATTAGCGGCCCAGCTTCTTGACTTTTATAATCTTGTGATCAGTTACGTAAACTAAACCCTAGAGCTCCTCCTTGAACCCGACGGCAACACCCCTCTCTTGTGAAGCTTTTCTTTCGAGTTCCTCTAGCATCTTGATTTCCTTCGGTTAGTATAGTCTCACTATATTGTAAATCAAATCCTCTTATTATGCATAGTTGTATCAATGCTTGACTATTATGAATTATGCTAGTGTATGATGTTATGGGTGTTAACTGTTTGCATGACAATCGATGATTTTAACTTGATAATATAGATATTTTGTTGACTATGAAATACTGATGGTTTCAAACAATTTCTTAGGGTGATTAGGGTTTCAATAAATCACCAGCAATTGTTCGGTCCAATCATGTTAGCTGAACTATTTTATAAGCAATACATGATCATGAAACTGTTAAAGGGAAGGTGGAGTGTTAGCTAATCATAAAAGGGAGTGTTGAAATCTGTGATGAATGGACGGTCCAATTAAATCATTCATTGCAGTAGTTGTCGGCTTGATTAAGAATTGTTGTCAGGTGCATGTGGTTTTTAAGGATTGAAAGCAAAATTGAGGTCAAATAAACATTCAGATTGCATGTGAGATGACTTGAGAGAGGCATTAAAGTCTTTAGGCACAATAAAGGGTCTTATTGAATTATTCATGATATCAAGATTACTTAATGGTAATTAGGCATTTGAGTTAAATCGAATATTGATTAAGATTGAGTATGATAATGGTGAAAATGGATCCTTGTATATAATCTGCTTGGGTTTAGACTTAATGTATTGGTCCGAGGGGTTTGAGGGGCCGCTTATACACTGCGAATATGGTTGGGCTGCATGACCACGGGTCACCAGCTCAGCCCACGTCAATATGTTTATTGGAATTACTGTTTGGGCCATTATGATCTATAGGTTGGGTGGCTTGGTTGAGGCTTTGGGATTAGCCGAGTTGGGGGTCACAAACAAGTTGGGCCGTTAACATATTTAGTTATAGGCCCAACCTGTCACGAAGTTGTATGTGTACGGATTTAGGGCGATGTATGGGCCGCACACTCTTGAGTGTTGTAACATCTGTGCTTGTAATCATTGTGAACAGTTCAATTATCAATAAAACAATGTTATTTGATCCCAATGTTTGTTTGATTATGTTTTACATTTTTCATGTTTTGATTTTTATTGAATTTCAAACTCTATATCGCTTTCTGGAGAGTTATACGCAAACTGGTGCGTAAACGTAATCAGTTTAATGCGAAAAATACTCCGGAACATCAACATATACTTAACATACCTTAAATAACCTTTACATAACTTAGAAATAAGTTTTGAAGGCTTTGGTATGGCAAAAACAAGTTAATTCGCCTATAGGGACTAAATTTGACAAACTGCGAAAGTATGCCAATTTGAACTGTAACCGACATTCCAGAACTTGACCATAAGTTAAACACACCTTAAATATCCTTTATATATCTTAGAAATAGGCTTTGAGGGGTTCGGTGTGCTAAAATAAACTTTTGGGTCATTCAGGGACTAAAAGCGTCAAAAAGTGCACAAGCTTGCACTTTCGCGCATAACTTACGTTCTGAATACATCCGGACATCCAAAAATTTATGTAAGCACTAAAACATTTTATTTTAGTGTTTGGCATACGAAAAATCCATTCGTCGCGCAATTTGGATCGTTTTTCGCGCTTATGCGCATTCCGTTGTAATTAAGCGAACATCGCAACCGTACGGCTAAACGAACCGACATCCGAGATATTTTTTAGCACATTTTAAGTTCCCTATACTTTAACTTCATTTTAGAGCTTTGAAATGGGGTTAACGGGCCTTAAACGTGTCAGAAATAGCTCAAATGCATAACAGGGACCAAAACTGACAATTCTGTAAAGTTGTTGGCTTACGGACCTCAACACTGTGAGTGTTACGGTCCGTAAGCAGTCTCCAGACATCAAAATTGCAGAAACATTGGATCTGGTCCATTCCTCTTGTTGCACATGGTTTTGGGGAAATCTATGGGCTCAAATGGTTTTAGAAAACCAGGGTTTGTAGGTGTATGGCCAAGATCAAATCACGGTTTCCAAGAAACTATCTTAACGGCTCTACGAATCCTATAAATACCCCCTTGCCTTCATTTTTAAAACCCACAAGAATCTTGATTTGAGAAGCTCTAAGTTGAAACCATTGTTTCATACCTGAGCTACTTGGATCGAGATTAGCATTCGGGGACCCTTTGTAAGTGTTCCTTCGTTCTTTTATTGCTTTTCGAGTCCGAAAGTCAAACTTTGTTTGACTTTCTGCATTGACCAGTTTATGGTCAATGCGAAGTTTGTTTGAACTTCGCAACGTGATTGTAATCACGATGGTTATAGTCCCTTGGGACTATGCCTACTGATTACCACGTTGTCTAGGGTCGTAAGGTAAGCGATCTGATAAATCGCTTATACCTTCGAACCTGACCCATTTGGTCGATCATTAGGATCTGACCAAATACATTAGGTGACCATAGTAGGTAGGGAATAACCTTTCGAGGTTATACCTTATGGTCACGACGTTAAGTAGTTGTATGATAGGTAGTTTATATGTCTTAGGTAAATTACCAAAATACCCCTTTGATGCCAAAATTCATTATAAACATATGTGACATAACTCTTGACATCTAAACTGATTTGGCGAAAATATTAGGCATGTTAAGGCATATTCTACTTGTCATAGGACTAGTTAGCCGGTCCGAACGCGTTTCACGCGAACGACGCGTTAAAGTAGCATAAGCTACCTAAACGGGTCGTAATGGGTCGTAAGCACTTATGTTAGGTTTCATTTAGTATGTAGGCTTTGTTAAACCATATTACACGAGTCTCCATACTCGTTTGGTTTACAAACCCTCATTCTATCCGATCCTCCGATTTAGGTCCGGTTTATTAACATAGTTACCTATATTAGGTGCCGTTTGATATCCGTGATCTCTAGCATTGTTTGGTTATTACTCAAGGACTACTAAGCAATCTCAAGTGAGTACATAGACCCCTCTTTTACTGTTTTCCAAACATTTTGGGGTGAAACACATGTGCCTACTTATTAGTTTCGTGCCTTTCATGTTTTTATATCATATGCTTGTTATGTTCATTAGTACATTATAGTACATGATTTCATTACATTTTATGCTATGTATGTCCATTATGTGCATACTTAGTACATCGTTTCACATTACATTTCATGCTATGTATGTCCATTGTGTGCATACTTAGTACATTGTTTACATTACATTTCACGCTATGTATGTTCATTTGATTACATACTTAGTGCATTGTTTTCACATGCTTACATTTTTGGTATGACATTTGGTTTGTTCAAATGGGACAATATACATTCATTAACATTGATCACGTCGTTCGTTAGTAGGTAGTGGTACCATAGGAATTGACAACTCCCGTTCCTGAACCCTAGGTTTGTTTGGGTGGAAGGAATGACCGAATTCGATAAACATAACACAGATAAACCTTTAATTTGTTTAAAGGACTATCACCACAGTCACAAGGCTTAGATGTATGTATTTTCACAATACCGCATAAATGTTTGTATCAGTATAGCATGCATTTGTTCCACAAAACATAACTTTGATTTAAACCATGTTTTACTTCAATACCTTGTTTTTGAGCATTTTACATATGGTTTAGTTGATATATTTCACTTACCATACATGATATTTTTGGGTACACATTACATGATCTACATTAAACATAAACATTTTGACATTGATATACACATTTAGTGGTTTACATTGGACATAGACATTTCGATATGGTTTACACATTAACACATGACAATTCATTTATACATAAACAATTTACATTGGTGGTTGATTTGAGTAAGTGATTTGAGTAACGAGGCGTGTGTAATATGATACAAGCATGGTGGATACGCCGCTGGTACTTCCTATATATAAGTGTTTGTATGACATTACATGACGTAGCGTTACTTAAATCATTTCAATATTTGACATATTACGTCTTACATAAACAACTTATTTTCACAAGACATTGATTTACAAAACAACTTATCTTATACAAACTCATTTTACTTGGTTATTCATTTAACCTTACATTATTCTCTTATTTATACATATCATCGCTTTTTGAATGATTTACAAAACAAAACAATTTAAAAGGTTCATGACTGACTTTTGTTAAACAACTTTTTCTAAACTTATAAGTCATGAATCCTCTTTTCACAAATCCTATGTATCTCACAGGCATTTTTATGCTGACGTACCTATTTTCACATGTGTTTTCAGGAGCTTTTGCGTAGGATGATGATCGTGACACTAGGGCGGACCTGTGCCTTAGAGACTAAAAATGAAGATAGACTAGTTTAATTATGTTATGAACTCTTTGTTTCCTGTTTAAGACAATATAACACTCTTGTTTAATAAATAAAATATAACTTTGTATGCCATGGTTGTGAAACAATAATTCTGTTACAACACTCCCCGACGTTTCCGCCGCGGTTGCATGTTATACGCGGTCGGGGTGTGACAGAAGAGTTGGTATCAGAGCCAATGGTTATAGGGAATTAGGTTATTAGTAATGCTTTGACCTAGACTATAACCTTTCTAGGATCCTAACACAAGTTATCTTGTGTTTAGATCTTAAAACATGCACATCACCTATCCTTAGGTGATTATCAAAACAAAAACCAAATTTTCCGAAATGAGTTTTGAAAAACAATCTTCTGTTTTTAAATGATTTTTTACAAGGTTTTGAATCCTCTATTGTAAGGTTTTGAACCCTCTGTTACAAGGTTTTGAACCCCTTTGAGTTTTCAAAATCTCGTCAAGGTTTTGGGTTTTAAATAATGTGAACACGTGCAAACTGGAAGGGTGAATGCCTGTACCCTGGGTTTTCTGTCTAAGGCTAGAGTGTTCGTACAAATCCACATAATCGGACCAGTCACTCTTACCTGGGAACTCTTGGGGTGAGTGTTCACTTATAGGCGAGCATGTCTTCGCGATGCATTATTTTTCACCCATTTACTTTGATTAGTCACTGTGTGTCGTTTGTTTGCTTTGTGATGAGGACAAATGACCACCATCTTTGCTATTGTCAATTTTTGTTTCATCTCATTCTTTTCATCCAATCATCTCACTCGTTTCCTTTCATGTTTTCCTCTTTTAGAATGCCTCCTCGACGCGAAAACCAGATAGCGACTGCCGAACTGGCAGAAATCATTGCGCAGCAGATGGCTGCTCAATTCCCAAACCTCTTTGCTCAATGGAACCAAGCCAACAATAACAACAATGCTCCATGCAAATTCAAGGATTTTAACTCGGCTAAACCACTCAAGTTTAGTGGTTCTGAGGGAGCGACTGGGCTTCTTCAATGGTTCGAGAGCATTGAGAATACTTTCCGCCACGTGCAGTGTCCTGACAATCGCAAGGTCGAGTTTTCATCGAGTGTGTTTCAGAAGAGGGCTCTCACATGGTGGAACGGGGTTATGAGAGACCGTGGTGCAGAAGTTGCTCTAGCACAAACTTGGGCTGAACTTAGGGCCCTTATGATGAGGGAGTTCTGTCCTGGTCATGAACAGCGAGCTTTGGAGAAAGAGTTTGATGACTTGAAACAAGACAGTGGCGAGCACAGGGCGTATACGGACAGGTTTGAGGAGCTGAGTTTGCTATGCCCAACGATGGTCACCCCACTCGACAAGGCTATCGAAAGATACATCGAAAGATACATCGATGGTCTACCTGACTCAGTACAAGACATCATTACTAGTAGTAACCCTGCCACACTCCGTCAGGCTATCGAGTTAGCAGCGACATTGACTGAGTCACAGATTCGGAAGAATAAGTTACACAGGAAGGGTGACAAGGGCAAGAAACAGTCGTCTGACAAGGAAGATAGCAAGAAAGGTCAAAACAAGAATGGAAGGAATTCTGGTTCTTCGAGAGGGTCAAGGAAGCGTAAGGCTTCCCAAAATTTTCCTGTCACTGCCCAAGTTAACCAGGAAGCTCCCAACCAACCCGCACAGCCTCCAGCGAAGAAGCCCTATTCAGGGAATGCACCTTTGTGCAATAGATGCAACAGTCACCATCAGCCGCAACATCCGTGTCGTTTCTGTAATAACTGTGGGAAGTCGGGTCATCTTGCCAATATTTATCGGTTTGCTCAGAATCGGGCAGTTCAGAACCCGGCTCAACAAGTTGCTCAACCTCCTGCTCAGCAACAAGGTCAAGCTGCACGACCACACTACCCGCCAGGTTCTTGTTACAACTGTGGGGATCTGACCCACTACCGTAACCAGTGCCCAAGATTGGTGAATGCGAATCAGAATCAGGCTCAGGCTCGAGGGCGAGTCTTCAACATGAATGCACAAGAGGCACAGGCAGACAATGAAGTGGTGAACGGTACGTTCTTTATTAATAATCAGCCTGCATCTGTTCTTTTTTATTCGGGTGCCGATAAGAGTTTTGTGTCATTATCTTTCGAGCCATTACTTCGCGTGTCTAGAACGAAACTAGGTAAACCTTTGACAGTAGAGGTTGCTAGTGGTGAACCCATTATTCTTGATTTTGTTCTTCGCAACTGCCAGTTGAACCTTAACGATCATCTTTTTCCTATTGACCTCACGCCTATGCAACTTGGAAGCTTCGATGTTATTGTGGGTATGGATTGGTTAGCCAAGCATCGCGCAGAGGTAGTTTGTTTTGAGAAGATTGTTCGTGTACCGCTTTCGACAGGCAAGATCCTACAAGTTCATGGTGAGAAACCTGCTGGTGGTCTCAAACTCATGTCTTGTTTTAAAGCTCGGAAGTATCTGTGAAAGAATTATGTGGCCTTCTTGGCACATGTCACAGCAGATAAAGGCAAAGGTAAGTCTATCCAAGATATTCCCGTTGTTCGGGATTATTCTGAAGTATTCCCTGAAGATTTACCTGGTCTACCCCCAGCACGCCAAGTCGAGTTCCGTATTGATCTCGTGCCTGGTGCAAATCCCATTGCCAGATCTCCATATCGTCTTGCACCGTCTGAGATGCAAGAGTTGTCTAAGCAGCTTCAGGAACTCTCTGACAAAGGTTTTATCCGTCCTAGCTTTTCACCTTGGGGTGCTCCCGTTCTTTTTGTCAAGAAGAAGGATGGATCTTTTAGGATGTGTATCAATTATCGTGAGCTTAACAAGCTTACTATCAAGAATCGATATCCCCTACCTCGCATCGATGATCTCTTTGATCAGTTACAGGGCGCTTCTTATTTTTCGAAGATTGATCTGCGTTCCGGGTATCATCAACTTCGTGTGCATGAAGAAGATATTCCCAAGACAGCTTTCCGCACTCGTTATGGGCATTATGAATTCACAGTCATGCCATTCGGTTTGACTAATGCTCCTGCTGTTTTCATGGACTTAATGAATAGGGTCTGCAAGCCTTATTTGGATCAGTTCGTCATTGTTTTTATAGATGACATCTTGATATACTCTAAGACGCGAGCTGATCACGAGCAACATCTTCGTCTTACTCTGGAACTCCTAAAGAAAGAGCAACTTTTCGCCAAATTCTCCAAGTGTGAATTCTGGCTTAAAGAAGTTCAATTCTTAGGACATATTATCAACGAACGAGGTATTCATGTAGATCCCTCCAAGATCAGTGCGATCAAGGATTGGGATACGCCTACTACTCCTACTGAGGATCATTCTTTTCTTGGTCTTGCGGGTTATTACCGCCGCTTCATTTAAAACTTCTCAAAGATTGCAGTTCCTCTAACTGCTCTAACTCAGAAGAACAAACCCTTTAATTGGGGAGTCAAACAAGAGAAAGCGTTTCTGACTTTGAAACAAAAACTTTGCGACGCGCCTGTTCTAAATTTTCCTGAGGGCAATGATGATTTCGTCGTTTATTGCGATGCATCTAAATTGGGTCTTGGCTGTGTTCTGATGCAAAGGAACAAAGTTATAGCATATGCATCGAGGCAGTTGAAGATACATGAGAAAAACTACACCACTCATGATCTTGAGTTGGGTGCAATTGTCTTCGCTCTTAAGATCTGGAGACACTATTTGTACGGTACAAAATGTGTGGTTTTCACGGACCACAAAAGTCTTCAGCATATCTTCAACCAGAAAGAACTCAACATGAGGCAACGACGTTGGGTTGAGCTTCTAAACGACTATGACTGCGAAATTCGCTACCATCCTGGTAAGGCGAATGTCGTAGCCGATGCATTGAGTCATAAGGAACGTACTAAGCTTCATTGTATTCGTGTTCAATCTGTTATTCAAGCTCGATCCGATATCCAAGCACGCATTTCTCAGGCTCAACAATCTTGTGTTTCACAAGGTTTGATGGATAAGGAATTTCCCTATCACATAACACCTGATCTCGAACTGAAGGACAATGGATCGTATTACTTCATGGACCATTTATGGGTCCCAAGCCAAGATAACCTTCGCACCTTGCTTATGGATGAAGCCCATAAGTCTCGTTATTCTGTTCATCCTGGCTCAGATAAGATGTATAAGGATCTTCGTATTCAGTATTGGTGGCCTGGTATGAAGAAAGACATTGCCTTATATGTATCAAAATGCCTTACATGTCTTAAGGTTAAGGCTGAACATCAGCGTCCTTCTGGTTTATTGGTGCAACCAGAGATACCAGTTTGGAAATGGGAAAGCATTACTATGGATCTCATTACTAAACTTTCGCGCACAAAGAAAGGTCATGATGCCATCTGGGTAGTTGTTGATCGTCTTACTAAGTCAGCGCATTTCTTGCCAATCCGTGAGGATTTTCCTGCTGACAAACTTGCTAAAATCTATGTGGATGAAATTGTAGCTAGACATGGTGTTCCTTTGAACATCATTTCTGACAGAGATGCTCGTTTCACTTCTCATTTTTGGAGAACCATGCAATCTGCTATGGGGACCCAACTTAATCTGAGCACAGCTTATCATCCACAAATGGATGGTCAATCTGAAAGAACAATCCAGACTCTGGAGGATATGCTTAGAGCTTGTGTGATCGATTTTGGTGGTAGTTGGGATTCACATCTTCCGTTGATCGAATTCTCCTACAACAACAGTTATCACACCAGCATCAAAATGGCTCCTTTCGAAGCTCTCTATGGTCGAAAATGTCGTTCACCAGTCTGCTGGAATGAGATCGGCGAGGCTCAGCTTACTGGACCTGCCCTCATTTTAGAGACAACTGATAAGATTAAGAAAGTTCGTGATAACCTTCAGACAGCTAGAAGCCGTCAAAAGAGTTATGCGGACCCAAAACGCAAACCCTTGGAATTTCAAGTCGGTGATCGAGTATTACTTAAGGTCTCACCTTGGAAAGGTGTGATCAGATTTGGAAAGAAACGAAAACTTGCACCTAGATACGTTGGACCATTCAAGATCGTCGAAAGAATCGGTAAGGTAGCCTACAGACTTGAGTTACCTCCTGAACTTGGAAATGTTCATCCAACTTTTCACGTGTCCAATCTCAAGAGGTGTTTAGCTGATGAGAACCTCCACATACCGCTTTACAAAATTCGTGTTGACAAAACACTGAAATTTGTTGAGAAGCCAGTGGAAATCATGGAACGTGAAGTCAAGTGGCTCAAACGCAAGCGCATTCCTTTGGTCAAAGTTCGCTGGGAAGCTAAACGTGGACCCAAGTTTACTTGGGAACGCGAAGATCAAATGAAGGCAAAATATCCGCATCTTTTTCCACAAGTTTCCTCTAAATAAATTTCGGGACGAAATTTCCACAAGTAGGGGAGACTGTAACATCTGTGCTTGTAATCATTGTGAACAGTTCAATTATCAATAAAACAATGTTATTTGATCCCAATGTTTGTTTGATTATGTTTTACATTTTTCATGTTTTGATTTTTATTCAATTTCAAACTCTATATCGCTTTCTGGAGAGTTATACGCAAACTGGTGCGTAAACGTAATCAGTTTAATGCGAAAAATACTCCGGAACATCAACATATACTTAACATACCTTAAATAACCTTTACATAACTTAGAAATAAGTTTTGAAGGCTTTGGTATGGCAAAAACAAGTTAATTCGCCTACAGGGACTAAATTTGACAAACTACGAAAGTATGCCAATTTGAACTGTAACCGACATTCCGAAACATGACCATAAGTTAAACACACCTTAAATATCCTTTATATAGCTTAGAAATAGGCTTTGAGGGGTTCGGTGTGCTAAAATAAACTTTTGGGTCATTCAGGGACTAAAAGCGTCAAAAAGTGCACAAGTTTGCACTTTCGCGCATAACTTACGTTCTGAATACATCCGGACATCCAAAAATTTATGTAAGCACTAAAACATTTTATTTTAGTGTTTGGCATAAGAAAAATCCATTCGTCGCGCAATTTGGATCGTTTTTCGCGCTTATGCGCATTCCGTCGTAATTAAGCGAACATCGCAACCGTACGGCTAAACGAACCGACATCCGAGATATTTTTGAGCACATTTTAAGTTCCCTATACTTTAACTTCATTTTAGAGCTTTGAAATGGGGTTAACGGGCCTTAAACATGTCAGAAATAGCTCAAATGCATAACAGGGACCAAAACTGACAATTCTGTAAAGTTGTTGGCTTACGGACCTCAACACTGTGAGTGTTACGGTCCGTAAGCAGTCTCCAGATAGCAGAATTGCAGAAACACTGGATCTGGTCCATTCCTCTTGTTGCACATGGTTTTGGGGAAATCTATGGGCTCAAATGGTTTTAGAAAACCAGGGTTTGTAGGTGTATGGCCAAGATCAAATCACGGTTTCCAAGAAACGATCTTAACGGCTCTATGAATCCTATAAATACCCCCTTGCCTTCATTTTCAAAACCCACAATAATCTTGATTTGAGAAGCTCTAAGTTGAAACCATTGTTTCATACCTGAGCTACTTGGATCAAGATTAGCATTCGGGGACCCTTTGTAAGTGTTCCTTCGTTCTTTTATTGCTTTTCGAGTCCGAAAGTCAAACTTTGTTTGACTTTCTGCATTGACCAGTTTATGGTCAATGCGAAGTTCGTTTGAACTTCGCAACGTGATTGTAATCACGATGGTTATAGTCCCTTGGGACTATGCCTACTGATTACCACGTTGTCTAGGGTCGTAAGGGTAAGCGATCTGATAAATCGCTTATACCTTCGAACCCGACCCATTTGGTCGATCGTTAGGATCCAACCAAATACATTAGGTGACCATAGTAGGTAGGGAATAACCTTCCGAGGTTATACCTTATGGTCACGACGTTTAAGTAGTTGTATGATAGGTAGTTTATATGCCTTAGGTAAATTACCAAAATACCCCTTTGATGCCAAAATTCATTATAAACATATGTGACATAACTTTTTACATCTAAACTGATTTGGCGACAATATTAGGCATGTTAAGGCATATTCTACTTGTCATAGGACTAGTTAGGCGGTCCGAACGCGTTTCACGCGAACGACACGTTCAAGTAGCATAAGCTACCTAAACGGGTCGTAATGGGTCGTAAGCACTTATGTTAGGTTTCATTTAGTATGTAGGCTTTGTTAAACCATATATCATGAGTCTCCATACTCGTTTGGTTTACGAACCCTCATTCTATCCGATCCTCCGATTTAGGTCCGGTTTATTAACATAGTTACCTATATTAGGTGCCGTTTGATATCCGCGATCTCTAGCATTGTTTGGTTGTTACTCAAGGACTACTAAGCAATCTCAAGTGAGTACATAGACCCCTCTTTTACTGTTTTCCAAACATTTTGGGGTGAAACACATGTGCCTACTTGTTACTTTCGTGCCTTTCATGTTTTCATATCATATGCTTGTTATGTTCATTAATACATTATAGTACATGATTTCATTACATTTTATGCTATGTATGTCCATTGTGTGCATACTTAGTACATCGTTTCACATTACATTTCATGCTATGTATGTCCATTGTGTGCATACTTAGTACATTGTTTTACATTACATTTCATGCTATGTATGTCCATTGTGTGCATACTTAGTACATTGTTTACATTACATTTCACGCTATGTATGTTCATTTGATTACATACTTAGTGCATTGTTCTTACATGCTTACATTTTTGGTTTGACATTTGGTTTGTTCAAATGGGACAATATACATTCATTAACATTGATCACGCCGTTCGTTAGTAGGTAGTGGTACCATAGGAATTGACAACTCCCGTTCCTGAACCCTAGGTTTGTTTGGGTGGAAGGAATGACCGAATTCGATAAACATAACACAGATAAACCTTTAATTTGTTTAAAGGACTATCACCATAGTCACAAGGCTTGGATGTATGCATTTTCACAATACCGCATAAATGTTTGTATCAGTATAACATGCATTTGTTCCACAAAACATAACTTTGATTTAAACCATGTTTTACTTCAATACCTTGTTTTTGAGCATTTTACATATGGTTTAGTTGATATATTTCACTTACCATACATGATATTTTTGGGGTACACATTACATGATCTACATTAAACATAAACATTTTGACATTGATATACACATTTAGTGGTTTACATTGGACATAGACATTTCGATATGGTTTACACATTAACACATGACAATTCATTTATACATAAACAATTTACATTGGTGGTTGATTTGAGTAAGTGATTTGAGTAACGAGGCGTGTGTAATATGATACAAGCATGGTGGATACGCCGCTGGTACTTCCTATATATAAGTGTTTGTATGACATTACATGACGTAGCGTTACTTAAATCATTTCAATATTTGACATATTTTTTTTGGGTAAAGGGTTACCCCGGTGATTCTATTATAGACAACCGCCAAATAAGTACAAGTAGTGAGGATGAGTTCCCCACTAGTTCATATACAGGACATGCCCCATATATGTAAGCAAAAAAACAAACCAACCAAGTTACCACCTCAATCTAGCCTACTACAATCAATATTTGACATATTACGTCTTACATAAACAACTTATTTTCACAAGACATTGATTTACAAAACAACTTATCTTATACAAACTCATTTTACTTGGTTATTCATTTAACCTTACATTATTCTCTTATTTATACATATCATCGCTTTTTGAATGATTTACAAAACAAAACAATTTACAAGGTTCATGACTGACTTTTGTTAAACAACTTTTTCTAAACTTATAAGTCATGAATCCTCTTTTCACAAATCTTATGTATCTCACAGGCATTTTTATGCTGACGTACCTATTTTCACATGTGTTTTCAGGAGCTTTTGCGTAGGATGATGATCGTGACACTAGGGCGGACCTGTGCCTTAGAGACTAAAAATGAAGATAGACTAGTTTAATTATGTTATGAACTCTTTGTTTCCTGTTTAAGACAATATAACACTCTTGTTTAATAAATAAAATATAACTTTGTATGCCATGGTTGTGAAACAATAATTCTGTTACAACACTCCCCGACGTTTCCGCCGCGGTTGCATGTTATACGCGGTCGGGGTGTGACAAGTGTGTGGACCGGAAACGTGTGGGCTTACATGGTGGACCAGGTATTGGGACGGGTAGTACGCTGGTTAGTGACCCGCGGTTGTGATTTGGACTTCAGAATGGGTTGGGTTATTATGTTGGGCCGGGTAAAATAAGTGAGTAACAATTGGGCTACACGTTAACTGATTTGGATCTTATTCTCTTATGATTGGCAAACTAGTTACATGTGATAAAATAAAACATGCGTGTACGGCCCTAACTTGCAATGTGAATGCGTGTCTTGATTGATACCTGCTACAACTTGTGTGCTGATACGAACCATGCTTGCTATGACATACGTGGTACTACATGTTTGGTTGTTTATTGCTTGTGCAATACGTGTGACTAGATACGTGAATTGTGAATTCATGAAACTGACTGTCTCTGGTAACCACGATAGGATTTGATTAATCAACTGTTTAACGAGCATTTAATCTAACCGAGCAAACCGAAGGTGAGTTCACTACTTTGAGCATGCGTCCCGGTGGTTGGGACAGTCAGTGGGTATCTCGGGGAGGGATAAGTCTTTTGGGTAAAACTATGATGTTGGATAATATTCTCACTCTCTATCTCTTAAGTCCCATCTTTTGCTATCAGGGGTGGTAGCGGGGTATTAGTTGGTAGCGCTACTTAGGTTTGGTACCCTCACCCAGTTCCTGAGAGAGGGCGGGTGTGAACTAATAACCCAGTCGGGCCCAGTGCTTTGATAGGAGCACTGGGGAACGGGCAAAACATACACCAGGAGCCGTCTTGTTCAGTATCGAGATATTATCAACATTGCTTTCGTATTTGTTAAACAAACTGGACTAAATACTTGGTAACTAACGTTTTATTAAACTTTGAACTCGCCAGCTTTGTCTGATACACTTGTTGCATGCTCGCAGGTCGTTAGGTTTCTTGGGTTTGGATACTTGCTGTCTGGAGTAGCGGAAGTGGTCATGGGTCGATTGGAGAGATTGATTTGATTGGATTCTTGATACTATACCTTGGTTTTAAACAGTCTAACTTTAGTTTGTTATTTGCTTCCACTGAACGTATTGGTTTTCGTATAAACTTGTTGAAGTTATTTTATTAATGATTGGGAACTTTATTTTGAAACTTGTGTGGGCTCAATGTAATTAGTGGCTCATTGTCGGCATGTCACACGCCCATCAGGGACACTCCCTAGGTGGTATTTTGGGGGTGTGACAATCTTATTCCCCTTAGCTAACAAACCATTCAGCGAAACTTCATGCAGAACATTACTGAGTATCCAAGAAACGATGTTTGCCATCGTTGATTTTTCTAACTTTTTAGCGTTTTACAGTGAGTGGTATCTATGAAACATTGTGTTTGTGTTTTTTTTTTTTTTTGGTGTGATTAACGGAAGGTGCTGAGACGTTTCTCTTTATAGGATGTTTTTGGCGCGTAGTTTAGGCGGGATATTATTATAACAATAAATGCAATTAACAAAGTATCCGGTTTTGCTCAGCTTTATCTATTAAGTCTGTAAGGCTTGGCGTTTATATATTATGGCGTTTTACGTTTTATGGCATTTTTGTAGGCTAAGACCTTAACTAAAACACAGAAAAAACTACGCTGTAATAAAATTGGCGTTTTGTATTTACTTGGCGTTTTATGTATGAAATGATGTTTACCCTTTTTACCCTTAATGAAGCGCGTCCACGTAATAAAATTGATGTTATTTACGAAAATGCCACCGCGCCAATCTAGCCCATAGATTGTTTTGATCGGACGATCCATAAGTGTTCTCACTGTTCTCACACTTTTCACCGTTTCCCTAAATCCTGACCCTATATATATATACATATATATGTATATATATATATGTATATATATAGGATTAGGTTCAAAGGTGAACAAAATCCTAAGAGTGAACTGCGTGAACTGATCTGGGCCCTTGATTGTTATGATCTTGAGATTTAAATGAGTGGCATGATGGTAATTATTTGGTTAATTTTTTCCATTTAATTAAATACAAAAGGGTATATGTGTAATTACACAATCAAAAAATTCAATAAGGAAACCTAAATTGTTTCCATTAAATTAAAATCTCATCAAATTCTGTTTCATCATCTGTTTGCAAAAGGGCGAAAGAAGTAGACACCAAATTCTGTTATCCATCAACTCCATAATCAACTCTCATAATTCATTTCAAATCACCCAATCAAT
Organism: Helianthus tuberosus; assembly: GCA_030545235.1. Lineage (NCBI taxonomy): Eukaryota > Viridiplantae > Streptophyta > Magnoliopsida > Asterales > Asteraceae > Helianthus > Helianthus tuberosus. The sequence goes on along the minus strand of CM060396.1, from coordinate 120,379,841 downwards.
ATCTTCAATCTTCTATACAATTCATTCGTTCGTTGATTTGAATATGATTTTCTACCTTTTTTTCGAGAATTCAACAGCCATGGTTTACCATTCAACCGCCAACGCTTCGATCTCAACCGTCGGTTCAAATATGAAGGAATATGTGAAGAAAAAGTGGGTACATTTGTCATTTATATTATCATATTTAATTATTTTGTAGATCGATTGTTACGAGGGAAACGTGTTGGTTTTTTCCTTTAGGATGTTTTTGTTGTGATTTTTAAACAAATTTTTTATTTGTTTATTTATTTTTATTGAAGGTGAATAGGAGTGATAAATTGAATCAGTGCAAGCTTTCGTCACGTACAGTGGCTTTCACAAGGTGATTTTTTTTCTTCTAATTTTATGAGATTTTTTTTTTTTTGTATTTTTATGGTTTTTTTATTTGATTTATTGTTACTTGCATGTGTTTATATAAGTGTGTTGTTTATCAGTGAAGAAAAAGGGGTTTAAGGAAGAAAATAAAGGTGTTGATCGGTTGTTAATTCTAGTGGTGAAGAGAATGATAGTTTGATAAATTGTTACTATGATTGTGAGCCTCCATCCAACAGTTTTGTTGGTCATACTCCATCCAACATTTGTCATTTATGTTATCGTATTTAATTGTTTTGTAGATTGATTGTTACGAGGGAAACGTGTTGGTTTTTTTCTTTAGGATGTTTTTGTTGTGATTTTTAATAGAATTTTTTTATTTGTTTATTTCTTTTTTTTATTTGTTTTAATCCCTTTTAGCTTTGATACCTTGTGGGTTAGCGTTAATTTTGCAACCGGTAACTTTTTTTTGTTTTACTGATTTGCTAGACTATTAGGGGTCCGATTTAAGTTTTTTGGATCCTGTATTCTGATTTTGCTCTGTTTTTAATGCGATGTACACATGTGTATTATGATTTTTGCTCTGTTTTTAATGCGATGTACACATGTGTATAGAGTCTGGTTTTTGTGATATCTGAGTTTTTTTTTGTGTATTGAATGTGTAAAGTTGTTGATGTACACTTGTGAATTATGCAAAGTATTAGTTTCTGAGTTTTTGGTTCAATTATTTGATTTTGCTCTGTTTTTAACGCGATGTACACATGTGTATTCTGATTTTGCTCTGTTTTTAATGTGATGTACACATGTGTATTCTGATTTTGCTCTAATTATAACCCAATGTACACATGTGTATAGCGTCTACTTTTGTGATATCTCATAATTTTTTGTGTATTGAATGTGTAAAGTTGTTGATGTACACTTGTGAATTATGCAAAGTATTAGTTGCTGAGTTTTTTTGTGCTATTATAGGAGATGTCGTTAACGAGAAAAGTGGAGATGGAAGGTCGATAAGGATGATTCACGTATGAGGTCGATAAGGATGATTCACCATAAAACGTGGTGAATAGTTGTAAAAGATTATGTTTTTTTGTTTTTTTGATTATGTTTGGTTTATTGTTTTTACGAAACTGAAACTTGTAATTAAATGTTTTTTTGTTTGGTTTGGAAAACATTATGGAACTTGTAATTTGTTAAATATAAAATAGTTTTACAGGTATTGTTTCTATGTATGTGTTATGTAGCTAATTACACATATGTACGATACTGAGTACACATGTGTACTGTTCTATTTATATCCAAGTACACATGTGTATTCCGTTGAAATATTAACGTTACGTGGATCTTAAAAATCAAAATTTGAACTCTGGTGATGAAATCTGAAATAAAAATTAAAATTGAAATATGGTGATTTGTTGTTTGTTTTGATAATTAACTTATTAATAAATAAAACATAATGTGGATAGTGAATTTAAATTAGTAAAGATGTAACTTAATTCAATTATTAAAATAATGATTTAAATCTATTTTTTTATATAATTACAATCCTATCATTAACAACTAAAAAGGAAATCAAGGGTCAAGATCTGTTCATGCAGTTCACTCTTGGGAGGTTGTTCACGCTGGAACCCTACCCTATATATATATATAGGTAAATAGTACTGTACAATATTGCTTATCGTACATTACGTACGCTTCAATCTCAGCCGTCAGATCATCTTCCCGCATTTTAAAATCGCATGTTGTTTTTTTATAACAATTTCGCATGTGATGATTTTTGATGAATTCGCATGTTGTTTTTTTGTACCAATTTCGCATGTGATAATTTTGATGAAATAGCATGTTGTTTTTTTATAACAATTTCGCATGTGATAATTTTTGATGAATTCGCATGTTGTTTTTTTGTACCAATTTCGCATGTGATAATTTTGATGAAATAGCATGTTGTTTTTTTTGTAACAATTTCGCATGTGGTACAAAAAAACAACATGCGAATTCAATGCGGGAAGATGATCGGACGGCTGAGATTGTAGCGTACGTAATGTACGATAAGGGCATTTGTATGATAACCGGCCTATATATATATATATATATATATGAGTATTAACGATGATGCTAACCAGGTTGTTTTTGAGAATGAAATGAAATGTAGGTCCATTATTGTTGACTCATTGAAGGTTAGACACCGAGATGAAATGATTGAACTCAGAAAGATAACCAAATGGAATGTATATGAGAATAGAACGTCACGTGATCCTATAACTATGAATCTTAGATTACATATAATGTCACCAAGTACTAATGATGTGAATGTATTTGGTGACTGCAGGTTGTACAAAATTATATATCATCTTCATGAAGTGTAAGCGGTTGAAGATCGAGTCATATCATAGATTGTATGGTAATATGTGGGTATGTAACTTAGTAAATGTAGGTCATGTTTTTTTTTCTTAAATGAGAACGAAGAATGTGTTCATTGTAAAGAGTCATTTTAAAATGGACATTTAAGTATGCCAGAACGTTTATAACGAAAATTTTTTTAAGGTTCATATTTTTCCGCTGCCTCTTTTTGGTTAAAACATGCAAGGGTCTTACACGAAACTAGGTGATGATTTGTGTTTAATGCATGCAACCAATAATATATACAAAACAAAAAGTGAATTAGAAAAGAAGTTTTGCATTAGATTCTTGTAGTTTAAGTTTCACCATTTATGTGCAACAAACAACATTCTTCCCTAACAGTCACTATTTGTCTTTTGTTATACCTATTTAGGTACTTATTTGCTAACTTTTAATACAATTATATTGTTATAGGTTGATTGGTTGGTTTTTGGACTTTATAAAATATGACCAACTATTATTTCAACATAGAAAAAACTATGTTATTTGTCTTTTGTTATACCTACCTACTTAGATACTTATTTGCTAACTTTTAATACAATTATATTGTTATAGGTTGGTTTTTGGGCTTTTATAAATATGACCAACTATTGTTTCAACATAGAAAAAACTATGTTATGTAATGAAACATATGTCATACTCTCATACATTCAACCAAATATATGTTATACTCTGGAAAAAATAACCAAATTGAAGGATTTCATAAATGATTCTTTCCATTCTACTTCACAAAATAAACTAATTTTTTTCACTCCGTTAATCCTCAAACATCACAAAAGTTAAAATTAGATTATAAGAAAGGGTACGACCTCTTATCAAACGATCTTGACTCTTAACCCGGGCCGTTTACATAGAACAAAGGTCAAAGTTCTTTAAAGGAATCCTTTGATCTATGAAAGTCCTTTTACTATGACGATTAACATTTTATACATGTTTTTTTCTAAATGAGTGTCTATTCACTTGGTATACATAAGAAGTTTTCCCCGAAAACATGTACATTCGCTTCTTGCCTATAAAGAGAAGAACACCGTTATGACATTGTGATTATGAATGTGGTACTTTGGCTCTACTGTTATTTGTGTGAGGTAGTTAAGTAACACAAACTGATATCATTTTTTCTAAAGACAAATGATCTTCTTACTCTACTTTACCCCAATTATCATAAACTACCCTTTGCCTATGTCTGAACCTGTGACATCCCCTCCAAGAAACATGTGCTATATCAACTATCAAAAGAATCTCATGTATAGTTGTCAATAAAATTTATCTTGCCATCCTCTTTATTTTATTCATATTTAACGTCCTCAATATGTTCGCCATTGTATTCCATTTTAAGCATAACAATATGTATGAATGTGTGCACACCCTACATATTTCTTTGTTATTCTTTACAAGTAGCTTGTATATACGATTACACTTAATGCAACTAACATAAGATACAATCCAATCACACATCTTTAGACAAAAACACATGAATTGATATACTCAGTGTTTAATATGATCAAACCCTTCCAATATAAAAGAAGCATTTTATTAATTACCATCCAACATTAACGGGGTGTTTGTTTTTTATAAAAAGCTCTTCTTGACCTTTTATGTCTGCCCCACGTAGACCACGCGTAGACGTTTGAGTTTGCAGTGTGTTTATTTTCTCGAAGTGATTAACCCACATCTTCTTACCTCTTCTCCATTCTTTCTTTTTGCTAGATACCACAAACACAAAAAAACCCTAGCTCCTTCTCCACCTTCTCCCTTCTCCATCTCCTCCACCCCAGCCATCGCAGCTGCTACTCCTCTTCCTCCACGCCGCCGCTGCTGCCCCTCCTCCCTCCACGCCACCGCCGCCCCTCCTCTGCCGCCGCTCCTCCTCTTCCTCCTTCTACCCCGCCGCTGCTGCTCCTCCTCCTTTAGCCAAGAGTCCACGATTGTTCCGGGCTTTGCCGAGTGCCATTACGACAATTCCCTTCCCCTTTCTTTTTCTGTGATGTTTTTCTTTTTCTTTCTGGCTTTACACATGTTAAAATAAGATCAAAGGGAACACTGAATTCTTGTATGGGAAAAATGGAAGTCACAAAATATGATCACTGATTTTTTTATTTAACCTTTTTCTATGAACGGCGACTAATATTGAAAATAAAGTCAACCAGAAGCTGAGCAATTATAAGAGAAATAGAATTAAAAAAAAAAAAGAAGAATATACATAGATCAACTGGAAAGTAGACAAAAGTACAAAACCACTTGAAAAAAATTGGTTGTTAAATACTGATTATAATTGTTGCTTTTGATTATGTTAATTTGGGTGTTTAAATTCCGATTTTTGTTGTTTAATGTTAGTTCATAAGTTAATTGTTTATTTTTTTTGTTTAATGTTAGTTATAAGTTAATTATCAATGTTTATATTCTGATTTTGCTTATGATTATGTTAATTTTTTGTGTTTGTTATGGAATATAAATGTTTCATCTTCATAATTTGTTTGATTAGAGTTTTTGTTTGTTTGATTGCAGAAGTTAAAAAACAAATAGTCTTCTTCTTATAGATTGCAGATATTTGGTCCACCTTTTGTGCTACAGATGTGATCCGCAAACTACAAACGTTTTACCTCTGAAAAAAACAAACAACACCTAAATCATGTAAAACCACTCCTCAACATCCTTGACAGTGAAAAGTAATCAATACATTCACATCATCTTTCCACCACAAAATCTTTGCATATCCTCCATTGGTAGAAAAAAACTTAATACCATTAAAAAAACTTATAATCATATTTTGTGAAGTTAATACACATTTAATTTACAAGGCTGTAAATACAATATCAAAATCAAAATGCAAATTTTTATCATTATAATAATATTAATATATTAATATTATTACCATGCCGTACAAAGTTTCAACCCCATTTCTCTACACTTCATAAGTCGCTTGGGGGTTGAAAACTTGAAATACATCTCTTCTTGCTTATGAACATCGTGCACAAATCTGACTAATTCAAGGTACAATTACTGCAATCTGTCATTAGGTTTCGGTTAATTGATGCTAAAATTCAATCGAATTGATCTCTAACGATGCAATTGCGGTTTCGTATGATCGGAATTGGTTGTTTCAACGAACGATGCTTTGATTCGTGTTGAATATATTAGTGTAGCTTGTTTCTAGCTTCCGAATTGTTGAGTTTGTCGGTGTTGAGTTTAGGTTTTTGGATGATTGAAGTTGCGGTTATAATGTGTTCGTTTTTTACGTTTTGTTGGTGAATTATGGTTTGTAGTTGGTTAATGAGATGTGGATGTTTGGTAGGGTTTGGTGTGTCGTGTAATGGAATGCGAATATAGAATGTTGACTGATCACAGTTGGTTGATTTCCTTACAATGAGCTTAGTTTTGTTATTGATGTTAGATTGATTATTGCATTAGTGATTGTGTTTTTGTTACACATTCTGAAGTTACCAATTAGCGTTTTTCTATTTGTAGCATTTTCCTTAGAAATCTATCTGGTCTAAGCCAAAGATATGCAACGTGCGCGTTTATTTACAAATAACTTTGGAGAATATTCCAACACACAATAGATTTTAGTAATAAGTATTTTAGTGCATGCGCTTGTATCATCTTGTGAGATGCCTTGTGTTACTTTTATGATGTCTTGACTGAAAAGGAAATCTTTGTTATTATGGTTTGGCTAAAGGTCTTATGTTGCTGTTGTTCTGTTTATTTTTACTAGGGAAACGGGAAGTTGGATCTTCATACATCTGTAGTATATGATTAGGCATTATTACTTGGAAGTCTGGACTTGTCGCATTTTTGTTATGAAACATATTTTTGCTAGAAGTCGACAGGATAAAAAATGAATTTACAAGCTCTAATGGCAGGACAGTACCCGAGGCAGGTTACCAGTCAGGCTGGGACTTCAATGTCTGCCATGCCACAACAGCAGAATATGATGCAGAACTCTGAAGGTCCCCATGCTTTACTTAATATGGAGTCTGCACGGCAGTTTATACGAGATAAGATGTAAGTTCTTTTTCACATGTGTTTGTATGGCAAGGATGCTGTGTATGCATATATGTAATTATGTATGTGTTTTTGACTTTGTGTGTTACAAACATGTTTACTATCATAATGGATGTTTGAAATTTTCTTTTGGGGACTGCATTTAGTGATCACATGGCGGTGTTGAATGTGGGTAAAATGCCTACCTAAAATGTGCGTTTGTTGCTATAGTAGTAATTTGATGTAGCTATATCAAGTCTACGCTCACTAAGTTTTTTGTTGAACCTTATTTGCAGTCTATTAGCCAACATTCTATTTATTATATTTGTGGGCCTTCTTCGTTTATGTTAGATATAAGTTCATACCATAATCACTTCCATGATGTGTCAGTGATTGTCACATAACGTTATGAAATGCTTCTATAATTAACTTTCCTTTTTCTTCTTTATTTGTTCCCCTTCCTTTTTCGGTACTATTGCTCCTGCTTGCTTGTAATATCACTTCTCATCTATAAGCATTGTGCTGATTTTGTTCTCTATCATGCCTATACATACCTAAATCATGGCCTTAGATATTGTTTCGTTCATGTTTTTATTCTCTTTATGTATTCTTATGACTACTTTTCTTCTTTTAGCGCTGAGTTGATTTGTCATAATCTGATAATTCTATTTTTATTCCAGTAAAGTGCTTCATGAATTAGTGTTCCAGTATGACTGATGCTTTATATTTATTAAATCTTGATGACAAGTCTTAATATTTGTTTGTTAGATTTAATTACATCATGCTGCGACAAACTCGGGAGATGCCCCCAAAGGTCATGGATATTGCTAGACGCTTGGAAGAAGGCTTATTCAAAATTGCTGCAACAAAGGTTGTTTTTTCAGGAAATGTTTTACTTGCTGCATCCATATTCTATCATTTAACAATTAAACTCTTTTTTTTTTTTATTTAGGAGGACTATTTAAATTTAGACACATTGGAAAGTCGTTTACATGCTCTGATCAAACGTCCCCCCCAGAATCAACGATATCAGCAACAAAATAGTGCTAATGTTGCAATGGGACGAATGATTCCAACTCCTGGAAGTAATTTAATGGCTCCATCATCTGCTAATCATGGTAATAGCATGATGTCATCAGTTGTCAATCAAGGAAGCGTTTCTATGAATACCCTTGGGTCTTCCAGAAGCATGCACACTGATGGTATTTATCCTCTTACTAGTTACTTGTTCATATTATGAACTTGTATAAGAAAGCTGACAACCAATTTTTGTGTAATTTTAGGTGGAATTTCATCAACAGGTGGACAAAGAACGATGCCTACTCCTGGATTTAATAACAGCACAAGTAACCAATCATATGTGAAACTAGAGTCATCTAATAATGTTTCTGGGATTTCGAGTGTTGACTCAACGATGGTATCTCAGCCATTGCAACAGAAGCATATGGGTGGGGGGATCAGGTCTACTTTGACTCAAAAATCTTATGGGTATTCGAATGGGTCATCAAATGGTAATTTAGGGATGATGGGTAATAGTTTCGGAAACTCTGAAGGATTTTTGACAGATCCTCATTATGGAAACTCTCCCAAACCAGTGCCACAATATTTTGATCAACAAGGACATATCTCTCAGGGTATGCCTTCTCAACACACACATATCTGTCGGGTGGGTTGGTACTTGGTACGTGTATATATAGGTAGTTTTCAGTGCCCGTCAAACTGGGTTTAATCGAAACACTTTTTGTCCAATTTTCTTATATGATTACAAGAATATACTTTAACAGTTATAATCTAGTTTTGCGAATACAATGATTTAGGAGGTTTGCTTACTAACAACACACACCGAGTAACTTTTGATCCATTTGACAAATTTCCTTTTTAAATATATCTTTTTGATCTTTCCCGTGTGACATATTAAAGATAAAAGCATAACCTGATACAACACACTAACACTAATAAAATGGGTTGAAATGGCCATGTCTATTTATTTACCAGTCTAGTTACTGACCTGTTAATTGACAAAGTAGTTATGTTCATATGGTTAAATTTGTAGGTGAGGGATCAGGAAATTTATTCATCCCCACAACCTCTGGTACATCACCGATGAACACAAACTCAGTAAACTTATCAACATTACAAAGAACAAGCTATCCCTCGTTGGTCAAGCAGTCATACTTGCACAATTCTGGTCAGCCTGCAAGCATGAAATCAGAAGAGATGGACTTACGGTCTCAGCAACATCAACTTCGATCTCAAAGGCAACAGAATCAACAATTACCATATAGGCAGTCTCAGGTGACATTAATAAAATCTGAGCCACAAGTGTATGAACATGTCCAGTCATCCAGAGGTAGTCAATTACATGGCTCTCAAGATACGTTTTTATCAATTCCAGAGACTTCAGAGCAGCAGCCTCACTTTGGTGATGACACTCGAAATACTATTACTGGTCAACCCGAGGCAGTACTTCAGGGTAAATGGCCTTCAAAATTGCAAGAAGCATCACATCATTTAGGTAACTCATCAAATGAGATGAAAATTCAACAAATTCAGAGGAATAATTTATCTACAGAAGCATCAATAGCTACCAAAAGACCTGACAGTCAGTTGCAGTTCAGGAATCAACAAAGATGGCTTTTGTTCTTACGACATGCTCGTAAATGTGTTTATCCACCTGGAAGTTGCCCTGAATCCCATTGTATCCTTGTTCAAAAACTCTGGAAACATATGATGTCATGCATGGATGTAACTCAATGTCAATATCCTCGCTGCCACAGGTCAAAGAAATTACTAAATCATCACAAGTACTGCAAGGACCAAAGCTGTCCTGTGTGTGTTCCTGTAAATGATTTCGTTCAAAGGACAGGAGTCCACCGTAAGAATAGCTCACAGTTGGGCGATGAATCCCGTGATCATACTTCAGAAGATTCTCATCTTTCCATGAAACGCGCCAAGATTGAGCAGCCACCAGCTGCTGCTCATACCGAAAACCAAAACTCCATCACACCAGGTTCCATTACTGCTACATCTGAGGATCATGACACCTGTAAATATGAGGCCACTGGAGTGAAGCTAGAAGTTCCTTCAAGTTGTATGCAAGAACTTTCTAACAAGATTGAGGTGAATAATGATGGTGTTTCAAAGACAGAGAAAGAGGTGGCACTTGTTGATGATACGTCCAAATCCGGGAAGCCAAAAATAAAGGGAGTATCAATGATTGAATTGTTCACACCAGAGCAGGTTCGAGAACATATAACTGGTCTCAGGCAGTGGGTCGGCCAGGTATTTGTTGATTTTGTGTTGGATCCTTTGATTCCTTTCTGAATCATTATCCATAGGCTATTGTATCCACTTTTACCTTTGGGCCTGTTAAACATGACATCAAAAGGCTATTATATATTTCTTTTGTGTAAAAGACTAAAGTATGCATTTCCGCTATGAGACAACCTTTACTTAATTAATATGCCCTAATTTCTAATATCCATTATTTGCTGTGCAGAGTAAAGCCAAGGTAGAAAAGAATCAAGCAATGGAGAATTTAATGAATGAGAACTCTTGTCAGTTATGCGCAGTTGAAAAACTTAATTTTGAACCACCACCTATATATTGCTCACCCTGTGGTGCTCGCATTAAGAGAAATGCAATGTTTTACACATGGGGGAGCGGTGATACACGTCATTTTATCTGTATTCCTTGTTATAATGAGTCTCGTGGGGACACCATAAGTTTTGATGGAACTAGTATTTTGAAGGCAAAACTAGAGAAAAAGAAAAATGACGAGGAGACTGAAGAACCGGTATTGTGCTAGTGCTACATCTGTTGTAAATTTTGTAAGTATCTATCTAACTTTTACCTTTCTACAGTGGGTTCAATGTGACAAATGTGAAGCGTGGCAACATCAAGTCTGTGCATTATTTAACAGTCGTAGAAATGACGGGGGACAAGCGGAGTACACTTGCCCTAATTGCTACATGGAAGAGGTTGAAAACGGAGAGCGGGTCCCCTTACCACAGAGTGCTCTTCTTGGAGCAAAAGATTTACCCCGAACCATTCTGAGTGATCATATAGAGAACCGATTATTTAAGCGGCTGAGGCAGGAAAGATTAGATAGGGCAAGATTCTATGGGAAAAGCTATGATGAGGTGATATAACCTTCATAAATTCGTATTCTTCGGTTAGATTTGATTCAAGTTAATATTATGAGTTTTGTTATTATCAGGTTCCTGGAGCGGAATCGCTTGTTGTTAGAGTAGTCTCATCTGTGGACAAAAAGTTGGAAGTCAAGCAGCGATTCCTTGAGATCTTTCAAGAGGAAAATTACCCGTCGGAGTTTGCTTATAAATCCAAAGTATGTAGGGAGTATGGTTTTAAGTGTCAATGTGTTTGTTTAATTGAAGTTCATGAAGTACATTGACCAACCTACTGTTTCGTTTAGGTTGTTTTGTTGTTTCAGAAAATCGAAGGGGTAGAAGTATGTCTTTTTGGTATGTATGTTCAAGAATTTGGAGCAGAATGTCAGCAGCCAAATCACCGTCGTGTTTATCTCTCGTATTTGGATTCAGTCAAGTATTTTAGGCCCGAGATAAGAACAGTGACAGGAGAAGCTCTGCGTACATTTGTATATCATGAAATTCTGGCAAGTTACTACATTCTTCAGCTCTTCCAGTTCAACCTAAGCTAAAAGATCAGGCTGGCCATTAAAACCGAATAAACAAACCTGTACCGAGTTACTGACTATATTGTTCGGTTCTTGGTTCCAGAGTTTCTTAGTTGCCAATCATCGGTTCGGTCTGGTCCATTTAGGAACCAGACCTGTTTTTCTCAAGTTATAAAACCGTTATTTCATATTAATTTTATAAAATCCAAATTTATATTGGGTTTACGGGGTCCTGTTTCAGATTGGTTACCTAGAATATTGCAAGTTACGTGGGTTCACAAGCTGTTATATATGGGCATGCCCTCCCTTGAAGGGTGAAGATTATATCCTGTATTGTCATCCCGAAATTCAAAAGACACCAAAGTCAGATAAACTGAGAGAATGGTAAGTGCATTATATCATCAATGCTGTATTATTAGAAACCATCTGACATGATTCCTTTTATCAGGTATTTATTGATGTTGAGAAAGGCCTCAAAGGAAAATATTGTAGTGGAGCTGACTAATTTATATGACCATTTTTTTGTCCAATCTGGTGAATGTAAAGCTAAGGTGACTGCAGCTCGATTGCCATATTTTGATGGTGACTATTGGCCTGGTGCTGCTGAGGATATAATCCATCAACTTCAGCAAGAAGAGGATGGAAGAAAACATAATAATAATAGGAAAGGGTCAACGAAACGGACTGTAACAAAAAGAGCTCTCAAAGCTTCTTCTGGTCAAACTGATCTTTCTAAAGATGTGCTACTCATGCATAGGCTTGGTGAAACAATATCCTCAATGAAGGAAGATTTCATTATGGTTCACTTGCAGCATGCATGCACTCATTGCTGTCTCTTAATGGTCTCTGGAAAACGCTGGGTCTGCAACACTTGCAAAAATTTTCAGCTTTGCAACAGGTAATCACCATCATGTCTTACTTTACAGCAGCTAATGTTTGTTGCTTCATAAATAAATATTCCATCATTTGAGCTATCAATGCTGCTGACATGTTTCTTTGAGTTATTCCCCCTTTCAATTTATATGTAGTGTGATTGGTTGTTGATGTGTGTAATTGCAGTTGTTATGAAGTTGAACAAAATCTTGAAGACAGGGAGAGACATCCCGTAAACCAAAGGATGAAACATCCACTTTATCCTGTAAGTTGTATTTGACTTCCATACTGTAAAATAATATGAAAAAATGGTTGTCTTAGTCATGTTTACTCGGTTTCTAAAATAATCAGAATTATCTAAACTCAAAACAACTGATTATTGTCTGAATATCTGATTATGATCACATAATCTAAATACATTCGAACACAGCCCTTAGATTTTAGTTCAATAATCCGATCTTGAATGGTGCAGAAAGAAATCAATGATGTGCCTACAGAAACGAAAGATAAAGATGAAATTCTCGAGAGTGAATTTTTTGATACGAGACAAGCTTTTCTGAGCCTTTGCCAAGGAAATCATTATCAATATGATACACTAAGACGTGCAAAACATTCATCAATGATGGCACTGTATCATCTTCACAACCCCACGGCTCCTGCATTTGTGATAAATTGCATTGTTTGTCGTCTTGATATTGAAACAGGCCAAGGATGGCGGTGTGAGACCTGCCCCGATTATGACATATGCAATGCTTGCTATCTCAAAGACAGAGGAATTAATCATCCTCACAAGTTGACTCACCACCAGTCGGTTGCTGAGCGTGATGCACAAAGCAAAGAAGCTCGACAACAACGGGTCTTACAGGTACGGTTGACTTGATCCCGTTGGTTTCGTGAGTTTTCCTGTCAGATTTTGTTTTATATAATATTGTTTTACAAATGAAAATTGGTTGTTGCAGCTACGAAAGATGCTTGATCTTCTGGTACATGCATCTCAGTGTAGATCGGCACCATGCCAGTATCCAAATTGTACAAAGGTGAGGGGACTCTTCAGACATGGAAGGCAATGCAAAGTGCGTGCGTCCGGTGGTTGTGCTCTTTGCAAGAAAATGTGGCATCTCCTTCAACTTCATGCCCGCGCTTGTAAAGACACCCCTTGCACTGTCCCCCGTTGCAGGTTTTTTCCTTTTCTTTTTTAAATAAACTTTTATATTTCTTCACAAAAAAGGGAAATTAGGAGTCAATTTGTATTGAATGATTTTATACAGAGATCTCCGGGAACATTTGAGAAGGCTGAACCAGCAGGCTGATAGTCGGCGGAGGGCGGCAGTTATGGAGATGATGAGGCAGCGTGCCGCAGAGGTTGCAGGCGGCCGTGGATGATGACATCAAACTGTAAATATACAACATCTTGTGTACAGTTACAGTTTTGATTGCACTAGTTGTATTTTCAAGTATATTTTTTGGAATGGAGCTACCAGAGCAGCAACAGTAGCAGGAGCAGGAGGAACATAGGCATAGAAAAAATACAGACTATATGTAGGTTTGACCTACTTAGGTTAACAGCTCATGGAGATTGAAAAACATCAAACATAGGGAGAAATTTTGGGATTTTCTTTAAATTATATTGGTTTTTTGGTACGAGGTTACCCATTTTTAAAGAGTGCAAACTGGTCAATTTTGGTCTTTTTTTTTTTTGAAAGTCCAACAAAATTTTATTCAACCTCAGTGATATCCTCTAGTTAACCCACTGTTAACAGAAGTTACACCAGAAAACTTACATACACCAAATTGAACAACATAATCAACCAAAACAATTCTCAGATCCTCATACAATCTAAATTGAACCCACACCAATCCTCCCATGTGAGACTTGAAGCCTTTCCTCGATACTTTATCCATAAAAACCCGAACACTCTGATCTCCTCCTTGATCAGAGCCACATTGATCAGCTTATTATTGAATATTGCGTCATTCCGGTGTTTCCATATAACCCATAATGCTGTTTGTATGACCAAATAGTCTGCCTTTTGCCATCTTCTCGACCCCCTATTCCTCTTATGAATGTTAGCCACATCTTTGAGATCCAAATCCAACACATAAATAGGGCGAATCCTGCACCACTGTGATACAAACTCCCACAGCTGATCCGTGATTTTGCACGTACCGAAAAGATGCAGCGCCGACTCATCCTCATCTTCACAAAATCTACATCGATTATCTGGGACCGAGATATTTCTTCTAGCAAGGGCCATGGTAGTAGGAACTTTATCTTGAACGATTATCCAAACCAAGAAATTTACCTTTATTGGAACCCAGCTGCTCCATTCAAACTCCAAACCAAGATCAGAAAATAGTAACCTTTCAGCTTTGTTCCGAATACTACTAACCGTAAAGTCTCCATTAGCATCAAGAGCCCACCTCCATTGATCCCCACCTGCCCCGAACCCATACACCTGAACTGCTGCTGTAAGGAAATTCAATTCAGCATATTCTTCAGCACTATGAGGCGTTCTGGTCCAAGCTGTACACAGAACCGCCGACCCGTTTGGCTCCATCAGACGGTCAGAAATCAAGGCGTTTTTATTACTCAAGGCAAAACAAACGAGGGATTTTTTCGCACAATGGCTCCTCGAAAAGCCATCTTTCTTTCCAGAAGCTGACATCTTTTTGTCTACCCGGACAAACTCGGAATAATGCTGCCAGATCAATACCCAAGGACTCAAAATCTCTTGAAATACTACGGATTTGCTTCCAAGGCCCTGGTAAAGACAACTTAACCGGGATGAAACTCCACGATCTCGAATGACTATGTAGTGCCCATACAACCTTTCTCCACAACCCCCCTCTATCAATCTTGAACCCCCACCACCATTTAGAGAGCATAACCAAATTCGCCATTTGGAGCGATATCGACAAAACATAAGGAAGGTGATCATTCGTTCGTTACTTCAAACAAACGACACACAATGACTAATTAAAGTAAATGGGTCTTTATAATGTATCGCGAAGACATGCTTTAGCCTATAAGTGGACACTCACCCCAAGAGTTCCCAGGTAAGAGTGACTGGTCCGATAATGCGGATTTGTACGAACACTCTAGCCTTAGACAGAAAACTCGGGATACAGGCACCCACTCTTCCAAATTGCACGTGTTCACATTAATAAGACCCAAACTTGACGAGATTTTAAAAATTTTGAAGGCATAAAGCCTAAAACACATCATCTAAGAATAGATGATTGATTTTAAAAAACGGATTTGAAATTTGTGTTCTCGTTGTGGTAGTCACCTAAAGATAGGTGACGGTATTGTTTTAAGATCTAAACACAAAATAACTTGTGTTAGGGTCCTAGAAAGGTTATAGTCTAGGTCAAAACATTACTAATAACCTAATTCCTTATAACCATGGCTCTGATACCAACTTTTCCTGTAACACCCCGACCGCATAAAACAACAAACCGCGGCGGAAACGTCGGGGAGTCACGTCACAGGATAAATTGTTTCACAACACATGGTAATTGAAGTTATGTTTTACTGAATTAACAAGTGTTTAACATTGTCTTGAAGTAAAATAAACAAGTTTAAACATATTGTCTTACATATTTTATGTCACTAAGGCCCGCGTCCAATCCTATGTGAAGCATCAAATTCATCAAACAACATCACCTGAAACATATGTGAAAAGAGAGCCAGCATAAAAAGCTGGCGAGTACATAGGTTTTGTGAGTGAGTCAAATTCATGGCTTGTATACATATTGCAATACCTCGTACGACTACTAGAGTCGATAATTGGAAACCTTGTAACAAAAAGTCTTTGCTATTGTAATATAATTAACAAACTAAAACATCTTTGTTAAAGTTTATGAAAACCTCGTTGCCATGAATCTTGACTAAAACATTTGTTTTTGTAAACCAAGTAGTAAATCGTCTTGTAAGAAAATCTGTATGGTTTATATCTTTAAGTAAACATCGTTGCGTGACATCGTTTGAAAACATTCGTTCAAGTGATCTAGATAACGCCACGACATGTCATATGATAAAAGCACTTATATATAGGAAGAACTAGCGGCGTATCCACCATGCTTTTATCACATTACACCCGTTTCGTTATCTAATCACTTATCATAAACCAGTCGTCCATATAGTCATGTTATAAACCATCTGTTACTCGTCCGTGTTATAAACCATTTGTTATTTGCCCGTGTTATAAACCATTTGTTATTTGTTCGTGTTATAAACCAAATCGTCAATCGTCCGTGTTATATACCAAATCGTCATTCGTCCGTGTTATAAATCAATCGTCATTCGTCCTTGTTTTAATTGTGAAAACTTTTGGTCATTCTATTTGAATACATTCAAACCTGTGTGACTCGTCTATACCACCAAAGGGTATCTTTAAATCGACTAACAAACCACCAAAGGGTTTGTTAAAATAACAGATTCTGTCGTTACCCTCCAAACTATCCACCAAATCCAGTGGATAGCCCGATAACGGGATTGTCAGTCCTATGGTACCATAACATACTACTGGTCAGCTTAGCCAAAGCTAATGAATGTCATTTGTGTTATGTACTAACGCACCAACAAGTTCGTTCACATTATTCAAATCGTCGTGTTTATATAAACCATAGTCTTTGTTTTTGAAAACTTGAAAACTAGTTTAGCACATATGAATCACCCCAAAACAATTGAAAGCATAAAATGGGGGAACTATGTACTCACTTGAGATTGCAAATTATCCTTGATCAAGTGAACTAAGAAAGCTCGGGGAATCAAGGAATTAAGTGGCACCTAGTATTGAATAACTATGTTAATTAGTCGAGACCTAAATTGGGGAATCAGATGGAATGAGGTCTTGTAAACTAAATGAGTGTTGGAACTTATATGATATGGTTTAACAAAGTCTACATTCGGATTTGGAATGAATCATAAGTGCTTTTGACCTATTTTGACCCGTTAAGTTAGTTTACGCTACTTTAACGTGTCATTTAAACAAATATGCGTTCGGATGGTTAAATATGATTTATGATAAGTCTTATATGCCAAAATATGTTTAATTAAGTTGCAAAATCAGTTTATTTGTCAAAAAGTAGGTTGCACGTGTTTAAAACAGATTTATAGGCAAAAAGGGCATTTTGGACATTTTTGGCATATAATAATCCACTTATCACAACACTAACCAAACGAAGTGACCATAAGGTATAACCTCAGGGGATTATTCCCTATACAACTATGGTCACGATATGTGTTTGGTTGGATCCTAATGATCGACCAAACGGGTCGAGTTCGAAAGTCAAAGCGGTGGTCAAACCGCTCGACTTACGACCCTAAATAAGTACTAAAGTAGAAGTGACGAGTTAAACATGTCAAAACATGTTTAACTAATTTGGAAAACTGATTTGGTATAAAAAAAGTGTTTTGATACCTGAAAATAGTTTCGTCGTAAAATGCACATAATTGTGCCTTTTGACCGAAACTTTGACTCGTCACTTCGACTAGTCAACGTGGTAATCAGTTGGCATAATCACAAGGGATTATAAGCGTCGTGATTACGATCACATTGCAAAGTTCAATTGAACTTTGACTTGACCAATTCATGGTCAAAACCGAAAGTCAACCGGTAGTCAAACTGTTTAACTTTCAGCTTATAATTACTGAAAATAAATAAACAAGACTGGATAATACACTTGTGTTCTTAGGATGAAAGAAGACTAGAAAAACTCAGATGGGAGGCCTCCTAATAAGGTAGCAACTCTGTTGGTGCACACATCTGTCGTCTTCGTCTTATTTCGAGTCTCGAGTTCGTTGCGGATTTGATCGAGCATGAAGTCATCATATCAAATGATGACATCATAATGGTGACATCAATGTTGACATTATCACATGACAACATCACGTGAATCTGCATGAAACTGAAATCAGAATGTTATATTCATGTTCTGTCAAATTTGTCTTATTCGCTTGAATGGTCAATTATGTTATGTTTGCTTGAGTCTGATCGCTTGAACATGTGCATGTTCATTTCAAGCGATCAAGCTAGTACTATATATATGTGTCATGACATTTCATTTCAAGCGGACATACCAGAGATCTTAGAGAGTGTACCGAAGTGCTGCCGGTATATTTTGTGATTGTAATCACTGTTAATTGAATATACAAGAAGGTTAAAGTGATATTCAAGCTGTTTCTACATTCGTTTCTTAGTTTCCGCCTCTGAAACAGATAAAATCTCTTCTGAACGACTCATTCGGGTCATAATCCGATCCTACAAGTGGTATCAGAGCTCAGGAGGAAGAGATCTCGCAAAAACAGCCTGTTTTCGTCACTATTTCTTATTTCTACACCATTCTTTTTCAAATTCAAACATTTTTCACGGTTAAAAACGGCTCAAACTTTCACATCTTATGCGTAATCATGTTTAAATGAATCCTGGAAAGTTTCAGCATTAAAATCGACTTAAAACCGGTTAAAATCTCTAGTTCGCTTGAAATTGGTTCGTAGATTGCTAACATCATCAACTGTTCAAGCTAACATAACGTCATGTGTCATCTTGAAACTGGTATCTAGCTTGAAAATACACCTTGGTCGCTTGAAATTGACTGGTCGCTTGAAAAACTACACCTTGTTCGCTTGAAATTGACTGGTTGCTTGAATTAACGTCTGATCGCTTGAAACACACCGCTTGTATCACGTGTTCGCTTGAAAAGTGCATCGATTTGTGTAATATTAAACAAGGTTTTCAGTTTGTTGAAATAAGAGATCATGTGGTTTGTGTCGGTTTGCATGTGATTTTGGTTTGATCAGTCTTTTAGTCAACATTATTAAAAGTATCAAGTGAATCATCAGATTTTGCATGTGAACAATATTCATCGGATTAGAGGTTTTGTTGAAGTCCAATAGATTTGTGTTGGGTATTAATATTGTTCGGTCACGAGGATTAAAGGGAATATTGTGTGAATCTGTTTATTCGGTCCAATAGATTTGTGTTGAAAGTATCAAGGTTGTCGGCCACAATTAACAGACTTTTAGTAAATTCATTTTGAATATCAAAGTTGTAGCCAAAAAGATTTGAATTGTGGGTCAAAGCCCAATCTATCGGCCCAATCAGTTTTTCTAAAGAAATAGAGTTCAAGTGATTCCATTTATTTTTACACGGCCCACATGTTGTCAGCTCATCATATCATCGGCTCATTTACAATATTTGATCAAGACTTATATGTACGATCCATTTGAGTAAAGAACCGGCCCAATCAACATTCAAAGCAAGAAATCGGCCCAAATCACTCTAAGGATTATTTGAATTCATTTCATTCCGATCGGGTCCATTCTTTCAGTGTTTTCACTCGAACAACATTAAAACGAGTTCAAGAATCATCGACACGAGTCCTAGATCAATTCAAACGACACACACGTTCACATATTCAAAACGTTTAAACTGATTGTGTTTTGTTTGTTTGTTTGTCCGGTGATCCAGGTGATTTTTTTACCAGCTTGTTTGAAGAATCTGAGTTTGTGATATTTCGATACTGAAACATGGATTCTGAATTCTACAACGCTTTTGCTACTCCGACTACTCCGGCTGACATTGCTAAGAACATGAACATGGAGAATGAAACCGGAACAATGCAAAAACCCCCGAAACTTATGGGAATTGAAGACTATCATGGATGGAAAAAACGTTTCGAGAATTGGGTTCAAGCGAATCATTTAAAAGCTTGGGAAAGCATTGAAACTGAATATGAGATGCCACAAAATTCAGTGGGAGTTGGTAAAATCATTTCAGAATTCACAGAGCAAGAGAGAGAAAGTTATAAAGGAGAGAAAATGATGATCAATCTATTACAACAAGCTGATAAAGAGGATATATTTGTGTTGCTTCAACATGAGGACAGTGCTTATTCTATCTGGGAAGCTCTTAAAAAGAAATTTGAAGGAAGTACAGAAATGCTACAGAGTAAAGCAGCTTTGTTGAAAAAAGAGTTTGAATTGTTTACTTGTATGCCTGGTGAGACAACAAAGACTCTCATTGAGAGATACTGCCATCTTGTGCGCACCATGTCTCAATTGAAGATTACTAAAACTCCAGCAGAATGGGTAGAAAAGGTTGCTGATGCATTACCACAAAAGGAATGGGGTACATATCTGATGATTCTGAAAAATTCTAGACAGTTTAGCAGATTATCAATTGCTCAGTTTATTGAAAATCTGGAGGCACAGGATCTTGAACAGCAGAAAATTGCCAGAATGAACAGTTCAAGTAATCAGCAAGATATCAAACTGTATTATAAAGGAAATGTTCAGACAGTTGAAGTGAGTCCAAAAATCCAAACAGCATTTAGTGCAGGAAATTCATCCGGAACAAGCAGTCAAAGCTCAATCAATACTAGTGGATTTTCAAGTGTTAATCCTCCAAGTGTTCAAAGTGCAAGTGTTGGTAATGGGCATATGATTCAGTGCAATGTGGCATTGCATCTTCAAAATGGTCAAAACTTTTCTGAAGAAGTTGTGAAAAATCATATGGGTTTACTTGTAACGGCATTGGAATCTTATGAAGGGTTGAATGCTGGAAAGATTGGTAATCCGATGTTAACAAAGGAAGATTACGATCAGGTTGATGCAGAAGAATTGGAGCTTATGGATATCAAATGGTCTCTAGCAAGTGTCCTGAGAAGAGCCGAAAAGTTCAAAATGATTACAGGACGAAATGACTTTTTAGATGCTCATCTTTCAGCTTTAGGTTTTGATAAATCTAAAGTTACTTGTTTTAAATGCAGGGAGAAAGGCTATTTCAAAAGAGAGTGCAAGAATCAGGAGCCGAGAGGAGCAAAGGATCCTTTTGGAAAAGATGATTACTATAAAAAGTCTATATATCAACAAATTACTTATCAACCGCATCAACAAAAGGATTCTCAAACAGCACATGGAAAAATGATCGAAGATACAAACGGGAAAGCTTACTATGGTATCATTGATCAAGATGACGAGAAAGTGGCTGAAGGTTTTAGCTGGGATAAGTATATTCCAGCTGATCCTAATGTTAAAGCTTTTATTGTTCAGATCATACAAAAGCCAGAGTTGATGAAGGAGTGGATGGCTGTGATGTCGGATGATGAGAAAAGTAAAGATGAAGAATCTGTTTCTTCTAAAAACAGTTCAACAAATACTAGTGATGATGATGAAGAAGTTGAACAGATAAACATTGGAAAATCTCATTTATCTTCTGACAGTTTTGAATTTTATTTTGCAGATAAATTGAAGAAACTCAAAGAGAGAAAAGATGCAAAAGAATTGAAGGAAGTCAAAGTGATTGAGAAGATAGTGGAAGTGGATAAGATAGTTGAAGTTGAAAAGATTGTGGAGGTTGAGAAGATTGTTGAAGTTACGAAACCATGTCTCACATGTTTGGAATCTTGCAAACAGTGTGAAGCAAAAGACGAGAGGTTTAGTGAATCAGAAAAAATGAAAGAAAAGTTATTGTTTGATGTGAAGAATTTGAAAGAATCCTACGATGTTTTGAACAGAACAGTGAATAGTTTGCAAACGACAAACACTGAAAGAGAAAAAGTGTTAAAAATGTTGAATGCAACAATGATGTCAAAGCAGAAAGAGATAAATTTCTACATTGAAGAATGTGCGAAATGGAAGCAAGAGTTGGATGGTGAAAAAGTTGAAAAATGAAAGAATCAGACGTTTGTTGAAAAGTTATACATGTTCTGATTACTTAATTGACAGAATTTATCCTACTGTTGCAGGTTTTGAGGCATTTAAAGATGAACAACCAAAGAAGAAGAAGGATACTGGTAAGAAACCATGTGTTAGCTATAACAAGTGTCCGCCTCCAATTTGGGAATGGTATTCGCCTAGAAAACCGAATGAGGAACAAGTCCAAAAGGCAGTTAATCTAAAGTTAGAGTCCGAATTAACCGATGTATTACCAGACAACATTGACGTCACGTTCACAGCGTCCGACACAGATCATGAGTCCGAATTAATAAAAAGAATGGTCGATCAGGTGTTGGATCAGGTGTTGGATATGGATGAGGAGTCAGAGTTAAAATCCGAGTCAGAGTTAAAATCCTAGTCCGAAAGTTCGTGTCAGTCTGTCAGAAGTTCGAGTTTGTCCGAAAAGAGTTCAAAATCATCGGGAAAACGGGTTTATAGTAAAGAATTTTTGTTGTCAAAATCTAATTTGAATGACGAAACATTTGAAGTTGCCTATACTTTGAGTGATTCTGACAAATTATATTTTGATAAAGAGTTCCCAATAAGAAGTGTTCGTTTTGACATGATTAAAAAGGTTTTCAAAATGACAGAAATTAATATTTCTGAAATAAAAGATCTTAATCTTTCTGAAAGACCTAAAAAATACACTTCAAGAGTTCAACAGTGTTTAAACAAGAAAAAGAGTTACGGTTCCGGTTCTGGTTGCCAAAAGAAACCAAACCGTAACGGTAATTTCAAAAGGAAAGGTTTAGGTTTTATACCACCAGAAAATTATAAAAATGAGAAAATTTCTAAAAATACAAAATTTGCTTCAGGTCCGTCTGCTGAAGAAGAAAAGAAGAGCTCATTTTGGAGACAAACAAATCAAGAATTTTTTGCTGAAAAGAAGATTGAAGCTCATAAGAGGAGAGAGACTAGAACCTGTTATAAATGCCAAGAAGTTGGTCACATCGCCTGGAACTGTCCTAAGGCAACCAATACAAAACAGGGAGTCTCAGAAAAACTCAAAGAAGTAGTTGTTGATAAAACCGAACCACCAACTGAAAGGTTAAAAGTGTTTAAAAATTCAACATATGAAGTTGGTGAGTGTTCGAAAAGGTTTTACAAGAAAAGGGGAAATCTTGACAACCAAGCTTGGGTTGTTAAGAAATCAAGTGTAAAATCTGGCGATGAATCTGATTCCACAAAATCAGAGGAGCCACAATTTGATGAGAGTGTTGAAAACTCAGTTCCTTCAATGGATGATGAGAACTTTCCACCATTGAGGACTGAGAATTTTAAATCAAAGGTTGGAAAGGTTGAAATTTCAAATCAATTCTATTCTGAGAAGAAAGAATTTGATGTCGAGAAAGCATTTAATGGGAATGTTAAGAAAATTTTTGGAAAAATGATCGATGGGAAGGTTAAAGGGGTAAAGGAGTTTTATGCTACAAAGAAAGCAACTTACACCCCAACTGAATCTGAATTGAAAACACCCAAGACTGGTCAGGCTTGGGTGGACATTTTCTTTCATTGAAAACCTGACTTGCCGGAGATCCCAAGTTTGTAATAGTGGATCAGGAATCAGCATCTTTCTTAGTAATTGATTGTGTGTTTGAATCTTAAAAATAGTTGAATTTTTACAGGATAAGTGTGAATTGCCGGAGCTTCCAGGTTGGTAAGTGCGAAGCAGGAATCGGCATCTTGATTGGTAAAATGGTTTGTGTAGATGTTTTATTCCTACATGTGGTTATATGATTTGGATATTTTTACAAGTGGTAAGAGGTTGGATCTTACAATTGATTCGTCAAGGTCATTAGTTTGAACTTGATGTAATTCTCATATATGTGATTGAATGAACAAGATGATGAACCCGACCCTACAAGTGGTTAAAACAAAACCTATTTTCCGGAAAAATCATTTTGATTAAAACAAACTTAAGTGTTTTGAAATCATAATGAGAAAATAGTTTTGTGTAAGGGGGAGTTCTGATTGTTTATGCCAAGTGGATGGCGAATTGAAGCGATTTGATATCGGTTGTCATTTTTTTTAAGAAAACAAACTGTACAGGTAGAATTTCAAAATTTGTTTTCAAAATTTTTAAATGTATTTGAATTTTAAGGGGAGTAGAATTTTCAGAAAATCCAAAAACATTAGAAAATTTGAAAAAGACAAAAACATGATAAAATCAAAAATGAGTTTTTGTGTCAAAAGAGGAAATGATAGTACATCAGTGGACTATCACGGCATGCTAAAGAAATGGAAAGTTAAATAGTGATAAACGGTCTCACTGATGATATGCCAGTAGGTTTTTGCACATTTAGTAGATTGTGACGAGATATAAACCTAAATTTCAAACTTGCTTATATCGTGGGGAAACATCTCTCGGATATATGGGTAACCCCCGAAATCTTGTTTGAAAGATTTCTTTTTCTGATATACTAGGTCTTTATACTCAGTGATATCTGGGGTATTATTAATTTATTCCCCTACAGATATCATTTGTGTCATATTTACCTGTAAGACTGAATATTCGGATCTGGATACGGGAGTATATTCTGAGGTGGGACACGCGATTGAGTTTAAGTATCTAAGACATTAATCCGTATCTCGAAACAGTTGAACTTTGTGTGAAAATTTAAGTGGTTCAGTATACTGACAATCTAAGTGAATCGTTTAGAACTTAAAATGTTTAAAGCTTAACGGTGTTGGTGATTTGTCTCAATAACTGATATGATCCTCTTACACAAACTCACAAAAATATTGTCTGTAAATATTTTTTTAATTGTATTTCTTCTTATTCAAAAATTCCAAAAAGATTTTCAGTGTGTTTTAGCATAAATTTTTGAAAATTCAAAAAGATTTTCGACAACTGGTGTTGGAGAGCTAATTTTCAAAATTCCTAGTGCTAAACATGATGAACAGATGGTTTGGGAGAGTGTTTTTTTTTTGAAAATGAAAATGACATTTCTGCAAGTGGTTCATCAGAGAATATAAATGTTGAATCATTTTTAAAATATGCTCTATAAGTGGTCATCAGAAAATTTATTTCTGGGTTAAGAATGTGCAGGTGTAGCCAGGTTTCGATCTTGAACCTGAAGATAGAGTGCCAGGTTCCGATACCTGAGGACTTTGTGATTTCAACATGCCAGACTGCGATCCCAGCATATCGAAAGGGGGAGTCTGAAGACATCTGAGTAGAGATTGTTCGTGAGGAGTCTGTTGATGCTGAAGAGAAGAAGATAAAGTTTGAGATATGTCAGAGAGCGTTCAGACTGATAAAGTCTGAAGATGCGAAGACTCGACTCTTAAGACTCGTCAACATCTGAGGGGGAGTCTGTTGGTGCACACATCTGTCGTTTTCGTCTTATTTCGAGTCTCGAGTTCGTTGCAGATTTGATCGAGCATGAAGTCATCATATCAAATGATGACATCATAATGGTGACATCAATGTTGACATCATCACATGACAACATCACGTGAATCTGCATGAAACTGAAATCAGACTGTTATATTCATGTTCTGTCAAATTTGTCTTATTCGCTTGAATGGTCAATTATGTTATGTTCGCTTGAGTCTGATCGCTTGAACATGTGCATGTTCATTTCAAGTGATCAAGCTAGTACTATATATATGTGTCATGACATTTCATTTCAAGCGGACAGACCAGAGATCTTAGAGAGTGTACCGAAGTGCTGCCGGTATATTTTGTGATTGTAATCACTGTTAATTGAATATACAAGAAGGTTAAAGTGATATTCAAGCTGTTTCTACATTCGTTTCTTAGTTTCCGCCTCTGAAATGGATAAAATCTCTTCTGAACGACTCATTCGGGTCACAATCCGATCCTAGAAACTCCACTTAGAGTGATGAGAGAAAAAGAGAGCAAATGAGCAAGTTTTTGAGGAAACGTGTAACAACCCTCAGTAAAACCGACACTCTTGAATATTTCCAACACTCTAGTATATTTTAAAAATGTCCCATTATGTCTTTAAATACACCCCGTATGTGAAAACCGAGCCCGAAATATGTTATAGTATTTAAAATAAATGAAAAACAAGAAATATTGAGTTTAGGCGGGCCGCGTAAGTCCCCGTTTAAGTTAACGCGGGCCGCGAGTGTCCCAAAGTGTGGCGCAGCCCGGTGATGACACGTGTCATCATCGTGTCGAGCCTAGTAGATGACCCGGATAAGCTACGCGTTGACCCATATTTGACGCGGGCCGCATAAGCCTTAGCTTACCTTTACGCGGGCCGCGTGAGGACCAGTTTCAGCACCTATATAAGAAAGCAACGGGTTTTCGTTTTCCGTCGCTCATTCCTTTCATTCTCAATCACAATTTCTGTAGTAGGCTTATAATACGCGGGTATTATACCACCCTAATTAGCGAGATTCTGCTCCGTTGTAAGTATTATAACCCCAGTTTCGTAATAGATACGCTGCCCGATTGATTTAGGGTTCCGTAACAACTGTCGTGGTTCTGCCCGACGTAGTTGTTGGAATGCCGTCTCGGGGAGGGTATCATTAATATTTTCAAAGGGTTATGATACTAACCTATGTACATTTGTGTAAACTATAGATTATTCCCAGGAAACCCTTACGCGAAGTCTAAGATAGCAATGTGAGTTTATCCTCTTTTTGTTAACCTTTTTGGAATGTTTTACAAAACCTTAATTGTTTTACAATGTGATTAAGCGGTGATTGAGTCTTTGTAGTTCTTCAATTACTGCAGGTATGTTGGGGTTTTGTATACAAAATGTACTACTGCGTGTAGTAAGTCGGGGATGATAGTACTTTACCATTGGACAACGAGTTAGCCAATGTGTAATATGACCCACAAGTCAGGATTGACAGTACTGAATGAGTAATTGTGTAGAAATAAACAATGTGATCGCTCTCAATACTGTTTTAATTGATAAAATGTTTCTTGATTAAATTGGGATTCACTCACCAGTATTTTCCACTGACAAATGTTTTTAAAACACGTTTCAGGTAACACAATGTGACAGCCAATTAGTAAAAAGCCAGCTGGAGAGCACTGAAGGCTTGGAAAAAATGTGGCTATAAAAGTTACCTAATAAACGATGTTTTAAATTCAATAAAATAGGGTCTATCCCTATAAATGTATTGTAATAAGAAACTTGGGTTTTACCCATGTGATTATTAATATTAAATATGGTGGTTTTACTCTGATAAACATTTCCTAACTACGATCCTGATGTAATTTCCACTGCCAAATTAACGCAACTGATACCACCGAAAATCTGAGTTCGCGTCCGCCCGTTCCCGGGACAGATAAGGGATCGTGGGTTGCGACAGAAGGTGGTATCAGAGCCTAGCCACTGGTCTAAGCCAAAGAAGTATTCTGCTGACACTTAAATTCTAAATTTTGTGTTAGGAAATAAATTACGGAAATACGTGCATAACTGTAATTATTTGTTATGTGTTATTTGACTATTTGTTAGTTTACAGTATGAGTGATCAAGGACCCTCAGACATGAGTCGTCAGTTGTCTGATTCACCTAGGAGTGAAGGTACCTCTTCACAGCCTGCCCTTTCTGGGTATACTGCTGATCAGGAAGAAGGAATGTTTGCTTTTAAAGCTCGGTCAGAAGAGCCATTCCCTCATAAGAAACGATCATGGTTCAGTAAGGAAGCTTTTGCGCGTAGGAAAAGAATGCAAAAGTTGCAACAGCAAAGAGTTTTAGCAGCCGCTAAGCGAAAGACAGATGCCCATACACAGGATATGCTTAATAGAAGCCTAGCCAATTTCCATATCCTAGCTACAACTGCTGCTGACCCAAGTTTGGAACAACTAGTAGCCCCACAACCACTCAACCCAGACCAACCCATGGAAATAGAAAAACCTGAAAACCAAGTGGAGATGCATGACTTCAACCCAAAGGAAATCCCTATGGTACCTGCACCAAACCCCCTAGACCCAAATTACGACCCCTAGTGGGACGATAATAGGGACTTTGTGCAACGTTACCCTATCCATGAAGACACACCCATAGGAGCCTATCCAGGTATGGACCCTTTAGATCCCTATTACCATGATGAATATATTAGGGAGATCTTAGAAGATCCTTACCGATTTCAGGCACTTTCACCCCCATATCAGGAACCCGCACCCCAGATTCCGAACCTAGTCCTAGAACCTGCACCCCCAATGAGTGCAGAAAACATGCAAGAACTTAGGACCTTCGGTGAGGAAATTTTAGAAAGCAGTGAGAGAATGCGACAGGTGGGAGAGCGTCTCGTATGGAAATACGATGAGCGTAATATGGATTTTTGGATAAATCCATATCCGTGATGTGATAGAGGAGATGGTAATAGTAATAATAATAATAATAATAAAATAAAATATGTGTGTACGGATGCATATTATTATTAGTGTAATTTTCTTTCTGTTGGTATTGTAATCTTTATTTCAGTACTAGTGTGTAATAGACGCATAGTATATAAAAATAGAGTAAAAGTCGCAATGATCGACGTTTTTGGCTAGATTGCGTATCATGTGATTAACTATATTAAATATTATCTTGTGATATTAATATGGGATAAATGTTTAAAATTCAGATGACCGATGAAGGAAATCAAGGAAATCTGAATAATGATAACCAGAGTAACATTAACGTGGTTAATGAGAATCCAAGCATCAATAACAATGGAAATCAAATGGATAATAGTGCTGTTCAACATATAGTAGCACAAGGAATCATAGATGCAATGCCATTTATTATTCAAACTATTCAAGAAGCGAATAATAAAAGTAAGCATAGCAGTAAGCGACCCATTGAACCTGAAAACAGTGTGAACAATGGACATGTACTTCAAATGCCTATTCCCAAAAGGAGAAGAACCGTGCCTTACGGTTGTTCTTATAAAGAATTCTTGTCTTGTAAACCAATGGAATTCTCGGGCAACGAAGGGGCCATTGCAGCTCTACGCTGGATAGAGAAGACTGAGACAGTCTTAAGAATAAGCAAGTGTGCTGAAGAAGGTAAGATATTGTTTGCTTATAATCTGTTTAAGAATTCAGCACTAGAATGGTGGAACACTATCCTCCAATCAAGAGGAAGTGATAGAACCTACCATATGGAATGGGAAGAATTTAAGAACAAGGTAGAAAGGAAATTCTGCCCACCTAATGAGAAAGAACAGATAGCAAACAAATTCTTAAATCTTAGGATGACTGGTGTAGATAGTAAGGGTACACTAAAATATTCTTCGAATATGCTAGAATAGTGCCAACTCTTGCTTCACCAGAACCAGTATTAATCTCTCGTTATATATGGGGATTAATTGGGGAGATAAGACATGTAGTCAAGGCAGTTAGACCTCAAACTATAGAAGAAGCTGTAGAACTAGCAAATACCTTGACAGATGAATTAGTTCGTACCCGAGATGAAGATCAAAGGAGGAACCTAACCCAGAAGCTCACACAAGAATTTTGTTCTGGAAATTTTAATTGTGGGAAAAATATAGGTTCTACCTCTACACCTTACTGTAAGAATTGCAAAAGAAAGCATTCAGGAAGATGCTCCATATACTGCAACTTTTGCAAAATATCGGGACACAAGGAAGAAAACTGCAGGAAGAAAGTTAACAACAGGATATGTTACAACTGCGGAGAACAAGGTCATATCAAGCTTAATTGCCCGAAATTAGCTCCAGCTACGAACAACAAGAATACTCAAAATGCTAGAGCATTTGTTCTAACTGCAGATGAAGGCAAGATGATTCCAGATGTTATAGCTGGTACGTTTTTAGTTAATGATATTTTTGCTAAAGTATTATTTGACTCTGGTGCAAACCAAAGTTTTATTAATACATCATTTTGCAAATTTCTAAATCAGTCATTAACTAAACTACCACAAGAATGCCTAGTAGAGACAGCCAATGGAGAAACCGTTAGGATTTCTGAAATCTTGCAGGGAGCAAGAATAGAAATTTTAAATCAGAAATTTATTGCAAACCTTTATCCCATGAATCTGGCAGGATTTGACGTTGTTTTAGGAATGGATTGGTTAATAGCCAATAAAGCCAGTATTTTATGTGATCAAAAGTCAATTCAAGTAAATTCACCAAAAGGTAAAACTATCACAATTAAATGAGATAAACCATCTAGAACTACAAAATTCATCTCTGTGATGAAAACTGCAAGTTATATAAGAAAAGGTTCTATAGTGTATTTGATTTCCATAATCACTAACACTAAAGGAAAGGATTTAAAAGATATTCCAGTAGTATCTCAGTTTTCAGATGTATTTCCAGAAGAATTGCCAGGGCAACCTCCAGATAGAGAAGTTGAATTTAGAATCCATTTAATACCAGGATATGTAAGCCACTACCGAGAATCTGTACCCACTACCGAGAATCGATGATCTGTTTGATCAACTACAAGGAGATCGATTTTTCTCTAAAATCGATTTAAGGTCAGGATATCATCAACTAAAGGTACAAGAAGAGGACATTCCTAAGACCGCATTCAGAACAAGGTATGGACATTATGAATTTACTGTCATGCCATTTGGTTTAACCAATGCCCCAGCCGCATTTATGGACATGATGAACCGAATATGTAAGCCATATTTGGATAAATTCATAATCGTTTTCATAGATGATATTCTCATTTATTCTAGGAATAAAGAGGATCATGCAAAGCATTTGCACGCACTTTTAAGTTTACTAAGAAAGGAAAAGCTTTATGCTAAATTTTCTAAGTGCGAATTTTGGTTAGAACAGGTACAATTTCTTGGACATTTAGTCAATCATGAAGGAATTCATGTGGATCCCACAAAGATCGAGGCGATTACTAAATGGAAAACCCCTGAATCACCAACCGAGATTAGAAGTTTCTTAGGATTGGCCGGTTATTATAGAAGGTTTTCGAGATTTTTCTAGAATAGCCATTCCTTTAACTAAGCTAACCTGTAAATCTGTTAAGTTTAAATGGGGATTAAAACAAGAAGAAGCATTTAGAATCCTTAAGCATATATTAACCGATACACCCATACTAGCGTTACCAGAAGGAACTGAAGACTTGTAGTCTATTGTGACACTTCCAAATTAGGTTATGGATGTGTATTAATGCAACGACAAAAGGTTATAGCCTATGCATCTAGACAACTTAAGAATCATGAAGAGAATTATTCAACCCATGATTTAGAGTTAGGAGCTATAATTTTTGCTCTTAAAATTTGGAGACATTACCTTTATGGTAGTAAGTTTACCATATTCATTGATCATAAGAGTTTAAGGTATATTTTCAAGCAAAAGGAATTGAATATGAGACAAAGACGCTGGATGGAGATGCTTAGTGATTATGATTGTGATATCCAGTATCATGAAGGAAAAACAAATGTAGTAGCAGATGCTTTAAGCCGAAAGTATCATGAAAAGCCAAAAAGGGTACGTTCTCTTAAATTAAATCTACAAAGAGATTTAATTGATCAGATAAGAGAAGCACAAGAATCAGTAATCAAGGATGATTCTGAAAATTTAAAAGGTATGCTAAAAGAATTAGAAAAAGGAACAGATGGAATTTGGAGATTCCATAAAAAGAGAATGTGGATACCTAAATTAGGAAACCTACGTCATCATATATTAGAAGAAGCCTATAAGTCCAAGTATACGATGCATCCAGGAAATGATAAGATGTATCAAGATTTAAGGAAAAATTTCTGGTGGATATGAATGAAAAAGGACATAGCAGCCTACGTTTCTAAATGTTTAACTTGTTCACAAGTCAAAGCTAAACACCAGAAACCCTCAGGATTTCTACAACAATTAGAAATGCCAGTGTGGAAATGGGAATTGATAACAATGGATTTTGTTACTGAATTACCCAAAACAAAGAAAGGAAATGATACAATCTGGGTGATTGTAGATAGGCTAACCAAGTCAGCTCATTTCCTACCAATGAAGGAAACATTCAGTATGGAACAGTTAGCTAAATTATATATAAATGAAATTGTTTCTTTACATGGCATTCCTTTATCAATTGTTTCTGATAGGGATAGTCGATTTACCTCTCATTTTTGGTCAAGTTTCCAAAAGGCAATGGGAACCAAGTTAAATCTAAGCACGGCTTATCACCCTCAAACGGACGGATAAAGCGAAAGAACAATTCAAATGATGGAGGACATGCTTAGAGCTTGTGTAATTGATTTTGGAGGTAATTGGGATGATCACTTACCTTTAATAGAATTTTCTTATAATAATAGTTATCACACAAGTATCAATGCTGCACCATTCGAAGCACTTTATGGACGAAAGTGTCGAACCCCAGTCTGTTGGGCAGAAATTGGGGAAAAGCAACTATCTGGACCTGAGATAGTGCAAGAAACAACCGACAAGATTATTCAAGTCAAGGAACGACTAAAAACAGCGCATGATCGACAGAAAAGTTATGTTGATAACCGACGTAAGCCATTGGAATTTCAAGTAGGAGATAAAGTATTATTAAAAGTCTCTCCTTGGAAAGGAATAGTAAGATTCATCAAAAGAGGAAAGCTAAGTCCCAGGTATGTTGGACCATTTGAGATTATTAGAAAAATAGGACCTGTAGCCTATCAGCTACAACTGCCAGAAGAAATGGCAGGAATACATGATGTATTTCATGTATCTAATCTCAAAAAGTGTTTGGCTGATGAATCACTGATAGTACCTCTTAAGAATATAGAGGTAAATGAACAACTCAAGTTTGTAGAAAGGCCTCTACAGATTGAAGATAGGAAAGTCAAGAATCTCAAACACAAGAGATTAGTTCTGGTTAAAGTAAAGTGGGATTCCAAAAGAGGACCTGAATACACATGGGAGCTTGAATCAGAAATGAAAAAGAAATATCCGCACTTATTCCAGTAGATCTCGAGGACGAGCTCTAAAACAAGGTGGGGAGGATGTAACAACCCTCAGTAAAACCGACACTCTTGAATATTTCCAACACTCTAGTATATTTTAAAAATGTCCCATTATGTCTTTAAATACACCCCGTATGTGAAAACCGAGCCCGAAATATGTTATAGTATTTAAAATAAATGAAAAACAAGAAATATTGAGTTTAGGCGGGCCGCGTAAGACCCCGTTTAAGTTAACGCGGGCCGCGAGTGTCCCAAAGTGTGGCGCATCCCTGTGATGACACGTGTTATCATCGTGTCGAGCCTAGTAGATGACCCGGATAAGCTACGCGTTGACCCATATTTGACGCGGGCCGCATAAGCCTTAGCTTACCTTTACGCGGGCCGCGTGAGGACCAGTTTCAGCACCTATATAAGAAAGCAACGGGTTTTCGTTTTCCGTCGCTCATTCCTTTCATTCTCAATCACAATTTCTGTAGTAGGCTTATAATACGCGGGTATTATATGTGACAACTCGAGTTTCCAAGATTTCCATCTTCGCATTTAGTGCACGTTAATTTTTTTTTGTTGTTTGTTACTCGACTTGTTGGTTTCACAACGCTTACATTTGAAAAACGTTAAATCGTATTGCGATGATATTTTATATTTGAGTATATGATAACAGTGTAATTTGTGTTAATTGGGATTGTATAGTTTATTATGGATGTTTGGCCTAACACCCCTGCTAATATGAAAACACCCTCACCCACACATAAACGAAATCACCCTAGTGGTGAAAACACCTTGTGTGTTTTCGTCCACTAGTGGACCCATGAAAACATATATGGGCCTTGGCCCAGTATTGAGATATTTTATAAGCAATCTTCACGGAGAAGTTTCTCATTTTTGGCAAACCTTATCACATTGTTTCTCTCTCTACCTCTGAAACCCAACAACAGGAAGCCAAACCTCTGTTTAATCATTGGTTAGTGATTTCATGATTCAGTTGTTTTAGATGCATATCGTATGATTATTGGATGTTTAATCATGATGTATGTATATATTTATATATGTGATTATGTGATTGATCATTGTGTGCTTGTTAGATAATTATTATCTATGAACTGTCTGTATATTGGATGTTTTGATCAACAGTGGGTATATGTTAATAAAAGATAAACTGATTCAAGTATGTTCTTGATCTCACAAAGTTTTGGTAGAGTATTTGTTTTATATCAATGATTGATTAAATGACTTTGTAGATGATTAATCTTGTAACCATAGTGAGATTATAGAGTTTCTGGGTTTTTCATATGTTACAGTAAGTGTTGTTGATGATGATGAGGAAACCAACGAAATCACTAAGGGATTTCGGCACCCTAGTGATTTCGTCACACACATGCTTAACGAAAACACCCCCCCCACAATAATGAACTGGACGAAATCACATAAGTGATTTCGGCCCATATAGTGAGTTCGGCCCAATGAGGGATTTCGACCCATAAGGTGATTTCGGCTAAAGGGGTTTTCGGCACTTAAGTGATTTTGGCAACATGTTCACTGTAATTATTAACGTCTTTAAATATGTTATTCAACTAAGCTAATCACTGGAATAACTAAGTTAGTTTATTTAACTCTGTTAAATATGTAAGTTGATAACTTCATTGTTTGAGTAACTCTGTTAGTTGACAAATTCTGTTAAGTTGTTAACTGGGTTAACTGACTTACTCTGTTTGTTTATTATTCCAATAAAGTGGATTAATTCTTTTATTTCATGAAATCTGTTAACCTTATTCACTCAGTTAACTTGCTAGTTCTGCTAGATGCCAACTCTGTTAAATGTATGGATGCAATTAACTGCTTATGTTGCATGTTATGAACTGTCAAACACTCCATGATATTACTGTGACACTAGTTCCATGTGAAACATTACGAACAAGAACTGATTTAGTATACGTGCACTATAGGACTTGACTGATTTATTGTGAGCACTTAACTTAGCATACCGAGCAAAACAAGGTGAGTTCACACTTCTACCAAGGCATGGGATTCCCGGGGTTGGGAATGGGTTGATTGATTATTTATGATTAAGAGTTATCGGAATTACATACCATAGGCCTCGGGAGAGGAAGGTCAATGGTAGATACTCCTAGACTAGTGATACATATACTTCTCTTCGCACACATGCCGAGATCGGCCGCGATACTAGAACAATCTTCGCAAACATGCCTGGAATGGCCGCGAACTATACTTTAATCTTCGCAAACATGCCTGGAGGGCCGCGATACAAATATACCTAGTCTAGAGAACATATGGGAAACCCCCACTAAACTTCGCAAACATGCCTAGAGGGCCGCGATACCATTACATACGATACATGATTACTAAACGAACATACGATTTACGATATGAACATTATAACTAAATAACCAACTGTGAACTCGCTCAACTAGTTGTTGACTCTCTGTTACATGCCTTGCAGGACCTTAGGTACTTTTGGAGCTTGCACGGGAGGCACGGTCGTTGTGGACATGGATCGTGAATGTGTTGTTAAACATTATGACATTTTGTTCTTAAACTTATGTTGGGTCTTACATTATTGCTTCCGCTACACACTTGTTTATGTTTGGTTTTGATAATACCTATCGTATTGATGAATGACTTTTACTATTTACTTATATGTTCAATATGATTGGTGGCTTGATCCTGGTCATGTCACGCCTCCAAGCGGTGGTACTCTGCGTGTGGATTTTGGGGGTGTGACAGATTGGTATCAGAGCCATTGGTTATAGAGAACTCGGTTTTAATAAAGGGAAAAACGTTTTTATTAAAACCAGACTATAACCAGAACAGTGCTCAACGATCCACAACGACGCCTCGCTCCACGTGCAAGACTCAACATCCTAGGTAATATGGTACATGTTTTGTTGCCTACTTGCTAGAATTGCATAGAACTTTGCTCAGGGTATGCTTAGGTTAACTTAACATTATTGCATGAGAACACTTGTGTGCTTACTCTCTTCTGTTATCGCACTACTCGCGAACCTCTCTCACTTATGTCATATTTGCTATGAAGATCATGGCTGGACGCATTAACATGACACAAGCCCAGTTGACGGCTCTTATTAACGAACGAGTTGCTGCGGCACTTGCAGCCGCACAAGAAGGAGGTATACCCTGCAGTTGCAACTCACACTAGGATCTTTAGATCCTACACTCCTAAAACAACTCTTGTGCTTAATCTTGTCCTAGTTCTTATACACAACAGGTCAGCACGCTCAGCCACCTGTTTGCACCTTCAAAACTTTCATGGACTGTCGTCCTACTACTTTTAGTGGCACAGAAGGAGCGGTTGGACTCCTCCATTGGTTTGAAAAGCTCGAGTCCGTATTTGAAATGTGTGAATGCCCTGAGGCTCGCAGGGTGAAGTACGCCACTGGTACTCTAGAAGGCATTGCGCTGACTTGGTGGAATGCGCAAGTTCAGATGTTAGGGTTGGCTGTTGCTAACGCCACACCCTGGAATGATTTCAAGGAGTTGATCAAAGAGGAATACTGTAGCCGTGATGATATTCATAAGCTGGAGGTAGAGTTTTACCATTTGAAAATGACGAGGTCAGAAATTGAAGCGTACACCAGAAGATCGAATGAGTTGGCTATTCTGTGTCCTACTATGGTAGACCCTCCCATTAAGCGTATCGAACTGTATCTCAATGGTCTGGTGCTGGAGATTCAAAGTCACGTAACTTCAGCAAATCTTGGCACCATTCAACAGATTGTCAAGTTAGCTCATCGCCTCACCGATCAGGCAGTCGAACAGAACAGGCTGCCTAAACGTATCAGCACTACTACTACCGCTACCACTCCAGCTACTCCTGCTAATCCCAGTGACAACAAGCGGAAATGGGAAGGGGATTCCAGCAGGGGTTCAGCTACTGTACAGTCTCAAGCACAGCAGCAGCGCAAGACTAGTGATTACCAGAGTCCGGGTCAGCAATCGTCTGGTGGTCAGGGGCAGAGTGGATATCGGGGAATTCACCCACTGTGTAACAGGTGCAACAAACACCACAGTGGTCAGTGTCGTAAAGGCCGCTGTCAGAGATGTCTAAGGGTAGGTCATGAGGCTAAAGATTGCAGGAGCTCAAGGCCTGCGAATCAGAACCAGCAACAACAGCCACCCGTTCCACGAAACCAGCCACAGCAACAACAGCAAGGAAATAAGGCATGCTTTCAGTGTGGAGCTGAAGGTCACTTCAAGCGGAACTGCCCCCAGTTAAATCAGAATCAGAACAACAACAACAATAATCAGGGCAGTGGGAATAACAATGGGGGAAACAACAACAACAATGGTGCTAAGGGTCGTGCATTTGTGATTGGTCAGAGTGACGCAAGGAACGATCCTCATGTGGTTATGGGTAAGTTTCTTCTCGAAGACTTTTATGTTACTGTATTATTTGATTCGGGTGCGGATACCAGTTATATGTCTCTGAAAGTTAGTCAAATGCTTAAACGCGCACCAACACTTTTGAACACCAAACATGTCGTAGAGTTAGCTAACGGTAAAAGTCTAGAAGCCACACACATAGTTCAGGGTTGTAATCTTATCCTCGCTGGTCAGACTTTCTGTATCGATCTCATTCCTATAACTCTGAGTAGTTTCGACATTGTCATTGGTATGGATTGGTTATCCCAACAGCAAGCAGAGATCTTATGCAAGGAGAAGATCATTCGTATTCCCTGTACTGGAAAAGAATCTCTCGAAGTTCAAGGCGACAAGAGTGGTGTCGTGAGTGGCATCATCTCCTTCTTGAAGGCACAGAAGTGTTTGCGAAAGGGCCACACAGCTATTTTAGCACTCGTTACTGATACATCGACGAAAGAGAAGAAGTTAGAGGATATTCCTGTAGTACGCGATTTTCCTCAAGTGTTTCCTGAAGAGTTACCTGGGCTACCGCCCCATCGCCAGGTCGAATTTCAGATCGAGCTAGCTCCAGGAGCAGCACCCATAGCTCGAGCGCCTTATCGCTTAGCTCCAACTGAACTGGAAGAACTGTCTAAGCAATTGCAAGAGCTATTGGAAAAGGGTTTTATTCGTCCTAGTTCTTCGCCATGGGGAGCTCCAGTATTATTTGTGAAGAAGAAAGACGGTACCTTTCGTATGTGCATAGATTACCGCGAACGAAACTAGGTGACCGTGAAGAATCGCTATCCTCTTCCACGCATCGATGACTTATTCGACCAGTTGCAAGGGTCGAGCTATTACTCGAAGATTGACCTAAGGTCAGGCTATCATCAATTGAGAGTCCGGGACGAGGACGTCTCCAAAACAGCATTCAGAACTCGCTACGGCCATTTCGAGTTTTTGGTCATGCCATTCGGGCTAACGAACGCGCCTGCGGTTTTCATGGATCTTATGAACAGGGTGTGCAAACCTTATCTTGACAAGTTTGTTATTGTTTTCATCGATGACATCCTAATTTATTCGAAGAATCGGGAGGAACATGAGCAGCATTTACGACTTATTCTGGAACTCCTTCGAACGGAACAGTTGTACGCTAAGTTTTCAAAATGCGACTTCTGGCTTCGTGAAGTCCACTTTCTAGGCCACGTGGTAAACAAGGATGGGATTCATGTTGATCCATCCAAGGTAGATTCGATCAAGAACTGGCCTGCACCTCGCACACCGACAGAAATACGCCAATTCTTGGGTTTGGCGGGTTATTACAGACGGTTCATCAAAGACTTCTCAAAGATTGCACAGCCGCTTACATTACTGACACAGAAAGGTGTTGCTTACCGTTGGAGTGATACACAGGAAACAGCGTTTCGGCACTTAAAGGATAGACTTTGTAGCGCACCTATCCTCTCATTGCCTGAAGGCACGGACGATTTTGTAGTCTACTGCGATGCATCTATTCAAGGTCTTGGATGTGTGTTGATGCAGCGGGATAAAGTCATTGCTTATGCTTCACGCCAACTTAAGATCCACGAACGGAATTACACTACGCACGATTTAGAGCTGGGAGCTGTTGTTTTTGCGCTCAAGATATGGCGACATTATCTGTATGGCACCAAGTGCACCATCTACACCGATCACAGGAGTCTTGAGCATATCTTTAAGCAGAAAGAATTGAACATGCGACAACGTCGATGGGTCGAGTTACTGAACGAATACGAATGTGCTATAAAGTACCATCCGGGCAAAGCCAATGTGGTGGCCGACGCCCTCAGTCGAAAGGATACTACACCTAGGCGTGTACGAGCGTTGCAACTCACTATTCAGTCCAATCTTCCTTCACAGATACGAGATGCTCAGGTAGAAGCATTGAAACCGGAAAACGTCAGGTCTGAAGCCCTACGCGGCTCAAGACAACGGTTAGAACAAAAGGCAGACGGCGCCTACTATGTAACAGGACGCATCTGGGTCCCACTCTATGGTAATTTACGCGAGCTTGTAATGGATGAAGCTCATAAGTCTCGCTACTCAGTACATCCTGGTTCGGATAAGATGTACCACGACCTCAGAACTACATATTGGTGGCCTAGCATGAAGGCCCACATAGCAACTTACGTTAGCAAGTGTTTGACTTGTGCGAGAGTCA
This sequence comes from Helianthus tuberosus, assembly GCA_030545235.1. NCBI lineage: Eukaryota > Viridiplantae > Streptophyta > Magnoliopsida > Asterales > Asteraceae > Helianthus > Helianthus tuberosus. The sequence continues at coordinate 120,340,434 of CM060396.1, read as the reverse complement.
AAGCGGAATATCAGAAACCATCAGGCCCACTCCAGCAACCTGAGATACCACAATGGAAATGGGAACAAATTTCCATGGATTTTGTTACTGGCCTACCTAGATCTCAGCGTGGGAATGATACTATTTGGGTGATCGTGGATCGACTCACAAAGTCTGCTCACTTCTTGGCTATCAAGGAAACGGATAAGTTCTCCACTCTAGCAGACGTATACCTTAAAGAAGTTGTCTCGAGGCACGGGGTGCCCACCTCTATTATCTCTGATCGTGACGCACGTTTTACTTCAAAACTGTGGCAAGCAATGCACAAATCTTTTGGCTCTCGTTTAGACATGAGCACAGCTTATCATCCTCAGACATATGGGCAGTCTGAGCGCACTATTCAAACTCTAGAAGACATGCTTCGGGCGTGCGTAATTGACTTTGGCAAGGGCTGGGAAAAACATCTGCCACTTGTGGAATTTTCGTACAACAACAGTTACCACACCAGCATTAAAGCTGCTCCATTTGAGGCATTGTACGGGCGTAAATGCCGATCACCTCTTTGTTGGGCAGAGGTGGGTGACAGTCAGATCACAGGTCCGGAAATGGTAGTTGATACTACTGAAAAGATTGCTCAAATACGACAACGCATGGCGGCAGCTCGTGACCGTCAGAAAGCATACGCCGATAAAGACAGGAAACTACTCGAGTTCCAGGTTGGGGATCGAGCGCTACTCAAAGTGTCACCCTGGAAGGGTGTTGTTCGTTTTGGCAAAAGGGGCAAACTCAATCCACGATACGTTGGACCATTTGAAGTCATTGAGAAAATAGGCAAAGTGGCCTACAAACTGAACTTACCAGCTGAACTCAGTGCAGTTCACAACGTCTTTCACGTGTCGAATCTGAAGAAGTGTCTGTCAGATGAGACCCCCATAGTTCCTTTGAAGGAGCTCACTATCGACGAACGGTTGCATTTCGTCGAGGAACCAGTTGAAATCACGGACCGGGATGTTAAGGTCCTCAAGAACACCAGAATACCTCTTGTTCGAGTTCGTTGGAACTCCCGTCGTGGCCCAGAGTATACCTGGGAACGAGAAGACCAAATGGAACTCAAATATCCCCAGTTGTTCGAAAACAATGCAACTACTACTGAGGCTGAAGCTACTACAGAATTTCCTGAAGAAATTCCAAATCAACTGGGGGATAATGTGACACCCCAGGAGAACCAGTAAACGATAACTTACCTAGCTTCCTCAGTAACCGCATGCTAAATTTCGGGACGAAATTTCTTTCAAGTTGGGGATAATGTGACAACTCGAGTTTCCAAGATTTCCATCTTTGCATTTAGTGCACGTTAATTTTTTTTTGTTGTTTGTTACTCGACTTGTTGGTTTCACAACGCTTACATTTGAAAAACGTTAAATCGTATTGCGATGATATTTTATATTTGAGTATATGATAACAGTGTAATTTGTGTTAATTGGGATTGTATAGTTTATTATGGATGTTTGGCCTAACACCCCTGCTAATATGAAAACACCCTCACCCACACATAAACGAAATCACCCTAGTGGTGAAAACACCTTGTGTGTTTTCGTCCACTAGTGGACCCATGAAAACATATATGGGCCTTGGCCCAGTATTGAGATATTTTATAAGCAATCTTCACGGAGAAGTTTCTCATTTTTTGCAAACCTTATCACATTGTTTCTCTCTCTACCTCTGAAACCCAACAACAGGAAGCCAAACCTCTGTTTAATCATTGGTTAGTGATTTCATGATTCAGTTGTTTTAGATGCATATCGTATGATTATTGGATGTTTAATCATGATGTATGTATATATTTATATATGTGATTATGTGATTGATCATTGTGTGCTTGTTAGATAATTATTATCTATGAACTGTCTGTATATTGGATGTTTTGATCAACAGTGGGTATATGTTAATAAAAGATAAACTGATTCAAGTATGTTCTTGATCTCACAAAGTTTTGGTAGAGTATTTGTTTTATATCCATGATTGATTAAATGACTTTGTAGATGATTAATCTTGTAACCATAGTGAGATTATAGAGTTTCTGGGTTTTTCATATGTTACAGTAAGTGTTGTTGATGATGATGAGGAAACCAACGAAATCACTAAGGGATTTTGGCACCCTAGTGATTTCGTCACACACATGCTTAACGAAAACAACCCCCCCACAATAATGAACTGGACGAAATCACATAAGTGATTTCGGCCCATATAGTGAGTTCGGCCCAATGAGGGATTTCGACCCATAAGGTGATTTCGGCTAAAGGGGTTTTCGGCACTTAAGTGATTTTGGCAACATGTTCACTGTAATTATTAACGTCTTTAAATATGTTATTCAACTAAGCTAATCACTGGAATAACTAAGTTAGTTTATTTAACTCTGTTAAATATGTAAGCTGATAACTTCATTGTTTGAGTAACTCTGTTAGTTGACAAATTCTGTTAAGTTGTTAACTGGGTTAACTGACTTACTCTGTTTGTTTATTATTCCAATAAAGTGGATTAATTCTTTTATTTCATGAAATCTGTTAACCTTATTCACTCAGTTAACTTGCTAGTTCTGCTAGATGCCAACTCTGTTAAATGTATGGATGCAATTAACTGCTTATGTTGCATGTTATGAACTGTCAAACACTCCATGATATTACTGTGACACTAGTTCCATGTGAAACATTACGAACAAGAACTGATTTAGTATACGTGCACTATAGGACTTGACTGATTTATTGTGAGCACTTAACTTAGCATACCGAGCAAAACAAGGTGAGTTCACACTTCTACCAAGGCATGGGATTCCCGGGGTTGGGAATGGGTTGATTGATTATTTATGATTAAGAGTTATCGGAATTACATACCATAGGCCTCGGGAGAGGAAGGTCAATGGTAGATACTCCTAGACTAGTGATACATATACTTCTCTTCGCACACATGCCGGGATCGGCCGCGATACTAGAACAATCTTCGCAAACATGCCTGGAATGGCCGCGAACTATACTTTAATCTTCGCAAACATGCCTGGAGGGCCGCGATAAAAATATACCTAGTCTAGAGAACATATGGGAAACCCCCACTAAACTTCGCAAACATGCCTAGAGGGCCGCGATACCATTACATACGATACATGATTACTAAACGAACATACGATTTACGATACGAACATTATAACTAAATAACCAACTGTGAACTCGCTCAACTAGTTGTTGACTCTCTGTTACATGCCTTGCAGGACCTTAGGTACTTTTGGAGCTTGCACGGGAGGCACGGTCGTTGTGGACATGGATCGTGAATGTGTTGTTAAACATTATGACATTTTGTTCTTAAACTTATGTTGGGTCTTACATTATTGCTTCCGCTACACACTTGTTTATGTTTGGTTTTGATAATACCTATCGTATTGATGAATGACTTTTACTATTTACTTATATGTTCAATATGATTGGTGGCTTGATCCTGGTCATGTCACGCCTCCAAGCGGTGGTACTCCGCGTGTGGATTTTGGGGGTGTGACATTATACCACCCTAATTAGCGAGATTCTGCTCCGTTGTAAGTATTATAACCCCAGTTTCGTAATAGATACGCTGCCCGATTGATTTAGGGTTCCGTAACAACTGTTGTGGTTCTGCCCGACGTAGCTGTTGGAATGCCGTCTCGGGGAGGGTATCATTAATATTTTCAAAGGGTTATGATACTAACCTATGTACATTTGTGTAAACTATAGATTATTACCAGGAAACCCTTACGCGAAGTCTAAGATAGCGATGTGAGTTTATCCTCTTTTTGTTAACCTTTTTGGAATGTTTTACAAAATTTTAATTGTTTTGCAATGTGATTAAGCGGTGATTGAGTCTTTGTAGTTATTCAATTACTGCCGGTATGTTGTATACAAAATGTACTACTGCGTGTAGTAAGTCGGGGATGACAGTACTTTACCATTGGACAACGAGTTAGCCAATGTGTAATATAACCCACAAGTCAGGATTGACAGTACTGAATGAGTAATTGTGTAGAAATAAACAATGTGATCACTCTCAATACTGTTTTAATTGATAAAATGTTTCTTGATTAATTTGGGATTCACTCACCAGTATTTCCCACTAACAAATGTTTTTAAAACGCGTTTCAGTAACACAATGTGACAGCCAATTAGTAAAAAGCCAGCTGGAGAGCATTGAAGGCTTGGGAAAAATGTGGCTATAAAAGTTACCTAATAAACGATGTTTTAAATTCAATAAAATAGGGTCTATCCCTATAAATGTATTGTAATAAGAAACTTGGGTTTTACCCATGTGATTATTAATATTAAATATGGTGGTTTTACTCTGATAAACATTTCCTAACTACGATCCTGATGTAATTTCTGCTGCCAAATTAACGCACCTGATACCACCGAAAATCTGAGTTCGCGTCCGCCCGTTCCCGGGACAGATAAGGGATCGGGGGTTGCGACAAAACGAAGATGAGTATTTATAGTGTTCATGGAGTCTTAGGATCTTGACATGTGTCTTGCGTGTTCACCAAGGCTTTACAAGATCTTAACAATTGTGTGGACCAGATTAGAAGGCTTGGAGAACACTAAACTTGGTGATTAAGCACTCAAAACCATCAAATAATACCAAGTATAGCAAGCAGAATTTAAGAAAAAAACATTCTGTCCAGATCCTGTTGTCACGCCCTGCGACCAAAACACCCACAGGGTGTCACGCCCCGCGACCCTATGTGGTCAGACTTTCGAAAGTTGTCAAAATTGGTCCCTGCAACCTTCTAAACACGTTTTCGACGCATTTAACCCTCGTTAACCCAATTTTAAGGCTTTACAAGGACGTTAAAGCATAGGGGACTTGAAATATGCTTGGAAATAATGTGGATGTCTGTTCGTTCGATTGTACGGTCGCGTTTTTCGCTTAATTACGATGAAAGCTCGAACGGACTCGAAAACGATCCAAACTGTGTGACGAATGATATTTTTGCATTCACATCACTAAAATACAATATTTTAATGATTACAAAATTTTTGGATGTATGTAGATGGTCTGTGTATAGAAATATGCGAATTTCATACTTTCACAATTTTGACACTTTTAGTCCCTGTGATCAAATAAGCATATTTTGACATACCGAACCCTCCAAAACTTATTTCTAAGCTATGTTAAGGGTATTTAGGGTATGTTTAGCTTATGTCATCATTCCGGAATGTACGTTGCATTAGACTAATTACGTTTACGTATAACTTTCCAGAAAATGTTTAAGAGCTCGAAATTCAACAAGAACTTAAAACGTGCAATTGTCATAAGAAAATACAAAATATTGAAATCAAAGCGCATTATTTTATTGATAATGAAGTTTTTCTGAATTGTACAATGTTTACAAAAGGCACAAATGTCACACATTCTGATTTAGAAAGGATCCTAAGTGCTTTTGACCCGTTATGACTCGTTAAGTTAGTTTACGCTACTTTAACGGGTCATTTACGTAAATGTATGATCGGATGGTTAAATATGTCATATGATAAGTCTTATATGCCAAAACATGTTTAATAATGTTGTAACATCAGTTTATATGTCAAAGATTTAGTTACATATGCTTAAAATGGATTTATGCGCAAAAAGGGTATTTTGGTCATTTTTAAGAATATAGAAATGACTTATCATATAACTAACCAAATGACGTGACCATAAGGTATAACCTCAGTAGGTTATTCCCTATACTATTATGGTCACAAATATGTGTTTGGTCAAATCCAAAGATCGACCAAACGGGTCGGATTCTAAAGTCAAAGCGGTGGTCAAGACCGCTCGACTTACGACCCTAAATAAGCACTAAACTTGAAGTGACGAGTTAGATATGTCAAACCATGTCTAACTAAGTTATTAAAACTGATTTGGCATCAAAACTTGGTGTTTTGATACCTGAAAATGGTTTCATCATAAAATGCACATAATGTGCATCTTTGACCGAAACTTTGACTCGTCACTTCGACTAGTAAATGTGGTAATCAGAAGGTGCAATCGCAAGGGATTATAACCTTCGTGATTACGATCACTTTGCAAAGTTCAATTGAACTTTGACTTGACCAATTAAGGTCAGAACCGAAAGTTAAACTGTTTGACTTTTAACTCAAAACAAGCTAAAATAATGAACAAGACTAAGGAAGAACACTTACTTGTGTTCTAGGAAGATGAGAAAACTAAGTAGGAGGCCTCTAAAGAGAAGCAAACTCCAATTTTGAGCAGATAGGAGAAGAATAGATGAATGAGCAAGTTGAAATGGTGAAAATGCTTGCTATTTATAGCAATCTTGGAGCTATAGGATCAATTCACATGTTCCATGAGGTGTCAATCATCAAGGGAGGTGCAAACAAGTGTTAAGAGCATGTTAGAGCTTGGAGAACACAAATTCTTGGGCTCCAAGTATGTTAAAACAGTTGGCTCTTAAAACTGCTGCTTCTGGGCAGGCTTTACAGACCGTAGGGGTCCTTAGCATACGGTCCGTAAAGTACCAGCAGGGACAGACTTTCCAAAAATGGCAGGTTTGGCCCCTGGACTTGTTTCGTCGCGTTTTGTCACTTTTAACACCTTTCAACCCAATTTTTAGGCTCTATAAGGGTGTTAAGGCATATGTAACTTGAATTTATGCCCAAAAATGTCATGGATGTCGGTTCGTTCGGTTGTACGGTTGCATTTTTTGCTTAATTACGTCAAACGCTATAACGAACATGAAAATGACCGAAATTTCGCAACGATTGATATTTTTGCATTCTTATCAATAAAATACAAGATTTTAATGATTACAAAAATTTTTGGATGTGTATACATGGTCCATATTAAAAAATACGAGAATTGGCAGACTTTCGCAGTTTGTCGCAAATAGTCCTTGAGCTCGAATAAGCATGTTTTTGCCATACCGAACTCTTCAAAACTTATTTCTGTAACACCTGGGTCACTTCAACCCTCAAACAAATTCCAAACCAATGAAATATTGTGTTTCATACTTGGTATTTGTAAAAATATGTGTATCGTTTTCACATATCAATTCTTGTTCGATTTCAAACTCTATATCGCTTTCCGGAGAGTTATACGCACACTGATGCGTAAACGTAATCAGTTTAATGCGACAAATACTCCAGAACATCAACATATACTTAACATACCTTAAATAACCTTTAAATAACTTAGAAATAAGTTTTGAAGGCTTTGGTGTGGCAAAGACAAGTTAATGCGCTTACAGGGACTAAACTTGACAAACTGCGAAAGTATGCCAATTTGAACTGTAACGAACATTCCGGAACATGACCATAAGTTAAACACACCTTAAATATCCTTTATATAGCTTAGAAATAGGCTTTGAGGTGTTCGGTGTGCTAAAATAAACTTTTGGGTCATTCAGGGACTAAAAGCGTCAAAAAGTGCACAAGTTTGTACTTTCGCGCATAACTTACGTTCTGAATACCTCCGGACATCCAAAAATTTATGTAAGCACTAAAATATTTTATTTTAGTGTTTGGCTTGAGAAAAATCCATTCGTCACGCAATTTAGATCGTTTTTCGCGCTTATGCGCATTCCGTCGTAATTAACCAAACAACGCAATCGTACGGCTAAACGAACCGACACCCGAGATATTTTTGAACACATTTTAAGTTCCCTATACTTTAACTTCATTTTAGAGCTTTGAAATGGGGTTAACGGGGCTTAAACGTGTCAAAAAAAAAACGCATCGAAAACCAAGTTTTGAGGTTGCAGGGACTGAAACTGTAAATCTGCCAAACTAGGTCCGTAAGTAGGGGCCAGATGCAGCAAAACGTTTTTTTACAGCTGTTAACAGCCCTTAACACTCTCCAAAGGCCAAGTGCCAAGTGTCAAACTCTTATGGTGGATGGCAAATGAGTTACCACAACTTTCCTACAAGTGTACGACTTAGATCGTGCCCCATTTTCCAAGAAACGATCCTAACGGTGGTGGGTTTACTATAAATACCCAACCCATTTCCACTCATTCCTCACTAGAATCTGATTTAAGAAGCTCTAAGTTGAAATCTTTGTTTCATACCTGAGCTACTTGAATCAAGATTAGCATTCGGGGACCCTTCGTAAGTGTTCCTTCGTTCTTTTATTGCTTTTCGAGTCCGAAAGTCAAACTTTGTTTGACTTTCTGCATTGACCAGTTTATGGTCATTGCGAAGTTCGTTATAACTTCGCAACGTGATTGTAATCACGATGGTTATAGTCCCTTGTGACTATGCCTAATGATTACCACGTTATCTAGGGTCGTAAGGGTAAGCGATCTAATAAATCGCTTATACCTTCGAACCCGACCCATTTGGTCGATCATTAGGATCCGACCAAACATATTAGGTGACCATAGTATATAGGTAATAACCCTCTGAGGTTATACCTTATGATCGCTTTGTTTAAGTAGTTGTATGATAGGTAGTTTATATGCCTTAGGTAAATTACCAAAATACCCCTTTGATGCCAAAATTCATTTTAAGCATATGTAACATAACTTTTGACATCTAAACTGATTTGACAACAATATTAGACATGTTAAGGCATATTTTACTTGTCATAGGACTAGTTAGGCGGTCCGAACGCGTTTTACGCGAACGACGCGTTAAAGTAGCATAAGCTACCTAAACGGGTCGTAATTGGTCGTAAACATTTATGTTAGGTTTCATTTAGTATGTAGGCTTTGTTAAACCATATTACACGAGTTCCCATACTCGTTTGGTTTACGAACCCTCATTCTATCCGATCCTCCGATATAGGTCCGGTTTATTAACATAGTTACCTATATTAGGTGCCGTTTGATTCCGTGATTTCTAGCATTGCTTGGTGGTTATCATAGGACTTCTGAGCAATCTCAAGTGAGTACATAGACCCCTCTTTTACTGTTTTCCAAACGTTTTGGGGTGGAACACATGTGCCTACTTGTTACTTTCATGCTTTCCATGTTTTCAAATCATATACCTGCTATGTTCGTTAGTACCTTATAGTACATGATTTCATTGTTTTCATGCTATGTATGCCCATTGTGTGCGTATTTAGTACATTGTTTTACTTTACATTTTATGCTATGTATGCCCATTGTGTGCCTACTTAGTACATTGTTTTACATTTCATCACATCACATGCTATGTATGTTCATCATACTTAGTACATTTATTATTCATTCACATGCTATGTATGCTCATCATACTTAGTACAGTTATTTTCATCACATGCTTACATTTTGGTATAACAATACCGCATAAATGTTCATATTCAGTATAGGATGCATTTCCACAAGACATAAATTGATTTAAACCAAGTTTTACTTCAATACTTTGTTTGGTGCGTTTCACCTATGGTTTAGTTGATGCATTTCACGAGCCATACATATCATTTTGGTTACACATTACATGATTTACATTTGACACATAAACATTTTTGACATTTGTTATACATTACATGATTTACATCTTGACATAAACACTTTGACATATTATTCAATACATTTGACAATTGGTTTAAACATAGACATCTTGCATTGTTGGTTTGGTTTGAGTAAGTGATTTAAGTAACGAGGCGTGTGTAATATGATACAAGCATGGTGGATACGCCGCTGGTACTTCCTATATATAAGTGTTTGTATGGTATTATATATCGTAGCGTTATTTGAACCATTTCAATTTGAGACATATAACATTTTATACAAATAACATACTTTTCACGAGACTTTGTTTTACAAACAACTTATCTTATACAAACTCATTTTACATGGTTATTCATTTAACCTTACATTTATTTATACATATCATCTGATCTTATTGTTTTTCAAATGATTTACAAGATAAAGCAAATTACAGGGTTCATGACTAAACATTTTCTCAAACATAAGTCATGAATTCTATTTTCACAAAACCTATGTATCTCACAGGCATTTTTATGCTGACGTACCTATTTTCACATGTGTTTTCAGGAGATGATGCATAGGACTTATCAAGACATACTTAGGCGGACCTGTGCCTTAGTGACTTAAAACAAGACAAGAACTAGTTAATTTATGTTATGTACTCTTTGTTTCTTGTTTAAAACAATGTAAACTCTCATGTTTGATTAATAAAACGAAACTTCAATTGCCATGGATTTGAAACAATTAATTCTGTTACAACACTCCCCGATGTTTCCGCCACGTTTCGTTGTCTCACGTGGTCGGGGTGTGACAGAAAAGTTGGTATCAGAGCCAATGGCTATAGGGAATTAGGTTATTAGTAATGCTTTGACCTAGTCTATAACCTTTCTAGGACCCTAACGCGAGTTTACTTGCGTTTAGTCATAAAACAATACCGTCACCTATCCTTAGGCGATGACCACAACAAGAACATAAATTTCAAAACCGCTTTGAAAACTAATCATCTGTTCTAGGATGATTTATTACTAGGTTTTAAACCCTCTATTATAAGGTTTTGAACCCCTTTGAGTTTTCAAAATCTCGTCAAAGTTTTGGGTCCTAAATAATGTGAACACGTGCAAACTGGAAGGGTGGGTGCCTGTACCCTGAGTTTTCTGTCTAAGGCTAGAGTGTTCGTACAAATCCACATAATCGGACCAGTCACTCTTACCTGGGAACTCTTGGGGTGAGTGTCCACTTATAGGCGAGCATGTCTTCGCGATACATTATGAGGATCTCTTTGCTTTGATTCAGCCTTTGTGTGTCGTTTGTCTGCATCGTGGTTCAAACAAATGACCATCACCCATGATTTTTGGTCGGTAATTATAACATCCTATTCTTACCCAATGCCATTTCATTTGTTTTCTCTCTTGTTTCCCTTTTAGAATGCCTCCACGACGTGAAAATCCAGTATCTATTGAAGAGCTGGCAGCTGTCATTACACAGCAAATGACTGCTGCATTCCCGAACATCATTGCTCAATGTCACCAAGCCCTCAACAACAATAATGCCCCCTGCAACTTTAAGACGTTCAACTCGGCTAAGCCATCAAAGTTTTCTGGGTCTCAAGGAGCGACTGCACTTCTGCAATGGTTCAAGAGTCTAGAGAGCACCTTCCGACATGTTCAATGTCCAAACGAGCGAAAGGTAGACTTCGCATCTAGTGTCTTTGAGAAACGAGCTTTGACGTGGTGGAACAGTGTGGTGAGAGATAGGGGTGCCCATGTGGCACTGGCACAAACATGGGAAGAGCTTCGAGCTCTGATGATGAAGGAATTCTATCCTCGTCAAGAGATCAGGGCCTTAGAAAGGGAATTTGACGATCTTAAGCAAGACAGCGGGGAACATCGAGCATACACTGATCGATATGAGGAGCTGAGCCTGTTGAGTCCTACCATGGTTACGCCTTTGGATAAGGCGATCGAAAAATACATTGATGGTCTCCCTGACCCAGTTCAGGACATTGTTACTGGTAGTAACCCTACTACAGTTAGACAGACCATTGAACTAGCTGCAACCTTGACTGAATCTCAGATCAGGAAACGTAAGCTTTTCCGAAAGGGTGACAAGAAACCGGTCGAGGAATCGAAACCAATCGAGGAATCAAAGACCATGGATGAACAGACTGGATCCCCTAAGCGGTCAAAGAAGCGAAAGGCTTCTCAGAACTTCGCCATGGTTACTCACAATGGTCAAGCCGCCCCCAACCAACCAGCTAAACCCCCTGCTAGGAAACCGTACAATGGAACTTCACCATTGTGCAACCAATGTAACCTCCATCATCATGCTAATGTGAAGTGCCGCGAATGCCAAGTTTGTGGACTTAAAGGTCATACAGCAAAAGTTTGCCGAGCTGCAGTTTCGCCAAATCAAGCTGACAACAATCCTGCTCAAGCTCGCTTTCCACCAGGTTCTTGCTACAATTGTGGCGAGATGGGTCATTTCTGAAGAAATTGCCCAAAGCTTGCTAATGCAAATCCAGCACAGGGATGAACATCTGACCGACTAGAAGACAACACCGTTTAGAAATAATCATGTCTTATGTATTATTTTCTTTTGTTGTCAAGGTCCATGAAACAGTTGTTATCATTGTTAATAAATAAATCTTTTTATTTACATTGCAATGTATTTATGTGGTTGTATGCATAAACAATATATCCCCTACAATACCGACAATCAAGGAATCGTATTCCTTGAAAAGCAAACTACCCCCAAAATTCTTCCATTTTACAAATCTCTTACGTTTTCCACAAAAATCCTAAGTACCCGTTTCTTGCAAGGAAACGAAGTATAAGGTGCAAGTTATAATTCTGTACGAATACCCAAAGTACCACTATAAATTCTTAATAGGGTACCCAAGGGTATTTCCGTATGTCCTAAATTATTGTGTACCTTAATTCGAATATTGCGTTTTCCTGAAAACAAAAATCGAATTTTTAGTAGATCATCCTATCTTCATAGATAGATTCTTGAAATGATTAAGGTGCCAAATGAAATCCACGGATTGGATTCCTGGTGTGCTTTAAGTATCTGTGTCCAAAGATAACAAATTTAAAGGTCAAATTTAACAATTATGTGATTATGTGCTTATGTGTTTTCTTATACATTTTGTGTTTCCACGCGATCCATCCAAATCCTCGTAGAATCTTCCATATCTTCGTATAAGGGATTCATAGTAGGATATCCAAAGGTACTATCTTACAACCCTTAATGGACTTCTACGTTGTAGTTGTGACAACTGTACTCTGTAATCGATGTACGATGTAAAACAATGTTGATTATTAATAAAACAATGTGTTTTGATGTTATTATGTGTGCAATTATGTTTGGTGATTTTACAATTCGATTCTATTCCGATTTCAAGCTTTAAATCGCTTTCTGGAATGTTATACGCGCACAGATGCGTAAATATAACCAGTTTAATGCAACAAACACTCCGGAATAGTGAAATAGGCTTAACATACCTTAAATAACCTTTACAAAACTTAGAAATAAGTTTTGAATGGTTTGGTGTGTTGAAAACAAGTCTATTCGATCACAGGGACTAATCGTGTCAAACTGTGAAACTATGAGGATTTACACAGTAACGAACATTCCGGAACTTGATCATAAGTTAAACATACCCTAAATATCCTTTACATAGCTTAGAAATATGCTTTGAGGGGTACGGTATGCTAAAATAAACTTTATGCTCATTCAGGGACTAAAAGTGTCAAAAAGTGCACAAGTTTGCACTTTCGCGCATATCTTACGTTCTGAATACATCCGGACATCCAAAAATTTATGTAAGCACTAAAATATTTTATTTTAGTGTTTGGCATAAGAAAAATCCATTCGTCGCGTCATTTGGATCGTTTTTCGCGCTTATGCGCATACCGTCGTAATTAAGCGAACATCGCGATCGTACGACCAAACGAACCGACATCCGAGATATTTTTGAGCATGTTTCATGTTCCCTATACTTTAACGTCCTTGTGAAGCTTAAAAATGGGCTTGACGGGTGTTAGAAGTGCCAAAACACGACGATACGCGCACAGGAACCAAAACTGCAAAACTGCAAAACTGCAAAAATAATAAAAAAAAATAGAAAAAAAAATATATAAAAAATGCATAAACTCATTTGTTCAGCCCTTAACACCCTCCAAAGGCCAAGGACACTTGTCAAAACCCTATGGTGAGTGCCAAATGAGTTACCACAACTTTACGACAAGTGTACGGCCTTGATCATGCCCCCTTTTCCAAGAAACGATCTTAACGGTTCTCCGAATACTATAAATACCCAACCCACTTCACTTCTAAACTCACAAGAATCTGATCTAAAAGACTCTAAGTTGGAACCATTGTTTCATACCTGAGTTATTTGGATCTAGATTAGCATTCGGGGACCCTTCGTAAGTATTCTTTCGTTCTTTTATTGCTTTTCGAGTTCGAAAGTCAAACTTTGTTTGACTTTCAGCGTTGACCAGCTTATGGTCAATGCGAAGTTCGTTTGAACTTCGCAACGTGATTGTAATCACGATGGTTATAGTCCCTTGGGACTATGCCTACTGATTACCACGTTGTCTAGGGTCGTAGGGTAAGCGATCTGATAAATCGCTTATACCTTCGAACCCGACCCATTTGGTCGATCATTAGGATCTGACCAAATATATTAGGTGACCATAGTATATAGGGAATAACCTTCCGAGGTTATACCTTATGGTCACGACGTTTAAGTAGTTGTATGATAGGTAGTTTATATGCCTTAGGTAAATTACCAGAATACCCTTTTCATGTATAATTGGTAATTAAACATATGTAACATAACATTTGACATCTAAACTGATTTGACAACAATATTAGACATGTTAAGGCATATTTTACTTATCGTAGGACTAGTTAGGCGTTCCGAACGCGCTTTGCGCGCACGACGCGTTAAAGTGGCGTAAGCTACCTTAATGGGTCACGATGGGTCGAAAGCACTTAGGTTAAATTCCGATTTTGGATGTAGGCTTTGTTAAACCATATACTTGAGTTCCAACACTCATTTGGTTTACAAGACCTCATTCTGTCCGATCTTCCGATTTAGGAAATCTGTTGTTTGACTAGCGGTTCGATTACTAGGTGTTGTTTGATTTCACTGGTTTGCTCGAGTTTGTTGAAGTTCTATTGATTGACGATACCTTGCACTACTGTGAGTACATAGTTCCCCTATTTTACTGTTTTCAATTGTTTTGGGGTGATTCATATGTGCTAAATGTTTTCGATGTTATAACGATGGTTTCACAAACGATTTTCAATGGTTTATGCAAAACTAATAACGATTTCAATAATGTGAACGAACTTGTTGGTTGGGTTACATAACAAATGACATTCATTAGCAATGATCAAGCCGACCAGTATTAGGTTATGGTACCATAGGATCTGACAAATCCCGTTATTTTACAATTCCCATGGTTATGTGTGGGCGTTGTGGGTAACGACTGAATCTGATAATTGTTAACTTACCCTTTGGTGGTTTGTTAATGCGAGAGCGAGTGGAACGATGAACGAGTCATAAAGGTTTGAATGTTATTAGCGAGACGACCATATATGAGTTCTCACAATTAAAACAAGGACGATTTAAACAAGTAAACGAATTGGGACGATTTGTAAACGATGTTAAACGATTTGGGTAAACGATTGGTCTTTGGTTAAGTGTTTAGATAACGGGACGTGTGTGATATGGTGAAAGCATGGTAGATACGCCGCTGGTACTTCTTATATATAAATGTTTTCAACATATTACATACCGTGGCGTTATGTAGTACACCTGGGTAAACGATAGCAAAACGATGTCACACAACGATGTTTTCGAAGTAACAAACGAGTTTTATTAACAAGCTTTACGAAATGTTTTACAATGTGCTTTACTAAAACAAAGGTTTTTGGGTTAAGAATCATGGCAACATCTAAACGAGCCATGATTTCAAGACTCCTATAAAACCTATGTACTCGCCAGCATTTCTTTGCTGACTTTGTTTTCACATATGTTTCAGGAATTGATGCTTGATGATGATTTCTAGGATGCATGAGTCACGTAGGATCTGGACGAAGCCTTAGTGACATAAAACAATATTAGTCGATATGTAACTTGTTTGTTCTATTTTAAGACAATGTAATGTTTAATATTATCAATAAAACGAAACACTTTTGTATCCATGGTTATGAAACGATAATTCTGTTACAACACGCCCCGATGTTTCCGCCGCGCTTTGTTGTTTTACGCGGTCGGGGTGTGACAGAAGAGTTGGTATCAGAGCCAATGGTTATAGGGAATTAGGTTATTAGTAATTCTTTGACCTAGACTATAACTTCTAGGACCCAACACAAGTTATCTTGTGTTTAGATCTTAAAACATGCATATCACCTATCCTTAGGTGATTATCAAAACAAAAACCAAATTTTCCAAAACGATTTCTTTGAAAAACAATCTTCTGTTTTTGAATAATTTATTACAAGGTTTTGAACCCTCTATTGTAAGGTTTTGAACCCTCTGTTATAAGGTTTTGAACCCCTTTGAGTTTCCAAAAATCTCGTCAAAGTTTTGGGTTTTAAATAATGTGAACACGTGCAAACTGGAAGGGTGAATGCCTGTATTCTGGGTTTTCTGTCTAGGCAAGCACTTCGTATATATCTCATCAGACGCGAGACCAGTTGTGCTTACCTGGGAATTCTTGAGATGAGTGTTCACTTATAGGCAAGCATGTCTTCGCGATACATTATTTTTGATCTATGTACTTTGATTAGTCAATGCGTGTCGTTTGTTTGTTCGAGGTAACAAACAAATGATCGCCTTCCCTGTGTTTTGTCGATACCTCTTTTATTTTTCCTAAATCTCAACCTCACTCGATTCTCTTGTTTCCTTGTTAGACAATGCCTCCTCGACGTGATCCTCGAACTTTTACTATTGAAGAAATTGCAGCCCTGGTTTCTCAGCAAGTGGCTGCTGTGCTTCCCGGTGTTGTAACCCAAGTCCACGAGATATTCAACAATATTAACAACAACAATAACAACAACAATAATGCACCGTGTAAATTCAAGGATTTCAATGCCGCGAAGCCGCTTAAGTTTTCCGGATCGCAAGGAGCAACTGCGCTCCTACAATGGTTCGAGAGTATCGAGAGCACATTCATACATGTGCAGTGTCAGAATGCGCGTAAGGTTGAATTTGCTTCGAGCGTGTTTGAGAAGCGAGCGCTTACCTGGTGGAATGGTATTAAGCGCGACAGGGGTGCCGAAGTGGCGATGGCACAAACATGGGAAGAGCTTCGGGCTCTCATGATGAAGGAGTTTTGCCCCCGTCACGAGATTCGGGTTTTGGAACGAGAGTTTGACAACTTAAAGCAAGATGGGGCTGAACACCGTGCTTACACGGATCGTTTTGAAGAACTCAGTCTATTGTGTCCCACCATGGTTACCCCTCCGGATAAAGCAATCGAGAGATATATCGATGGCCTACCTGATTCTATTCTAGAGATTGTGACCGGTGTTAATCCTCCTACCCTTCGCCAAGCTATCGAGTTGTCTGCTACCCTCACTGAGACACAAGTCAGGAAGGGTAAACTCACCCGCAAGGGTGATAAAAAGAAGGCGACTGATTCTGAGAAGAACAAGAATAAGGGTAAGGGTAAGGAAGGTGAGACGTCGAAGAAATCGAAGAAGCGAAAGGGTGCCCAAAATTTTGCTGTTACAGCACAGGCCGCTCAGAACCCGCAGAACCAACCAGCTCAGCCACCTGCAAAGAAAGCGTATGCTGGTACCGCACCTCATTGTGCACGTTGCAACGGTCATCACGCTGCACAACAAGCTTGCAGACAATGTGCGACGTGTGGTAAACTTGGGCATTTGGCAAACGTTTGTCGTTTTGGACAGAATCAGGTTGCCCAGGTTCCAGCTCCGGGTCAGGGAAATGCTGTGAGATTCCCACCTGGATCATGTTATAATTGCGGAGAGTATGGTCACTTCCGCAACAACTGTCCAAGACTGATGAATGCAAACGCAAATGCTAACGCAAACCCGAATGCAAACGTCAACGTCAATGTGAATCCCCCTCGTGGACGAGCGTACAACTTGAATGCAAACGAAGCAAGGGCCGACAACGAGGTTGTCAACGGTACGTTTCTTGTTAACAATCGACCTGCATCTATTCTTTTTGATTCTGGTGCCGATAGAAGTTTTGTTTCATTATCATTCGAGCCTTTGCTTGCGATACCTAGAACTAAACTGAGGAAACCCTTATCTGTTGAGATTGCCACTGGTAAACCTGTTGTTCTCGATTCTGTTATTCATGGTTGTCAGTTGAACCTTGATAACCATCTTTTTCCTATTGACCTCACACCAATGCAACTTGGAAGCTTCGACATTATCATTGGAATGGATTGGTTAACCAAACACCATGCTGAGGTGGTTTGTTTCGACAAGATTGTTCGTATTCCTTTGTCTTCTGGCGATGTTCTGGAAGTTCATGGCGAAAAACCATCAGATGGTTTGAAGCTGATGTCGTGTACGAAAGCCCAAAAGTTTTTAAAGAAGGGATATGTTGCTTTTCTGGCACATGTCACCGAGGAGAAAGACAAGAGCAAGAGTATTCAGGATATTCCGATTGTTCGGGATTATCCAGAGGTGTTTCCTGATGAACTGCCTGGTTTGCCTCCAGTTCGTCAAGTCGAGTTTCATATTGACCTTGTACCCAACGCCAACCCGATTGCAAAAGCGCCTTATCGACTTGCACCATCTGAGATGCAAGAATTATCGAAGCAGCTCCAAGAGTTATCTGATAAAGGATTCATTCGACCAAGCTTGTCACCTTGGGGAGCTCCTGTCCTCTTCGTGAAAAAGAAAGATGGATCTTTTCGAATGTGTATCGATTATCGTGAGCTTAATAAGCTCACCATCAAGAATCGATATCCCCTACCTCGAATTGATGACCTCTTCGATCAGCTGCAGGGTGCTTCATGCTTTTCCAAGATCGATCTGCGTTCTGGGTATCATCAACTTCGTGTTCTCGAAGAAGATATTCCCAAAACTGCTTTTCGCACAAGATATGGGCATTACGAGTTCACTGTCATGCCTTTCGGTTTGACAAATGCTCCTGCTGTTTTCATGGACTTAATGAATAGGGTCTGTAAGCCTTATTTGGATCAGTTCGTCATTGTTTTTATTGATGACATCTTGATCTATTCAAAGTCTCGAGCCGAGCATGAGCAACACCTTCGTTTGACATTGGAACTCCTGAAGAAGGAACAACTTTTTGCTAAATTCTCCAAATGTGAATTCTGGCTTAAAGAAGTTCAGTTCTTGGGTCATATTGTCAACGAGCAGGGTATTCATGTAGATCCATCCAAGATTGTTGCAATTAAGGACTGGAATACACCGACGACGCCTACAAAGATTCGATCTTTCCTTGGTCTTGCTGGTTACTATCGGCAATTCATTTCAAATTTCTCGAAGATTGCGGTTCCACTCACTGCTTTGACTCAGAAGAAAAAGCCTTTTGAGTGGGGACCCAAGCAAGAAGTAGCGTTTCAAACGCTGAAGAAAAAGTTATGTAATGCTCTTGTTCTATCTCTGCCCGAGGGAAGCGATGATTTCGTTGTCTTCTGCGATGCATCCAACTTAGGCCTAGGTTGCGTCCTCATGCAACGAGGTAAAGTTATTGCATATGCATCTAGACAGCTGAAAATTCACGAGAAGAACTACACGACTCATGATCTTGAGTTAGGAGCTGTGGTTTTTGCGCTTAAAATCTGGAGACACTACCTCTATGGAACGAAGTGTGTGGTTTTCACAGACCACAAAAGTCTCCAGCATATTCTTAATCAGAAAGAGCTGAATATGAGGCAACGACATTGGGTTGAACTCTTTAGCGATTACGATTGCGAGATTCGCTACCATCCTGGTAAGGCGAATGTCGTAGCCGATGCGCTTAGTCGAAAAGAACGAGTCAAGCTTCATTCTGTTCAAACGTTATCTGATCTTCAAACTCGTGTTCTTCAAGCTCAGCAATTTTGTGTTTCACAAAATTTGATAGGTAATGAATTACCACATCAACTTGAGCTTAAACTCGAAGCGAAAGACGATGGGTTGCTCTATTTCATGGATCGTTTGTGGATTCCTAATCAGGACGATCTTCGCACCTTGGTAATGGACGAATCTCATAAGTCTCGATATTCTATCCATCCTGGTGCTGATAAAATGTACAAGGATCTTCGTACTTCGTGCTGGTGGCCTGGTATGAAGAAGGATGTTGCCTTGTATGTATCGAAATGCCTAACTTGTCTCAAAGTCAAGGCCGAACATCAACGACCTTCTGGTTTGCTTGTACAGCCAGAAATACCGGTTTGGAAGTGGGAGAACATTACGATGGATCTCATCACTAAATTACCGCGTACATCTAAAGGTCACGATGCTATTTGGGTTGTGGTCGATCGATTAACGAAATCAACTCATTTTATTGCGATTCGCGAGGATTATTCTGCTGATAAACTTGCAAAGATTTATGTCGATGAGATTGTGTCACGACATGGTGTTCCTTTGGACATCATTTCGGATCGTGATGCTCGATTTTCATCTCATTTCTGGAAGGCCATGCAATCTGCTTTGGGAACCCAACTGAATCTAAGCACTGCTTATCATCCCCAAACAGATGACCAATCCGAGAGAACGATTCAAACTTTGGAGGATATGCTTAGAGCATGTGTAATAGACTTTGGTGGTAGTTGGGATTCTAATCTACCACTGATCGAGTTTTCTTACAACAATAGCTATCATACTAGTATTAAAATGGCACCATTCGAAGCTCTCTACAGTCGAAAATGTCGTTCACCTGTTTGTTGGAACGAGACCGGTGAAGCTCAGCTTACTGGACCTGAACTCGTTCTGGAAACAACAGACAAGATCAAGAAAATCCGCAATAATCTTGTGACAGCTAGATTACGTCAAAAGAGATATGCGAATTTACGATGCAAGCCCTTAGAATTTCAAGTCGGAGATCGTGTCCTACTCAAGGTTTCACCTTGGAAGGGAGTCGTGAGATTTGGAAGGAAAGGAAAACTTGCACCACGATATGTTGGACCATTTAAAATTGTTGAAAGAATTGGAAAGGTTGCCTATCGACTAGAGCTACCTCCAGAGCTTGGAAATGTTCACCCGACTTTTCACGTGTCCAATTTGTGAAAGTGTTTAATTGACGCTGATCTTCACATTCCTCTCGACGAGATCCACGTAGATGAAACGATGCACTTTGTCAAGAAACCTGTGGAGATAGTGGAACGTACATACAAACAGTTGAAGAACAAACGGATTCATTTGGTCAAAGTTCGCTGGGAATCCAAACGTGGTCCTGAGTTTACTTGGGAACGTGAGGACCAGATGAAGACGAAGTATCCGCATTTGTTTTCACAAGCTTCCTCTAGTTAAAATTTCGGGACGAAATTTCCTGAAGTAGGGGAGACTGTGACAACTGTACTCTGTAATCGATGTACGATGTAAAACAATGTTGATTATTAATAAAACAATGTGTTTTGATGTTATTATGTGTGCAATTATGTTTGGTGATTTTACAATTCGATTCTATTCCGATTTCAAGCTTTAAATCGCTTTCTGGAAGGTTATACGCGCACAGATGCGTAAATATAACCAGTTTAATGCAACAAACACTCCGGAATAGTGAAATAGGCTTAACATACCTTAAATAACCTTTACAAAACTTAGAAATAAGTTTTGAATGGTTTGGTGTGTTGAAAACAAGTCTATTCGATCACAGGGACTAATCGTGTCAAACTGTGAAACTATGAGGATTTACACAGTAACGAACATTTCGGAACTTGATCATAAGTTAAACATACCCTAAATATCCTTTACATAGCTTAGAAATATGCTTTGAGGGGTACGGTATGCTAAAATAAACTTTATGCTCATTCAGGGACTAAAAGTGTCAAAAAGTGCACAAGTTTGCACTTTCGCGCATATCTTACGTTCTGAATACATCCGGACATCCAAAAATTTATGTAAGCACTAAAATATTTTATTTTAGTGTTTGGCATAAGAAAAATCCATTCGTCGCGTCATTTGGATCGTTTTTCGCGCTTATGCGTATACCGTCGTAATTAAGCGAACATCGCGATCGTACGACCAAACGAACAGACATCCGAGATATTTTTGAGCATGTTTCATGTTCCCTATACTTTAACATCCTTGTGAAGCTTAAAAATGGGCTTGACGGGTGTTAGAAGTGCCAAAACACGACGATACGCGCACAGGAACCAAAACGGCAAAACTGCAAAAATAATAAAAAAAAATAGAAAAAAAAATATATATAAAAAATAGATAAACTCATTTGTTCAGCCCTTAACACCCTACAAAGGCCAAAGACACTTGTCAAAACCCTATGGTGAGTGCCAAATGAGTTACCACAACTTTACGACAAGTGTACGGCCTTGATCATGCCCCCTTTTCCAAGAAACGATCTTAACGGTTCTCCGAATACTATAAATACCCAACCCACTTCACTTCTAAACTCACAAGAATCTGATCTAAAAGACTCTAAGTTGGAACCATTGTTTCATACCTGAGTTATTTGGATCTAGATTAGCATTCGGGGACCCTTCGTAAGTATTCTTTCGTTCTTTTATTGCTTTTCGAGTTCGAAAGTCAAACTTTGTTTGACTTTCAGCGTTGACCAGCTTATGGTCAATGCGAAGTTCGTTTGAACTTCGCAACGTGATTGTAATCACGATGGTTATAGTCCCTTGGGACTATGCCTACTGATTACCATGTTGTCTAGGGTCGTAGGGTAAGCGATCTGATAAATCGCTTATACCTTCGAACCCGACCCATTTGGTCGATCATTAGGATCTGACCAAATATATTAGGTGACCATAGTATATAGGGAATAACCTTCCGAGGTTATACCTTATGGTCACGACGTTTAAGTAGTTGTATGATAGGTAGTTTATATGCCTTAGGTAAATTACCAGAATACCCTTTTCATGTATAATTGGTAATTAAACATATGTAACATAACATTTGACATCTAAACTGATTTGACAACAATATTAGACATGTTAAGGTATATTTTACTTATCGTAGGACTAGTTAGGCGTTCCGAACGCGCTTTGCGCGCACGACGCGTTAAAGTGGCGTAAGCTACCTTAATGGGTCACGATGGGTCGAAAGCACTTAGGTTAAATTCCGATTTTGGATGTAGGCTTTGTTAAACCATATACTTGAGTTCCAACACTCATTTGGTTTACAAGACCTCATTCTGTCCGATCTTCCGATTTAGGAAATCTGTTGTTTGACTAGCGGTTCGATTACTAGGTGTTGTTTGATTTCACTGGTTTGCTCGAGTTTATTGAAGTTCTATTGATTGAAGATACCTTGCACTACTGTGAGTACATAGTTCCCCTATTTTACTGTTTTCAATTGTTTTGGGTTGATTCATATGTGCTAAATGTTTTCGATGTTATAACGATGGTTTCACAAACGATTTTCAATGGTTTATGCAAAACTAATAACGATTTCAATAATGTGAACGAACTTGTTGGTTGGGTTACATAACAAATGACATTCATTAGCAATGATCAAGCCGACCAGTATTAGGTTTGGTACCATAGGATCTGACAAATCCCGTTATTTTACAACACCCATGGTTATGTGTCGGCGTTGTGGGTAACGACTGAATCTGATAATTGTTAACTTACCCTTTGGTGGTTTGTTAATATGAGAGCGAGTGGAACGATGAACGAGTCATAAAGGTTTGAATGTTATTAGCGAGACGACCATATATGAGTTCTCACAATTAAAACAAGGACGATTTAAACAAGTAAACGAATTGGGACGATTTGTAAACGATGTTAAACGATTTGGGTAAACGATTGTTCTTTGGTTAAGTGTTTAGATAACGGGACATGTGTGATATGGTGAAAGCATGGTAGATACGCCGCTGGTACTTCTTATATATAAATGTTTTCAACATATTACATACCGTGGCGTTATGTAGTACACCTGGGTAAACGATAGCAAAACGATGTCACACAACGATGTTTTCGAAGTAACAAACGAGTTTTATTAACAAGCTTTACGAAATGTTTTACAATGTGCTTTAGTAAAACAAAGGTTTTTGGGTTAAGAATCATGGCTACGAGGTTTTATAAACTATAAGCCGCTTGATTTGAGTTGGTTAATTAAGTTGCAATATTATACTCTTTTCAAAACAAGGTTTTTAAATAAAGTATTGCAACATCTAAACGAGCCATGATTTCGAGACTCCTATAAAACCTATGTACTCGCCAGCATTTCTTTGCTGACTTTGTTTTCACATATGTTTCAGGAATTGATGCTTGATGATGATTTCTAGGATTCATGAGTCACGTAGGATCTGGACGAAGCCTTAGTGACATAAAACAATATTAGTCGATATGTAACTTGTTTGTTCTATTTTAAGACAATGTAATGTTTAATATTATCAATAAAACGAAACACTTTTGTATCCATGGTTATGAAACGATAATTCTGTTACAACACGCCCCGCTGTTTCCGCCGCGCTTTGTTGTTTTACGCGGTCAGGTTGTGACAGTAGTTAAGTCCCTTGGGTTATGAAGTACTATTATATAATTGGACCCCTTGAGTGGTCTAGTTAAACAGATTGATCCAAAAAAAATCTAGTTAGGGATATCATGTGATGATATAGCTGAAGGGACTCCTTGGTGGCCTAACTAAGAAGATCCTCTGTCGATCTAATTAAAAGGACCCTATGGTAGTCTAGTCACCCTCATCACAAGTTTGATATCCTTCCCCACAACATTACAAAACGAACTGTGCGGACTGTGCAAGGAATTACGTAATTATGGATGCATACATAATTATGGAATTTTGTGCACAGAAACTACAGCAAGTTTTGTCGTGTATCTAGAGTTAACCCTATTCATTTTTGTTTCTGAAGAAATTGTGGAAAATGACTCGTTTCGTTCATTTTCGTTTCTGAAGAAATGGTGAAAAATGACTCGTTCCGTTCATTTTTGTTTCTGAAGAAATTGTGGAAAATGACTCGTTCCGTTCATTTTCGTTTCAGAAGAAATGGTGAAAAATGACTCGTTCCGTTCATTTTCGTTTCTGAAGAAATTGTGGTAAATGACTCGTTCCGTTCATTTTCGTTTCTGAAGAAATGGTGGAAAATGACTCGTTCCGTTCATTTTCGTTTCAGAAGAAATGGTGAAAAATGACTCGTTCCGTTCATTTTTGTTTCTGAAGAAATTGTGGTAAATGACTCGTTCCGTTCATTTTCGTTTCTGAAGAAATGGTGAAAAATGACTCGTTCCGTTCATTTTTGTTTCTAAAGAAATTGTGGAAAATGACTCGTTCCGTTCATTTTCGTTTATGAAGAAATGGTAAAAAATGACTCGTTCCGTTCATTTTTGTTTCTGAAGAAATTGTGGTAAATGACTCGTTCCGTTCATTTTCGTTTTTGAAGAAATGGTGGAAAATGACTCGTTCCGTTCATTTTCGTTTCTGAAGAAATTGTGAAAAATGACTCGTTCCGTTCATTTTTGTTTCTGAAGAAATTGTGAAAAATGACTCGTTCCGTTCATTTTTGTTTCTGAAGAAATTGTGGAAAATGGCTCGTTCCGTTCATTTTCGTTTCTGAAGAAATTGTGGAAAATAACTCATTCCGTTCTTTTTCGTTTCTAAAGAATGCCTGTTGAAAATAACTCCGTTCATTTTTCATTCCTGAAAAATGTTCGTTAAAGAGAAATAACAGGATTATGCCTTGCTTATCTTTGAGGTTATTTAACACAAAGTCACAGATAGACTCCTACGAATAAATTTCGGGACGAAATTTCCTAAAGTAGGGGAGACTGTAACACCTGGGTCACTTCAACCCTCAAACAAATTCCAAACCAATGAAATATTGTGTTTCATACTTGGTATTTGTAAAAATATGTGTATCGTTTTCACATATCAATTCTTGTTCGATTTCAAACTCTATATCGCTTTCCGGAGAGTTATACGCACACTGGTGCGTAAACGTAATCAGTTTAATGCGATAAATACTCCAGAACATCAACATATACTTAACATACCTTAAATAACCTTTAAATAACTTAGAAATAAGTTTTGAAGGCTTTGGTGTGGCAAAGACAAGTTAATGCGCTTACAGGGACTAAACTTGACAAACTGCGAAAGTATGCCAATTTGAACTGTAACGAACATTCCGGAACATGACCATAAGTTAAACACACCTTAAATATCCTTTATATAGCTTAGAAATAGGCTTTGAGGTGTTCGGTGTGCTAAAATAAACTTTTGGGTCATTCAGGGACTAAAAGCGTCAAAAAGTGCACAAGTTTGTACTTTCGCGCATAACTTACGTTCTGAATACCTCCGGACATCCAAAAATTTATGTAAGCACTAAAATATTTTATTTTAGTGTTTGGCTTGAGAAAAATCCATTCGTCACGCAATTTAGATCGTTTTTCGCGCTTATGCGCATTCCGTCGTAATTAACCAAACAACGCAATCGTACGGCTAAACGAACCGACACCCGAGATATTTTTGAACACATTTTAAGTTCCCTATACTTTAACTTCATTTTAGAGCTTTGAAATGGGGTTAACGGGGCTTAAACGTGTCAAAAAAAAAACGCATCGAAAATCAAGTTTTGAGGTTGCAGGGACTGAAACTGTAAATCTGCCAAACTAGGTCCGTAAGTAGGGGCCAGATGCAGCAAAACATTTTTTTACAGCTGTTAACAGCCCTTAACACTCTCCAAAGGCCAAGTGCCAAGTGTCAAACTCTTATGGTGGATGGCAAATGAGTTACCACAACTTTCCTACAAGTGTACGACTTAGATCGTGCCCCCTTTTCCAAGAAACGATCCTAACGGTGGTGGGTTTACTATAAATACCCAACCCATTTCCACTCATTCCTCACTAGAATCTGATTTGAAAAGCTCTAAGTTGAAACCTTTGTTTCATACCTGAGCTACTTGAATCAAGATTAGCATTCGGGGACCCTTCGTAAGTGTTCCTTCGTTCTTTTATTGCTTTTCGAGTCCGAAAGTCAAACTTTGTTTGACTTTCTGCATTGACCAGTTTATGGTCATTGCGAAGTTTGCTATAACTTCACAACGTGATTGTAATCACGATGGTTATAGTCCCTTGTGACTATGCCTAATGATTACCACGTTATCTAGGGTCGTAAGGGTAAGCGATCTAATAAATCGCTTATACCTTCGAACCCGACCCATTTGGTCAATCATTAGGATCCGACCAAACATATTAGGTGACCATAGTATATAGGGAATAACCCTCCGAGGTTATACCTTATGGTCGCTTCGTTTAAGTAGTTGTATGATAGGTAGTTTATATGCCTTAGGTAAATTACCAAAATACCCCTTTGATGCCAAAATTCATTTTAAGCATATGTAACATAACTTTTGACATCTAAACTGATTTGACAACAATATTAGACATGTTAAGGCATATTTTACTTGTCATAGGACTAGTTAGGCGGTCCGAACGCGTTTTACGCGAACGACGCGTTAAAGTAGCATAAGCTACCTAAACGGGTCGTAATTGGTCGTAAACATTTATGTTAGGTTTCATTTAGTATGTAGGCTTTGTTAAACCATATTACACGAGTTCCCATACTCGTTTGGTTTACGAACCCTCATTCTATCCGATCCTCCGATATAGGTCCGGTTTATTAACATAGTTACCTATATTAGGTGCTGTTTGATTCCGTGATTTCTAGCATTGCTTGGTGGTTATCATAGGACTTCTGAGCAATCTCAAGTGAGTACATAGACCCCTCTTTTACTGTTTTCCAAACGTTTTGGGGTGGAACACATGTGCCTACTTGTTACTTTCATGCTTTCCATGTTTTCAAATCATATACCTGCTATGTTCGTTAGTACCTTATAGTACATGATTTCATTGTTTTCATGCTATGTATGCCCATTGTGTGCGTATTTAGTACATTGTTTTACTTTACATTTTATGCTATGTATGCCCATTGTGTGCCTACTTAGTACATTGTTTTACATTTCATCACATCACATGCTATGTATGTTCATCATACTTAGTACATTTATTATTCATTCACATGCTATGTATGTTCATCATACTTAGTACAGTTATTTTCATCACATGCTTACATTTTGGTATAACAATACCGCATAAATGTTCATATTCAGTATAGCATGCATTTCCACAAGACATAAATTGATTTAAACCAAGTTTTACTTCAATACTTTGTTTGGTGCGTTTCACCTATGGTTTAGTTGATGCATTTCACGAGCCATACATATCATTTTGGTTACACATTACATGATTTACATTTGACACATAAACATTTTTGACATTTGTTATACATTACATGATTTACATCTTGACATAAACACTTTGACATATTATTCAATACATTTGTCAATTGGTTTAAACATAGACATCTTGCATTGTTGGTTTGGTTTGAGTAAGTGATTTAAGTAACGAGGCGTGTGTAATATGATACAAGCATGGTGGATACACCGCCGGTACTTCCTATATATAAGTGTTTGTATGGTATTATATATCGTAGCGTTATTTGAACCATTTCAATTTGAGACATATAACATTTTATACAAATAAGATACTTTTCACGAGACTTTGTTTTACAAACAACTTATCTTATACAAACTCATTTTACATGATTATTCATTTAACCTTACATTTATTTATACATATCATCTGATCTTATCGTTTTTCAAATGATTTATAAGATAAAGCAAATTACAGGGTTCATGACTAAACATTTTCTCAAACATAAGTCATGAATTCTATTTTCACAAAACCTATGTATCTCACAGGCATTTTTATGCTGACGTACCTATTTTCACATGTGTTTTCAGGAGATGATGCATAGGACTTATCAAGACATACTTAGGCGGACCTGTGCCTTAGTGACTTAAAACAAGACAAGAACTAGTTAATTTATGTTATGTACTCTTTGTTTCTTGTTTAAAACAATGTAAACTCTCATGTTTGATTAATAAAACGAAACTTCAATTGCCATGGATTTGAAACAATTAATTCTGTTACAACACTCCCTGATGTTTCCGCCACGTTTCGTTGTCTCACGTGGTCGGGGTGTGACAATTTCTAAGTTATGTAAAGGGTATTTAGGGTATGTGTAGCTTATGTCCTTGTTCCGGTGGTTACGTCGCGTTAAACTGGTTACGTTTCAGTAACAGTTCTAGTATTACTTCACAAAAGTTTTGAGAGTTTGAAATTGTACAAGGACTAAAAATGTGTAAATGTCACATGTAATTATACAATCCTAGAAATAAAACACAAGGTTTTATTGAATATGAAATTGGTCAGAATTGTACAATGGTTGAAAAGGCACAAATGTCACATTCTTATCAGAATTTCTGTTGAATGATCATTAGAATTTCTGATGATTAGAAGTTACCAGATTCTGATGATAATTACCAGATTTATCATCAAATTCATTAGATTAGCTTATTTTGATCGTCTTTCTTTACTTCTAAACAAATTCTGATATTTGTTGAAGATGTGTCTGTCGGTGCATATTTCGTACGTCTGCCACTGCGCGAATAGTTA
Source organism: Helianthus tuberosus (assembly GCA_030545235.1). Classification (NCBI taxonomy): domain Eukaryota; kingdom Viridiplantae; phylum Streptophyta; class Magnoliopsida; order Asterales; family Asteraceae; genus Helianthus; species Helianthus tuberosus. The sequence goes on along the minus strand of CM060396.1, from coordinate 120,311,367 downwards.
GATAGAGCGTGTGTTGAATATTGTATAGTATAGAGAAAGTTGGACACGGTATTGTAATGTAAAAGTCCATCTGGACGGATGACAATCCGGACGGATAGACATAGTGTAGGTAGTTGTCTATAAATAGGGACTTGGGGTTCCCATTTGGACAAGCTTTTGGTTCCCAGAGGGGACATGCTGTCCAACTGGTCTCGTGGTGCAGAAACGTTGAATAATCAATAGAGACCAGATTGTAAGTGACTGCTCGGTGTCGTATCTATCTTCTACTCCATTCTTAGTCGTAATAAACGCACCGAACACGTCGTGTCAGGACCGAGGCTCCGTCAAACTCACCGGTTCCTGGATCAGCAGTGGTATCAGAGCTACGTGTCATGGCCCCAGCCCCGGTTTGACCCGGTCAGGAGCCGCGGGACAGGAACCCGTGGTATTTATTAAATGATGCGACAGCGGAAGATTTAACAGGATCTTTTAAAACTTAAAATGCCCAATTATTTTATTTCATAATGCAGGATAAACCCCGTAATTTACAATAGAGGAATTTTAAAAGTAAATTCCCTGATTTATAAAACATGTTTATTCATTTTAACTGAGCCACCTCTTCAAGCTTGTTAGTGCTCCGTAGCACGTTTTCCTTGATTTACAGCAGGTCGCCTGAAACATGTTTTAAAAATATTTTGTCAGCGAGGAAATACTGGTGAATCATTCATTTTGCACAAAATGACACATAGTTATAAATTACAGCATAAGAGCGATTACAATGGCTTCTATCTTATTTTTATCTGGCGCCGTATCACCTGGTGACGATGGTCATACCACTATTGGGTCTTTCCCCAAGTAGTGACGATTATCACAGTTAGGATTTATTAGCCTAACTGTGAGAAATTAGTAATGTGCACAATACCCCAATTAGCCAATGATTCAAGATATCCACGAATTAATCTCTGTAATTATAACTTTTGAAAATGGAGTATTGTAAAATACTTTTGATAAAAGAGAATGACTCACATTGCAGATTTATACGGGGAGAGTTTAGCCTACTGATTAGCCTTATAACCTAATTTAGATAACAATGCACACGAACTAGGTCAGTAACTAATACAACATTTATGATAACTCACGAGATTAAAACCCTCACAACGAATGACAAAGTGTAATACTTAAACATCCATCGTATTCACGATGAATGACAAAGTATAACCCAAGTTTGAGCAGCACTTAAACATCCATCGGATAGTTTCAATCGATCGGACATTGAATCGTAGTAGCGATCGAGTTAATACCCTGTATCGTAGCAGCACCTCACTATTTTGAAAGTAAATTCGACTTTTGAGCAGCCAAACTTCGTTTTTGAGTTTTGGTTTCGACACCAGAGGACTGCTCATGATCCCACCTATTTATAGCAGAAATTTGGGTCTCACGCGGCCCGCGTGAGCCCACCCTTGATCTTTACGCGGCCCGCGTGGCCACCTAGTCTACGCGTAGGTCGGATGGGTCACAAGTAGGGTTGCCATATGGATGATACGTGGCCCAGATGCTTATCCTGTCAAACTTCAAGTTGACGCGGCCCGCGTCAACTTAAGCTTGAACCTTACGTGGCCCGCCTGAAGACCAGATTTCTTGTTTTCTTGGTTTTTAAGTTGGTTTAGAGTTTCAGGGGTCCGGGTTTTCGCTTACGGGTCAATTTGGGACATTTTTGAGAGTCCTTACATCCTCCCCACCTTATTTAAAATCTCGTCCTCGAGATTTATTAAAATAAGTGAGGATACTTTCGCTTCATCTCCGATTCCAGTTCCCAAGTGTATTCGGGTCCTCTTTTTGAATCCCATTTAACTTTGACTAGCACTAGTCGCTTGTGCTTGAGAAACTTAATCTTTCTTTCTTCTATTTGTAATGGTTTCTCAACAAATTTTAACTTCTCATTTACCTCTACATCTTGAAGAGGTACTACCAAGGATTCGTCAGATAGACATTTCTTGAGATTGGATACATGAAATACATCATGTACTCCAGCTAGATCCTCTGGTAGTTGTAAGCGATATGCGACTGGTCCTATACGTTGTATTACTGGGAATGGTCCTACGTATCTCAGACTTAGCTTTCCTTTCTTACCGAACCGAACTACTCCTTTCCAAGGAGAAACTTTTAATAGTACCTTGTCTCCAACTTGAAACTCTAACGGCTTATGTCGGTTATCGGCATAACTCTTCTGACGATCTCGAGCCGTTTTCAGTCTTTCCTTGATTTGAGTAATCTTGTCGGTAGTTTCTTGTACTATTTCAGGACCTGATAATTGACTTTCTCCTATTTCTGCCCAACATACTGGAGTTCTACACTTACGTCCATATAGTGCTTCGAATGGGGAAGCTTCGATACTTGAATGATAACTATTGTTATAGGAGAATTCAATTAAAGGTAGGTGGTCATCCCAATTTCCACCAAAATCTATCACACATGCCCTAAGCATGTCTTCCAAGGTTTGGATTGTCCTTTCACTTTGTCCGTCCGTCTGAGGATGGTATGCAGTGCTTAAATTTAGTCGGGTTCCCATAGCTTCTTGGAAACTTGTCCAGAAGTGGGAAGTGAAACGACTATCCCTATCCGATACAATGGAGAGTGGGACTCCATGTAAGGATACTACTTCATCTACATACAACTTGGCTAACCTTTCCATGCTAAAGGTTTCTTTCATAGGTAGAAAGTGAGCTGATTTGGTTAATCGATCCACAATTACCCAAATCGCATCATTACTTTTTCTGGTTTTGGGCAACTTAGTAACAAAATCCATTGTTATGAGCTCCCATTTCCATATAGGCATTTCTAATTGTTGTAGTAGACCTGAAGGTTTCTGGTGTTCTGCCTTAACTTGTGAACAACTAAGACATTTAGAAACATATCTAGCTATATCCTTTTTCATTCCTATCCACCAGAAATTATTTCTTAAATCTTGGTACATTTTATTGTTACCAGGATGCATGGTATACCTAGATTTATGAGCTTCTTCTAAAATCTTATTTCTTAAGTCTCCCTGCTTAGGTACCCAAATTCGTTTCTTATGGAATCTCCAAATTCCATCCCTTCCTTGCTCTAATTCCTTTATTCTTCCTTTCATTCCTTCAGCATCATCCTTGATTGCTGTTTCTTGAATGCTTTTCAGTTGTTCCATTAAATCTAACTGTAGATTTAATCTAAGAGCACGAATTCGTCGTTGCTTCTCATGATACTTACGACTTAAAGCATTAGCAACTACGTTTGCTTTTCCTTCATTATATTGAATATCACAGTCGTAGTCACTTAGGATTTCCATCCACCTTCTTTGCCTCATGTTTAATTCTTTTTGCCCAAATATGTATTTTAAACTCTTATGATCTGTATAGACAGTAAACTTACTTCCATACAAATAATGTCTCCAAATCTTAAGGGAAAAAATTATGGCTCCTAACTCTAAGTCATGAGTTGTATAATTTTCCTCGTGCTTTTTCAATTGCCTTGATGCATACGCAATTACCTTCTTGTGTTGCATTAACACACATCCTAATCCTAACTTTGAAGCATCACAATACACTTCAAAATCTTCTGTTCCTTCTGGTAAAGCTAGAATTGTAGCATTTGTTAACTTATGCTTTAAAATCTTAAAAGCTTCTTCTTGTCTAGGTCCCCATTCAGACTTAACTGCTTTACAGGTTAGCTTAGTTAATGGTACAACTATCTTGGAAAAATCCTTAATAAACCGTCTATAATATCCGGCTAACCCTATAAAACTTCTAACTTCAATCGCTGATTGCGGAACCTTCCATTTGGTGATTGCTTCTATCTTAGCAGGATCTACGTGAATGCCTTCGTGATTCACCATGTGTCCTAAAAATTGCACTTCTTGTAGCCAAAATTCACACTTCGAGAATTTGGCGTAAAGATTCTCTTTTCTTAACAAAGTTAAGAGTGCATGCAGGTGCTGACAATGCTCCTCCTGGCTTTTGGAATAAATAGGTATATCGTCGATGAAGATAATTACGAATTTATCCAAGTACGGTTTACAGATCCTATTCATCATGTCCATAAATGCTGCAGGAGCATTTGTTAACCCAAAGGGCATGACTGTAAACTCATAATGACCATACCTAGTTCTGAAAGCAGTTTTAGGTATGTCTTCCTCTTGTACTTTCAATTGATGATATCCAGAGCGTAAATCTATCTTAGAAAAGTATCTAGCTCCCTAGAGTTGATAAAAAAGATCATCAATCCTAGGTAATGGGTATCGATTCTTAATTATAACCTTGTTCAATTCCCTGTAATCGATACACATTCGCATCGACCCATCTTTCTTCTTTACAAACAACACTGGCGCTCCCCAAGGGGATGAACTAGGTTGTATGAATCCTTTGCTTAACAATTCATCTAATTGCTTTTTCAATTCTAGCATTTCTGTGGGTGCTAACCGATAAGGTGCCTTGGCTATCGGTGTAGTTCCAGGAATCAGATGAATTCTAAATTCTACTTCCCTATCAGGTGGTAATCCAGGTAGTTCTTCCGGAAATACCTCTGGGTATTCTGATACTACTGGAATTTCCTTGAGTTCCTTACCCTTAGTGTTAATGATTACTGAAATCATATACACTATTCCTTGCTTTCGTTCATAACTAGCAACTTTCATTACTGAAATGAACTTTAGGAGCTTTTGTGGCTTATCTCCTGTAATCACCACTAATTCTCCTGTGGGTGTATGTATTTCTATGGAATTCTTATCACAAAGAATTCGAGCATTGTTGGCTACTAACCAATCCATTCCTAATACCACATCGAATTCGGCTAACTTCATAGGTAACAGGTTTACAGAGAATTTGTGGCCTAAGAGGTCTATCTTTTCTTCTCGCAAAACCTTATCTATGTTAACAGAATTTCTATCTGCCGTTTTGACTATAAAAATCTGCCTAAGGTTGGTTAAAGGTAGATTAAAAGCTTGGCAGAATGAAGTATTTATAAAACTTTGGTTTGCACCAGAGTCAAATAATACTTTTGCATAAATGTCGTGAACTAGGAACGTACCAGCTATTACGTCAGGAATTAGTTCTGCTTCCTGAGTAATCAACTGGAAGGCTCTTACGTTCTTCTTGGTAGCTCCTTCTGCAGGTTTGGCTTTATTATCAGCTGGTTTGACCAGTTTTGGGCAGTATGGCCTAAAGTGTCCAGTTTCTCCACAATTGTAGCAGACTGTTGCTTTCTTCTTCCTGCAGTCTTCTTCTTGATGCCCCGGAATTTTGCAGAAATTGCAATATCCTTTGCATCTTCCAAAATGCTTCCTTTTGCAGGCATTGCAAAATGGAACAGTGGAAGATTGCCCGGTTCTCTTTCTCTTGAAATTGCTACGATTACCCACACGGAATCATTGGGTAATCTTTTGGGCCACTTCCTTTTTTCGGGTTTCTTCTCTTGTGCATACCAGTCCGTCAGTTAGGGTGTTGGCTAATTCCACAGCATCGTCAATAGTGCGTGGTCTCGCAGCTTTGACGATATCTCTAATTTCGCCAATCAATCCCCAAATATAACGGGAAATAAGTATCGGCTCTGGCGAAGCCAGGGTTGGTACCACTCTCGCATACTCGAAGAATGTCGAAATATTCCCTTGACAGTCTACATTCACCATCTGGTGGTTCAGGAACTTATTTGCCATTTGTTCCTTTTCATATTCGGGACAGAATTTTCTTTCCACCAACTGCTTAAATTCTTCACAACTCATGGCATAAGCCATATTTCTTCCTTTGGCTTGAAGTACCGTATTCCACCATTCTAGCGCCCCTTCTTTAAAAAGATGCGACGCGTACATGACCTTGTCTTCCTCGCCACATTTACTTATCATAATTACTGCTTCGGTTTTCTCCAACCAACGCAGTGCCGCAGTCGCTCCTTCATTACCTGCAAACTCAGCTGGTTTACAGGCAAGAAATTCTTTATAAGTGCAACCAGGCGTTGCAGCTTTTATTTTCTTATGGAGCGGGGCTTGCAGTTCGTCATTGTTATTAGTATGTTTGCCGCCTCCGTTTACACTATTGCTGAAATTGTCACCGTGTGTGCGTTTGCTAGGAATAATTTGTTGAGGTTCAACTGGATTTCGAGCAGCAGCAAGTATTGCTGGAATAGCATTGGCTATCCCCTGAGCAATGATATTCTCGATATCTTGCCTATTCAGAAATTGATCTTCATTGTTATGCTCAGATTGATTAACTTCATTATCGGGTTCATTACCAGCGTGTGCCATCTTGTAATTAATTTATATAAGTAATTAGTATAAAGTAATTAATAACCAAACATAACAAAATAATTACACATAATCACATAAACAAATATAGACAAAATTGTCGATATTTCAACTTTCGATATTTTTTATATATATATATATTAGGCATCCGTACACACTTGTTATCTTACAAAAGTTTTATTTTCAGGTTATTTCACATACTTATATTTTTATTATATTATTATTAAACAACCGCAGTTTCATCACCACACTATCTCCTGTCAGCTAGCACCTCAGAAGTGACGTTCCCTCTCGTCGTACTTCCAGTAGATTTGTTCTCCCACCTCCCGGATTCTATTCCCTGCATCTATCAGCTCCTCGCCAAAATGGCGGAGTTCAGCTAAGTTTTCATTACTCATTGGTGGGTTTGGTGCAGGTTCTGGGTCGAACTGAGGGAAAAAGGTATAAGGATTATTTAGGAGGTTTTGAAACTGCCAGTCGTTGGTCCACCATTCGTCCATTTCTCCTAGAGGTTGGGTATGGATCAAAGGTTCTGGAATGGCCGGTTCCAAATGGCCGGTTCCAAGTTTACTGGAAGTTGGGTTTCAGCAGGATAAGGGAAGAGGTTTTTATTGATAGGCCTAAGGACATCACAATTTGCCAGTATGCGATCTAGTTCCTCCTGCAGTGGCAATTCCTCGGCTTGCTTAGAACTTTCCCCAATTTCTATTCTTACTTGCCTAAAACTTTCCCCAATTTCGATCCCTTTTCCTTTATCCATAGGATTTTCTATTTTGGGAATTTTCCTAGTTGCTGGTTTTCTTCTACGCACACGCCTCCAACCCACAAATCTTCTTCTTTTCTTTGGCTTTGATTTCTCCGGAGGTGGAGCTTGGAATTCCATAGGTTCTTCAACATCAGCTAAGTAACCAGTAAAGTCTCTGGAAACTTCTATTTTCACAGGATAGAGATTGAGATTCTCAAGAGCTTCAGATAGTTTATTCATGCTGTTTAGCATTTATGAAGAAACACATAAACTTTTAGTTTAAAATTTTGTAATATTAATTTTTACAGAATCATATAATAGAAAGTAGAAAATTTAATATTAATTACAATTATTTAACAAACCATTTTATTGAAACAAAATATTTATTTTTAGTACAACGAAAATATTAAAGTTTCTGACTTGTAGGTGACATAGGTGCTAGTACTGATTTGGCGATTTAAACTATAAGTTAGCATTTACTGCTACGGTGGCTAACATGTAGAGATTTTCCCATTGTTCATCTAACTCATCTTCCCATGGTGGTTTATTGCTTATTTCCTGGGCTTCCCTATTAATTATTCCTTCTTTTGGTTGTGACTTCCTCATTTTCTCTTGACTTTTCCAAATAATCAAACTTCTTTTATTTGGGGTAAGGGGTTTCTCATACTGTGCCTTACGAACAAATATTCCCTCCTCAGTATCTGCTGAGTATCTTGAGGAATTTGATTGGGATGAAGTTCCCTTATCTTTTGGTAAACTATCTAATTTAAGATAGATATCCGACATTCTTTGCTTACCCATACTGTAACTAACAAATAGTCAAGATAAGAGCACATAATTACAAGATGATAATCAGGGAAATTAAGTATTTAAATACTTAATAGGTTAAATCAGTGGCTCTGATACCACATTTTCCTGTCACGGCCCCAGCCCCGGTTTGACCCGGTCAGGAGCCGCGGGACAGGAACCCGTGGTATTTATTAAATGATGTGACAGCGGAAGATTTAACAGGATCTTTTAAAACTTAAAATGCCCGATTATTTTACTTCATAATGCAGGATAAACCCCGTAATTTACAATAGAGGAATTTTATAAGTACATTCCCTGATTTATAAAACATGTTTATTCATTTTAACTGAGCCACCTATTCAAGCTTGTTAGTGCTCCGTAGCACGTTTTCCTTGATTTACAGCAGGTCGCCTGAAACATGTTTTAAAAATATTTTGTCAGCGGGGAAATACTGGTGAATCATTCATTTTGCATAAAATGACACATAGTTATAAATTACAGCATAAGAGCGATTACAATGGCTTCTATCTTATTTTTATCTGGCGCCGTGTCACCTGGTGACGATGGTCATACCACTATTGGGTCTTTCCCCAAGTAGTGATGATTATCACAGTTAGGATTTATTAGCCTAACTGTGAGAAATTAGTAATGTGCACAATACCCCAATTAGCCAGTGATTCAAGATATCCACGACTTAATCCCTGTAATTATAACTTTTGAAAATGGAGTATTGTAAAATACTTTTGATAAAAGAGAATGACTCACATTGCAGATTTATACGGGCAGAGTTTAGCCTACTGATTAGCCTTGTAACCTAATTTAGATAACAATGCACACGAACTAGGTCAGTAACTATTACAACATTTACGATAACAAACGAGATTAAAACCCTCACAACGAATGACAAAGTGAAATACTTAAACATCCATCGTATTCACGACGAATGACAAAGTATAACCCAAGTTTGAGCAGCACTTAAACATCCATCGGATAGTTTCAATCGATCGAACATTGAATCGTAGTAGCGATCGAGTTAATACCCTGTATCGTAGCAGCACCTCACTATTTTGAAAGTAAATTCGACTTTTGAGCAGCCAAACTTCGTTTTTGAGTTTTGGTTGTAATAGTTAAACGGGAGTTTTGACGTTAAATTCGATCTAACAGTCGGTTAAATCACCCAAAGCTCATCAATTTTGGGTTAAACGGGAGTTTTGACGTTAAAACAGAGAAAATCATCAAAATAAAGGTCAATTCACAGATGGATTTTGGAATTGAAGACTTCCTTCTATTCGGAATTGATTCGCGCACGATCCTGTGAAGTTTCATCATGAAATTCACTCAAATAAAGATTCTGGATTGAAAAAACGTGATTTGGAGTGTTCTTGAGCTGTTAGAACATATCCGATCAGATGACCATCCGATCGGATGACCATCTGATCGGAAGACCATCTGATCGGACGACCATCCGATCCAGGTCACTATTGGGTGTTTGAATGATCAGTTGGTTTTCACTCGAATGACCATCCGATCCACAAACACAAGTTTGTCCCTTATGTCGTTCGGACGACCGACCATCCGATCGGACGACCCTCCAATCGGATGACCATCCGACTACATGCCATTCGACCAGATGATCAAATGCCTAAAAAAGGCATTTTTTGATCGCAACGACGAGGAGAGACTCTAGAAAAAATTTGGTGATTGAAATTTTTTTCGGGTTTTTAACGACCAAGCTAGGTTATTCGGGGACACCGTCTAGGACTTCAGTGAACAGATTTGATGATGCGATCACGGATTGTAGAAATTAGTGGGGTAGTCATGATACTGGTGCAGAATGTTTATCATTCAGGGTATCTGACTATTAATGGGCCAAAATGTAAAATCCGCAACAACGAAAAACTGACGTTTTGAGGAATATTGTCATATTTTCGGCATAGTCGATTTTTTTCACAGATAAAAGAGGACTGAATTGCTTAGTTTGAGGGGGAATTTAGTGATAGAAATGTCAGATTTTACAAAAATGAGGGGGAATAAAAATTTCAATGTCCTATGTTGAAATTCCGACATTTTTGAAATTCGTGACACTACAACAGTATTCGGGTAGTTTCGACTTCAGATTGTCAGGGGGAATGTGAATCTGATCGTGGATGTAAGCTTCCGAGATCAAGATGATCCGAGGTGTTGATATCTGATCGTGGACAAAAGCATCAGAGATCTGAGAGTGATCGTGGATGATAGCTTCTGAGATCTAGATTATCCGAGGAGATGAATCTGATTGTGGATGAATGCTTCGGAGATCGGATTACATTACCAGATGATTTGTTTTCCGATGAAGATTTGCTGATTGTGGAGTGTACCATTTACACGGATCAATCATTCTTACGGTGCGTTAACGTTGATCACGGTAAATAGGATATCAGATCTTCAGGGGGAATCACGGATTTGAAGTTAACCAGTGGGGTATTTGAAGTTTCTATCAATTGCCGGTTGAGTTTTTGTACATTATTAGATCGAGCAATCGGAATGCGAGATCGTGGTGCTAAACTGACATATCAAAAACTGAGCTCGGATGCAGTTAAAGCTGAAACAGAGGATGCTTCATTGACTAGTTTCAAGTTGGTGATTGTTCGTGAAGGTTGCAGCTTAGCAAATCAGAGGAGACTCGTGAACTGTGCAAAAGACCTGAAGATTCATTTCAGGGGAATTCGTGCTTTACTCTGGCAAAAGCAAACCCGAATCATCAATCGAGGGGGAATCTATTGTAAGATTTCAAGATACCCGATTGAAGTTGCAGAAAAGTTGAAGATTGCAGAATATTCAAACACGACTCAAGATTCTTAAAAGTATTAGAGACGATTCGATAGTGATAGCCGAGGGGGAATCTGTTGGTGCATATTTCATATGGCTGCCACTGTGCGAATAGTTAGATAGAGCGTCTGTTGAATATTGTATAGTATAGAAAAAGTTGGACACGGTATTGTAATGTAAAAGTCCATCCGGATGGATGACCATCCGAACGGATGGACATAGTGTATGTAGTTGTCTATAAATAGGGACTTGGGGTTTCCATTTGGACAAGCTTTTGGTTCCCAGAGGGGACATGTTGTCCAACTGGTCTCGTGGTGTTGTAACGTTGAATAATCAATAGAGACCAGATTGTAAGTGACTGCTCGGTGTCGTATCTATCTTCTACTCCTTTCTTAGTCGTAATAAACGCACCGAACACGTCGCGTCGGGACCGAGGCTCCGTCAAACTCACCGGTTCCTGGATCAGCAGTGTCTTTCTTTCTTCTCGTGTCCTGTTATCTTGTATCTTCCTTTTGTTGATCTTTTTGACTTTATTTTAGCATATGATCAGATTGATCATGTTTTTCTTCAATACTTACAAATAATTTCCTAACAAAAGTCACGTAAAAGTTATGCAATATACCAAAGCCAAGTTATTATAACAAAGTTACATAAAAAGCGTATCTAAAGATAAGCATGATGGTCGCACATTACGACGCGTCCTTTTCAACATAGATAAAAAAAGCACGTCGCAACGGTGTATTTAGATATGCGTGTCGAGCTGTGTAAAAACCCCGTTCAAAAAGGTTTAAAATAATCGTCTCACTTTGAAAATAACGTTACGAAAAATAACTTATGTGGAGCATTAACAAACCACTAACAAAACCATACAACAGAATAATCGTATCATGTAACAGAATATTCAAATTCAAAGTGATAACTTTATTAAAGTCTAGGGGTTGTAGTGTAAATCGGTTAAGCAAAGTAAAGTATAACTTTGTAAAAGTTAAGGGGATGAATGTTAAATTTATTAAAGGGTGAAGGGTGTAGATAAAAACTGTTCACTAAAAGACAAAAATGACACTTTGGTTAAGCCCTCATAAATGTTGTATATAATAATTTAGCATACTATTGTTTACCTAATAAATCAAATGACGTTAGTCAATTGTCAAATTCTTAGTCACTTTACCACGTGTCACATTGTTAGCATCTCACTCAATTAATTATTTTTATCCTCTATTAGTTCTCTCTCTCATATTAAATAGCTTATTCTAATAATTTATTAGAACTTACAAAACATAAGATTTTAATTATAGTGTATTTCAAAATCCTTAAATCTTGTTATTGATAATTTTAAAATCTTTCTTATTTTTTATCTACAAATGTCTAATGACATCAAGATAGAAAATCTTCATTGAATAGTGGGAAACCTGCGCATTGCGGCGGATTCGACAACTTAAAACATTGTACTTGTTTCATGTTCGTTTATCAACGATTTCGTTTATATTTGTTATCTAGTTGGCATCTACTACTATTTGCTTCTACAAATCTATATAATGTTATTTTTATCAACAACAAAGGACAACACTTATTATTATAAAAACACTTTTCAATTTGACTAAAAGGTTGTGGTAGAGTAATTAATATTCTTTTAACCAATATAATGAATGGTTTTTCTTTCTTTATGCAAGCATTGATTCATTCGTTAATTCGTATGCTATGAGAATGACAAATATTATGGCACAAGTAGAAGATCACAGAATCTGTACCTTAATAGCGAAAAAACAATAACCATAATAAAATGCTATGTTTGAATCATGCGTCGTGAAATCCTACAATAATGTTGTGTTCCAGTTATCTTATTTATGGGTTTCTTTGAGTCGATTTAATAGTAATCCGTTTACAAGATTAACAAACTTTCTTAAGTCTACTCTTTCAACCAACTTATTAGTATTGTTATTTATAATTATAAAAGATATAGCAAAATACCATTAATTCTTATTTTGGTTCATTTATTGTTTAGATTTATAAAAAAACAAAATACCATTATTCATTTAACTTCTATTTGATGAATATACTATCGATTTTATAAAGAAAAAGGAATTCCACTGATTACAATCCGTTTAGTTTTCTCGTTAACAGTTTTACTTGGATATATAACAAAAAAAATGTTACAAACTGGGATTAAAAGTTAACCCCGTTTATTTGGAAGTTCATAAAATCAAAATAGGGGGAAACTTCCAACTAAATTTTAATTTCTCAAATGTAGAAAGTCTACTTTATCTTTTAAAATTTTGATAGTTTACGTTCCATCTCCAACATATATTTTAATAAACAATAGTGTTAAGTTTTGGTTAGTCTATACACTCGAGAAAAAAAGTATCAAAAGTTACCTAAAGTCGAGGAAGAAAGTAGAGTGTGTGGTCATCTGCTACACAACGAACAACAAGCCGATGACTGTCTGCTAAGAAAGTGAAATCTCACAGTTGTGTGTGTGGAAACAAAGGAAAGAAAAGGTTTCGGTGTGAGAGTAGCTTGAGTTAGTGTCAAAACCTCAATAGTCAAAACAATATCTAATTACTTTGCATTAATTCACAATTTAAATAGAATGTTTATTTACATCTAATTTGTTAGCCGCTATTTAAATGTGACCATATATTTGGATAATTTACAACTATGATATATTATTAATACCATATATTTTGTGGTCGATAATCATTTAATCAATTTTACAAATAAATTTATTTTGAATAGCAATTAATTTAGACTCTTCATATGTCATCTTAATTATAGATTACAAAGGTGCCGAAATCCTTAAAATGCCCCTAAAGTGTCTTAAATTTTTAGACAATGTGCAAGTTTACCCCCTCTAAATAGCTTGGCTCTCTTGAACATGTTGCCTCAAAATGTGTACACAATGTAAAATTACCATAAGGGTAGAAAACTCATTTCTTAAATAAGTTTTATAATGCAAATATTTATTTAGAATAACAATTAATTTAGACCATTCACATGTCATCTTAATTATAGGTTACAAAGGTGCAAAAATCCTTAAAATGCCCCTAAAGTGTTTTAAATTTTTTGACAATGCACAACTTTACCCCCTCTAAAATAGTTTGACTCTCTTGTACACGTTACTTCAAAATGTATACACAATGTAAAATTACCATAAGGGTAGAAAACCTTGTTCTCTTAAGGTATTATAGATATAGATTTATAACAATTAGAGTAGGATGTTAGGAATAGTAGTTTTTGTCTTATAGTGAATTTTTTTTATCTTTTATTATTTTCTTCTTGAAGTAAAACTGGTTTACATTTTAAGTTCCGCAGGGTTGTAGGTTTCACCTTAGGCCTTTCAAGTTGTGCCTTGTTTGGTTTTTATGTTAAAGACTTCTTGGTATTGTTTCGAGTTTATTTATGTTTTGCCATATAAATTCATGTTTTTGTTTTACAATTTTCTCTTTTGATCGTCGTTTTCTTAATACTTAGCACGATTTTATGACACCACGTTTGCAATGTGGGGTTTAAACACTAGTTTATATATATATATATATATATATATATATATTAATTTGAAAGTTGTTTAAGCATTGTTGGATTGTACTCTTGGCTTTATGGGTGTTTTATGCATTAGGTTATTGTACTTGGTTATTGTTATGTTGTACATTTGTTGGGTTTAAAAGGCAAAACCCTCATTTTTGCACCATCTTTCATCTCTGCCACCACCTCACCTAAGTTATTTCAGCCATTATTGCCCTGCCGCTCTGCACTGCCACGTCATTACGCCGTTGACTACTTTCTGTTCTAGTCGTTTTGTGTCATGGTGAGATTATGTAACATGTGTTTGGTTTTGTTTGTCAGATTTACTTCCGTTAATGTGCTTTTTTGAGTCTGCCTGCCAGATTTAATTCCGTGGATGGATATTTTTGTCTTTATTATTTAAAGTCTGTTGATATGTCGTCGGATTTAGTTCGCCTTACATCTACGACATGCTTTTGTGGGTTTGCTTGCTTCGATGGTGATGAGTCTATTCCCATATGAGTACCAACCTACATGTCGCGATGTTTGTATTTTTGTGATGTTATTGTTTGATGTTTTGTTTTATGATGTTAGTGAGCATGAACATGGTTTATACCAGATTTTTATGGTTTTGGATGTTTTATTTTTCGGATATTGTTGAACAACTTTGATATGCTTCCCTTTTAAGTTTTTGGGGCTTCGTTTCTTACATGACCGGTTGGCATGTCTTAATGTCTATTTTTAATGGTTTTGTCTGATTTTTTTTTTCTGAAATTGGAGGTAATGTGACGATTTTGTGGACCAGATGTTTAATTTTCTATTATGATTGACGGGATTTGGTATTTGTGGTTGGTGATTATTGTTTCGGGACTCTATGAAGATGGCTATCGCTTCATCCGAGAGACCCGCATGTTTGCAAAAGATTAACTGACACTGATCCTTCGATTTGCATACTGCGCGCATATTGTGATGGTGTTTTTTATATAAGGTGGGGCAACTTTTGTTACAACCATGGTAGAATTCTGAGTTGTTACCCTTAGAACGGTATTGCATATTTCTTTGTGAATGAGACTGTGATTTACATGTTAATTATTCTGAGCCTATGGTTTACTCTTATTAACCAAAACATTTTGTGTATTGTTTATTTGTTGAGTTTGTGATATATAATGGTGTTGTATTGTATGTTGTTTGCTTTTTTATGCATGGTTGTGTTATACTCTTGGCTTAATGGTTGTTTTCCAGCATAAGGGTGTTGTTCATGTTTTCCAGCATAAGGGAGTTTTCTAGTTATAAAGCGTCCTTACTTCTATATTGTTGATTTGTAAGTTGTTTGTGCATTGGGGTGTTGTGCATGAGGGTGTTGTACTTGGGTATTATTTTGTTATACATTGGTTTAGTATACTATAGTAAGACTACACGACATGGGGAGTGATGTGACAACCCGAGACCTCAAGGTCTTTTCCCTATGAATCATTTGTTTCATAATCATGCTCTACTTTTATAACCCTCTTTACATTGTATCTTGTGATTGAAAGTTGAATGATTAAGTACTGTTTGTATTTGAGTGATACGTGAAAACTTAGCACTATGTTTAACCTTATTGAAAAGCACTCGACGAAAGAACTAGGTCCTTCGTCGTAGTCACCTCTCGGCGAAAAACTGTCATTCGTCACAAACAACTTTCGTCGCCGGCCCAAATCATTCGAAGCCCAGTAGGGCCCAGTTTACCCATTTAATCTTATACACACACGTAACTCACGAAATCCTTGTTATTGCAAACCCTAACTCTCTCAAACGGTTGACGGCAGACTTCATCCACCATTCCAGAGTTTTCTAATCGTAGATTATCACTAGTAAATTTATCTCAAGGTTAGTTCACTGTTTTTGTTCATGGGATCATTGTTCAATATGTAACTTTGTGTAGTGATGATCCTTGTGTGGTTAAACAAAGGCAGCAGCCCCATCAGAACCGATGATAACAACCGTCAGAATAACAATGCTGGGAACAACAATAACGGCAACAATGGGGGCAATGGAGCTCGTGGAAGAGTATTTACGATTGGTGCTGGAGATGCTAGAAACGACGGCAACATCGTGACTGGTACGTTTTCTATGAACAACCTCTTTGCTTCTGTATTATTTGATTCCAGTACCGACTGGAGTTATGTGTCCCTGGAGTTCAATCAACGATTAGGGTTAACTCCAACACCTTTAGAAGCTAAGCATGTAGTAGAATTAGACGATGGTAAGACAATTGAAGCCTCACACGTTCTTATGGGATGTAAATTAGATCTTGTGGGTCAAGTGTTTGATATTGACTTCCTTCCTGTTACCCTCGGTAGTTTTGATGTAGTGGTTGGTATGGATTGGCTGTCTAAGCACCAAGCTGAAATTCTCTGTAAAGAGAAGATCGTACGTATTCCTCTCCCCAGTGGAGAATTTCTATCGGTTTAAGGGCATCGCAGTGGTGCGATGGTTGGTATTATCTCAGCTATGCAAGGGCAGAAATGTCTACAAAAGGGGTATCCTGCTATTCTAGCACTTGTTACTGATACTCCATCCGAAGATAGGAAGATCGAAGACCTGCCAGTTGTTCGTGAATTTCCCGATGTATTTCCTGAGGAACTACCTGATTTACCTCCTCACCGTCAAGTGGAATTTCAGATTGATCTTGCACCTGGAGCGGCTCCAATTCCTCGTGCTCCTTATCGTTTAGCACCTGGAGAGTTGCAGGAGTTGTCTAATCAACTGCAAGAGTTATTGGACAGGGGCTTTATTCGACCCACTTCTTCGCCTTGGGGAGCCCCATTTTTGTTTGTAAAGAAGAAAGACGGGTCCTTTCGTATGTGCATTGATTATCGGGAACTCAACAAGGTGACCGTCAAGAACCGCTATCCTTTACCATGTAACGACGATCTATTTGATCAGTTGCAAGGGTCAAGCTTTTACTCGTAGATCGATTTAAGATCGGGCTATCACCAGATGAGAGTCCGAGAGGAGGATGTTCCGAAAACAGCTTTTCAAACGCGGTATGGCCATTATGAGTTTCTGGTTATGCCGTTTGGGTTGACGAATGTACCAGCGGTCTTCATGGACCTCATGAACCGTGTATGCAAACCGTATCTCGATTACTTCGTTATCGTGTTTATCAATGACATTCTGATCTATTCAAAGAGCAACGAAGATCACGAGCGACACCTGCATCTTATTTTGGAGCTTCTGAGGAAGGAGCAGCTCTACGCAAAATTTTCTAAGTGTGACTTCTGGATTCGAGAGGTACACTTCCTTGGCCACATTGTGAATGAATCAGGGATACACGTGGATCCTGCTAAGATTGATGCTATCAGAAATTGGGCGGCACCGAAGACTCCTTCGGAGGTGCGACAATTTCTTGTTCTTGCTGGGTACTATCGCAGATTTATTAAAGACTTTTCAAAGATCGCGCAACCTCTCACCTCATTAACGCAGAAAAGCGTTGTATACTCGTGGGGAACGAAGCAAGAAGATGCTTTCCAGTTGTTGAAGCAGAAACTCTGCAGTGCACCGATTTTGTCTCTACCTGAAGCTACCGAAGATTTTGTGGTATACTGTGATGCTTCTATTCAGGGTCTCAGTTGCGTGCTGCTGCAATGCGAGAAGGTGATAGCCTACGCCTCTCGACAGTTGAAAGTTCACGAGAGAAATTACACGACTCACGAGTTGGAGTTGGGAGTCGTGGTGTTTGCGCTCAAAATATGGAGGCATTACCTGTACGGTACTAAATGCATTATTTATACCGACCACAGGAGCCTTCAGCATATCTTTGACCAGAAGGAATTGAATATGCGACAGCGTCATTGGGTAGAACTTCTAAACGACTACGACTGTGCAATCAAGTATCATCCGGGTAAGGCTAACATTGTAGCTGATGCCCTGAGTCGGAAGGAAACGAAACCCAAACGTGTTCGCGCCTTGCAACTCACCATCCATTCTAATTTGCCTGACTAGATCCATTCTGCACAAACCGAAGCGTTAAAAGAGGGAAACATTGAAGCAGAATACTTAAGGGGCATGGAAAAGCGGCTTATAGAGAGATCTGATGGTATACTTTATTTCATGGAACGTGTATGGGTCCCTTTGTTTGGTAATCTTAGAGAACTTGTGATGGACGAAGCGTACAAGTCTCGATACTCTGTTCATCAAGGGTCGGATAAGATGTATCAGGACCTCAAAGTCATGTATTGGTGGCCGAATATGAAAGCTCACATCGCGACGTATGTTAGTAAATGCTTGACGTGTTCAAAGGTCAAGGTGGAATACCAGAAACCGTCTGGATTGCTCCAGCAACCAGAAATACCCATGTGGAAATGGGAGCAAATCGCAATGGATTTTGTCACGGGTTTGTCGAGAACTCAAAACGGGAACGATACCATCTGGGTGATCGTTGATCGTCTCACGAAGTCAGCACATTTTCTAGCAATCAAGGAAACAGATAAGTTCTCACAACTTGCAGCTGTCTATCTGAAGGAAGTGGTTTCTAGGCACGAGGTGCCGACCTCTATTATCTCTGATCATGACACACATTTCATTTCCGATTTGTGGCAGTCGATGCACAAATCATTTGGCTCACGACTCGACATGAGCACTGCTTATCACCCAGAGACGGATGGTCAAAGTGAACGAACCATCCAGACCCTTGAAGACATGCTGCGTGCGTGTGTGATTGATTTTGGCAAGGGTTGGGAGAAACACTTGCCCTTGATAGAGTTTTCTTATAACAATAGCTACCATACCAGCATCCAGGCAGCCCCATTCGAAGCTTTGTTCGGACGGAAATGTCGTTCACCTCTCTGTTGGGCTGAGGTGGGTGACAGCCAGATCACAGGCCCTAAACTTGTGTTGGAAACTTCAGAAAAGATTGTTCAGATCAGGAATCGTATGGAAGTAGCACGCGACCGTCAGAAAAGCTACGCTGACAAGCGTAGGAAACCTTTGGAGTTCGTGGTTGGTGATCGTGTTATGTTGAAGGTCTCACCCTGGAAGGGTGTGGTGCGTTTTGGAAAACGCGGCAAGCTTAACCCTCATTATGTTGGGCCATTTAAAATTCTGGAGCGGATTGGTAAAGTGGCTTACAAGTTAGAATTACCCGCTGAGTTGGGTAACGTCCACGATGTCTTCCATGTCTCTTAGCTAAAGAAGTGTTTGTCCGATGAAACACTTGTGGTACCGTTTCAAGAGTTGAAGATTGACGACAAGTTGTAGTTTTCGAGGAACCAATAGAGATTATGGATCGGGAAGTCAAGGTCCGTAAGCATAGTCGAATTCCGATTGTGAGGGTTTGTTAGAACTCAAGGCGTGGACCGGAGTTCACGTGGGAACGTGAGGATCAGATGAAGCTCAAGTACCCGCACTTATTCCCAGCTGACAAATCTAAATCTGATGCAACTAGTGAATTTCGGGATGAAATTCCATTTCAAGTTGGGGATGATGTGGCACTCACGAAAGATACACGGTCATCCTGATCTAACACCTTGCTATTTCAGGATTGCTTATCAAATTTCGAGACGAAATTTCTTTCAAGTAGGGGATGATGTGACAACCCGAGACCTCAAGGTCTTTTCCCTACGAATCATTTGTTTCACAATCTTGCTCTACTTTTATAACCCTCTTTACATTGTATCTTGTGATTGAAAGTTGAATGATTAAGTACTGTTTGTATTTGAGTGATACGTGAAAACTTAGCACTGTCTTTAACCTTATTGAAAAGCACTCGACGAAAGAACTAGGTCCTTCGTTGCAGTCACCTCTCAGCGAAAAACTGTCATTCGTCACAAGCAACTTTCATTGCCGGCCCAAATCATTCGAAGCCTAGTAGGGCCCCGTTTACCCATTTAATCTTATACACGCACATAACTCACGAAATCCTTGTTATTGCAAACCCTAACTCTCTCAAATGGTTGACGGCAGACTTCATCCACCATTCCAGAGTTTTCTAATCGTAGATTATCACTAGTTAATTTATCTCAAGGTTAGTTCACTGTTTTTGTTCATGGGATCATTATTCAATATGTAATTTTGTGTAGTGATGATCCTTGTGTGGTTAAACATACATTATTAGAGTTGGTTGTTAGTGCATGCGTCTGCTGACTTCGTCTTGTATCGAGTCTTACATTACACTTGGCACGTAGATCGAGGAATCAAGCATAGAGTTAATTCCGCATGAAAGGCTTTAATTTCATTTGAAAAGTCAACAAGTAATTCCGCACGGAATTACTTAATATCGTGTGACTTCTAATTTCGTTTGAATGTTATTCCGTATAAAGCATGTTTCGTACGGAATTAAAAGCCTATATTTAGGTGTTAGGTTTGATTCATTTAAAAACAAAATTACTTCGAGGTTTTCCGACGGCGAAGCTCTGTCGAAGTGTCGTCTTGCTGTAAAACTGTTCCAGATCAATATAAACGATAGTTAAAAGTGATATCTTGCTGAATTCAGCTCATTATGTCTGTTTCCGCCTTTCATTTTGAGTAGAACGCCTCTGATCGACTCATTTCGGGTCCGAACACGATTCTACATGTGGTATCAGAGCTCAGGAGGAGGAGTTCTACAGATTTCAGCTTGATTTCATCTCATTTTCTTACTTCTACACCTTCTTTTCTGAATTGATCATCTTTTAACGGTCAAAATGATCTGAATTTCACATATAACAAGCGAAACAGTGTTTTAACTAATCCTTGAGAAAATTGAACTTTAATTCATTACTAAATCTGATAAAATTGATAATTTCGCTTGAATTTTTGTTCGAAAATGATGATATCAGCTAATTCCGTTTGAAATTGTTCAGTAATTTCGCATGGAATTATCATTCTATCTTAATTTCGCTTGAATATAATTCTAATTCCGCACGGAAGTAGAATTTCGTTTGAATAATCTCGTTCCAAATCTAATCTCATTTGAAACCTAAGTAATTTCGCACGAAATTACTTAATTCCGTTTGAAAACCACTAATTTCGTTTGAAAGTTGTTTGTTGCAGGTAATTTTGTTTGAAGGTTCTAATATCATTTGAAAGTGTGATTCTTGATAAACGTATTACCGAATCATGAGTGAAGAATTTTACAACGCATTTGCAACATCCCCAACTACTCCTGCTACCATTGCTCAAAACATGAACTTGGAAAATGAGACTGGAACTACGCAAAAACCCCCGAAGCTAATGAGCATTGAGGAGTATTACGGTTGGAAAGATCGGTTTGAAAACTGGGTTCAAGCTAATCACTTGAGATCTTAGGAATGTATTTTGAAAAAATATGTACTACCACGTACTGATCTGCAAGTTGAGAAAGAAATCTCTGAATTCACTGACAAATAACGAGACATGTACAGAGCTGAAAAGATGATGATTAGTCTACTTCAGCAAGCTATTAAAGAAGACATCTTTGTATTGCTTCAACATGACAAAACTTCAAAATCAATTTGGGATGCTCTTAAAATCAAATTTGAGGGAAGTGAGAATATGATAAAAAGTAAAAAGGCGTTGCTTAAGAAAGAATTTGATATATTCACAAGTCTGCCAGGGGAAGATACAAAGAAGTTGATTGAAAGATACTGCCACTTAGTGCGTTCCATGTCTTTGTTAAGTATAACCAAAGAACGAGAGGAATGGGTCGACAAATTAGCTGATGCGTTACCTCAGAAAGAGTGGGGTACATTTTTGATGATCTTAAAGAACACCGAAGTTTATGATGGTTTGACAATTTCTCAGTCCATCGAGAAGATTGTGGGTCAAGATCTTGAACAACAAAAGATTGCGAGGATGAGTAATCCGAGTGGTCAACAAGATGTGAAAATGTATTACAAAGGCAATGTTCAAGAGGTTGAAATGAGTCCGAAAATTCAAACTGCTTTTAGTGCTGGAAACTCATCAGAAAATGTTGATCAAAGTTCAAACAACAGCAGTGGTTTTTCTTCATATCCGAGTGTTAATCCAAAGAGTTCAACTTCAAGCTTTCATTCTCAAAATTCAAAAAATGGGAATGGTTGTGTGATACAATGCAACATTGCATTGAATCTTCCAGATGGTCAAAGTTTTTCTGAAGAAATTGCAAAAGATCACATGGCGTTACTTGCAACTGTGCTACAATCCTATGAAGGTTTGGTTGCAGGAAGGATCGGAAATCCTGTGCTGACGAAAGAGGATTATGATCAGATAGACGCTGAAGAGATGGAGATCATGGACATCAAATGGTGTCTAGCTAGTGTCTTGAGAAGAGCTGAAAAGTTCAAAATGATTACAGGAAGAAATGATTTCTTGGATGCACATGTTTCTACTTTGGGTTTTGATAAATCTAAAGTTACTTGTTTTCGATGCAGGGAGAAAGGTCATTTCAAAAGAGAATGCAAAAATCAGGAAGCTAGTGGAGCAAAGAATCCTTTTGGAAAAGATGATTATTATCGGAAAGCCATATATCAGCAGGTTGCTCATCAACCGTATCAACAAAAAGATTCACAAACTGCTCATGGGAAAATGATTGAAGATGCAAACAAGAAAGCTTATTATGGTATCATTGATCAAGACGATGAGAAAATGGCTCCAGGATTTAGCTGGGATAAGTTTGTAGATGAGAATGGGGAGTTTAAAGCTTTCATTGCAAAGATAGTTCAAGAACCTGATTTGTTTACAGAATGGATGAAATTGATCGGTGTTCATGAAAAGAATCAAAAAGAAGAATTTGTGTCATCCGATGAAAGTTCAGAAGAAGCAACTGTTTTTGATCAAACATCATCTGATTCTGGTTCTTCAGATGGTAGTTCTGAAAAGACATTAGATCTTGATCAAACACCATCTGATTCTAGCTCTTCAGATGATAATTTTGAGAAGACAATAGATTTTGATCAATCACCAACTGATGACAGTGGTGATGATGAGGAAGAAAGTCATATTAATATTGCAAAAACTCATTTATCTCCTGAAAGTTTTCAATTTTATTTTGCAGATCGCTTGGAGAAATTGAAGAAGAAACAAGCAGCAAAAGAGTTGAAAAAGATGAAGGAAGTTAATGTTGATGAAAGGAATGGTGAAGCTAAGAAAGTGATTGAAGCTGAACCAGTGATTGAGGTTGAGAAGGTCATGGAAGTTGAAAAGATTGTGGAAGTCATCAAGCCTTGCTCAAAGTGTTTGGAATCTTGCAAGCAATGGGCAGAAAAAAATGAGAAATTGGTTGAGCTTGAAAAGATGAAAGAACAATTATTGTTCAATCTCAATTATGTGAATGAGTCGTATGATGTGCTAAACAGAACAGTAACTGGTCTACAAAAGACTAATTCAGAAAGAGAAGATGCGTTGACTATGATGAATGCTGTGATGATGAGAAAACAAAAGGCGATTAATCATTACATTGAAGAATGTGCAAAGTTGCAGCGGGAGTTGGAAAATGAAAAGATAGAGAATGAGAGAATCAGACGTTTATTACAGAGTTATTCTAGTTCTGATTATCTCGTTGACCGAATTTATCCAACTGTTGCAGGTTTTGAAGCATTTAAAGATGATGAGAAGCCAAAGAAGAAGAATACTGGTAAGAAACAGAGTGCTAGTTATAACAAGTGTCCGCCTCCGATTTGGGAAGGGTATTCCCCTAGAAAACCGAATGAGGAACAAGTCGAAAAAGCAGTCAATATAAAGTTAAAGTCCGATATAACCGATGAATTACCAGAAAACATTGACGTCGTTTTTACATCGTCTGATACTGATCATGAGTCCGAGTTAATAAAAAAAGGTGGTTGATCAGGTGTTGGATACAGATGAGGAGTCGGAGTTAAAGTCTAAGTCAAAGTCCGAGTCTGGGTGTTTAAGTTCGTCCATCAAAAGTTCGAGTTCGTCGGTCAATAGTTCAAAGTCGTCGGTTAAACGGGTTTACAATAAAGAATTTCTTTTATCAAAATCTAATTTGAAGGAAGAAACATTCGAAGTTGCATACACTTTGAATGATTCTGACAAATTATATTCTGATAAAGACTTTCCAATAAGAAGTGTTAATTTTGAAAAGATCAAAAAGTTTTTCAAAATGACAGAAATTAATATTTCTGAAATAAAAGATTTAAATCTTACTGAAAAACCTAAAAAATACACTTCAAGAGTTCAACAACGTTTAAACAAGAAAAAGGTTACAGTTCTGGTTTTCAAAAGAAATCAAACCATAACAGTAATTTCAAAAAGAAAGGTCTTGGATTTATTCCACCTGAAAATCATAAAAATGAGAAAATTTCTAAAACAAACACAAAATTTGTTTCAGGAGGAAGTGCAGAAGAAGAACAGAAGAAACCTTTCTGGAGACAGTCAAACCAGGAGTTTCTTGCTGAAAAGAAGAAGTTTGAAGCTTATCAGAAGAAAGAGACTAGAACCTGTTTCAGATGCAATGAAGCTGGTCACATTGCATGGAACTGTCCTCAGACTATTAAGACAAAATAGGGAGTCTCAGAAAAACTCAAAGAAATTGTTGTTGATAAAACTGAACCACCAACTGAAAAATTCAAAGTTTTTGAAAATTCAACATATGAAGTTGGTGAATGTTCAAAGAGATTTTACAGGAGAAGTGTGAATCCTGACAAACAAAAATGGGTTGTTAAGAACTCTAAGGTAAAATTTGGCAATGAATCTAACTCCACAAAGTTAGACGAGCCACAAGTTGAGGTAAAAGATGAAAACTCAGTACCTCCAATGGATGATGTTCATTTTCCACCATTGAGGGCTGAAATTTTTAAATCAAAAGTTGGGAAGGTTGAGATTTCAAATCAATTCTATTATGAGAAGAAGGAATTTGATGTCGAAAAAGCTTTTAATGGAAATGTGAAAAAGATTTTTGGGAAAATGGTCAAGGGAAAGGCTAAAGGGGTAAAAGAGTTGTATGAAACAAAGAAAGCAACTTACACCTCAAGTGAAGGTGAGGAAGAAACATTCAAGTTTGGTGAAGCTTGGATGTCTGTTTTTCATAAGTGATAAGTATGACTTGCCAGAGCTCCCAGATTGGTAAGCGTGGAGCAGGAATCGGCATCATTCTTGAAATGGTTGGTTGGTAAATCTACAGGTGATATCATTATATTGTTATATTTTGATTAGCAAGTGGTTTGGATTGATAAGTAGATCTTCATGTGGTTGAAAAAGGTTTTCACTTATAAGTGGTAAATCAAGGACATTAAGTTGTACTTGTTTTTTCTACATATGATTGAGAAACAATGAATTGAATCCCTAACCTACATGTGATTTATAATGAAAACAAAACTTATTTTCTGGAAAAACCATTTGATTAAAACAAACTTAAGTGTTTTGAAATCACAATGGGAAAATAGTTTGTTGTAATGGGGAGTTCTGATTGTTTATGCCAAGTGGATGGCAAATTGAAGTGATTTGATATCAGTTGTCACTTTACTTGTACAGTTTGTTTTCAAATTTCCTTTAAATGTGTTTGAATTTTAGGGGGAGTAAGACATTTTTCAGAAAATCCAAAAACATTAGAAAATTTGAAAAAGTAAAAAACATGATTAAATTCAAAATGAGTTTTGGTGTTAAAAAAAGAGGAAATGATAGTACATCAGTGGACTATCACAGTATGCTAAAGAAATTTAATGTTTAAATAGCGTTAAACGGTCTCACTGATGATATGCCGATAGGTTTTTATACATTTAGTAAACTTTTTCGGGATATAAACCTAAATCTTTACTTACTTGTTTCGTGGGGAACACTACTTGGATATATAGGTAACCCCTAAAATCTTGTTTGAAAGGTCCCTCTTTCTAAAATACTAGGTCTTTATACTCAGTGATATCTGGGGTATTATCCCGGGACTTTTGATTTTGCGGAAGCAATGGCCTAGTCCCCGGAGAATACTTTACGCTTGCTTGAAATAAAAGCCTACCCTTAGTACAAAAAAATGATGAAACATTGAAAAATGCTAATCATGTGATGTTGTAAAAAAGATCCTCTAAAGGGGACCCACCAAAAGTCGAGCCGTCATCTCTCTGCTGAACGGAAGTTCTGACCTGAGCTCTCACGACCTTCGCATTTAACCCCTTACAAATATCATCTGTGGTATACTCACCTGTAAGACTGAATATTGGGATCTGGATATGGGAGTATATTCAAGAGGTGAGACACATGAATGAGTTTAAGTCCTTAATACACCTAATTCATATCCTGAATCAGTTTAAATTTGTGTAAAAATTTTAGTGGATCAGTATATCGGCAATCTAAGTGAATTGTTTAATTCTTAATGTGTAACTAAGCTCAATGATACTTGTGACTTGTCAAAAAATGATATGATCCTCTTACACAAACTCACAAAAATAGTGTCTGTAAATATTTCTTTACTGCATTTCATTTCATTCTAAAGTTCAAAAAGATTTTAGTGTGTTTTAGCATAAAATTTTGAAAAACTCAAAAAGATTTTCGACAACTGATGTTGGAGAGCTGATTTTCAAAATTCCAAGTGCTAAACATGATGAGCATGTGGTGAGGGGGAGTGTGTGTTTA
Source organism: Helianthus tuberosus (assembly GCA_030545235.1). Taxonomy (NCBI): domain Eukaryota; kingdom Viridiplantae; phylum Streptophyta; class Magnoliopsida; order Asterales; family Asteraceae; genus Helianthus; species Helianthus tuberosus. Next base: position 120,284,773 of record CM060396.1, on the reverse strand, counting down.
AATGAGAAAAGATTTTGAATATTTGTCTACAAATGGTCATCAGTAGATTTTCATAATGATAAATCATTCTGGATTAATTTGAGAGGAAGTCTGTATATAAATTTGTCAAATGTTAAATTTGTAAAATTTACTTTTGGGTAGAGAATGTGCAGGTTTCTGTGACAGAAAGCCAGGTTCCGATACCAGAGGACTTTATGATTTCAACGAGCCAGACTGCGATCCCAGCAAATCGAAAGGGGGAGTCTGAAGACATCCGAGGGAAGATGAATGTGTTCGAGAGGAGTTTGTTGGTGCTGATGAAGAAAAAGAGCGATCAGACTGATAAAGACAGAAGACGTTGAAGACTCGGCACTTAAGACTCGTCAACATTCGAGGGGGAGTCTATTAGTGCATGTGTCTGCTGACTTCGTCTTGTATCGAGTCTTACATTACACATGGCACTTAGATCGAGGAATCAAGCATAGAGTTAATTCCGCATGAAAGGCTTTAATTTCGTTTGAAAAGTCAACAAGTAATTCCGCACGGAATTACTTAATATTGTGTGACTTCTAATTTCGTTTGAATGTTATTCCGTATTAAGCATGTTTCGTACGGAATTAAAATCCTATATATAGGTGTTAGGTTTGATTCATTTAAAAACAAAATTACTTAGAGGTTTTCCGACAGCGAAGCTCTGTCGAAGTGTCGTCTTGCTGTAAAACTGTTCCAGATCAATATAAACGACAGTTAAAAGTGATATCTTGCTGAATTCAACTCATTATGTCTGTTTTCGCCTTTCATTTTGAGTAGAACGCCTCTGATCGACTCATTTCGGGTCCGAACACGATCCTACATTGGTTCATATGAATGATTTCGTTGACTGTTAGCACGCATACAATTTGGATGATCATGTTAATAAAAATCAGTTAGACAGGATGTATATGTGATATGGATTCTTGATATGTTTGAAACTGTTTGGTGGTGAATAAGTTGATGATCTGATAGATTAACTTTCGATGGTTTATGGTTTGCGAATGTTATGTGTTTATGCTCGATGAAAATGTTATGTGTGGAACAAATTTGGATGCTCGATGATTGCTTGAAACTAGGATATTTACTAGTGCAATGATCGCTGTGGTTGAAACTGTTAGATTGTTAACTGTTGTTAGAGATCTAAGAATTGAAACTGTTTCATCACCTGTTGAGGGGCGACGAAACATGTGGTCTTTCGCCACACATTGACTCGACGAAACATGTGGTCTTTCGCCACACATGGGATATTTCGCCGGGTTTGTAGAGAGGGGGAAACAGTAGGTTGATATGATACTTTTGATGACGAATAATCATGTTGCAAGGTATTAATGTTGCATGATAATAATAACTACTGATGAGAATCCTGATTTAACTTGTGTAGATGAAACACCCATCTGTGTAGGTTGTTATATGATATTCACGTGGGATGTGAACATGAAATGGAAATGGGTATTTGACTTATGATATACGACAATCACGTAATAAATGTAAACTGTGTACGAATATGTGACTTACTGTGTACAAATACGTGACTTGGTTAATTACGAAACTGATTGTTGATTTGGTAACCACGGGGTTGGTTGATTAATCAGAACGGGTAACTTGTTAAATACCGAGCAAACCAAGGTGAGTTCACTGCTCTTTTTTCCAAGCATGCTTCCCGGGGAGGGACATCTGGTAATCGTTCCGGGGAGGAATGTCGGGTTATTGGGATGTTGGTTATTACACTCATTTCTATCAGTAAGTCCCATCATATACCGATTGGTTGCCGGGGAGGCAACGGGGTTATTAGTTAATAGCGCTATTAGGTTTGGCACCCTCACACTGTACCGGGGAGGACGGTCGTGAACTAATTACCTTAACCACTTGACCAATGTATGATAGAGCATTGGGGTTTTGGGCAAACAATCTGGAGCCATCTGCGGTAATTGAGTTAATAACAACATCTAATCTCTGAAATGTTTTATACTCATATCTGGTAACTAAAACGTGTTAACAAACCTTGAACTCACCAACGTCGTCTGACACACTTGTATGCATGCTTGCAGGTCATTAGATTCTTGGTTATGGACTTGCTATCTGGGAGTGCTGGAGTGGTCATGGGTCGAGACTCTTGGATACTTGTTTCGTTGGTTTTGAACACTTGTTTTGAAACACTTGATTAACAATTTACATTATGCTTCTGCTGAACGTTTACTTTGGTTTTAACTTATGACTTGGAATTATATTATGAAATGAATGGAATGTTTTGCTTAAATATCTATTATAGTTCAATGTGATTGGTGGCTTGGATCCTGGTACGTCACACGTCCCGCGGCGTTTAAGCATGTGGTATTTTGGGGGGTGTGACACGTGGAGAGGGGAGGGCAAAGCCCCTCCACGCCAACTACACCACCTTGCCACCCACACCACAAAGATTGTAAGATCTTTGTAGGCGTTGCCCCCTTCCAACTTGATTGTTGGGACTTTTTCCTTTGCCCCATTGCCCTTCACCACCCTTCCTCTTTTTGATGTGGAGGGCAATGCCCACATGGTCTACGTGGTAGGGTGAGGGTGAGGGACTTTGCTCTTGCTCTCATGACTCCATGTAATCTAAACTGTGGTGCTTCTTTGTGTCGATCAGCTGTTTTTTTGTTATTACTATTGTTGACCTGCGTTTTAGGTTGTGTAGGCGATGATGATGTCATCGACTAGGCAGATGAGACGACCTTGAAGAGGCAACTGGTTGCAACCAAGTATTATGAGCCTCACTAATGATAGTTGCTTTGTTGTTTCTTATTTGAATTCAGATTTGCTAGCTATAGGGCAAGGATGAATGGATGTGGCAATGGTTGTGGTGGCTAAGGCGCCTTGAAATAAGCTTCCAGATGCACCAATTTTTATCAGCCTATTTACTAAGTAATCATGATAACTTTGATTTACTTTTAGTTATTTATTGGCTTATTTTCCTATTAAATTGAATTTTGTACGTATCAGGATGTCGACTTCAAAAGAGGATCAACAGGTGTTGAACATCTTATAAAGGTGTTGGAAGAAGTTATGGCGTCAAATTGGCGTATCACCAAGAAACTAAATGAATTGACAGAAAGGGTGGCTAACATTAGGAAGAAAAAGTTGGAGTTGTAGGTGTCCCTAGATGCACTTAGGCACGTTATGTAGACATTCATAACGTTAAAAAATAGAATTCGTTTTTATGTGTAATAAATGTTAAATGTTGATTGTAATTGTTGTATTATATCATTCGCAATCAATTGTATCTTTCGTATTTACCTTTGTGATTTGAGTTTTTACCATATCATGACGCCCTCCACCGTACGCCCTCCACCGTAACACTAGGGCTTAAAGGGTGTTTGGGATTGAGTTTGAAAATGACTTATTGACTTATTCAAAAAGCCAATAAGTTAAAAAATGTTTGGTAATGATAAAAGTGTTTTTATTTTGGCTTTTTAGAAATGGGTAATGATAAAACTCAGCTTTTAAATAGCTTTTGCCTTTTTTAATATAAAATTACCAATCTACCCCACCAGTTACTCTACAATATGGTTCAATCCAAGATCACAACTTTCAAACATTGAATACTGATTGAATTTTTTATTAGATCTCAATATTTCCGTATCTATAGATCTTGAAAATTGTTAATTGACTTTGATATTGTTGTAATTGAAAATCAAGAATTCATTGACAATGATTATTCAATTGAGAATTCCATTTCATACTTTGAAGTTTGTGCTCGAATCACAATAATCATTACCAACCTCTATTAATGGTTGTTTTCAATCTCGGTCCAATTTCATCCCATTCTTAGACCACACGGTATGTAGGTGCTTGAAGATGGGGCATTATGTGACACGTGGACCACGTGTCAGAACGGGCCATTGTGTTAAAACAGACGATGTGGCTTAGGGCGTGAAAACATGGCTTTCTCGACACGTGTCACACACCTTTTGTATTATATTATAATTAAAATTATATAAAATGTATTAAAAACTTATAAAATATTACTGGCAATTAAAAAAATAACCCTAAAAAAAAAAAAAAAAAACATAACATAAATTTTAAAAACATCTCATAAAATAAACATACGAAACTAAAAAAACATATAATTTAAATAAAAAAAAGGATAATTTTATGTTTTTGTATCAAACATGCATTTGAATAAATTATAGATATATTTTCATGGAAAATATAGTTTGGAATGTTATAAATATGTTTCGGTGAGTATCACTAAACCCCTCATTTACTATTTTATATACTATTTTAGGGGAAGAATGTCACACCCCAAAATACCACATGCGGAAACACCCGCAAGGTGTGTGACATACCAGGATCTAGCCACTAATCACATTGAACTCATAATAAGATTTCAAATAAAAGTTTCCATCCATTAAAGAAAAGTGTTTCAAAACATAAATTTAAAATCCGACATGTTCAACGGAAGCATAATTCATCAGTTAAGTATTTCATAATTCAAGTGTATGAAAACCATTAGACTTGTCTCGTGTTTCCAAGTATCTCGACCCATGACCACTCCATCATCCCAGACAGCAAGTTCCATATAAATGTACCTATAGACCTGCAAGCATGCACAAAAGTGTATCAGCATAACGCTGGCGAGTTCACAGTTTTGTTTACCGAAAATCATGTTACGTGTTTTGCTGCCAAAAGTTTGGTTCAATTCAAAAACAATGTTGATAATAACTTGATACCGCAAGATGGCGTCAATTTGTTTGCCCTTCCCCAATGCTGTATCAGACATTGGTCGAGTGGTTAAGGTAATTAGGTCATGCCCGTCCTCCCCGGTACGGTGTGAGGGTGCCAAACCTAATAGCGCTATCAACTAATAACCCCATTGCCTCCCCGGTAACTAATTCAGTAGTAGATGGGACTTAAGTGATAGAAAGTGAGTGTATTATCCAACATCCCAGTTTAACATTCCAGTTAAACCCAATAACCCCATATTCCTCCCCGGAATATTTACCAGATGTCTCTCCCCGGGACGCATGCTTGAAAAAGAGCAGTGAACTCACCTTAGATTGCTCGGTATGTTACGTTACATTACCCGTTCCAAGTTGGTCAACCAAACCCTACCGTGGTTACCAAAGACAATAAGTATATATGCACATAAATCACGTATTCCACATTCACATTACACAAGTAGCGTACAAGTAGTGCACATAACGTCATGCAAATCGTAACAAGGAATCACGCAACACACAGTCCATAACATCCATTGTAACAATCAGTTTTGCATATTTAATTTAATCTCGCATCAAAACACGTATTCTAGAAGTCATAATCAAGTATGCATATTTCAAGTTTCCACGTATGGTTCACATAAACAAACAGCCCATTCAAAAGTGTGCGTGTGCAGTCCACACTCGAGTGTGCGACCCGTAGGTGGTGCGCGGTTCACTTCCTGTTCATGACCCATTGGCCAATGTGGTCCCGTAACGCATACGGCCCAATACACATATGTACGGCCCAACCCAGGTGACCTACCGGCAAGGTGTGCGACCCGCTATTTTACCCAACCCAACTCACAGCCTACGACCCAACCTGGCTGGCCCAATCGTGTAGTGTGCGATCGAATTCAAGGTGTGCGACCAGCCTTGATTGTGCGATTGAGTTCCAGTGTGCAATTCATTCAAACATTGTGATCAGATGATCTAGTGTGCGACTATCCAAATGATTGTTTAGTCAATCTTGTAACCGACCGATTATTTTGGATCTAATTCCAAGTTCATAACCGTTTCATCTTGGCAAAACACAATCAATAACAAATTCTATGATTTGCATTAATTCTAGTCATCCTTTACGGTTTCACAATCATAACCCCTATTCAACCAAAACATCATAATTCCAATGATCATTCATTAACATACTAATCCATATTTTTATCAGATAACATCCAAATCACGATAACAATTGATCTTTACTTGTTAATTAGCATTAGTTTATAAACAACCCTAAGTCATCGATTAACATCATAACCAGTTTCTAGTTTTGCGAAAATCGTTCCTCCTAACCGATTCATCCCTAGATTCACATAATCATATTAATCCCTAGTTAATCAGATTATATTCTGTACACTCAAACAAGTTTAAGCATACTTTTTAACAACCCTAGACCAATGATATCATAATGCCATTCAAATAATGCCTCAACCAATAAACGCAGCCATGTATATCAAAATCAAATCGTGGTAATATACTTACCAGTCCAGATGATTCGATCAGAGGTGTCTGGAATCGAGAGAAAGCTTCGAGAAGAGCACAGCCGTTGACGCCAAGAGAGGAAAGAGGGTGCTAGGGTTTCCTATCTTGTGTTTAGGGAATTATGAAACTATATCCAACATGGTTTGTGTGTTTATGTTTTCGAGATGGGTTGGCCGGACCCAAACCTTGGGCTCCGCCGAGAATAACCAAAAGAGGGTATTCGGCCCGTGTACCAAGTGTGCACATACTTACAAAGTATACTAACAGATGAGACATAACAATACTAGTTAAACGATCGTGGAATATGGTAAAGCTAGCCTTGAAAGTTCATGTTGTCACATCATCCCCAACATGAAGGAAATTTCGTCCCGAAATTTGATAAGCAGTCTCATGAAAGTGAAGTGACAGACCAGGATGACTATGAATTTCCTCGGGTGCCACATCCTCCCCAACTTAAAAGGGAATTTCGTCCTGAAATCCACCTAGTTTTGAACATGTGAGGATACTTGAGCTTCATTCTGATCCTCGCGTTCCCACGTGAACTACAGTCTACGTCTTATGTTCCAACGAACTCTCATGATCGGAATTTTGACTATGCTTACAAACCCTAACTTCCCAGTCCATGATTTCGATGGGTTCTTCGACAACTACAACCTGTCACTGATTTTCAATTCTTACAAGAGTATAACAAGTGTTTCATCGGACAACCACTTCCATAGGGTTGAGACATGAAAGATCTCGTGAACGTTTCCCAATTCATCAGGTAACTCAAGTTTGAAGGCCAATTTACCAATTCTTTCCAGAATTTTGAATGGCCCAACGTATCGTGAATTAAGTTTGTCACGCTTCCCAAAGCACACCACACCATCCCAGAGTGAAACTTCCAACAAAACACGATTGCCTACTGCGAATTCTAAGTGTTTCCTATGCTTAACAGCTTTTCTGGTGGTCACGCGCTGCCGCCATATGATTTCTGATCTAAAAAATCTTCTCAGGAGTTTCGAGTATAAGTTATGGACCTATGGTTAGGTTGTCACCCACCTCAGCCCAACAAGGAGGAGAACGACATTGCTGTCCATACAATACCTTGAACGGAGCTGTGTGAATACTGGAATGGTAATTGTTGTTGTGAGAAAACTCTACCAAAGGTAAGTGCCTTTTCCAATCTTTACCAAAGTTGATTACATGTCTTCAAGTGTTTAGAGGGTTAGCTCACTGTCGCCATTCCGTCTAAGGGTGATAAGTAGTGCTCTTGTCTAGATGTGAGTCGAAAATTTTGTGCATCGCCCGCCACAAATCAGATGCAAAATGCGGATCACGATCAGGGATGTTAGAGGTTAGCATCCCGTGCCTAGGTATCACTTCTTTCAAGTAAGAGTCCACTAGCTGCGAAGACTTGTCAGCTCTCTTGATCTCATGAAAGTGTGCTGATTTCGTGAGACGATCAACGATCGCCCAAATGGTATCGTTTCTGTTTCGAGTTTTAGGTAGACCAGTGAAAAAATCTATGACAGTCTGTTCCCATTTTCACATGGGTGTTTCTGGTTGCTGAAACAAACCAGATGGTTTCTAATATTCCACCTTGACTTTCGCACAAGTCAAGCATCATTCACGTACATTGCTATGTGGGCCTTCATGCCCGGTCACCAGTACCAGATCTTTGGATCCTAATACATCCTATCAAAACCTATACGAATAGAATATCGAGACTTGGGTGCTTCATCCATCACAAGTTCCCTAAGGTTGTCGTATAGTGGGACCCATATTCACTCCATGATGTAGCGAATACCGTCCGATATTGCTACAAGTTGCTTCCCCATGCCCCGCATGGATTCAGCTTGAAGATTTCTTCCTTAAACGCTTCAGTTTGGGCAGAACGAATTTAATCAGGTAGGTTAGGGTCGATGGTGAGCTGTAAAGCTCGTATACGTCTAGGCTTCACAATCGTAATCTTTCAAGAGTTCCATCCAGCGACGCGGTCGCGTGTTCAACTTTTCCGATTCACAAATATGCTGAAGGCTCTTGTGATCGGTATAAATAGTGCAGTTGGTACCGTATAAGTAATGCCTCCAGATTTTCAGTGCAAAAACCATGACTTTCCAGCCCAAGTCGTGAGTCGTGTAATCCTTCTCGTAAGTCTCCAACTGTTGAGAAACGTAAGCTATCCCTTTCTCGCGTTGCATAAGCACACAATCGAGACCTTGAATAGAAGCATCACAGTTCACCACAAGATCATCCGTACCATCGGGCGAAGACAATATCGGTGCACTACAAAGTTTTTGTTTCAAAAGCTGGAAGGCATCTTCCTGTTTTGTTCCCCATGAATACACGAAACTTCTCTATATCAATGCGGTAAAAGCTGAGTGATCTTTGAAAATCCCTTGATGAATCTGGGACAGTACCTAGCGAGACCAAGAAATTGCCGCACCTCCAAAGAATTCTTCAGTTCCGACCAATTTCTGATAGGGTGGACCTTAGTGGGATCCACGTCCATTCCCAATTCATTGATTATGTGACCAAGAAAGTGTACTTCCCAAATCCAGAAGTCACACTTAGTGAATTTGCGTAGAGCTGCTCCTTCCTTAGGAGCTTCAAGATAAGACGCAAGTGCCGCTCCTGGTCCTTCTTGCTCTTAGAGTAGATCAGAATGCCGACGTTAAACATAATGACAAAGTCGTCAGAATACGGTTCACACACATGGTTCATGAGATTCAGAAGGAAAACGCTAGTGTGTTGGCCAACCCGAATGGCTCGACTAGAAACTCGTAATTGGTCGTGTCACGTTCAGAAAGCTGTTTTTAGGAACATCCTTCTCTTGGACTTCCATCTGATGATAGTCTGGCCCTAAGTCGATTTTCGAATAAAAGCTTGACCCTTGCAGCTGGTCAAATAGATCATCGATGCGTAGTAGAGGATGACGGTTCTTGTCTGTTACCTTGTTGTGTTCTCGATAATCAGTACACATACGAAAGGCCTACCTTTCCTCTTCAAGGATAGAACTGGGGCTCCCCAAGGCGAAAGACTAGGTCAGACTAAACCCCTGTCCCACAGTCCCTGAAGTTGATTAGACAGTTCTTGCAACCCTCCTGGTGCAAGACGATAAGGAGTACGAGAAATCAGGGTTGCCCCGGGCGTGAGAACAAACTGAGATTCCTCCTAACGGTTGTAGAAGTAACCCTGAAAGTTCTTTGGGTAGCACATCGAGAGAAATCACGAGCCACCGATAGATCTTCACCTTCTTTTCCGCGGGCTGAGTACCGGTAACTAGTGATAGAATAGCAGGATAGCTGAAACGCTTCTGGGCTTCCGTCGCCGAAGTGATACTGACAATTAGTGAATCTCCCCTAGGGAGAGGTATACATGCGACTTTCTCTTTACAGAGGATTTTCTGCTTGATTCTTGGACAACCAGTCCATGCCAATGGCTACATCGAAGTTTCCAACAGTAACGAGAAGAAAGTTCATGTCGAACACTGGACCTAAAAGATCGAGTTGCACCCTAAGTGAACGTGTGACGCTTGAATTGACTTGCCATCAGCCAATTTTACAACGTGTTTGGTCTTATGAAATATCGGGGTTGAACATAATAGAGGCAAAGAGATTAATCACAAAAACGTACCGACTACCATGTTGTTATCATACCTTGCGTTACCCACGCCAATCTTGAATGCTCTTACAAGAGCACCACTTCCACTGTGACATTTGTGCTCTGTAAACACTGTACGATGTAGAAAAATATCAAATATCAATGAAACAATGTGTTTTGGTCTCAATATTTGTGTATTTGTGTTTGACGATTTTACGTTTTGATTCTAATTCGATTTCGATTTCAAGCTTTTAATCGCTTTCTGGAAAGTTATACGCAAACTATTACGTAACGTAATCAGTTTAACGCGACAAACACTCCAGAACAGACATAATCTTAACATACCTTAAATAACCTTTACATAACTTAGAAATAGGTTTTGAAGGGTTTGGTGTGTCGAAAACAAGTTTATTCGATCACAGGGACTATTTGCGACAAACTACAAAAGTCTGCCGATTCATATAGCAACGTACACTCCAGAACATGATCTTAAGCTAAACATACCCTAAATATCCTTTACATAGCTTAGAAATAAGCTTTGAAGGGGTTCGGTATGCGAAAATGTGCTTATTTGATCAATAGGGACTAAAAGCGTCAAAAAGTGCATAAGTTTGCATTTACGCGCATATCTTATGTTCTGACCATATCCGAACATCCAAAAAATTTTGTAATCATTAAAATATTTTATTTTAGTGATGGGAATGCAAAAATACCATTCGTCGCGTAATTTGGATCGTTTTCGCGTTTGTTCGAAAGTTCGTCGTAATTAACCAAATAACATGACCGTACGACCAAACGAACCGACATCCGAGATGTTTTCAAGCATATTTCAAGTCTCCTATGCTTTAACATCCTTGTAGAGCCTTGAAATGGGGTTAACGAGGGTTAAATGCATCAAAAATCAAGTTTTAAGCATGCAGGGGCCTGTTCTGCCAAAAATGAAACTGTTAGTGCACTAGGTCGCGGGGCGCGAAAGCCTAGGCTAATTCGTTTGTGGGGCACGACAGCTGTATCTGGGCAGATTCATTGTATTGTTCAAATCAGCTGTTGAACCTGTTTTTAACCATAGTTTTTGCTTACCATGAGCTGGTTTATGTGTTCCCCAAGTTGCCAAATCAGTGTGTAACATTTGTAGGGTCAAGATTATGCTTTGATCCATTCAAAAACACATGGCATTGATCAAAAGGTTCATGATTTCCTATAAATACCCACTTCTTTTGCTCAAATCATTGCTCATTCCATTTTCTTTCACTCAATCTCTGATTGGAAGCTCTCACAATTGTTGAAGGCCTCCTACTTGAGTATTCTTAGTCTTCTTTTTCAGCCTTGAACACTTGTAAGTGTTCTTTCATATCTTGTTTATGTATTTAAGCAAGAAAGTCAAACAGTGTTTAACTTTCTGCTTTGACCATGTTTTGGTCAAGACAAAGTTCGTTTGAACTTTGCAACGTGAGCGTAATCACGATGGTTATAGTCCCTTGTGACTATACCTACTGATTACCACGTTGATTAGTCGAAGTGACGAGTCAAAGTTTTGGTCAAAATGCACGATTATGTGCATTTTGCGACGAAACTATTTTCGGGTATCAAAACACTTTGTTTTGATATCAAATCAGTTTTCTAACTTAGTTAAACATGTTTTAACAAACATGTTTAACTCGTCACTTTTAGTTTAGTGCTTATTTAGGGTCGTAAGTCAAGCGGTCTCGACAACCGCTTAGACTTTCAAACCCGACCCGTTTGGTCGATCATTAGGATTCGACCAAACATATTTGTGACCATAGTCGTATAGGGAATAACCTTCCGAGGTTATACCTTATGGTCCCTTAGTTTAATTAGTTGTATGATAGGTAGTTTTTATGCCTTAGGAAAATGACCAAAATGCCCTTTTCATGCATAATTTTAATTTAAGCATATGTAACTTAATTTTTGACACTTAAACTGATTATGCAATGTTATTAAACTTGTTAGGGCATATAATACTTGTCATAGGACTAGTTAGGCTATCCGAATGCGCTTTTGCACAAATGACGCGTTAAAGTAGCGTAGACTACCTTAACGGGTCATAACTGGTCGTAAGCACTTAGGATAGGTTTCGAATCAGAATGTAGGCTCTGTTAAACCATATCACATGAGTTCCAATATTCATTTGGTTTACGAGACCTCATTCTACCCGATCTAACGATTTAGGTGTCGATCTATTAATATAGTGATCCGATACTAGGTGCCACTTGATTCCTTGATTGCCCGAGCTGTTAGTTCACTTTAATCGAGGATACCTTGCAATCGCAAGTGAGTACATAGTTCTCCTATTTTACTGCTTTCAATTGTTTTGGGGTGATTCATATGTGCTAAGCGATTTCGATGTTTTCAAAAACAAATACTATGGTTTATATTAAACACAATGATTTTGATAATGTGAACGAACTTGTTGGTACGTTAATACGTTACACGAATGACATTCATTAACAATGATCAAGCCGACCAGTAGTATGTTATGGTACCATAGGATCTGACAAATCCCGTTATCGGACTATCGCTATGGTTATGTATGGGGGTAATGTGACAACTATGCTCTGTAAATGATGTACGATGTAAAAAAATGTCAATTATCAATAAAACGATGTGTTTTGGTGTTAATATTTGTGTATTTGTGTTTGACGATTTTACGATTTGATTCTAGTTTGATTTCAAGCTTTAAATCGCTTTCTAGAAAGTTATACGCAAACTGATGCGTGAACGTAATCAGTTTAACACGAAAAACACTCTTGAACAGTTACACAGGCTTAACATACCTTAAATAACCTTTACATAACTTAGAAATAAGTTTTGGATGGTTTGGTGTGTCGAAAACAAGTTTATTCGATCGCAGGGACTATTTACGTCAAACTACGAAAGTATGCCGATTTGTACAGTAACGAACATTCCGGAACTTGATCATAAGCTAAACATACCTCAAATATCATTTACATAGCTTAGAAATAGTCTTTGGGAGGTTCGGTATGCGAAAATAAACGTATTTGATCAACAGGTACTAAAAGCGTCAAAAAGTGCATAAGTTTGCATTTTCACGCATATCTTACGTTCTGAACATATCCAGACATCCAAAAATTTTTGTAATCATTAAAATATTTTATTTTAGTGATTGGAATGCAAAAATACCATTCGTCGCGTAATTTGGATCGTTTTTCGCATCCGTTCGAGTTTTCATCGTAATTAACCGAATAACGTGACCGTACAACCAAACGAACCGACATCCGAGATGTTTTCAAGCATGTTTCAAGTCCCCTATACTTTAACTTCATTGTTGAGCCTTGAAAATGTGTTAACGGGGCTTAAACGCGTCGAAAATGGCTTAAACGAGCTGCAGGGACCATCTCTGCCATTTTTCAAAACTTTCTGGACCTGGGCAGTGGTGGCGTCGCGCGACGGGGAACCCCCTTTTCCGTGGTGGCACGCGACGGGTCCATTTTGACAGAAATCCTATTTTCAGCAACCAGCTTGAATTTGAAGGTCTTTTATGCAACTTTCTCAATACTATGAACTGGTTTTGGAGCTCCCATTGTATACTAAACCATGTTCCACAAGTGTATGTTAGGATTGAACCTTGATTCTTGCAAAAACACTTGTCATGATCTTGTTAATCCAAGCTTACTATAAATAGAAGTGGGTTCTTCACTTCATTCCTCACAATTTGATCTCAATTCTTCTCTAAGTTGAAGCTCTCACTTGTGAAGCTTCATACCTGAGTATTTTGAGTTCAAATCTTCATTGCTTGGACCCTTTGTAAGCTTCTTTCATGCTTTTATGCTTTTCAAGCATGAAAGTCAAACAGTGTTTGACTTTCTGCTTTGACCATGAATTGGTCAACACAAAGTTCGTTTGAACTTTGCAACATGAGCGTAATCTCGATGGTTATAGTCCCTTGTGACTATACCTACTGATTACCACGTTGGTTAGTCGAAGTGACGAGTCAAAGTTTTGGTCAAAATATGTGTTTATGTGTATTTTGATTTGAAGCTATTTCAGGTATCAAAATACTTTGTTTTGATATCAAACCAGTTTTCTAACTTAGTTAAACATGTTTTAACATGTTTAACTCGTCACTTTTAGTCTAGTGCTTGTATAGGGTCGTAAGTCAAGCGGTCTTAACAACCGCTTAGACTTTCGAACCCGACCCGTTTGGTCGATCGTTAAGATATAACCAAGCATATATTGTGACCATAGTTGTATAGGGAATAACCTTCCGAGGTTATACCTTATGGTCACTTAGTTTAATTAGTTGTTATGATAGGTAGTTTATATGCCTTAGGAAAATGACCAAAATGCCCTTTTACGCATAATTTGTATTTAAGCATATGTAACCTAAATTTTGTCACTTAAACTGATTATGCAAGATATTTTAACATGTTAGGGCATATAATACTTGTCATAGGACTAGTTAGACGTCTCGAATGCGCTTTTGCGCGAACGATGCGTTAAAGTAGCGTAAGCTACCTTAATGGGTCGTAACGTGTCGAAAGCACTTAGGATAGGTTCCGATTTAGAATGTAGGCTTTGTTAAACCATATCACATGAGTTCCAATACTCATTTGGTTTACGAGACCTCATTCTACCCGATCTTCCGATTTAGGTATCGATTTATTAACTTAGTGATCCGATTACTAGGTGCTACTTGATTTCCTTGGTTTTCCTGAGCTTCGTTAAGTTCATTAGATCGAGGATATTTTGCACTTCAAGTGAGTACATAGTTCCCCTATTTTACTGTTTTCAATTGTTTTGGGGTGATTCATATGTGTTAAACGATTTTGATGATTTGAACGATGATTTCAAAAACGAATACTATGGTTTATATTAAACAATAACGATTTTGATAAATGTGAACGAACTTGTTGGAAGTATTTACTTAACGAATGATATTCATTAGCTTTGGTCAAGCCGACCAGTATTAGGTTATGGTACCATTGGATCTGACAAATCCCGTTATCGGACTGCACCCATGGTTATGTGTGGGGGTTTGTTAATACGAGTTGAACGATGGACGAGTTACGAAGGTTTGAATGTTATAAACGAGGCGACCAAAAGTAGATTTCACAATTAAAACGGGAACGATTTGAACAATTGAACGATTTTGAACGATTGAACGATTATGAACAATTTGAACGATTTGGAACGATATGAATGATTTAAACAAATGAACGATGGTCTATAACGAGAACGAGTTAAACGATTTAAATGATGGGTTTTGGTGTATGATTAGATAATGGGACGGGTGTAACATGATAAAGGCATGGTAGATACGCCGCTGGTACTTCTTATATATAAGTGCTTTTATCATATTACATTCCGTGGCGTTATTTAGTTTACTTGGACGAACGATTTTGAACGATGTCACGCAACGATGTTTACTATACGATATAAACCATACGAGATTTATTACGAGAACAATTTACGATTTGGGTTTACATAAACAAATGTTTTGAGTTAAGATTCATGGCATCGACGTTTTATAAACTATAACCAAACTGTTTTTGACTTGGTTATTCAATTTTCAATGCAAACATTTCACAAAAACAAGGTTTTCTAATATCTATTAACGAAGTTGTACAAGTTATTTCAACATGTAAACGAGACATGAATCTGACACTCACACAAAACCTATGTGCTCGCCGGCATTTCTTTACTGACTTTATTTTTACACCTGTTTTAGGTGGTGTTGAATGATGTTGATTGCGAATAGGATGCATGCTCACTTAGGACTGGACGAGGCCTTATTGACTTAATAACTATGATAGACTATGTTTAACTTGTTTGTTATGATTCAAAGACAATGTTTAATATTTAAATAAAACGAAACTTTTGAATCCATGGTTGTGAAACAATAATTCTGTCGCTCCACTCCCCGATGTTTCCGCCGCGGTTTCGTTGTGTTAACGCGGTCGGGGTGTGACAGAAGAGTTGGTATCAGAGCCAATGGTTATAGGGAATTAGGTTATTAGTAATGCTTTGACCTATACTATAACTTTTCTAGGACCCTAACACAAGAAAACCTGCGTTTAGATTTTTATAACAATACCGTCACCTATCTTTAGGTGATAACCACAACAAGAACACAATAACAAATCCGATTTGAAAAGCAATCATCTCTTCGTAGATGATTTGTTATAAGGTTTTGAACCTTCAAAGTTTTCAAAATCTCGTCAAAGTTTGGGTCATATAATGTGAACACGTGCAATCTGGAAGGGTGGATGCCTGTACCTCGGGCTTTCTGTCTAAGGCTAGAGTGTTCGTATAAATCCACATAATCGGACCAGTCACTCTTACTTGGGAACTCTTGGGGTGAGTGTCCACTTATAGGCTAAAGCATGTCTTCGCGATACATTATATTGACCCATTTACTTTGATTAGTCACTGTGTGTCGTTTGTTTGTTCGAGGTAACGAACGAATGATCACCTTCCTTATGTTTTGTCGATGTTTTCAATACCTCTTTTGTTTATCCAATCGTCAATCTCACTCGTTTCTCATGTTTCCTTGTTATTTTTAGAAAATGCCTCCTCGACGAGATGCACAACCTCAAACTAACGCCAAAATCGCAGCCCTTGTCGCTCAGCAAATGGCTGCCGTGATTCCGAACCTAATAAGTCAAATTAATCAAGCGAACAACAATAATAACAACAATGCTCAGTGCAGTTTTAAGACTTTCAATTCGGCTAAACCACTAAAGTTTTCTGGGTCTCAAGGAGCAACTGCGCTCGTACAATGGTTCGAGAGTCTGGAGAGCACATTTAGACATGTTCGGTGTCCGAATGAACGAAAGGTTAAGTTTGCATCTAGTGTTTTCGAGAAGCGTGCTCTTACATGGTGGAACGATGTGATGCGTGATAGGGTGCTGATGTGGCGATGGCACACACTTGGGAGGAGCTACGGGCTCTCATGATGAAAGAGTTCTATCCCCGTCATGAGATAAGGGCTTTGGAACGAGAATTCAACTATTTGAAACAAGATGGGGGAGAACACCGTGCGTACATAGATCGTTATGAGGAACTGATTTTGTTGTGTCCTACTATGGTTACCCTGTCGGAGAAAGCGATTGAGAGGTATATCGATGGTTTGCATGACACTGTGCAAGACATTGTAACTGGTAGTAATCCTACCACTGTTCGTCAGGCGATTGAATTGGCTGTTACTCTAACTGAGTCACAAGTCAGAAAAGGTAAACTGACCCCCAAGGGTGACAAGAAGCAGTCGACCGATACCACACAAGACAAGGGAAAGGGCAAGGGTAAGAAAGGCGAGTCGTCAAGGAGGTCGAGGAAGCGCAAGGCTTCCCAGAATTTTGCTGTTACTACACAGAATGCTCAGAACCCACCAGCATAACCTCCTGCCAAGAAACAATATGCTGGTACCGCACCTCACTGCAATCGGTACAATGGTCATCATGCGACCCAACAGGCTTGTAAACAGTGTACTACTTGTGGTAAGCTTGGGCACACAGCTAACATCTGTCGTTTGGGTTAAAATCAAGCTGTTAAGAATCCAGCACAGGCTCAGGGAAATGCTGTTAGATTCCCATCGGGTTCATGTTACAACTGTGGTGAAATGGGTCATTTCCGCAACAATTGTCCGAGGCTTGCAAATCCAAATACGAATGCAAATGTAAATCCCGCTCATGGACGAGCGTACAACTTGAATGCAAAGGAAGCCTGTGCTGACAACGAGGTTGTTAATGGTACGTTCCTTGTTAACCATCAACCTGCATCTGTTCTTTTCGATTCTGGTGCCGATAGAAGTTTTGTTTCGTTATCATTTGAGCCTTTGCTTGCGATACCTAGAACTAAACTGAGGAAACCCTTATCTGTCGAAGTTGCTACTGGTAAACCTCTTGTCCTCGATTCCGTTATTCGTGATTGTAAATTGAACCTCGATAACCATCTTTTTCCTATTGACCTTACACCGATGCAACTTGGGGTTTCGATATTATCATTGGGATGGATTGGTTAACTAAACATCATGCTGAGGTGGTTTGTTTCGATAAGATTATTCGTATTCCTCTTTCATCTGGGGAAGTTCTAGAGGTTCGTGGCGAGAAACCATCTGGTGGTTTGAAACTCATGTCACGTACGAAAGCCCAAAGTTATTTACGAAAAGGATATGTTGCCTTCCTGGCACATGTCACTGAGGAGAAAGGCAAGAGCAAGCGTATTCCAGATAATCCGATTGTTTGAGATTATCCAGAGGTGTTTCATGATGAACTTCCTGGTTTGCCACCAGTTCGTCAATTCGAATTTCATATTGATCTTATACCTAATGCCAACCCGATTGCGAAAGCACCTTATCGTCTTGCACCATCTGAGATGCAAGAATTATCGAAACAGCTTCAAGAATTATCTGACAAAGGATTCATCCGTCCGAGTTATTCACCTTGGGGTGCTCCTGTCCTGTTTGTGAAAAAGAAAGATGAGTCTTTTCGAATGTGTATCGATTATCGTGAGCTTAACAAGCTTACCATCAAGAATCGATATCCTCTACCACAAATTGATGATCTCTTTGATCAGCTGCAAGGTGCTACATGTTTTTTCAAGATCGATTTACGTTCTGGGTATCATCAGCTTCGTGTACTCGAATAAGATATTCCCAAAACTGCCTTCCGTACGAGATATGGTCACTACGAGTTCAGTGTCATGCCTTTTGGTTTGACGAATGCCGCAGCTATTTTCATGGATTTAATGAATAGGGTCTATAAACCTTATTTAGATAAGTTAATCATTGTGTTCATTGAGGACATTCTCATTTATTCGAAGTCTCGAGCCGATCATGAACAACACCTTCGTCTGACAATGGAACTCCTGAAAAAGGAAAAACTATTTGCCAAATTCTCCAAGTGTGAATTCTGTCTTAAAGAAGTTCAATTTTTGGGTCATATTGTTAACGAGCAGGGTATTCATGTGGATCCTTCCAAAATCGCTGCTATTAAGGATTGGAATACACCTACGACACCTACAGAAATTCGATCTTTTCTTGGTCTTACTGGTTATTATCGACGGTTTATTTCAAACTTCTTGAAGATCGCGGTTCCTTTCACTGCTTTGACTCAGAAGAATAAGCCTTTTGAGTGGGGACCTAAACAAGAAGAAGCGTTTCAAACGCTGAAACGAAAACTCTGTGATGCTCCTGTTTTATCTCTACCCGATGGAAATGATGATTTTGTTGTCTATTGTGACGCGTCAAATCTAGGCCTTGGTTGTGTTCTCATGCAATGAGGTAAAGTCATAGCCTATGCGTCAAGACAGCTTAAGATACACGAGAAGAACTACACGACTCATGATCTTGAGTTAGGTGCTGTGGTTTTTGCACTCAAAATATGGAGACACTATCTTTATGGAACGAAATGTGTGATTTTCACAGACCACAAAAGTCTCTAGCATGTTCTTAATCAGAAGGAGCTGAACATGAGACAACGACGCTGGGTAGAACTCTTGAACGATTACGATTGCGAAATTCGCTACCATCCTGGTAAGGCGAATATCATAGCCGATGCGCTAAGTCGAAAGGAATGAGTCAAGCTTAAATATGTTCGCACTCTATCTGATATTCAAACTCGTGTCTCTCAAGCTCAGCATACTTGTGTTACACAAGATTTGATGGGTAAGGAATTACCACGTCAACTAGAGCTTAAACTCGAAACGAAAGACGATGGGTTACTCTATTTCAAGAATCGTTTATGGATTCTGAAACAAGACGATCTTCACACTTTAGTGATGAACGAATCTCATAAGTCTCGATATTCTATTCATCCTGGTGCTGACAAAATGTACAAGGATCTTCGTACTTAGTACTGGTGGCCTGGTATGAAAAAGGATATTGCTTTGTATGTATCAAAATGCCTAACTTGTCTCAAAATCAAGGCTGAACATCAACGACCATTTGGTTTGCTTGTACAACCAAAGATACTGGTATGGAAGTGGGAGAACATTGCAATGGATCTCATCACTAAGTTACCGCGCACATCTAGAGGTCACGATGCTATTTGGGTTATCATTGATCAATTAACGAAATCAGCTCATTTCATACCGATTCGCGAGGATCTATCTGCTGATAAACTTGCCAAGATTTATGTTGATGAGATTGTGTCTCGACATGGTGTTCCTTTGGATATCATATCTGATCGTGATGCTCGATTTTCATCTCATTTTTGGAAGACCATGCAATCTGCTATGGGAACCCAACTAAATCTAAGCACTGCTTATCATCCCCAAACAGATGGACAATCTGAGAGAATGATACAAACATTGGAGGATATGCTTAGAGCATGCATGATAGACTTTGGTGGTAATTAGGATTCTCATCTTCCATTGATCGAGTTCTCTTACAACAATAGTTATCATGCTAGTATCAATATGGCACCATTCGAAGCTTTACACGGTCAAAAATGTCGTTCACCTATCTGTTGGAATGAGATCGGTGAAGCTCAGCTTACTGGACCTAAGCTCATTCTGGAAACAACAGACAAAATCAAGAAAATTCGCGATAATCTTCTGACAGCTAGAATCCGTCAAAAGAGTTATGCGGATACGCGACGCAAGCCCTTAGAATTTCAAGTCGGAGACCGTGTCCTACTCAAGGTATCCCCTTTGAAGGGAGTGGTGAGATTTGGAAAGAAAGGAAAACTTGCACCACGATATGTTGGACCATTTAAGTTTGTTTAAAGAATTGGAAAGGTTGCCTATCGACTTGAGCTGCCTCCTGAACTTGGGAATATTCACCCAACATTCCACGTGTCCAACTTACGAAAGTGTTTAGCCGATACTGATCTTCATATTCAACTCGACGAAATTCAAGTTGATGAAACGGTGCACTTTGTCGAGAAACCAGTGGAAATAATGGATCGTGCAGTCAAGCAGTTGAAGAACAAATGAATACGATTAGTTAAAGTTCGCTGGGAGTCCAAACATGGCCCAGAGTTTACTTGGGAACGTGAGGTGCTAATGAAGACGAAATATCCACATTTGTTTTCACAAGTTTCCTCTAGTTAAAATTTCGGGACGAAATTTCCTATAGTAATGGAGACTGTGACAACTGTGCTCTGTAAATGATGTATGATGTAAAACAATGTCAATTATCAATAAAACAATGTGTTTTGGTGTTAATATTTGTGTATTTGTGTTTGACAATTTTACGATTTGATTCTAGTTCGATTTCAAGCTTTAAATCGCTTTCTAGAAAGTTATACACAAACTGATGCGTGAACGTAATCAGTTTAACGCGACAAACACTCTGGAATAGTGACATAGGCTTAACATACCTTAAATAACCTTAACATAACATAGAAATAAGTTTTGGATGGTTTGGTGTGTCGAAAACAAGTTTATTCGATCACAGGGACTATTTGCGTCAAACTATGAAGTATGCCGATTTGTAGAGTAACGAACATTCTAGAACTTTATCATAAGCTAAACATACTTCAAATATCCTTTACATAGCTTAGAAATAGGCTTTGAGAGGTTCGGTATGCGAAAATAAACTTATTTGATCAACAGGGACTAAAAGCGTCAAAAAGTGCATAAGTTTGCATTTTCACGCATATCTTACGTTCTGAACATATCCGGACATCTAAAAATTTTTGTAATCATTAAAATATTTTATTTTAGTGATTGGAATGCAAAAATACCGTTCGTCGCGTAACTTTGATCGTTTTTCACGTCCGTTCGAGTTTTCGTCGTAATTAACCGAATAACGTGACCGTACGACCAAACGAACCGACATCCAAGATGTTTTCAAGCATGTTGAAAGTCCCCTATACTTTAACTTCATTGTTGAGCCTTGAAAATGGGTTAACGGGGCTTAAACGCGTCAGAAATGGCTTAAACGAGCTCCAGGGACCATTTCTGCCATTTTTCAAAACTTTCTGGACCTGGGCAGTGGTGGCGTCACGCGACGGGGAACCCCCTTTGCCGTGGCGGCACGCGATGGGTCCATTTTGACAGAAATCCTATTTTCAGCAACTAGCTTGAATTTGAAGGTCTTTTATGCAACTTTCTCAATACTATGAACTGGTTTTGGAGCTCCCATTGTGTACTAAACCATGTTCCAGAAGTGTATGGTTAGGATTGAACCTTGATTGTGACACCCCAAGAAAACTAGGAAACAACACAACACAACTAGCTTCCTCAGTAACCACGCGCTAAATTTCGGGACGAAATTTCTTTCATGTTGGGGATGATGTGACAACCCGAACTTTCAAGGTCCGTAACGCTCTATTTTACGCTCTTTATTTCTCGCTATCTTCTCTAGTGGGCTGCATATTCACCACATTCACACTCTAGAATAACCCAAATATAACATGGCCCAATCTTTATAGCCTAACAATCCTTGTAGCCCAACTGTTCTAATAATTGGTATTAGTATTAGCAACCGGCCCAACAGTTCTAATAAATGATATAATTTGCAACCGGCCCACTTGATTTGGTAATTGGTATTATAGTCCAATTCGTACGTACCTTCTTTACATACCACAACATCTCATAACAAACCAAACCATATACCCTCTTCTTGATTTGCGATTGGCAGAAGCAGACCCCCCCTTGTGAGATATCATCTTGTCATCAAAGAACTCGGTTAGTAATTAACATCTCAACTTCGTTATGCGTATGTTGTGTTAGTTATTGATATTTTCGTTTGTACTCCTTGTTTAGATATAATAGCACGCATGAATATTAAAGTGATAGGCGATTAGAATTTGGTTGATTAAAGAACTAGATTGGTATGTGCATGTATAAGGAAAATAGGCCCATGTGCAGATCCAATGAAGCCATGTGGTTATTTTAACAGATTGTCAGTAGCATGTGAATTTGTAGTTTCTATCTCATCAATCTATGTGCATGTGAATTGTCAGGAACCATGTGATTTAGTATATGTGTGCAATTTGTTAAGGTTTTGCATGTATAATTAGAGGGGATATGGATAATGAACTAAACATTATTGGACTGCACTTCATGAGATAGGACAAGGTGGGTTGTCAAGTGATGGGCCGTATGGAATAGGGTAATTACACATTCTGGTTGAGTCGAATACTGATTAGTTTGTGTAGGATAAATGGTGAAAGTGGACTAATAACATACAATCTGCCTTGGGTTTTTGGGTAAATTGGTGACACACAGTTGATTGGGCCACACACACTATTAATAAAACACTGGGCCGCCCACACTGTAAGCAATACATTGGGCCACACGAGTCACAGCTGGATCACTGGGTTGCACGTTGCATATGTTCGGGTGTCAACTAATGAACTGTTGCATGATTTGTATGATATGACAATTGTTTTGGGCCGGTAACTTTAGTAAATATGGTGTCTCATTTAGTGTTATCTTGGTTATTAGGGGGCCGAAACTTAGAGCGAGTCATGAACATATCATGTAATGTGCGGAATTGTGATTCGTAAATGTGACAATACAAACACTTAGTTAGTGGAAGAGTTAAAATCCAAATATGTGATACTGTTCATGAAATTTGATCAAGTATGTGTGGTTATATGAAATGTGACCTATGTGCTACTTGAATACGTGATTAGTGGTATGTGAATCTAATTAGACGTAATGCCTATGATAGGACGTGATTGAATAGAGTATATTGACAAATAAATTACCTGCCGAGCAAACCGAGGTGAGTTCACACTCCTAAGGCATGGGATTCCCAATGGGTTGGGAATGGGATTGAATAACTACTCGTACTATCATTACTATTAAACTACTTTTCACTGTCCTCGGGTTAGGAAGGGCACGTACGTAAAACCTACGTACACTCATACTTACTACTGTCCTCGGATTGAAGGGCACGTACGTAAAACGTACGTACACTCATACTTGCTACGGTCCTTGGATCAAGAAGGGCACGTACGGATACGACTAGTCTAGTAACATACAACATGGGAAGCCCCCACTAATCATCGCAAACATGTTTGGGAAACCGCGATACGGATTAATACGATACACATGGGAAGCCCCTACTAATCTTCGCAAACATGTATGGGAGACCGCGATACGAATTAATACGATACATGGTTTACAAAATGAACATATGATTTACGAAACTAATGCTATAACTAAACAATCAACTGTGAACTCGCTCAACTTTGTTGTTGACTCTTTGTTACATGCCTTGCAGGTCGTTAGGTACTCATGGAGCTTGCACAGGGAGGCGCGGTCGTTGTGGGACATGGCAGTGTGTGCCATGCTAAAAACATTACTTTATTTCGTACTTAATACTTACATTGGGTTTTACAATTATGCTTCTGCTAAACACTTAACTACGTTTTTGATTTGTAACACCTTTCATATTGTGTGGTTGAATTTTTTTTACTACTTGTTATGTTCAATATGATTGGTGGCTTGATCCTGGTCAGTCACGCCTCCAAGCGGTGATACTCCGCGTGTGGATTTTGGGGGTGTGACAGATTGGTATCAGAGCCATTGGTTATAGTGAACTTGGTTTTAATAAGGGAAAAAGTTTTTGTTAAAACCAGACTATAACCTGTACAGTACTCAACGATCCACAACGACGCTTCGCTGCACGTGCAAGACTCGACATTCTAGGTGATATGATTTATGTTTACATTGCCTACTTGCTAGATTACATAGAACTTTGCTCATGGTATGCTTAGATAAACATAACAACTATTGTTTGAAAACACGTGTGTGCTTACTCTCTTCTGTCATCGCACTTTAGCGAACCTTTCTCACTCATGTTTCCTTTGATATGAAGATCATGAGTGGACGCGTTAACCTAACTCAAGCACAGTTGGCGGCTTTGATCACTGAACAAGTTACTGCAGCGCTCGCAGCTGCCCAGGCAGGAGGTATAATGTCACACCCCCAAAATCCACACGCGGAGTATCACCGCTTGGAGGCGTGACTGACCAGGATCAAGCCACCAATCATATCAAACGTAATAAGAATTTAATGTAATTTAGACCAAACGATATGAAAGGTGTCCCAACAAAACATGTTAAGTGTATAGCGGAAGCATAAAATGTAAACCCAACGTATGTAATAAGTTCAATGTTTGATGTTTCAATATAAGATCCACAATCCGTGCTCACAACGACCTGCTCCTCCCTGTGCAAGCTCCAATGTACCTAAGATCCTGCAAGGCATGCAGTAGAGAGTCAACAACTAGTTGAGCGAGTTCACAGAAAGTAAATGCGTAATAGTAAGTTCGTATGTAACATGTGGCTCTACTGGGCCGATAGTACGTTCTATTGGTGGGGGCTTCCCATGTTATATATATCCCCTAGACTATTCGTAATCATAAGTATCCTTCCCAATCCGAGGATAGTAGTAAGTATAGGTTTACGCAGGTTTTATGTAAGTGCCCTTCCCAACCGAGGACAGTACGTAGCGAGTACGTAGGTTTAGCGCTGGCGTCCTTCCCAATCCGAGGACGGTAGTACGTAGGTTTAGCACTGGCGTCCTTCCCAATCCGAGGACGGTAGTACGTAAGTTTTACGTAGGTTTAGTGCTGGTGTCCTTCCCAATCCGAGGACAGTACGTAGGCTTAGCACTGGCGTCCTTCCCAATCCGAGGACGGTAGTACGTAAGTTTTACGTAGGTTTAGTGCTGGTGTCCTTCCCAATCCGAGGACAGTACGTAGGCTTTGCGTAGAATTTGGCACAGGCATCCTTCCCAATCCGAGGACCGTGGTAAATAGTCTAGTGTCAATGTAAGTACAGGTAATCAATTCAATCCCATTCCCAACCCAACTGGGGAATCCCATGCCTTGGTAAGAGTGTGAACTCACATTGGTTTGCTCGGTATGCCAAGTATGTGCTCACGGTTAATCAATCACGTCCTAAAGTATGCACGTATACATAATCAGTTTGCATTCAAGTTGTTTGCACGTAAACATCATCATCATGAATATCGCATTAATATCACAGAGTATCACATTGCACGTATTTGTAATCATACAAGTATCGCCTTTATTCATAACAGCAGTTATCTATCCCAGTTAAGTTTAACAGAATTAAAGTAGATTACTGTGTTGATTACACAGTTGGCGAAACACCCTCTATTTCGCCATGAGCCCCTTCGACGAATCACTCATGTTTCGTCAAACTAGTCTCGGCGAAACACATTGTGTTTCGCCATGTCGGTTTCATCAATATAATGTGTTTCGCCGGTACCTTTGATTCGTCGGAACATATAACAGTTTCAGCAATAATAATCATATCACAATAATCATATCACAAAAACCTTAGTGGCCAACATCTATCTATCACCGTCAATTCTCATTGGACCAACATAACATATAGCCGATTGGACCATCAACATCAACAACCGATTGGACCTTTATTATGCATTATCAACACTAACAAACATCATTATTATAAAATCGGCGGTTCACATATCCCCACCCATTGACCACCGATTTGCCCCACCAATCATGATTTTAATAAGCAACCCATGTTACTAACCAAGAATCTTATCAATCCAGCCGACAATTCCATGAAGTGTTCTTTATCTTTCAATATGACAACATATATATACAAACAATAAACAAATGAATCATGAGAAACATATCCTGACAACACACACATGGGCTGCAACTAAAAGCATTCATCAAACCGAATATTTAATCAATAACAAGTAATCGATTCAGTATATACACACTAACCGAGATGAAAAGAACGATGAATAAGCTAAGGGGGCTTCGAGAGTTCCAAACAGCCGTCACACAGAAGAGGGGCACTCTAGGGTTTCTATTTTGTTAACGTATGACGAATGAGACGGTTCTGTGTAATTTATATGCGTACAAGTGAACTGGGCCCTAATGGGCTTCGCGTAATAATAGGCCGGCGAAACAGCCTGTTTCGTCGAGTCGGGTCATGGCGAATCACTTAATTTGTCGGGTCATTTCAGCTGTTAAACAGTTCAAGTGTTTTTCTAAAATACCAAATGTTTCATGTTATATTCTAAATCACATAAACATGTAACAATCATAGTGCCTTTCATTATAACATAACGGGTATAGCTATAAGTCAAACAACAAAACAATCGAAGTCAACGTGCATTTAATGCGAAAGTGAAAGTCGGAAACTCGAGTTGTCACATATAAACTGCCATCACAACTTACTCTAGGATCTTTAGATCCTACTCTCGTAAACCAACACTTGTGCTTAATCTTATTTATTCTTACGTACACAACAGGTCAGAACACTCAGCCACCTGTGTGCACGTTCAAGACTTTTATGGACTGTCGTCCTAGTATTTTCAGTGGCACTGAAGGGGCCGTTGGACTCCTCCACTGGTTCAAGAAGCTCGAATCGGTCTTCGAAATTTGTGAATGCCCTGAGGCTCGTAGGGTGAAGTATGCCACTGGTACTCTCGAAGGTGCTGCGTTGACTTGGTGGAATGTGCAAGTTCAAATGTTAGGGCTGGCAGCTGCAAACGCCACCCCATGGAACGACTTCAAGGAACTGATCAAACGTGAATACTGTAATCGTGATGACATCCACAAGCTAGAAGTGGAGTTCTTTAACCTGAATATGACGGGGTCAGAGATAGAGGCGTATACGAAACGATCCAACGAACTGGCAGTGTTATGTCCAACTATGGTGGATCCTCCCATCAAACGTATCGAGCTGTACCTCAAAGGCTTAGTACCAGAGATTCAAAGCGATGTGACTTCTGCTAATCTTGCTACCATCCAGGATGTTACTCGTCTTGCTCATCGTCTCACAGACCAGGCAGTGGAACAGAACAAGCTGCCTAAGCGTATTGGTGCTGCTACTACTGTTACTACTTCTGCTATTCCCAGTGACAACAAGAGAAAATGGGATGGAGCCTCCAGCAAGGATTCGACTACAGTTCAGTCCCAGGCCCAGCAGCGAAAAATTGATGACTATCAGAGCCCTGGTCAGCAATCTTCTGGTAGTCAAGGGCAGGGTGGATATCGAGGAAACCTCCCAAAGTGCAACCAATGCAACAGACACCACAATGGTCAGTGCAACAAGGGTCGTTGTCAGAGGTGTCTCAAGGTGGGTCATGAAGCTAAGGATTGCAGGAGCTCACGACATGCGAATCGGAACTATCAACAACAACAACCACCAGCTCCACAGAACCAGCAGCAGCAACAGCGAGGCAACAGGGGATGTTTTCAGTGTGGTGCTGAAGGTCACTTCAAGCGGAACTGCCCCCAGTTAAACCAGAATCAGAACAACAACAACAACAACAATAATCAGGGCAACGGGAATAACAACGGGGGTAATAACGACGGCAATGGTGCCAGGGGTCGAGCGTTCGTGATTGGTCAGGGTGAGGCAAGGAATGATCCTAACGTGGTGATGGGTAAGTTTCTTCTCGATGACTTTTATGTTACTGTTTTATTTTATTCGGGTGCCTATACCAGTTATGTGTCTCTAAAAGTTAGTCAAATGCTCAAGCGCACACCAACACTTTTGAACACCAAGCATGTCGTAGAATTAGCAAATGGTAAAAGTCTAGAGGCCACACACATAGTTAAGGGTTGTAATCTCGTCTTAGCTGGTCAGACTTTCTCTATCGATCTCATTCCCCTATAGTTTTGGGTAGTTTCGACATCGTCATTGGGATGGATTGGTTATCCCAACAGCAAGCAGAGATCCTTTGCAAAGAGAAGATTGTTCATATTCCCCGTTCTGGTAAAGAACCTCTTGTGATTCAAGGCGACAAGAGTGGTGCAGTTGTAGGCATCATATCCTTTCTTAAGGCCCAGAAGTGTTTGCGAAAGGGCCACACTGCTATTTTAGCACTCGTTACTGACGCATCAACGAAAGAGAAGAAGATAGAGGATATTCCAGTTGTACGCGACTTTCCTCAAGTGTTTCCTGAGGATTTACCTGGTCTTCCGCCTCATCGTCAGGTTGAATTTCAAATTGAGCTGGCTCCTGGAGCAGCGCCCAAAGCTCGAGCACCTTATCGCTTAGCTCCAACCGAACTAGAAGAACTGTCCAAACAATTGCAAGAACTCTTGGATAAGGGTTTCATTCGTCCTAGCTCTTCGCTCTGGGGAGCTCCAGTGTTATTTGTGAAGAAGAAAGACGGTACCTTCCGTATGTGCATAGATTACCGCGAACTTAACAAGGTGACCATAAAGAATCGTTACCCTCTCCCGTGCATTGATAACTTATTCGACCAGCTACAACGGTCGAGCTACTACTCCAAGATTGATCTGAGATCGGGTTACCATCAACTGAGAGTCCGAGATGAGGATATCTCTAAGACAGCATTCAGAACTCGTTACGGCCATTACGAGTTCCTGGTTATGCCTTTCGGATTGATGAACGCACCTGCAGTCTTCATGGATCTTATGAACAGAGTGTGAAAACCTTACCTGGATAAGTTTGTTATTGTTTTCATCGACGACATCCTGATCTATTCTAAGAGTCAGGAGGAACACGAGCAACATTTGCGGATTATTTTGGAACTGCTTCGAACAGAGCAACTTTATGCTAAGTTTTCGAAATGCGACTTCTGGCTTCGTGAAGTCCATTTCCTAGGCCATGTGGTAAACAAGGATGGGATTCATGTTGATCCATCCAAGGTAGACTCGATCAAGAACTGGCCTGCACCGCGTACGCCAACAGAAATCCGCCAATTCTTGGGTTTGGCGGGCTACTACAGAAGGTTTATCAAAGACTTTTCCAAGATTGCGTAGCCGCTTACTTTGCTAACTCAGAAGGGTGTCACCTATCGTTGGGGTGATGCTCAAGAATTAGCGTTCCAACATTTAAAGAATAGACTTTGTAGCGCACCTATTCTTTCATTGCCAGAGGGCACAAACGATTTTGTGGTTTATTGCGACGCGTCAATTCAGGGTCTTGGTTGTGTTTTGATGCAACGGGATAAAGTCATCGCTTACGCCTCGCGCCAACTTAAGATTCATGAAAGGAATTACACTACACACGATTTGGAGCTGGGAGCTGTTGTTTTCGCACTCAAGATATGGAGACATTACCTGTACGGTACCAAGTGCACCATTTACACCGATCACAGGAGTCTTGAGCATATCTTCAAACAGAAGGAGTTGAACATGCGACAATGTCGATGGGTCGAACTGTTGAATGATTACGAATGTGCCATCAAGTACCATCCGGGCAAAGCCAATGTTGTGGCCAACACCATCAGTCGAAAAGATACTACACTTAGACGCGTACGTGCTTTACAACTCACTATTCAATCTAGTCTTCCTGCACAGATACGAGATGCTCAGGTAGAAGCATTGAAACCAGAAAACGTCAGGGCTGAAGCCCTACGCGGCTCAAGGCAACGGTTAGAACAAAAGGAAGACGGCGCCTACTACGTAACATGACGCATTTGGGTCCCACTCTATGGCAATTTACGAGAACTTGTAATGGATGAAGCACATAAGTCTCGCTACTCAGTACATCCTGGTTCGGATAAGATGTACCACGATCTCAGATCTACGTATTGGTGGCCTAGCATGAAAGCTCACATAGCAACTTACGTTAGTAAATGTTTGACTTATGCGAGAGTCAAGACTGAGTATCAGAAACTGTCGGGCCTACTCCAACAACCAGAGATACCACAATGGAAATGGGAGCAAATTTCCATGGATTTTGTTACTGGCCTGTCTAGATCTCAACGTGGAAATGATACTATTTGGGTGATCGTGGATCGACTCACAAAGTCTGCACACTTTTTGGCTATCAAGGAAACGGATAAGTTCTCCACTCTAGCAGACGTTTACTTAAAGGAAGTGGTTTCAAGGCACGGAGTGCCGACCTCTATTATCTCTGATCGTGATGCATGTTTTACTTCAGAACTGTGGCAAGTGATGCACAAATCTTTTGGCTCTCGATTAGACATGAGCACAGCTTATCACCCACAAACGGATGGGCAGTCTGAACGCACCATCCAAACTCTTGAAGACATGCTTCGTGCATGTGTAATCGATTTTGGCAACGGCTGGGAAAAACATCTCCCTCTAGTGGAGTTTTCGTATAATAACAGTTACCACACTAGCATTCAAGCCGCTCCGTTTGAGGCACTATATGGGCGTAAGTGCCGATCACCTCTTTGCTGGGCAGAAGTTGGTGACAGCCAAATCACTGGCCCAGAACTCATAGTTGATACTACGGAAATGATTGCTCAGATACGACAACGAATGGCGGCAGCTCGTGACCGTCAGAAAAGCTACGCTGACAAGCGCAGGAAACCACTCGAGTTCCAAGTTGGGGATCGAGTGCTACTCAAAGTTTCACCCTGGAAGGGTGTGGTTCACTTTGGAAAAAGGGGCAAACTTAATCCGCGTTACGTCGGACCGTTCGAAATCAAAGAGAAAATAGGAAAAGTGGCCTACAAACTAAACCTACCCGCAGAACTCAGTGGAGTTCACAACGTATTTCACGTGTCAAATATGAAGAAGTGTCTGTCAGATGAGACCCTCATAGTTCCTTTGAAGGAGCTCACTATCGACGATCAGTTGCGATTCGTCGAGGAACCAGTTGAAATAATAGACCGAGACATTAAGGTTCTCAAGCACACTAGAATACCTCTTGTTCGAGTTCGTTGGAACTCCCGTCGTGGCCCAGAGATTACCTGGGAACGAGAAGACCAAATGAAACTCAAGTATCCCCAGTTGTTCAAGAACAGTGCAACCACTACTGAGGCTGAAGCTACTGCGGAATTTCGGGACGAAATTCCAAACCAACGGGGGGATGATGTGACACCCCAGGAAAACCAGGAAACAACACAACACAACTAGCTTCCTTAGTAACCACGCGCTCAATTTCGGGACGAAATTTCTTTCAAGTTCGGATGATGTGACAACCCGAACTTTCAAGGTCCGTAACGCTCTATTTTACGCTCTTTATTTCTTGCTATCTTCTCTAGTGGGCTGCATATTCACCACATTCACACTCTAGAATAACCCAAATATAACATGGCCCAATATTTGTAGCCTACCAATCCTTGTAGCCCAACTGTTCTAATAATTGGTATTAGTATTAGCAACCGGCCCAACAGTTCTAATAAATGATATTATTTGCAACCGGCCCACTTGATTTGGTAATTGGTATTATAGTCCAATTCATACGTACCTTCTTTACATACCACAACATCGCATAACAAACCAAACCCTATACCCTCTTCTTGATTTGCGATTGGCAGAAGCAGACCCCCCCCTTGTGAGATATCATCTTGTCATCAAAGAACTCGGTTAGTAATTAACATCTCAACTTCGTTATGCGTATGTTGTGTTGGTTATTGATATTGTCGTTTGTACTCCTTGTTTCGATATAATAGCACGCATGAATATTAAAGTGATAGGCGATTAGAATTTGGTTGATTAAAGAACTAGATTGGTATGTGCATGTATAAGGAAAATAGGCCCATGTGCAGATCCAATGAAGCCATGTGGTTATTTTAATAGATTGTCGGTAGCATGTGAATTTGTAGTTTCTATCTCATCAATCTATGTGCATGTGAATTGTCAGGAACCATGTGATTTAGTATATGTGTGCAATTTGTTAAGGTTTTGCATGTATA
Source organism: Helianthus tuberosus (assembly GCA_030545235.1). Classification (NCBI taxonomy): domain Eukaryota; kingdom Viridiplantae; phylum Streptophyta; class Magnoliopsida; order Asterales; family Asteraceae; genus Helianthus; species Helianthus tuberosus. Next base: position 120,252,419 of record CM060396.1, on the reverse strand, counting down.
ATTAGAGGGGATATGGATAATGAACTAAACATTATTGGACTGCACTTCATGAGATAGGACAAGGTGGGTTGTCAAGTGATGGGCCGTATGGAATAGGGTAATTACACATTCTGGTTGAGTCGAATACTGATTAGTTTGTGTAGGATAAATGGTGAAAGTGGACTAATAACATACAATCTGCCTTGGGTTTTTGGGTAAATTGGTGACACACAGTTAATTGGGCCACACACACTATTAATAAAACACTGGGCCGCCCATACTGTAAGCAATACATTGGGCCACACGAGTCACAGCTGGATCACTGGGTTGCACGTTGCATATGTTCGGGTGTCAACGAATGAACTGTTGCATGATTTGTATGATATGAAAATTGTTTTGGGCCGGTAACTTTAGTAAATATGGTGTCTCATTTAGTATTATCTTGGTTATTAGGGGGCCGAAACTTAGAGCGAGTCATGAACATATCATGTAATGTGCGGAATTGTGATTCATAAATGTGACCAGTGTTGTAAAAGTTGGATTACTCGGCCGAGTACTCGGCGAGTACTCGGTCCTCGGACCCCCTCCGACGCGACTTCCCCCTAGGCGGTCTCAATTAGTCGGCCTCGGGAGTACTCGGTGCCTAGTCGGCCTAGTCGGTGCCTAGTCGGACGTAGTCGGCCTAGTCGGTCTAGGCGGTCAACGTGGTTTGTTGACTTTTAATCGGTCAAACTCGGTCAAAATCGGCCTACTCGGCCTTGTACTCGGACTACTCGGCCTTGTACTCAGACTAGTCGGACTTGTATTCAGAATATTTGAACTTTAAACATGTTTCATTTTAAATTATACTCAGTTGACATGAATTATGCTTATTTTAACACAAAAATAATATATAACAATTAATTTTCTTTATATTTACCATGTCCGCGTACTCCCCGAGTACTCTCCGAGTACTCCGATTACTCCCAACTCCAAGTCGGCCGACTAGGGACCGCCTAGTGACTTTTACAACACTGAATGTGACAATACAAACACTTAGTTAGTGGAAGAGTTAAAATCCAAATATGTGATATTGTTCATAAAATTTGATCAAGTATGTGTGGTTATATGAAATGTGACCTATGTGCTACTTGAATACGTGATTAGTGGTATGTGAATCTAATTAGACGTAATACCTATGATAGGACGTGATTGAATAGAGTATATTGACAAATAAATTACCTGCCGAGCAAACCGAGGTGAGTTCACACTCCTAAGGAATGGGATTCCCAGTGGGTTGGGAATGGGATTGAATAACTACTCATACTATCATTACTATTAAACTACTTTTCACTGTCCTCGGGTTAGGAAGGGCACGTACGTAAAACCTACGTACACTCATACTTACTACTGTCCTCGGATTGAAGGGCACGTACGTAAAACCTACATACACTCATACTTGCTACGGTCCTTGGATCAAGAAGGGCACGTACGGATACGACTAGTCTAGTAACATACAACATGGGAAGCCCCCACTAATCATCGCAAACATGTTTGGGAAACCGCGATACGGATTAATACGATACACATGGGAAGCCCCCACTAATCTTCGCAAACATGTCTGGGAGACCGCGATACGAATTAATACGATACATGGTTTACAAAACGAACATATGATTTACGAAACTAATGCTATAACTAAACAACCAACTGTGAACTCGCTCATCTTTGTTGTTGACTCGTTGTTACATGCCTTGCAGGTCGTTAGGTACTCTTGGAGCTTGCACAGGGAGGCGTGGTCGTTGTGGGACATGGCAGTGTGTGCCATGCTAAAAACATTACTTTATTTCGTACTTAATACTTACATTGGGTTTTACAATTATGCTTCCGCTAAACACTTAACTACATTTTTGATTTGAAACACCTTTCATATTGTGTGGTTGAATTTTATTTACTACTTGTTATGTTCACTATGATTGGTGGCTTGATCCTGGTCAGTCACGCCTCCAAGCGGTGATACTCCGCGTGTGGATTTTGGGGGTGTGACATTGATTCTTGCAAAAACACTTGTCATGATCTTGTTAATCCAAGCTTACTATAAATAGAAGTGGGTTCTTCACTTCATTCCTCACAATTTGATCTCAATTCTTCTCTAAGTTGAAGCTCTCACTTGTGAAGTTTCATACCTGAGTATTTTGAGTTCAAATCTTCATTGCTTGTACCTTTTGTAAGCTTCTTTCATGCTTTTATGCTTTTCAAGCATGAAAGTCAAACAATGTTTGACTTTCTGCTTTAACCATGAATTGGTCAACACAAAGTTCATTTGAACTTTGCAACGTGAGCGTAATCACGATGGTTATAGTCCCTTGTGACTATACCTACTGATTATCACGTTGATTAGTCGAAGCGACGCGTCAAAGTTTTCTGTCAAAATACGTGTTTATGCGTATTTTGCGTCGAAGCTATTTCAGGTATCAAAACACTTTGTTTTGATATCAAACCTCTTTTCTAACTTAGTTAAACATGTTTAACTCGTCACTTTTAGTCTAGTGCTTGTATAGGGTCGTAAGTCAAGCGGTCTTAACAACCGCTTAGACTTTCGAACCTGACCCGTTTGGTCGATCGTTAGGATCCGACCAAGCATATATTGTGACCATTGTTGTATAGGAAATAACCTTCCGAGGTTCTACCATATGTTCACTTAGTTTAATTAGTTGTTATGATAGGTAGTTTATATGCCTTAGGAAAATGACCAAAATGCTGTTTTCATGCATAATTTGTATTTAAGCATATGTAACCTAAATTTTGTCACTGAAACTGATTATGCAACATATTTAAACATGTTAGGGCATATAATACTTGTCATAGGACTAGTTAGACGTCTCGAACGCGCTTTTGCGTGAACGACACGTTAAAGTAGCGTAAGCTACCTTAATGAGTCGTAACGGGTCGAAAGCACTTAGGATAGGTTCCAATTTAGAGTGTAGGCTTTGTTAAACCATATCACATGAGTTCCAATACTCATTTGGTTTACAAGACCTCATTCTACCCGATCTTCCGATTTAGGTTTCGATTTATTAACTTAGTGATCCGATTACTAGGTGCTACTTGATTTCCTTGGTTTGCCTGGGCTTCGTTAAGTTTATTAGATCGAGGATACTTTGCACTTCAAGTGAGTACATAGTTCCCCTATTTTACTGTTTTCAATTGTTTTGGGGTGATTCATATGTGTTAAATGATTTCGATGATTTCAACGATGATTTCAAAAACGAATACTATGGTTTATATTAAACAATAACGATTTCGATAAATGTGAATGAACTTGTTGGACGTATTTACATAACGAATGACATTCATTAGCTTTGGCCAAGCCGAACAGTATTAGGTTATGGTGTCACACCCCGACCGCGTAAAACAACATACCGCGGCGGAAACGTCGGGGAGTGGAGTGGCAGAATTATTGTTTCACAACCATGGTATTTAAAGTTTTGTTTTATTTATTAATAAAGTAGTTACATTGTCTTAAAATGAAGAAAACAAAGAGTACATAACATAGTTAAACTATTCTAGCATCTTTTATTGTCAATAAGGCCCAAGTCCGCCTAAGTGTATCTTGAACAACCCTATGCATCAGCTCCTGAAAACACATGTGAAAATAGGTACGTCAGCATAAAAATGCCTGTGAGATACATAGGTTTATTGATTTAGGATTCATGACTTGTAGTTGAAAGAAATGTTTATCAAAAAGTTAGTCATGAATCATAGGAAAATGTTTTCTTTTATAAATCATACGAAAAGCGATAAGTAAATCAGATGATATATAAAAGAGTACTGCTTGGTTAAATAAATAACCAAGAAATAATGAATTTGTATAAGTAATGTCGTTTGTAAACAAAGTCTTGTGAAAATAAATTATTTGTTTAAAATGTAACATGTTCTTGTTGAAATGATTTAAATAACGCCACGATATGTAATACCATAAAAGCACTTATATATAGGAAGTACCAGCGGCGTATCCACCATGCTTTTATCATATTACACATCGCGTCGTTATGTAAATCACTTATCAAATAAACCATCATAATGTATCTTGTTTAAAACCAATGTCAAAATGTTTATGTGTATGCAATGTCTAATGTCAAATGAAAATCATGTCTTGTATAATCAAATGTTATGTACGGCAAGTAAAAATAACTACTCAAACCATATGTGTAATGTTTATGTATAATCAAATGAAATATATGGTGAATAATAGAATTACTCTACCCCATAGGTAAAATGTACAAAACAATGTATTTGATATAAATCATAGTTTAAGTCAAAAGTTATGTTTTGCAAAATCCATGCTTTACTGATACAAACACTTATGTGGTAATGTTAAACGCATACATTCAAGCCTTGAGACTATGGAGACAAATCCTTAAACAAATTAAAGGTTTATAAAAAATTATGTATATCGGATTCAGTCATTCCCTACTTCCAAACAAACCTAGGAAGCCAGGAACGGGATTTGTCAGATCCTATGGTACCACTACATACTACCGAGCGGCGTGATCAATGTTAATGAACGTATTTTTGTCCCGTTGTACAAACCAAATGTCATACCAAATGTAAGCATGTTATGTGTAAACAATGTACCAAGTATGCTAAATGAACATACATAGCAAAAGAATGTAATGTAAATTAATGTGTACATATGTTGATTTAAACATATGAAACAAAAGTGTTTATGAAATCAATGTACTAGCGTGTTAATAAAACATACATAGCATAAACATAGATGAAATCATGTACAATATGTGCACTAATGAACATAGCAAGTTTATGTCATGAAAGCACGAAAGCATGAAAGTAACAAGTAGGCACATGCGTATCACCCCAGAATATTTGAAAACTGTAAAAGAGGGGACAATGTACTCACTTGAGAATGCTTAGAAGTCTTGTAATAATAACCAAATAAAGCTAGAAGGATTACAGAATCAATCGGCACCTAATATAGGTAACTACGCTAATAAACCAGACCTAAATCAGAAGATCGAATAAAATGAGGGTTCATAAACCAAATGAGTATAGGAACTCATGTAATATGGTTTAACAAAGCCTACATTCTAAATCGGAACCTATCCTAAGTGCTTACGACCCATTACGACTCGTTTAGGTAGCTTACGCTACTTTAACGTGTCGTTCGCGTAAAACGCGTTCGGACCGCCTAACTAGTCCTATGACAAGTATTATATGCCTTAACATGTCTAACAATGTTGCCTAATCATTTTAGATTTCAAAATTTAGGTTACATATGCTTAAAATGAAATTATGCGCAAAAAAGGGCATTTTGGTCATTTTCCTAATGTCACACCCCGACCACGTAAAACAACAAAACGTGGCGGAAACGTCGGGGAGTGTTGTAACAGAATCATTGTTTCACAACCATGGATTAAACAATTTCGTTTTATTGAATTATATTTGTTACATTACATTGGAATTAGAAACAATATGAACAAATCGACTTTCATTGTTATTAAGTCACTAAGGCCTCGTCCATTCCTATGTGAGCGTACACAAATATCATAATCAATCATCATCAAACATCATCAACTATGGTACCTGAAACACATGTGAAAATACGTCAGCATAAAAATGCCGGCGAGTACATGGGTTTTATATGAGTTTCAGATTCCTGGCTCATTTTACATGTTGCAATACTTACATAAAAACCTTGTTTTGAAAAGTATAGTATTGCGACATAATTAACCAACTCAAATCAAGTTGGTTATAATTGATAAAATCTCGTAGCCATGATTCTTAACTCCAAAACATTGGTTTTATTAAATCAAATTGTAAAACATCTCATAGAAACTCGTTAATAAAACTCGTATGGTTTATATTATTCAGAAAACATCATCGTGTGTCATCGTTTCAAAATAGTTTACCCAAGTGATCTAGATAAAGCAACGGTATATAATGTGTTAAAAGCACTTATATATAGGAAGTACCAGCGGCGTATCCACCATGCTTTCAACACATTACACCCGCCCCGTTACCTAATCACTTCCCAAACCCAATGGTTCAAACATTTACAAATGGTTCACATACATCAAGCGATTACAAATGGTTCACATACATCCAACGATTACAAATGGTTCACATACATCAAATGGTTACAAATGGTTCACATGCATCCAACGATTACAAATGGTTCACATACATCAAATGGTTACAAATGGTTCACATACATCAAATGGTTACAAATGGTTCAAAACGTAAAACAATTGCGCTAGCATGTTAAGTGAACATACATAGCAAAACATAATGAAATCATGTACTAATAGTGTACTAATGAACATAGCAAGTATATGATATGAAAACGTGGAAAACACGAAAGTAACAAGTAGGCACATGTGTTCCACCCCAAAACAGTTGAAAACAGTAAAAGAGGGGGGGGGCTATGTACTCACTTGAACAACAACCAAGCAAAGCTAGGGGGATCACAGAATCAAACGGCACCTAATATAGGTAACTATGTTAATAAACGGACCTAATCAGAGGATCGGGTAGCATGAGGGTTCTTAAACCAAACGAGTGTAAGAACTCATGCAATATAGTTTAACAAAGCCTACATACTAAAATGAAACCTATGCTAAGTGCTTACGACCCATTACGACTCGTTAAGATAGCTTACGCTACTTTAACGCGTCGTTCGCGTAAAATGGGTTCGGAATGCCTAACTAGTCCTATGACAAGTATTATATGCCTTAACATGTCTAATAATGTTACCTAATCAGTTTAGATGTCAAAATTTAGGTTACATACATTTTGGTAATTTTCCTAAGGCATATAAATTACCTATCATACCACTAACTAAACGAAGTGACCATAAGGTATAACCTTGGAAGGTTATTCCCTATACAACTATGGTCACTAAACATGTTTGGTTGGATCCTAATGATCAACCAAACGGGTCTAGTTCGAAAGTCTAAGCGGTTGTTTAGACCGCTTGACTTACGACTCTACATAAGCACTAAACCTAAAGTGACGAGCTAAACATGTTAAAACATGTTTAACGAAGTTAGAAAACAGGTTTGGTATCAAAACAAACGGTTTTGATACCTAAAAGTAGTTTGGTTACAAAATACGCAAGAATACGCATTTTGGCCGAAACTACGACTCGCCACTATGCCTAGATAACGTGGTAATCAGTAGGTATAGTCATAAGAGACTAAAACCATCGTGATTACGCTCATGTTATGAAGTTCAAACGAACTTCGTATTGACCATAAACTAGTCAATGCAGAAAGTCAAACAAAGTTTGACTTTCACGCTAAAAATGCATAAAAGAATGAAAGAGGACTTACAAAAGGTTCAAGGAGGTTTGATCCAATTTATTCTCAGGTATGAAGTGCAAGACTTCAACTTAGAGAATGAAAATCAGATCAAATGTGAGTTTGAGAGCAAAGGGGGTGGGTTTTATATAGTTTTTGCACAACCGTTAGGATCGTTCCTCGAAAAACGAGCTTCGATCTCATCCGTACACATGTGCCCATGGTTTTGTGAAACCATGGGAGCCCCTAGTTTCATTAAAACCATTTGAAAATGAGGGGAACAACTGGAACAAGCTGGAATTTAGATTTTTCATTTTGGTCCCTTCCTAAGATAACTATGGCAGAATGTCAATTTTGGTCCCTGAATGTGCAAAACATGGTTTTTGATCCATTTTTGACACGTTTAAGCCCCGTTAATCCCATTTCAAGGCTCTAAAATGAATTTAAAGTATAGGGAACATGAAACATGCTCAAAAATATCTCAGATGTCGGTTTGTTTGGTCGTACGGTTGCGTTGTTCGGTTAATTACGACGAAACACGAACGAATGCGAAAAACGATCCAAATTACGCAACGAATGGAATTTCATCATGCCAATCACTAAAATAAAATATTTTAATGATTACATAAAGTTTTGGATGTCCGGATGTATTCAGAACGTAAGATATGCGCGAAAATGCAAACTTATGCACTTTTTGACGCTTTTAGTCCCTGAATGAACAAAAAGTTTATTTTAGCACACCGAACCCATCAAAGCCTATTTCTAAGCTATGTAAAGGATATTTAGGGTATGTTTAACTTATGGTCATGTTCCGGAATGTTCGTTACAGTACAAATCGGCATACTTTCGCAGTTTGTCAAAATTAGTCCCTGTAAGCGAATAAACTTGATTTCGCCACACCAAACCCTCCAAAACTTATTTCTAAGTTATGTAAAGGTTATTTAAGATATGTTAAGCCTATTTCACTATTACGGAGTGTTCGTTGCATTAAACTGGTTATATTTACGCATCAGTGCGCGTATAACCTTCCAGGAAGCGATTTAAAGCTTGAAATCGAACAAGAATTGATATGTGCAAAAGATACACATATTTATACAAATCCCAAGTATGAAATACAATATTTCATTGGTTTGATATTTGTTTGATGGTCGCAGAAGCACAGGTGTCACAGTCTCCCCTACTTTAGGAAATTTTGTCCCGAAATTTATTCGTAGGAGTCTGTCTGTGACGTTGTGTTAAATAATTGCCTTGCATGGAATATAGGGTTTTTATCTATTTGCGTAGAATAACCCATCAAAGATATGCAAGGCATAATCCTGTTTTCTCTCAACGGACATTTTTTTTCAGAAACGAAAATGAACGAAAAATCAAGGATATTCATTTCCCTCGATGGATATTCTTCAGAAAAGAAAATGAACGGAATGAGTCATTTTCCACAATGGGTTTTCTTCAGAAACGGAAATGAAGGAAAAATCAAGGATATTCATTTCCCTCGATGGATATTCTTCAGAAACGAAAATGAACGGAATGAGTCATTTTCCACAATGGGTTTTCTTCAGAAACGGAAATGAAGGAAAAATCAAGGATATTCATTTCCCTCGATGGATATTCTTCAGAAACGAAAATGAACGGAATGAGTCATTTTCCACAATGGGTTTTCTTCAGAAATGGAAATGAAGGAAAAATCAAGGATATTCATTTCCCTCGATGGATATTCTTTAGAAACGAAAATGAACGGAATGAGTCATTTTCCACAATGGGTTTTCTTCAGAAACGGAAATGAAGGAAAAATCAAGGATATTCATTTCCCTCGATGGATATTCTTCAAAAACGAAAATGAATGGAATGAGTCATTTTCCACAATAGGTTTTCTTCATAAACGGAAGTGAATAGGGTTAACTCTAGACACATGACAAAACTTGCTGTGGTTTCTGTGCACTAAATTCCATAATTATGTACGCATCCATAATTACGTAATTCCTTGCACAGTCCGCACAGTTTATTTCATAATGTGTAGGGGAAGAAAATCAAACCTGTGATGAGTGTGACTAGACTACCATAGGGTCCTTTTAATTAGATCTACAAATGATCTTTTCAATTAGACCACCAAGGATTCTTTTCAGCTATATCATCACATGATATTCCTAACCAGATTTTTGGATCAATCTGTTTAACTAGACCACTCAAGGGGTCTAATTATGGAATAGTACTTTATAATCCAAGGGTCTTAACTATTACGTAGAAGCCCATTAAGGATTTAAGGTAGTACCTTTGGATATCCTACTATGAATCCCTTATACGAAGATATGGAAGATTCTATGAGGATTTGGATAACAAAAAATTGGATCACACAAAAACATAAAAGGGAACACATAATCACATAATTGTTTAACTTGACCTTTAATTTGTTATCTTTGGACACGGATATTTAAAGCACACCAGGAATCCAATATGTGGATTTTATTTGGCACTTTAATCATTTTCAAGAATCTATCTATGAAGATAGGAATATCTTAATAGGAATTCGGCTTTGTCCTTATTGAATCGTAATGTAAGTATTGAACCATACAAACAATTCAATTAAGGGCTCCGATGAACGATACCCATCCACAAGGATCTAATTATGAGGATAGAAAGATCCTATATGGATTTCGGAATTTGTGTAACGAGAGGTGTTACGACACCTCGCACTAGGCGTGCTTAAGTCGATACACAAGGTAGAAAGTTCATGAGGTTGAGGCGCTAGAAATGCCAAGATGACATATGAAGTAGAATTTAAAGGTTGAGCAGTAGCAAGATTTGTAACAGCTTTGCTTTGGATTGCAAAGCGGCACATGTTAACCAAATGTCCCCATTGTCCACCGTGGGTACATTTGAAACAGGGTATTTGATTCGGATGATGACGGTTACCTTGATTGCACCAAAAAGCGGTTCCCTTGTATGGCTTCATTCCTGAGGCGAGTCATGGTGATAGCTAAATCAACGGTCCTCTGGAGTACGACGCCTATTCGCTGGGTAATTGCAGCACCTGGTTCGGACATTTGAGTGTTGTTGCGATGAAGAGGCAACTTGAAGATAATGGAAGGCATAGGAGGAAACAAGCGAAAGATAGTCAAAAGAGAATGACAACGCATGAAGATTGTGACCATTTGTTTGTTACCGAAGGCAAACAAATGAGACGGTGACTAATCAAAGTAAATGGGTAAATATAATGTATCACGACGATATGCTCGCCTATAAGTGGACACTCACCCCAAGAGTTCCCAGGTAAGAGTGACTGGTCCGATACTTGCGGATTTGAACGAACACTCTAGCCTTAGGCAGAAGACCAAGGGTACAGACACCCACCCTTCCAGTTTGCATGTGTTCACATTATTTAGACCAAACTTTGACGAGATTTTAAAAACTTAGAGGGTTCAAAATCTAGTAATCAATCATCCTAGAATAGATGATTGGTTTTCAAGGCGGATTCGAAATTGATGTTCTTATTGTGGTTGCTGCCTAAAGATAGGCAACGGTATTGTTTTATGACTAAACGCCAGTAAACTCGCGTTAGGGTCCTAGGAAGGTTATAGTCTAGGTCAAAGCTTAACTAATAACCTAATTCCCTATAACCATTGGCTCTGATACCAACTTTTCTGTCACACCCCGACCACGTAAAACAACAAAACGTGGCGGAAACGTCGGGGAGTGTTGTAACAGAATCATTGTTTCACAACCATGGATTAAACAATTTCGTTTTATTGAATTATATTTATTACATTACATTGGAATTAGAAACAAAACATGAACAAATAGACTTTCATTGTTATTAAGTCACTAAGGCCTCGTCCATTCCTATGTGAGCGTACACAAATATCATCATCAATCATCATCAAACATCATCAACTATGGTACCTGAAACACATGTGAAAATACGTCAGCATAAAAATGCCGGCGAGTACATAGGTTTTATATGAGTGTCAGATTCATGGCTCATTTTACATGTTGCAATACTTATATAAAAACCTTGTTTTGAAAAGTATAGTATTGCGACATAATTAACCAACTCAAATCAAGTTGGTTATAATTGATAAAATCTCGTAGCCATGATTCTTAACTCCAAACCATTTGTTTTATTAAATCAAATTGTAAAACATCTTGTAGAAACTCGTTAATAAAACTCGTATGGTTTATATTATTCAGAAAACATCATTGTGTGACATCGTTTCAAAATCGTTTACCCAAGTTATCTAGATAACGCAACGATATATAATGTGTTAAAAGCACTTATATATAGGAAGTACCAGCGGCGTATCCACCATGCTTTCAACACATTACACCCGCCCCGTTACCTAATCACTTCCCAAACCCAATGGTTCAAACATTTACAAATGGTTCACATACATCAAACGATTACAAATGGTTCACATACATGAAATGGTTACAAATGGTTCACATACATCCAACGATTACAAATGGTTCACATACATCAAATGGTTACACATGGTTCACATACATCCAACGATTACAAATGGTTCACATACATCAAATGGTTACAAATGGTTCACATACATCAAATGGTTACAAATGGTTCAAAACGTAAAACAATTGCGCTAGCATGTTAAGTGAACATACATAGCAAAACATAATGAAATCATGTACTAATAGTGTACTAATGAACATAGCAAGTATATGATATGAAAACGTGGAAAACACGAAAGTAACAAGTAGGCACATGTGTTCCACCCCAAAACAGTTGAAAACAGTAAAAGAGGGGGGGGGCTATGTACTCACTTGAGGGTGCTTAGAAGTCTTGAACAACAACCAAGCAAAGCTAGAGGGATCACAGAATCAAACGACACCTAATATAGGTAACTATGTTAATAAACGGACCTAATCAGAGGATCGGGTAGCATGAGGGTTCGTAAACCAAATGAGTGTAAGAACTCATGCAATATGGTTTAACAAAGCAGACATACTAAAACGAAACCTATGCTAAGTGCTTACGACCCATTACGACTCGTTAAGATAGCTTACGCTACTTTAACGCGTCGTTCGCGTAAAATGCGTTCGGAATGCCTAACTAGTCCTATGACAAGTATTATATGCCTTAACATGTCTAATAATGTTACTTAATCAGTTTAGATGTCAAAATTTTGGTTACATATGCTTAAAATGAATTTATGCGCAAAAAGGGCATTTGGTAATTTTCCTAAGGCATATAAATTACCTATCATACCACTAACTAAACGAAGTGACCATAAGGTATAACCTCGGAATGTTATTCCCTATACAACTATGGTCACTAAACATGTTTGGTTGGATCCTAATGATCGACCAAACGGGTCTAGTTCGAAAGTCTAAGCGGTTGTTTAGACCGCTTGACTTACGACTCTACATAAGCACTAAACCTAAAGTGACGAACTAAACATGTTAAAACATGTTTAACGAAGTTAGAAAACAGGTTTGGTATCAAAACAAATTGTTTTGATACCTAAAAGTAGTTTGGTTACAAAATACGCAAGAATACGCATTTTGGCCGAAACTACGACTCACCACTATGCCTAGATAACGTGGTAATCAGTAGGTATAGTCATAAGAGACTAAAACCATCGTGATTATGCTCACGTTATGAAGTTCAAACGAACTTCGTATTGACCATAAACTAGTCAATGCAGAAAGTCAAACAAAGTTTGACTTTCACGCTAAAAATGCATAAAAGAATGAAAGAGGACTTACAAAAGGTCCAAGGAGGTTTGATCCAATTTATTCTCAGGTATGAAGTGCAAGACTTCAAATTAGAGAATGAAAATCAGATCAAATGTGAGTTTGAGAGCAAAGGGGGTGGGTTTTATATAGTTTTTGCACAACCGTTAGGATCGTTCCTCGAAAAACGAGCTTCGATCTCATCCGTACACATGTGCCCATGATTTTGTGAAACCATGGGAGCCCCTAGTTTCATTAAAACCATGTGAAAATGAGGGGAACAGCTGGAAAAAGCTGGAATTTAGATTTTTCATTTTGGTCCCTTCCTAAGATAACTATGACAGAATGTCAATTTTGGTCCCTGAATGTGCAAAACATGGTTTTTGATGCATTTTTGACACGTTTAAGCCCCGTTAATCCCATTTCAATGATCTAAAATGAATTTAAAGTATAGGGAACATGAAACATGCTCAAAAATATCTCGGATGTCGGTTCGTTTGGTCATACGGTTGCGTTGTTCGGTTAATTACGACGAAACACGAACGAATGCGAAAAACGATCCAAATTACGCGACGAATGGAATTTCATCATGCCAATAACTAAAATAAAATATTTTAATGATTACATAAAGTTTTGGATGTCCGGATGTATTCAGAACGTAAGATATGCGCGAAAATGCAAACTTATGCACTTTTTGACGCTTTTAGTCCCTGAATGAACAAAAAGTTTATTTTAGCACACCGAACCCCTCAAAGCCTATTTCTAAGCTATGTAAAGGATATTTAGGGTATGTTTAACTTATGGTCATGTTCTGGAATGTTCGTTACAGTACAAATCGGCATACTTTCGTAGTTTGTCGAAATTAGTCCCTGTAAGCGAATAAACTTGATTTCACCACACCAAACCCTCCAAAACTTATTTCTAAGTTATGTAAAGGTTATTTAAGATATGTTAAGCCTATTTCACTATTACGGAGTGTTCGTTGCATTAAACTAGTTATATTTACACATCAGTGCGCGTATAACCTTCCAGGAAACGATTTAAAGCTTGAAATCGAACAAGAATTGATATGTGCAAAAGATACACATATTTATACAAATCCCAAGTATAAAATACAATATTTCATTGGTTTTATATTTGTTTGATGGTCGCAGAGGCACAGGTGTCAGACCTAAGTCATATAAACTACCTATCATACAACTAACTAAACGTAGTGACCATAAGGTATAACCTCGGAAGGTTATTCCCTATACAACTATGGTCACAAAATGTGTTTGGTCAGATCCTAACGAGCGACCAAACGGGTCGGGTTTGAAAGTCTAAGCGGTTGTTTAGACCGCTTATCTTACGACCCTATATAAGCACCAAACTAAAAGTGACGAGTTAAACATGTTAAAACATGTTTAACTAAGTTAGAAAACAAGTTTGATATCAAAACACTAGTGTTTTGATACCCAAAAATAGCTTCATTGCAAAATATGCGTAAACACCTATTTTGACCGAAACTTTGACTCGTCACTACGCCTAATCAACGTGGTAATCAGTAGGTATAGTCACAAGGGACTATAACCATCGTGATTACGCTCACGTTGCAAAGTTCAAACGAACTTTGTGTTGACCATAAACTGGTCAAAGCAGAAAGTCAAACACTGTTTGACTTTCATGTATAAAAATGCATAAAAGCATGAAAGAAGCTTACAAGAGGTCCAAAGCTTGAAGATAAAAGAAGAAAACTTGAAGATTAGGATCTTCAACCAGAAGGGATAGTCCCAATTGTCCAGAAATGTAAGAAAAATTCTGATTATGCAAGTTGTGAAGTGAATTTAGGTGGGTATTTATAGATTTTGGACAACCGTTAGGATCGTTTCTCGGTTAATGAGCTTCAATCTTGGCCCTCCATGTGTTACCCACTGAATTTGAATACTAGTGGAGCCTAAATACCAGTATATAGTATGTTAAAACCATGCACAAAAGCCAGAAACCAGCTGCTAATTGAAATAAACTATTTTTGCAGACCTGATGGTCTGTCACGCCCGCGTATGAGCCAGGTCTGGCTTACGCGGCCCGCGACCGCATGGCAGTTCGGCAACAAGTTTCAAAATTTACAGAAACAATCCCTGCATGTTATTTAGGCCATTTCTGACTCGTTTAAGGCCCGTTAAGCCATTTTCAAGGCTCTACAATGATGCCAAAGTGTAGGGAACATAAAATATGCTTGAAAACATCTCAGATGTCGGTTCGTTTGGTCGTACGGTCACGTTATTCGGTTAATTACGACGAAACATGAACGGACGTGAAAAACGATCCAAATTACACGACGAATGGAATTTTAGCATGCCAATCACTAAAATAAAATATTTTAATGATTACAAAAATTTTTGGATGTCCGGATATGTTTAGAACGTAAGATATGCGCGTAAATGCAAACTTATGCACTTTTTGACGCTTTTAGTCCCTATTGATCAAATAAGTTTATTTTAGCATACCGAACCCCTCAAAGCCTATTTCTAAGCTATGTAAAGGATATTTAGGGTATGGTTAGCTTATGATCAAGTTCTGGAATGTTCATTACCATACAAATCGGTATAGATTCGCAGTTTGTCAAAAATAGTCCCTGTAAGCGAATAAACTTGTTTTTGCCATACGAAACCCTTTAAAACTTATTTCTAAGTTATGTAAAGGTTATTTAAGGTATGTTAAGCATATGTTGATGTTCCAGAGTGTTTATCGCATTAAACTGATTACGTTTACGCATCAGTTTGCGTATAACTTTCCAGAAAGCGATATAGAGTTTGAAATTGAACAAAAATTAAAACGTGCAAAATGTCAAACATAAATAAACAAACATTGGGGTCAAATCACATTGTTTTATTGATAAATGAACTGTCAAGAGTTTATACAATGGTTACAAGCAGAGATGTCACATATGGTACCATAGGATCTGACAAATCCCGTTATCGGACTGCACCCATGGTTATGTGTGGGGGTTATGTGGGTAACGACTGAACCTGTTAATTGTTAACATACCCTTTGGTGGTTTGTTAATACGAGTTGAACGATGGACGAGTTACGAAGGTTTGAATGTTATAAATGAGACGACCAAAAGTAGTTTTCACAATTAAAACGGGAACGATTTGAACAATTGAACGATTTTGAACGATTGAACGATTATGAACAATTTGAACAATTTGGAACGATATGAATGATTTACACAAATGAACGATGGTCTATAACGAGAATGAGTTAAACGATGGGTTTTGGTATGTGATTAGATAACGGGACGGGTGTAACATGATAAATGCATGGTAGATACGCCGCTGGTACTTCTTATATATAAGTGATTTTATCATATTACATTCCGTGGCATTATTTAGTTCACTTGGATGAACGATTTTGAACGATGTCACGCAACTACGTTTACTATACGATATAAACCATACGAGATTTATTACGAGAACAATTTACGGTTTGGGTTTACATAAACAAATGTTTTGAGTTAAGATTCATGGCATCGACGTTTTATAAACTATAATCAAACTGTTTTTGACTTGGTTATTCAATTTTCAATGCAAACATTTCACAAAAACAAGGTTTTCTAATATCTATTAACGAAGTTGTACGAGTTATTTCAACATGTAAACGAGCCATGAATCTGACACTCACACAAAACCTATGTGCTCGCCGGCATTTCTTTGCTGACTTTATTTTTACATATGTTTCAGGTGGTGTTGAATGATGTTGATTGCGAATAGGATGCATGCTCACTTAGGACTGGACGAGGCCTTAGTGACTTAATAACAATGATAGACTATGTTTAACTTGTTTGTTATGATTCAAAGACAATGTTTAATGTTTAATATTTAAATAAAATGAAACTTTTGAATCCATGGTTGTGAAACAATAATTCTGTCGCTCCACTCCCCGACGTTTCCGCCGCGGTTTCGTTGTTTTAACGCGGTCGGGGTGTGACAGGTAATGTGGGTAACGACAGAACCTGATGATTGTTAACATACCCTTTGGTGGTTTGTTAATACGAGTTGAACGATGGACGAGTCACACAGGTTTGAATGTGTTCAACAAGACGACCAAAAGTTAGTTTTTCACAATTAAAACATGAACTATTTGAACGATTTGAACGATTGGAATGATTTGAATGATTGAAGGATTGGTTTTGATAACACGAACGATTGAGAATAAGTACAATTGAACGATTGGTTTTTGGTATGTGATTAGATAACGGGACGGGTGTAATGTGATAAAATCATGGTAGATACGCCATTGGTACTTCTTATATATAAGTGCTTTTATCATATTACATTCCGTGGCGTTATTTAGTTCACTTGAACGAACGACTTCAAAATGATGACACGCAACGATGTTTACTAAATGATATAAACCATAAGAGTTTTATTACAAGAATGATTTACAATTTGGTTTACAAAAGCAAATGTTTTAGTCAAGATTCATGGCAACGAGGTTTATAAACTATAATCAACTCGTTTTAAGTTGGTTAATCATATTGCAATACAAAACACTTTTCAAAACAAGGTTTTCAATTATCGACTCGTGTAGTCATACGAGGTATTGCAACAAGTATACAAGCCATGAATCTGACACACACTCACAAAACCTATTTACACGCCGACATTTCTTTGCTGACTTTATTTTCACATATGTCTCAGGTGATGTTTGATGATGTTGATGATGACTAGGATGCATGCTCACATAGGATCGGACGAGGCCTTAGTGATTTAATAACAATGATAGACAATATTTTTGTGTTTATTTTACTTTAAGACTATGTTAAACGTTTAATAATTCAATAAAATGAAACTTTAATCCATATGTTGTGAAACAATGATTCTGTTACTCCACTCCCCGACGTTTCCACCGCGGTTTCGTTATTTTAACGTGGTCGGGGTATGATAGAAGAGTTGGTATCAGAGCTCATGGTTATAGAGAATTAGGTTATTAGTAATGCTTTGACCTAGACTATAACCTTTCTAGGACCCTAACGCGAGTTTACTTGCGTTTAGAGTCTAAAACAATACCGTCACCTATCTTTAGGTGACAACCACAACAAGAACACAAAATACAGATCGATTTTGAAAATCAATCATCTATTCTTAGATGATTTGTTTTAAGGCTTATGCCTTTAAAGTTTTCAAAATCTCGTCAAAGTTTGGGTCTTATAATGTGAAAATGTGCAATCTAGAAGGGTGGGTGCCTGTACCTCGAGTTTTCTGTCTAAGGCTAGAGTGTTCGTACAAATCCACATAATCGGACCAGTCACTCTTACCTGGGAACTCTTGGGGTGAGTGTCCACTTATAGGCTAAAGCATGTCTTCGCGATACATTATAATGACCCATTTACTTTGATAAGTCACTATGTGTCGTTTGTATGTTCGACGTAACGAACGAATGATCACCTTCTTTATGTTTTGTCGATGTTTTCAATACCTCTTTTGTTTATCCAATTGTCAATCTCACTTGTTTCTCATGTTTCCTTGTTCTTTTTAAAATATGCCTCCTAGACGTGATCAAACACAGGATGCTGCACTCGCAGCCCTAGTCGCTCAGCAGATTGCTGCTGTGATTCCGAACCTCATAACTCAGATCAATCAAGCGAATAACAATAACAACAATAACAATGTCAGTGCAGTTTCAAAACGTTTAATTTGGCTAAACCACTGAAATTTTCTGGGTCTCAAGGAGCAACTGCGCTCCTACAATGGTTCGAGAGTCTGGAAAGCACATTTAGACATGTTCAATGTCCGAATGAGCGAAAGGTCAAGTTCGCATCTAGTGTTTTTGAGAAACGTGCTCTAACATGGTGGAACGGGGTGATGAGAGATAGAGGTGTCGATGTGGCGATGGCACAGACATGGGAAGATCTTCGGGCTCTCATGATGAGAGAGTTCTGCCCCCGACACGAAATAAGGGCACTGGAACGAGAGTTTGATGATCTTAAACAAGATGGGGGAGAACACCATGCCTATACGGATCGTTACGAGGAGCTGAGTTTACTGTGTCCTACTATGGTTACCCCGTTGGAGAAAGCGATTGAGAGGTATATTGATGGATTGCCTGACTCTGTGCAAGACATAGTTACTGGTAGTAACCCTCCCACTTTTCGTCAGGCTATTGAATTGGCTATAACCCTGACTGAATCTCAGGTTAGGAAGGGTAAACTAACCCGCAAAGGTGATAAGAAACAGTCAACCGACACCACTCAAGACAAGGGTAAAGGCAAGAAGAAGGGTGAGTCGTCAAGAAGGTCGAGGAAGCAAAAGGCTTCCCAAAATTTTTTTGTTACCGCACAACCCTATCAGAACACTCAAAACCAACCAGCACAACCTCATGTGAGGAAGCCTTATGCTGGTACTGCACCTTACTGTAATCGGTGCAATGGTCATCATGTGGCTCAGCAAGTGTGTAAAAAATGTACCTCCTGTGGAAGACTTGGCCACACGGCCAACATTTGTCAATTTGTTCCTAATCAAGTTGCACAGAATCCAGCACAGGCTTAGGGAAATGCTGCTAGACCTCCATTCCCACCTGGTTCATGTTTTAACTGCGGAGAAATGGGTCACTTCAGGAACAACTGCCCGAAACTTGTGAACACGAACACTAATGCAAATCCCGCTCGTGGACGAGCATACATCATAAACGCCAACGAGGCCCATGCTAATAACGAAGTCGTAAACGGTACGTTCCTTGTTAACCACCAACCTGCATCTGTTCTTTTCGATTCTGGTACCGATAGAAGTTTTCTGTCGTTAACTTTTGAGCCTTTACTTGTGATGTCTAGAGCTAAACTAAGGAAGCGTTTATCTGTCGAAGTTGCTACTCGTAAACCTATCATACTTGATTCTGTCATTCACGATTGTCAATTGAACCTTGATAACCATCTTTTTCCTATTGACCTCACACCGATGCAACTTGGAAGTTTCGACATTATCATAGGAATGGATTGGTTAACCAAACATCATGCTGAGGCGGTTTGCTTTGATAAGATTGTTCGTATTCCTCTTTTATCTGGTGAATTTCTAGAAATTCTAGGCGAGAAACCTTCGAACGGTTTGAAACTCATGTCGTGTACTAAAGCCCAAAAAGACCTACGAAAAGGATATGTGGCCTTTCTGGCACATGTCGTAGAGGAGAAAGGCAAGGGCAAGTGTATTCAAGATATCCTGGTTGTACGCAATTATCCCGAGGTGTTTCCTGATGAACTGCCTGGTTTACCTCCAGTTCGTCAAGTCAAGTTTCATATTGATCTGGTACCCAATGCCAATCCTATTGCTAAAGCACCTTATCGTCTTGCACCATCTGAGATGCAAGAGTTATCTAAACAACTTCAAGAGTTATCTAACAAAGGATTCATCCATCCGAGTTATAAACCTTGGGGTGCTCCAGTCCTGTTTGTGAAAAAGAAAGATGGATCTTTCCGTATGTGTATCGATTATCATGAGCTCAACAAGCTCACTATCAAGAATCGATATCCCCTACCATGAATTGATGATCTCTTTGATCAGCTGCAAGGTGCTACATGTTATTCCAAGATCGATCTGCATTCTGGGTATCATCAGCTTCGTGTACTCGAAGAAGATATTCCCAAAACTACTTTTCGCACGAGATATGGTCACTACGAGTTCACTGTTATGCCTTTTGATTTGACGAATGCTCCAGCTGTTTTCATGGACTTAATAAATAGGATTTGTAAACATTATTTAGACAAGTTCATCATTATATTCATTGACGACATTCTTATTTATTCAAAGTCTCGAGCCGATCACGAACAACACCTTCGTCTGACAATGGAACTCCTGAAGATGGAACGACTCTTTGCCAAATTCTCCAAGGAAGTTCAGTTTTTGGGTCATATTGTCAACGAGCAGGGTATTCATGTGGATCCTTCCAAAATTGCAGCGATTAAGGATTGGAACACACCTACTACTTCTACAGAAGTTTGCTCTTTTCTTGGTCTTGCTGGTTACTATCGACGATTTATCGCGAACTTCTCGAAGATTGCAGTTCCTCTTACTACTTTGACTCAAAAGAATAAGCCTTTTGAGTGGGGACCCAAACAAGAGGAAGCTTTCCAAACACTAAAACAAAAACTCTATGATGCTCCTGTCTTATCTTTACCTGATGGTAATGATGATTTCGTTGTCTATTGTGACGCATCGAATCTAGGCCTTGGCTATGTTCTCATGCAACGAGGTAAAGTTATAGCCTATGCATCAAGACAATTGAAAATACACGAGAAGAACTATACAACTCATGATCTTGAGTTAGGCACTGTGGTTTTTGCTCTCAAAATTTGGAGACACTATCTCTATGGCATGAAATATATGGTTTTCACAGACCAAAAAAGTCTCCAACACATTTTCAATCAAAAGGAGCTAAACATGAGATAACGACGCTGTGTTGAACTCTTGAACGATTAGGATTGTGAGATTCGCTACCATCCTGGTAAGGCGAATGTCGTAGCCGATGCACTAAGTTGAAAGGAACGAGTCAAGCTTTATTGTGTTCGAATTCTATCCGATATTCAAACTCGCATCTCTTAAGCTCAACATACTTGTGTTACACAAGATTTGATGGGTAAGAAATTACCATGTCAACTAGAGCTTAAACTCAAAACAAAAGACAATGGTTACTCTATTTCAAGAATCATTTGTGGATTCCGAAACAAGACAATCTTCGCACTTTAGTGATGGACGAATCTCATAAGCCTCGTTATTCAATCCATCCTGGTGCTGACAAAATGTACAAGGATCTTCGTACTCAGTACTGGTGGTCTAGTATGAAGAAGGATGTTGCCTTGTATGTGTCTAAATGCCTAACTTGTCTCAAAGTCAAGGCAGAACACCAACGACCATCTGGTTTGCTTGTATAACCAGAGATACCGGTATGGAAGTGGGAGAACATTGCAATGGATCTCATCACTAAGTTACCGCACACATCTAGAGGTCATGATGCCATTTGGGTAGTCATTGATCGTCTTACAAAGTCAGCATACTTTTTACCGATTCGCGAGGATCTATCTGCTGATAAACTCGCCAAGATCTATATTGATGAGATTGTATCTCGACATGGTGTTCCTTTGGACATCATATATGACCGTGATGCTCGATTCTCATCTCACTTTTGGAAGACCATGCAATCTGCTATGGGAACCCAACTAAATCTGAGCACTGCTTATCATCCCCAAACGGATGGACAATTCGAGAGGACGATACAAACATTGGAGGATATGCTTAGAGCATGTGTGATAGACTTTGGTGGAAATTGGGATTCTCATCTACCGTTGACCGAGTTCTCTTACAACAATAGTTATCACGCTAGCATCAATATGGCACCATTCGAAACTTTATACAGTCGAAAATGTCGTTCACCTGTCTGTTCGAATGAGGTCGGTGAAGCTCAACTTACTGGACCTGAACTCATTCTGGAAACAACACACAAAGTCAATAAAATTCGTGATAATCTTCTGCCAGCTAGAAACCGTCTAAAGAGTTATGCGGATATGCGACACAAGCCCTTGGAATTTCAGGTCAGAGACTATGTCCTACTCAAGGTATCCCCTTATAAGGGAGTGGTGATATTTGGAAAGAAAGGAAAACTTGCACCACGATACGTTGGACCATTTAAGATTGTTGAAAGAATCGGAAAGGTTGCATATCGACTTGAGCTACCTCCTGAACTTGGGAATATTCACCCAACATTCCACGTGTCCATTTTACGAAAGTGTTTAGCCGATACTGATCTTCACATTCCAATAGATGAAATCCAATTTGATGACACAATACACTTTGTCGAGAAACCTGTGGAGATAATGGACCGTGAAGTCAAGCGACTGAAGAACAAGCGAATACCGATAGTCAAAGTTCACTAGGAGTCCAAACTGTGTCACCTGTGCTTGCAATCATTGTAAACAGTTCAGTTATCAATAAAACAATGATATTTTACCCCAATGTTTGTTTAATTATGTTTGATATTTTTCATGTTTTGATTTTTATTCAATTTCAAACTCTATATCGCTTTCTAGAGAGTTATACGCAAACCGATGCGTAAACGTAATCAGTTTAACGAGACAAAACACTCCAGAATATCATTATATGCTTAACATACCTTAAATAACCTTTATATAAATTAGAAATAAGTTTTGAAGGCTTTGGTATAGCAAAATCAAGTTTATTCGCTTACAGGGACAAAATTCGACAAACTGCGAAAGTATGCTAAATCGTACTGTAACGAACATTCCAGAACATGATCATAAGTTAAACATACCCTAAATATCCTTTATATAGCTTAGAAATAGGCTTTGAGGGGTTCGGTGTGCTAAAATAAACTTTATGCTCATTCAGGGACTAAAAGCTTCAAAAAGTGCATAAGTTTGCATTTTCGCGCATAACTTACGTTCTGAATACATCCGGACATCCAAAAATTTATGTAATCATTAAAATATTCTATTTTGGTGATTGGTATGCTAAAACTTCATTCGTTTCGCAATTTGGATCGTTTTCACGTCCGTTACGACTTCCGTCGTAATTAACCGAACAACGCAATCGTACAGCCAAACGAACTGAGATCTGTGACATTTCTGAGCATATTTCAGGTTCCCTATTCTTTAACATCCTTATGGAGCTTAAAAATGGGTTTGACGGGTGTTAAAAGTGCCAAAACATGACAATACGCACACAGGGACCAAAACTGACAATTCGCGAAAGTTGCTGACCTGCAGGCTGCATACGAACCGTAAGCCCTATACCATACGGTCTGTAAGCCTTTTCCAGATATCAGAAACTGGCTTCCAGCTATTTCTAGCCTGTCCCAGCTAATTTGGTCACTTGCAAATGGTATTTTCAATACTATGGGCTCTTTTAGGGGCTCCCATGGTTTCACAAATCAGGGGCACACTTGGACGGCCTAGATCGAAGCACGTTTTTCAAGAAACGATCCTAACGGTCTTGGTTTTCCTATAAATACCCCCTCCCATTTGCCCTCAAACTCACACCTTTGATCTAAATTGGTTCTCTAAGTTGAAGTTATACACTTCATACCTGAGAATATTCGGATCAAACTTCCATTTCTTGGACCTTTTGTAAGTATTCTTTCATTCTTTTACGTGTTTTAGCATGAAAGTAAAACTTTGTTTGACTTTCTGCTTTGACTAGTGTATGGTCAACACGAAGTTCGTTTGAACTTCATAACGTGAGCGTAATCACGATGGTTTTAGTCTCTTGTGACTGACTATACCTACTGATTACCACGTTATCTAGGCTTAGTGACGAGTCGTAGTTTCGGCCAAAATGCGTATTCTTGCGTATTTTGTAACCAAACTACTTTTAGGTATCAAGACCCTTTGTTTTGATACCAAACCTGTTTTCAAACTTCGTTAAACATGTTTTAACATGTTTAGCTCGTCACTTTAGGTTTAGTGCTTATGTAGGGTCGTAAGGTAAGCGGTCTAAACAACCGCTTATACTTTCGAACCCGACCCGTTTTGTCACACCCCCAAAATACCACATGCGGAATCACCGCGGGGCGTATGACATACCAGGATCTTAGCCACCAATCACATTGAACTCTTGAGTATAATTAAATAAAACTTTCATTTATTAATAGAAAGTATTTCAAAACGTTACATATAACTCATAGTACACAGCGGAAGCATAATTCATTTGTTAAATATTATATAAACCAAGCATAAGTAAGCCATTAGACTTGTGTTGCGATTCCATGTATCTCGACCCATGACCACTCCAACATCCTAGACAGCAAGTTCCAACGATATGCACCTAAAAGCCTGCAAGGCATGTAACAATGAGTCAACAACAAAGTTGAGCGAGTTCACAGTTGGTTGTTTAGTTTTAAAAGTTTGTTTTGAAACCCATAAGTTGTTTCGTAAACCATGAGTTAACCAGTATCTTTGTTTCCCAAACCATATCCATAATCAGTGGGGGCTTCCCCATGTGAACCACTAGACCATTACCATATCGACAACTGACGAAAATAAGTTGTGCCCTACGTCAATGTCTATCATCATTGACTAAGTGCCCAGATCCATTAGTACACGCCCGTCCGACCGACACGGTGTGAGGCTTGTCAACCCTAATAGCGCTATCAACTAATGACCCGCTCGCCATTGGCCCGGCGATTAAGTCGATATAAAAATGAGGGACTTCATGATAGAGTTTTGTCTAGTAAGTTTAAGGTTGTTGTCCTACCCAAGGAGGACGAACGTACGTATTCTACCCAAGGAGAATACGCAGGATTAATATTGGCATCCTACCCAAGGAGGATATGTAGGTTCCGTTTTAATTCTTTAACCCATTCCCAACCACCGGGAATCCCATGCCTTAGAAAGTGTGTGAACTCACCTCGGTT
The DNA here is from genome assembly GCA_030545235.1 of Helianthus tuberosus. Lineage (NCBI taxonomy): Eukaryota > Viridiplantae > Streptophyta > Magnoliopsida > Asterales > Asteraceae > Helianthus > Helianthus tuberosus. The sequence goes on along the minus strand of CM060396.1, from coordinate 120,227,058 downwards.
TGCTCGGTAAGATTAAAATACGTATTCTAAGTCGATCAATCAGCCCCTAATGTGGTTACCGATAGCAGTTAGTTTCGTGTACACGTGAACACGTATTCTTTGCATTTATTACACAAGTTACAAGTAAGTAAAACGCACATCGTTATGCAAGTCTTAGCAAGTATCTGGTCCTACTTATAATCACAACACAGGTTCACATCACACCTGGTCACAAGTGGTTCAGTTCACAATTAACTTTACACGTATCGGTTTGTAAACAGCTTCACAATCACATTTGTCACACCCCGACCGCGTATAACAACGAACCACGGCGGAAACGCCGGGGAGTGATCGCGACAGAATTATTGTTTCATAACCATGGCATTCAAAGTTGTATTTTATTTATTAAACAAGAGTGTTACATTGTCTTAAACATGAAACAAAGAGTTTATAACATAATTAAACAAAGTCTATCTTCATTTTTAAGTCTCTAAGGCACAGGTACGCCCTAGTGTCATGATCATCAACCTACGCAAAAGCACCTGAAAACACATCTGAAAATAGGTACGTCAGCATAAAAATGCCTGTGAGATACATAGGTTTTGTGAAAATAGGATTCATGACTTATGTTTAAGAAAATGTTTAGTCATGAACCTTGTAATTTGCTTTGTCTTGTAAATCATTTGAAGAGTGATACATAAACCAAATGATATATATGTATAAAAGAATAATACATGGTTAAGCGAATAACCACGTGAAATGAGTTTGTATAAATTAAGTTGTTTGTAAAACAATGTATTGTGAAAAGTATGTTATTTGTATAGAATGTTATATGTCCAAATTGAAATGATTCAAATAACGCTACGATATGTAATACCATACAATCACTTATACATAGGAAGTACCAGCGGCGTATCCACTATGCTTGTATCATATTACACACGCCTCGTTACTTAAATCACTTACTCAAACCAAACCAACAATGTACGATGTCTATGTTTAAACCAATTTGTCAAATGTATTGGATAATATGTCAAGGTGTTTATGTCAAGATGTAAATCATGTCAAAATGTTTATGTCAAAATGTCTATGTCAAATGTCTTTGTGTAAACCTTGTCAAAATGTCATGTATGGCAAGTGGAATATATATATGTATAAATATACCCATTAAGCCATAGGTAAAAAGATGCACAAAACAATATATTGAAGTAAAACATGGTTTAAATCAATGTTATGTCTTGTGAAAATGCATGCTATACTGAATATGAACATTTATGCGGTGTTGTGAAAATGCATACATCCAAGCCTTGAGACTGTGGCGATAAACCCTTAAACAAATTAAAGGTTTATCTAAGTTATGTATATCGAATTCGGTCATTCCTTTCATCCCCACCTAACCAGGATGTCCAGAACGGGAGTTGTCAATTCCTATGGTACCACTACCTACTAACGAACGGCGTGATCAATGTTAATGAATGTATTGTCCCATGTAAACAAACCAAATGTCATACCAAAATGTAAGCATGTGATGAAATGAAAATGTACTAAGTATGCAACAAATGAACATACATAGCATGTGATGTGATGTAATGTAATGTAAAACAATGTACTAAGTAGGCACACAATGGGCATACATAGTGTCACACCCCGACCGCGTAAAACAACAAATCGCGGCGGAAACATCGGGGCGTGTTGTAACAGAATTAATGTTTCATAACCATGGATACCAAAGAGTGTTTCGTTTTATTAAACATTGAATAATTACATCGTCTTGAAATCTAAATACACTATTTAAACATAGTCTATCATTGTTATTGAGTCACTAAGGCCTTGTCCAGTCCTATGTGAGCATGCAACTTATCAATCGATATAATCCAACAATACCTGAAACATATGTGAAAACGAGGTCAGCAAAGAAATGCTGGCGAGTACATAGGTTTTGTGAAAATAAGATTCATGACTTCTGTTTTAAGAAAATGTTTAGTCATGAACCTTGTAATTTGCTTTGTCTTTGTAAATCATTTGAAAAATAATAAGTTCAGGTGATATGTATAAATAAGAGAATAATGCATGATTAAATGAATAACCATGTAAAAATGAGTTTGTTTAAGATAAGTTGTTTGTAAATAAATGTCTTGTGAAAAGTATGTTACTTGTATAAAATGTCCTATGTCTCAAACTGAAATGATTCAAATAACGCTACAATATGTAATACCATACAAACACTTATATATAGGAAGTACCAGCGGCGTATCCACCATGCTTGTATCATATTCCACACGCATTGTTACTTAATCACTTAATCCAAACCAAACCACCAAAGTAATGTTCATGCCCAAATGTAAATCATGTAATATGTATAACCAAAATGATATGTATGGCTAGTGAAATGCATCAACTAAACCATAGATGAAACGCACAAAACAAAGTATTGAAGTAAAACTTGGTTTAAACCAATACTATGTTTCGTGGAAATGCATGATCGAATGTAAATCATGTCCAGATGTTTACCCAATCGTTACCCATTCGTTCAGATCGTTCTTGTTTTAATCGTTCTAATCGTTCTTGTTTTAATCGTTCAAAGCGTTCTTGTTTTAATTGTGAAACTACTTAATGGTCGATTCTCTAATAACATTCAAACCTTCTTGACGCGTTCCTCGCTCCATCTCGCTCTCGCTCTCGTTCTTAACAAACCCTTACCAAAGGATAAGTTAATAATTACAGATTCAGTCGCTACCCACAACCCCCACACATAACAATGGGTGCAGTAAATAACGGGATTTGTCAGATCCTATGGTACCATAACCTAATACTGGTCGGCTTGATCATTGCTAATGAATGTCATCGGTCATGTAACTACAACCAACAAGTTTGTTCACTTTTTGAAATTTGTTATTAGTTTTTGAAATCATTGTTAGCGTTCTTGAAATCATTGTTAGCGTTAGCGTTCTTGAAATAATTGTTATTGTTCTTGAAACTATTGTAATTGTTATTGAAATCATTGATAAAACATTTAGCACATATGAGTCACCCCAAAACAGTTGAAAACAGTAAAAGAGGGGAATAATGTACTCGCCTGATAATGCTTGGAGGTCTTGAACAACAACCAAACAAAGCTAGAGGGAGCACGGAATCAGTCGGCAATCTAAAACTATATAAATAAACCGGACTTAAATCGGGAGATCGGATAGAATGAGGCTTGGTAAACCAAATGAGTATTGGAACTCATATGATATGGTTTAACAAGGCCTACATACTACATTGAGACTAACCTAAGTGCTTTCGACCCATCGCGACCCATTAAGGTAACTTATGCTACTTTAACGCGTCGTGCGCGTGAAACGCGTTCGGACCGTCTAACTAGTCCTATGACAAGTGTTATATGCCTAAACATGTTACATAATCAGTTATGTGATAAAAGTTTAGGTTACATATGCTTAATTACCAATTATACATGAAAAGGGTATTCTGGTAATTTACCTAAGGCATATAAACTACCTATCATACAACTACTTAAACGATGTGACCATAGGGTATAACCTCGGAAGGTTATTCCCTACCTACTATGGTCACCTAATGTATTTGGTCGGATCCTAATGATCGACCAAATGGTTCGAGTTCGAAGGTATAGGCGATTTATTAGATCGCCTACCCTACGACCCTAGACAACGTGGTAATCAGTGGGCATAGTCCCAAGGGACTATGACCAACGTGATTACACTCACGTTGCGAAGTTCAAACGAACTTCGCATTGACCATTACTGGTCAACGCTGAAAGTCAAACAAAGTTTGACTTTCTGACTCGAAAAGCAATAAAATAAGGAAAAGAACGAAAGAATACTTACCCAGGGTCCCCGAATGCTAATCCCGATCTAAGAACTCAGGTATGAAACAATGGTTTCAACTTAGAGCTCTCAAATCAGAATTCTTGTGGGTTTAGAAGCAATGGGGGGTGGGGTATTTATAGTATTCGGTCCACCGTTAAGATCGTTTCAAGGAAAACGTGCCTTAATCTTGCCCGTACATGTGTCGGGACCTTATGGTGACTAAAATTCCATCCTTATCAGCTGACTAGATAATTAGGAACTTGTGGTTGTGGGTTAATCTGCTGAAAACAGGCTGTTAAGTACTCTGCATCTGGTCTGAACATGGCTAGCGCACCGCTACACTAAAAGTGTAGCGCACCGCTAAGCTTAAGTTTGGCAGATTTACACTTTTGGTCCCTGTCATGCATTCAGCCCATTTTCGACACGTTTAAGGCCCGTTAACCCCATTTCAAAGCTCTAAAATGAAGTTAAAGTATAGGGAACTTAAAATGTGTTCAAAAATATCTCGGATGTCGGTTCGTTTAGCCGTACGAACGCGATGTTCGCTTAATTACGACGGAATGCGCATAAGCGCGAAAAACGATCCAAATGACGAAACGAATGGATTTTTCTTATGCCGAACACTAAAATAAAATATTATAGTGCTTACATAAATTTTTGGATGTCCGGATGTATTCAGAACGTAAGTTATGCGTAAAAATGCAAACTTGTGCACTTTTTGGCGCTTTTAGTCCCTGAATGACACAAAAGTTTATTTTAGCATACCGAACACCTCAAAGCCTATTTCTAAGCTATGTAAAGGATATTTATGGTATGTTTAACTTATGTTCATGTTCCGGAAGGTCTGTTACAGTTCAAATTGGCATACTTTCGCAGTTTGTCAACTTTAATCCCTGTAAGCGATTAAACTTTGATTTCACCACACCAAACCTTCCAAAACTTATAACTAAGTTATGTAAAGGTTATTTAAGGTATGTTAAGCCTATTTCACTTTTCCATAGTGTTCGTTGGATTAAACTGGTTATATCTACACATCAGAGCGCGTATAACCCTCCAGAAAGCGATTTAAAGCTTGAAATCAAACAAGAGTCGATATGTGCAAACGATACACATATTTTTACAAATCCCAAGTATGAAATACAATATTTCATTGGTTTGGTATTTGTTTGATGGCCGTGGAGGCACAGGTGTTACAGTCTCCCCTACTTTAGGAAATTTCGTCCCGAAATTTATTTAGAGGAAACTTGTGAGAGCTTGAAAACATGAGGTTGAAAAGATCGAACAACATTGGTTAGGGTTCTGAACTTCTAGTAACTTTAATAACATCATGATTGCAATGTAAGAGGGACACTTATATACAAGTATATAAAGCGTCATTGGTGCGTCCACCATGCCTCCATTACATCGTTCTCATTTCGTTATTGTCGTCACTATCGGTTCTTACACATAATAAATCTTACTGTGGTTACCGTGCACTGTATTTCATAATTATGTACGCGTCCATAATCAGACAATTCCTTGCATAGTTCACACAGTCTATTTTATAATGTGTAGGGGAAAACCAAATGAACAAACCGGTGATGAGTGTGACTAGACCGCCATAGAGTCCTTTAAATTAAATCAATAAATGATCTAAATAGACTATCAAGGAGTCTGTTCAGCTACATCACTAGATGTCGTTCTCTAACCAAATTGTGAATCAATCTTTTTTACTAGACTACTAAGAGGGTCTCTTATGAATCATGGAGTGGTACTATATAACCCAAGGGTCTTAACTACCAGGTAGAAGCCCATAAGGATTTAAGGTAGTACCTTTTGAATATCCTACTATGAATCTCTCATATGAAGATATGAAAGATTCTATGAGGATTTGGAAAATCGTGACACACAAAAACATAGAGGAGAACACATAAACACATATCATATAACCACAAAATTGTTCGTTAATTTGTCTTGTAAATTGCGTACATGCATTTAAAGCACACTAGGAATCCATTCCGTGAATTTCATTTGGTACTTTAAACGTTATCAAGAATCCAACTATAAAGATAGAAAGATTCAAAAAGAAAATTAGATTTCGATTACTAGGAACCGAAGTGTTCGAATTAAGGTACATAAGGAATCCGATTAAGGACTCTGATTTGAATGATGATTATCCACAAGGGTCTAATTGTGGAGATAAAAAGATCCCATATGGATTTTAGAAGTTGAAGATGTTTTGAAATCTTGCACGGGATGTGCTTAAGTCAAAACATGAAGTAAAATGCTTATGAAGTTGAGATGCCTGATATGTCAAGGCGACATATGAAGCGGAATTTGAAGGTTAAGTCAATGTATGAGGAAAATATTTTTGAAAACTATGCATGGGGTTCTTTTAAGAAAAATGTGTTTAACGTTTTTGAAACCTTATATATAATACTTTTTGAAATCATAAAGTAGGTGTATTAGGTAGATATATTTACAAAAAAATGTTTTAAAATCATGCGAGATGAATTTTGAAATTATGTATAAGGTTTTTGAAAGACATGAATGATGCTTTTCGAAATCATGCACTTGATCAGAAAATGTATTGTGTTAATATTGTCTTCAGACTATATGAAATATTTTGAAATTAGAAAGGTTGGTTTTGATAACATGGCCAATGTTTTTGAAATAACATAGACAATGCATCTTAGAAAAATTGTTTTCAAACTATATGAAATGTTTTGAGATCATGAAGATTGTTTTGAAATACTTGTACTGTATATGTTGAAAAATCAAAACGTAATGGGTATGAGATTTGAAAATACCCTTAGTTATCTAACCAAGGATTTAAAGGCACAGATGTGCGAAAAGCACGATTACTCATAATGTCACTTAATTTTCTGTACTTTGTTTCTTAGAGTGAAACGAGTACTTAAAATTTTCGAGGGAATCATGAGCAATCATTTGAGAGAGAGAAATCACAAGAGTAGTTTGTAAGGTACATAGTTCCTTGATGTAGGTATCATAGGAAAAGCCATACACACCTAGCAAGGGGTTGAGCTGGTTGGTTGGGGACTGCTTTACCATTGTGAGCAACCATGGCGAAGTTCTGAGAAGCCTTTCGCTTCTTTGACTTCTTAGGGAATCGTTCATCCATGGTCTTTGATTCTTCGATTGGTTTATTGGCTGATGGTGTTGTCGCCTGACTAGGTCCTGCCTGTCTTGGTGACTCTTGAGTGGCTTCATCCTGGAGATGATACATGGCAGTAGCTAATTCAACAGTCTTCAGGACTACTTCGCCTATTTGCTGAGCGAATTTGGCTGCTTGCTCAGATATCTGGACGTCATCGTGATGAAGAGACATTCTTGAAGAAAAAGAAAGGCGTAGGGAGAAACAGGTGAAAGATTATTGGACAATCAAAACAGAATGATAACGCATGAAGATTGCGATCATTTGTTTGTTACTTAAGGCAAACAAATGAGACAGTGACTAATCAAAGTAAATGGGTCAAAAATAATGTATCGCGAAGACATGCTCGCCTATAAGTGAACACTCATCCCAAGAATTCCCAGGTAAGCACAACTGGTCTCGCGTCTGATGAGATGTATACGAAGTGCTTGCCTCGACAGAAAACCCAGAATACAGGCATTCACCCTTCCAGTTTGCACGTGTTCACATTATTTAAAACCCAAAATCTTGACGAAGTTTTGAAAACTCAAAGGGGTTCAAAACAATATAATAGAGAGTTCAAAACCTAGAAATCAATCATCCTAGAACAGATGATTAGTTTTCAAAGCGGTTTTTGAAATTTATGTTCTTGTTGTGGTCGTCGCCTAAGGATAGGTGACGGTATTGTTTTATGACTAAACGCAAGTAAACTCGCGTTAGGGTCCTAAGAAGGTTATAGACTAGGTCAAAGCATTACTAATAACCTAATTCCCTATAACCATTGGCTCTGATACCATCTTTTCTGTCACACCCCGACCGCGTAAAACAACAAATCGCGGCGGAAACATCGGGGCGTGTTGTAACAGAATTAATGTTTCATAACCATGGATACCAAAGAGTGTTTCGTTTTATTAAACATTGAATAATTACATCGTCTTGAAATCTAAATACACTATTTAAACATAGTCTATCATTGTTATTGAGTCACTAAGGCCTTGTCCAGTCCTATGTGAGCATGCAACTTATCAATCGATATAATCCAACAATACCTGAAACATATGTGAAAACGAGGTCAGCAAAGAAATGCTGGCGAGTACATAGGTTTTGTGAAAATAAGATTCATGACTTCTGTTTTAAGAAAATGTTTAGTCATGAACCTTGTAATTTGCTTTGTCTTTGTAAATCATTTGAAAAATAATAAGTTCAGGTGATATGTATAAATAAGAGAATAATGCATGATTAAATGAATAACCATGTAAAAATGAGTTTGTTTAAGATAAGTTGTTTGTAAATAAATGTCTTGTGAAAAGTATGTTACTTGTATAAAATGTCCTATGTCTCAAACTGAAATGATTCAAATAACGCTACAATATGTAATACCATACAAACACTTATATATAGGAAGTACCAGCGGCGTATCCACCATGCTTGTATCATATTCCACACGCATTGTTACTTAATCACTTAATCCAAACCAAACCACCAAAGTAATGTTCATGCCCAAATGTAAATCATGTAATATGTATAACCAAAATGATATGTATGGCTAGTGAAATGCATCAACTAAACCATAGATGAAACGCACAAAACAAAGTATTGAAGTAAAACTTGGTTTAAACCAATACTATGTTTCGTGGAAATGCATGATCGAATGTAAATCATGTCCAGATGTTTACCCATTCGTTCAGATCGTTCTTGTTTTAATCGTTCTAATCGTTCTTGTTTTAATCGTTCAAAGCGTTCTTGTTTTAATTGTGAAACTACTTAATGGTCGATTCTCTAATAACATTCAAACCTTCTTGACGCGTTCCTCGCTCCATCTCGCTCTCCCTCTCGTTCTTAACAAACCCTTACCAAAGGATAAGTTAATAATTACAGATTCAGTCGCTACCCACAACCCCCACACATAACAATGGGTGCAGTAAATAACGGGATTTGTCAGATCCTATGGTACCATAACCTAATACTGGTCGGCTTGATCATTGCTAATGAATGTCATCGGTCATGTAACTACAACCAACAAGTTTGTTCACTTTTTGAAATTTGTTATTAGTTTTTGAAATCATTGTATTCGTTCTTGAAATCATTGTTAGCGTTCTTGAAATCATTGTTAGCGTTCTTGAAATCATTGTTAGCGTTCTTGAAATCATTGTTAGCGTTCTTGAAATAATTGTTATTGTTCTTGAAACTATTGTAATTGTTATTGAAATCATTGATAAAACATTTAGCACATATGAGTCACCCCAAAACAGTTGAAAACAGTAAAAGAGGGGAATAATGTACTCGCCTGATAATGCTTGGAGGTCTTGAACAACAACCAAACAAAGCTAGAGGGAGCACGGAATCAGTCGGCAATCTAAAACTATATAAATAAACCGGACTTAAATCGGGAGATCGGATAGAATGAGGCTTGGTAAACCAAATGAGTATTGGAACTCATATGATATGGTTTAACAAGGCCTACATACTACATTGAGAATAACCTAAGTGCTTTCGACCCATCGCGACCCATTAAGGTAACTTATGCTACTTTAACGCGTCGTGCGCGTGAAACGCGTTCGGACCGTCTAACTAGTCCTATGACAAGTGTTATATGCCTAAACATGTTACATAATCAGTTATGTGATAAAAGTTTAGGTTACATATGCTTAATTACCAATTATACATGAAAAGGGTATTCTGGTAATTTACCTAAGGCATATAAACTACCTATCATACAACTACTTAAACGATGTGACCATAGGGTATAACCTCGGAAGGTTATTCCCTACCTACTATGGTCACCTAATGTATTTGGTCGGATCCTAATGATCGACCAAATGGTTCGAGTTCGAAGGTATAGGCGATTTATTAGATCGCCTACCCTACGACCCTAGACAACGTGGTAATCAGTGGGCATAGTCCCAAGGGACTATGACCAACGTGATTACACTCACGTTGCGAAGTTCAAACGAACTTCGCATTGACCATTACTGGTCAACGCTGAAAGTCAAACAAAGTTTGACTTTCTGACTCGAAAAGCAATAAAATAAGGAAAAGAACGAAAGAATACTTACCCAGGGTCCCCGAATGCTAATCTCGATCTAAGAACTCAGGTATGAAACAATGGTTTCAACTTAGAGCTCTCAAATCAGAATTCTTGTGGGTTTAGAAGCAATGGGGGGTGGGGTATTTATAGTATTCGGTCCACCGTTAAGATCGTTTCAAGGAAAACGTGCCTTAATCTTGCCCGTACATGTGTCGGGACCTTATGGTGACTAAAATTCCATCCTTATCAGCTGACTAGATAATTAGGAACTTGTGGTTGTGGGTTAATCTGCTGAAAACAGGCTGTTAAGTACTCTGCATCTGGTCTGAACATGGCTAGCGCACCGCTACACTAAAAGTGTAGCGCACCGCTAAGCTTAAGTTTGGCAGATTTACACTTTTGGTCCCTGTCATGCATTCAGCCCATTTTCGACACGTTTAAGGCCCGTTAACCCCATTTCAAAGCTCTAAAATGAAGTTAAAGTATAGGGAACTTAAAATGTGTTCAAAAATATCTCGGATGTCGGTTCGTTTAGCCGTACGAACGCGATGTTCGCTTAATTACGACGGAATGCGCATAAGCGCGAAAAACGATCCAAATGACGAAACGAATGGATTTTTCTTATGCCGAACACTAAAATAAAATATTATAGTGCTTACATAAATTTTTGGATGTCCGGATGTATTCAGAACGTAAGTTATGCGTAAAAATGCAAACTTGTGCACTTTTTGGCGCTTTTAGTCCCTGAATGACACAAAAGTTTATTTTAGCATACCGAACACCTCAAAGCCTATTTCTAAGCTATGTAAAGGATATTTATGGTATGTTTAACTTATGTTCATGTTCCGGAAGGTCTGTTACAGTTCAAATTGGCATACTTTCGCAGTTTGTCAACTTTAGTCCCTGTAAGCGATTAAACTTTGATTTCACCACACCAAACCTTCCAAAACTTATAACTAAGTTATGTAAAGGTTATTTAAGGTATGTTAAGCCTATTTCACTTTTCCATAGTGTTCGTTGGATTAAACTGGTTATATCTACACATCAGAGCGCGTATAACCCTCCAGAAAGCGATTTAAAGCTTGAAATCGAACAAGAGTCGATATGTGCAAACGATACACATATTTTTACAAATCCCAAGTATGAAATAAAATATTTCATTGGTTTGGTATTTGTTTGATGGCCGTGGAGGCACAGGTGTTACACATAGCATAAAATGTAATGTAAAACGATGTACTAAGTAGGCACACAATGGGCATACATAGCATATAATGTAAAACGATGTACTAAGTACGCACACAATGGGCATACATAGCATGAAATGTAATGAAATCATGTACTATAATGTACTAACGAACATAGCAGGTATATGTTGTGAAAACAGGAAAGCTTGAAAGTAACAAGTAGGCACATGTGTTTCACCCCAAAACAGTTTGGAAAACAGTAAAAGAGGGGTTCTATGTACTCACTTGAGATTGTTCAGTAGTCCTAAGATAACCACCAAGCAATGCTAGAGATCTCGGAATCAAACGGTACCTAATATAGGTAACTATGCTAATAAACCGGACCTAAATCGGAGGATCGGATAGAATGAGGGTTCGTAAACCAAACGAGTATAGGAACTCGTGTAATATGGTTTAACAAAGCCTACATACTAAATGAAACCTAACATAAATGCTTACGACCCATTTCGACCCGTTTAGGTAGCTTATGCTACTTTAACGCGTCGTTCGCGTGAAACGCGTTCGGACCGCCTAACTAGTCCTATGACGAGTGTTATATGCCTAAACATGTTACATAATCAGTTATGTGACACAAGTTTAGGTTACATATGCTTAAATACCAATTATACAAGAAAATGGTATTCTGGTAATTTACCTAAGGCATATAAACCACCTATCATACAACTACTCAAACGATGTGACCATAAGGTATAACCTCGGAAGGTATTTCCCTACATGCTATGGTCACCTAATGTATTTGGTCGGATCCTAATGATCGACCAAATGGGTCGGGTTCGAAGGTATAAGCGATTTATTAGATCGCTTACCCTACGACCCTAGACAACGTGGTAATCAGTAGGCATAGTCCCAAGGGACTATAACCATCAAACGAACTTCGCATTGACCATAAGCTGGTCAACGCTGAAAGTCAAACAAAGTTTGACTTTCGGACTAGAAAAGCAATAAAAAACGAAAGAATACTTACGAAGGGTCCCCGAATGCTAATCTCGATTCAAGAATCTCAGGTATGAAACAATGGTTTCAACTTAGAGTTTCTCAAATCAAAATTCTAGTGAGTTTAGCAATGGATGGCATGGGGTATTTATAGTGTTCGGTGAGCCGTTAAGATCGTTTCATGGAAACCGTGCTCGAATCTCATGCGTACACTTGTCGGAAAATTATGGAACCCAAAATGGCCACTCACCATAAGGTATCAACATGTGGCAAGGGATTGGGGAGTGGTTAACAGCTGCAACCAACTGTTTAAACAATGAATCTGGTCCAGAAGGGGGCTCGCGTGACGCTAAGGCCCCTCGCTTCACGCCTAGCCCCTGTTTTGGCAGAAATGGTCCCTGCACATTGTTTCGTTGCGTAACGGCACTTCTAACACCCGTCAATCCCAATTTCAAGCTCCACAATGATGTTAAGACATAGGGAACATGAAATATGCTTGAAAATATCTCGGATGTCGGTTCGTTTGGCCGTACGGTCGCGATGTTCGGTTAAATACGACGGAATGCGCATAAGCGCGAAAAACGATCCAAATGGCACGACGAATGGATTTTTCTTATGCCAAACACTAAAATAAAATATAGTCATGCTTACATAAATTTTTGGATGTCCGGATGTATTCAGAACATGAGTTATGCGCAAAAATGCAAACTTGTGCACTTTTTGACACTTTTAGTCCCTGAATGACCCAAAAGTTTATTTTAGCACACCGAACCCCTCAAAGCCTATTTCTAAGCTATGTAAAGGATATTTAAGGTGTGTTTAACTTAAGGTCATGTTCCGGAATGTTCGTTACTGTTCAAATTGGCATACTTTCACAGTTTGTCAAGTTTAGTCCCTGTAGACGAATTAACTTGTTTTTGCCATACCAAAGCCTTCAAAACTTATTTCTAAGTTATGTAAAGGTTATTTAAGGTATGTTAAGTCTATGTTGATGTTCCGGAGTATTTGTCGCATTAAACTGATTACGTTTACGCATCAGTTTGCGTATAACTCTCCAGAAAATGATATAGAGTTTGAAATTGGATAAAAGTCAAAACATGAAAAATGTAAAACATAACAAAACAAACATTGGGATCAAATAACATTGTTTTATTGATAATAGAACTGTTCACAATGATTACGAGCACAAATGTTACAGTCTCCCCTACTTGTGGAAATTTCGTCCCGAAATTTATTTAGAGGAAACTCGTGGAAAAAGATGCGGATATTTCGCCTTCATTTGATCTTCGCGTTCCCAAGTAAACTCGGGTCCACGTTTAGCTTCCTAGCGAACTTTGACCAAAGGAATGCGCTTGCGTTTAAGCCACTTGACTTCACGTTCCATGATTTCCACAGGTTTCTCAACAAATTTCAGTGTTTTATCAATACGAATTTCGTCAAGTGGTATGTGGAGATTCTCATCAGCTAAACACCTCTTGAGATTGGACACGTGAAAGGTTGGATGAACATTTCCAAGTTCAGGAGGTAACTCAAGTCTGTAGGCTACCTTACCGATTCTTTCGACGATCTTGAATGGTCCGACGTATCTAGGTGCAAGTTTTCCTTTCTTTCCAAATCTGATCACACCTTTCCAAGGTGAGACCTTAAGTAATACTCGATCACCGACTTGAAATTCCAAGGGCTTGCGTTTTGGGTCCGCGTAACTCTTTTGACGGCTTCTAGCTGTCTGAAGGTTATCACGAACTTTCTTTATCTTGTCAGTTGTCTCTAAAATGAGGGCAGGTCCAGTAAGCTGAGCCTCGCCGATCTCATTCCAGCAGACTGGTGAACGACATTTTCGACCATAGAGAGCCTCGAAAGGAGCCATTTTGATGCTGGTGTGATAACTGTTGTTGTAGGAGAATTCAATCAACTGAAGATGTGAATCCCAACTACCACCAAAATCGATCACACAAGCTCTAAGCATATCCTCCAGAGTCTGGATTGTTCTCTCAGATTGACCATCCGTTTGCGGATGATAAGCTGTGCTCAGATTAAGTTGGGTCCCCATAGCAGATTGCATGGTTCTCCAAAAATGAGAAGTGAAACGAGCATCTCTGTCAGAAATGATGTTCAAAGGAACACCATGTCGAGCTACAATTTCATCCACATAGATTTTAGCAAGTTTGTCAGCAGGAAAATCCTCAAGGATTGGCAAGAAATGCGCTGACTTTGTAAGACGATCAACGACTACCCAGATGGCATCATGACCTTTCTTTGTGCGTGGAAGTTTGGTAACGAGATCCATAGTAATGTTTTCCCATTTCCAAACTGGGATCTCTGGTTTCACCAATAAACCAGAAGGACGCTGATGTTCAGCCTTAACCTTAAGACAAGTAAGGCATTTTGATACATATAAGGCAATGTCTTTCTTCATACCAGGCCACCAATACTGAATACGAAGATCCTTATACATCTTATCTGAGCCCGGATGAATAGAATAACGAGACTTATAGGCTTCATCCATAAGCAAGGTACGAAGATCATCCTGGCTTGGGACCCACAAACGGTCCATGAAGTAATATGATCCATTGTCCTTCAGTTCTAGATCAGGTGTTATGTGATAGGGAAATTCCTTATCCATCAAACCTTGTGAAACACAAGATTGTTGAGCCTGAGAAATGTGTGCTTGGATATCGGATCGAGCTTGAATAACAGATTGAATACATACACAATGAAGCTTAGTACGTTCCTTACGACTCAATGCATCAGCTACGACATTCGCCTTACCAGGATGGTAGCGAATTTCGCAGTCATAGTCGTTTAGGAGCTCAACCCAGCGTCGTTGCCTCATGTTGAGTTCTTTTTGATTGAAGATGTGCTGAAGACTTTTGTGGTCCGTGAAAATAACACATTTTGTACCGTACAAATAGTGTCTCCAGATCTTAAGAGCGAAGACAACTGCACCCAACTCAAGATCATGAGTGGTGTAGTTTTTCTCATGTATCTTCAACTGCCTCGATGCATATGCTATGACTTTGTTCCTTTGCATCAGGACACAGCCAAGACCCAATTTAGATGCATCGCAATAAACGACGAAATCATCATTGCCCTCAGGCAAAGTCAGAACAGGCGCGTCGCAAAGCTTCTGCTTCAAGTTCTGAAAAGCTTCCTCTTGTTTGAATCCCCAATCAAAGGGTTTGTTCTTCTGAGTTAGAGCAGTTAGAGGAACTGCAATCTTCGAGAAATTTTCAATGAAGCGGAGATAATAACCCGCTAGACCAAGAAAAGAACGAACTTCAGTAGGAGTAGTAGGCGTATCCCAATCCTTAATCGCACTGATCTTGGAGGGATCTACATGAATACCTTGTTCGTTGATGATATGTCCTAAGAATTGAACTTCTTTAAGCCAGAATTCACACTTGGAGAATTTGGCGAAAAGTTGCTCTTTCTTTAGGAGTTCCAGAGTAAGACGAAGATGTTGCTCGTGATCAGCTCGCGTCTTAGAGTAAATCAAGATGTCATCAATAAAAACAATGACGAACTGATCCAAATAAGGTTTGCAGACCCTATTCATTAAGTCCATGAAAACAGCAGGAGCATTAGTCAAACCGAATGGCATGACTGTGAATTTATAATGCCCATAACGAGTACGGAACGCTATCTTAGGAATATCTTCTTCATGCACCCGAAGTTGATGATATCCAGATCGCAGATCAATCTTCGAAAAATAAGAAGCACCCTGTAACTGATCAAAGAGATCGTCTATGCGCGGTAGGGGATATCGATTTTTGATGGTAAGCTTGTTAAGCTCACGATAATCGATACACATCCTAAAGGATCCATCCTTCTTCTTGACAAAAAGAATGGGAGCACCCCAAGGTGAAAAGCTAGGACGTATAAAACCTTTGTCAGAGAGCTCCTGAAGCTGCTTAGACAACTCTTGCATCTCAGACGGTGCAAGACGATATGGAGCTCTGGCAATGGGATTTGCACCAGGTACGAGATCAATACGGAACTCGACTTGGCGTGCTGGGGGTAGACCAGGTAACTCTTCAGGGAAAACTTCAGGATAATCCCGAACGACAGGAATATCTGAAATAGACTTACCCTTGCCTTTATCCGCTGTGACATGTGCCAGGAAGGCCACATACTTCTTTCGCAGATACTTCCGAGCTTTAAAACAAGACATGAGTTTGAGACCACCAGCAGGTTTCTCACCACGAACCTGTATGATCTCGCCTGTCGGAAGCGGCACATGAACGATCTTCTCACAACAAACTATCTCTGCGTGATGCTTGGCTAACCAATCCATACCCACGATAATGTCGAAGCTTCCAAGTTGCATAGGCGTGAGGTCGATAGGAAAAAGATGGTCGTTAAGGTTCAACTGCCAGTTGCGAAGAACAGAATCAAGAACAATGGGTTCACCATTAGCAACTTCTACTGTCAAAGGTTTACCTAGTTTCATTCTAGACACGTGAAGCATTGGCTCAAAAGACAATGATACAAAACTCTTATCGGCACCCGAATAAAAAAGAACAGATGCAGGCTGATTATTAATAAAGAACGTACCGTTCACCACATTATCGTCTGCCTGCGCCTCTTGGGCATTCAAGTTAAAAGCTCGCCCTCGAGTCTGAGCCTGATTCTGATTTTGGTTCTGGTTTTGGTTCTGGTTTGCTAGTCTTGGGCACCGGTTTCTGTAGTGGGTCAGATCCCCATAATTGTAACAAGCACCTGGTGGGTAATGTGGTCGTGCAGCTTGACCCTGTTACTGAGCAGGAGGCTGAGCAACTTGTTGAGCCGGGTTCTAAACTGCGCGATTCTGAGCAAACCGACAAACATTGGTAAGATGGCCTGACTTCCCACAGTTAGTATAGAAACGGCACGGAAGTTGCGGCTGATGGTGATTGTTGCATCTATTGCACAAAGGTGCATTCCCTGAATAGGGTTTCTTCGCTGGAGGCTGTGCGGGTTGGTTGGGAGCTGCCTGGTTAGCTTGGGCAGTGACAGCATAGTTTTGGGAAGCCTTACGCTTCCTTGCCCTTTTTGATGAACCAGAAACCTTCCCATTCTTGTTTTGACCTTTCTTGCTATCTTCCTTGTCAGCCGACTGTTTCTTGCCCTTGTCACCCTTCCTGTGTAACTTATTCTTCCGAATCTGCGACTCAGTCAATGTCGCTGATAACTCGATCGCCTGACGGAGTGTGGCAGGGTTACTACCAGTAATGATGTCTTGTACCGAGTCAGGTAGGCCGTCGATGTATCTTTCGATAGCCTTTTCGAGTGGGGTAACCATAGTCGGGCAAAGCAGACTCAACTCCTCAAACCTATCAGTATATGCCCTGTGCTCGCCACTATCTTGCTTCAAATCATCAAACTCTTTCTCCAACGCTCGTTGTTCATGGCGAGGACAGAACTCCCTCATCATAAGAGCCCTGAGTTCAGCCCATGTCTGTGCTAAAGCAACTTCTGCACCACGGTCTCTCATTACCCCATTCCACCATGTGAGAGCCCTCTTCTAAAACACGCTCGAAGAAAACTCGACCTTGCGATTATCCGGACACTGCACATGACGGAAAGTATTCTCAATGCTCTCGAACCATTGAAGAAGCCCAGCTGCTCCTTCAAAACCACTAAACTTGAGTGGTTTAGCCGAGTTAAAATCCTTGAATTTGCATGGGGCATTGTTTTTGTTGTTGGCTTGGTTCATTTGAGCAATGAAAACTGGGAATTGAGCAGCCATCTGCTGCGCAATGATTTCTGCCAGTTCGGCAGTCGCTATCTGGTTTTCGAGTCGAGGAGGCATTCTAAAAGAGGAAAACATGAAAGGAAACGAGTGAGATGATTGGATGAAGAGAATGAGATGAAACAAAATCAACAAAAGCAAATATGGTGGTCATTCGTCCGCATTACCAAGCAAACAAACGACACACAGTGACTAATCAAAGTAAATGGGTCAAAAATAATGTATTGCGAAGACACGCTCGCCTATAAGTGAACACTCATCCCAAGAATTCCCAGGTAAGCACAACTGGTCTCGCGTCTGATGAGATATATACGAAGTGCTTGCCTAGACAGAAAACCCAGAATACAGGCATTCACTCTTCCAGTTTGCACGTGTTCACATTATTTAAAACCCAAAACCTTGACGAGATTTTGAAAATTTGAAGGCACAAGGCCAAAACCAAATTCGAAGGGTTCAAAACCTGACAATAGAGGGTTCAAAACCTTGTAATAAATCATCCAAAAACAGATGATTGTTTTTCAAAAATCGTTTCGGAAAAATTTGGGTTCTTGTTTTGCTAATCACCTAAGGATAGGTGATGTACATGTTTTAAGACCTAAACACAAGATAACTTGTGTTAGGGTCTTAGAAAGGTTATAGTCTAGGTCAAAGAATTACTAATAACCTAATTCCCTATAACCATTGGCTCTGATACCAACTCTTCTGTCACACCCCGACCGCGTATAACAACGAACCGCGGCGGAAACGCCGGGGAGTGATCGCGACAGAATTATTGTTTCATAACCATGGCATTCAAAGTTGTATTTTATTTATTAAACAAGAGTGTTACATTGTCTTAAACATGAAACAAAGAGTTTATAACATAATTAAACAAAGTCTATCTTCATTTTTAAGTCTCTAAGGCACAGGTCTGCCCTAGTGTCATGATCATCAACCTACGCAAAAGCTCCTGAAAACACATGTGAAAATAGGTACGTCAGCATAAAAATGCCTGTGAGATACATAGGTTTTGTGAAAATAGGATTCATGACTTATGTTTAAGAAAATGTTTAGTCATGAACCTTGTAATTTGCTTTGTCTTGCAAATCATTTGAAGAGTGATACATAAACCAAATGATATATATGTATAAAAGAATAATACATGGTTAAGCGAATAACCATGTGAAATGAGTTTGTATAAATTAAGTTGTTTGTAAAACAATGTATTGTGAAAAGTATGTTATTTGTATAGAATGTTATATGTCCAAATTGAAATGATTCAAATAACGCTACGATATGTAATACCATACAATCACTTATACATAGGAAGTACCAGCGGCGTATCCACTATGCTTGTATCATATTACACACGCCTCATTACTTAAATCACTTACTCAAACCAAACCAACAATGTACGATGTCTATGTTTAAACCAATTTGTCAAATGTATTGGATAATATGTCAAGGTGTTTATGTCAAGATGTAAATCATGTCAAAATGTTTATGTCAAAATGTCTATGTCAAAGGTCTTTGTGTAAACCTTGTCAAAATGTCATGTATGGCAAGTGGAATATATATATGTATAAATATACCCATTAAGCCATAGGTAAAAAAATGCACAAAACAATATATTGAAGTAAAACATGGTTTAAATCAATGTTATGTCTTGTGAAAATGCATGCTATACTGAATATGAACATTTATGCGGTGTTGTGAAAATACATACATCCAAGCCTTGAGACTGTGGCGATAAACCCTTAAACAAATTAAAGGTTTATCTAAGTTATGTATATCGAATTCGGTCATTCCTTTCATCCCCACCTAACCAGGATGTTCGGAACGGGAGTTGTCAATTCCTATGGTACCACTACCTACTAACGAACGGCGTGATCAATGTTAATGAATGTATTGTCCCATGTAAACAAACCAAATGTCATACCAAAATGTAAGCATGTGATGAAATGAAAATGTACTAAGTATGCAACAAATGAACATACATAGCATGTGATGTGATGTAATGTAAAACAATGTACTAAGTAGGCACACAATGGGCATACATAGCATAAAATGTAATGTAAAACGATGTACTAAGTAGGCACACAATGGGCATACATAGCATATAATGTAAAACGATGTACTAAGTACGCACACAATGGGCATACATAGCATGAAATGTAATGAAATCATGTACTATAATGTACTAACGAACATAGCAGGTATATGATGTGAAAACAGGAAAGCTTGAAAGTAACAAGTAGGCACATGTGTTTCACCCCAAAACAGTTTGGAAAACAGTAAAAGAGGGGTTCTATGTACTCACTTGAGATTGTTCAGTAGTCCTAAGATAACCACCAAGCAATGCTAGAGATCTCGGAATCAAACGGTACCTAATATAGATAACTATGTTAATAAACCGGACCTAAATCCGAGGATCGGATAGAATGAGGGTTCGTAAACCAAACGAGTATAGGAACTCGTGTAATATGGTTTAACAAATCCTACATACTAAATGAAACCTAACATAAATGCTTACGACCCATTTCGACCCGTTTAGGTAGCTTATGCTACTTTAACGCGTCGTTCGCGTGAAACGCGTTCGGACCGCCTAACTAGTCCTATGACAAGTGTTATATGCCTAAACATGTTACATAATCAGTTATGTGACACAAGTTTAGGTTACATATGCTTAATTACCAATTATACATGAAAAGGGTATTCTGGTAATTTACCTAAGGCATATAAACCACCTATCATACAACTACTCAAACGATGTGACCATAAGGTATAACCTCGGAAGGTTATTCCCTACATGTTATGGTCACCTAATGTATTTGGTCGGATCCTAATGATCGACCAAATGGGTCGGGTTCGAAGGTATAAGCGATTTATTAGATCGCTTACCCTACGACCCTAGACAACGTGGTAATCAGTAGGCATAGTCCCAAGGGACTATAACCATCGTGATTACAATCACGTTGCGAAGTTCAAACGAACTTCGCATTGACCATAAGCTGGTCAACACTGAAAGTCAAACAAAGTTTGACTTTCGAACTCGAAAAGCAATAAAAGAACGAAAGAATACTTACGAAGGGTCCCCGAATGCTAATCTCGATTCAAGAATCTCAGGTATGAAACAATGGTTTCAACTTAGAGTTTCTCAAATCAAAATTCTAGTGAGTTTAGCAATGGATGGCATGGGGTATTTATAGTGTTCGGTGAGCCGTTAAGATCGTTTCATGGAAACCGTGCTCGAATCTCATGCGTACACTTGTCGGAAAGTTATGGAACCCAAAATGGCCACTCACCATAAGGTATCAACATGTGGCAAGGGATTGGGGAGTGGTTAACAGCTGCAACCAGCTGTTTAAACAATGAATTTGGTCCAGAAGGGGGCTCGCGTGACGCTAAGGCCCCTCGCGTCACGCCTAGCCCCTGTTTTGGCAGAATTTGCAGAAATGGTCCCTGCACATTGTTTCGTTGTGTAACGGCACTTCTAACACCCATCAATCCCAATTTCAAGCTCCACAATGATGTTAAGACATAGGGAACATGAAATATGCTTGAAAATATCTCGGATGTCGGTTCGTTTGGCCGTACGGTCGCGATGTTCGGTTAAATACGACGGAATGCGCATAAGCGCGAAAAACGATCCAAATGGCGCGACGAATGGATTTTTCTTATGCCAAACACTAAAATAAAATATAGTCATGCTTACATAAATTTTTGGATGTCCGGATGTATTCAGAATGTGAGTTATGCGCAAAAATGCAAACTTGTGCACTTTTTGACACTTTTAGTCCCTGAATGACCCAAAAGTTTATTTTAGCACACCGAACCCCTCAAAGCCTATTTCTAAGCTATGTAAAGGATATTTAAGGTGTGTTTAACTTAAGGTCATATTCCGGAATGTTCGTTACTGTTCAAATTGGCATACTTTCGCAGTTTGTCAAGTTTAGTCCCTATAGACGAATTAACTTGTTTTTGCCATACCAAAGCCTTCAAAACTTATTTCTAAGTTATGTAAAGGTTATTTAAGGTATGTTAAGTCTATGTTGATGTTCCGGAGTATTTGTCGCATTAAACTGATTACGTTTACGCATTAGTTTGCGTATAACTCTCCAGAAAATGATATAGAGTTTGAAATTGGATAAAAGTCAAAACATGAAAAATGTAAAACATAACAAAACAAACATTGGGATCAAATAACATTGTTTTATTGATAATAGAACTGTTCACAATGATTACAAGCACAGATGTTACAACATTTAGCGTCATTGTATGAAACATCATAAGTTAATCACATAATAAGATGGCATTAGGGGCTCGGGTCATATATTCAACACATATTATCAATAATATCCAACTTATTATTATGGTTCTTATAACCACTCGGCCCACCTAGGTCCGGTTTACTATCTGTGGCCCAATCAGCCAACCTTTTACCCGCAGCCCACCAGGTAAATATAGCCCACCAGTTAACACTCTACCCGGCCCAATGTGTTGAATCCAGTCCCAAACCCAACGTGTATTACTCGTGGACCTGTAACCCTCATACGGTCTAATTATTCAACCTACAATCCTCTCAAATGGTGGCCCAATAACATGCTAAGCCCATGATACTCATTCCTACAATTTATAGATTATTAACTAATCATCAGTAACATCCACACCCTATGGCTTCAACTTATCATTACACCAAATCCCAATTTACTCGATCACATACTTTATTTCAATAATCAGATTGTTGGTTTACACTTTAGTGATTTCCTTATCCAATCCTAACAATCCACAAGTGATTAAGAACAATTTACGAGAACCTGAAATCATGTGCTCATCATATTTTGTGATACAAATATAGTCTATAATCAAGAATTCTCATCAAGAAATCAGTCAACTGTCAAGATGAATCCTAGGAATCCCTAACACACTACGCAATCATTTGACATTACATGAATCTTGTATTCATCGAGGGCCTATTATCATGCAAGCAATTAATCCACATATCATTAAACCCTCGCTAAAGTCTATTAAATCATTAACAACCAGTTTTTGTCATCTAATCTAAAAATAACAAATCGAAACATGGGTTTAAATACACACTAACATATAAGTCAATCATCATAATATTTGGTCGGATCCTAATGATCGACCAAACGTGTGTCATTTAACCCCGTAACCTTACTTGTTTTATGCTATCATGATCATTGTCAACTTAAACGCACATTTTGACCTCGTTAAATCTTGTGATTAATGTTTGGGCCGCAAGTTTGATTGGGCTGCACTTCTCTTAATTCTGGCTCGTGTAAAATAAGCCCAAACGCACATTTCACACGTTTGGTCGATCATTAGGATCCGACCAAACACATTAGGTGACCATAGTTGTATAGGGAATAACCTTCGGAGGTTATACCTTATGGTCACTTCGTTTAGTTAGTTGTATGATAGGTAGTTTATATGCCTTAGGAAAATGACCAAAATGCCCTTTTTACGCCAAAATTCATTTTAAGCATATGTAACATAAATTTTGACATCTAAACTAATTAGGAAACAATATTAGACATGTTAAGGCATATTTTACTTATCATAGGACTAGTTAGGCGGTCCGAACGCGTTTTACGCAAACGACGCGTTAAAGTAGCATAAGCTATCTAAACGGGTCGTAATGGGTCGTAAGCACTTAGGATAGGTTCCGTTTTAGAATGTCGGCTTTGTTAAACCATACTACATGAGTTCCCACACTCATTTGGTTTACAAAACCACATTTTATCTGATCCTCCAGTTTAGGTCCGGTTTATTAACATAGATACCGATATTAGGTGACGTTTGATTCCATGATCTTTCTAGCATTGCTTGGTGGTTATCTAAAGACTATTGAGCAATCTCAAGTGAGTACATAGACCCCTCTTTTACTATTTTTCAAACGTTTTGGGGTGAAACACATGTGCCTACTTGTTACTTTCGTGTTTTCCATGTTTTCATATCATATGCTTGTTATGTTCATTAGTACATTTATAGTACATGATTTCATTATGTTTTTGCTATGTGTGTCCATTTAGCACATACTTAGTACATTGTTTTACATTACATTTTATGCTATGTATGTCCATTGTTGCATACTTAGTACATTGTTTTACATCACATGCTATGTATGTCCATTGTTGCATATCACATGCTATGTATGTCCATTGTTGCATACTTAGTACATTGTTTTACATCACATGCTATGTATGTCCATTGTTGCATACTTAGTACATTGTTTTACATCACATGCTATGTATGTCCATTTAGTGCATACTTAGTACATTGTTTTACATCACATGCTATGTATGTCCATTGTTGCATACTTAGTACATTGTTTTACATCACATGCTATGTATGTTCATTTGTTGCATACTTAGTACATTTGTTTTACATCACATGCTTACATTTTTGGTATGACATTTGGTTTGTTTAAATGCGACAAAAATACATTCATTTACATTAGCTACGCCGTTCGTTAGTAGGTAGTGGTACCATAGGAATTGACAACTCCCGTTCCTGACATCCCAGGTATGTTTGGATGGAAGGAATGACCGAATTCGATACACATAACTCAGATAAACCTTTAATTTTTTTAAGGGTTTATCTCCACAGTCTCAAGGCTTGAATGTATGCATTTTTACAATACCGCATAGATGTTTGTATCAGTATAGCATGCATTTCCACAAAACATAACTTTGATTTAAACTATGTTTTACTTCAATACCTTGTTTTTTGTGCATTTTACCTACGGTTTAGTTGATAAATTTCACTTACCATACATCACATTTGATTACACATTACATGATCTACATTTGACATAAGCATTTAACATTGGTTTACACATTACGTGATTTACATTGACATAAACATTTTGACATGGTTTACACAATAACATTCGACAATTGGTTTAAACATGAACAATTTACATTGGTGGTTTGTTTGGGTAAGTGATTTGAGTAACGAGGCGTGTGTAATATGATACAAGCATGGTGGATACGCCGCTGGTACTTCCTATATATAAGTGCTTGTATGATACTGCATATCGTAGCGTTATTTAAATTATTTCAATTTAGACATATAACATATTTTTCACAAGACATTGTTTACAAACAGTTTATTTCATACAACTCATTTTACTTGGTTATTAAATTAACCATACATCTTTCTTTTATATAATCTGATTTCTTATCAAGTTTTCATATGATTTATAAAAGAAAACACTTAACAAGATTCATGACTAATTTTCATTAAACATTTCTTTAAACTTAAGTCATGAATCCTATTTTCACAAAACCTATGTATCTCACAGGCATTTTTATGCTGACGTACCTATTTTCACATGTGTTTTTAGGAGCTGGTGCATAGGTTTGAGCAGGATACCCTAGGGTGGACTCGGGCCTTAGTGACATAAAATGAAGCTAGACTAGTTAAATCACGTTATGTACTCTTGTTTCTCTTTGTTTAAAACAATGTAATCCTTTTTGTTTATAAATAAAACAGAACTTTAATTTCCATGGTTATGAAACAATAATTCTGTTACAACACTCCCTGACGTTTCCGCCGCGGTTTCATGTTATACGCGTTCGGGGTGTGATAGAAGAGTTGGTATCCGAGCCATTGGTTATAGGGAACTTGGTTATTAGTAATGCTTTGACCTAGACTATAACCTTTCTAGGACCCCAACACAAGTTATCTTGTGTTTAGATCTTAAAACATGCACTTCACCTATCCTTAGGTGATTACCCAAAACAAGAACACAATTTTTCCAAAATGATTTTTGAAAATCAATCTTCTGTTTTAAATGATTTGTTATAAGGTTTTGAACCCTTCGATTTTTCAGAATGATTTTGAAAATTTATCATCCGTTTTTGAATGATTCTTTTGGCCTTGTGCCTTCCAAGTTTTCAAAATCTCGTCAAAGTTTTGGGTCCTAAATAGTGTGAACACATGCAAACTGGAAGGGTGAATGCCTGTACCCTGGGTTTTCTGTCTAAGGCTAGAGTGTTCGTACAAATCCACATAATCGGACCAGTCACTCTTACCTGGGAACTCCTGGGGTGAGTGTTCACTTATAGGCGAGCATGTCTTCGCGATACATTATTTTTGACCCATTTACTTTGATTAGTCACTGCGTGTCGTTTGTTTGCTTTGTGGTAACGAACGAATGACCACCATCTTTGCTTTTGTCGATTTTTGTTTCATCTCATTCTTTTCATCTAATCATCTCACTCGTTTTCCTTCATGTTTCCTCTTTTAGAATGCCTCCTCGATGCGAAAATCCGCTACCTAATGCCGAAATGGCAGCTATCATGGCACAGCACATGGTTGCCGTACTCCCAGACATTATTGCTCAAGTTAACCAAGCCAACAATAACCAGAATGCTCCATGCAATTTCAAGAGTTTCAATTCAGCTAAACCACTCAAGTTCAGTGGTTCTGAAGGGGCAACTGGGCTCCTACAGTGGTTCGAGAGCATTGAGAGTACGTTCCGTCATGTTCAGTGTCCTGAAAATCGAAAAGTCGAGTTTGCTTCCAGTGTGTTTCAGAAGAGGGCTCTTACTTGGTGGAACGGGGTTATGAGAGACCGTGGTGCTGAGGTTGCTTTAGCACAAACATGGGCCGAGCTTAGGGCTCTTATGATGAGGGAATTATGTCCTCGTCATGAACTAAGGGCTTTAGAAAGGGAGTTCGATGACTTCAAGCAGGATAGTGGCGAGCACCGGGCTTACACTGATAGGTATGAAGAGTTGAGCTTACTTTGCCCTACAATGGTTACCCCACTCTAGAAAGCTATCGAGAGGTATATTGATGGCTTACCTGACTCCATGCAAGACATCTTCACTGGTAGTAACCCTACCACAGTTCGTCAGGCAATCGAGTTAGCTGCGACATTGACTGAGTCGCAGGTCCGAAAGGGTAAGCTACACAGGAAGGGTGACAAGGGTAAGAAACAGTCGTCTGATAAGGGTGAGAGCAGGGAGGGTAAGAACAAGAAGGGCAAGGAAACTGGTTCGTCGAAGGGGTCTAGGAAGCGTAAGGCTTCCCAGAATTTCGCTGTCACTGCCCAAGTTAATCAGACAGCTCCCAATCAGCCTGCACAACTGCCAGCAAAGAAACGGTATGTGGGGAATGCACCGTTATGCAACAGATGCAATAGTCACCATCAACTGCAAGTTCCGTTTTGTTTCTGTACTAACTGTGGGAAGTCGGGTCATCTTGCTGCTATTTGTCGCTTTGCTCCCAATCAAGCTGCACGTAACCCAGCTCAGCAGGCTGCTTAACCGCCTGCTCAACAGCAAGCACAAGCTGCACGACCTCATTTTCCTCCTGGTTCGTGCTACAATTGTGGGGACCTGACTCATTATCGAAACCAGTGTCCAAGGCTAGTCAACGCAAATCAGAATCAGGCTCAGGCTCGAGGTCGAGTCTTCAACATGAATGCCAATGAGGCGCGAGCAGACAACGAGGTGGTAAACGGTACGTTCTTTGTTAACAATCAGTCTGCTTCTGTTCTTTTTTATTTAGGTGTCGATAAGAGTTTTGTGTCGTTATCTTTTGAGCCATTGCTTCGCATGTCTAGAACGAAACTAGGAAAGCCTTTGACAGTAGAAGTTTCTAGTGGTGAACCCATTGTTCTTGATTCTGTTCTCCGTAACTGCCAGTTGAACCTTAATAACCATCTTTTTCCTATCGATCTAACACCGATGCAACTTGGGAGTTTCGACGTTATAGTGGGTATGGATTGGTTAGCCAAGCATTACGCAGAAGTAGTTTGTTTCGAGAAGATTGTTCGTGTTCCGCTCTCGACAGGTGAGATCCTACAGGTTCGTGGTGAGAAACCTGCTAGTAGTCTCAAGCTCATGTCTTGTACTCAGGCTCGGAAGTATCTGCGAAAGAATTATGTGGCTTTCTTGGCACATGTCATAGCAGATAAAGGCAAAGGTAAGTCTATTCAAGATATCCCTGTTGTTCGGGATTATCCTGAATTATTCCCTGAAGAATTACCTGGTTTACCCCCAGCACGCCAAGTCGAGTTCTGTATTGATCTTGTACCTGGTGCAAATCCTGTTGCCAGATCTCCATATCGTCTTGCACCGTCTGAGACGCAAGAGTTGTCTAAGCAGCTTCATGAGCTTTCTGACAAAGGTTTTATTCGTTCTAGCTTTTCACCTTGGGGTACTCCCGTTCTTTTTGTCAAAAAGAAGGATGGATCTTTCAAAATGTGCATCGATTACCGTGAGCTTAATAAGCTTACCATCAAGAATCGATATCCCCTACCTCGCATTGATGATCTCTTTAATCAGTTACAGGGTGCGACTTGCTTTTCAAAGATTGATCTGCGTTCTGGGTATCATCAACTTCGTATGCATGAAGAAGATATTCCCAAAACAGCTTTCTGCACTCGTTATGGGCATTATGAGTTCATAGTTATGCCTTTCGGTTTGACTAATGCTCCTGCTGTTTTCATGGACTTGATGAATAGGGTCTGCAAGCCTTATTTAGATAAGTTCATCATCGTTTTCATTGATGACATTTTGATATATTCTAAGACACAAGCTGATCATGAGCAACATCTTCGTCTTACTCTGGAACTCCTGAAGAAAGAGCAACTTTTTGCCAAATTCTCCAAGTGCGAATTTTGGCTTAAGGAAGTTCAATTTTTGGGGCATATCGTTAAGGAACAAGGTATTCATGTAGATCCCTCCAAGATCAGTGCGATTAAGGATTGGGATACGCCTACTACTCCTACTGAGGTTCGTTCTTTTCTTGGTCTCGCGGGTTATTACCGCCGCTTCATCAAGAACTTCTCAAAGATTGCAGTTCCTCTAACTGCTCTAACTCAGAAAAACAAACCCTTTGAATGGGGAACCAAACAAGAAGAAGCGTTTCAGACCTTGAAGCAGAAGCTTTGTGATGCGCCTATTCTATCTTTTCCTGAGGGCAATGATGATTTTATCGTGTATTGTGATGCATCAAATTTGGGTCTTGGCTGTGTTCTCATGCAAAGGAACAAAGTCATAGCATATGCATCGAGGCAGTTGAAGATACATGAGAGGAACTACACCACTCATGATCTTGAGTTAGGTGCAGTTGTATTCGCTCTCAAAATCTGGAGACACTATTTGTATGGTACAAAATGTGTGGTTTTCACTGACCACAAAAGCCTTCAGCACATCTTCAATTAGAAAGAACTCAACATGAGGCAACGACGTTGGGTTGAACTTCTAAACGACTATGACTGCGAAATTCGCTACCATCCTGGTAAGGCGAATGTCGTGGCTGACGCATTAAGTCGTAAGGAACGAGTCAAGCTTCATTGTGTTCGTGTTCAATCTGATATTCAAGCCTGATCTGATATCCAAACCCGCATTTCTCAGGCTCAACATACTTGTGTTTCACAAGGTTTGATGGGTAAGGAATTACCCTATCACATTAAGCCTGATCTTGAACTGAAGGACAATGGATTGTATTATTTCATGGATCGTCTGTGGGTCCCAAGTCAAGACAATCTTCACACCTTGCTTATGGATGAAGCTCATAAATCTCGTTATTCTATTCATCCTGGTGCAGACAAAATGTATAAGGATCTTCGTACTCAGTAATGGTGGCCTGGTATGAAGAAAGACATTGCCTTATACGTTTCAAAATGCCTTACTTGTCTTAAGGTTAAGGCTGAACATCAACATCCTTTTGGTTTATTGGAGCAACCAGAGATTCCTATTTGGAAATGGGAAAACATTGCAATGGATCTTATTACCAAACTTCCACGCACAAAAAGAGGTCATGATGCCATTTGGGTAGTTGTTGATCGTCTTACAAAGTCAGCGCATTTCTTGCCAATTCGTGAGGATTTATCTGCCGACAAGCTTGGTAAAATCTATGTGGATGAAATTGTATCTCAACATGGTGTTCCTTTGAACATTATTTCTGATAGAGATGCTCGTTTCTCATCTTGTTTTTGGAGAACCATGCAATCTGCTATGGTAACCCAACTTAATTTGAGCACAGCTTATCATCCGCAATCAGATGGTCAATCTAAAAGAACAATCCAGACTTTGGAGGATATGCTTAGAGCTTGTGTGATCGATTTTGGTGGTAGTTGGGATTCATATCTTCCATTGATTGAATTCTCCTACAACAATAGTTATCACTCCAGCATCAACATGGCTCCTTTCGAGGCTCTCTATGGTCAAAAATTTCGTTCACCAGTCTGTTGGAATGAGATCAGTGAGGCTCAGCTTACTGGACCTGACCTCATTCTAGAGATAACAGATAAGGTTAAGAAAGTTCATGATAACCTTCAGACAACTAGAATCCGTCAAAAGAGTTACGTAGACCGACGATGCAAGCCCTTTGAATTTCAAGTCGGTGATCGCGTATTACTTAAGGTCTCACCTTGGAAAGGTGTGATCAGATTTGGAAAGACAGGAAAACTTGCACTAGATATGTTGGACCATTCAAGATCGTCGAAAGAATCGGTAAGGTAACCTACAGACTTGAGTTACCTCTTGAACTTGGAAACGTTCATCCAACCTTTCACGTATCCAATCTCAAGAAGTGTTTAGCTAATGAGAACCTCCAAATACCACTCGATGAGATTCGTGTTGATAACACAATGCATTTTTTGAAAAACCTGTGGAAATCATGGACCGTATAGTCAAGTGGCTTAAACACAAGTGCATTCCACTTGTCAAAGTTTGCTGGGAATCTAAACGTGGACCAGAGTTTACTTGGGAACGTGAAGATCAAATGAAGGCGAAATACCCACATCTATTCTCACGAGTTTCCTCTAAATAAATTTCGGGACGAAATTTCCACAAGTAGGGGAGACTGTGACACCGATGCTTGTAATCATTGTAAATAGTTCAGTTATCAATAAAACAATGTTATTTGACCCCAATTTTTGTTTAATTATGTTTGACATTTTTCATGTTTTGATTTTTATTCAATTTCAAACTCTATATCGCTTTCTGAAGAGTTATACGCAAACCGATGCGTAAACGTAATCAGTTTAACGTGACAAAACACTCCGGAACATCATTATATGCTTAACATACCTTAAATAACCTTTACATAACTTAGAAATAAGTTTTGAAGGCTTTGGTATAGTAAAATCAAGTTTATTCGCTTACAGGGACTAAATTCGACAAATTGCGAAAGTATGCTGAATCGTACTATAACGAACATTCTGGAACATGATCATAAGTTAAACATACCCTAAATATCCTTTATATAGCTTAGAAATAGGCTTTGAGGGGTTCGGTGTGCTAAAATAAACTTTATGCTCATTCAGGGACTAAAAGCATCAAAAAGTGCATAAGTTTGCATTTTTGCGCATAACTTACGTTCTGAATACATTCGGACATCCAAAAATTTATGTAATCATTAAGATATTCTATTTTAGTGATTGGTATGCTAAAACTTCATTCGTTTCGCAATTTGGATCGTTTTCACGTCTGTTACGACTTCCGTCATAATTAACCGAACAACGCAACCGTATGGCCAAACGAACCGACATCCGTGACATTTCTGAGCATATTTCATGTTCCCTATGCTTTAACATCCTTATGGAGCTTAAAAATGGGTTTGACGGGTGTTAAAAGTTCCAAAACACGACAATACGCACAAAGGGACCAAAACTGACATTTCGTGAAAGTTGCTGACCTGCAGGCTTCATACGGACCGTAAGCCCTATACCATACGGTCCGTAAGCCTTTTCCAGATATCAGAAACTGGTTTCCAGCTATTTCCAGCCTGTCCCAGCTGATTTCGTCACTTGCAAATGGTATTTTCAATACTATGGGCTCTTTTAGGGGCTCCCATTGGTTCTCTAAGTTGAAGTTATACACTTCATACCTGAGAATATTCGGATCAAACTTCCATTTCTTGGACCTTTTGTAAGTATTCTTTCGTTCTTTTACGCGTTTTAGCGTAAAAGTCAAACTTTGTTTGACTTTCTTCTTTGACCAGTTTATGGTCAACGCAAAGTTCGTTTGAACTTCATAACGTGAGCGTAATCACGATGGTTTTAGTCTCTTGTGACTATACCTACTGATTACCACGTTATCTAGGCTTAGTGACGAGTCATAGTTTCGGCCAAAATGCGTATTCTTGCGTATTTTGTAACCAAACTACTTTTAGGTATCAAGACCCTTTGTTTTGATACCAAACCTGTTTTCAAACTTCGTTAAACATGTTTTAACATGTTTAGCTCGTCACTTTAGGTTTAGTTCTTATGTAGGGTCGTAAGGTAAGCGGTCTAAACAACCGCTTATACTTTCGAACCCGACCCATTTGGTCGATCATTAGAATCCGA
This sequence comes from Helianthus tuberosus, assembly GCA_030545235.1. NCBI lineage: Eukaryota > Viridiplantae > Streptophyta > Magnoliopsida > Asterales > Asteraceae > Helianthus > Helianthus tuberosus. The sequence continues at coordinate 120,194,866 of CM060396.1, read as the reverse complement.
CCAAACACATTAGGTGACCATAGTTGTATAGGGAATAACCTTCCAAGGTTATACCTTATGGTCACTTCGTTTAGTTAGTTGTATGATAGGTAGTTTATATGCCTTAGGAAAATGATCAAAATGCCCTTTTTACGCCAAAATTCATTTTAAGCATATGTAATATAAATTTTTTACATCTTAACTGATTAGGCAACAATATTAGACATGTTAAGGCATATTTTACTTGTCATAGGACTAGTTAGGAGGTCCGAACGCGTTTTACGCGAACGACGTGTTAAAGTAGCATAAGCTATCTAAACGGGTCGTAATGGGTCATAAGCACTTAGGATAGGTTCCGTTTTAGAATGTAGGCTTTCTTAAACCATACTACATGAGTTCCCATACTCATTTGGTTTACGAAACCACATTTTATCTGATCCTCCGATTTAGGTCCGGTTTATTAACATAGATACCTATATTAGGTGCCGTTTGATTCCGTGATCTTTCTAGCATTGCTTGGTGGTTATCTAAAGACTATTGAGCAATCTCAAGTGAGTACATAGACCCCTCTTTTACTATTTTTCAAACGTTTTGGGGTGAAACACATGTGCCTACTTGTTACTTTCATGTTTTCCATGTTTTCATATCATATACTTGTTATGTTCATTAGTACATTTATAGTACATGATTTCATTATGTTTTTGCTATGTATGTCCATTTAGCGCATACTTAGTATATCGTTTTACATTACATTTTATGCTATGTATGTCCATTGTTACATACTTAGTACATTGTTTTACATCACATGTTATGTATGTCCATTGTTGCATACTTAGTACATTGTTTTACATCACATGCTATGTATGTCCATTTAGTGCATACTTAGTACATTGTTTTACATCAAATGCTATGTATGTCCATTGTTGCATACTTAGTACATTGTTTTACATCACATGCTATGTATGTTCATTTGTTGCATACTTAGTACATTTGTTTTACATCACATGCTTACATTTTTGGTATGACATTTAGTTTGTTTAAATGGGACAAAAATACATTCATTAACATTAGCTACGCTGTTCGTTAGTAGGTAGTGGTACCATAGGAATTGATAACTCCCGTTCCTGACATCCTAGGTATGTTTGGATGGAAGGAATGACCGAATTCGATACACATAACTCAGATAAACCTTTAATTTGTTAAGGGTTTATCGCCACAGTCTCAAGGCTTGAATGTATGCATTTTTACAATACCGCATAGATGTTTGTATCAGTATAGCATGCATTTCCACAAAACATAACTTTGATTTTTAAACTATGTTTTACTTCAATACCTTGTTTTTGTGCATTTTACCTATGGTTTAGGTGATACATTTCACTTACCATACATCACATTGGATTACACATTACATGATCTACATTTGACATAAGCATTTAACATTGGTTTACACATTACATGATTTACATTGACATAAACATTTTGACATGGTTTACACAATAACATTCGACAATTGGTTTAAACATGAACAATTTACATTGGTGGTTTGTTTAGGTAAGTGATTTGAGTAACGAGGCGTGTGTAATATGATACAAGCATGGTGGATACGCCGCTGGTACTTCCTATATATAAGTGCTTGTATGATACTTCATATCGTAGCGTTATTTATATTATTTCAATTTAGACATATAACATATTTTTCACAAGTCATTGTTTACAAACAGTTTATTTCATACAACTCATTTTACTTGGTTATTAAATTAACCATACATCTTTCTTTTATATAATCTGATTTCTTATCAAGTTTTCATATGATTTATAAAAGAAATCACTTAATAAGATTCATGACTAATTTTCATTAAACATTTCTTTAAACTTAAGTCATGAATCCTATTTTCACAAAACCTATGTATCTCACAGGCATTTTTATGCTGACGTACCTATTTTCACATGTGTTTTCAAGAGCTGGTGCATAGGTTTGAGCAGGATACACTAGGGTGGACTCGGGCCTTAGTGACACAAAATGAAGCTAGACTAGTTAAATCACGTTATGTACTCTTGTTTCTATTTGTTTAAAACAATGTAATCCTTTTTGTTTATAAATAAAACAGAACTTTAATTTCCATGGTTATGAAACAATAATTCTGTTACAACACTCCCCGACGTTTCCGCCGCGGTTGCATGTTATACGCGGTCGGGGTGTGACACAAACGTGGCCCAGAGTTTACTTGGGAATGTGAAGACCAAATTAAAGCGAAATATCCACATTTGTTTTCACAAGTTTCCTCTAGTTAAAAATTCGGGACGAAATTTCCTAAAGTAAGGGAGACTGTGACATTAGTGCTCTATAAACACTGTACTATGACAATTGTGCTATTTAGATTATGAACGATGTAAAAAAATATCAATTATCAATAAAAATATGTGTTTTGGTGTTAATATGTGTGTATTTGTGTTTGACGATTTTACAATTTGATTCTAGTTCGATTTCAAGCTTTAAATCGCTTTCTGGAAAGTTATACGCAAACTAATGTGTAAACATAATCAGTTTAACATGACAAACACTCTGGAACAGTGATATAGGCTTAACATACCTTAAATAACCTTTACATAACTTAGAAATAAGTTTTGGATGGTTTGGTGTGTCGAAAACAAGTTTATTCGATCGCAGGGACTATTTGTGTCAAACTGCGAAACTCTGCCGATTCGTATAGTAATGAACATTCCGGAACTTGATCATAAGCTAAACATACCCTAAATATCCTTTACATAACTTAGAAATAGGTTTTGAGGGGTTCGGTATGCGAAAATAAACTTATTTGATCAATAGGGACTAAAAGCGTCAAAAAGTGAATAAGTTTGCATTTTCGCGCATATCTTTCGTTCTGAACATAGCCGGACATCCAAAAAATTCGTAATCATTAAAATATTTTATTTTTGTGATTGGAATGCAAAAATACCATTCGTCGCGTAATTTGGATCGTTTTCGTGTCCGTTCGAGTTTTCGTCGTAATTAACCGAATAACGCAAACGTACGACCAAACAAACCGACATCCAAGATGTTTTCAAGCATATTTCATGTTCCCTATGCTTTAACTTCATTATGGAGCCTCGAAATGGGGTTAACGGGGGCTTAAACGAGTCAAAAATCAAGTTTTAAGCATGCAGGGACCTGTTCTGCCAATTTGGGAAAATTGAAACTGAGCACCCTCGCACCACCACCAAGTCCAGGGTTAACTGGCGCACCACGTGACAGGGACCAAAACTCAACAACTCTGTTTCAGCATCTGGCTTGATTTTCAGGGTTATTTATGCAAATTTCTCAATACTATGGTCTGGTTTTAGGCTCCAATTGTATTAAAACCATGTTCCACAAGTGTATGGCTAGCATTGAACTTTGATTCTTGCAAAAACACTTGGAATGATCTTGTTGATCCTAACTTCCTATAAATAGAAGGGGGTTCTTCACTTCATTCCTCACACTTGATTCTAAATCTGCTCTAAGTTGGAGTTTTATACTTCATACCTGAGCAATTTGAATCAAATCTTCCTTGCATGGACCTTTTGTAAGCTTCCTTCATGCTTTTTATGCTTTTCAAGCATGAAAGTCAAACAGTGTTTGACTTTCTGCTTTGACCATGAGTTGGTCAACACAAAGTTCGTTTGAACTTTGCAACGTGAGTGTAATCACGATGGTTATAGTCCCTTGTGACTATACCTACTGATTACCACGTCGATTAGTCGAAGTGACGAGTCAAAGTTTCGGTCAAAATACGTGTTTATGCGTATTTTGCAACGAAGCTATTTTCGGGTATCAAAACAATTTGCTTTGATATCAAACCTGTTTTCTAACTTAGTTAAACATGTTTTAACATGTTTAACTCGTCACTTTTAGTCTTGCTTGTTTAGGGTCGTAAGTCAAGCGGTCTTGACAACCGCTTAGACTTTTGAACCCGACCCGTTTGGTCGATCATTAGGATCCGACCAAGCATATATTGTCACCATAGTTGTATAGGGAATAACCTTCCAAGGTTATACCTTATGGTCACTTAGTTTAATTAGTTGTATGATAGGTAGTTTATATGCCTTAGGAAAATGACCAAAATGCCCTTTTCATGCATAATTTGTATTTAAGCATATGTAACCTAACTTTTGTCACTTAAACTGATTATGAAACATATTTAAACATGTTAGGGCATATAATACTTGTTATAGGACTAGTTAGGCGTCTCGAACGCGGTTTTGCGCGAACTACGCGTTAAAGTAGCATAAGCTACCTTAATGGGTCGCAACTGGTCGTAAGCACTTAGGATAGGTTCCAATTTAGAATGTAGGCTTTGTTAAACCATAACATATGAGTTCCAATACTCGTTTGGTTTACGAGACCTCATTCTACCCGATCTTCCAATTTAGGTGTCGATTTATTAACTAGCGATCCGATTACTAGGTGCTACTTGATTTCCTTGGTTTGCCTGAGCTTCGTTAAGTTCATTAGATCGAGGTTTGCACTTCAAGTGAGTACATAGTTCCCCTATTTTACTCTTTTCAATTGTTTTGGGGTGATTCATATGTGTTAAACGATTTCGATGCTTTCAACGATGATTTCAAAAACGAATACTATGGTTTATATTAAACAATAACGATTTCGATAATGTGAACGAACTTGTTGGACGTATTTACATAACAAATACATTCATTAGCTTTGGCTGAGCTGACCAGTATTAGGTTATGGTACCATAGGATCTGACAAATCCCGTTATCGGACTGCCACCATGGTTATGTGTGGGGGTAATGTGGGTAACGATTGAAGCTGTTGATTGTTAACTTACCCTTTGGTGGTTTGTTAATACGAGTTGAACGATGGAAGAGTTACGAAGTTTTGAATGTTATAAGCGAGACGACCAAAAGTAGTTTTCACAATTAAAACGATAACGATTTGAACAAGAACGATTTGAACAAGAACGATTTGAACAATTGAACGATTATGAACAATTGAACGATTTTGAACGATTGAACGATTGAAACTGTGACAACTGTAAAAAATCCAGGTATCCGTACAATTAATTAATCATGATTAGTGCTTAAAGACTACGCTGAATTCACAATTAACTGCCTCCTGATTACTGCATTATATTTACCTGTGCATCACTTATTGCATAATGTCATTTCTTTACTGCATGCAAACATATTGACAAAAAGAATGCATTAAGTACAGTTAGCACAGTGAGCGGATAAATCAGCAAAATGCTGACAGAACTCAGCACATAGACAGACAGTATTTTGAGACCCAGTATAAGCCAGAAACTAAGTACTACACTAGTATAGTGTGTAGGAAAGTAAGGATCCCAAAACTGCCTTTCTAAGTGATAGTTTAAGTGCCGGAAAGTGCCTAAAACTCACCCAAAGTGCTGAATTCAGCAAAATTCAGCATAAATCAGCATTTAAACAATCTAATTTCATGCAAAAATATGCTTAAATGGTCCTGAATGCTTTCCTAAGTGTCGGGAATTGAAAGTGTCACAAAAGGGTACATAAAGAACACTAAACTGTATAATTTAGCAGTTTAACGAACCAGTATCTAACCGAACAACCGGACACTACCCAAAACATCAAAATTACACTAGAAGCACAGTTTTAACATTACCAAGCTAGTTATGGTCCCCGAACATCATAACACCCCCTTAAATATCTAGTAACTAACATAACTAACTTATACTTGATTTTTAACCATTAAGTAACTAAACTTGTTAGCACCTAAGCTAGACCCCCCCCCCCCCACCTAGTGGACGGCCCCAACATGGGCCCCACTCTTGATTTTCTTTCAATTTTATATAAGATCTTGTTTATGCTTTTAGTAACATATAAACCAAGGGATTAAAAGATGGAATGGTTATAAGTATAACATAAGGGTTCACCATATCATTCTTACACACACTCAAACACACACATAAGCTCTCTCTCCCTCTCCTTGTTCACGGCCATGAGCCACCCCCACCATCACCATCACCTTCACTTAAAAACCTTCCATTCCAAGTGTATACAAGGGTGCTAGAAGCAAGACAAGGAAGCTTGGTGGCTTTGGATCTTGAAGGACCTCTCTTGTTTTCTTTTATCCTATTCATTTCTTCACTTGAATCATCCCTAGCCTTGTGCTAGTGGTAAGAACCTTGATCTATCTATTTTACTTCTATTTTAAGTGGTTAAATATGAATCATAATCAAAAACATCAAGAACACTAAAGATCATAAGAAGTGAACATGAACATAAGCATGTTTAACGAAGATATCTTGATGAATATGAGTTGTTATGATTGTTGATCATTGATTGTTTGTAGAAATGATGTTGATCATCATATGATCTTGCTAGATCATGATTAAAAACATAATCTAGCAAGATGAGAGGATGAACTTGATGAAAGTGAATGGATCGTCCTTATGAAGATCATGAACTTGAAAGAATAAAGTTGTTTTCTTGAAAAACCATGATTAAAGTAAGTTGTTGATCATGTAGATCTAAATATTTATGAATGATTTCTAAATAAACCAAGTTAAAAATGTAAGTCTTACTAGATCTTGGTTCTTGCATAAACAAACATCATTTTTGGTGGTTAAACAAGTGTAGAAACACTTGTGAAGCAAGAAAAATGCATAAAGAAGTATTTTTAGAAAATATGTTTTGAAGTTGTAAACATCTAACTCCTTTAAAAATGAAGTTTTTAAAGAAGTAAACACATTTTAAAGGGTAACAAGACTTACTAAGAATACTAGTAAGTTACTACAATTTTTTACAAATATTCAAGTTCATGAAGTAGTAGAATATGCATGATTTTGGCAAGATTGGTAAGTAAAGGTTGTTTGATGATTATTGTAAATTGATTATGATGATTTTTACAAAAGAAAATGATATGCTTGAAAGCATGGAAACCTCCATTTTTAGGGGAAACTATGGCAAAATTTTCTAAAAATATAAACACTTAGAAAAATATTTTTTAAACAAATATTTACAAGTGTATTTTAAACCATAAATTGTTACATAAACGTTGCCATAAATTTTGGTAACAAAAATACAAATATTGGAGGTTGGTTTTTATAAATAAAAGTGACTACATATGTATCTAGAAAGTATATAATTAGAAGACACATATGTGTGATTATTTGTATACTTTGTGTATTAGTTATATTATTTTAGGACTTGAAATATTATAACTCACAAAATACCAAGAAATTACCATCCAAAATATTACCAAAATTCCAAGGAATAAATATATAAGCTTATACAAAATATTGAAGAAACCGAACTATGAAATATAGGACTTACAAAATATTCCGGAAAACTTATTCACAAAGAATATTTTGGTAAATAATATTTTGGACACCAAGGAAGTAAAAATATGATTTTTATATACTACAAGGACATATCGTATTTTTGACAAGAGAAAAATATATTATTTTTGGCAAGTATGAAATATATATTTTTCTTGAGATTTTTGGAAAATATATTATTTATTAGAAATATATTATTTTCTTAAACAAACATGAAATACAATATTTTTGGGAAAGATATACACTTTCTTAAATAAATACGAAGTATGTCATTTTTGGAAATATATATTGGATCTTTATTAAAGATAATATTCCGGAAAAACTAATATGAAATTTAGTATAAGGATACTTAACGAATACAATGAAAATACGTATTCTTGTACGTATAAACACACACCGGAATACGACCCCAAAACATGGCAAAAATATACAAGTATAAGATAGCCCCATCCTTGGGAAGGAAATACAAGTATACATACTTGGGAAGTATTATTACAATAATATTGGTTAACAATTATTCCAAAATTTATAAATATAATTTAAGTTAAAATATTAATTATTTTAACAAATAATTGTATGACTTGGAATAATATCGAAGACACAAAAGAAACGTAACTCAAGAACATTAATACTAAGTCAAAGCATGGCCCGTTCGTCTAATAGACATTAGTACGTTGTAGGTAGTCGTGTTCACCGAAAAAGCTAGAGTTACGATTGCTGAAGACGCAAGACTGTGAGTTCATGTCCCCCTTTTCTTTTAACTGTTTTCGTTTTACAACGTCGGGGGTGAAGTACATGTTACAAATGATTACGGTTACAAATGATTTACAAATGAAATGAACTGCTAGATCATGTGAAAGGGTAGGCATTAGCTTGAGACCATTAATCCTTTAGAAAGACCGAGGGGCATGAGTGATAGATCTATTTGGGTGTTGCGAGCCCCACCCATGAGTCCACGAGTTGGCTCATGTGGTGACTATGTCGTTCCAGCCGGGAGGCCCGGTGCGAAATACGCAAAGGGTTGAGCCTTCCTACATTGGTTCACACTTGTTAATGTATTAGCTACACATTAATTGATCTGTTCATTTTCACATTCATATTTTCAATAATGTCAAAGGTTATTCATACTCACAAACAAACACATGAACTCGCTCAACTTTTGTTGATGTTTTCAAACCACATGCATTTCAGGGAATTAAAGGTGGATCTAGTGGGCGTTCGAAAGTTTCAAATGTTGTAAGAATAAAAGATGTCATCCATGGTCTTGAGATTTGGTTTGGGTGTCCTATCCTGGACAAGACACCACTCCCAAATCTTGGTTTTTATATAGAGTCTTTTGATGAGTCCTTGTGAACTCTTAAACAATTTGCATGGGTTGTAAAATTTGAATTTGGAGTCTTGATTAAACAATAATGTTTGTGATGTTTTCGAATCTATTTAATGGATGACGATCTATGGTTTTATCATATAGATGTTGTTATGATTGAATGCGATGGTATTAAGAAAGTCACACCATAATCACGCTTTCGCAAAAGTCAGGGTGTGACAGCTTGGTATCAGAGCTTCGATTGTAGCGAACTAGGATTCCTTCTCGAGTCTAGACTACAATCATTAGGGCTCTCACGAAATATTTTTACAACATGTTTTCATTGCATACACGAAACGCCCAGATCCAGGAAACAAACATTTTTACAAATAAAATACAAGAAACATTTTCAAAGTTTATGGTTATGGTTCAGTCTGGGAGACTGGGTGGTTCAGTCTGGGAGACTAGGTGGTTCAGTCTGAGAGACTGGGTGGTTCAGTCTGAGAGACTGGTTAGTTTAGTCTAAGGGACCGGTTGGTTTAGTCTAGGAGACTAGCTGGTCTAGTCTGGGAGACTAGGAAGGATAGGAAGGATACATGATTACATGATTACACTGATTTGACTGCATGCTAAATGATAGATGTTAATATATGTGCATATGTTGTGATTGTCTTGTTACAGACACTATGTCTTCGTCTGAGAGTGGACTGTCTGACACTGTCGACCCCATGGCTATTGTTTCTGACGATGAGATTATCCCTGAGCCAGAGATCTTTACCTCTGATACCGAGAGTGACCCGGAGATGATGTCCGATGACGACGACGATTTTCAGCCATTTGCGCTGCCCGACTTTGGCGATGACTTACCACATTCTGATGGTATCCCCGACGAGGATCCCTTTCTTATTCCTATTCCTGTCCAGGGCTAACTTATCCTCGGACATCCCGATGGTGAGCATGTCATGGCACCGATCCTCGCCCCTTTTCCTCTTGTGGCTTTTCCTTTCGAGGATTTGCCTTTTGATGACTTGTTTGATGATGATGTCGATCTTTTTGTTGATGGTCCCCCTGATGATGCCCAGGGTGATGGAGTTGTAGCTGAAGATGCCATTGTTGTTCCACTCGCTGAGATTCCTATTATTGAGGTTTCCTCTGATCACTCTGTTGCAGATTCCTTTGAGTCTGTGTCATCTTCCGCCTTACAGGCAGTTGGTCTGCGACGTTATGCCACTAATACTGATGACGATACAACCATGTCAGCTGCACTGATTCCTCCACATGACATTGAGCCGGGACTTGAGCTTGATTTTATCCCTATCGATCAGAGTATTGACGCACCCGTTGATCCTGAGCTGGAACCTGCTCCTGAGCCTTTGCCTGATTTTGATCCTATCCCATTTGGCGTACCTGACATTGCACCACTTATACCAGATCCGGTACCTGCACCCGCTGACCCTCCTGTTATTGAGCCCGTTACTCCCCCACATGCACATGTACCTATTGATGTTGCTCCTTTTCATCCGGTTGAGTCAGATGTACACCGTGCCGACTTACCTATCACTTTCTTGCAGGACATACCCGCACCTCGTCCAGGGGAAGGCCCTTCTAGCCAGCAGCCTGGCCATGACCCTCATGTCTCAGCAGCTTTTCCTCACATACCTCAGTATACACCTACTGCTCATTTTACTTCTTCACCACTAGATGAGCCATTTAGATGGTTCCCACCCTATACCATGCCGATTTCTAATCCCTACCGTCCCTCACACTTTACTGGCTAAACACGGGATGAGTTACTCCTGTCATTACAGCTTCAGTATGAGATCATGAGTCACAGAGTTTTGGAGCTTGAGATGATTCCACGTCCCCCACCTTGTTCATATCCGTCACCTTTTGCGACTCCACCTGCTCCTCTTTTGCCTTATCCAGATTTTGATGTTCGATTTCTCACCATGGAGCAGCAGATCAGTTATCTGTTGCGGCACGTTTATGATCTTGAGGAGGAGCTCGCGCATGTGCGCAGCTTGCTTTTCTTTCCTCCACCTCCTCCTCCACCACCATCAGCATAGCCGGTTTTTGGTTTTATGTAGGTAGCTTGCTTTTGATGAGAGCACTGCTATTGAGCCTAGCTTGCGAATCCTTTTGGAGACCACTTTTGATTGTGTGACTTATGGTAGATTGATAGACATTTTAGGAAAGGGTAGCGTGACCCTGTGTTCCCTTTTAATACGATACATTTGTAGAACATGTAACTGTATTTGTGGTCGATGATTAATGAAAACTCAATCGTAATGTTCTCATTATATACGTTGTTGAAATGCATGTTGTGTTGTGTTGTGATTGAGATGTTATATGCTTACTTACTTGATAAATGCTTACTTACTTGATAAATGCTTACTTACTTGATAAATGCTATTACAAATACATACTATATACTTATCATACTACTTAATACCTGACCAATACCATCTTCTTTATCGAAGATGCCTCCTCGAAGAAACAATCAGTTGCCCACAACAGAGGCAGAATGGCAAGAACGGATTTTACAAGCAATCGCACAACATGAGGCCTTGCGCTCTGAGCACAACGGAGGTACCTCAGGAAATAACCTACCTCACGGTAATGTTTAAGTCACTTAAGACACATTACGTTACGTTTGGACATTCCATGTGCGTTTGCTAACGTTTTCTGTGAATGATGTTGCTTGTACAGGCTATACTTACAAGCAGTTTCTTGACTGTAAGCCTCTGAACTTTGACGGCACTGGAGGTGTTGTAGCTTTCATTAGATGGGCTGAGAAAACTGATTTTGTGCTACGGATGAGCAAGTGTGCGCCTGAGCACCAGGTCACCTACATTTCTGGACTTTTCCTAGACGGAGCTCTATCGTGGTGGAACCTACAAGTTCAAACCCTAGGTGAGGCTGCAGCGTATGGTTTGACTTGGGAAGAGATGAAAGAACTGATGCGCAAGAAGTATTGTTCAAGGGCTGAGATTCAGAAGTTGGAAACCGAGTTTTGGAACCTTAAGATGGATGGACCTAAGATTGCTGAATACGTGCAAAGATTTTATGACTTATCTCGCGTTGTCCCTTACATGGTAGAACCAGAGTTCAAGCGAATTGAGCATTTCATTTGGGGATTGGCACCCCAAATCATGAGCATGGTGATGACATCGAAGCCTCCAATGATCACTGAGGCCATTGATTTGAGCGTGGCATTGACTGAAGAAGCGATTAGGCTGAACAAGTTCTCAATCTCTGATGGAAAGAAGAAGGAGACTCACGTCGAGTCATCAGGAGAGAACAAGAGGAAGTTCTCCAACTTCAAGAAGAGTACTCAAGGAGACAACAGTGGTACTAACAAGAAAAGAGATGCTAACCCACCAGCCGAGGTCAGGACTGGTGCTGCAAGTTCTGAGAGCAAGGGGAAAGGTTACATGGGCACCCTGCCCAAGTGTGATATTTGTCAACATCATCACACGGGGCGATGTAGGTATGGGAAATGTGAGAACTGTTGCAAGGTAGGGCATGCCAGGGAGGCATGCTGGTATGGTGCTGGACGAAGAAATGGAGGATCTGGTGGGAATGGTAATGGAAACCGTGGTAGGAACGGTAATGGGAATCAGACTGGGAACCGCAATCAAGGAGGAAATGGAAATTTCGCTGGCAATGGAAATGGTGGTGGTTCTAGAAATCAAGCTGGGAATGGAAACCGTGGAGCGACCAACAACCAGGGTGGAAATGGAAACGGAAATGGCCGAGGCCAAGGTTGCTTTGGATGTGGAGACATCGGGCATTTCAAGCGAGATTGCCCAAAGAACAACCAAGGCAGAGTCTTCAACATTGGAGCTAGGGAAGCTCGTCAAGATCTGAACGTAGTCACTGGTACGTTCCCTATCAACCAACATTTTGCATCTGTGTTATTTGATACCGGTGCCGATTATAGCTTCGTATCCCTAGAATTTAAGAATATACTTGGGTTAGTTTCCAGTAAGCTAGATATTTCGTACCCGATAGAGCTAGCCAATGGAAAGCTAGTAGAAGCAAATGAAGTCATTAGAGGTCATGTGATAGAACTCAGAGAGCGTGAGTTTACACTTGACCTTCTGCCAGTCGAATTGGGAAGCTTTGACGTAGTAGTTGGAATGGATTGGTTATCGAGTAACCGAGCTGAGATCATATGTCATGAGAAGATAATCCGTATCATGTTGGCGAATGGCGAGACGATTGTAGTACACGGGGAGAAGCATGATACTCCACTAAGGATTATCAGCTGTTTGAAGGCCCGAAAGTCCATCCAGAAGGGGTGTGTTTCCTTTTTGGCTCACGTTATTGATAAGGAAGCCGTCGAACCGAAATTGGAAGATATCCCAGTGGTAAGGGAGTATCCTGAAGTCTTCCTCGAAGACTTTCCAGGATTTCCGCCGCAACGACAAGTCGAATTCCATATCGACTTGGTTCTAGGCGCCGCACCTATAGCCAAGGCACCTTATCGACTTGCACCCTCAGAAATGCAAGAGTTGTCGACGCCGCTTCAGGAGCTTTTGGACAAGGGATTCGTTAGACCAAGCTTCTCGCCTTGGGGAGCTCCAGTTTTGTTTGTTAAGAAGAAGGACGGTAGTTTCGGTATGTGCATTGACTACCGAGACCTGAACAAGTTAACCATCAAGAATCGGTATCCTTTGTCGAGGATTGATGATCTCTTCGATCAACTACAAGGTTCGAGTTACTACTCCAAGATCGTTATGGATATTATGAGTTTCTGGTGATGCCATTTGGTCTAACAAACGCGCTAGCAGTGTTTATGGATTTAATGAACCGTGTATGCAAGCCGTATCTCGATAAATTCGTGTTTGTATTTATCGATGATATTCTGATCTATTCGCAGACAAAGTAAGAGCATGAGCAACACCTCAAAGCCATTCTAGAGCTGCTCAAGAAGGGGAAACTATACGCAAAGTTCTCGAAGTGCGAGTTCTGGTTGCGTGAGGTACAATTCCTTGGACATGTAGTGAATGAGGATGGAATCCATGTGGATCCCACCAAGATCGAGGTGATAAAGAATTGGGAAACTCCTAAGACACCAACCGAGATCCGACAGTTCTTGGGTTTGGCAGGGTATTATCGCAGATTCATTGAGGATTTTTCTAAAATCGCTCAACCGCTAACCTCCCTTACTCAAAAGGATAAGAAGTACGAATGGGGAGATAAGCAAGAAGAAGCTTTTCAGTTGCTCAAGAACAAGCTTTGCGATGCACCTATTTTATCCCTACCCGAAGGCACTGATGACTTCATGGTACATTGTGATGCCTCGCGTCAGGGATTGGGCTGCGTGCTGATGCAGCAACAGAAGGTTATCGCTTATGCTTCGCGCCAGTTGAAAGTTCATGAGAAGAACTACACCACACATGATTTGGAATTAGGCGCAGTGGTGTTTGCATTGAAGATTTGGCGACATTATCTGTATGGTACGCGCTGTACGATCTTTACAGATCACAAGAGCTTACATCACATATTCGACCAGAAGGAGCTTAATATGCGACAGCGCCGATGGGTGGAGCTGTTAAATGATTATGATTTCGAAATCAAATATCACCCAGGAAAGGCGAATGTGGTGGCAGACGCCTTGAGTCGAAAAGAGAGGATTAAGCCCATAAGGGTTAGGGCTTTGGAGATGATCATTCAAACAGACCTCTCGTTACGTATCCGAGCTGCACAGAGAGAAGCTCTTAAGAAAGAGAATCTTAAGGATGAATATCTCCGTGGGATGGAGAAGAAGTTGGTACCCAATGAGGAAGGAACTTTATGTTTCATGAAGCGAATTTGGGTTCCCCTCTTTGGTGCTCTTAGAGATGTGGTTTTCGATGAAGCTCACAAATCGAGGTACTCGATCCACCCAGGATCGGATAAGATGTACCAAGATTTGAAGGATTACTACTGGTGGCCAAGATTGAAAGGTGATGTTGCTACTTACGTCGAAAAGTGTTTAACATGTGCCAAAGTAAAGGCCGAGTATCAGAAGCCTTCAGGTCTTCTGCAGCAACCTGAGATACCCATGTGGAAGTGGGAGCAGATCCCAATGGATTTTATAACCAAGTTGCCAAAGACACCCAGAGGTCATGATACGATTTGGGTAATCATAGACCATCTGACAAAATCTGCACACTTTTTACCGATCAGGCAGAAGGATAACACAGGTAAGCTAGATGAGCTATACCTAAGGGAGATAGTCGCACGTCATGGAGTGCCTATCTCAATTATATCTGATAGAGATGGAAGATTTGTGTCAAGGATTTGGCAATCTTTCCAAGAAGCGTTTGGTTCACAGCTGAATTTGAGCACCGCATTTCACCCACAGACGGACTGCCAAAGTGAGAGAACGATTCAGACGCTTGAAGATATGTTATAAGCTTGTGTAATGGACTTGGGTGGCAGTTGGGACACTCACCTGCCTTTGGTTGAGTTCTCCTATAATAACAACTACCATACAAGCATTCAAGCTGCCAGTTTGAAGCTCTCTATGGATGAAAGTGTCAATCACCGTTTTGTTGGGCAGATGCAGGCGATAGACAGCTGGTTGGTCCTGAATTGGTTCAAGAAATGACAGATAAGATAATGCAGATTCGAGAGCGCATTAAGGCAGCTCGTGATCGACAAAAGAGCTATGCTGACCAAAGAAGGAAACCTTTGGAATTTGAAGTGGGAGATATGGTTTTGTTGAAAGTCTCACCTTGGAAAGGTGTGGCACGCTTTGGGAAGCGTGGTAAGTTAAACCCACGGTTCATTGGACCGTTTAAAATCCTGGAGAGGATTGGTCCTGTAGCATATAAGTTGGAACTACCGGCATAACTTAATGGTGTTCATGATACATTCCATGTGTCTAACCTGAAGAAGAGTCCAACACAGGAAACGGTGGTTATACCTGCTGACGAAGTTCACATTGACGACACACTCCACTTTACCGAAGAACCTGTTGAGGTTACCGACTAGAAAGTTAACAAAACTCGGAGGAGTAGTGTTAAACTGGTCAAGGTTAGATGGAACGCGCGTCACGGCCCAGAGTTTACTTGGGAGCGTGAAGACCGCATGAAAGCAAAGTACCCACATTTATTCCCTAACACCACTGCAACTAGTAGTAGAGCTTAAAATTTCGGAACGAAATTTTCTTAACAGGGGGAGAACGTGACAACTGTCAAAAATCCAGGTATCCATACAATTAATTAATCATGATTAGTGCTTAATGACTGCGCTGAATTCACAATTAACTGTCTCCTGATTACTGCATTATATTTACCTGTGCATCACTTATTGCATAATGTCATTTCATTACTGCATGCAAACATATTGACAAAAAGAACGCATTAAGTACAGTTAGCACAGTGAGCGGATAAATCAGCAAAATGCTGACAGAACTCAGCACATAGACAGACAGTATTTTGAGACCCAGTATAAGCCAGAAACTAAGTACTACACTAGTATAGTGTGTAGGAAAGTAAGGATCCCAAAACTGCCTTTCTAAGTGATAGTTTAAGTGTCGGAAAGTGCCTAAAACTCACCCAAAGTGCTGAATTCAGCAAAATTCAGCATAAATCAGCATTTAAACAATCTAATTTCATGCAAAAATATGCTTAAATGGTCCTGAATGCTTTCCTAATTGTCGGGAATTGAAAGTGTCACAAAAGGGTACATAAAGAACACTAAACTGTATAATTTAGCACTTTAACGAACCAGTATCTAACCGAACAACCGGACACTACCCGAAACATCAAAATTACACTAGAAGCACTGTTTTAACATTACCAAGCTAGTTATGGTCCCCGAACATCATAACACCCCCTTAAATATCTAGTAACTAACATAACTAACTTATACTTGATTTTTAACCATTAAGTAACTAAACTTGTTAGCACCTAAGCTAGACCCCCCCCCCCACCTAGTGGACGGCCCCAACATAGGCCCCACTCTTGATTTTCTTTCAATTTTATATAAGATCTTGTTTATGCTTTTAGTAACATATAAACCAAGGGATTAAAAGATGGAATGGTTATAAGTATAACAAAAGGGTTCACCATATCATTCTTACACACACACATAAGCACTCTCTCCCTCTCGTTGTTCACGGCCGTGAGCCACCCCCACCATCACCATCACCTTCACTTCAAAACCTTACATTCCAAGTGCATACAAGAGTGCTAGAAGCAAGACAAGGAAGCTTGGTGGCTTTGGATCTTGAAGGACCTCTCTTGTTTTCTTTTATCCTATTCATTTCTTCACTTGAATCATCCCTAGCCTTATGCTAGTGGTAAGAACCTTGATCTATCTATTTTACTTCTATTTTAAGTGGTTAAAGATGAATCATAATAAAAAAACATCAAGAACAATAAAGATCATAAAAAGTGAACATGAACATAAGCTTGTTTAATGAAGATATCTTGATGAATATGAGTTGTTATGATTGTTGATCATTGATTGTTTGTAGAAATGATGTTGATCATCATATGATCTTGCTAGATCATGATTAAAAACATAATCTAGCAAGATGAGAGGATGAACTTGATGAAAGTGAATGGATCATCCTTATGAAGATCATGAACTTGAAAAAATAAAGTTGTTTTCTTGAAAAACCATGATTAAAGTAAGTTGTTGATCATATAGATCTAAATATTTATGAATGATTTCTAAAGAAACCAAGTTAAAAATGTAAGTCTTACTAGATCTTGGTTCTTGCATAAACAAACATCATTTTTGGTGGTTAAACAAGTGTAGAAACACTTGTGAAGCAAGAAAAATGCATAAAGAAGTATTTTTAGAAAATATGTTTTAAAGTTGTAAACATCTAACTCCTTTAAAAATGAATTTTTTAAATAAGTAAACACATTTTAAAGGGTAACAAGACTTACTAAGAATACTAGTAAGTTACTACAAATTTTTACAAATATTCAAGTTCATGAAGTAGTAGAATATGCATGATTTTGGCAAGATTGGTAAGTAAAGGTTGTTTGATGATGATTGTAAATTGATTGTGATGATTTTTACAAAAAAAAATGATATGCTTGAAAGCATGGAAACCTCCATTTTTAGGGGAAACTATGGCAAAATTTTCTAAAAATATAAACACTTAGAAATTATTTTTTAAACAAATATTTACAAGTGTATTTTAAACCATAAATTGTTACATAAACTTTGCATAAATTTAGATACTAAAATACAAATATTGGAGGTTGGTTTTTATAAATAAAAGTGACTAAATATGTATCTAGAAAGTATATAATTAGAAGACACATATGTGTGATTATTTGTATACTTTGTGTATTAGTTATATTATTTTAGGACTTGAAATATTATAACTCACAAAATACCAAGAAATTACCATCCAAAATATTACCAAAATTCCAAGGAATAAATATATAAGCTTATACAAAATATTGAAGAAACCGAACTATAAAATATAGGACTTACAAAATATTCCGGAGAACTTATTCACAAAGAATATTTTGGTAAATAATATTTTGGACACCAAGGAAGTAAAAATATGATTTTTATATACTTTTTTTTTTGAATGGCTAAACTTGTATGTCATGGGGATTGAACCCATGACCTCCACCTATTCTACACCTTATCTAACTCACCAACACCATATATCGTATTTTTGACAAGAGAAAAAAAATATTATTTTTGGCAAGTATGAAATATATATTTTCTTGAGATTTTTGGAAAATATATTATTTATAAGAAATATATTATTTTCATAAACAAAAGTGAAATACAATATTTTTGAGAAAGATATACACTTTCTTAAATAAATACAAAGTATGTCATTTTTGGAAATATATATTGGATCTTTATTAAATATAATATTCCGGAAAAACTAATATGAAATTTAGTATAAGGATACTTAACGAATAC
Source organism: Helianthus tuberosus (assembly GCA_030545235.1). Taxonomy (NCBI): domain Eukaryota; kingdom Viridiplantae; phylum Streptophyta; class Magnoliopsida; order Asterales; family Asteraceae; genus Helianthus; species Helianthus tuberosus. Next base: position 120,176,359 of record CM060396.1, on the reverse strand, counting down.
AATGAAAATACGTATTCTCATACGTATAAACACACACCGGAATATGACCCCAAAAATGGCAAAAATATACATGTATAAGACACCCCCATCCTTGGGAAGGAAATACAAGTATACATACTTGGGAAGTATTATTACAATAATATTGGTTAACAATTATTCCAAAATTTATAAATATAATTTAAGTTAAAATATTAATTATTTTAACAAATAATTATGTGACTTGGAATAATATCGAAGACACAAAAGAAACGTAACTCAAGAACATTAATTCTAAGTCAAGGCACGGCCCGTTCGTCTAATAGACATTAGTACGTTGTAGGTAGTCGTGTTCATCGAAGAAGCTAGAGTTACGATTGCTGAAGACTCAAGACTGTGAGTTCATGTCCCCCTTTTTTTAACTGTTTTTGTTTTACAACGTCGGGGGTGAAGTACATGTTACAAATGATTACGATTACAAATGATTTACAAATGAAATGAACTGCTAGATCATGTGAAATGGTAGGCGTTAGTTTGAGACCATTAATCCTTTAGAAGGACCGAGGGGCATGAGTGATAGATCTATTTGGGTGTTGCGAGCCCCACCCATGAGTCCGTGAGTTGGCTCATGTGGTGACTATGTCGTTCCAGCCGGGAGGCCCGGTGCGAAATACGCAAAGGGTTGAGCCTTCCTACACCGGTTCACACTTGTTAATGTATTAGCTATACATTAATTGATCTGTTCATTTTCACGTTCATATTTTCAATAATGTCAAAGGTTATTCATACTCACAAACAAACACATGAACTCGCTCAAATTTGTTGATGTTTTCAAACCACATGTATTTCAGGGAATTAAAGGTGGATCTGGCAGGCGTTCAAAAGTTTCAAGTGTTGTAAGAATAAAAGATGTCATCCATGGTCTTGAGATTTGGTTTGGGTGTCCTATCCTGGACAAGACACCACTCCCAAATCTTGGTTTTTATTTAGAGTCTTTTGATGAGTCCTTGTGAACTCTTAAACAATTTGCATGGGTTGTAAAATTTGAATTTGAATTTGGAGTCTTGATTAAACAATGATGTTTGTGATGTTTTCGAATCTATTTAATGGATGACGATCTATGGTTTTATCATATAGATGTTGTTATGATTGAATGCGATGGTATTAAGAAAGTCACACCAAAATCACGCTTCCGCAAAAGTCAGGGTGTGACAAAAATGAATGAACGATTTAAACGATTAGAATGATTTGAACAAGTTAAATGAATTGAACGAACTATTGGTTTTTGGTTAGTGTTTAGATAACGGGACGGGTGTAATGTGATAAAAGCATGGTAGATACGCCGCTGGTACTTCTTATATATAAGTGTTTTTATCATATTATATTCCGTGGCGTTATTTAGTTCACTTGGATGAATGATTTTAAACGATGTCACACAAACGATGTTTACGAAACGATATAAACCATACGAATTTTATTACGAGAACGATTTACAATTTGGTATACATAAACAATTGTTTTGGGTTAAGATTCATGGCATCGAGGTTTTATAAACTATAACCGACTTGTTTTGAGTTGGCTATTCATTTTACAATACAAACATTTTACAAAAAAGGTTTTCTAATATCGATTAACGAAGTTGTATGAGTTATTTCAACATGTAAACGAGCCATGAATCTGACACTCTCACAAAACCTATGTGCTCACCGGCATTTCTTTGCTGACTTTATTTTTACATATGTTTCAGGTGGTGTTGAATGATGTTGATTGCGAATAGGATGCATGCTCACTTAGGACTGGACGAGGCCTTAGTGACTTAATAACGATGACAGTTGAGATGTGAACTTGTTTTTTTTTTTTGTTCAAAGAAAATGTTTAATGTTAATATTTTAATAAAATGAAACTTTTGAATCCATGGTTGTGAAACAATAATTCTGTCGCTCCACTCCCCGACGTTTCCGCCGTGGTTTCGTTGTTTTACGCGGTCGGGGTGTGACATGTACGATGTAGAACAATATCAAATATCAATGAAACAATGTGTTTTGGTCACAATATTTTTGTTTTTTGTGTTTAACGATTTTACGTTTTGATTCTAGTTAGATTTCAAGCTTTTAATCGCTTTCTGGAAAGTTATACACAAACTGTTACATAAACATAATCAGTTTAACACAACAAACACTCTGGAATAGTGACATAAGCTTAACATACCTTAAATAACCTTTACATAACTTAGAAATAGGTTTTGAAGGGTTTGGTGTGTCGAAAACAAGTTTATTCGATCACAGGGACTATTTGCGACAAACTGCAAAATTCTTCCGATTCATATAGCAACGTACACTGCGGAACATGATCATAAGTGAACATACCCTAAATATCCTTTACATAGCTTAGAAATAAGCTTTGAAGGGGTTTGGTATGCGAAAATGCGCTTATTTGATCAATAGGGACTAAAAGCGTCAAAAAGTGAATAAGTTTGCATTTACGCGCATATCTTATGTTCTGACCATATCCGGAACATCCAAAAATTTTTGTAATCATTTTAATATTTTATTTTAGTGATGGGAATTCAAAAATACCATTCGTCGCGTAATTTGGATCGTTTTCGCGTTCGTTCGAAAGTTCGTCGTAATTAATTGAATAACATGACCGTACGACAAAAGGAACCGACATCCGAGATGTTTTCAAGCATATTTCAAGTCCCCTATGCTTTAACATCCTTGTATAGCCTTGAAATGGGGTTAATGGGGGTTAAATGCATCAAAAATCAAGTTTTAAGCATGCAGGGGCCTGTTCTGCCAAAAATGAAACTGTTAGTGCACTAGGTCGCGGGGCGCGAAAGCCTAGGCTAACTCTTTCGCGGGGCGCGACAGCTGTATATGGGTAGATTCATTGTATTGTTCAAATCAGCTACTGAACCTGTTTTTAACCATAGTTTTTGCATACCATGAACTGGTTTATGTGTTCCCCAAGTTTCCAAATCAGTGTGTAACATTTGTAGGGTCAAGATCATGCTTTGATCCATTCAAAAACACATGGCATTGATCAAAATGCTCAGTGTGGAACGACATAGTTACCACATGCAGCCAACTCGCGGACCCATGGGTGGGGCTCGCAACACCCAAATAGATCTATCACTCATGCCCCTCGGTCTTTATAAAAGGATTAATGGTCTTAAGTTAGCTCCTACCCATTCACATGATCTAACAATTCATTCCTTAGCTAACCATACCATTTGTAACCATCAAAATATTAGTAACATTTATTTCACCCCCGAAGTTATAAAACTGAAAACAGTTAAAAGAAAAGGGGGACATGAACTCACAATTTTGCGTCCTGCTGTCTCGTGTACTCAAGGGTCCTTCTATGAGGCGTACAACTACCTACACACGTGCCATGTTTTATTAGACGTTTAGGTCGTGTAACGACTCTTAGTCTTAGTTATTATGTCTCATTTTGGAATTGGTATTCTTTGATTTACATTGTATAATTCAAAAGTGTAAAATTATTAGTTAAAATAATAATATTTTAACTTAAATTATATTTATAAATTATTTGGAATATTTGTTAAAATAATGTATTTTAACTTGGTATATTATGTATTTTCCCAAGTATGGGTGTACTTGTACTTGTGTATTTTCTTACTTGTGTATTTTGCCAAGTATTGGTGGTGTATTCCGATGTGCATTCATTAAGTCTTTTATACTTAATTTTGTATTTAATTTTCCGGAATATTATTTTTAGACAACTAAAAATCACCAATTTGTATTCTTAAAATATTTGTATTTTAAGAAAGTTTTTATAGAAAATTATCTATAAACTTTACTTGGCCATAATAAATATACTTTTATATAAACCTCAAAAATATTATATATTTTTAAGATTAGCTTTAGAAAATATATATTTCTGATTTTTACCCAAGAATAATATATCCTTAACTTGTTTAAGAAAATATATATTTTTCTCCTTTCAAAATAATATATCTTCAAATTGTTTAAGGAAATATATATTTCTCTCCACTCAAAAATAATATATTTTCTATTTGACAAAATATGATATATATATTTGTCGAGTTACGGACTTATTTCCGGAATTTATATATATTTGTAATCCATAGTCCTTGTCCGGTTTGTCCAATATTCGGGCATAAATTATATATTTGTTTTCTTGGAATTATGGTAATATGTTGTATTATAATTCTTGGTATTTTGGTGAGTTATATTATTTTCAAGTCCTAAATATATACAAGTAGCACACAAATTGTGACTTCTAAATATATTTTCCTAATACACATAATATACAAGTAGCACCCAAATTGTGACTTCTAAATATATTTTCCTAAATATAAACTTAGTCACTTTTATTTATCAAAAATCAACCTCCAATACTTGTGATTTTTGTAACAAAAATTAAGGCAAGTTTTTAGTTGAAAACCATGATCAAAATTTATTTATAAACACTTGCTTAAAAATATTTTTCTAAGTGTTTAAATTCTAGAAAAATTTTGCCATAGTTTCCTCTTAAAAATAGAGGTTTCCATACTTTAAAAAGCATATCATTTTCTTTTAAAATCATCATCAATCAACAACAATTCAATCAACACTTACCATGAGCCAAAATCATGCAATTTACACTACATTATGAACTTGAAATTTTGTAAAAATTTGTAGTAACTTAGTATGTTGTTAAGTAAGCTTAGTTACCCTTAAAAATGTGGTCATTTGTTTATAAATCACCTTCTTGTAAAATTTAGTCCTTTACAACTTACTTGAAGATTTTCTAAAAATGATTTTTCTTGTATTCTTCTTGTTAACAATATGCTTCTTGTCTTGATTTAACACTAAAATTGTGATTCATTTCTTAAAAAGTCATGATCTTGTAAATCTTGTAAATAATCTTGGTTTCTTGAGAAAATTACTTTTGTAATCATCCATTTACAAGACTTATAACATGTATCTATCATCATCATACTCAAAAACATCTTCATTTTCAAGTTCATGTTGAACATAAAGGATGATCATTTTGATTTTCACAAGATTCATCCTTTCACTTGCTAGATCATGTGTTTAATCATAATCTAGCAAGCTTCTTATGATGATCAACATCATAATAAAAAAATAATCAACAATCAAGTATCATACATACACTAAAACAACTTAGATTCTTATGTTATTAATCTTTATGTGATTAATCATCTTCATGGTTCTTTATGATTCTTATGATTAACCACTTACATAATCTTTTAACCATCAAAATGAGAAGTAAAAACAAGTTACAAGAGTCTTACTACTAGCACAAGTCTAGGGAAGAAACTTAAGATGAAGATGATGATGTAGGAGGTGGATAAAATCTCTAGGAGGTGGTCCTTCAAGTTCCAATGCTTCCAAGCTTCTTAACTTTGCTTCTTACACCCTTGTTAATGCTTAGAATACTTGGAAATAGATTGAAAATGATGGGTTTATTGAGGGGGTGTTGGGCCGTAGCTTAAGGGGAAGAAGGAGAAGAAAAGAAGTTGCTTGAATGGTGAAATGATCACTTGTTAAGGCTTTATGGTTTATAAAGAACTTCTTCCAACATTTAATTAAACATTGGGCAATATGTTTCAATTTATTCAACATATCTATTAAAATATTACAAAGAAATCAAGGTGGGTCCCTCATGTCTAGAACCGGTTATGGGGGGGGGGTGTATGGTTGGTTTCTAATGATGGTTAAGTATGTTAGTTACATTTCAAGTATATTACTTAGTGTTTTAGGTTTTATAGTGTTTTAGGGCATGTTGTGATGTTCAGTAACCATAACTAGCTTCGTAATACTAAAACTATGCTTCTAGTGAATATTTGGTGTTTCAGGTAGTGTCCGGCTGTTCGGTTGGTTACCAGTTCGTTAAGGCGCTAAATTACGCAGTTTAGCGTGTTTTATGTTCCCTTTTATGACAGTTTTGATTCCCGACACTTAGGAAGGTATTCTTGACAATTAAACCATAATTCTGCATTATATTTTAGAGTTAAAATGCTGAAAATTGTTGATTTGTGTTGTTTTCTGCGGAATTCTACAGTTTTTGTGTGTTTCAGGCACTTTCCGGCACTTAAATCATCACTAGGAAGGCAGTTTTGTAATCCCTACTTTCCTACACACTATTATAGTGTAACTCTTGGTTTCGGGCTCATTCTGTGTCTTAACATCATGTCTGTCTGAGTACTGAACCCTCGTCAGTGCTTCTAGTTTATCTGGTAACTGTGCTAATTTTGTTCTTGTGCATTAATTGAACCTTATTGTGTTGCATGCAATCATTATAAATAATTTTTGCAACGTGTAATTCATTTGTATGTATATGATATCATTTAGAAAATCATTCATGTCATTAATTAAATCAGACACATTCATTAATGCACAAATTACTGTTTAACATTGTACGGAAATGAGGAAAAGTGCCAGTTGTCACATTCTCCCCCCATTAAAAGAATTTCATCCCGAAATTCGAACTGCGTTATCGGTTGCAGGGCAGTTGTGAAACATGTGTGGATACTCTGATTTGATTTAGTCTACACGCTCCCAAGTAAACTCTGGGTCATGACATGAATCCCAACGAACTATGATAAGTATAATATGATTTCTTCGTGTCTGGTGGACTTTCCAGTCCGTAACCTTGACAGGTTAGTCAGTAAATTTGGAGTTTGTCGTTAACGTGGATCTCATCTGTGGGAAATGACGACTGCTTCTTGTGTAGGGCTCTTCTTGAGATTAGACACGTGGAACGTGTCATGAACACTACTAAGCTCTTTTGAAAGCTTTAGTTTGTATGCAATGGTACGATCCTTTCCAGGATCTCGAATGGTCCAATGTACCGTGGGTCCACCTTTCCACGTTCACCAAAATCGTGCCACGCCTTTCCAAGGAGAGACTTTTAGTAAAACTATATTTCCAACCTCAAATTCCAACGGTTTTTGTCGCTTGTCGGTGTAACTCTTCTGTCAATCTCGAGCAGAATTGATACACTCACATATCTGAGCAATCTTGTCCGTAGTTTCCTGAATCAACTCGGGGCTAATAAATCGTTCATCTCCGGTCTCCACCCAATTACAACGGGGACCGACACTTACGCCCATATGAGGCTTCAAACGGGGCGGCCTGAGTGCTGGTGTGATAACTATTATTATAGGAGAACTCCACCAAGGGCAGGTGAGTATCCCAACTTCCACCAAAATCCATCACATACAAGCACGTAGCATGTCTTCCAAAGTCTGAATCGTCTATTCACTTTGGTCGTCCGTTGGAGGGTGAAAGGCTGCGCTGAGATTCCACTGTTGTCCAAATGCTTGTTGAAACGTCTGTCAACTCTTTGACGCAACGCGACCATCTCGGTCGGATATGATGGATATAGGCACTCCATTACGTGCCACAGTCTCTCTGATAGATATTTCCACTAACTTCCTTGTGCTGTCTTTCTTACTGATAGGTACAAAGTGTGCAGACTTTGTGAGTCAATCAATAACCACCTCAATCATATCATGTCCTCTTCGTATTCTTGTTAACGTCTTAATGAAATCCACTAAGATCTATTCCCACTTCCAAACGGGAATCTCAGGTTATTGCAGTAACCCTGACGGTTTCTGGTATTCCACCTCACTTTAGCACAAGTAAGACAGTTACCCACATATGTAGCAATGTCAACTTTCATCTTGAGCTACCAATAAAAGTCCTTTAAGCCTTGGTACATCTTGTCAGATCCAGGATTGATCGAGTACCTCGACTTATGAGCTTCGTCCAGAATAAGTGCCCGTAGATTGCCGAAGAATGGTGCCCAAATTCATTCCACGAAATACCTTGTTCTATCTTCCTTTGGAACCAACTGCACTTCCATACCATGCAGTGATTCAACTCGCAGGTTCTCCGGTTTAAATGCTTCCTGCTGGGCTTCATGAATCTAGACGGTGAGATCGGTTTGTGTTGTCATCTCTGAGGCTCGCACCCTTAGAGGCTCTGCGAGTTCTTTGCAACTCAAGGCGTCAGCAACAACATTCGCTTTACCCGGGTGTTATCTGATCTCACACTCATAATCATCCAACAATTCAACCCATCTATGCTATCTCATATTCAAATTCTTCTAGTCGAAAATGTGTTGCGAACTTTTATGATCTTGTAGAGATCGTGCAACGGGGGCCATACGGGAAATGGCGTCGGATCTTCAACGTGAAGATCACAGCACCTAGTTCAAGGTTGTGCGTCGTGCAGTCCCTCTCATGCACTTTTAATTGACGTGACGCGTAAGCGATGACTTTGTCTTGTTGCATCAACACGCAACCAAGACCTTGTCGAGAAGCATCACAGTAAACTACAAATCCATTGATGCCGTTAGGTAGGATAAGATAGGTGTATCACAGAGTTTATCCTTCAATGTCTGCAAAGCTATTTCTTCTTTCCCTCCCCAATCAAGCTTCTTATCCTTTCAGGTTAGGGACGTTAGAGGCTGAGTAATACTTGGAAAAATCCTCTATGAATCGTCTGTAATAGCCTGCTAACCCCAGAAATTGTCGTATCTCGGTTGTGGTTTTTGATGCTTCCCAATTCTTGATTGCCTCTATCTTGGCAGGGTCTACATGGATTCCATCCTCTTTCACCATGAGACCTAGGAATTGCACCTCGCAAATCCAAAGTTCGCACTTTAGAAACTTTGCATATATCTGTTCTTTCTTTAAAAGCTCCAAGATAGCTCGCAGATGTTGCTCATGACCTTCCTTGGTCTTTGAGTAGACAAGAATGTCGTCACTAAACATATTCACGAACTCATCCAAATACGGCTTTCACACTCGGTTCATGAGGTCCATGAATAATGACGGTGTGTTCGTTAAGCCAAACGACGTGGCAAGGGACTCGTAATGCCCGTAGCGACTTCGTAAGGCCGTTTTAGGGATACTTTCTTCCCGCATCCTCAATTAATGTTATCATGTCCTTATGTCAATCTTGGAATAGTAGTGGAACCTTGTAGTTGGTCAAACAAGTCATTAATTCTTGGTAAGGGTACTGATTCTTGATGGTTAATTGTCTATCTCCCTGTAACCTTTGCACCATACTTTTTCCTCATTAACTCATCTGAGTTCCTTTCAGATCAGGCTGTATGCACATATGAAAGTTGTCGTCTTTCTTCCTAACAAATAACACTAGAGCTCCCCAAGGTGAGAAGTTCGGCCTGATAAATTCCCTTGTCTTGCAGTCGCGTTAAAAGCTTCTGTATATCGGACGAGACTAATCGGTAAGGTACATTTGCCACTGGTGCCACTCCTGGCACTAAGTCTATTCGAAACTCTACTCGCCGTTGTGGAGGGAGTCCAGCCCAGTCTTCGGGAAAGACTTCTGGATATTCCTTCGCAATGGGAATGGCTTCTACTCTTGGCTCCTTGGTCTCCTTGTCGACATTATGAGCAAGGATGGCTATGCAGCCTCTTTGGAGACACTTCGGCGCTCTCATGACCAATGTGAGATGTCACAGTCTTTCGCCTTATGAGGCCCAGCGTCCTAGCATCAACTGTATGAAGGTCGCATACTAAAAGTGTTTCATCATTCGCAAGAGGGAGGCGAACGATTTTCTCATGACAAACAACTTCAGCTCCATTCTTGGATACCCAATCCATACCAACCGCAACACCAAAACTTCCTAAACCAACTGGTAGCAGGTTAATAGAAAACTTTCGTTCTCCAAGTCCAAGTGTTCAGTCCTTGATAACTTCATCTTCCTTGACTAATTTCCCATTCACTAATCCTATTGAATAGGGGGTGTCTAGCTTACTTGCCTCTAGACCAAGTAGGTTCTTACATCTTATAGATACAAGGCTAAAGTCGGCGCCAGTATCATTCAAAATGGATGCATAGTGTTAGTTAATAGGGAACGTACCCGTCACAATATTCAGGTTCTGGTGTGCTTCACGAGCTCCGTTTGTGAAACTCTTCCTCATGCTTGGTCCTTCTTAGGGCAATTTTTCCTAAAGTGCCCCGTGTCACCACATCTGAAACAACCAGGAGCTCTATCATTACCGTTTCCGCCTTGGTTGTTGTTGTTATCTCCTTAGTTGTAGTCACCGTTTCCTCCTTGGTTGGGGTACCTTGCCCAATAGGTATCCTTACTATGTCCCTTCTTTCCACATCTATCACACTTAGGTTTCGAGCATCGACCTTCATGGCGAAACCTGCATTCGTCACATCTCGGCTTATTCCCCAAATAAACCTTTCCTCTGGCCTCATTGGTGGCCCCAAAAGCTTTCGTGCCACAAGGCGGGTTTGTTTCCCTTCTTTTGTTTACGTTTGAGTTGTCATGACTTGCTTGGGTTCCTTTCTTCAGGCTTGAAAACCTTCTCTTGGTTCCACCCAAAGAAGACTCCACATGCGTCTTCTTCCCCACTGGCTTTTCATTAGATTTCTCCACCATTACTCCACCCTCGATAGGACCTAGGGCAAGAGTTATTGCCTGAGCGATTCCCGTTATGGTTCCTCTTAGTCCGTCGTTGTTTGCAATGTTGCTTGCTTCATACTGGTCGATTGCTTTAGTGACTTGCTGGTTTACTAGAGCTTCAAGCTCAGCTCTTGTTGCAGGTATAGGTTCCAGTTGGGTCTGACCCATGTCCCTTTGTTGTGGTTCCATGAGCTTCACATGCATAAAACATATCGACGAAATTAGACATTTATTTCGGGATAAATATTATTGTTGATAAGTGAAAGCAAAGCTCATTAGTCGTGCACTATAAGCATAAGCGTAAGGTAATTCCTAATGAGGCCTATGTGAATCTTCCCACTATAATCATCTCATCCTTGTAATGAGTCACAACAAAATCTTGCTAAGGGTACATCGACCTTTACATATACCATATCATCTTGTTGCAATTAGTCCTGCGTAGAAACTTCCTCGGAGTCACCTTACTCTGGTTGATGCAAATCATCTAGTGCTATCCAAAATACGGTGAGGCCTTCCCTTCACCTAGTTCCTTGTTTATTCCTCAAGTTTCCGACTCTTCCATAGTCTTTATTTTTACAAAAATAGACATACTTCCCGAAGGATGGGGTTGTGCATTACTACCACGGGTAGGAGGGGATAGTGGAAATGCAGAGGTAAGGTTGTGAGGGTACGTGACTACATCCTTGTGACCAAATTGTGTTTTTGCAACAAACGTAGAGCGGTTTCCAAGGTGTGAATGCACTACCCTAACGATGGGTTGCACTACGGGTTAAAGAGTGCGGAGGTACTAATAGGGGTGTAGATCGAGAAGAATCTTCTTGCTTGTGTCTTCCATGTGCCTAAATGGGACAACAATCTGTTGAGAGTATCGAGTGATTACTTTCGCCCTTATAATATATGTCCTATATTCCATGGTTCTCGATTGTCTAATATAGGGAGGACCCCTTTGCCACACTGGGCTGTGTGACGCATACATTGATTTGGCTTGGGCTCCAGGAGTCCCAATATGGCTGGTACGGTCTTCATGAATGACGAACAGAGTGTGGTAAATAAGTTACACTACAGCTCGCGCCATGCTACCTCCTCGGGGTAAAGCGTATATCAAATGTTGGGGTCTGTCGTAATGACTCCAATGGATAAGTTAGGGTGTTTTAGGCTCCCTACAGTAAGAATCTCAAGGTGTTGAGGAAAACCTTTCCTGAGTGTTGACCATCTTCACTTGATTAGATACCGGGTCCCAAACGACTCATACTACAGGTAGAAGTGTTAGGTGTAAAGCAGGCATAGGTAGACTACCTTGTGGAGTATTTTGGTAACCATCTCGGTTAATTTCCCACTAGATGAGGGGGTTTGAATAACTTAGGAATTCCAAATAGATAGTGATCATTTGCTTGACTCGCAGAGTCCATCAAGATTTCCATGCACTACAAGTTGTTATTACGTGGGCCCCTTCAATAATAAATTGTCTTGCACGGTCACCCTAATTTTCTCTCGTTTAAAGCAGCCGATCAGTCAGAGAGGGGACACTACTGTCCTTATACCTTCAACATAGAAAGGACCTTTTGGATGGTCCACGCACCAATTTCCGTTGTTGTTACGCGCGAAATGGCACAATGCTTAGACAGAATAGGAATAAGGAGGGTTCCTAGCAATAGTAGCTGGAGGGGCACCGTTAAGATGAGTACTTCATTCTCTTTGTCTAGAAAAGAGTGTCGTCATTCAGGATTCATAAATGCCTCAGGGACCTCGTCCCACTGATAAGGTTGTTGTCCAAGGTTGCCTCCTCCGCCTCGCCGTCACTGTCGTAGTCAGACACCCTTGCGTTCGAGAAGAATAGCCATCTCCCACGGATAGCGAGCTCAGTGTCTCTTTTGGTAACTACCTCAGTCATGAGCTCCGCAATAAACGCGAGGTCGATAGTAGCATTGTACGAGTCAAGAACAGTAATAGAATTCGAAGTCGAAGGTATCTCATTCCCGTCATTAATAATCCCATACGTATATATGCACATATATTAATAGATAATAATGTTACTTAGTATATACAAGCAAATAACTGTAACATGTCACACATAACCCTCGTTTGTTCTTTCAGGAGGGGGGTCATTTTGTCTTTGGCAAGTCTGTCCCACATGAACTGATTGTACCCCAATTTTGCACATTAATCGGTGTATTCCCTTCCCTACTAATGTCCTTGCTTTGTCTTTCCTTTGAAAAATGTTTGACTCATGGATCTTGGCTCTTTTTGTAAATGCAATGAAAAATATTTTGTGAAAATGTTTTTCGTGAGAGAATCTTAGTGATTGTAGTCTAGACTCGAGATGGAATCCTAGTTCACTACAATCGAAGCTCTGATACCAAACTGTCACACCCTGACTTTTGCGGAAGCGTATGATGTGTGACTTGTTCAATATCATTGCATTCAATTATAATAAACAACTATATGATTAAAACATGATGTTCATCCATTCATAAGTTTAAAATGCTACAAACACGTGTCATTAAGTTTCAATCAACATATCCTCAAGTTATGTTACAAATCAAAAGTGGATGATATCAAAACTAGAAATTTATGTCTTGAAACAACACCAGCGCCCAAGATCCATCTCGTTTCCTGAAATACATGTAATTTTGAAAACATCAACAAAAGTTGAGCGAGTTCATGTGTTTCTGTATGAGTTTGAATAATCTTGTAAACAATTGTATGTATGCCTTTATAATCCGGTATGAAAGCGTCTATGAACTGATCAATTAATGTGTAGCTAATACATTAATATGTGTGAAACGGTGTAGGAAGGCTTAAACCTTTGGGTATTTCGTACCGGAACATCCGGCTGGAATGACATAGTCACCACATGCGGCCAACTCCCGGACCCATGGGTGGGGCTCGCAACACCCAAATAGATCTATCACTCATGCCCCTCGGTCCTTATACAAGGATTAATGGTCTTAAGTTAACGCCTACCCATTCACATGATCTAACAGTTCATTCCTTAGCTAACAGTACCATTTGTAATCATCGAAATATTTGTAACATGTATTTCACCTCCGAAGTTATAAAACTGAAAACAGTTAAAAGAAAAGGGGGACATGAACTCACAATTTTGCGTCCTGATGTCTCGTGTACTCAAGGGTCCTTCTATGAGGCGTACAACTACCTACACACGTGCCATGTTTTATTAGACGTTTAGGTCGTGTAACGACTCTTAGTCTTAGTTATTATGTCTCATTTTGGATTTGGTATTCTTTGAGTTACATTGTATAATTCCAAAGTGTAAAATTATTAGTTAAAATAATAATATTTTAACTTAAATTATATTTATAAATTATTTGGAATATTTGTTAAAATAATATATTTTAACTTGGTATATTATATATTTTCCCAAGTATGGGTGTACTTGTACTTGTGTATTTTCTTACTTGTGTATTTTGCCAAGTATTGGTGGTGTATTCCGGTGTGTATTCATTAAATCTTTTATACTTAATTTTGTATTTAATTTTACGGAATATTATTTTTAGACAACTAAAAATCACCAATTTGTATTCTTAAAATATATGTATTTTAAGAAAGTTGTTATAGAAAATTATCTATAAACTTTACTTGGCCATAATAAATATACTTTTATATAAACCTCAAAAATATTATATATTTTTAAGATTAGCTTTAGAAAATATATATTTCTAATTTTTACCCAAGAATAATATATCCTTAACTTGTTTAAGAAAATATATATTTTTATCCTTTCAAAATAATATATCTTCAAATTGTTTAAGGAAATATATATTTCTCTCCACTCAAAAATAATATATTTTCTATTTGACAAAATGTGATATACTTTTTAATACTAGTAAAAATCCATATTTTCCATTTCTTTGATTTCCAAAATACCGTTTGTCACATTTGTCGAGTTACGGATTTATTTCCGGAATTTATACATATTTGTAATCCATAGTCCTTGTCCGGTTTGTCCAATATTCGGGCATAAATTATATATTTGTTTTCTTGGAATTTTGGTAATATGTTGTATTATAATTCTTGGTATTTTGGTGAGTTATATTATTTTCAAGTCCTAAAATAATATAACTAATACACATAATATACAAGTAGCACACAAATTGTGACTTCTAAATATATTTTCCTAAATATATACTTAGTCATTTTTATTTATCAAAAATCAACCTCCAATATTTGTAATTTTTGTAACAAAAATTATGGTAAGTTTTTATTTGAAAACCATGATCAAAATTTATTTATAAACACTTGCTTAAAAATATTTTTCTAAGTGTTTAAATTCTAGAAAAGTTTTGCCATAGTTTCCCCTTCAAAATGGAGGTTTCCATACTTTAAAAAGCATATCATTTTCGTTTAAAAACATCATCAATCAACAACAATTCAATTAACACTTACCATGAGCCAAAATCATGCAATTTACACTACATCATGAACTTGAAATTTTGTAAAAATTTGTAGTAACTTAGTATGTTGTTAAGTAAGCTTAGTTACCCTTAAAAATGTGGTCATTTGTTTATAAATCACCTTCTTGTAAAATTTAGTCCTTTATAACTTACTTGAAGATTTTATAAAAATGATTTTTCTTGTATTCTTCTTGTTAACAATATGTTTCTTGTCTTGATTTAACACTAAAATTGTGATTAGTTTCTTAAAAAGTCATGATCTTGTAAATCTTGTAAATAATCTTGGTTTCTTGAGAAAATTAGTTTTGTAATCATCCATTTACAAGACTTATAACATGTATCTATCATTATCATACTCAAAAACATATTCATTTTCAAGTTCATGTTGAACATAAAGGATGATCATTTTGATTTTCACAAGATTATCCTTTCACTTGCTAGTCATGTGTTTAATCACAATTTAGCAAGCTTCTTATGATGATCAACATCATGATCACAAGAAATCAACAATCAAGTATCATACATACACTAAAACAACTCAGATTCTTATGTTATTAATCTTTATGTGTTTGATCATCTTCATGGTTCTTTATGATTCTTATGATTAACCACTTACATAATCTTTTAACCATCAAAATGATAAGTAAAAACAAGTTACAAGAGTCTTACTACTAGCACAAGGCTAGGGAAGAAACTTAAGATGATGATGATTATGTAGGAGGTGGATAAAAGCTCTAGGAGGTGGTCCTTCAAGTTCCAATGCTTCCAAGCTTCTTAACTTTGCTTCTTACACCCTGGTTAATGCTTAGAATACTTGGAAATAGATTGAAAATGATGGGTTTATGGAGGGGGTGTTGGGCCGTAGCTTAAGGGGAAGAAGGAGAAGAAAAGAAGTTACTTGAATGGTGAAATGATCACTTGTTAAGGTTTTATGGTTTATAAAGAATTTCTTCCAACATTTAATTAAACATTGGGCAATATGTTTCAATTTATTCAACATATCTATTAAAATATTACAAAGAAATCAAGGTGGGTCCCTCATGTCTAGAACCGGTTATGGATTCTGGGAAGAAAAATGATGATTTTTAGGTTGTGGGTGCCAAGAAGAAAAGGCTTCTAACCAAGGTCTTCATATGAAGAATCAGAAGCCTAAGTTAGTGTATAGACCACTTGTAAACCCTAAACCAAATTCGTCCTTAAGGAAGCCGATGAACAATATGGTATCAACGTCGAACCCCTTTGATATCCTTAAGGACAATGATGGTGGTCAGGGAGGTAGTACTGTGGGTCGTCTGGAGAAGAAGGCCACGCAGAATTATGACAAGCAGGATTCAGATGAGGAGGAGGTTGTTGAAGTCTACAATGAAACTAATGAATTTATGACTTCGGGAACGCATCCTTCATCTTCTAGAGCAAGGGCAAGCAACTCCTCCACAAAGGGTTCCAATGGCTAGTCATGATGTGATTCGAGTCAAGGGGTTGCCGGTTTGTGGCAATTTCATCTTTGATGATGGAGGATGAGTCGTTTTTTTGGTTTTCGTGTTTTGGTTTGTCTACTTTGTTTCAGGATTTAAAGTAGGCTAGGTTATGGGTTGTCTTAGAGTGTTTGGTTTTGTTTGGTTTACATATACGGGGCATGTCCTGTATATGAATTAGTGTGGAACACATCCTCACTACTTGTACTTTATTGCGGTTGTTTTAATAGAATCACCAGGGTAACCCTTTACCAAAAAAAAGATAAGCCCGCTTAGACTTTCGAACCCGACCCATTTGGTTGATCATTAGGATCTGACCAAACACATTTTGTGACCATAGTTGTATAGGGAATAACCTTCCGAGGTTATACCTTATGGTCACTTCGTTTAGTTAGTTGTATGATAGATAGTTTATATGCCTTAGGAAAATGACCAAAATGCGCTTTTTACGCATAAATTCATTTTAAGCGTATGTAATCTAAATTTTTTTTATCTAAACTGATTAGGTAACATTATTAGACATGTTAAGGCATATAATACTTGTCATAGGACTAGTTAGGCGGTCCGAACGCGTTTTACGCGAACGACGCGTTAAAGTAGCGTAAGCTACCTAAACGGGTCGTAATGGGTCGTAAGCACTTAGGTTAGGTTTCGTTTTAGTATGTAGGCTTTGTTAAACCATATCATATGAGTTACAATACTCATTTGGTTTACGAAACCTCATTTTATCCGATCTTCCGATTTAGGTCCGGTTATTAATGTAGTTATCTATATTAGGTGCCGATTGATTTTCGTAATCCATCTATCTTTGCTTGGTTGTTATTCAAGACTTCTAAGCATCCTCAAGTGAGTGCATAGTCCCCTCTTTTACTGTTTCTAATATTTTGCGGTGAAACATATGTACCTATTCGTTATTTTCATGATTTCAACTATATGATTATACATGCTAGTACTTATCTTTTGACGAATTGAATGATTATCTATGGTTTAAACACTAAATTTTCAAAGATTATAAAACTAATTGTTGGATTGTACTTATTTTATACATTCATCAAGCCGATTGGTAGTACGATATAGCACTATAGGACTAGACACCCTGTTTCTGTTGTATGGAATGTCAGAAACCAAATTTTAACCAAATAGAAATTGCCTTTGTGGTATTTCTATAGTCTCTAAGGTGTAGTTTGATGCACTAAGGTTTGAATGAAATACCAAATCACATTTTCTTTTGTATATTTCGATATACTACCAAAGTATAGTTTGATGTGCTCCCATATGTGATATTATTTACCAAAGTATAATTTGATATACTATGTACAAAACCAACATATATTTTAATATACTACTGGCCTTGTTATTTACTAGAGCATAGTTGATATGCTATTTTCAAAACCAAAACATAGTTGATATGTTATTTTCAAACCAAAACATAGTTGATATGTTATTGTCAAACCAAAACATAGTTGATATGTTATTTTCAAACCAAAACATAGTTGATATGTTATTTTCAAAACCAAAACATAGTTGATATGTTATTTTCAAACCAAAACATAGTTGATATGTTATTGTCAAACCAAAACATAGTTGATATGTTATTTTCAAACCAAAACATAGTTGATATGTTATTTTCAAAACCAAAAGCATAGTATGATATATTATTTACAAAACCAAAGTATAAATTGATTATACATGAACATTTTTGCATTGGTGGTTTGTTTAGGTAAGTGATTTAAATAACGATGCGTGTGTAATATGATAAAATCATGGTGGCTACGCCGCTGGTACTTCCTATATATAAGTGCTTTTATGATATTACATATCGTAGCGTTATTTAGACCATTTCAATTTTGATATATTACATTTTACACAATTAACATATCTTTACAAAACATTGTTTTACAAACAACATATTTTGTACAAATTCATTTTTACTTGGTTATTTATTTAACCATGCATTATTCTTTTATATCATCTGTTTTCTTATCGATTTTTGTATGATTTATAAAAGAAAAAATTTTACAAGGTTCATGACTAATTTTTGTTAAACCTATTCTTTAAACTTACGAGTCATGAATCCTATTTTAATAAAACATATGTATCTCACAGGCATTTTTATGCTGACGTACCTATTTTCACATGTGTTTCAGGTGCTGTTGTTAGACGATTATGATGCAAACATAGGATTGGACGAGGGCCTTAGTGACAATAAAAGATGCAAGACTAGTTGATTATGTTATGTATCTTTGTTTTTAAGACTTTGTAACCTCTCGAAATTTAATAAAACAAAACTTTAATTTCCATGTGTTATGATACAATGATTCTGTTACGACACTCCCCGACGTTTCCGCCATGATTTGTTGTTTTACGTGGTTGGGGTGTGACAGAAGAGTTGGTATCAGAGCTCATGGTTATAGGGAATTAGGTTATTAGTAATGCTTTGACCTAGTCTATAACCTTCCTAGGACCCTAACACAAGATTCTTGTGTTTAGATCTTAAAACAATACCGTCACTTATCCTTAGGTGACAACCACAATAAGAACACAAATTTAAAATCCGCTTTGAAAACTAATCATCTGTTCTAGGATGATTTATTATAAGGTTTTGAACCTTCAAAGTTTTCAAAATCTCATCAAAGTTTGGGTCTTATAGTGTGAACACGTGCAATCTGGAAGAGTGGATGCATGTATCCCGAGTTTTCTGTCTAAGGCTAGAGTGTTCGTACAAATCCACATAATCGGACCAGTCACTCTTACCTGGGAACTCTTGGGGTGACTATCCACTTATAGGCTAAAGCATGTCTTCGCGATACATTATGAGGACCTATTTACTTTGATTCAACTTTTGTGCGTCGTTGTTTGCTTCGTGGTTCGAACAAATAACCATCATCCATGCTTTTGATTGGTAATTGTAACATTCTGTTCTTACCCAATGTCATTTCACATGTTTTCTCTCATGTTTCCTCTTTTAGAATGCCTCCTCGACATGACAATCAGATACCTAATGACGAACTGGCAGCTATCATTACGCAGCAAATGGTTGTTGTATTCCCAAACCTCATTGCTCAAGTTAACCAAGTCTACATTAACAACAATAATGCCCCATGTAACTTCAAAACGTTCAACTCAGCTAAGCCATCAAAATTTTCTGGGTCTCAAGGAGCAACTGCACTTCTACAATCGTTCGAGAGTCTAGAGAGCACCTTCAGACATGTTCAGTATCCAAACGAGCAAAAGGTTGAATTCACATCTAGTGTTTTTGAGAAACGAGCTTTAACATGGTGGAATGGCATGATGAGAGATAGGGGTGCCGATGTGGCACTGGCTCAAACTTGGGAAGAGCTTCGAGCTCTTATGATGAAGGATTTATGTCCTCGTCATGAGCTTAGGGCATTGGAAAGGGAATTCGACGATCTAAAGCCAGACAGCGGTGAACATCAAGCCTACACTGACCGCTATGAAGAACTGAGCCTGTTATGTCCTGCCATGGTTACGCCTTTGGAAAAGGCGGTCGAAAAGTACATTGATGGTCTTCCTAATCTAGTTCAGGATATTGTTACTGGTAGCAACCCTACTACCGTCAGACAGGCCATTGAATTATCTGCTACCCTGACTGAATCTCAGATCAGGAAAGGTAAGCTTTTTCGAAAGGGCGACCCGAAACCATCTGACAAGTCTGCACAAGAAGAACCAAAGGATAAACAGACTGAGACATCCAAGAAGAAGAAGCGGAAGGCTACACAAAACTGCGCAATAACCACTCAGAACAATCAGGTTGCACCAAACCAGCCAGCACAACCTCGTGCTAGGAAAAACTACATTGGTACCGCACCTGTGTGCAACAAATGCAACCGTCGTCATCTGGAGCAAACACAATGTCACAAATGTACCCACTGTGGGCGATTGGGACATTTGGTCAATACCTGCCGTTATGCTAACCAAAACCAAGCTGCTACAAATCATGCCGCTGCTCAAGCACAGTTTCCACTTGGGTCGTGCTATAACTGTGGTGATCTTACCCACTACCAAAACAATTGCCCAAGACTTGTTAACGTAAATCCAGCGCGGGGACGAGTGTTTAACATAAATGAGGCAAATGCAAATGATAATGCAGTAGTGAACAATTAGACCTTTGTGTTTCCTTGTTTGTTATCTTTTGACGTTTGAGACAATTCAGCTGTTATATAAATAAAATTTGTTGTTCCAATTTTATTTTTTGAAACCATTACGATTGTGTGGACGTCTGGCATACCCCTACGATACCGACACCAAGGAACCGTGTTCCTTACAAAACAAACTACTCGTGCGATTCTTTCATTTTATGATCATTTGTGATCTCCCCAAAAATCCTAAGTACTTGTTTCTTTAAAGAAACAAAGTACAATGTATAAGTTACAAATTCCTAAACAGATACTTGAAGTAGCATTTCAAATCCTTGATTTGATATCCAAAGGTACTATCGTGAGTCCTTAATTGAATTCATTGTATGCTTCAATACGTACGTTACGATTCAATAAGGACAAAGCCGAATTCCTATTAAGATCTTCTGTGACAACCGTCACTTTTCCGTACATTCCGTACACGAAATGAACAGTAAGTTGTGCTTAAATGACTGGGCATGATCTGGTTTACCAGACAAATAAATTTCTGAATTCCATACAAGTGAATTCATGCATGATATGTGCTACAAGAATTACCTTATGATAGCGTTGCGTCAAAAATATTAGTAAACTCACCGGTAAGACACATCGTGTCAACAGAACTGCAGAAAGCAGTCAGACATTAGAATTGGAGCCTAGGTGTAGGTCCAACGTCAAGAATGCATTAAAACCCAAGAGTACATGCAAGGGTTTTAATATAGACCTTCCGAAAGCTAAAATACGCACTAAAAAGCACCCGAAACGCACTTTAAGTGCAGAATTTATTTAAATTCAGCTATTTTCAGCATTTAAACATATGAATAGTAGGCAGAAATGTCGTTTTATTATCCAGAATATTTCCCTAAGTGTCGGGAATTAAAAGGGATACAAAAAGGTACTTAAAGGGTACTAAAAAGTGTAATTTAGCACTTTAACGGAGTAGTGTCCAACCGAACAACCGGACTTAACCCGGGACAAAAAAAAATATATTGTCTTTGACATGGTTTTTTCTGTTTGTGAGCTAGTTAGGGTCCCCGAGTACCCTAACACCCGTTATAAATTACTACACTTATAATACTCTAATTTAAATACCTAAATAACTAACTATAACTTAACTAGTTTAGTTGAAATGCAATTGGATACCCCCTCCCCCTTCAACCGAATGGTCCTATGTGGGGGGACACACCACACCAATTGTGAATATTTTATTTGTGATGTTTGGAATCTAGATAGCATAATACTCTTTGGTTAATCAAGTGAAATGGATATTAAATGTGACCACATGATCACCACTTCACTTCTCATAAACATTTCACCAAAATTTCCATCTCTCTCTCCCTCTTTGATACTCGGCCGAACATACACCCACATCCATCATCACTTTCAATTTTTGGTCAAGGCATTTTACCTACTTACAAGTGTGTTAGAACTCATTCGAGGAGGCTCGGTGCATACGGAATCGCAAGGACCTCTCTACGACGCTATTAACCACCCGTTTTTCGTCTAGTTTCTTCCCTAGCCACGAGCTAGTAGTAAGTGACTCTAAACACCCTATTGATCTTGTCTAAAGTGGTTAATAAGAGATTTGACGGGTAAAAATTATGAACACTGGAGAACAAAATTAAAAGTCTTATAAAAATGATGAACTTGTTGGATAAAAGAAATGTAATGGTGTAAAACTTGTTAAACTTGTTTTGTTATGATTATTTTGTGTTGTTTGATGCTAGTAGTAGAACGGATCGTCATCTAACCGGGCTAGGTCATGTTCATGAAACATGAACTAGCGATAGGTTAAGTGTAAAAATGGTAAGATGATGAACTCTACTACTTATAAACATGAACTTGTGTAAAAATAGTTTTTCTTATAAAATGGAGTTCTAAACTAGTAGATCTAAAGATCTACAAGTGGTATTTTCGAAGGACCAAGTAAAATATATACAAGTCTTATTTTAAGTCGGATCTTTCAGGAACTAGAGGTGTTTTGTGAACAAACAAGTGTGTGGACACTTGTGTAACAAAAGTTTTAACAAAGAAATAATTTTCGTAAAAACCGACTAGAAGTTGTAAAACTTCATGTTCTTTAAAAATAAGATTTCCAAGAAACCGACTTTATTTTTAGGGATGGAAAAACCTACTAAATGTGTAGAAGAGTTACTACGCATTTTTACACAACTTGCAAGTTCATGTGATTGCAATATATGTTTATGTTGTACTAGTTTGATGATGATTGGAAATTGATTGGTTGAATTTTTAAAAGAAAATGATACGCTAGTAAGCGTGGCCACCTCCAGTTACAGAGGAAACTCTGGCGAAATTTTTCCAGAAAATAACACTTAGAATATTTTTGGTGACAAGTGTTATGAATATATTTTCGACTTGTTTTCCAAACAAACTTCGCCATGATTTTTATTACAAAATTACCAAATACCGGAGGTGGATTTTCATAAATAAAACTTGTTAAATATATATTTAGAATATATATTTACCGCTTGTGTGATTATGTGATTATTTTGTGAACTAGGTATATATTATTTTTAGAGTAAAAATAATATGACTTGGAGATACTTGTAACGAGTAAAAATACAAAAAAATACATATACAACATACAAGATACATAATTCGGGTGCAAAGTGCAAAACACGAGATACTTATATTAATTTTTGAGAAAATAATATAAGTAAGATACTTAGTTAAAAATATAAAATATTTTTAACACAAGATTATATGCACAAAAGAGAGTGACTGTACTTGTGCGACATAAGTCTAGTAACTAACATTAAGAAAATGCGTATAGGTTACGACGTTAATTAAGCAAATCCGGTGAAGTTTACGACGCAAGGAACGCAAAGTTGTGAGTTCATGCTCCCCCTTTTCTCTAACTATTTTTGGTTTTATAACTCTCGGGGGTGAAATACATGTTACAAATATTACAATTTTTACAAATGGTAAAAATACGAGAAGCACTCTTGGTGAGAACGAGTACCGAGTGCAATATGATTTGAGAATACAAAAGAATACGAGAAGCACTCCTGGTGAGTGCAATATGATGAGCTTTAAGAAAAGCCTAGAAAATACTAGATCATGTGAGCTTAAACTAGATATTGAGATGCCATAAATACTTAATTAGGGACGAGGGTTAGATCTAACGGGTACGGCCGAGCCCCACTCATGGTCCTTATGTGACCTCATGAGTGCTTCGGTGTCCCAGTCGAGGGAAATCGACACAGTCGAGGTTAATCGACACAGTCGAGGGTAATCGACACAGTCAAGGGAAATTGACGCAGTCGAGGTTAATCGACACAGTCGAGGGTAATCGACACAGTTAAAGGAGCCAATACTAATGCTTCCTACATTCTCACATGCCTAGAGGGAGAAAATACTAATGCTCCCTATGTCCTCACATGCCTTGAAGGAGAAAATACTAATGCTCCCTATGTCCTCACATGCCTTAATGTCTTTGTATAAACAATCATTTAATATGTGGGGTACTCAAGAAAACTTGAATGATACTTGAGTACGTGGGGTACTCAAGAAAACGGGTATTATACTTGAGTACGTGGGGTACTCAAGAAAAACTTGAATTATACATGAGTACGTGGTGTACACATGAATACTTGATTTATATATGAAAACTTGAATTATACATGACACACACTATGTTTTCATACAAAGTATACAAACATGAAATACAAAAACGCATGAACTCGCTCAACTTTATGTTGATGTTTTCCAAAATTACATGTAGTTCAGGTGACAGGATGGATCTTGGGCGCAAGTGTCATAGCTAGAAGTAGACTTCAAGTTTAGATGTCATCCACTTTTGTTGAATTGTAACCTAGGCGAAGGTTGTGTTCTTAAAACTTAAATAACGAGTATTTGTAAATACTCAAATTTTCATGAATGGATGAACATCGTTTTGATCATGTAGTTGTCTATTATGATTGAATGCAATGATAACAAACTAGTCACACATCATACGCTTCCGCAAAAGACAGGGTGTGACAGTTTGGTATCAGAGCTTCGATTGTAGTGAACTAGGATTCTTTCTCGAGTCTAGACTACAATCACTAGAGTTCTCTCACGAAAACATTTTACCAAAAGGTTTTCATTGCATTCACGAAAGCGCCAAGATCCACGAGTCAGACACTTTTCAAAAAGAGACAAGGCAAGGACATTAGTGAGGAATACCTTTAAAATAAGGTGCCAACCAAAGCATAGTCTACACGAGTTAGACTTTCCAAAAACAAAATGACCCCCAAAAACGAGAGTTATACGTGATATAATGCATTAAATTGCTTGATTATGCTAAGTAGCATATATGTTATTGATATACATACATACAAATAAGTGTACGGAATGATTATTGACGTGAATAAGATACTTTCGACTCCGACTCCTATTACTATACGTAACTCGCACGATGAAGCTACCGACCTCGCATCCTTTGCAAAGCTCATGGCTGGGAGTGTTTACCAAACAAGAGTCGGAGCTTACTTCCGTAGGAGATGGCTGCTCTTCCCTCTCGAACGTGAAGATGCCAGACTACGGCGATGATGACGAGGCAGAGGCGGCAACCTTGAACAAATTCTTGATCAACAGGACGAGATCCCTGCGGCTTATGAGAAGCAAGATTGACGATGCACTTGACCAGAAAAGGAAGATGAAGTATTCATCTTGAAGGTGCCCCTCCAACTACCAGGAATTCTCTCTATTCCTACTTCATTTAATCACCGTGCCTATTCGCGCGTAACAACAACGAGTGTTAGCGCGTGGACCACTGCAATGGTCCTTTCCATGACAAGAGGTATAAGGACAGTAGTGTCCCCTCCTTGATTGATCATCTGCTTGGACGAGAGAAAACTGGGGTAACTGTGCAAGACAATTTATTATTACGGGGCCCACGTAATAACGACTTGTAGTGCACAGAAATCCTGGTGGACTCTGCGGGTCGAGCTAATGAAAACCACACAAAATTTATCTATAGGTGTCCTCACCTTCATCTGGTAGAACAACACATAGATCAGTGCTTCAGCACGATAGAAAGTAGGAAGCCTGTCTTAGCCTACTTCATGACTGACACTTCTACCTGCATACGAGACGTTTGAGAAAACGATATTTAAGCAAGAGAGGTGGAATGACATTCAGGAAGAATCAGTGACGATACACTCCCTACCACCTCGACACGGACAACCCCATCTAAGGGAAACTATACGCACCAGTAAAGCCAAAGACCTAAGAAAAACCAATGTAGCAGGAAATAACTAAAACTTGAATGACCGAGACGATGTGGCCTCGAGCTCATTTTATTACAAACAATAAGCCAAGATGGCAAGCCTATGTGAGGGCTCAGTAACTGTTTCCTCGCTTATACACTGATTATATATACGTGTGAAATTGGGTGATTACATAATGGCTTATGGTGCTATGTATCTCATAGGCAATTGGAATGTTGTCTAACCTACTTCATACCATTTTGGCAGAAGAGAATGTCGCCCAGGCGAGACACAAACACCAGTACGTTGCCAAGGACAGAAGCCGAGCTGCAAGAACGCATCTCACAGGCAATTGCGTGACATGAAGCCCTCCGCTCTAAGCACAGCGATGGCACTACTGAAAATAACCCTCCAACTGGCTGCACCTATAAACAATTCCTGGACTGCAAGCCATTGAATTTTGATGGCACAGGAGGTGCCGTTGCATTTGTTCACTAGGCAGAAAAGACTGACACCATTCTAAGAATGAGTAATTGTTCGCCCCGACAGAGTGTTACTTATATCTCAGGGTTATTCGTAGATGGTGCACTCTCCTGGTGGAACCTTCAGGTTCAAACCCTTGGTGCGGATGCTGCTTATGTACTAAGCTGGGACGAGCTCAAGGAAATTATGGAAAAGAAATACTGTTCTAGAGCTGAAATCCAGAAGCTTGAGGTGGAGTTCTGGAACTTGAAAATGGACGGACCGAAGATTCCTGAATACGTCCAACGATTTCATGACTTGTCTAGGGTCGTACCCTACTTAGTCAACCCGGAATTTAAAAGGGTTGAACGATTCATTTGGGGACTTGCACCTCAGATCAGGAGCATGGTTACTACCTCAAAGCCCTCAACCATTGCAGAGGCTATCGATATGAGTGTCACTCTTACTGAAGAAGCTCTACGTGCGGGAAAATTTTCGGAATCTGAGGATAACAAGAAAGAGACTCATGTGGAGTCGTCAAGCAACAAGAAGAGGAAGTCCTCAAACCTAAAGATGAGCACCCAAGTCAACTATGGAAGCTCTAAAACAGGCAAAAGAAAGAAGTGAAACCGCCGCATGACAGGAAAACTGATGGAACCACTAATAAGGCTGGTGGTAAAATATACTCAGGGACTAAGCCGAGATGCGGGGAATGCACTTTTCACCATGAAGGTCGATGTCTAAGGCCTACGTGCGGAAAGTGTGGAAAAGAAGGGCACAACAAGGATGCCTGTTGGGCGAAGGTACCAGATGGAAGAAATAAGAGAACACCAGGTTGCTACAAATGTGGTGAAGCAGGGCACTTTAGGAAAGATTGCCCTAGGAAGAAACAAGCAAGGAAGGGTTTTCACGATCGAAACTCGTGAAGCACGCCAGGATCCAGATGCGGTTACGGGTACGTTCCCTATTAACCAACTTAATGCATCTACTTTTAATTAGTACTGGCACCAACTTTAACCTTGCATGCTTAGAACATAAGAAACTGCTTGGCCTAGTTTTGAGTAAAATAGACGCCACGTATTCTTTAGAAATGGGCATATAGGAGGCTAGTTTAACCAGTCGAAGCGATTAAGGATTGTATTTAGAGACTCAGAAGGCCGGAACCTTCTGTTACCATTGACTCGCGAAGTCATAATATGATAGTCAGCATGGATCAGAAATCCAAGTATACAGCTGAAGTCGTTCGATATGAGAAAATCAGACGCATCCCTCTTGCGGATGATGAAACCCAACTTTCTGCAATAGGTGCAAGGATGCTAGACCCCACAAGGCGGCAGATCTACGACATCCCTCATTGGTCGAAGAGGCATAGAAACACCTCCGAGTAGACTGCAGAGCCTGAGAACATCCCCGTGACAGAAGAAGTCCCAGTAGCCTTTTCGGAAGACTTGTCAGGAACGCCTCTCCGTAGCGACGAGAGGACTTCAGGATAAATCGCGTGCCAGGAACAGCACCAGTGTCGAATGACGCCATACCGACTAGCTTCACCAGCGAAGCATGAACCTCTGATATAACTGCAAGATCTGCTAGACAGAGGAAATTAAGGACATAACATCCTTAGTTAAGGAGACAAGGAGAAAGTTGGTAGTCTCCACTTTACATAAACTTCAGAAAATTGAGAATCAGAATCCTTTGCCAAGGACTGATGACACAAATGAGCCAATCGTAAGGTTCCAGTTACCACTCAAAGATCAACTTGAGGACAAGAGGTCCTCCACTGTGAATACAAGAGGAAATATCCCTAAAACGACCTTTAGGACTTGCTTTGAGCATTACGAATTCCTTGTCGTACCATTTGGCTTAACACATGCATCGACAATATTCATGGACCTCATGAATCGAACGTGTAAGCCATGCCCGGATAAATTACGATCATGCTTATTGACTACATGCTTATATGGCCAACGACCAAGGAAGGTCGTAAGCAACAGCTGCAATTTAACTTGCAACCCCTAGGGGAAGAACAACTATGTGCTGAGATGACGAAAAGCGAATTTCGAATTTGCGAGATGAGAATTTTAAGATGCATGGTGGATAAGAACGAAATTCATGCCAACCCTGCAACCAAGAGCTAAGGAGCTAGAGTTGCAATTATGTGACGTATCTCGACAAAGTCTCGATTGTACGTCGATGCAACGAGACCACGACATTGCATACGCGGCACATTGATTAAGGAATCATGAGAAGAGATCTTGAGATAGATATAATAATTGCGCGCCGCAAACTGGACGTCACTACCTGAAAGAAAACGTTGCACGATCTTTATTGATCACAAGGGTTGCAACACACCGATGATCGTAAGAACTCAAATATGAACTGAGCTGCTGAACAATGCAGACTGTATGAACACAATACGTGCTTGTGTGATAAACTTTGATGAAAAGTCGGAACACTCACTTGCCCTTAGTGGAGTTTTCCTACAACGGTATCTATCACACCGCCGTCTAAACCGCTTCGTGTAAAGCTTTAGACGGAACATAATGAGTAAATTCCCGTCTTGTTGAACGGAGACCAAGAATAAACAATCAACTGGCCCGAGATGGCCCAGGAAAACTAGAGGCCAGATCCTTCAGATATGTGATCATATCAGGACAGCCCGCAGAATACAGAAAGATTACGCCGATGAGCGGCAGAAATCGTAAGAATATGAGACAAGAAGTATGACTAAAATGAGAGCCTCGCCTAGAGAAGGCGTAGTGTGAGTTGAAAAACGAAAAGGTTGAATCCCCGGTGTAGGGATCAGAACCATTGTTCACAAGATGAAACTCCCAGAAAAAGATCAGTAGTGATCGCGACACATTCATGTGTCTAATCGTTAAAGGAGTCTGACTCAAGGAGCAGTCGTTGTTCCCACAAATAAGATTCACGTCAATGACAAACGACAAGAATTACTATAGAAACCTGTTGAGGTTTGGACCAAGAGTCCGTGATACTATAGAAACCTGTTGAGGTTTGGACCAAGAGTCCGTGATACTATAGAAACCTGTTGAGGTTTTGGACCAAGAGTCCGCAATACTATAGAAACCTGTTGAGGTTTTGGACCAAGAGTCCGCAATACTATAGAAACCTGTTGAGGTTACGGACCAAGAGTCCACAAGACACAGAAAGGTCATGATCGACTTAATTGAGTACAATAGAATTCATGACATGACCCAGAGATTTCATGGGAACATAAAGACAAATCATGAATCTAAGTGACCATATTGGTTTCACAACTCCCCTGCGACCAATGGCATCGCTTGAATTTCGGGACGAAATTCTTTTAACGGGGGGAGACTGTGACAACCGTCACTTTTCCGTACATTCCGTACACGAAATGAACAGTAAGTTGTGCTTAAATGACTGGGCATGATCTGGTTTACCAGAGAAATAAATTTCTGAATTCCATACAAGTGAATTCATGCATGATATGTGCTACAAGAATTACCTTATGATAGCGTTGCGTCAAAAATATTAGTAAACTCACCGGTAAGACACATCGTGTCAACAGAACTGCAGAAAGCAGTCAGACATTAGAATTGGAGCCTAGGTGTAGGTCCAACGTCAAGAATGCATTAAAACCCAAGAGTACATGCAAGGGTTTTAATATAGACCTTCCGAAAGCTAAAATACGCACTAAAAAGCACCCGAAACGCACTTTAAGTGCAGAATTTATTTAAATTCAGCTATTTTCAGCATTTAAACATATGAATAGTAGGCAGAAATGTCGTTTTATTATCCAGAATATTTCCCTAAGTGTCGGGAATTAAAAGGGATACAAAAAGGTACTTAAAGGGTACTAAAAAGTGTAATTTAGCACTTTAACGGAGTAGTGTCCAACCGAACAACCGGACTTAACCCGGGACAAAAAAAAATATATTGTCTTTGACATAGTTTTTCTTTTTGTGAGCTAGTTAGGGTCCCCGAGTACCCTAACACCCGTTATAAATTACTACACTTATAATACTCTAATTTAAATACCTAAATAACTAACTATAACTTAACTAGTTTAGTTGAAATGCAATTGGATACCCCCTCCCCCTTCAACCGAATGGTCCTATGTGGGGGGACACACCACACCAATTGTGAATATTTTATTTGTGATGTTTGGAATCTAGATAGCATAATACTCTTTGGTTAATCAAGTGAAATGGATATTAAATGTGACCACATGATCACCACTTCACTTCTCATAAACATTTCACCAAAATTTCCATCTCTCTCTCCCTCTTTGATACTCGGCCGAACATACACCCACATCCATCATCACTTTCAATTTTTGGTCAAGGCATTTTACCTACTTACAAGTGTGTTAGAACTCATTCGAGGAGGCTCGGTGCATACGGAATCGCAAGGACCTCTCTACGACGCTATTAACCACCCGTTTTTCGTCTAGTTTCTTCCCTAGCCACGAGCTAGTAGTAAGTGACTCTAAACACCCTATTGATCTTGTCTAAAGTGGTTAATAAAAGATTTGACGGGTAAAAATTATGAACACTAGAGAACAAAATTAAAAGTCTTATAAAAATGATGAACTTGTTGGATAAAAGAAATGTAATGGTGTAAAACTTGTTAAACTTGTTTTGTTATGATTATTTTGTGTTGTTTGATGCTAGTAGTAGAACGGATCGTCATCTAACCGGGCTAGGTCATGTTCATGAAACATGAACTAGCGATAGGTTAAGTGTAAAAATGGTAAGATGATGAACTCTACTACTTATAAACATGAACTTGTGTAAAAATAGTTTTTCTTATAAAATGGAGTTCTAAACTAGTAGATCTAAAGATCTACAAGTGGTATTTTCGAAGGACCAAGTAAAATATATACAAGTCTTATTTTAAGTCGGATCTTTCTGGAACTAGAGGTGTTTTGTGAACAAACAAGTGTGTGGACACTTGTGTAACAAAAGTTTTAACAAAGAAATAATTTTCGTAAAAACCGACTAGAAGTTGTAAAACTTCATGTTCTTTAAAAATAAGATTTCCAAGAAACCGACTTTATTTTTAGGGATGGAAAAACCTACTAAATGTGTAGAAGAGTTACTACGCATTTTTACACAACTTGCAAGTTCATGTGATTGCAATATATGTTTATGTTGGACTAGTTTGATGATGATTGGAAATTGATTGGTTGAATTTTTAAAAGAAAATGATACGCTAGTAAGCGTGGCCACCTCCAGTTACAGAGGAAACTCTGGCGAAATTTTTCCAGAAAATAACACTTAGAATATTTTTGGTGACAAGTGTTATGAATATATTTTCGACTTGTTTTCCAAACAAACTTCGCCATGATTTTTATTACAAAATTACCAAATACCGGATGTGGATTTTCATAAAGAAAACTTGTTAAATATATATTTAGAATATATATTTACCGCTTGTGTGATTATGTGATTATTTTGTGAACTAGGTATATATTATTTTTAGAGTAAAAATAATATGACTTGGAGATACTTGTAACGAGTAAAAATATAAAAAAATACACATACAACATACAAGATATATAATTCGGGTGCAAAGTGCAAAACACGAGATACTTATATTAATTTTTGAGAAAATAATATAAGTAAGATACTTAGTTAAAAATATAAAATATTTTTAACACAAGATTATATGCACAAAAGAGAGTGACTGTACTTGTGCGACACAAGTCTAGTAACTAACATTAAGAAAATGCGTATAGGTTACGACGTTAATTAAGCAAATTCGGTGAAGTTTACGACGCAAGGAACGCAAAGTTGTGAGTTCATGCTCCCCCTTTTCTCTAACTATTTTTGGTTTTATAACTCTCGGGGGTGAAATACATGTTACAAATATTACAATTTTTACAAATGGTAAAAATACAAGAAGCACTCTTAGTGAGAACGAGTACCGAGTGCAATATGATTTGAGAATACAAAAGAATACGAGAAGCACTCGTGGTGAGTGCAATATGATGAGCTTTAAGAAAAGCCTAGAAAATACTAGATCATGTGAGCTTAAACTAGATATTGAGATGCCATAAATACTTAATTAGGGACGAGGGTTAGATCTAACGGGTACGGCCGAGCCCCACTCATGGTCCTTATGTGACCTCATGAGTGCTTCGGTGTCCCAGTCGAGGGAAATCGACACAGTCGAGGTTAATCGACACAGTCGAGGGTAATCGACACAGTCAAGGGAAATTGACGCAGTCGAGGTTAATCGACACAGTCGAGGGTAATCGACACAGTTAAAGGAGCCAATACTAATGCTTCCTACATTCTCACATGCCTAGAGGGAGAAAATACTAATGCTCCCTATGTCCTCACATGCCTTGAAGGAGAAAATACTAATGCTCCATATGTCCTCACATGTCTTAATGTCTTTGTATAAACAATCATTTAATACGTGGGGTACTCAAGAAAACTTGAATGATACTTGAGTACGTGGGGTACTCAAGAAAACGGGTATTATACTTGAGTACGTGGGGTACTCAAGAAAAACTTGAATTATACATGAGTACGTGGTGTACACATGAATACTTGATTTATATATGAAAACTTGAATTATACATGACACACACTATGTTTTCATACAAAGTATACAAACGTGAAATACAAAAACGCATGAACTCGCTCAACTTTATGTTGATGTTTTCCAAAATTACATGTAGTTCAGGTGACAGGATGGATCTTGGGCGCAAGTGTCATAGCTAGAAGTAGACTTCAAGTTTAGATGTCATCCACTTTTGTTGAATTGTAACCTAGGCGAAGGTTGTGTTTTTAAAACTTAAATAACGAGTATTTGTAAATGCTCAAATTTTCATGAATGGATGAACATCGTTTTGATCATGTAGTTGTCTATTATGATTGAATGCAATGATAACAAACTAGTCACACATCATACGCTTCCGCAAAAGACAGGGTGTGACATCTTCCTATCTTCATATTTAGATTCTTGAAAATGTTTAAAGTGTCAAATAAAATCCACGAATTGGATTCCTGGTGTGCTTTAAATACTCGTGTACTAATTAGCAAACAAATTAACAAAATGATAACAAATTGAAAACCAGGATAAACAATTATGTGATTGCATGATTATGTTTTATGTGTTGTATTTTTGTGTAATCTGATTTTTTTCGTTATCCAAATCCTCATAGAATCTTCCATATCTTCATATGAGGGATTCATAGTAGGATATCCAAAGGTACTACCTTAAATCCTTAATGGGCTTCTACGTAATAGTTAAGACCCTTGGGTTGTAAAGTACTATTCCATAATTAGACCCCTTGAGTGGTCTAGTTAAAAAGATTGATTCAAAAATCCGGTTAGGAATGTCATGTGATATAGGTGAAAAGATCCCTTAAGTGGTCTATTTAAGGAGATCGTACGACGGTCTAGTTAAGGAGATCATGTGTTGATCTAGTTAAAAAGATCGTTCGTTGATCTAGTTAAAAAGATCCTTCGGTGGTCTAGTCAAGTCACTTCATGATTATTCGATTGATTCTTTCCCTACGCATTATGAAATGAACTATGCGGACTGTGCAAGGAATTAGGTAATTATGGATGCATACATAATTATGGAATTCAGTGCACAGAAACCACAGCAAGTTTTGTCATGTGTAAGAACCAATAGTGGCAAAAATAACGAAACGTGAACAAGGTAATGGAGGTACAGTGGATGCACCAATGGCGCTTCGTATACTTGTATAGAAGTGTCCCTCTTACATTGCAAGCATGATGTGATTTAAAGTTACTAGAAGTTTAGAACCATAACCAGTGTTGTTTTATCTTTTCGACTTCATGTTTCGAACTCTCACAAGTTTCCTCTAAAATAAATTTCGGGATGAAATTTCATGAAGTAGGGGAGACTGTGACATTTGTGTCTCTACGACCATCAAACAAATACCAAACCAATGAAATATTGTGTTTCATACTTGGGATTTGTTTAAATATGTGTATCATTTGCCCATATCAATTCTCATTCGATTTCGAGCTCTAAATCGCTTTCTTGAAAGTTATACGCGAACTGATGCGTAAACATAATCAGTTTAACGCGAAAAACACTCCGAAACATTGACATGGTCTTAACATAACTTAAATAACCTTTACATAACTTAGAAATAAGTTTTGGAGGGTTTGGTGTGTTGAAATCAAGTTTATTCGATCGCAAGGACTATTTGCGTCAAACTGCAAAAGTCTGCTGATTCGTATGGTTTCGAACATTCCGAAACTTGACCATAAGTTAAACATACCATAAATATCCTTTACATAGCTTAGAAATAGGCTTTGAGGTGTTTGGTGTGCAAAAATAAACTTATTTGGTCAATCAGGGACTAAAAGCATCAAAAAGTGCATAAGTTTGCATTTTCGCGCATATCTTACGTTCTGAATATATCCGGACATCCAAAAATTTATGTAATCATTAAAATATATTATTTTAGTGATTGGCATGATAAAATCCCATTCGTCGCGTAATTTGGATCGTTTTTCGCGTCCGTTCGTGTTTCGTCGTAATTAACCGAACAACGCCACCGTACGGCCAAACGAACCGACATCCGAGATATTTTTGAGCATGTTTCATGTTCCCTAAACTTTAACTTCATTGTAGAGCTTTGAAATTGGGTTAACGGGGCTTAAACATGTCAAAAATGCATCGAAAACCATGTTTTGCACATTCAGGGACCGTTTATGTCAATCTGCCAAACTTGGCTCAGGAGGGGCGCATAAGATGAGCCCATTTATTACGCGGCCCGTGTAAACTCCCCAGATCAGCAAAATCAGTTTCTGTATTCAGCAGCTGGTTTATGGGTTTTTGCACATGGTTTCTTCATTCAAGGGGCTTGTTTTGGGCACCCATAGGTTTGTAATTCAGTGGGCACACATGGAGGGCCAAGATTGAAGCTCGTAAATCGAGGAACGATCCCAACGGTGGTCCGAAATCTATAAATACCCATCCCCAATTTCATTTCAACTCACACCTTGATTCATTTCTGCTCTAAGTTGAGGTTTCCACACCTCATACCTGAGCAACTTGAATCAAATCTCCATTGCTTGGACCTCTTGTAAGTTTCTTTCGTTCTTTTATGCGTTTTTAAGCGTAAAAGTCAAACAATGTTTGACTTTCTGCTTTGACCGGTTAATGGTCAACACAAAGTTCGTTTGAACTTCGCACTGTGAGTGTAATCACGATGGTCATAGTCCCTTGTGAATATACCTACTGATTACCACGTTGATTAGGTATAGTGACGAGTCATAGTTTCGGTCAAAATGCATATTCATGCGTATTTTTGCAACCAAACTATTCTTGGGTATCAAAACCGTTTGTTTTGATATCAAACTTGTTTTCTAACTTAGTTAAACATGTTTCAACATGTTTAACTCGTCACTTTTAGTTTTGTGCTTATATAGGGTCGTAAGATAAGCGGTCTAAACAACCGCTTAGACTTTCAAACCCGACCCGTTTGGTTGATCATTAGGATCCGACCAAACACATTTTGTGACCATAGTTGTATAGGGAATAACCTTCCAAGGTTATACCTTATGGTCACTTCGTTTAGTTAGTTGTATGATAGGTAGTTTATATGCCTTAGGAAAATGACCAGAATGCCCTTTTATGCATAAATTCATTTTAAGCGTATGTAATCTAAATTTTTATATCTAAACTGATTAGGTAACATTATTAGATATGTTAAGGCATATAATACTTGTCATAGGACTAGTTAGGCGGTCCGAACGCGTTTTACGCAAACGATGCGTTAAAGTAGCGTAAGCTACCTAAAAGGGTCGTAATGGGTCGTAAGCACTTAGGTTAGGTTTCGTTTTAGTATGTAGGCTTTGTTAAACCATATCATATGAGTTCCAATACTCATTTGGTTTACGAAACCTCATTCTATCTGATCTTCTGATTTAGGTTCGGTTATTAATGTAGTTATCTATATTAGGTGCCAACTGATTTCCGTAATCCATCTAGCTTTGCTTGGTTGTTATTCAAGACTTCTAAGCATCCTCAACTGAGTACATAGTCTCCTCTTTTACTGTTTTCTAATATTTTGGGGTGAAACATATGTACCTATTCGTTATTTTCATGATTTCAACTATATGATTATACATGCTAGTACTTATCTTTTAACGAATTGAATGATTATCTATGGTTTAAACACTAATTTTTCAAAGATTATAAAACTAATTGTTGGATTATACTTATTTTATACATTCATCAAGCCGATTGGTAGTACGATATAGCGCTATAGGACTATACACCCCATTCCTGTTGTATGGAATGTCAGAAACTAAATTTTTACCAAATAGAAATTGTCTTTGTGGTATTTCTATAGTCTCTAAGGTGTAGTTTGATGCACTAAGGTTTGAATGAAATACCAAATCACATTTTCTTTTGTATATTTCGATATACTACCAAAGTATAGTTTGATGTGCTCCCATATGTGATATTATTTACCAAAGTATAATTTGATATACTATGTATAAAACCAACATATATTTTAATATACTACTGGCCTTGTTATTTACTAAAGCATAGTTGATATGCTATTTTCAAAACCAAAACATAGTTGATATGTTATTTTCAAACCAAAACATAGTTGATATGTTATTGTCAAACCAAAACATAGTTGATATATTATTTTCAAACCAAAACATAGTTGATATGTTATTTTCAAACCAAAACATAGTTGATATGTTATTTTCAAAACCAAAAGCATAGTATGATATATTATTTACAAAACCAAAGTATAAATTGATTATACATGAACATTTTTGCATTGGTGGTTTGTTTGGGTAAGTGATTTAAATAACGAGGCGTGTGTAATATGATAAAAGCATGGTGGATACGCCGCTGGTACTTCCTATATATAAGTGCTTTATGATATTACATATCGTAGCGTTATTTAGACCATTTCAATTTTGACATATTACATTTTACACAATTTACATATCTTTACAAAACATTGTTTTACAAACAACATATTTTGTACAAATTCATTTTTACTTGGTTATTTATTTAACCATGCATTATTCTTTTATATCATCTGTTTTCTTATCGATTTTTGTATGATTTATAAAAGAAAACATTTTACAAGGTTCATGACTAATTTTTGTTAAACCTATTCTTTAAACTTACAAGTCATGAATCCTATTTTAATAAAACATATGTATCTCACAGGCATTTTTATGCTAACGTACCTACTTTCACATGTGTTTCAGGTGTTGTTGTGAGATGATTATGATGCAAACATAGGATTGGACGAGGGCCTTAGTGACAATAAAAGATGCAAGACTAGTTGATTATGTTATGTATCTTTGTTTTTAATACTTTGTAACCTCTCGAAATTTAATAAAACAAAACTTTAATTTCCATGTTTTATGAAACAATGATTCTGTTACGACACTCCCCGACGTTTCCGCCATGATTTGTTGTTTTACGTGGTCGGGGTGTGACATAACGTACATTCCGGAACATGATCATAAGTTAAACATACCATAAATATCCTTTACATAGCTTAGAAATAGGCTTTGTGGGGTTCGGTATGCGAAAATAAACTTAGTTGGTCAATCAGGGACTAAAAGCGTCAAAAAGTGCATAAGTTTGCATTTACACGCATATCTTACGTTCTGAACATATACGGACATCCAAAAAATTTTGTAAACATTAAAATATTTTATTTTAGTGTTTGGAATGCTAAAATTTCATTCGTCGCGTAATTTGAATCGTCTTTCGCGTCCGTTCGTGTTTCGTCGTAATTAACCGAATAACATGACCGTACGACCAAAAGAACCAACATCCGAGATGTTTTCAAGCATATTTCATGTTTCCTATACGTTAACTTCATTTTAGAGCCTTGAAAATGGGTTAACGGGGCTTAAAAGTGTCGAAAATCAACTTTATAGCAAGCAGGGACCTGTTCTGCCAAAACATGAAACTTTTGCAAAAACAGGCTCCCTCATGCCATGCGCCAGACCCAGGTGCTCTTGGCGCATGGCGCGACAACGCCGTTTTCCAGAATTACCATTTTTCAGCAATCAGCTGCTGAATCATGGTTTTAATCCTTGGTTTTTGAATACCATGAGCTGGTTTGTGTGTTTTGCAAGGTGCCCAATCATTGTTTAACAAGTGTAGGGTCATGATCAAGCTTTATAACACATGGAATGATCCTATGGCTTCATGATTCCTATAAATACCTTGGGTTTTTCCATCTTGTTCCTTGCTCATTTTCATTTTATGCTCTCATCTGCTCTTGAAGCTATCCCTCTGGTTGAAGGCTTCAAATCTTCTAGTTTTCTTTGTTTTTGATCAAGATTGGACCCTTTGTAAGTCTCCTTCATGCTTGATTATGCATTTCAAGCATGAAAGTCAAATAGTGTTTGACTTTCTGCTTTGACCAGTTTATGGTTAACACAAAGTTCGTTTGAACTTTGCAACATGAGCGTAATCACGATGGTTATAGTCCCTTATGACTATACCTACTGATTACCACGTTGATTAGGCGTAGTGACGAGTCAAAGTTTTGGTCAAAATACGTATTTATGTGTATTTTGCATCGAAGCTATTTTCGGGTATCAAAACCCTTTGTTTTGATATCAAACTTGTTTTCTAACTTAGTTAAATATGTTTTAACATGTTTAACTCGTCACTTTTAGTTTAGTGCTTATATAGGGTCGTAAGTTAAGCGGTCTAAACAACCGCTTAGACTTTCGAACCTGACCCGTTTGGTCGATCATTAGGATCCGGCCAAACATATTTTGTGACCATATTTGTATAGGGAATAACCTTCCGAGGTTATACCTTATGGTCACTTCGTTTAGTTAGTTATATGATAGGTAGTTTATATGCCTTAGGAAAATGACCAAAATGCCCTTTTTACGCATAATTTCATTTTAAGCATATGTAACCTAAATTTTGACATCTAAACTGATTAGGCAATGTTATTAGACATATTAAGGCATATAATACTTGTCATAGGACTAGTTAGGCGGTCCGCACGCGCTTTTGCGCGAACGACACGTTAAAGTAGTGTAGACTACATTAACGAGTCGTAACGGGTCAGAAGCACTCAGGATAGGTTCTGATTTAGAATGTAGGCTTTGTTAAACCATACTACACGAGTTCCAATACTCATTTGGTTTACGAAACCTCATTTTATCCAATCTTCCGATATAGGTCCGGTTTATTAACGTAGTTACCTATATTAGGTGCCGATTGATTCTGTGATCCTTCAAGCTTTGTTTGCTTATTATTTCAAGACTTCTAAGCATTATCAAGTGAGTACATAGTCCCCTCTTTACCGCTTTCAAATATTTTGGGGTGAAACACATGTGCCTACTTGTTACTTTCGTGTTTTTCATGCTTTCATGACATATACTTGCTATGTTCATTAGTACGCATATAGTACATGATTTCATTTATGCTTTGCTATGTATGTTGACTGAGCATGCTAGCACATTGATTTCATAAACACATTTTTTGCATATGTTTACTCAGCATATGGACACATTGATTTACATTACATTTCTGCTATGTATGTTTACTGAGCATGCTAGCACATTGATTTACATGATATTTCTGCTTCGCATGTTTACTTAGCATACTTAGTACATTGTTTTCACATAACATGCTTGCATTTGGTATGACATTTAGTTTGTTTAACAGGACTAAAACACGTTCATTAACATTGATCATGCCGCTCGGTAGTATGTAGTGGTACCATAGGAATTGACAACTCCCATCCCTGGAATCCTAGGTTTGTTTGGACGTAAGGGATGACTGAATCCAATATACATAATTGATAAACCTTTAATTTGTTTGAAGGTTTGTCCGTCAGTCGCATGGCTTGAATGTATGCAATAAACAATACCACATAAATGTTTGTATCAGTAAAGCATTGATTTTGCAAAACATAACTTTTGACTTAAACTATGATTTATATCAAATACATTGTTTTGTACATTTTACATACGGGGTTGAGTAAATTCTTTTATTCATCGTACATAGCATTGATTTCTCGTAACATTTGGTTACACATTGACATTACACATATGGTTTGAGTAGTTACTTTTTACTTGCCATACATAACATTGGATTATACAAGACATGATTTACATTTAACAATTGGACATTTATTTCACATAAACATTCTAAACTCACTTGAAATAGGCTTTGAGGTGTATAGCATTCCAGGATCTTGGCAATATATCCCCTTCTATATTCTTAAGCCGGTATGCTCCTTTTCTAGATTCCGATTCAATCTCATATGGCCCTTCCCACTTTGGAGCTAACTTTCCATCAGCAGGATTAGTAGTGTTCTGAAAAGCCTTCCTTAATACCCAATCTCCAACTTGAAAACTTTTGGACCTTAGGTTTTTGTTATATGCTCTGGATATCCTCTGTTGGTATGCTTCCATTCTTAACTTTGTCGCATCCCTTGTCTCATCGACAGTATCCAATTCTTGGCATAGAGCTTCAGGATTCTTCTTAGGATTCCGGAGGTTGGATCTTGCTGTAGGTATCACCATCTCTGTTGGAATCACCGCTTCTGCTCCAAACACTTAGGAAAATGGGGTTTGCCCAGTCACACTTTTTACTGTT
Organism: Helianthus tuberosus; assembly: GCA_030545235.1. Taxonomy (NCBI): domain Eukaryota; kingdom Viridiplantae; phylum Streptophyta; class Magnoliopsida; order Asterales; family Asteraceae; genus Helianthus; species Helianthus tuberosus. Next base: position 120,135,638 of record CM060396.1, on the reverse strand, counting down.
GTCCTATCAGCCCATAAAATAAAGGGTAACTCTTCTGCCCATCTTCCTTTCTTAGCTCCTAGTCTTTTCTTCAAATTGTTGACAATTATCTTGTTCAAGGATTCAGCATGTCCATTTGCTTGAGGATGTACCTCAGTGGATGTGATCATCTTGATTCCCCAACTCTTGCAAAAATCGGTAGTCCTCTTACTAATAAACTAAGAGCCATTATCACAAATTATCTCAGCCGGTACCCCAAACCTAGTCAGGATATTCCTCTTTATGAAAGACACTACTTCTTGATCTCTGACTTGAACAAATGCCTCAGCTTCAACCCATTTGGAGAAATAATCCGTCATTGCCAGCATAAAAAATTTTCCTCCTGGAGCTTTTGGCAACTTTCTCACTATGTCCATACCCCATTTCATGAATGCCCAAGGGGAAGCAATATGATATAGTGGCTCAGCATGCTGATGCAGTATATTACTGTGCCTTTGACATGCGTAACATCTTCGAGCATAGTCTGCAGCATCTTTCCTCATCATCGGCCAATAGTATCATGTTCTTAACACTTTTGAGAATAACGATATGCCCCCAGTATGGTTGCCACAATCTCCTTCGTGTATATCCTAAAGTACTTCCTTAGTTTCGGGATCCTCCAAGCACCTCAGGTATGGTCCTGCAAGAGACTTCTTATACAAAACATTATTTATAATAGTGAATCGAGATACCTTCATCCTGAAAGCCTTAGGATTCTCATCCATCGGGGTGTGTCCTTCTTTGAGATATTTCACGATTGGGGCCGTCCAGGACTTAGGATCCTCCTCAGGATACTCATCACCAGGATCCTGGATACTTGCTACTTCCTTATCCTGAGACTTGAAGAGATTCACTGCAGGATATAGGATATGTAGTATTGGTATTTGGGTTCCTTCCGGTATTCTGACTGATGATCCTAAGTTTGCCAAAGCATCTGCCTCAGCATTATCCTCCCTTGGTACCTGCTCAAGTGTAAAAATATCGAAATATCCTACTAATTTTTTGAGAATTTCAAGATACTCGATTAACCTTTCACCTTTGACTGCATAGGATACATTAAAATGGTTAGTAATTAACAAGGAGTCAACATATACTTGCAAACTTTTAATATTCATACTCCTGGCCAACTCTAATCCTGCAATCAAAGCTTCATATTCTGCTTCATTATTAGTGGCAGGAAATTCACATCTAATAGCCTGGAGTAATATGTCCCCCTGTGGCGATTTCAGTAGTATACCCAATCCTACACCTCTCACATTAGATGCACTATCAGTATATAATGTCCAGGATTCTAAGGTTTCTCCTAGTTGTTGTACTTCTAGGTCTACTTCATTTTGAATATCACTACTGAAATCAGCCACAAAGTCTGCTAGAGCCTGAGACTTTATAGCATTTCTAGGTGTGACAACCCTCACTAAACCAGGTATCCGTACGACTTAATTAATAATTAATTACTGCTTAATTACTGTGCTTACCTGAAATTGTGGATAAACTGCTACTTGAATGTTGATACATGTACATACTTGCATCATACTCTATTTACCGTCACTACATTATTTACATGCTGAACCTTAGAGACAAACATGATGCACAAAAGCATAGTAGCAAAATGAACGGATAACCTATGGAACGTGCTGTCATAACTAGCACCAGGCAGACACTGCCTCTAAGGCCTATATGAGCCCGAGATAGTTAAACTACCCTAATAGTGAGTGTGAAGATACAAGGGTTGTAGAACTGCGTCTCTAGGAATAAATTACAGTGACCGGATGTGCCTAAAACGTACTCTAAGTACAAAATTCAGCACTTTAATCAAAATTCAGCTTTTAGCTAACTAATAAAGTGCCAAAACATGAGGAAAATATTCCCGACACTTTGGAGGAATAAACCGTGTCACTAAAAATAATAATAGCGACACTTTAAAGCTTTGTTAAGCACTTTAACGGATTACTATCCAACCGAACAACCGGACTCCATCCGGAACATAAAAATATTGTCATTAACATTGTTTTTCTTTTTCTGAGCCAGTTAGGGTCCCTGAATACTCTAACACCCGCTGTAAAACACAACACACTACTAACCGGGTTAATCCCTAAACTTAACTAGATTAACCTAACTATTAACTAATGTTTAGTTGAAAACCAACCAAGACCCCCCCCCCCCCTTAACCAAACCGTCCCCAAGAGGGGGGACACCCTTTGTACCCTTATGATTATTTTAATCTTCTTGTTTAATATCTAAGTAGCATAAAATCCAATGGACCATGACCTTAACTTTGCCTATAAGTTCTAACTCTTGCACACATGATCATTCACTACACAACTCACAACAACACTCCCTCTCTCTCTCTCAAAGGCTCTCGGCCGAACACCCACACTTCCATCCATCCATCTTTCGATTTCTTTCAAGCCATTCCAACATCATTCAAGTGTTAAGGATCATTCACAAGGAGGCTTGGTGCATTCGGAACTCAAAGGACCTCTTCTCGTTGCTTTTATCCTCTCATTTTACGTCTAGATTCTTCCCTAGCCTCGAGCTAGTAGTAAGTTGCTTGAATCACCTTCTCGAACTATTTTAAGATGGTTAAAATGATTTGTAACGGTTAAAACTCGTAATCTTACAAGATGAAGCATGAAAGTCTACTAAAAATACTAAAAGTGATGGTTAAAAGCTTGTTTGTTGTGTAAATCTTGTAGTATTTGTTTTGCGTAGTTATTTGGACCCGATCTATGTTGTGGTAGCTCGGATCATCGTTTAACCCGGATTGGTCATGATCTTGGATCATGACATAAGGTTGTTTTGGAAGTAACAAGGGTTAAAGGATGAAACTCTACCACATACGAATCATGAACTTGTGTAAAAGCGATTTAGCTTGTGAAATAGTGTTTAAAACTAGTAGATCTACGGATCTACAAGCGGTATTTTCAAAGAACCAAGTATCAAAGAAATTATGTTTTCTAAAGACGGATCTTACACTAACAAAAAAAAATGATTTTTAGAACACACAAGTGTGTAAACACTTGTGTAGCACAAAGTTTCGACAAAATAACTATTTTTCTAAAAGATGACGAGAAGTTGTAAAAACGGAATTTCTCTAAAAACGAGGTTTTTACAAAATCGGATGGATTTATATAGAGATCCGCTAAAAGTAATGGGATTTACTTCATAAAATTAGAAAACCACAAGTTCATGTGATTTTTGCGACTTATATATATTTGTTGACTAGTTTGTTGTCTTGAACATTGTTTTGGTTAAATAAGGAAATTGTTGGGTTGATTTATAAAAGAAAATGATACGCTTGAAAGCGTGGCCACCTCCAGTTACAGAGGAAACTCTGGCGAAATTTTTCCAAAAACCTAACACTTAGAAATATTTTCACTACAAGTGTTAGAAATACATTTTGACTTGTTTTCAAATTATAGATTTCGCCACGACTTATTTACGAAACATCGGAGGTGGGATTTTCACAAAATAAAACTTGATAAATATATATTCGATATATATACTTTTCATAAGCGTCGCTTGTAAAATGTTTATGATTATTTTGTGAAATATACAAATATTATTTTTAGGGTAAAAATAATATTACCGACTGTTAATGATTATATTTTGAAGTTAGAAATAAAATATATTAAGTGAGACTTAATAATGTATTTCGAATTATACGAACGCACATGTATAAATCCCCCATCCTTGGGAAGGAGAATAATTACCAAGTATTTACAAAAATATAAACACGAAATAGTTGACTAACTATTTCCCAAAAACTTAAACCTTAAGCCAAGGCACGGCCGTCCGTCTAATAGAGTTAGTACGTGTAGGTCGTCACACAGCTGCTTGATCAGGAGACCTACTTGGTAGAAACGCACCACTGTGAGTTCATGCTCCCCCTTTTCTCTTAATTGTTTTCAGTTTTCTAAACTGTGGGGGTGAAATACATGTTACTATGATTACGAATATTTCTTACATGGTATGGATAGCGTAAGGAGGGTTGTTATAAAGATCATGTAAGTGGGTAGGTGGAAACTTGGGACTATTAATCCTCATAGTAGGACCGAGGGGCAGGAGCGGTAGATCTATCTGGGTGTAGCGAGCCCAGCCCCAGGCCCAAACAGTAAGGACCTCGGGGTGACTTTGTACCCAACGCATAAATCTGCTAGGTTTGAGTCTTCCTACTTGCACTTCACACATATCAATGGCTTTGCAAACCATTGGTGATCTCTTTTTCCTTATTTGCTACATACCAGGGTTTTTATACATACAAAGGTTTATTTACTCACTTACACATGAACTCGCTCAACATTATTGTTGATTTTTCAACTTACATGTATTTCAGGGAATTAAAGATCTGGCGCGGTATGTTGTGTTTTCCCGCTGCATATGGGTTCCGAGGTCATCCCGGTTTAGGAAATGTGACCTTTTCCTGGACAAGTCACAAATCTTAAACTGTGTTTTATTCATGTTGATGTTTATGTCTTTCAAAACAATGTTTTATGTTATGGTGTTGTAGTCCCTAAGACAATGTTATGTTACTTTGGTTTTAAAACTTATTTTAATGGATGATCTTGCATGGTTTTATTTCATATAGTTTTGTTATGGTTAAGCTATGGTATTAAGAAGTCACACCAAATTAACCACGCTTCCGCAAAGCCAGGGTGTGACAGCTTGGTATCAGAGCTTTGATCATAGCGAACTAGGATTCCTTCTCGAGTCTAGACTATGATCACTAGGGCTCTCACGAAAACATTTTTTTATTGCATACCACTTAAGTCCAGATCCAAAATGTTTTTATAAACAAATGTTGAGCACATTTTATTTATTATTTATAGGCTCAGTCTGGGAGGCTGAGGCTCGGTCTGGGAGGCCGAGGCTCGGTCTGGGAGATCGAGGTAGTGGGCTAGTGGGACTAGGAGAATTGGCTAGTGGAACTAGGAAGAGCAGTCTGAGAGGCTGGGAGGCTAGTGGGACTAGGAAGATCAGTCTGGGAGGCTGGGAGGCTAGTGGGACTAGGAGAATTATTTGATTGCTTAATTGGTGACTAATGTGCTTATCTGATTGTATGATTGATTATTTGTACATATTTGTGTTTGTATTACAGACACCATGGACTCGACCGGCACTGGTGATTCAGACACCACAGGCCCTAGACCTATAGTATCAGACGACCTAGAGTCTTCAGAGCGCGAGGTTCACACATCCGACGTTACTAGCACAGACGAGGATGACTTTCAGCCCTTTGCGTTACCTGATGGTGCTGATGAGCTCGCTGATGGCCCTTTGGCCGGGGACCTACCGCTTGTAGAGATCCCTGCTCCCATACCTTTGGCTTCTTATCCTGCTTACGATACGCTCCTCGACGCCGACGTTGACGACGACGTCGATCTATTTGATGATGAGCCCCTGGAGGACGATGTTGAGGGCGAGGCCCTTCTAGCTGACGGTGGTCTTTTGTTGCTCACAGATGCTCCAGCTGAGGATTCACCTGCACACTCACCCGCTCCAGACTCTTCCGAGTCTGTGGCCTCCGCACCTTCACACACTCAGAGTGCGCAGCACTTTTCTCACGATTCAGATCCAGATAGAGCATTCTCTGTTGCCCCTGCTCCTAGCTTTGCTTTCGACCACGATGATGAGGAGGATTCCGATCCTGTCTTTCCCCCAGGATTCGACCCAGATCAGGATATAGAGTTTATACCCATGGATCAGCCTATGGAGGATCCGGTCCACCCAGTTGATCCCATCGACCCTGAGTTTGATTTTGAGATGGCCTTTGATGATCCCGAGCCTGTCATGGCCCCTGGGTAGGCAGCCGCTCTAGACCCTGCGTTTGAGCATGACCCAGTTCATGCTGGCGCACCCATTATTGAGCTTGTGATTGCTGACCCACCTATTGATGATCACCCTGTGGATGCCCCGTTGTTGGAGGGCGATCATGTCGTTGCTGTTGATCGTGTTGATCCCCCACTTATTGCTGATGCACCTGTTGATCCTCTTGTTGCACCCCACCATGATCCTATGCCTGTTCAGTTTGATCGTGCACTTTTTGGGGCACAGATGGACCCACGAGATGAGCACGCCCAGCATGGGTGGATTCCTGCTGATGATGAGGTTCCACCTATTCCCCCTCAGATCACTGATACCCGTCATGTTGATACCTCTTTTACATTCCCTCAGTTTACACCTCCAGCACGACCTGGAGAGGGTTCTTCGGCCCATCCCTTTGGACATGTGCCGACGTCTGTTCCCGTTATGCCACAGTTTTCACCTGTTTTACCCCCTGTTCCTCCATTTCATGTGGCACCTTTTGATCCAGCCAGCGAGCAGTTTCTCTGGACGTCACCTTCTGTTATGCCACCGACCGACCCCTACCATCTTTTCCATATGGGGTATTCTATTGAGGACGTTCTGATGTCGTTTGTTGTCCAGCAGGAGGCGCTCACACGACGTATTCAGGAGCTTGAGAGAGCTCAGCCGCCGTCGTGTCAGTGCCAGGGTCAGACCCACCCTACTCCTTTGCAGCACCCTCGACCTGCACTACCTGACTATGCTGCACGCCTTTTGGCACTTGAGCAGCAGGTTGCTTCTTGGTTGCGTACCCAGAGAGCCATGGAGGAGGACTGGCTCCAGTTGCGTCGTTTGTTCTACACACACTTTCCCCCTCCTCCACCGCCATCTGTGTAGAGCTCTTCAGTACCATATGGGTAGACGTTGGTGAGAAGACGGCGAATACTTTTGACTGCACAGCATTTTTTGGAGACTACATTTTGATTCTGACTTTTGTTGATCATGTATATGGGATGTATTGACACTGATTTGATATTCTTTTGGACTAGGGTGATGTAGCCCTTAGTCGATGATGATGTATGACACTATTATGTGCCTGTACACTTACTATGTGGTCTCGATATATGGCAATCGCAGTATTCTCATCATATGTGATGTTTTGATTGATTATTTATGTTTTATAACATGGGATGTTGTGTGATTGATATGATTATAGCATGAGATGTTATGTACTATTACTATCATAATAAAGCGTACGTATTATAACATGGAATCTTTATTATGGCCTGACCGACGTGAACCCATCTTTTAGAAGATGCCGCCGAGACGTCAAACGCCGATGCCTACCAATGAGGCAGAACTCCAACAAGACATCGCTGCTGCCATCGCGCAATACGCCGCCTCGCAAGGAGGACCCAGCGGAAGCAGCTCAAGCAACAATGGCAACAACAATCCACCTCATGGTAATACTAAGTCATTAAGACCTACCATGATCTAATAGGACATCTCTAGCAAGGATGCTAATGCCATGCATATGTTGTAACGTATGTGCAGGGTGCACCTACAAGCAGTTTCTAGACTGCAAGCCTGTCAACTTTGATGGCACTGGAGGTGCTGTCGCTTTTGTTCGTTGGGCCGAGAAGACTGAATCTGTACTACGCATGAGAAAATGTGCACTGGACCAGCAAGTCACCTACATTTTTGGGCTATTTCTGGATGGAGCCCTATCTTGGTGGAATTTGCAAGTACAGACACTTGGTGAAGCTGCTGCCTACGCACTAACATGGACCGAACTGAAGGAGCTAATGCGCAAAAAGTATTGTTCTCACGCTGAAATCCAAAGATTGGAAACTGAGTTCTGGCACTTGAAGATGGAAGGTCCGAAGATCGCGGAATATGTACAGAGGTTTCACGACCTGTCGCATGTGGTACCCTATATGGTCACTCCAGAATTCAAGTGGATTGAACGCTTCATTTGGGGATTAGCTCCTCAAATCATAAGCATGGTGACCTCCTCCAAGCTTGCAACAATTACCGAGGCAATCGATTTGAGCGTGGCTCTCACTGAGGAGGCTATCCGCCTACACAAGTTCGATGATGCTGAACCTAAGAAGAAATAGACTCACGTCGAGCCATCAGGAGGTAACAAGCGGAAGTTCTCGAACTTCAAGCAAGGCATTAATGGTGTTGTCAAGAAAGGAGAAACAAGCATGCCAGCTCAGGTTACAGCTGGTAGTGGAAAGAAAGGAAAGGGATATATGGGCACCCAGCCCAAGTGCAACACCTGCCAGCGTCACCATTCTGGCCGATGTGGTTTGAAGGTATGTGAAGCGTGTGGGAAACCTGGCCACTTGAAGGATTCTTGTTGGGCCATTATTGGTCAGGGAGGCCAAGGAGGATTTGGAAACAGAAACAATAACCGGGGTGGAATTGGAAATCGCCCACAAGGAAACAATGGAGGTAATGGGAATCGAGGCAACAATGCGAATCAAGAAGGCGCTGTGAATCATAACCAAAGGAATAACCAAGCTGGAAACGGAGGTGGAAACGGGCAAAGACCTGGATGCTTTAACTGTGGTGATCTCGGGCACTTTAAGAGAAACTGCCCAGAATTGAACCAAGCCCGTGGAAGAGTGTTCCATATCGAAGCGAGGGAAGCGCGCCAGGATCCCAATGTTGTTACTGGTACGTTCCCTGTAAACCAATGCTATGCATCCGTTTTATTTGATACTAGTGCCGACTATAGCTTCGTCTCGTTAGAATTTAAGAATATGCTTGGTTTAGCCGCTCATAAGTTAGATATTCCCTATTCAATCGAATTGGCTAATGGGAAGTTAGTAGAAGCCAATGAAGTGATCAGAGGTTGTGCAATCGAGTTGGGAGAACGTGAGTTTACTTTGGATCTACTACCAGTCCAGCTGGGGAGCTTTGACGTGGTGGTAGGAATGGATTGGTTATCAAGCAACAAGGCAGAAATCGTTTGTCATGAAAAGGTCGTTCGTATCCCGACCGAAGATGGCGAAACAATTGTGGTTCATGGCGAAAAGCGCGATACGCCGTTGAGGATTATCAGCTGCCTCAAAGCGCGAAAGTGTTTACAGAAGGGATGTGCTGCCTTCCTGGCACACATTGTAGACAAGAAAGCTGCAGAACCGAAGATCGAAGACATCCCTATCGTGAGGGAGTATCCAGAAGTCTTCCCGGAGGACTTGCCTGGACTGCCACCTCAGAGGCAAGTAGAGTTTCACATCGATTTAGTCCCAGGCGCCGCACCTGTGGCTAAGGCACCTTATAGACTTGCCCCATCTGAGATGCAAGAATTATCGACACAACTTCAAGAGTTGTTAGACAAGGGATTTATCCGACCAAGCTTCTCGCCTTGGGGAGCTCCGGTCCTGTTTGTCAAGAAGAAGGACGGTAGTTTTCGAATGTGCATCGACTACCGGGAGCTGAACAAGCTGACGATCAAGAATAGATATCCTCTGCCAAGGATCGATGATCTATTCGACCAACTGCAAGGTTCAAGCTTTTATTCAAAGATCGATCTTCGATCTGGATACCATCACTTAAGGATACAAGAGGAGAGTATCCCGAAGACAGCCTTCAGAACTCGTTATAGACACTACGAGATCCTTGTTATGCCATTTGGGTTGACAAAGGCACCTGCAGTCTTTATGGACTTGATTTATAGAGTTTGCAAGCCGTACTTGGACAAGTTCGTGATTGTGTTTATCGACGACATCTTGATTTATTCAAGGACAAAGGCTGAGCACGAACAGCACCTAAGAGCTATTTTGGAGTTGCTGAAGAAAGAACAGCTGTATGCCAAATTCTCTAAGTGCGAGTTTTGGCTACGTGAAGTACAATTTCTTGGACATGTGGTAAATGGAGATGGAATCCATGTGGATCCAACCAAGATCGAAGCGATCAAGAATTGGGAAACGCCAAAGACGCCAACCGAGATTCGACAATTCTTGGGTTTGGCTGGCTACTATCGAAGGTTCATTGAGGATTTTTCGAAGATCGCTCAACCATGGACGCTCCTCACCCAGAAAGATAAGAAGTTTGATTGGGGAATCAAACAGGAAGAAGCGTTTCAGCTGTTGAAGGATAAGCTCTGCAATGCGCCAATCCTAGCACTACCGGAAGGTACTGACGATTTCGTGGTATACTGTGACGCCTCGCGTCAAGGATTGGGATGCGTGTTGATGCAATGCCAGAAGGTTATTGCTTACGCATCACGTCAGTTGAAGGTACATGAGAAGAACTATACCACACACGATTTGGAGCTAGGCGCAGTGATATTTGCTTTAAAGATCTGGAGACACTACTTATATGGTACGAAATGTACAATTTTCACAGATCACAAGAGCCTACAACACATATTCAATCAGAAGGAGCTGAATATGAGGCAGAGACGATGGGTTGAGTTGCTGAATGATTATGATTGCGAGATAAAGTATCATCCAGGGAAGGCTAATGTGGTTGCCGACGCCCTGAGTCGAAAAGAGAGGATCAAGCCCATAAGGGTTAGGGCTTTAGAAATGATTATCCAAACCGATCTTTCCTTACGCATTCGCGCCGCACAGAAAGAAGCTCTTAAGGAAAGAAACCTTGAAGAAGAATATCTCCGTGGGATGGAGAAGCTATTGGTGCCAAACGAGGAAGGAATGTTATGTTTTGAGAAAAGGATTTGGGTTCCTCTGTTTGGTGGTTTAAGGAAAGTTATTTTTGATGAAGCTCACAAATCGCGGTACTCTATCCATCCAGGAGCGGATAAGATGTACCAAGATCTCAAGGATTACTATTGGTGGCCTAGGATGAAGGGTGATGTTGCTGTTTATGTGAGCAAGTGTCTAACGTGTGCTAAGGTGAAAGCGGAATACCAGAAGCCTTCAGGACTTCTGCAACAACCTGAGATTCCCAAGTGGAAATGGGAACAAATCTCAATGGATTTTATTACAAAGTTGCCAAGAACGCCAAGAGGCCATGACACTATCTGGGTGATAGTCGACCGCCTAACAAAGTCCGCACACTTTCTGCCAATCAAAGAGAAGGATAATACTAGCAAACTGGCAGAAATATACATGAGAGAGATCGTCGCACGACATGGAGTGCCTCTCTCGATCATCTCTGATAGAGACGGAAGGTTTGTGTCAAGGATATGGCAATCCTTCCAAGAAGCTTTTGGCTCACAATTAAATCTGAGCACTGCATTTCACCCTCAGACCGACGGTCAAAGCGAGCGGACTATTCAGACCTTAGAAGATATGCTGAGAGCATGTGTAATGGATTTGGGCGGTAGCTGGGACAAGCATTTACCTTTGGTCGAATTTTCATACAACAACAGCTAGCACACCAGTATTGGAGCCGCGCCATTTGAAGCTCTTTACGGACGCAAGTGCCGATCACCCCTATGCTGGGCTGACGCAGGTGATAGGCAGCTTGTTGGTCCCGAAATCGCCCAAGAGACGACAGACAAGATTGCGCAGATTCGAAAACGCATCGAAGCAGCTCGCGAAAGACAGAAAGCCTATGCAGATCCAAACCGGAAACATGTGGAGTTCCAAGTTGGAGATATGGTTTTGTTGAAAGTTTCACCCTGGAAGGGTGTGGCACGCTTCGGAAAGCGTGGGAAGCTGAATCCGCGCTACATTGGCCCTTTCAGAATTTTGGAAAGAATTGGGCTAGTAGCATACAAGCTGGAATTACCTGTCGAGCTGAATGGAGTTCACGATACATTTCATGTATCCAACCTGAAGAAAAGTCCAACTCAAGATACCATTGCCATCCCCATCGACGAGATTCATGTTGACGACACGCTCCACTTCGTTGAAGAACCTGTTGAGGTTACGTATTGGAAAGTAAACAAGACCCGCCGGAGCAGTGTCAAGCTCGTCAAGGTTCGTTGGAATGCCAGACATGGTCCTGAATACACCTGGGAGCGTGAGGACCGGATGAAAGGGAAATACCCCCACCTATTCCTTAAGAACCCTGCATCTACAAGCAGAACTTAAAATTTCGGGACGAAATTTTTCTAACGGGGGGAGAATGTGATAACCCACACTAAACCAGGTATCCGTACGACTTAATTAATAATTAATTACTGCTTAATTACTGTGCTTACCTGAAATTGTGGATAAACTGCTACTTGAATGTTGATACATGTACATACTTGCATCATACTCTATTTACCGTCACTACATTATTTACATGCTGAACCTTAGAGACAAACATGATGCACAAAAGCACAGTAGCACAATGAACGGATAACCTATGGAACGTGCTGTCATAACTAGCACCAGGCAGACACTGCCTCTAAGGCCTATATGAGCCCGAGATAGTTAAACTACCCTAATAGTGAGTGTGAAGATACAAGGGTTGTAGAACTGCGTCTCTAGGAATAAATTACAGTGACCGGATGTCCCTAAAACGTACTCTAAGTACAAAATTCAGCACTTTAATCAAAATTCAGCTTTTAGCTAACTAATAAAGTGCCAAAACATGAGGAAAATATTCCCGACACTTTGGAGGAATAAACCGTGTCACTAAAAATAATAATAGCGACACTTTAAAGCTTTGTTAAGCACTTTAACGGATTACTATCCAACCGAACAACCGGACTCCATCCGGAACATAAAAATATTGTCATTAACATTGTTTTTCTTTTTCTGAGCCAGTTAGGGTCCCTGAATACTCTAACACCCGCTGTAAAACACAACACACTACTAACCGGGTTAATCCCTAAACTTAACTAGATTAACCTAACTATTAACTAATGTTTAGTTGAAAACCAACCAAGACCCCCCCCCCCTAACCAAACCGTCCCCAAGAGGGGGGACACCCTTTGTACCCTTATGATTATTTTAATCTTCTTGTTTAATATCTAAGTAGCATAAAATCCAATGGACCATGACCTTAACTTTGCCTATAAGTTCTAACTCTTGCACACATGATCATTCACTACACAACTCACAACAACACTCCCTCTCTCTCTCTCAAAGGCTCTCGGCCGAACACCCACCCTTCCATCCATCCATCTTTCGATTTCTTTCAAGCCATTCCAACATCATTCAAGTGTTAAGGATCATTCACAAGGAGGCTTGGTGCATTCGGAACTCAAAGGACCTCTTCTCGTTGCTTTTATCCTCTCATTTTACGTCTAGATTCTTCCCTAGCCTCGAGCTAGTAGTAAGTTGCTTGAATCACCTTCTCGAACTATTTTAAGATGGTTAAAATGATTTGTAACGGTTAAAACTCGTAATCTTACAAGATGAAGCATGAAAGTCTACTAAAATACTAAAAGTGATGGTTAAAAGCTTGTTTGTTGTGTAAATCTTGTAGTATTTGTTTTGCGTAGTTATTTGGACCCGATCTATGTTGTGGTAGCTCGGATCATCGTTTAACCCGGATTGGTCATGATCTTGGATCATGACATAAGGTTGTTTTGGAAGTAACAAGGGTTAAAGGATGAAACTCTACCACACACGAATCATGAACTTGTGTAAAAGCGATTTAGCTTGTGAAATAGTGTTTAAAACTAGTAGATCTACGGATCTACAAGCGGTATTTTCAAAGAACCAAGTATCAAAGAAATTATGTTTTCTAAAGACGGATCTTACACTAACAAAAAAAATGATTTTTAGAACACACAAGTGTGTAAACACTTGTGTAGCACAAAGTTTCGACAAAATAACTATTTTTCTAAAAGATGACGAGAAGTTGTAAAAACGGAATTTCTCTAAAAACGAGGTTTTTACAAAATCGGATGGATTTATATAGAGATCCGCTAAAAGTAATGGGATTTACTTCATAAAATTAGAAAACCACAAGTTCATGTGATTTTTGCGACTTATATATATTTGTTGACTAGTTTGTTGTCTTGAACATTGTTTTGGTTAAATAAGGAAATTGTTGGGTTGATTTATAAAAGAAAATGATACGCTTGAAAGCGTGGCCACCTCCAGTTACAGAGGAAACTCTGGCGAAATTTTTCCAAAAACCTAACACTTAGAAATATTTTCACTACAAGTGTTAGAAATACATTTTGACTTGTTTTCAAATTATAGATTTCGCCACGACTTATTTACGAAACATCGGAGGTGGGATTTTCACAAAATAAAACTTGATAAATATATATTCGATATATATACTTTTCATAAGCGTCGCTTGTAAAATGTTTATGATTATTTTGTGAAATATACAAATATTATTTTTAGGGTAAAAATAATATTACCGACTGTTAATGATTATATTTTGAAGTTAGAAATAAAATATATTAAGTGAGACTTAATAATGTATTTCGAATTATACGAACGCACATGTATAAATCCCCCATCCTTGGGAAGGAGAATAATTACCAAGTATTTACAAAAATATAAACACGAAATAGTTGACTAACTATTTCCCAAAAACTTAAACCTTAAGCCAAGGCACGGCCGTCCGTCTAATAGAGTTAGTACGTGTAGGTCGTCACACAGCTGCTTGATCAGGAGACCTACTTGGTAGAAACGCACCACTGTGAGTTCATGCTCCCCCTTTTCTCTTAATTGTTTTCAGTTTTCTAAACTGCGGGGGTGAAATACATGTTACTATGATTACGAATATTTCTTACATGGTATGGATAGCGTAAGGAGGGTTGTTATAAAGATCATGTAAGTGGGTAGGTGGAAACTTGGGACTATTAATCCTCATAGTAGGACCGAGGGGCAGGAGCGGTAGATCTATCTGGGTGTAGCGAGCCCAGCCCCAGGCCCAAACAGTAAGGACCTCGGGGTGACTTTGTACCCAACGCATAAATCTGCTAGGTTTGAGTCTTCCTACTTGCACTTCACACATATCAATGGCTTTGCAAACCATTGGTGATCTCTTTTTCCTTATTTGCTACATACCAGGGTTTTTATACATACAAAGGTTTATTTACTCACTTACACATGAACTCGCTCAACATTATTGTTGATTTTTTAACTTACATGTATTTCAGGGAATTAAAGATCTGGCGCGGTATGTTGTGTTTTCCCGCTGCATATGGGTTCCGAGGTCATCCCGGTTTAGGAAATGTGACCTTTTCCTGGACAAGTCACAAATCTTAAACTGCGTTTTATTCATGTTGATGTTTATGTCTTTCAAAACAATGTTTTATGTTATGGTGTTGTAGTCCCTAAGACAATGTTATGTTACTTTGGTTTTAAAACTTATTTTAATGGATGATCTTGCATGGTTTTATTTCATATAGCTTTGTTATGGTTAAGCTATGGTATTAAGAAGTCACACCAAATTAACCACGCTTCCGCAAAGCCAGGGTGTGACACTAGGTTCATATACTAGATCATAGGCACTTAATTTTACTGACCACTTAGCCATTCTACCCGACATTTCAGGTTTCCTAAGCACATTTTTAACAGGATAATTAGTTTTAACATGAATCCTATGTGTCTCAAAATAATGTCTAAGTTTAGTTGATGCCATAACTAGGGCTAATATCAATTTCTCTTAGTGTGAATATCTAGTTTCAGCATCTAATAAACTTTTACTAACATAATAGACATGATACTGCTAACCTTCGTGATCCTTTACAAGGACAGCACTTACTGCATTCCCTGATACTGCAAGATACAGGGATAATGGTTCACCATCCTCGGGCTTCATCAATAGAGGTGCAGTTGAAAGATATTGCTTCAATTCCTGCAGGGCTACTTCATGCTTCTCTCCCCATTCAAATTTCTTATTCTTTTTCAGGATATCGTAGAATTCCTTGCATTTCTCTAAGGATCTTGATATAAACATGTTTAATGCTGCTACTCGTCCTGTTAATCTTTGCACATCTTTCATGTTGTATGGCGACTTGATATCCAGGATAGCTTTGATCTGTTCCGGTATTGCTTCTATCCCGCTTTTAGTCACCATATATCCTAAAAACTTTCCTGCCCCCACTCCAAAATGGCACTTGGCAGGATTTAATTTCATATTATACTGATCCAGGATATCAAATGCTCCTTCAATATCTCGAAGATGATCCTCAGCCTTCTTGTATTTTACCACCATATCATCAATGTACACCTCCATGGTGTCCCCCAGTTTGTCTTTAAACATCATGTTCACCAATCTCTGGTATGTTGCACCTGCATTTTTCAAACCAAAAGGCATAGCAGTGTAACAATAAATACCTATTGGTGTCATGAAAGTAGTATCCTCCTGGTCCAAAGGTTCCATTTGGATCTGCTGGAATCCTGAGGATGCATCCATAAAGGTTAGCATTTCATGACCGGCGGTTGCATCCACCATCGAGTCTATATGAGGTAGAGGAAATGGGTCTTTAGCGCATGCTTTGTTTAAGTCTGTGTAATCTACACAAACTCTCCATTTCCCATTCTTCTTTTGCACTTCGACCACATTTGCTAGCCATTTAGGAAATTTGACTTCCCTAATCATCTTGGAATTCAGCAATCTTTCAACCTCTTCCTATATAATTGTGTTTCTTTCAAGAGCAAACTTCCTTCTCTTTTGCTGAACGGGCTTGAAAGACCTGTCGATTCCAAGCTTGTGAGTTATAATATCCTTGGAAATACATGTCATATCCTCATGCTTCCATGCGAATATTGACATCCTGCATTTCAAAAAGTTAGTTAACTGATTTTCAATATCCTGGGGGATATTGGCTCCTACGAGCACTGAGATATCTGGATTATCCTGATCCAGGACAATTTTCTTAACATCCTGCTCTGAAGTCTCCACGATATCCTGTGCTTGTATCTTTAATTGCTATCCTACTTTGGGCTTTGTTGAGGATTTCATCGAGGAAGAATAACATTCTTTTGCCTCTTGTTGATCACTTTCCACCTTGACAACCCCCAAGGGGTAGGAATCTTGATGCATTGATGATAAGTTGATGGGACAGCCTTCATATCATAAATCCATGGTCTGCCCAATATAATATTGTAGCAGGATAAGGAATCCATAACACAGAAACGTTGCGTTGAGTTGACTCCCTCAAAATATACTTGCATCTTTATTTCACCCACAGTATTCTTGGCCTCTCCATTGAACCCGACAAGTACAATGGATTTTGAAGTGATCTCCATCGGGGAAATATTCATCCTTTTCAGCGTTTCTAGTTGAATAATGTTGACGGAGCTTCCATTATCCACTAGTATCATGCGCACAAAATGATTAGCAATATATAAAGTTATTACCAGACCATCATGATGGGGATCCTGGACACTATCCCTTTCATCACTGTCAAACGTTATCACTTTATCAGTTGTGAGGGTTGTCATCCTGGTTGGCTTATCTCCCCGTTCTGCCTTAGCCTCATTTGCATGTCTTTTTGCTGCAGAATAAGAGGTTCCACAAATGTCGGATCCTCCTGAAATAAAGTTAATTATCTTGGCGTCCGCAGGAGGTGATGCTGCTCGTTCAGGATCCTTCTCAGCATCCTGACCCTTATTCTTCTTTCTGCCCAGAAGATCCTTCAGATATCCTTTACTTAGCAGGTAGCTTATTTCCTTCCTCAGGGCTATGCAATCTTCCGTAACATGTCCAAAATCCTCATGGAAGGCACACCATTTGGATTTATCCTTCCAATCGGCTTTTTGTTGGTTCTTTCTAGGCCACCTCGCTTTATCTCCCAAACCCTGCATAGCGTACATTAGTTCAGGTATATTAACAGAAAAACAATACTCTGACAATTCAGGATACTCCTTAGGATCCTCATCTTCAACAACATTCACTTTCTTGCTGTCATTCCTGCCATATGGCTTAGAGCGATATGGTTTGTATGAGGATTCTGACTTCCTGTTAGCTGATTCATAGGTTGAGGATGAATTCATCATCTCTTGCATCTTTTTATCATCTTCCAGTCGAATATATCTCAAAGCCCTATTTCGAGCTTCATCCAGGTTCCTGCAAGGATTCATTACAAGATCCTGATAAAATTGGGAATCTTTTTGCAACCCCATTTTGAATGCCTGCACAACTGTTGCAACATCAACATGTGGGATATCCAGAGATTCCCTGCTAAACTTGTTCACATAATCCCTTAAGGATTCTTGAGGACCTTGAGTTATCCTGTAGAGATCACTAGTCAGTTTTTCAAAACTTCGACTGCAAGAAAAATGACTATTGAACAAATTAACTAAGTGAGCAAATGATGTAATTGAATGAGGTGGAACGTTTAAGAGCCATTTTAAGGCTGATCCTGTTAGAGTAGAGCCAAAACCCTTGGAGAGGCATGCTTCCTTGAGATCCGGAGGGATAGGGTTAATTTCCATCCTTTCCCTATACTGAGCAATATGCTCTTCAGGATCCGTGGTTCCGTCATAGAGCTTCATGTTGGGGGTTTGAAATCTTTTCAGGATTTCAGCATCACAAATAGGATATGCAAACCGGGATATCCTATGGCTATCCTGAGATACTTCTGGAATTCGCTGGACCACCCCCAGGTACACTGGATATCATATCCTTTAACTTCTGAAGCTCCCTAGAGAGTGCCGATGTCACACCAGTATCTTGCAAAGATCCAATACCGTTAGTAGCATGAGCATTAGTATTATTAGACATGTTACCAGTCTGAGGATTCTGGCCATATCCTGGAGCATATCCTGAACTTCTCATAGTCGATATCCTCACCGATGAGGGTATCTCAGGAGTATGACTCTGGGAATGACTAGGTATAATATTGCCCCTGTTATCCTCGGTATATACTGTGGAACTGAAGTTCAATGCTCTGGGCTGCAAGGGAGTGTCAGTATCCTCAGCAGGCCTGCTTGAGCTAGATTTCAAGAGTTGTATCTCTCTTATCAGCATTTGGTTGGTTTCCTGCTGTTGCTTCATTTGATCCTGTATACTATCAAACAAAGTTAGAATTTCATCATTAGAAGCCATAATTGGAGTTCTCCCTGAGGCAGCAGATCCATGGATATTCTGAGTAGGCACAATATCCCGAGTTGTTTGAGTTTCGGTCCTCCTTGGAGCTTGAGGCTGAGAAGAAGCTTTCGTCCTTGGAGGTGGTGGAAGCACCGAACCAATTGTTGCAGAGGTTGTAGCAGACATGGTAGAAGAGCTCATGTTTGATTTTGAGGCCATTGATAACAGTTGTGCATAAAGTTTTGAGAATAGAAAACCAAGTAATGATTTTAAGAAAGCTTTTAGTAGAAATAGCACCACTTGCCCCACGGTGGGCGCCAAATTGTTTTGGTAAAAAATTACCGAAGAAATTTAGTGATCAAATTAGTTAAGTGAGGTACTGTGCTAGTAATACTTATGAAAAATATGCTGGTTTGTTAGTTTGCAAAAACAGTTTCAGGATATAGCTCAGGATACCGAGCTATATCTACAATCAAATAATGAGCAGAAAAGTAAAGGGTGACACAAGATGTACGAGGAAAGCCCTTGATCAATCTAGATCGACGGCATAAAACCTCGGGAGCTGACAATCGCAGCTGCCTTGTTCTTCTTATTACTTCAAACTTCAGGATATGGTGCAGGATATGATACGGATCAACTAAGTGTTACAATGAGATTCGAGTGTAAGTGTTGGTGATTGAGAGTGATTGCAGCTAGTAGAGAGCAGAAATGCATGTAAAAGTTGTGTGTACCTATTGATCCGTACATTCCTTTATATAGTAAAAAGAAATAACAAACTATCCTAAAAATAGGGGATGCTCTGAATATTCCCCTTTGAACGTTGGAGACCCCCTTCTTTGCGGCTTCAACGTTCTCTTCGCAACCGTTTAGTCCGAGTCTTCAGGAGAAGCAGTCCACTTGAACGTTATGGGCATGCCTTGCTAATCTGCACATGAACAATTAGTCATTACCAGGATACTGCATCATGATGTTACCAATATCCTGATCCGGTATCCTGGTCACAAACATAAGTATTATAGTCAAGATATAATTCAGGATATATGTTCAGAAAACCACCCACAACAATATTGACATAGCCTATTCCAAATCTGATGATTCTAGTGATTCAGAGGTGGTAGGTAAGGTCGTTGAAAGTGTTTTACAAGATGATTCTTCCAAAACAGATAAGTCTGAGTCACAAGATGAAAATGAGGGAAGTTTTCATGAAAGTTATCTGAAAAATTCAAAATCTGAGAAAAATGCGAATGATGATTCAAAAGGATTGGCTTATACCATGATTGGATCGAACAAATTGTTCTCGGATATTGAATTCCCGATTCAAAATGTGATTTCGGAAAAGATTGATAAAGTTTTCAAATTGGTAGAAATTGAAAAATCTGAAATTTCAAAATTTGCTGGAAAGAGCAAGAAGTCTTTTTATAACAAACCTGGTTACAAAAAGAAAAATATGAATGCTAGGTTGGGTTATAAGAAGAAACAAAATTACAAACGGTTTGACAAGAAAAATCATCAAAACAAGACGAACTTTGTTCACGGAACAAGTCCCGAGGAAGAGAAAGAACTCCAATTTAGGCGACAGTCTAATGAAGAGTTCTTTGCTCAAAAGAAACAACAACAACAACAACAATAACAACAACAGGTTAAAGATGTTTCAAAGAGAACATGCTTTAAGTGTGATTTGGACATCTCAGTCGAAAATGTCTAAATCTTAAACCTGTTGGTGTTGAGAAAAGAAAGTTTGATGTTGTGAATCAGAAGCCAACCAAGTTTGAAACTAAACAAACTTGGAAGCCGAAAATGTGATACGCTAAATCACAACAACTTGGAAACAAGTGACACCCAGATTTAGAACAACACAAAGTTGGAAAACAACTGTTGATCTAACAAAACCAAACCAGTTTTAGCGACCAAAAGTTGTTGTTCAAAATCAAAACATTCAAAATAAATCACGATTTTATAAAAGGAATGTTCCAAAAGGTCAAAGTTGGGTGGTCAAGCAACAAAAGGTTTCAGTTGATGAGGAAATTAAAGAAAATGTTTTTGAAAAGAATGAACGAAACTATCCAGTTCTACCTGGAAAGATACATGTTCAACTACCTGAGTCTAAACAGGTTTGGGTTGCATTGTTCAAATGATTGAATTACTTGAATGTGCAGGTGCTCTCGAAGACAACTGAATGTCATCTAGAGGAGTATCGGAGCAGCCTGGCACAAGAGAAGGAGGCTGCTGATCCCTGCAACTAAGAAACAGGGAGTTTGTTTGTGTATATAAATAAACCATATTTCAAAAACCCTATAAATTGAAAAATTTAAAAACCAAAAATATGTTTTTATTCTGTCAAAATTTGAAAAATGAAAAAAAATATGTTTGTTTATAAATTTGTCAAAAATCAAAAATTTCAAAAAGATGTTTTGACTGAATATGCCGAAACCCTCACGACTGAACAAACGTGGTTATTTCACAATTGAAAATGGTTTTAACATTGTTAAAAATCAATGTGTTGTAAATCATGGGGGTACTTTATGCGAAACAGAGCAGGTGACGCAGAAAGTTGATGGCGAGATGAAGCTATCTACAATCGGTTTGTCAAATTTTCTTAAATGTTTTGAATTTTACGGGGAGTAAGAAAATTTCAGAAAATACAAAAAACATTTGAAAATTTGAAAAAGCCAAAAACATGATAAAATTCAAAAATGAGTTTTTGTGTAAAAAGAGGAAATAATAATACATTAGTAGACATTCACAGTACGATAAAGAAATGGAAAGTCAAAATGTGATAAACGGTCTCACTGATGATATGCCAGTAGGTTTTTACACGCTTAGTAGATTGATTTCGAGATATAAACCTAAATATCAACATAACTTACTTATATCGCGGGGAACATCTCTCGGATATATGGGTAACCCCCGAAATCTTGTTTGAGAGATTGCCAGATTCTGAGATATTAGGTCTTTATACTGTTTGATATCTGGGGTATTATACCTGGTCTTCTGATATTGCGGAAGCAATGGCCTAGACTTCGTATAATACTTTATGCGCTTAAAGCTTACCCTCTGCATAAAAATTGATAAAATATCGAAAGATACTAATCAAGTGCAGTTGTAAAGAAGATCCCTAAGTAGGACACACCTAAAGTCAAGCCTTCATCTCTTTGACTGAACTATAGTTCATACCTAAGCTCTCAAGGTCTCGCACTAACCCAGAGTACAGATATCATTATGGTATATTCACCTGTAAGACTGAATCTAGGGAATCTTGATACGGGAGTATATTTTGAGGCAGGACACGCGAATATGTTAAGTTCCTAAAACACTAAATCTCATATCTCGAATCAAGTGGATCAGTATACTGACAATCTAAGTGAATCGTTTAGAACATAAAGTGTTAATAGCTCAACGGTGCTAGTGATTTATCATAAACTGATATGATCATCTGACGCGAACTCAAACAAAAATATTGTCTGTAAATATTTCTTTACTGCTTTATATTTCAGGAAAATACAAAAAGATTTTCTTTCCATTTTATTTTTGACAACCGATGTCAGAAAGCTGAGTTTCAAAATCTAAGTATGCTGGTCATGTTTCTGAAAATAAACGAGTTTATAAGTTGAAACTTGAATTTTTAAATTGAAAAATTCAAAAACAGTTTGTGAGAATCTACAAGGTCATTAATTTGGACTTGGAAGATTATTTGTGATGTTTTGGATGCTTTAAATTGTCAAAATTATAAAGTCATTTGTTAGGGGGAGTGAAGTCGGGTAATCCTGGATAAATACATATTGTTACATTTGTGCAATAGAGCCAGATTCTTGATCCATAAATATTTTAAGAGCCAGGTCATCATTCCTGGAAAACCTAAAAGCTTTCACTGTCACATATTTGAAATGCTCCAGATTATGGTTAGAGCTAGGTTTTCGATTTGAAATTGTCAAATATCTTACAAAAGTTTGAGATTTGCAGATGTTAAGCTAGACTACATTCCTGATAGCTAAGGCTAAGGGGGAGTCTGAAGAGGAGCTCATCGCAAGGGGGAGCTTGTAATCGGAAAACCAGGTGTCGATGCTAAAAGCACGGAAGCTTTACGAAAGGGGGAGCCTGAAGAAAAGAGTCAATCGAAAGGGGGAGCTGATTCAGAATGCAGAATCAAGAAAAGCTTGAAGAGGGAGTCTGTGTTGCTGATATTGTCAAAGCTTCATAAAGATTCAGAGAGAGATAAGACAAGATGCTACGAGATTGACTGCCGCAATATCCAAGGGGGAGTCTGTGTGTGCACTAATGTTTATCGCCTCCGTCAATCCACATCGTAGCAAGAAATGAAACAAAACAAGGTTTTATATTGTTAAATATAGGGCAATGGCATTTTTGTAAATAAGGAAACCCTCCTTATGAGAGCCCTATAGATAGGAGTCTTATGTGTTTCATTTAGAACTTTTACATTTTGCTACATTTGGAGAGCTCTTGGATTCTAGAGAGAGAAAGTAGCAAAAGGTGGTGATTCAAGGTGTAATACTATGTCAAATCTTTATAGAATCATCGGTTTATTATGTTCTTGTGTTCGGTCCACACGGATTCCGCATGTCGTACGTGTCGTTCGCAATCGTTCGGGAGTCAAATCCGATCCTACAGTTTTATATACTGTTTTGGGGAAAGAACACGCCTTAAAAGGTAAACTTATGTTTTTGTATAAAACATATTTTTGAATAAATTATAAATATATTTTCATGGAAAATATGGTTTGGAATGATATAAATATGTTTTTGAGGAAAACATGGATTTTCATAAATATGATTGATTACAAATATGTTTCAGGGAGAAATAGGGAGGATTACGGTGTTTTGGGTAAAACGATCGTAAGGATTTAAAAACATTTTAAATCTAAGTTGAGACAAATTTTCCAAATCTTAAGAGTGTAAGTAGCAACATAGGCTTACATTACGTGGGGGACGTCGGGAATTTGTGCAACACCAAATATTAAATTCATTTTCTAGTAGGTTATGTATATTGATGCAATTGAGGAGGGCACCCTGATGCATCCTAGCCGTTTTTAATCATTAAGTATAGAACACGTGGAATTGTTGATAGATCTATTGGGTTGACAACCCGTCGTGACCGGTAGCTCCGGTCCACATAGCGGCGAATTTTATTCTATAATTGTCTAGTATTGATTAGAACCTCAATCATGGTATATTGCTCGTAACGTCTTGCAAACTTACGAAACTGAACAAATGACAAATATTTAATATTGAAACCATGGGTAGAAAATCTCATTGGAGACTTTTCAAATAAACAATTCCGGATGATTTACCCTCGGATTTTATAAAGGAAATAAAGCTTACTTTCTATTTTGCATGGATGCTTATTCCCTTTAAAAATTTATTAAGAAAGATTTTCTTTAAACAATTTGTTACAAATTAGAATATGTGAACTCACCTTCCTTTGTGTTGACACTTGATTTTTACGTGTTCTTCAGGTACATGAATTCGGCTTCGGGATTTTGGCATATCTTGTGGTGGTGATGCTTGTTGTGCTTAAAAATGTTTTGGACAACTTTTAAAACTAATTTCGGACCGTGTGTATTTGGATCTATAAGGATCAAGACAACTATGTCGTGATTGTGGACTGTGTTTAAACTTTAAACTCTAAAGTCATGATTTAAATAAGTGTACGTCCAAAATAAATATTACATCGACCACTAAGACATTTATGGGTACCAACCTCCTTCACCGCCACGTTTGTATTTCCGCTGCGACGTTTTTGGGGTGTGACAACGGGGCCGTGTGAAAGGCTTGTTTCCAGCTATAAATAGGGGTGCTTGGTTCATTTGCAATTCATCCATTGGCAAACCACTTCTCTCACGCCTCCACATTTCTCCATCATCCATCTTTAGAGTGTGTGTAGTAGTCTCGGGATCCAAGATTGATCGTAAGAGTTTTTGTTAAACAAAGGTCATGCTTGGCTAATCTCGACAAATATTTTATGTATTACTTTTGATTTCTAAGCTTTGGTTAACTTTTTAATTGGGTATGTATTAATGACTTTAATAACTAGTTTTGCCTTAGACCAATATGGCCGAGTGTAGTGTTGCCTTCAAAAAAGGGACATGCCACTATAACTAAGATTCTTTAAAAAAAAACCAAAGTGCGGAAATCATCAAAGGATACGTAAAAGAAGAGTCAGAACCAAGTGATTCTATCTTGTCTATTGTTTCTTTTTAATATTTATATTTCTTTTCTTTTAATCTTTATTTACTAAACATCTTTTTTTCTCTAAAAAAATTGGTTAGATTAGACGTTGACGATATTTCAGTATTAAAAGCTCTTATGTCCTTGGATGACCTCGATATCTTACCATCACTATATTACGCCAACGATGGGTGCACTTGCCCTAACATGTTGTAGAGATTGATAGTGTTATATCGTGTTTTATAAATTTAAAGCTTGATAAACGAGTAAAGTACTAAAACTATATTAAAAATTATACTCACGCTCCACCAACGTCAATGGTGTTGAGCAGCAACAACACCATTTTTGAACGCCCACACCGGTGCAGACCACACGTGTGGAGGGGCTTGAAGATGAGGTATTATGCGACATGTGGACCACGGTCCGAACATGGCGTGGTGTTAAAACGGACGGTGTGGCCCGGGGCGTGGAAACATGGCTTTTTCGACACGTGTCACACACCTTTTGTATTATTTTATAATTAAAATTATATAAAATGTATTAAAACTTATAAAAAAATTACTGGCAATTAAACAAATACATAACACTAAAATAAAAAAAAAACATTACATAAAAAAAATACGAAACTAAAAACACATAATTTAAATACAAAATCTAATGATTTCCCACGCTGAGCGAAGCTTGAATTCACAGTGGTGCACGTGCCTAGCGTTGATGAGAGCCAGTTGAATGATGTCGTCCTTCCCAAGATCACCAACCTCGAGCTCTACGGTGGTGTGGATCGTCTCGAATCTTTCGCAATCAAGGCGGATCATCCTAAAACGAAACGAGAGGGAGTCGGAGGTTCGGTTGTTCTCACCCGTATAGGCTTGAAACTGTTGTCGAATTGCCCTTCAAAAAGGACTGCTCGAGCGTCTACCCGACGTGTGGTGGCTCAAAGCTTCGACCCACGACTCGCAAAGTGCAATATCTTCTTCTTTGGTCCACGCAACGGCTGCCATCCTCGATTTTTTTGTCTAAAAAATTTGTTAACTACGTAATTTACATGTAGTAAATTGAGTTAATTATATAAGAATGTCTTCTTCGGTCATATTATTTTATATGAATAAGCTAAGAGAAACACTTATTAAAAAACAATTTAGTGAGTTGTTGACTTTCACATTATAAAAATTAATTCAAACACCTTTTTAGAACTCCTTTTGAACAAGTCAAAAGTCAAGTTAGGAGATCTTGTATAAAGTATTTTAATCGTGAGAATTTTATGAGACAATATAGGCCATTAGCTAAGAATTCAATGGTTGAGAATTAAGTATTCCTCAAATAATTTAATCTCATTAAAAAAACAAGTAGAAAAAGAGCAAAATAGAAAAAAGCACTAGTGTTGACTTTTAAACCCATTTTCCCCACAAATTTTTTACTACACATGACTTTTCATATGTTAATATTTTTTAAACAAAAAATTACACTATAAAAACAAGAGTATTTATTCTCTTAAAATTGAGTAGACCATTGCTATAGTTTTTTTTAATTTAAAAAAAATATATTTTACAAGCTACGTGATTACATATTTTTGTATCACGTTATGTGGTTTTTTGTATAAGATTACGTAATTATGTACCAGTACTTTCGACAAATTGTTGAGGACTCCACATATTTATATGGATGATTGTACCCCTGGCTTGAAAGACATGACACTTCGCACATTTTAAGCCTCTTGTACAATAAATGCCCCTATAAATAATAAGACTAAATAATATAGGTTAGCGAAGGGTGGCCGTAGGCTGATGAGGCTTCATGGCCACTAGTCGAACACTGCCAACCTCCCCCCCCCCCCACTTTGGTGAATGGTGATGATGGTAGAGATCTCCATGAAAGCCACGGGTGTAATGAAAAGTAATTTAAGTGGATAATTAATTAATAAAAGAGGAGAGGATAATGGAGGCTTAGTGAACCAAATAATGATGTGACACTATGATTGATGGTGTTAACCACACACTAAAAGACAGTTTTGGAGTTCCAAACACCATCTTAATAGTAAGCTTGGTAATAGGTAGTTTTAGGGTATGTTTGGCAAAACTAGTTGGTGGTTGATAGCTGGAAGCTGTTAGTTGGTGGCTGAAAGCTGAAAGCTGGTAGCTAGTAGCTGGAGCTTTTTAGATATATTTGGTGTTTGGCAGAGTAGCTGAAGCTTTTAATAAAATGTATAAAACGACCAAAATGGACATAACTTAATTTTAAAAGCTTGTGCATTAAAAAGTTCATTATCTTTAGATGTTAAAATGGTCATTTTCCCTAAAAGCTTGTAGCTACTTCTCAACGCTACTGGTATGAGCGTTCAACCAAAAACTTCAAGCTCCTAACCTAAAAGCTTCAAGCTCCTTCAACCAAACAAGGGTTTTTACTGAGTATGAGCTTTTTCTTAAAAACTTAAAGCTAGAAGCGCCTAAAAGCTCCATGCCAAACATACCCTTAATAAGATACAATAAGAGCTATTTTACATGATTTTTTACTTTTTTAAAAATAAATATAATTAGGAGGTTAGGATGCAACATTTTTTTTAGTACATAAAACGTACAAATGTGTTGTAGAAATGAGATGTAAACTAGTTAAATGAGTTGTACTTAAATAATACTCCGTACTTTGTTATTGGAGACGTTAGATATGTGTCAATGTGGTTAATAGTTAATACTAGTTTAACATAGCAGAGATTTGTTAAAAAAAATGATACGTTGAAGCATCTCACACTGCCAAAACCCCTCTCTGACGGAACCCTCGCAGCCGTAATCCTAACAGGGGCGGACCCACTACCAAGCCAAGGTGGGCGGGCGCACCCTCGAGAAAATTTTTTTTATGTAAATTTCCGAAGAAAATCCCGTCCGCACCCCTTGGAATTTTTCGTCCGCACCCCTTGGAATTTTTCATCCGCACCCCTTGGGTAAAAAATATTATGGATTTATATTATATTTTTTTTAGCAAAGTCTGATTTTTTATAAAAAAAACTACCTATATTAATACATTATACTACTTAAACCCAAACCAAAGCTTAACCCATTAGTCCATTACCCAATCCCCAACAATAAACAATTAACAATTAGCCCAAACCCCTTCAATTTCCTCCCGCCCTTCTGTTTCTGTTCTACGACCTCCTGCCCAGCGACTTCATCAGCAAGCCAGCAACAACAGCAGCCAGCGACTTCCATAATTCCGGCCAGAAACTGACCGGAATCCAGCAGGCAGCAGCAACACAACAACGACATCATCAAGAGGGTTAGTTTTATGGTTTTTTTTTGATGATTTTACTTGATGATTTACTGCCTTAGATGATTTTTATGATGGTTTTTTTTTATGATTTTACGTGATGATTTACTGCCTTAGATGATTTTTTTGATGATTATGTTATTTAGATGATTTTTAGGGGTGATTAAACAATTCTAGGGCTTGATGATTATGTTATTTAGATGATTTTTAGGGGTGATTTTTAGATGATTTTTGGAATGATGAATTTATGGTCATGGATGATGGATCAATATGATTGTGATAGGAACCATGAGTAGAGACGTTATGGCGCGATTTCTCAAGAGGAAAGTGGATACATCTTCCGAACTAATTGATTTGGATACTCTTCCTTTGGATCCGTATGATCGCAAGCCGATAGAATCATATAACGTGAATCAACGGGATGCGATTAGAAGGGCATATATACTAAGAGGACCGTATCAACCAAGAGGTATCGAATTCCCACAAACAAAGTTTCAAGGTGACGAGTTAAGAAAGTTTAAGGAAGAATGATATAACAAACATGAGTATAAGGGATGGTTAGAGTATAGCTCAAAATCGGATCACGTGTTTTGCTTATGTTGCTATTTGTTTAGGAGCCACTTCGGAGATGGTAGAGACATATTTATGTGCGGTGGGTATAACAATTGGAAAAATGTACATGCGTCACTTAAAAAACATGTTGGTTAACTCCTTTTGTGACATGTATGAACTTGAGGTGAAAAAATTAGATGATGAATATGTTAACCCAAGGTGGCCAAGAAGAAAGACGAACATCACAAATCGGCATTATTACGAGTATGATTGCTTCAATGCGGTTCTTGATTTGCAAATACAAGAATTTGGGAACCGTTTTAATGAGGTAACATCGGAACTACTTGTTTGTATGAGTTGTTTGAGTCCTTGTGATAATTTTAGTGCATTTGACATTCCAAATATACTAAAGCTAGCAGAGAAGTATCCATATGATTTCAATGAAGAGGAAAAACGAAGGCTTCCGGTTCAACTCGGAAACTACTTTAATTTTGTGAAAAAAGATAAACAATTTGCCAACTTGGATGGTTTGTCAAGTCTTGTAAGGTTAATGGTTTCAACAAATATTCACGTTACTTTTACATTGGTATATCGGTTATTGAAGCTTGTTCTCGTATTACCCGTCGCAACCGCAGCCGTTGAAAGATGTTTTTCGGCAATGAAGAATGTGAAGACCGACTTGCGTAATCGGATTGGGGATGAGAATTTAAGTGATAGTTGTGTATGTTATATAGAGAAAGACTTGCTTAAGAAAGTAGCTTTAGATGATGTTTTGGATAGAATTCAAAAAATGAAAACCCGTAGGGCGACGTTTTAATTATGTTTGTACAAAGTTTGACGTGTTTGCCAAATATATAAATTTAGTTTGATGTTCTTTTGTCTTACCTGGCCCGACCCGACCCGATACAACTGATTTTTTTACTTATGTACCTAGGGGCCTAAAATTTTTAAAAATGTTTCGCACCCCAATGGAAAAATTCCTGGGTCCGCCGAATCCTAACCGAATAGAAAACCTCCGGTCATCTATTGATGAGGTTAGTTCCTTTTTTGCTTATATTGATTCAAAGCTGCAATTACTCATTGAAGTCAAACTGCAGCCGATTGAAGTAAAAAAGTCTGCATTGATATTATAATTGTGAAATCAAATCAAATCTTTTAGATGTTATCTAATGGCACCTCATAACTTTGGATGGCACAGCCAGCCGTTAACAATGAATGTTGTTCGTAAGCTCGGTCGATACCATGGGCTGCTGCTTCTCCTAACATCCATTTTTTCTCTACTTCCATACTATTATTATATCTTTGCCTCTTTGGACGTCTTTGTTAGCGTTACATTATCCATGAGTCATCTCTTAATACCACAAGACATGATCAATGAAGAAGATGAGATTGGCGGCCCCAATAAGAAGAACCGGACATGATATATGAAGCCAGAGATTCAGAAAGAAATTGAGGTAACCAGACAACAGAAAGATGAGATGGATTCTGTTCAGATCTTCCCATCCTCTTCTCTTTCACTTTCACTTTTGTAATCGTTGCTCAAAATCAATAGCTAAGCAGTCAATAGCGGTGCTGTAGCGGTTAGCGGACCTCAGGGTGGGTGTGTAGCGGTCCAAATAGCGGTGGCCTATAGCGGTTCCGCTATTAGCGGCGCTAAATACCGCTATAGCGGTACTATTGATTCAATAGACAGAATCAATACCAGTTAAGTTAATACACAAGTGTGTGTGTGTGTGTTTGGGTTGAGGGTTTTTTTTTTTGTCTTAGCAGCAGATCAGGAGGTAGACCCAGCAGCTCCAAAAAGAAGCTCAAAGTTGAAGATCTGGCCTCCAACAACCCACGACCCGCCATGCCTAACACATTTTATTTATTGTCATGTTTTCCATGCTAATGTCTAGAATTTCAATTAATTAATTTAAACCCATACATACAGGTATCGTCTAGGAGTTTGTAATTGTTATTTAAGATTGTTTTGAATGTTGTTCTTCTTTGAGCTCAACTGTATAACTCGATAGAGCAAGTGAAGTATTTGTTGGTGGTGTATCTGTAGCTAGCAAGTGGTCCTGCAGCCCGTTTTGGGTGGTGCGACTGTAACCTAACTAGCCATAGATTGTTTCATTTGAATTCCGAGTTTAGTTTATAACAGAGGGCATACTCAACCAGGGATCGTTTATCATGGCTATGGCCCATCCTATCCTGAGCCCAATAAGGTTTTACCACCCCACCATGTTCTGCCAAGCCTTATACACTATATGCAAAATGAATACACCAACCGCTCATTAAGTTTTTCTGATCTCTATATGCATTGCTAATGCTCCTACTAAAGATTGATTCTTTCTGAATCCACGCCAAGCGGCGATTCGAAGTTCCAAGATTTGATGATTGGCACGTCACTTATGGGTAATCTTCGCAAATTAGGGTAATCCGATGTTTCAGTTGAAGATTACAGCCTACAACCTACAGGTAACAATCTTTAATCTTACAAACGGCTATTTTTAGTTTTGTGTATAATACATTCAGTATTTCGGTATAATACATTCAATATTTCAGTTTTGCTTAGCCTCAGTCTCAAAAATAACATACATTGATTCTTTCAGTTTTGTGATTGGTATTGCAGTTCAGTTAGAGTATAGACGAATTTCAATCTTGGAAATGCAGTTTGCTGCGTTGATGGCTTGGAACCCAGGTTAGATATCCCCATATTTGCTGCTTTCAGGTTGCTGTTTAGGGCTTATTTGCTTTTTTTAATTTGTTTTATTTGCTGGCTTGGAACTTAGGTTAGGTATCCCCATATTAGTTGTTGTCTGGAATTCAGCCGAGACATAAAACTTAGCAGTAAGCCTTGACAATTCTGAATAAAAGCAGACATAAGACTTATAACTTAATAAAACAAAGACTGCACATAATTGATAAAAGCACACACCATTGTAGTCACATAGATGTTATAACTTAACAGAAGAAATAGACGAAATCAAACTAACATTAGTCACATAAAGCTTAAGAGAACAAGGATTACACAGTGAATAATTAATTTCAGAACAATAAGGGGATGTGGGTCAGTGCTAGGCGACTGAGTCCAGGAGGCGAGGTTTGAAATCTTTTGAGTTTGTTAAAGAGGGTTAGGAAAAAAGCAATTAAACATGCGTAGAACTCAGTTGGATTGAGAAATAAGAAATGAGATTGGACAATGCATGAGCTGTTAACTTAATTATCCATTTTACTTCACTTATTTAATGGTTCAGCACAAATTTTATTTTAATTAAGTAATACAAACAACTAAATACATTTACTTTAACATAGTTTAAAGTTAAAACAATATTAAAACTTGCGGTCCAGTCCGGTTTTATACGGTCGGTATTGATATAAACCGTAAACGAAACCGTTCGTTACGGCTTTAAATGTTTTAAACCGACTGATCGAAAGTAAAAAAAAAAAACGACTGTGAAACCAAACCGTTGACCCGTACCGAACCGTGAGGCTCACTGGTAAACTCTTAAATAAATTTTTAATTTTGCAAAAAGGCCTCCACTTCGTAGTTCACTTAGGGTCTCCAAAAACGTAGGAACGGCCCTGCTAAAGTTGAGTATGCAAGTTAGGAATTAGACTGTGTAAACCTGAAGGGGTATGGTCCCAAAAACCTGCGCTAACCAACCAGGTCGCGCGCAAGACCATACTCCTACTACATTAATTTGTCTACTTTCTGTATCCCGCGCCGACTAATTAGGTGAAACCTAGGTCGCACGTGAGACCAAGCAAAGATCAGATCAAAATTCCACACTTAGCTTCCTAGATGAAAACCCTCACTTCCTGGACCTCGCGCCAGCTATATGGGTTTACCCCAGACGCGGCGCGGGGGGCAGAAGCGCAGGCCATCCCGGGACAGTACAAAGGTACAAGTGGCAGATAAATGGACCAATCAGCGTCCGACAAGCTGTATCCTATCGTACTCCACGATTAGCAATTGTACAGGAGACAAGAAGGTACACAAGGACGCTTACCATAGTTATCGATAGCGAATAGCGGTCAATAGCGACAGACTACCTATATGCTACGTAGCGATAGCGACAAAATAGCGCTCGCTATTTCGTGTTTAGCGATAAGGCAGTAGAAAATTTTAAAAATAAAAATATAGCTATTTATAATCATATACATATATTATAATGCTAATTTTATATTTTATATGTCTAGATTTGTAAGTTTAAGAACTAAATGTAAACTAGTGAAGATATAGGGGGTTAAATGTTAAAATACACCAACTAATTTCACTCTTTTTATGTTAAAATTTACAACTTTTGAGAATGAATATAAAATACAGAAAGACAGAGGGGTTAAATTGTAAAACTACACACATAAAGTTAAACCTAATTGTCACCCCCATTTACTTCCGCCGTTTCCCGTCCAGATCCATATACGCTACCAGTTTACCACCACCATGAAATTACAGAAAATCTGTGGGAAAACTTCTACGACTGCCATCAAAACAAGGTACTTGCTTCTTTCTTTCCATCAATTTGAGCCTCTGGCTCCCTCTTCCTCGTTTCCGGCAGGAGTTGCAGCACCGTCGCCGGAATTTGCCATCAGACGTCGCTATTTGGTCGATATGTGGTCGCATAGTACCTTGTAGCGGCATGTGGCCGCGTCGCTACGCTATTCGCGATAGCGTCCGCTATGGACGCTATTGATAACTATGACGCTTACGTGGCACCAATCAGCGTGTGACGACATCTGCTCCATGATCTCCACTCACCTGCTAATGGCAGAGAGACAACAAGGACAACGATCAGGACACGTGGATCCATTCAGCGTGCGCCAACTCTATCCTCCCTCAGAAGCACTAATGGTTGTGGCAGAGGGGACAAGAAGGATATTCCTTGTTGTCGACTCAAGGCCCAAGGCCCATCAACCCATCTCCTTCTACACCACTCCGGCTTTAAATAGGAACCTTCATGTACAAGTTAATTCTATTATGTTCTCAGCTCTCTCACTACCAATCACTCATTTATTTCCTCAAAACGCATACTTATTCTCACGCCGGAGAGTGGTTAAGAGAACCCCCCTATTCCCCTCCTCTTAGCGAGCTTAACGGGGTGTTTTAGTGTTTTGCAGGAAGATTAAAGCCCACAGCTCGGAAAAGACCAAGAAGATTAACCTTATTGTCGAAGCATAAGCCCAAACTAATCACCAGATTAGTTACGTGTTTCTTCGAAACCTATCCAACTACAAGTCATGCTATTGATACTAACACTAAAGTCTAGAAAATACCCCTCATTGTGCCTTACATAATTTAACCATCACTCGGCTGGACATCTCTTATGTAGTCCACAATTGGTATGTCTATTTATCTATTGGATGCAACTTATTGTCTGCCACTTAAGCTTCATTGTCTTTAAGATCCAGAAGCTTGAATACCATGAAGGCGTTATGCTAGCTTCAGAATCTGCCACTTAAGCTTCATTCTCTTGTCTGGAATTGTCTATCGTGAGAATGTCTTTGACGCCTTCTGTAACTTCTTTATATTGCTGATGCCCCTATAAAAGTGAGTTTTGGGCTTTTTTTTTGTGGGCAAATGGGCTTTCTATTTTTATATGTTGGGCTTTATAGTTTATCCACATGATTAGTGTGTAATTGGCTAGTTATATTAGATTCTTTTAAGTTGGATGATTTTAATTGTATTAGTTGGATGATCTTAAATAATAATTATTAGATGGATGATTTAAATTTCTAATTATGTAAGGTTTGTGTTATATTTGGGGAGAAATATTATTTTTTACTATGCAACTCTTTCATCTTCCCTCTTGTTTCTTATGTCTATTTATTTAATTTTGTTTTGTTCTTTGCTATCTGCTTAGTGCCGGGGGTCTCTCTGGAAGCAGCCTCTCTATCCCTAGGGATGGAGGTAAGGTTTGCCTACATCCCACCCTCCCCAGACCCTACAAATAGATTTGCTATGCGTGGGATTTATTGGGTATGGTTGTTGTTGTATTATATTTGGGGAGAAGTAATATTTTTTATGCCTTTTCTGGTTTACAAAGTCCGTGGAGCTTCGAGGCTGAGTCTCTCTCATATGTTTCACTTATCAACCTTTTTTATTAAGTAAACCTTTTATCAATTAAACCTATTATGTATATTTTTTTTGCGCCTAGGCGAACCCCTTTGCTCTTAGGCGATCCCTTTGCGCCTTGAGTACGGCTAGGCAATCCCTTTGCGCCTTGGGTGCACCTTGCGCCTTAGGTGCACCTTGGGCATTTGACTACCTAGCTATGGATAGAATACTTTAGTATTTATTTTCGCCAAGTTACACCAACATGCACCGCCACCGCTTTCTCTCACATGCGTCACCTTGCCTAGCGGTGACAAAAGTCATTTAATGTCTTCATATTAATCGCCTTCACCTCTTTCTTTCTTTCTTTCTTACTTCTTCCTCTTCTACCCGGACAACACATATTTTCTGATCAAATAATGGGGAGGGCTAAATTGCAGATCAAGAAGATTGAAAACACAACAAACAGGCAGGTTACTTTCTCAAAACGAAGAAACGGGATCATCAAGAAAGCTTATGAACTATCTGTTCTGTGTGATGTGGATGTTGCTCTCATCTTGTTTTCGCCCGCTGGAAAGGCTAGCATTTTCGCTGGAAGTAAAAGGTAAATAAATCTGATCTGTCTCTGCCACAGATTAACTCCCTTTGTGCAATTGCTTCGCCTTTTTATGAACTGTTGATTAATGATTACTTACCTTAATTTTCATTTGGGTTTATGATAGTATCGAAGAAATTATGTCACGATACATAAATCTTCCGGAGCATGAAAGGGGAAGGTATTCAGTAATTAGTGTTAATGTTTCTATGCTTATCATTTCCTTTTTTTTTTTTGGTGTTTAATGATTCTCCTCTATTTCCTAATTTTGTCATTTTCTTCATGTATACGCAACTTTTCTTCCTTTCTGATATATTCTGGATCTATCTTGGTGAACTTTCTGAAGGTTGCAGAACCAAGAGGTACATATTTTACTCCGGCGGCCTTCATAGATTTATTATACAACCTCGGGCGTATAAAAAATAATTGAAAATTTATGTGCAACTGAGGAGTATACATAAAAAACACGTGCTGGTTCAAATCAAATTAGCTAACTTTGACTAATTGTGTCTTTAGTACCTCGAAAGGGCTCTGGGAAGGTTAAAAAGTGACGCACGAAATAAGCAAGTTCCGAACCAAGCCAGGTTGTTTTTTTTTTTTATTATTATTTGCAATCAAATATAATTATCTTTTAATGCTGATCGTTTCTTCTGTTTTTATTATTAGCTCTGGTGTTTAATTTCAATTTAATGTTGGTTTTCTTTCACAAAAGGTTAATCCCATAAAAAGATAACATACTTTCTAATTTTATATGAAAAAGTCCCTAAATTTGTAAAAAAATACATGTAAAAGTCCCTCAATCTAGTTTTGGTACATTAAAGTCCCTCAACTTGTAAAAAAAGACACAAAAAAGTTTCTCAATCTAGTTTTGGGAAGTCCTAAACTTGTCTAAAATGCAAATAGTTTGAACTAAATTTAGATTTTAGAATAATGATTTCATGCCTCTCAAAAATGTCAGAGTAAGGGGTAACATACAAGTCTTCTTTTTCTAAAATGTTTTGCACAAGTACATGCATCTTAAACAAGTTTAGGGACATTAATATACCAGAATTGGATTGAGGGATTTTTTTTGTGTATCTTTGACAAGCTTTGGGACTTTAATATACCAAAATTAGGTTGAGGGTTTTTTTTCGTGCAAATTAAATAGTATGTTGGTTTGTTTATGGCATTTACCCTTTTACAAAGCATTTTTTCGTGCAAATTAAATAGTATGTTGGTTTGTTTATTTATGGCATTTACCCTTTTACAAAGCATCTAGTCTTACGAATTTGTTCTATTGGGTTTTCGGAAACAGCTCAGCAAGTGGGGATTCACGACTTGAGGTATACAATATCATACCCGATCTATTTTCTGGAGATTTATGATCCCTGATGCTTGTTAAATCAACAATGATAAATCTTTCAAACTATTAACGATACATTATTTTCTAACAGGAACTTCAGCAAGAGACCGTCCGATGCAAGTCCCGTATGATTGAAATGGAGAAGCGGCTAAGGTATAGGTCTTAATTTTCCATAAGCATACAAAAAGTTACAAATTAATATAATATTTATTTTGTAGAGCACAATTCTTTAATTTGTTATTGATACTAAACTTTATAAATACCCTCTGTTACCATTTTTTTTTTGTTGAAAGTTGTATGAATTGGAATGGTTTTTTTGTATGTTCAATAGGGTGTTCGAAGGGGCTCCTTCTGAAATTTCAACATTGGGTGAGGCTGAGTTCCGCGAACGAATCCTTGAGGAGACTTTAAAACATGTTCGTGCCCGTAAGGTAATTCAAAGTTGTCTTTCATCGTTAACAAACAGAGTAAGTAATAATCAGAATTGTTTTTCGTCTGTTTAGCAAGTTCTAGAGAAGTACAACTCTGCAGATGCACAATCATCTTCACAGGTTTGTCTTTACAATCTATAAAGGAAGTGAAATCATAGTGAATAGTGTTTTTTAGTTTGTTCTCGTTTTGCATAGGCTGCTTTACCTACTGCTGCGCTGAATGTTAACAACGTGGTTACCTCAAACTCAAGCAACGTATTTGACTGGCTTCCACCAAGAGATCCACAAGTACAGATCATGAATTTTATGAACTTCGGTGGGCTTCTTCCCCCAAGGTAACTATGTGACGTGGTTCCCAAATCTTAAATAAAGTATATACTTTTGAGGTCATGGAAACCTCATCATAAGGTTCTTATAATCTTTGTGTGCAGACAAACTGAGCAAGTGAACCGTGGTAGTGTGATGGAGCCTGATAATAATGTTCAGCGCCCCGAGTTTGGACAAATGATCGACATGAACGTCTCCCCTTGGACACTCTATTATCCCACTGGTATGCTTCTTATACCTCCTTTAGTTTTCTTCACAACTAACTAGTCCAAATGAATGCACTTTTATGTCAGGTATATAATGGTCATATTATTTTAGGGTTAATAAAAAAATTAGAAAAATACTTTCTCAGTAAAATTTACTCAACCCAGTTTTGGTACCTGTGATTTTTAACTTTTGTATAAAATGACTTATTACCCATTAAACTGGTCAAAAACGATGAAAAGGCATTCTAAGTGTGTAAAAATGTAGATGTGAAAGTTATCGGCTCAAGCTATTCACACACCTTAAAACTTATTTTGACACCCTGACATGTATACAACCCGTATAGGTGTGTACGTGCCATATAATATGCTAGGGAATGTCTTATACCGTGTACGAGCCTCTTATACGACCCGTATACAGTTATACGAATCGTGTTTTTCAAGGGAATGTCAGCAGTATACACCGATACAGGTTGTATACATGTTAGGGAATGTCAGCGTTGTCGTGTGATGGGGATGTATACGACCTGTAAACTTGTATATGACCTGACATCTTGCATAGCCTCCACATATGTAATGATCATAGGTAACCTATGTTTATTCGTAGACTTCATTTTGCCAACATTTGAGGGAATTTTAAGTACAAATTAGACATTATGTTGGTTTTTAAGGTATTAATTCTATTTTTCTAGCAAGATATCACATAAAGAATAATGGTGTAGGTTTTTTATTATTTATTTTTTTTGTGTTAGGTTAACTGGTGTCGTATTTGGCAGGGAATGAGCAGATGGCGATGCCGCATCCTGGAGAAAGGGTATTCAATGAGACTTTGCTGCCTTAGTTTTCATCAAAAAGTCAAAATCATCGTTTTCATCTGCCTTAGTACTCGTATAATACTCTTGTTTGTGTGTGTGTTTTTTTCCTTCAAATTATGCTGTAGGATGATCTGTAAGCCAAATTTATGTTATGTTAATAGTATGCATGGTTGATCTAAATGATGCTTGAATGAGTGAATGGAAATCCTCTCTGATCAGAGGTTAGCGGGTTGCAACCGAGACGCGATGGCTCATGTAGCCCTCTTCTTGGCCATTCGTGTAACTCCATTCTCATGGCCAATCCTTGCTTTGATGTTTTAACAAGCAAGCGCTGAAAACAAACAATGGAAATGAAGATGGTGAAAAGTAGTTTGTTTGCTTCGGTTTTTGGTTCCATGTGGTATGAGAGCATGAAGAACTTGACCTGTACCCTTTCTTTTCTTTCCTTATGATTATTTCCCTAAATGAATCCATGTTAGATGTTTAAGTCGAATGAATATTCTTAAAGCATTTCTAAAAGGAGATCTATCGATGTGGCGGTTGATGTGGAGGAGAGAATAGAGAAGGGCAATGGCGACTCATACTAGAACTGCTAAACAAACCGATGCAGTTGCCCCAACTCTTAAAACCTTTAACCCGTTTGGTTTTTATTAAATTTAATTTTTCACTAATAACTTGCGTTCGTTAATTTTCATTTGAAAGTTGAATTTTAATTTTTGTTTCTCAACATTCTAGTATATTTTTTGTTGAAATTGGAGTTGCATTTCAAATAAAGTATTTTTTGGCATATAAGTTATAGCAATAGTCGGTACCTTTTTTGTACAATGATGATCCGAACCGATACCGACAGTGGTTTAATGGAAACTGGTGCCGGTAACTTTTTTTATGGTTTCCGATCGATCAGCATCCTTTTAAATATATCACGACTTTATATTTTGAATTTTCTTTTTCGGTTGCTATATCGGGTACCGAACTATACCGATGCCGTAAGAAAACATCAATACCCACTTAATTCTGGCTGCAACGTGCATAAGGAATTTTACTAGTTTAAATTAAAACTACAATAATAATAGTATTAAATTAAAACTAAAGTTGGAATTGGGGCTTTAATATTGAATTAGAATTAGAAATAAAAAGAAAATCAAATTACCTTTTTAACAGCTAATTTAATAACATCTTTATTCTATCTTTATCTGGGATTTGCAAGAGGGGACACTGAGAGGGCTGATGGGGAAACTCACGATGACTCGACTTTTAAACAAGCTCAACTTGAACATTGTTTTGAGATTTTGAACATGCTTTGAGACACAAATTAATTGAACAACCCTATGGTATATGTTTATTGTCATCTACTTAGGAATGATGCATACTGTAAACGGAACGAACGTTCAACGGGAAATTCGTTTACGTTCCATGAACAAGAAATTATGTTCGGTTAATTAAATGAACGAACACGAACAAATGTCTTGTTCGTTCAATTGCGTCCGTGAACATTTGATAATGTATTCGTGAACATTCGTTCATGTTCGTTTGTTTATATTGTTCATTAAAGATTTTTTTAGCATTTATTTATTTTATCTAAACTTTTTATACTCTTTAATTCTTGTTTATCTCATTACCCAAAGAAATAACATAAGAAAATCCTATCTCCATTTTGTTTATGCACTTCTTTCTCATTATCGACCTTCATTCAACGGTAAGGGCTTCAAGGTCCAGCGCCATATTTGCCGATTTAACATGTGTTCGTGAACCATTCGTGAACACGTTCCTTTCCTTAATGAACGAACACGAACAAAAAAATTTGTTCGGTAAGTGTTTATGAACACATTATATTCTTAACGAACGAATACGAACAAGGCCTTGTTTCGTTTACAGCCCTAGGAAGTACTTCACAACTCTAAACCCATTGGAGCCATCGAGATTATGTGAACCTCACGAATCATTTAGCGCTAGCAAGATCAATGGCAACAAGCAGAGTTATCTAGGTTGGAAGTATGGAAATTCAAGAGATGATGAACCATTATTTGCCACAAGAATACTATCAATATCTACACCTTCTCTTACACTTAATGCTAATGATCAGAATGTACTTTCCCAAGTTTCATATTTTTTTAGAAGAGTTTTAGCGTAGCTTAGGGGCTTAGTAAGTTTTAATGTTTTCAGGCTACGTTAAGTGCAATAACCACACCAATCTATCATCCCAAAATACATAGTACATATGTTCACATACATATATCACCAATCTATCATACAAAAATATATAATACATATGTTCACATACATATATCACATGAAGAAATACCTTTATCATTTTTAAACTTGCTACAAAACTTCAACAAAATACAAATTTTCAACCCAATCCCAACCAGTTTGAATAGGGTTCGATTTATCCCCACTAAAACTGGTTTACGCCTCGAACCAGTTTGGGTTAAAGCCCATTTTGACCATGTTTGACCAACCTAAACCGGTTTGGCAAAAAAACCCTGTTTGTAATGGCCTTCATTGGCTAAATTTCTTGTATCTCTTTGGTTTAGATGAACCTTTGTTGGGATTTGTCGTGTACAATTTTAATTTGAAATAAAATCTTATTTTATTTCATCTTAGTTAATAGAGTCAAGTGTCATTTACGCCCCTGTTGTTTATTCACTTTAGCCATTTCAGACCAAATTTCAAAATTGTACAATTTTCCTCCCTGACATGCGATGGTGGGCGTTTTTGTCGGAGGTATGTTTTGCAGTGTTAGAGAGAGAGAGAGAGAGAGGGAGAGACGGAGAAAACTGGACATAGAGAGAGCGCCACAGGGGTGGGGGTTGGGTGGGGCGAAGATGGAGGTGACAGTGGTGGTTATGTAGAGAGGGGGTAGGAAGTGAAAGAGACTTTGTATAACAACAACAACAACAACAATAACAAGAAGAAGTTTTAAAAAAAATTTCTACGAGTTAATATATTATTTGTCACACCCTCAAAACGCGGGGTGATCCAGTTGGTATCTTCATTGCATAGCGAAGATATAATGCTAAGACTTCTAGTAAGTTGAACGCCTTCTAAGGTTACCAACCCAAGAATTCTCCTATTCCAACCATGCCATAGCCAAATAAGAACTGAGATAAACATGCTCAAAAGTCAACATAAAATTGGTGAGTTCATAGTTTGTTTGAAAAATGTCACACATTGACTTTTGCGGGAAGCGTATACGTGTGGCTTGATCGGTTCTCATTGCATTCGATTATAATAAACAACTATATGATCAAAATGATGTTCATCCATTCATAAAGTTTAAAATATTACAACACCAGTCATTTAAGTTTCAAACAACACATCCTCTAATTAAGTTACAAACCAACAAAAGTGGATGACATCTAAACTTGAAATTTACATCCCGAAACAACACCAGCGCCCAAGATCCAACTTGTTTCCTGAAATACATGTAATTTTGGAAAACATCAACAAAAGTTGAGCGAGTTCATGCGTTTTGTATGAGTACTGATAAACTTGTAAACATTTGAGAGACTCCTTTGAAAACAGGTATGAAAAGCGTCTATGAACAGAGCAAGGACATTAATATATGTGAAGACATAAGGAGTACTCATTCCGAGTAGACTACTATTAGTGTCGAATCCCCTCGATGTGTCAATCACCTTGACTGTATCAAATCACCTTGACTATGTCAAATCACCTTGACCGTTGTCGAATCATCTCGAATGGGACACTAAAGCACTCTAAGTGGTCACATAGGGACCATGAGTGGGGCTCGGCTGTACCCGTTAGATCTAACCTTTGTCCATGATTCTTATGAGAATTATTGGCATTTCAGTTTCAGCCTATGCTCACATGATCTAATAGTTCATTTCATAGCCAAATCATACCATTGAAACATATGTAACATGTATTTCACCCCCGAGAATTATAAATCCGAAAACAGTTAAGAGAAAAGGGGGACATGAACTCACAAGTTTGCTTCCTGCTATCTCGTATGCTCAAAGGTCCTTCTATGAGTCGTACAACTACCTACACACGTGCCATGTTTTAGTAGACGTTTAGGTCGTGTGACGAATTTTTGTCTTAGTTGTTCATTAAGACTTATTTTGGAAGTCTTGGTATACTTTGAGTTACATCTTTGATGTACATTATATGATTTCAAAGTATATAATTATTAGTTAAAATAATAATATTTTAACTTAAATTATATTCATCCATTTATTTGGAATATTTTCAAAATAATATATGTTTGCCTTAGTTCGTTTTGTAACTCTTTTCATGGATATATCCCAGGTATGTGTATAATTATACTTGTGTATTTTGCCAAGTATTTGTGGTGTATTCCGGTGTGTATTTGTACGTACGAGAATGCGTATTTTCTTGTATTCATTAAGTATTCCTATACTTAATTTTGTATTAAATTTTCCGGAATATTACTTTTAATCAAATAAAATCACCACTTTATATTCTTAAAATGTATGTATTTTAAGAAAACTTTTATAGAAAATTATCTATAAATCTTTCTTGGCAAAAAAAAAAATAATAATAATAATAATAATAATCATACTTTCATATAAACCTCAAAAATTAATATATTTTCAAGATTAACTTAGAAAATATTCATAATTCCATTTTTCACCCAAAATAATATATTCTCAATTTGTTTAAAAAATATATATATTCTTCAAAAATAATGTATCTTCTAATTGTTCAAGAAAATATATATATCTTTCTCCCCTCAAAATAATATATTTTCTAATTGACAAAATATGATATATTTTGTAATACTTTTAAAAATCATATTTTCCGTTCTTTTGGTTTTCAAAATACCGTTTAACTCGTTTGTCGAAATATGAATTTAATTCCGGAATATATATATATATTCATAGTCCATACGTCCGTGTTCGGTTTGTCCAATATTCGGGTATAAATTATATATTTGTTTTCTTGGAATTTTGGTAATATCTTGTATTATAATTTTTGGTATTTTGGCAAGTTATATTATTTTCAAGTCCTAAGGTAATATAACTAATACACATAATATACCAGTAATCACACAAATTGTAATCACACAAATTGTGACATCTAAATATATATTTTCCTAAATATATACTTAGGCACTTTTATTTATCAAAAACCAACCTCCAATATTTGTAATTTTTGTAACAAAAAGTATGGCAAATTTTATATGAAAAACCATGGTTAAAATTTACTTATAAACACTTGTTTAAAAATATTTTTCTAAGTGTTTAAATTCTACAAAAAATTTGCCATAGTTTTCCCTTAAAAATGGAGGTTTCCATGCTTTTAAAGCATATCATTTTCTTTTAAATCATCATCAATCATCAACAAATTATTCAAGATTTACCACGAGCCAAAATCATGCAATTTACACTACATCATGAACTTGAAACTTTGTAAAAATTTGTAGTAACTTAATATATTGTTAAGTAGGTTTAGTTACCCTTAAAAATGTGGTTATTTATTTACAAATCCCTTTCTTGTGAAATTTAGTCCTTTACAACTTGTATGAAGGTTTTCTAAAAATATTTCTTCTTGTATTTTTCTTGTTAACAACATGTTTCTAGTCTTGATTTAATCACTAAAATATGATTAGTTTCTTTAAAAATCATGATCTTGTAAATCTTGTAGATAACTTTGGTTTCTTGAGAAAACTATTTTTGAAATCATCCATTTACAAGTCTTACAACATGTAACCATCATCATCATACACAAAACCATCTTCATTTTCAAGTTCATGTGAAACATAAAGGATGATCATTTTGTTTTTTACAAGATTCATGCTCTCACTTGCTAGATCATGTGTTTAATCACAATCTAGCAAGCTTCTTATGAAGATTAACATCATAAATACAAGAAATCAACAATCAGGTAAACTACATACACTTAAAACAACTTGTTCTTCATGTTATTT
Organism: Helianthus tuberosus; assembly: GCA_030545235.1. Lineage (NCBI taxonomy): Eukaryota > Viridiplantae > Streptophyta > Magnoliopsida > Asterales > Asteraceae > Helianthus > Helianthus tuberosus. Next base: position 120,091,313 of record CM060396.1, on the reverse strand, counting down.
AGCTTTATGTTTATGTTCATCTTCATGTTTCTTTATGATCTTCAAGATTAACAAGTTACATAACACTTTAACCACTAAAATTAGAAGTGAAAACATGGTTAAAGGGGCTTACTACTAGCACTATGGCTAGTGTTAGGATCTGAGTTTGGATTGATTGTGTTTTACGTTTGAAATAAGATGAAAGATGAACAAGTATTGAAGCAGAATATAAATGGAAACAAACTTTTCACACAATCAAATAGGAGAATTGTTTTCAACACACATTTTCACAAAGAACTAAATGATTGAATTTATTTCAATTATGATTACAATGCATGCATGTAACAAACTCCCCCTCAGCCTGAGCTCAAAGTGATTGTTCATACAGGAAGAAAGATGGTGAAGAGCTAATAGAACAGTACAGGGTACTGTTCTATTTATAGGCACGCCCAAACCACTGAAGCATCTTGGCTGGCGTCACCATGAAAGTGACATCTAACCTCCTAACAAACTCTAACAACTGATCTAATACAAACACTGCTTATGCTAACTACAGATTTCAATACATTACATAAAAACAAACTAAACTACTGCTTTATCCTTCCACTGTTGTGAACCCAGCAGTACTTTATATATTCAACAGTGCTTGACCCATAGCAGTAGATTGATCAGCAGAGCTTTGGTCTTCATCAGTCTTTGACTTGATCAGCAGTTGTAGGTCAGCAGTTGTAAAGATCAGTGGATTGGAGGTCATCAGATGTTGAAACCACTTTCAAGGGGAGAGACTTGTATACATAACATCTGCTTATTTTGGATCCACTGCTCTGATCCAGTTTTGGCTTTAATTATCTGTTCCTCTGATAGGGTTCAATCCCAACAATCTCCCCTGGAACAGATAATGCCAAAACCCTTCATTATTTGTGGAGCTTTATTGCCTCATCAACAGTTCCCTTATTTGCCCTTTGAGTTGTAACTCAAAGTCTAAGGCATCTGTGTCATCTTCATCCCTGCACAGTGGAAGATCAAGGAGATCCTGCAGATCTTCAAGACTTAGGCCAAGTGCTTATTCCCTTGATATTTTCTTCACTTCTCCACTAGACTTGATCACAGTCAGTACATGGGACTGTTTATCAGTTTTCCACTTTAGTACTTTTGAGTCTGGTGGGTTTCTTAGGAGATTTTTATTAGATGAGGAGTTTGGAGATGCTGGCCTAGTGATGACTGACTGAGCAGTGCTTTGAGCTTGAGCAAGTTCAGGAATATCAGCCATCATCTGTTTGTAAACCATCTTTATCACTTCATTACCAACAACTATTTCTTCTGCTGTTTCTGCATCCATCTATTTTGCCTTCTTCTTTGATAAAGAAAGGCACCAGCTGGAGTAGTGGCTCTTCTGATTTGCAGCTTTGGTGGTCTTGTTGAAACCTCTGCTTCAGGATAGTCAGGTTTTTGAGGAATTTTTGGATTTTTCTTTCTTAATTCCTCCAACTTTTTGTAAGTGACCCTGACTTTGTCTTCTTTCCATCTCATCACTTGATTCTTTGACCCAAATTCAGCAGTGACCAATTCCTCTTTCATTCTCCTCAGCTCTAATGCCTTATCAGGTACATTCTTCTTATACTTTGCCCAATCAGGAGGAGTGTGTTTGACCTTGTTTTTAATCATTTCTTGAATCCTGGCTGCTTCACTTTCAAGCTCAGGAATGGTCCATTCTTTGTACATGTATTTTTCTCCCTTGTATTTCTTGTAAGACATAATATTATCAATGTAGTCTTTTCTCAGGGATTCATCTGCTCTTTCTGATATTTGCTGACAAACATTCTTTGCAAATTGTTCCAAGGATCTGACTTGTGTGAGCAGGAATTGATAATACCTTTGAATTTCTTTGTCAGATTTCCCTTGTGAACCCTTTTTAGAGATATCCTCTGCTTGCAGAGCCTTAATTTTCAAATATTCTTCAATATTGTTAGGCCTGGGATATCCTCCAACTGATGGCAAACTCCTTTTAGCAGGGTCATCCTCAAAGTAGAAGGATTTTATCTCTTCTCTGACTACTGCAAGCTCTAGAGGATATTGGACACCTTCAGGAGTAATGTCAGTGACTGGCTTTTGAACCTGAGCTGATGAGAGAGGAACAGGGTTTGGTATAGTAACAAGTGATAGAGGTTGTGAAGATTTTTGGTGGTGGTGAAGTATTATCATCTTTCAGAATTAACCTTCTCCTTTTTGGTTGAGGAGAGGCTGATGATGTTTTGGGTGGTTCAGTGGTGGTGATTTGAGTGGTGGTTATTGTAGTGGAAGTGATTGAAGTGGGAGGTTGCTGACTAACAGTTGTTGAAACAACTGGTGTTTCAACCACTGTTGCCATTACAACAGATGTTGTAACATCTGTTGTCTTCTGCTTTTTAGCAGGGGATGAAGGTGGTGTTGATGATGTTTTTGGTGGTGAGGTGATCTTTGGTGGTGGTGGTAAGACAGTGGTTGTGGTGTGTGTTGAAGTGGTGTGTGTTGAAGTGGTGGCAGGTGTTTGGCTAGCAGTTGTTGAAACCACTGAAGTATCAGCAGTTGTTAATACATCAGGTGTTACAACAGCTGTTTGGGTGGAAGATTGAAGTGTGAGATTTTTGATAGGTTTAGGAGTTTGCTTTGTGGGTCTGGATGATTTGTGTTTGGGTTCCCTCACTTTTCTAGTGGGATTCTTTCTTTTTGGCTCAGGATTTTGGTCATCCTTAGGCTCAGAAGTACCCTGCTCATTTAGCTCCATAAATGCTCTTTTCTCCTGTTCCCACCTTGCATTATCCTTAGCCTTTCTATCCCTTTTTACCTCTGCTAATGCATCAGCAATGGCATTAGTGGTAACATCAATCTTTTTGGACCCATCTAGCAAAGGGATGTCTTTGAGCATACTATCTTGTTGTGGCTCAATGTAAAGACCATCTTCAACTCCCTTCTTCTTCTTCCACTGCTTGATTTTCTCCCCCTTTTTGGCATTATCTGGTGCTGGGTTATCAATAAAGAGAACAGTGGGAGGAGCAGTGCCAGTGGTGTTCAGTATGTGGGCCTTTATAGCCTTGATGTCAGCTTGGGTATCTTTAAACCTTGACTCCATCATGTTTCTCAGCTTTTGAACATGTATCTCATGCTGCTGATCATCCAATTGTCTTTGATGTTGGAGCAGTGGTTGAAATAAGTTCCATAACTCATTTGCAGCAGGTGCAGGTTGTGCAGGTGCTTGAGCTGGAGCAGCAGTGGTTGGTACCTTTTGAACTTTCAACAACTATTGCAGCATATCTTTAATTTCTGCAACAGAGGTATCCAGTTTGTCAACTCTGTTCTTCAATTCCCGGTACATTAAACCATCACCCAACTTAATGGGATAATCTGATTTCCCACTAACAGTGGTTGATTCAGGGAGTGTACTCCAAAAATCATCCACTGATGGAGTGGCTTCACTTGGACTACCACCAAGAGTTACTTGTAACTCAAGGAGTGTAACCTCCTCAGGTGTTGTTGTTGGTGGGTTAGCAATGATTGATGCATCAGACTCAGTCACTTGTTGAGGTATGTTCTCATTGACAGGTGATTGAGAAGGACAGGTTTGTATCTGGTTCAAATCAAGAGCATCCAACAATAATTTTGTTTGTGGGGGAATTGTGGAGGTGAGGTTGGGTGTAGAAAGAGAATTGGCCCCGGGCATTGGGTTGTGGATGATGGAAGCAAGTGATTCTAGAGCATCATATTGTGGTGTCCCTATATGTACAACCTGTTCTTTTTTAGAAGAAGCAGGAGGAGTTTCGGGTATGGGTTGAGATATTTCTACCATCTGCTGTGAGAAAGTAGCAGCAGTGGTTTCTTGTGACTTTTGTGCTGTCACTGGCAGTTGCTCTGGTATCTTATCCTCCAGAGTTGCCTTTGATTTGGGTTTGGGGGGCTTTTGAGTTTTCTTTTGGCGTGGCTTTTTGGTGATTTTAGGTGTGGGTTTCACAGCAGTTGTTTTGCTGCTGTGATCACCTGGAGCAATGGGCTCAGCAGCAGATACCTGAGGAGCAGTGGTAGCTGCTAAATTCTGCTCAGGCACCTCTGCTTTTGTTTTGCAAGGTGTTGACATTCTTGTGAAAGTTTCAGCAGTTAAGCTATTTATTTGAAAAGAGTCACCTTGTGTTATTACATTAGCATCATCCTTACCAAATTTCTTTTGAAAGTAATAACTTAGAAATCTTGGAAAAAGTAAGAATGGCTTTTTATCAACATTTTTAACCAAATCATTAAAGATTTCCTGGGAGTAATTAAAATTTTCATTTTGTAAAATAGCATATCCCAGGTTTTGAATCTTTAATGGTATCTCATTAAAAGCAGTTATTTTGTTTGAAACACACATTAAAAGGGTATGGAACAAAAATCTTGTTACAGGTGGAAAATTACCTTTTTGTAAGGTATCCTTTTTTATTGAATCTGCATACCCCCTTTCAAGGAAATCAGTTTTTAACTCGTTTTTGGGAAAATAAGTTTTACCTTGCTGATCATTGAGTTCAAAGACTTCCGAGATGGATTGTGGTGTGATTTTGACTGCTTTACCCATTAGAGAAGAGTTAATGGCTATGACGTCTTCGCCTTGTTTTTCAAGAGTAACATTTTTCCAAAACTCTCTCTGGGTTTTCAGGTAAATTGGAGCATCTGCTGTCAACAAAGTTTTGTACTTTGAAGATGACATAGTGTCAATGATGGAATCGAAGGTGTCGATGGTACCAGGTTTTGTAAGGAGACCCAGATAATTGTGAGGAGCTTTGTATGGTATTTCGATGGGTGTGGTAGCCATTTGAGTGGCCTTTTTAGAAGATGATTTTGAAGTGGATTTCGCAGATGACTTTGATTTTGTCATTTTGGAGAAGAAGATTGATGAATGATTTGAGAGAGAGAGAGATGGAAACTGCTTTGAGAAAGGAATTTTTGTGAATTCGATTCGACAATAAAACCCTGTTTGGGGGGTTTTGAGAAGGGTTTTATAAAGGAAAAGGTGAATGATGACGTGGCAACGCTTACAAAAGATCTGACCGCTATGTACTGTCCATGTGCCAACCCCTGATGAAATGAAGGACAAGTGTTTTCTGAAAACCACTGATAGAACAAGATCAGTGGTTGTAACGGTAATAATGAAGGCAGTGGGTGATTATTACTATTAGTGGATAGCATACAGTGGATAAAAACATTGATTTTGAACCACAGTGCTTATCAAGGAAATGAGAGAACAGGGGTTGACTTTCAGCAGTGGACAGACTTTTAAGTAGAACAGACTTTTGAACAAAACAGTGGTTATGGCAGACTTTTAAGGATTTAATGAAAAATTCATTTTTAGCTATTTTAAGGATGGATTTTTGATTTTCTGAAAACATTTTAATGCTTTTATTCATAAAAAAAACAGGATTTTGCCTGTTATTCCATGTTTAGCATGCCAATCCTAGAGCTCAAGCTTTCAAAGGTGGATGTGTCGAAAGCTTTGGTTAGCACATCTGCCAGCTGATCTTTAGTTGGAACATGGTGTAGAGAAATCAAACCTTTTTCATAGCAATCCCTCACAAAGTGATGTCTGATATCAATGTGCTTGATGGTTGAATGGGAGACTGGATTTTTGATGATATTTTCTACTGCCTGACTGTCCAACATGAGAGGTGTCTTTAGGGCAGTGATACCAAAATCCAGCAACTAATTTTGAAGCCAAAGCAGTTGGGCTGTACAGCTTGCAGCAGCTATATACTCTGCCTCAGCAGTGGATGTGGAAACAGCTGCTTGCTTTTTGCTTTGCCAAGACACTAAGAAACTGCCTAGGAATTGGCACCCTCCTGAAGTGGACTTCATTGTCTTGTCATATCCAGCAAAGTCACTATCTGAGAAACCTGAAAGCTCAATTTTACCATCAGCTGGATACCAAGTGTGGGAACACCTTTTAGGTATCTGAATATTCTTTTTACAGCAATAAGGTTTGACTTTCTAGGGGCTGACTGGGATCTTGCACAAACACATGTTGCAAACATGATGTCTGGCCTAGATGCAGTTAGGTACAATAAAGACCCAATCATGCTTCTATATAAGGTTTGATCAACCAAATCATCCTTCTCATCAGACATGACTATTTTATTGGTTGCAATGGGTGTACTGCATGGCTTACAATCATCCATTTCAAATTTCTTTAAAAGTTCTTTGGCATATTTTCCTTGATGGATAAAAGTGCCATTTTGCAGTTGCCTTACTTGGAGACCAAGAAAGCACTGGAGTTCACCCATTGCACACATTTTATTATATGTACTTCCAAAAATGGTGTCATCCACATAAATCTGGACAATCATCAAATCCTTTCCTCTCCATTTTAGAAACAATGTTTTATCTATTTTACCTCTTGTGAAACCAATGGAAAGCAGAAAGGTGGAAAGAGTTTCATACCAGGCCCTTGGTGCTTGTTTCAAGCCATACAAAGCTTTATTTAGCTTGTAGACATGATTTGGATTAAATGGATCCTCAAAACCTGGAGGTTAACAAACATAAACCTCTTCTTGAATCTTACCATAGAGGAATGCACATTTGATATCCATTTGATACACCTTGATGTTGTGGTTGACAGCAAAGGCCAGGAATAATCTGATAGCTTCAAGTCTTGCTACAGGGGCAAATGTTTCATCATAGCCAATGCCCTCTTCCTGTCTGAACTCTTGAACCACAAGCCTAGCTTTATTCTTGACAATAATACCCCTTTCATCAGTTTTATTTTTGAAGACCCATTTTGTGCCAATAGGACTTACACCCTCTGGCAATGGTACAAGCTCCCAAACTTGTTGTCTTCTAAACTGTTGGAGCTCCTCTTGCATTGCTTCTACCCAGCTGTTGTCTTTTAGTGCCTCTTGGTACTTGACTGGCTGATGGAGAGATAAGAAGCCAGCAAAAAGACAAATATTTTGGGATTGACTTCTTGTGAGCACCCCTTCATTGATGTTGCCAATGATTTGGTCAGGTGAATGAGATTTCAAGAAGATAAGATCTCCTTGGTATGGAACAATGGCATTAAGTGGATAGGGCTGCAGATGTGAATCATTCAGCTGGTGACTTTGATGATCCATCAGTGGCTTCAAAAGGTGGTGGAATAGGAGGTAATGGTGTGGACACATGCTGACTTTGATCCATTGTTTGAGGACTTTTATCAGCAGTGTTTGATGATGTGGAAGCAGGGGTTAATGGGCTACTTTGATCAACAACTGTTGAGGTAGCAGTGGTTGAACTTTGATAGCTGTTTTGAACATCTGCTGCTCTTCCACTTGATGCAGACTTTTGTTGTGGAATGATGATTTCATATCCATAGTCTGATGATAAATTTTCTGATGGACCTGCATTGTTAGACTTGACAACAACACTTTTAAATGTGAATTTATCAAGATCAAATAAGTCTGCAGGATTTGCTAGGATTTTCATTGATGAAAGTTCATTGAACTTTACATTCAAAGTTTCTTCCACTGTCTTAGTCCTTGTGTTAAACACTTTGTAGGCCTTAGCAGTGGTTGAGTATCCCAGATGATAACCACAATCAATTTTGGCTGCAAACTTTGAGATAGAATCTTTTAAGTTTAAAATGAAGCATGGGCAGCCAAAAACCTTGAAATATGAAATCAATGGCTTTATTTTATACAGCAGTTCATATGCAGTCTTTTGATGCCTGGGGTTGATTAAAACTCTGTTTTGGACATAGCAAGCAGTGTTTACTGCCTCTGCCCAAAAAGTTAATGACAAACCTGAATCAGCAAGCATGGTTCTCGCAGCCTCAATCAAGGTCCTGTTCTTTCTTTCAACAACCCCATTTTGTTCTGGTGTTCTTGGAATGCTGTATTGCCTCACAATTCCTTTTGACACACAGAAATCATCTAACTCCTTGTTTATGAACTCTGTGCCATTATCACTTCTGAATATTTTTACGGGCAAGTCAAACTACTTTTCAACCTATTTCACAAAGTCTTGCAGAATGCCTGCAGTCTCATCTTTTGAGTGTAAAAAGTAAGTCCATGTAAACCTAGAAAAGTCATCAACAATAACCAAACAATATCTATTTTTCTTAAGACTCATGACTTTAACTGGGCCAAACAAATCCATATGAAGCATTTGCAAACATTTGGTTGTTTTGGACTCATCAATTGATTTGTATGAGCTTTTATGTTGTTTTCCTTTTAGGCAGGAAACACAATGCTCAGGACAGGTGAACAGTTTTTGAGGTAAACCTCTTACTAACCCCTGTTTTGAGATGGCAGTGATTGTTTTGAGATTTGTGTGCCCCAATCTCCTGTGCCATAATTTTGTCTCTTTGTTTGAGGCAGCTGAGAACAGACAGGCATCAGTCCTGGGACTCTCTTTTGACATATCAACTACATAAACATTGCCACTTCTTTGAGCAACAAGTTTGGTTTTTCCAGTTTTTATTATTGCTTCAATCTTTTCAACCATTTCTGGTCCAACAATCCTACAACAATCCTTTGTGAAGAATGAGCCATAGCCCTTATCACTCATTTGTGAGACACTCAGGAGGTTGAATTTTAAATTGTCTATTAGATTGACATTTTCAAATTTTACATTACCAGACTGTACTGTACCAGACCCCAGAACTTTCCCTTTACTATTATTACCAAAGGATATATCACCCCCTCCATGGATTTTGAAATCTTTGAGTAGGGCTTTACATCCTGTCATGTGCCTGGAGCCTCCACTATCTACATACCAAAGGCTATCTAAGCATGCAGAAGCTCCCTGCACATGAAGTAAAAGGATTAGTTCATTAGGGTCTCCAAAGCCAATAAGGCTTTGGATGGGGTCTCAACAGTGTCTGGGATGAATTCAGGTGGATGGACAGTGGTTAACTCAGGGTTTTGAATATTTTTAGGAATGTTTGTCTCTAACCACTGTTGGGGGTCTTGACCAATCACCTACTGATAACCAAAAGGATACCTGTTCACTCTTGGTTTAGAAGGCTTTTTGTAAGCCTCATAAACATGTGGGATCCTTTGGTATGATGGTTCTCTTCTGAATTGATTGGCAGGGGGTGCATCAATCACCTGAACATCTCTTTTGACAGATGTTTGGTTCAGCTGTTTTGTAACAGCTGTTTGGACTAGCACAAACAGTGGTTGGTTCTTGGTGAACTTAACAGATGATGTTGATGAACTTAAGGATGTTTTTGCAGTGTACTCATTTCTTTTTACATCAAAGTTTTTGAGATACACACATTCTTGAGTTTTGTGGTTTGTTTTACCACAGATGGTGCAGCTCTCAGCAGGTTCAATTACACTTGTTTTGTTGAGATCATATGCTTTTAGATGAAAACAATCTTTTGTTAGATGGTTCTTCTTTTCACAAAAATCACAAAACAGGTTTTTAATTTTTTCTCTTCTTTTCTTCTTCTCTGACTCCTTAGCAACAGAATTTTGAACCACTGTTGGGATGTCTTTGAGAGGAATGACATTTTCTTTAGGAGCTTTTACACCTTCAGTGGTTGTGAAGTCCATTGGTTTAAAATTCTCAAGAATGTCACACTCATCAGACCATGTGGGTTTAAATTGGTATTTCTCAATTTCCTCAAAAGTTGAGGATCCCACAGATCTTTCCAGAGTGATTTTGTTACCAAGTTTGTCAGTTATCTTAACTTCTTGGCCATTCTTGTTTGTTGGTGTTATTTCAACTGAACCAGCTTGTTTTGCAGCAGTGTTTTCAATTTCATCATATTTTCTAAAGCATATGCCAAATTTTACATTGCTTTCAAGCTGTTTTTCTAACACGACCTCATAACCTTTGCAAGATTCCACCCATCTTTCACAAGTGATTTGGGTGGATTCCAACTCCTTTTTGCAATCTTGATATTTTTCTACCATAGTTTGGAGTTGGTTCTTGGTTATGCTTTGCTCTTCTTTTAAGCTGCAGATTTCTTTATCCTTTTCAGCCAATTTGTTTTTAAGTTCTTTTAAAGACCTTTCAAATTTGACCTCATCATTCAACACTCTATCCCTAAGGTTTTCATTCACCTCTTTAATGTTAGCAAATGCTATGATGCATTTGTCTGAACACAGATTTTCAAGAACCTGAGATGGTACCTTAGCTGCAGCCATCATGGCACAATCACATTGATGTTCATTTTCTTCATCAGCTCTCTCTTCTTTCTCACCTTCTTTCTTCTCTTCTTCTTTGGACCAGGGGTCATTTAATGGTTCAATCAGGGGTTCTGAACTTTCTCCTAGCAGTAGTTCACCAGCAACAGCAGTAACCACTGCTTCAGCAACTTCATCCACTATTTTATCACTTGTTTTCCCTTTTTCAGCATTCAGCTCTTCTGGTATTGACTCTAATGCCATAAGACAAAATTCATCATTAGAAGCATCATTAGTAGCATAGAATGCAAAATTTTCATCACCTAGCTCATCAGGTAAGCTGCTCCAGTCAACAAAGCCTTGGGTGAAAAAGCTTTGCTGATATGGTTGAACCACTCCTGGTGGTGCAGTGTCACACCCTGACTTTTGCGGAAGCGTATGATGTGTGACTTGCTCAATATCATTGCATTCAATTATAATAAACAACTATATGATTAATACAAGATGTTTATCCATTCATAAGATTGAAATGTTACTAACACAAGTCATTTAAGTTTCAACAAAAACCCTCAAGTTATGAAACAGCCAAAAGTGGATGACATCTAATCTTGAATTTACGTCTTGAAAATAACACCAGCGCCCAAGATCCAACTTGTTTCCTGAAATACATGTGAGTTTTGGAAAACCGTCAACATAATGTTGGTGTGAATTCATGCAGTTTTGTATAAACATTTAAGCATTCCTTGTAGAAAACATGGTATGTAATTTGTACTGAAAATAAGTACTTCTGTAAATGTAAGGAAATCGAGATCGCTTATGGTTTGCAAGGCCATTAACATGTGACATGACATAGGAAACATCCAAACCATAGGCATTTTTAGTTGTCGATTCCACGACTAGAGACACAAAAGCACTGCTTGGTAAAAGAGTGGCCAAGAGTGTGGTTGCCTGAAACCCATTAGATCTAACCTTTTGTTCCGCGGTCTTGGTATGTAACTGATTAATGGTGCTTATGGCACCCTATTTGTGACATGATCTAAAGTATCATTCCTTAGTTTTTGTATTCAACATACCATAACACATGTATTTTCCCCAAGTTTAGAAAACAAGTAAAAGTTTAAAAGTGGGGACATAAACTCACAACTTTGCGTATCCTGCGCCGTAAACTTCACCGGTTGGTTTTGTAGCGTCGTGACCTATACGTATTCTATGTATGTTAGTCACTAGACTTGTATCACACAAGTACAAGTCACCATCTTTTGTTAATGTATATGTTCTTTTTATGTTCATTCTTTGTGAGGTTGTACCCTTGTTTGTCGGGTCTCGCCCGTTTGTCATGCCTTTGCACTTTATGTATGTAATGTATTTTTGTAAATATATATTTTACTTCTCAAATATATATTCATTCATGTAGTCCCTTTTCAAGGTAATAGATGTTAAAAATAATTTATATTTTTAACTTTTCATGTATGTTACTTATATTATTTTCCCAAAAATAAATATAAGTATTTCGTAAAATAATATTCTCAATATTATTTTTGTACAAGTATTCTCAGGAAAGTATATTTGTATTTTATGTAAATACTTGTGTATTTTGTATTTTTCACCAAAAATCAATACTTTGATTTTTATTACTTTCCGGAATTATATTTCTTAAAAATAATGTATTTTTATGACTTGTAAGAAATATATATATTTTGTCATGCTGTAAAATATATATAATCATTCTCGTTATTCACCCGATTTTTGTATACTTGTATACTTATGTATTCTCATGTAGTTGTATGTGTATTTTTGTATTCATACTCCTTGGGAGTATTTAGTGTATTTTCAAGTTCCTAATACACTACTACATATAATACACATAATATACACTCAGCACAAAATTTGGTGATCAATAAATATATATATTTTCCTTAAAAATATACATACTTAATATCAATTTTTATCTTGAAGAAATCATCATTTCTTAACTTGAAGTTTACACAAAAATTAGGGAAACCTTGGTAAATAATTTTAGGTGAATTTTTAGGGAATAAGTTTCACCAAAACTTATATATTTCTAAGTGTCAACATTTTATAAAAATCTTGACATAGTTTCCCCTAAAAATGGAGGTTTCCCATGTTTTCAAAACATGTGTTTATTTTCTTTTCAACTTCAAAACAATTTTCCAACAATCATCAACAACATATACTAATTTCTTTATATGAAGCATCATGGTGAACTTGATTCTTGTTAAACATGTGTAGTCTTTTAGATCTACACTTTACATAAGGTGATCTTTCCAAAATAAGTGTTCTTGTAAATTCCTAACCAACTTTTTATAAGACTTTATTTTACTAACCAACTCATCCATGAGTTTAATGGTTTCAAAGTTTGTAAATCATGTTTCTAAAACCACTTTTATGTTTATTAGGAAGATTATTGTTTTTAAAGCCAATGTTTTTCAAAATAACATAGACAATGCTTTTAAAAAAATTGTTTTCAAACTATATGAAATGTTTTGAGATCATGAAGATTGTTTTTGAAATACTTGTACTGTGTATGTTGAAAAATCAAAACGTAATGGGTATGAGATTTGAAAATATCCTTAGTTATCTAACCAAGGATTCAAAGGCACAGATGTGCAAAAAGCACGATTACTCATAATTTCACTTTATTTCATGTACTTCGTTTCTTAGAATGAAACGAGTAATTAGAACTTTCAAGGAAATTATGAGCGATCACTTGTAAGAGAGAATCACAAGAGTAGTTTGTAAGGAACATAGTTCCTTAATGCAGGTATCATAGGAAAAATCATACACACATGTAACTACACTCGTATATCAGAATTGTGATCAATAATTTATTTATAAACAAAATAGATTGTTTCACATTACAAGAAAATAGAAGAAATAAAAGCATAAGACGGCAACATCTTCTTATCAGCCAGCTGCTCATCCGAGGGTCAGATTTGCATTAGCAAGTTTTGGGCAATCCCTTCGGAAATGGCCCATCTCGCCACAGTTGTAGCAAGACCCCGGTGAGAAACGAGCTTGAGCATGATTGTCGCCATCTTGATTTGGTACAGCTGTAGTCGGGCAAACCCTTGCTGTATGACCTATAAGTCCACAAATCTGGCATTTGCGGCACTTCACACTAGCATGATGATGAAGGCTACATTGGTTGCACAAGGGTGCAGTTCCATTGTATGGCTTCCTGGCAGGGGGTTGAGTTGGTTGGTTGGGGACGGCTTTACCATTGTGAGCGACCATGGCGAAGTTCTGAGAAGCCTTTCGCTTCTTTGACTTCTTAGGGGATCGTTCATCCATGGTCTTTGATTCCTCGATTGGTTTCTTGGCTGGTGGTGTTGTCACCTGACTAGGTCCTGCCTGTCTCGGTGACTCTTGAGTGGCTTCATCCTGGAGACGATACATGGCAGTAGCTAATTCAACAGTCTTCAGGACTACTTTGCCTATTCGCTGGGCAAATTTGGCTGTTTGCTCGGACATTTGACCGTTGCTGAGAGGAAGAGACATTCTAGAAGGAAATGAAAGAAATAGGAAGAAACAAGTGAAAGGTTATTGGATAATCAAAACAGAATGGCAATGCATGAAAATTGCGATCATTTGTTTGTTACCTAAGGTAAACAAATGAGACGGTGACTAATCAAAGTAAACAGGTCATATTAATGTATCACTGAAGACATGCTCGCCTATAAGTGAACACTCACCCCAAGAGTTCCCAGGTAAGAGTGACTGGTCCGATACTGCGGATTTGTACGAACACTCTAGCCTTCGACAGAAAACTCAGGGTACAGGCATTCACTCTTCCAGTTTGCACGTGTTCACATTATAAGACCCAAACTTTGACGAGATTTTGAAAATTCAAAGGGGTTCAAAACCTTCTAACAGAGGGTTCAAAACCTTATAACTGAGGGTTCAAAACCTAGTAATCAATCATCCTAGAACATATGATTGCTTTTCAAAGTGGTTTTGAAATTTGTGTTCTTGTTGTGGTTGTCGCCTAAGGATAGGTGACAGTATTGTTTTATGACTAAACGCAAGTAAACTCGCGTTAGGGTCCTAGGAAGGTTATAGACTAGGTCAAAGTATTACTAATAACCTAATTCCCTATAACCATGAGCTCTGATACCAACTTTTCTGTCACACCCCGACCACATAAAACAACAAAACGTGGCGGAGACGTCGGGGAGTGTTGTAACAGAATCATTGTTTCATAACACATGGAAATTGAAATATTGTTTTATTAAATAAAAGAGTTACAATGTCTTGACAATCAAAGAAACATAACATAAATTAACTAGTCTTCCATCTTTTATTGTCACTAAGGCCCAAGTCTGCCTAAGTGTGTCTTGATCAATCCTATGCATCATTTCCTGAAACACATGTGAAAATAGGTACGTCAGCATAAAAATGCCGGCGAGTACATAGGTTTTGTGAAAATGGGATTCATGACTTAAGTTTAAGAAAATGTTTAATAAAATTTAGTCATGAACCTTGTTAATTGTTTTGTTTTGTAAGTCATTTGAAAAACGATAAGTTCAGATGATATGTATAAATAAGAGAATAATGTATGGTTAAATGAATAACCATGTAAAATGAGTTTATATAAAATAAGTTGTTTTGTAAAACAATGTCTTGTGAAAAATATGTCATTTGTGTAAAATGTATAAGTCCAAATTGAAATGATTTAAATAACACTCCAACATGTAATATAATACAAGCACTTATATATAGGAAGTACCAGCGGCGTATCCACCATGCTTGTATCATACTACACACGTCTCGTTACTTAAATCACTTACCAAAACCAACCATCAATGTAAGAATGTTTATGTATAGTCAAATGTCAAATGTTTATGTAAAAACCATCAATGTGTAAATGTTTATGTATAGCAAATTTCCAAATGTATTGAATTATATGTCAAAATGTTAATGTCAAGATGTAAACCATGTAATGTATAACCAATGTCAAAAATGTGTATGTGTCAAATGTAAATCATGTAATGTGTAACCAAAATGATATGTATGGCTAGTGAAATGCATCAACTAAACCATAGGTGAAACGCACAAAACAAAGTATTGAAGTAAAACTTGGTTTAAATCAAAGTTATGTTTTGTGGAAATGCATGATCAAATGTAAATCATGTCAAAATGTTTATGTCAAAATGTCTATGTCAAATGTCTTTGTGTAAACCTTGTCAAAATGTCATGTATGGCATGTGGAATATATATATGTATAAATATATCCATTAAGCCATAGGTAAAAATGCACAAAACAATATATTGAAGTAAAACAGGGTTTAAATCAATGTTATGTCTTGTGGAAATGCATGCTATACTGAATATGAACATTTATGCGGTATTGTTATAATGCATACATCCAAGCCTTGAGACTGTGGCGATAAACCCTTAGACAAATTAAAGGTTTATCTGTGCTTATGTATATCGAATTCGGTCATTCCTTCCAATCCACACCTACCCAGGATTTCAGGAACGGGAGTTGTCAATTCCTATGGTACCACTACCTACTAACGAACGGCGTAGCTAATGTTAATGAATGTATTGTCCCATTTAAACAAACCAAATGTCATACCAAAATGTAAGCATGTGATGAAAATAACTGTACTAAGTATGATGAACATACATAGCATGTGAATGAATAATAAATGTACTAAGTATGATGAACATACATAGCATGTGATGTGATGAAATGTAAAACAATATACTAAGTAGGCACACAATGGGCATACATAGCATGTGAATGTAAAGTAAAACGATGTACTAAGTAGGCACACAATGGGCATACATAGCATAAAATGTAATGAAATCATGTACTATAAGTGTACTATTGAACATAGCAAGTATATGACGTGAAAATAGGAAAGCATGAAAGTAACAAGTAGGCACATGTGTTCCACCCAAAAACAGTTTGGAAAACAGTAAAAGGGGTCTATGTACTCACTTGAGATTTCTTAGAAGTCCTAAGATAACCACCAAGCAATGTTAGAGATCACGGAATCAAACGACACCTAATATAGGTAACTATGTTAATAAACCGGACCTAAGTCGGAGGATTTAGATAGAATGAGGGTTCGTAAACCAAACGAGTATGGAGACTCGTGTCATATGGTTTAACAAAGCCTACATACTAAATGAAACCTAACCTAAGTGCTTATGACCCATTACGACCCGTTTAGGTAGCTTATGCTACTTTAACGCGTCGTTCGCGTGAAACGCGTTCGGACCGCCTAACTAGTCCTATGACAAGTGTTGTATGCCTAAACATGTTACATAATCAGTTATGTGACAAAAGTTTAGGTTATATATGCTTAATATGAAATTTGGCGTAAAAGGGCATTTTGGTAATTTACCTAAGGCATATAAACTACCTATCATACAACTACTTAAACGAAGCGACCATAAGGTATAACCTCGGAAGGTTATTCCCTATACACTATGGTCACCTAATGTGTTTGGTCAGATCCTAATGATCGACCAAATGGGTCGGGTTCGAAGGTATAAGCGATTTATTAGATCGCTTACCCTTACGACCCTAGACAACGTGGTAATCAGTAGGCATAGTCCCAAGGGACTATAACCATCGTGATTACAATCACGTTGCGAAGTTCAAACAAACTTCGCGTTAACCATAAACTGGTCAATGCAGAAAGTCAAACGAAGTTTGACTTTCAGACTCGAAAAGCAATAAAAGAACGAAGGAACACTTACAAAGGGTCCCCGAATGCTAATCTCGATCCAAGTAGCTCAGGTATGAAACAAATGTTTCAACTTAGAGCTCCTCAAATCAAGATTCTTGTGGGTTTTGGCAAATGAAGGCAAGGGGTATTTATAGGATTCATAGAGCCGTTAAGATCATTCCTCGTTAACCGTGCTTTGATCTTGGCCATACACCTAAAAACCCTGGTTTTCTAAAACCATTTGAGCCCATAGATTTAACCCAAAACCATGTGCAACAAGAAGAATGGACCAGATCCAATGTTTCTAACATTCTGCTGTCTGGGCACTGCTTACGGACCTCAACATTATCAGTGTTGAGGTCCGTAAGGACCTTGTTTGGCAGATTTACAGTTTCAGTCCCTGCAGCCTCAAAACTTGGTTTTTGATGCGTTTTCTGACACGTTTAAGCCCCGTTAACCCCATTTCAAAGCTCTAAAATGAACTTAAAGTATAGGGAACTTGAAATGTGCTCAAAAATATCTCAGATGTCGGTTCGTTTGGCCGTACGATCGTGATGTTCGCTTAATTACGACGGAATGCGCATAAGCGCGAAAAACGATCCAAATGACGCGACGAAGGGATTTTTCTTATGCCAAACACTAAAATAAAATGTTTTAGTGCTTACATAAATTTTTGGATGTCCGGATGTATTCAGAACGTGAGTTATGCGCAAAAGTGCAAACTTGTGCACTTTTTGACACTTTTAGTCCCTGAATGACCCAAAAGTTTATTTTAGCACACCGAACCCCTCAAAGCCTATTTCTAAGCTATATAAAGGATATTTAAGGTGTGTTTAACTTATGGTCATGTTCCGGAATGTTCGTTACAGTTCAAATTGGCATACTTTCGCAGTTTGTCAAGTTTAGTCCCTGTAAGCGAATTAACTTGTTTTTGCCATACCAAAGCCTTCAAAACTTATTTCTAAGTTATGTAAGGGTTATTTAAGGTATGTTAAGTATATGTTGATGTTCTGGAGTATTTGTTGCATTAAACTAGTTATATTTACGCATCGGTGCGCGTATAACCTTCCAGAAAGCAATTTAGAGTTTGGAATTGAACAAAAATTGATATGTGCAAATGATACACATATTTATACAAATCCCAAGTATGAAATACAATATTTCATTGGTTTGGTATTTGTTTGATGGTCGCAGTGACCCAGGTGTCACATTTTAGTTTCAAAAATTAATTCTACACAAACTTTATCACTTCAATATTACAAGTTTATGTGTAAAAATTCCTATTTCAAGTTCACATTATGCTTCACATGTTCATCTTCAAGTCTAACCATGGATCCTTCAAGATCCATGCTTAAACTTGGTAGATCTAAGCTTTAACATACTTGATCTAATCATAAACTCAAGATATAACATAAACAACTTCATTACATACACTAAAAATTCATGTAATCACTTATTTTCTTCATGAATATGTTAGATCTTTTCATTTTTAACATTAGAAGTTTAAGTTGTTTAGATGGTGAATCTTGCACATAACATAAACATGACTTAAATTAGTAATCAAGAAGCTTACTACTAGCTCTAATGGATAGGGAAGTGGCACAAAAATGGAGATGATGAACAAGGAAGAAATCAAGAGGTTAAAAGCTCCACAAGGTGGTCCTTCAAGTTCTAGCACCATACACCTTCCTAAATGGCCTCCATACACCTTCTAGTAAGCTTGGATTGTGAGGAAATGAAGTGAAAATGAATGTGTATGTGGGTGTGAAGTGTGCCGTGAGTTGGGGAGGTTAGGAGGAAGAAGAAGATGTGAATGAGAAATGTGATTAGTTTAGGATTTTATAAGATCTTCCAAATATTCTTATGGTATATTTGCTAGAATATTCCCCAACATAAGATCAAACAAAATCAAATGAAATCAAATAAAATCCCTTGGTGGGACCCTTGTCCCAACCGTCCAAGGAGGTAGGGGGGTAAAGTGTAATTTTTGAGAGGTTGAAGGTTTAAAGTGCAAACAAGGGGGGTTTAAGTTAGTTTTAGTGTGTTTAGGGGTTTTTTTTATGATTTTTAAGGTGTTCTGGCACCAATACTAGTTTAATATCATAAAAACATTACTTCTAGTCAAATTTTGATGTCCCAATTATTGTCCGGTTGTTCGGTTCGTTACGGCTCGTTAAAGTGCTGAATTGCGCAGTTTCACTAGATATAAAGCACTTTTTGTGGCAGTTTTAATTCCCGACACTTTGTAAGTTATTTTGGACAATAAAACATAAATTCTACATGATATTAATGTGCTTAAAAGCTGATCATAGCTGAATTGTTGCTGAATTATGCTGATTTCAGCATTTTAGATAAGTTTCGGGTGCTTTTTAGTGCATAGTTTGGCTTCCGGAAAGTTTATATGTTAACCCTCGTATCCACACTTGGGTTTTAATGTATTTTAGATGTTGGACCTACTCCTAGGCCCTAATTCCCTTATCTGACTGATTTTTGCAGAACTGCTGACACAGTGTGTCTTACCGGTGAGTTTACTAGTCTTTCTGACGCAACGCTAAAGTAATGCATAAAGCAATATTTGAAGTATAAAACGTGCATGAATTCACATGTATAGCATGAAATTAGACAATGTTGACATTTAAGCACATAATTGCAGATATTTACTAATAATTAGACTGTACAGAAATTACCGGTTTTGTGCCAGTTGTCACAGTCTCCCCCCGTTAAAAGAATTTCGTCCCGAAATTCAGGCTGAGTTATCTCCCGCAGGAGCTTTCTCGAAAAGGTGGGGGTACTTGGCTTTGAACCGGTCTTCACGTTCCCACGTGTACTCGGGTTCGTGTTTAGAGTTCCATCGTACTTTGACAAGTTTAATGTGACTTCTCCTTGTTTTATGGATCTTCCAATCCGTTACCTCAACAGGTTGTTCTGTAAATCAGAGTGTGTCGTCGATATGCACCTTATCCGCAGGGATGATAACTGTTTCTTGGGTTGGACTCTTTTTGAGGTTTGACACATGGAACGTGTCATGAACACCATTAAGTTCTTCCGGTAACTCCAGCTTGTACGCCACGGTACCAATTCTTACCAAGGTCTTGAATGGAAATTTTATGCTCGTCTTGATTCTGAACGTTAGACGACGTAATTTTTGCTGGATACATTGGACCATTCACCGTGGATTCGACTTTCCACGTTTTTCGAATCTTGCTACACCTTTCCAAGGTGAGACTTTCAACAGGACTTTGTCTCCTACCTTGAATTCTAAGGGTTTTCGTCTTCGATCAGCGTAGCTCTTTTGTCGATCACGAGCTGCCTTAATTCGCTCTCGGATCTGCACGATCTTGTCGGTTGTCTCTTGAACGAGTCAAGGACCAATTAACTATTTGTTTCCAGCATCTGCCCAGCACAACGGTGAGCGGCACTTGCGGCCATATAGAGCTTCGAACGGTGCGACTTTTATGCTCGTATGGTAGCTGTTATTATAGGAAAACTCAACTAAAGGCAGATGAGTATCCCAGCTACCGCCTAGAGCCATAACACATGTGCGAAGCATATCTTCCAGTGTTTGTATGGTCTGTTCGCTCTGACCGTCTGTTTGCGGATGGAAGGCCGTGCTTAGATCTTGCTGAGATCCAAAGGCCTCTTGGAAGGATTGCTAGATCCTTGATACGAAACGTCCATCTCTGTCTAAAATAATCGAAACATGCATTCCATGCCGTGCTATAATTTCCTTAAGATACAGCTCAGCATGCTTTCCGGTGCTATCCTTCTCCCGGATGGGTAGGAAATATGCAGACTTCATCAATCGATCAACTATCATCATATCATATCATGTCCTCTAGGGGTCCTGGGTAATTTTGTTATGAAGTCCATCAAGATTTGCTCCCACTTCCCCATTGGTATCTCTGGTTGTTGCAGTAGACCGGATGGTTTCTGATATTCAGTCTTGACCTTGGCACAGGTTAGGCATTTTCCAACATAGATAGAAACATCGTTTTTAAGTTTCGGTCACCAGTAGTATACTTTCAAGTCTTGATACATCTTGTCCGATCCTGGGTGGATCGAGTATCTCGACTTGTGAGCTTCATCAAAGATGACTTCTCGAATACCGCCATAGAGTGGAACCCAAATACGCCCCATAAAGTATAAAGTTCCCTCTTCATTTGGCACCAATTTCTTCTCCATACCTCGGAGATATTCAGCTCTACGATTCTCCCTCTTGAGGGCTTCTCGTTGTGCGTTATGAATGCCTGCAGTAAGATTTGTTCGAATAGTCATTTCCAATGCTCGAACCCCTTAGGGTCTTAACCCTTTCCTTTTGTCTTAACGCGTCTGCTACTACGTTTGCCTTTTCGGGGTGGTACTTAATCTCACAATCATTATCGTTTAGCAACTCAACCCATCGTCCCTGTCGCATACTTAATTCATTCTGATCAAATATGTGTTGTAGACTCTTGTAATCTGTGAAGATTGTACATCGAGTACCGTATAAATAATGTCGCCATATCTTCAAGGAGAATACCACAGTGCCTAGCTCCAGGTCGTGTGTGGTGTAGTTCTTCTCATGAACTTTCAACTGTCTTGAAGCGTAAGCGATGACCTTTTGGCGTTGCATGAGCAGGCAACCCAATCCTTGACGCGAAGCATCACAGTATACCACAAAGTCTTCAGTGCCTTCAGGTAAGGATAGTATCGGTGCATCGCATAGCTTGTTTTTGAGAACTAGGAAGGCTTCTTCCTGCTTATCACCCCTGTAGTACTTCTTATCCTTTTGCGTGAGGGAAGTCAACGGTTGAGCTATCATGGGGAAGTTCCCGATAAATCGGCGGTAGTAGCCCGTTAATCCCAAAAATTGTCGAACTTCAGTTGGAGTTTTGGGGGCTTCCCAATTCTTTATCGCTTCCATCTTCGTTGGATCTACATGAATGACCAAGGAACTGTACTTCACGAATCCAAAATTCGCATTTTGAGAACTTTGCATAAAGTTTCTTTTTCTTCAGTAGTTCCAAAATGGTCCTGAGGTATTGCTTGTGCTCCTCTTTCGTTCGCGAATAAATTAGGATATCATCGATAAATACAATCACGAATTTATCGAAATATGGTTTGCAGACACGATTCATCAGATCCGTAAATACTGTTGGCGCGTTCGTCAATCCAAATGGCATCACAAGGAACTCGTAATGCCCATAACGCGTTCTGAATGCAGTCTTTGGTATGCTCTCTTATTGGATCCGTAACTGATGATATCCAGATCAAAGGTCGATCTTGGAGTAGTAACTCGATCCTTGCAACTGATCGAATAAGTCATCAATCCTCGGTAGCGGATACCGATTCTTGACAGTGAGCTTATTCAGTTCTCTATAATCGATACACATCCGCAGCGTTCCAGCCTTCTTCTTCACGAACAAAACTAGAGCTCCCCAAGGGGAGAAGCTCGGCCTTATGAATCCTTTATCCAACAACTCCTGGAGTTGTGTAGATAATTCTTGCATCTCGGATGGCGCAAGTCGATATGGTGCCTTGGCCACTGGAGCGGCCCCTGGAACCAAGTCAATATGGAATTCGACTTGTCGTTGCGGAGGTAGTCCTGGCAAATCGTCGGGAAAAACATCAGGGAATTCCTTCACCGTAGGAATGTCTTCGAGTTTCGGCTCCTCAGCCTTCTTATCTACAACGTGCACCAGGAATGCAACACATCCTTTCCTTAAGCACTTCTGCGCCTTCATAACCAATATGGAATGTCGCAATCCACAGCCTTTGGGGCCCAACGTCCCCGCATCAACTGCATCAAGGCCGTGTACTATAAGTGCTTCATCATCCGCAAGAGGAAGGCGAATGACTTTCTCATGACAAACCACTTCAGCCTTATTCTTGGATATCTAATCCATGACGACTACCACATCAAAACTAAGTAAACCAACTGGTAGAGGGTTGATAGAGAATTTCTGTTTCCCCAAGTCCAAGTATACAACCCTTAATAACTTTATCCATTTCGACTGATTTCCCATTTTCCAACTCTATAGCATGTGGGGAGTCTAGCTTACTTGTTCCTAAGTCAAGTATATCCTTAAGTTCCATAGACTTAATACCAAAGTTGGCACCGGTATCAAATAGAATGGATGCAATGTGTCGGTTTATAAGGAACGTACTAGTACCTGCGTTCGGGTCCTAGCGTGCCTTGCGTATTCCCTTCATGAAAATGCTCCCAAGAGCTTGAACTTTTCTTCGGGCAGTCCTTCTGATAGTGTCCCTTGTCGCCACATTCGTAGCAACTCTTGACCTTTGCCATTTCTATTACTGTCCTAAATTCCGTTCACATGTCTCATACCAGACCAGCATGCCTCCTTGCTATGCCCGGTCTTGCCCCAATTTCACACCTACGAGTCCTGCATGGACCTGTGTGATAATAACCATATCTATCACACTTTGGTAGTTCTCCTTGGTAGTTTTTATCACCTATCTTAGTCGTGACAACGAATGCCTTGACCTTCCTAGTCGCAGCGGTTTCCTTATGTTTGTTGTTTGCTTTAGAGCTTTACTTGGGATGTGTATACTTTCTCTTAGTTCGCCATTGCTTTCAGTGTTGTTTGCTTTATATTGGACGATTGCCTTAGCAACTTGTTGGTTCCACAGAGCTTCAGGCTCAGCTCTTGTTGCAGGTAAGGGTTCTGATTAGACTCGGCCAGCGTTTCCTTTGCTGTGGTTCCATGTGCTTCTCTTGTATGAAACATATTGACAAGATTAAACATTTATTTTGGAATAGATGTTGTTGTCTTGCGTAGCAAACCTCCTCGGAGTCACCTTACTCCGATTGATGCAAGTCATCCAGGGCTATAAAAATACAGTGAGGTCTTCCCTTCACCTTGTTCCTTGTTTATTCCTCAAGTCTCCGACTCATCCATAGTATTTAGTTTTACATATACAGGTATGCTTCACAGGATATGGGGGGTGCATTACTACCACGTATAGGAGAAAGTGATAGTGAAAACGCAGAGATAAGGTCGTGAGGGTACATGACTTCTTCCTCGGGACCGAATTATGCCTTGCAGCAACCGTAAAGTGGTTTCCAGGGTGTGAATGCATTACCCAAATGATGGGGTGCACCACGGGATAATGAGGGTGGAAGTACTGATGGGTGCGTTGGTGTTGTAATATGGGTAGAAGTGTCAGACACGAAGTAGGCAAAGACATGTTTCCTACTTGTAAAGTGCTATAGCAATTATCTAGGTATTGCCCTACTATATGAAGGTGTGAACACTTAGAAAGTTTTGGATGGGTGGTGATCATTAGCTTGACCCGCAGAGTCCACCAGGATTTCCATGCACTACAAGTCGTTATTACGTGGGCCCCCGTAATAATAAATTGTCTTGCACGGTCACCCCAATTTTCCCTCGTTCAAAGTAGATGATCAACCACAGAGGGGACACTACTGTCCTTATACCTCCGACATGGAAAGGACCATTATGGTGGTCCACGCATCATCATTTGTTATCGCTACGCGCGTATAGGCACAATGCTTACACGTAATAGGAATAAGGGGAATTCCTGGAAGTTGGAGGGGTACCTTCAAGATGAGTACTTCATCTTCCTTGATTGGATGGGAGTGTCCACAATCTCGCTTCATAAAAGCCACCGGGGTCTAGTCTCACTGATAAGGTGGCTTTCCAAGGTTGCCTCCTCCGCCTCGCCGTCACTGCCGTAGTCAGGCACCTTCGCATTCAAGGGAGAAGAACAGCCATTTTCTACAGAATCCAGCTCGGGTCTCGTTTGGTAATCAGCCATAAGCTCCGCAGTGTACGCGAGGTCGATAATCTCATTGCGCAAGTCAAGAATAATAATAGTATTCGAAGTCGAAGGTATCTTGTCAATAATCATTCCGTACACATATATGCATATATATTAATATATAATAAAGTTACTTAGTATACACAAGCAAATAAATGCTACATGTCTCATATAATTCTCGTTTGTTCTTTCTTTGAAAAATGTTGGATTCATGGATCTTGGCGCTTTTTGTAAATGCAATAAAAAACCTTTTGTAAAAATGTTTTCATGAGAGAGTCCTAATGATTGTAGTCTAGACTCGAGAAGGAATCCTAGTTCACTACAATCGAAGCTCTAATACCAAACTGTCACACCCTGACTTTTGCGGAAGCGTATGATGTGTGACTTGCTCAATATCATTGCATTCAATTATAATAAACAACTATATGATTAATACAAGATGTTTATCCATTCATAAGATTGAAATGTTACTAACACAAGTCATTTAAGTTTCAACAAAAACCCTCAAGTTATGAAACAACCAAAAGTGGATGACATCTAATCTTGAATTTACGTCTTGAAAATAACACCAGCGCCCAAGATCCAACTTGTTTCCTGAAATACATGTGAGTTTTGGAAAACCGTCAACATAATGTTGGTGTGAATTCATGCAGTTTTGTATAAACATTTAAGCATTCCTTGTAGAAAACATGGTATGTAATTTGTACTGAAAATAAGTACTTCTGTAAATGTAAGGAAATCGAGATCGCTTATGGTTTGCAAGGTCATTAACATGTGACATGACATAGGAAACATCCAAACCATAGGCATTTTTAGTTGTCGATTCCACGACTAGAGACACAAAAGCACTGCTTGGTAAAAGAGTGGCCAAGAGTGTGGTTGCCTGAAACCCATTAGATCTAACTTTTGTTCCGCGGTCTTGGTATGTAACTGATTAATGGTGCATATGGCACCCTATTCGTGACATGATCTAAAGTATCATTCCTTAGTTTTTGTATTCAACATACCATAACACATGTATTTTCCCCAAGTTTAGAAAACAAGTAAAAGTTTAAAAGTGGGGACATAAACTCACAACTTTACGTATCCTGCGCCGTAAACTTCACCGGTTGGTTTTGTAGCGTCGTGACCTATACGTATTCTATGTATGTTAGTCACTAGACTTGTATCACACAAGTACAAGTCACCATCTTTTGTTAATGTATATGTTCTTTTTATGTTCATTCTTTGTGAGGTTGTACCCTTGTTTGTCGGGTCTCGCCCGTTTGTCATGCCTTTGCACTTTATGTATGTAATGTATTTTTGTAAATATATATTTTACTTCTCAAATATATATTCATTCATGTAGTCCCTTTTCAAGGTAATAGATGTTAAAAATAATTTATATTTTTAACTTTTCATGTATGTTACTTATATTATTTTCCCAAAAATAAATATAAGTATCTCGTAAAATAATATTCTCAATATTATTTTTGTACAAGTATTCTTAGGAAAGTAGATTTGTATTTTATGTAAACAGTTGTGTATTTAGTATTTTTCACCAAAAATCAATACTTTGTGTTGAACTCTGTATGCCCAAGACACATATTAAATTGATGTGGCTAGTACGTTATGATCCAAGTCGAGTCATACCCAAATACAAGCTAGACAAACACTTAGAATATTTATTTGTGATATGATCAAACAAATAAATACTAACACTTATAATATTTAGAAATTGGTTTTCTAAATAATTGCACTTGACAAACCAATAAATTATATGGATAATTTATTTTGAGAGAATATTTTATTTTGTTATTTAATGGGTTAAATAACATAATAAAAGTTGTATAAGTCTTATAACATATGTTGTTATATTTTATAAAATATACATAAGACTTATAAATTTTATAAAAGAAATTTTTTTTTATAAAGTAAAGGGTGGGACCCCCCCCTTTGTTCTTCCCTAAAGATTTTCCACCAATCAAGTTACATGCACATCTTACATGTTAGATGACATTTGATTGGGTGTTCTTACGTAAACCTTTTTGTCCAATAAGAAGGCATGCAAGTTATCATAATTAGATGAAACTTGATTGGGTGAGAATATGGTCCAATAAGCATACATGCATTTGCATGGGTCTTGATTGGGCATGTTGGGTGGCCAAGATTCTCTCAATGGTTATAAATTCATTTTGTATGACAAAGTGCAAGTAGAAGAGCTTGATGAACTTGAGAATACTTGTAGAGATGCTCTAAAAATCGGCCAAAGTGGTGCAAGTTTTAGAAGATGAAATTCAAGTGTAAGACTTGAATTTACTCTCTAAAATCGGGTCATGTATGGTTGATCTAGTAGGCTTTTTCAAGTTCATAAATCAAGTGCAAGAACTCCACAACCTCCTCTCATATTTTCGGCCATATGATGGCTTCAAGAGGGTTTCAATAGTGAGTTCATAAGTGTAGAAATCCTAGCTAAACATAAGGTGTTTGTTGGAAGGCTTGGGGTATACAAGCTTGAGGTCTTCTACACTTGAAGGCAACCGTTCAAGAAGCATCATCTTCTTCATATCCTTTGCTCCTTGGAAGGTAGTATTCTAAACACTCTATGGTTGTGTCTTATTTTGATAGCATGCATGTTCGTATATGGATCCGGGATTTGGTTTTACATATAAAATGGGTTTTATATCTTGTAAGTAAACATGTTTTAAAATTACTTTCCGCTGTGTTTTTATTTTATATGGATAAAATACTTTGATAAACATGTGAAAAATCCAACAATGGCATCTAGAGCCGCTTATATGAATGCATGCTTCATAGGATATGAAATTTTCGGGTTTCGGGTTTGGGTAAAACCCTATGGCCGAAATTTTCACCATGGATATCCCTTTGTTTTTCAAGATTATATTATTACATGCATAAATGAATCTTGAAAAATTATTTCATATGGATGATTTGTTTGTTTGGACAAAACTTACCTTTTTCGGTTTTTTGGACATAGCCGAAAATGGTTATTCAAAGGGAACCATTTTTTATGCTTCTTGAAATTAATATATATATATATATATATATATGGATATATATTTTGGTGCACATAACCTAGCCATGACCTTGTGTGAATATGTTGAATGATTGTGTTCTGATTTAATTATTCAATGGGTTGTAATAATTATTATTTTTGATCTTCCATTTGTAAAGTTATGTAATTTATTTATTTTCATTTGGTATGTAAAATAAATAGATTAGGTGCATTTTATTTTACTAGAAAAAATGTATTAGGATATATTTTGTAAAAGATGATGCACACAAAAATGCGGTTTTGGTTTTTGCCAATTTCGGGCATAAAGGACTTCATAGTTCTTAACGGGATTTTAGCCCGATAACCAAAACACATTTTTCAAGTCCAAAAGGAGTTTGGAGCTGAAAATAAAAGACTTTTGGAAGCTCAAAGAAGGTGGAGAAATCACAACACAAGAAGGAGACTTGAAGCATTTGGATGCGGGATCAAGTGGGAGTTCAACGACACATTACTTGTGTCAATATTCACCCTTAGGAAGGACCTTTTGACACACTTGTTTCGGCTAACAAGTGTGGTAAAAAATAGTTGGCTATGGTTATGCACCTATTGTTATGTATGTTATGCTTGTGTGGTTGTTTATTTTGTTGTTTAGATGATATGTAGATATGCATGACTTAACAAACTAATAATCAACAACAAGCGTAAAATTGGTACTTGACAAAATCATTAAAATGTTTAATAAAGGTTTTACTAAAAATTAATGATTTTTATAATAAAATGGGTTTTATTAAAAAGAACCTTAAAAATTTGTTTCCACTAAAGTACCAAGGATTTGAATGCATGCAAATGTATGGTACATAATGTTTTCTAAACTAGAATTTTGAAAACTCAAAAATCCCTTTTATAAAACAAGTCAAACACCATCCTTTTATACAACACTCGAAACACTTGGGAACTCTTTTGTGGGATAAAGGTCACCTAACCACATTTGAGGGAACTTGTATATTCGAGGTGGGTTTACCATGTTTGTGGGATAAAGGTCACCTAACCACTTATGTGTATAAACTCACACGTGTGTGTAAGTTGGACGACTTGATTTGGAAACCATGAACTTAGGGTCACCGAAGCATGGGGAACAAAGGTGTTGATGGGATTAAACATGCCAACTAAACATAAAGATGTTTAACCGATCCCATAAGGCTAGAAGTTGCAAAGGGTTGCAATAGTCAAACGTTGACTACCTTGTTAATTTAAATAGAGGGATAAAGGTCACCTAACCAATATTTAAATGTAACGTTGGATTCTAGATTTTAATTATTAATTGTCTATGAGACATAAAAGGGTATTAATGATTAAAATATAATAATATCGAAAATACTAAAATTGAACCTTGTTAAAATTTGTAGATGGCCGCTAACAATATTACCCAAACCGTCCGTAACCTATCACTAAAAACGATCCTAATCCCGATGAACATCTTATGGAAGATAAGGATGCCTATAACGATTGGATTAAGTATATCGAGAATACTATGCAAGCCTCTTGCCTCATGTTAGGAATTATGATTCCCGAGATTCAAAAGGATTTTGAACATCATGAGCATACGACATGATTACCCAATTGAAGGAAATGTTCCTACAATATGCATGGGTAGAACACTTCGGGCGTTTCATGCATGTCGAATGGAGGAAACCCAATCGGTCTCATCTTATATCTTTAAGATGAAAAGCCACATTGATCGCCTCGAAAGGCTCAATATGGGTAAAAGGGCTTTATCCATTTTAAACGATCAATAAGGGTGGCAAAAGGAAAGGGCATCACCCCGACACCAAAGCAAATGTTGCAAATGGTAACGGAAAATTCAAAGGGAAAAGGAAAAGAAAGACTAAAGCGAAACCACCGAAACCAAAAGAAAGAAGGCAATGGTTGCCATGAACGATCCATACTTTGAGTATGGAGAGATAGGACATTTAAATAGGAATTGTCCAACCTATCTCAAGGAGTTGAAAATCAAGAGGGATGCGGGGCAAACCTCAGGTACAATCTTTATGAAACATATTGATCTTAATGTTATTTCTTTTAACACATTGGTATTAGATACCGGATGTGGAACTCATATTTGCAATCCGTTGCAAGAGTTCAAAAGAAATAAGCATTACAAGAAAGGAGACTATGTTTTGAAACTTCCAAATGGTTTGGAAATTGTTTTAAAAATATATTGTGTGCTCCTAGTTTGACTAGGAACATTATTCAAGTTTCCCTTATAAGACAATATGGTTTTGATTTAAAGTTTGTAAACAATGACATTTATATTTCGATGAATGACATGTTTTACTTTAAACCTATGCCTTCAAATGGTATTTATGAATTGGTTCATAATAATACATCATTTGATAGTTTAATGTACCAAGCAATCACCAAGAAACTCAAAATGGTTTTGAGTAAGACCTATCTTTGGCATAATCTCCTTAGTCATATAAACAGATGTCACATGTAAATACTTCGAAAGAATGGTCTTTTGGAGACAAATGAAGTTGATTCATTTGATACATGTGAATCAAGTTTTCAAGGTAAAATGACGAAGAAACCCTTTAATGGGAAAGGGAAAAAGATTTATTAGGTATCATACATTCGGATGTATGTGATCCTTTTAAGCCAATGACTAGGTATGGTGAAAGATACTTCATTACTTTTACCGACAACTATAGTAGTTATGGTTATGTGTACTTGCTGAGACACAAAGTTAAAGTTTTGAAATGTTCAAAGCCTTCAAAAGGTGAAGTATAAAAATCAACTCAATCAAAGTTCTTCGTTCCGATAGAGGAGGAATCGAACTCTATTAGGATATGGTTTGATCTATGATGGCTAGGAGCGCATTATCTCTACCATTTTGGGGTTACGCTTTGCTCTCCGCGGCCCGTATGGCCCCAAACCAAGAAAGTGGATAAGACTCCTTTTGAAATATGGCATGGAAGGACTCCATCATTATCATATTTAAAGGTATGGGTTGTGAAGCTTATGTGAAGCAATACACCCCAAACAAATTACAAGTACGATCCACTAAGTGTATCTTTGTAGGATATCCTAAAAATGATATAGGATATTATTTCTATGATCCAACCGAGCAAAAGGTATGTGTTGCTCGAAAGGCTAAGTTCTTGGAAGCTAAGTTCCTTGTGGAAGGAATTAGTAGAACGGTGGAACTTGATAAGGATCAAGAACCACAAGCCGATACACGTTTGGTTAATACTAGCAATCAACAAAAGGTTGTTGAAAATGATCAAGTGATTGATCATTACACACAATACGTTCGCAGATCTGGTAGAATCAGTAGTCCACCTGAAAGATATGGATTTTTCATGAATGGATGCTACGTGGTAGACTCAGGTGAATCAACCACATACCATGATGCAATGTCAAAATCCGATTATGACAAGTGGCTTGAAGCCATGAACGTAGAGATGCAATCCATGTATAACAACCAAGCATGGGAATTGGTTGTGCAATCTCTTAACTCCAAATTAGTTGGAAGTAAGTGGGTTTTTAGGAAGGAAACAAATATGCATGGTAACTTGGATACTTGTAAAGCGAGACTTATAGCAAAAGGTTTCACTCAAACTCAAAGGGTTGATTATGATGAGACCTTCTCGCCCGTCGCGATACTAAAGTCAAATAAGGATATTATTTGCCATACCTGCATAATATGATTATGAGATTTGGCAAATGGATGTCAAGACGGCTTTCCTTAATAGATATCTTGAGGAAGATGTCTATATAGTTAAGCCTGAAGGTTTTGTCGATCCTAAACATCCTGACAAAGTATGCAAGTTAAAGAAATCAATCTGTAGATTGAAACAAGCATCTAGAAGTTGGAATAACCGTTTTGATGAAGAGATTAGGGAATATGGATTCATCAAGAACGACAATGAAGCTTGTGTGTATAAGAAGGCTAGTGGGAGCATTATTACTTTCTTAGTATAGTATGTCGATGACATTCTACTATTTGGAAATGACATTCCAGCCATGGAAGGTGTAAAAGCCTGGCTTGGAAGTTGTTTTTCTATTAAGGATTTTAGTGAAGTCGCCTATATTTTGGAAATAAAGATCTATAGGGATAGATCAAGGCACTTGATAGGTTTAAGCTAAAATGCATACATTGACAAAATCTTGAAAAGGTTCAAGATAGAGAACTCTATGAAAGGTTTGGTACCTATTCAAGAGGGGACAATATTGAGTGCGTCTCAATGTCCAAGCTCAAAGGATGAGCAAGAAAAAATGAAAGGAATCCCATATGCGTCTACTATAGGATCCATTATGTATGTAATAATATGCACTAGACCGGACATCTCATGCGCATTAAGCATGACGAGAAGATACCAGCGAGTAACGGTCATTGGGTGACTGTTAAAATATATATTGAAATACCTTAGAAGGACTTAGGATATATTTCTAATATATAGATCTGGTGAAGAAAAACTCGTTGTAAAGGGTTACAGGGATGCGAGTTTCGGAATTCGTTGTAAAGGGTTACATGGATACGAGTTTCCAAAACTGATCGAGATGGTTCTCGATCACAATCAGGGTAGCATTGTCCACTACAGAATCAGAATACATTACCGCTTCATTGATTGAGATAATTCATATGGATCTGCCACTTGAATTATTACCGATCTAGGGGTAGTCCCTACCATTCAGGACCCCTAGAGATCTTTGTGATAACGATGGTGTGATTGCTCAAATCAAGGAACCCCGTGCACATCAAAAGACTAGGCACATTGAGCGGAGTTTTCAACTACATAAGGGATGAAGTTGAAAATGGGAAAGATATGTATTCGCAAAGTTCACACTGATCAAAATATTGCGGATCCACTCACGAAGCTCCTTGAATGGGCAAAACATGAAAGGGTCATACTTGTGCCTTAGGACTTCGATATTCTAGTGATTGGATTTGATCTATTTTGTATTTGGATATTGGAACAACTGTTATTATAACTCTTTGTGGTATTTTGAGTTATGTTCCATTTTAGCATGTTTAAATCCATGAATAGGTTACTTATTCTAAATGTCCGTAGTCGATCATACTTGTGGGAACAAATATGAATGTAAGACTATTATGAATTTGGATTGGTGGATATTCATTAGGTATGAATATAGAGCAAAGTGTTGCTGCCAAAGTTCATAGATATTTGTGGGATACAAAAATTGGACTGACTCGCTCTCGAATATTACTGCATGGAATCATTTGTGATTGATCATAAGTAAATTTGAGTAAAGGAGAATATCATAGTATCCTCAGACCTGAGATACATATTGGGTCTTGATATTCACCAAATATTGTACCTTGACTTATTTCTTCGCTGTTAGTAATATGACAGTACATAAGGCTAAGCTCAGGTGTGGTACAAAGTGATTGTGAGAGACGTATGTAGTCAAGATGGGATTTGTTCCTCTTATTCGTTGAGAGTAAGATGTCTAAGGCCTGCTAAAGTTAAATCAACAGAGAGTGATCACTCTATGTCTCTGGATTTAACATGACATCTGTAACAAAAGGATAAATGATAGATTCACCTAAATCATGTTCAAGTAAGGGACTTGAAGGGGATGATGTTATTGAATGGCACATATAGTCATACGTATTAGAGGTAGTAAACCGTAGTTGGGCGTGATTACTGCTTGCATCAATCTTCTATGTATCTTGTGCAAGTGGGAGATTGTTGGACTCTGTATGCCCAAGACACATATTAAATTGATGTGGCTAGTACGTTATGATCCAAGTCGAGTCATACCCAAATACAAGCTAGACAAACACTTAGAATATTTATTTGTGATATGATCAAACAAATAAATATTAACACTTATAATATTTAGAAATTGGTTTTCTAAATAATTGCACTTGACAAACCAATAAATTATATGGATAATTTATTTTGAGAGAATATTTTATTTTGTTATTTAATGGGTTAAATAACATAATAAAAGTTGTATAAGTCTTATAACATATGTTGTTATATTTTATAAAATATACAAAAGACTTATAAATTTTATAAAAGAAATTTTTTTTATAAAGTAAAGGGTGGGCCGCCCCCCCCCCCCCTTTGTTCTTCCCTAAAGATTTTCCACCAATCAAGTTACATGCACATCTTACATGTTAGATGGCATTTGATTGGGTGTTCTTCCCTAAACCTTTTTGTCCAATAAGAACGCATGCAAGTTGTCATAATTAGATGAAACTTGATTGGGTGAGAATATGGTCCAATAAGCATACATGCATTTGCATGGGTCTTGATTGGGCATGTTGGGTGGCCAAGATTCTCTCAATGGTTATAAATTCATTTTGTATGACAAAGTGCAAGTAGAAGACCTTGATGAACTTGAGAATACTTGTAGAGATGCTCTAAAAATTGGCCAAAGTGGTGCAAGTTTTAGAAGATGAAATTCAAGTGTAAGACTTGAATTTACTCTCTAAAATCGGGTCATGTATGGTTGATCTAGTAGGCTTTTTCAAGTTCATAAATCAAGTGCAAGAACTCCACAACCTCCTCTCATATTTTCGGCCATATGATGGCTTCAAGAGGGTTTCAATAGTGAGTTCATAAGTGTAGAAATCCTAGCTAAACATAAGGTGTTTGTTGGAAGGCTTGGGGTATACAAGCTTGAGGTCTTCTACACTTGAAGGAAACCGTTCAAGAAGCATCATCTTCTTCATATCCTTTGCTCCTTGGAAGGTAGTATTCTAAACACTCTATGGTTGTGTCTTATTTTGATAGCATGCATGTTCGTATATGGATCCGGGATTGGGTTTTATATATAAAATGGGTTTTATATCTTGTAAGTAAACATGTTTTAAAATTAATTTCCGCTGCGTTTTTATTTTATATGGATAAAATACTTTGATAAACATGTGAAAAATCCAACAATGGCATCTAGAGCCGCTTATATGAATGCATGCTTCATAGGATATGAAATTTTTGGGTTTCGGGTTTGGGTAAAACCCTATGGCCGAAATTTTCACCATGGATATCCCTTTGTTTTTCAAGATTATATTATTACATGCATAAATGAATCTTGAAAAATTATTTCATATGGATGATTTGTTTGTTTGGACAAAACTTACCTTTTCGGTTTTTTGGACATAGCCGAAAATGGTTATTCAAAGGGAACCATTTTTTATGCTTCTTGAAATTAATATATATATATATATATATATGGATATATATTTTGGTGCACATAACCTAGCCATGACCTTGTGTGAATATGTTGAATGATTGTGTTGTGATTTAATTATTCAATGGGTTGTAATAATTATTATTTTTGATCTTCCATTTGTAAAGTTATGTAATTTATTTATTTTCATTTGGTATGTAAAATAAATAGATTAGGTGCATTTTATTTTACTAGAAAAAATGTATTAGGATATATTTTGTAAAAGATGATGCACACAAAAATGCGGTTTTGGTTTTTGCCAATTTCGGGCATAAAGGACTTCATAGTTCTTAACGGGATTTTAGCCCGATAACCAAAACACATTTTTCAAGTCCAAAAGGAGTTTGGAGCTGAAAATAAAAGACTTTTGGAAGCTCAAAGAAGGTGGAGAAATCACAACACAAGAAGGAGACTTGAAGCATTTGGATGCGGGATCAAGTGGGAGTTCAACGACACATTACTTGTGTCAATATTCACCCTTAGGAAGGACCTTTTGACACACTTGTTTCGGCTAACAAGTGTGGTAAAAAATAGTTGGCTATGGTTATGCACCTATTGTTATGTATGTTATGCTTGTGTGGTTGTTTATTTTGTTGTTTAGATGATATGTAGATATGCATGACTTAACAAACTAATAATCAACAACAAGCGTAAAATTGGTTCTTGACAAAATCATTAAAATTTTTAATAAAGGTTTTATTAAAAATTAATGATTTTTATAATAAAATGGGTTTTATTAAAAAGAACCTTAAAAATTTGTTTCCACTAAAGTACCAAGTATTTGAATGCATGCAAATGTATGGTACATAATGTTTTCTAAACTAGAATTTTGAAAACTCAAAAATCCCTTTTATAAAACAAGTCAAACACCATCCTTTATACAACACTCGAAACACTTGGGAACTCTTTTGTGGGATAAAGGTCACCTAACCACATTTGAGGGAACTTGTATATTCGAGGTGGGTTTACCATGTTTGTGGGATAAAGGTCACCAAACCACTTATGTGTATAAACTCACACGTGTGTGTAAGTTGGACGACTTGATTTGGAAACCATGAACTTAGGGTCACCGAAGCATGGGGAACAAAGGTGTTGATGGGATTAAACATGCCAACTAAACATAAAGATGTTTAACCGATCCCATAAGGCTAGAAGTTGCAAGGGGTTGCAATAGTCAAACGTTGACTACCTTGTTAATTTAAATAGAGGGATAAAGGTCACCTAACCAATATTTAAATGTAACGTTGGATTCTAGATTTTAATTATTAATTGTCTATGAGACATAAAAGGGTATTA
Source organism: Helianthus tuberosus (assembly GCA_030545235.1). NCBI lineage: Eukaryota > Viridiplantae > Streptophyta > Magnoliopsida > Asterales > Asteraceae > Helianthus > Helianthus tuberosus. The sequence goes on along the minus strand of CM060396.1, from coordinate 120,055,248 downwards.
ATGATTAAAATATAATAATATCGAAAATACTAAAATTGAACCTTGTTAAAATTTGTAGATGGCCGCTAACTATATTACCCAAACCGTCCGTAACCTATCACTAAAAACGATCCTAATCCCGATGAACATCTTATGGAAGATAAGGATGCCTATAACGATTGGATTAAGTATATCGAGAATACTATGCAAGCCTCTTGCCTCATGTTAGGAATTATAATTCCCGCGATTCAAAAGGATTTTGAACATCATGAGCATACGACATGATTACCCAATTGAAGGAAATGTTCCTACAATATGCATGGGTAGAACGCTTCGGGCGTTTCATGCATGTCGAATGGAGGAAACCCAATCGGTCTCATCTTATATCTTTAAGATGAAAAGCCACATTGATCGCCTCGAAAGGATCAATATGGGTAAAAGGGCTTTATCCATTTTAAACGATCAATAAGGGTGGAAAAAGGAAAGGGCATCACCCCGACACCAAAGCAAATGTTGCAAATGGTAACCGAAAATTCAAAGGGAAAAGGAAAAGAAGACTAAAGCGAAACCACCGAAACCAAAAGAAAGAAGGCAATGGTTGCCATGAACGATCCATACTTTGAGTATGGAGAGATAGGACATTTAAATAGGAATTGTCCAACCTATCTCAAGGAGTTGAAAATCAAGAGGGATGCGGGGCAAACCTCAGGTACAATCTTTATGAAACATATTGATCTTAATGTTATTTCTTTTAACACATTGGTATTAGATACCGGATGTGGAACTCATATTTGCAATCTGTTGCAAGAGTTCAAAAGAAATAAGCATTACAAGAAAGGAGACTATGTTTTGAAACTTCCAAATGGTTTGGAAATTGTTTTAAAAATATATTGTGTGCTCCTAGTTTGACTAGGAACATTATTCAAGTTTCCCTTATAAGACAATATGGTTTTGATTTAAAGTTTGTAAACAATGACATTTATATTTCGATGAATGACATGTTTTACTTTAACCTATGCCTTCAAATGGTATTTATGAATTGGTTCATAATAATACATCATTTGATAGTTTAATGTACCAAGCAATCACCAAGAAACTCAAAATGGTTTTGAGTAAGACCTATCTTTGGCATAATCTCCTTAGTCATATAAACAGATGTCACATGTAAATACTTCGAAAGAATGGTCTTTTGGAGACAAATGAAGTTGATTCATTTGATACATGTGAATCAAGTTTACAAGGTAAAGTGACGAAGAAACCCTTTAATGGGAAAGGGCAAAAGATTTATTAGGTATCATACATTCGGATGTATGTGATCCTTTTAAGCCAATGACTAGGTATGGTGAAAGATACTTCATTACTTTTACCGACAACTATAGTAGTTATGGTTATGTGTACTTGCTGAGACACAAAGTTAAAGTTTTGAAATGTTCAAAGCCTTCAAAAGGTGAAGTACAAAAATCAACTCAATCAAAGTTCTTCGTTCCGATAGAGGAGGAATCGAACTCTATTAGGATATGGTTCGATCTATGATGGCTAGGAGTGCATTATCTCTACCATTTTGGGGTTACGCTTTGCTCTCTGCGGCCCGTATGGCCCCAAACCAAGAAAGTGGATAAGACTCCTTTTGAAATATGGCATGGAAGGACTCCATCATTATCATATTTAAAGGTATGGGTTGTGAAGCTTATGTGAAGCAATACACTCCAAACAAATTACAAGTACGATCCACTAAGTGTATCTTTGTAGGATATCCTAAAAATGATATAGGATATTATTTCTATGATCCAACCGAGCAAAAGGTATGTGTTGCTCGAAAGGCTAAGTTCTTGGAAGCTAAGTTCCTTGTGGAAGGAATTAGTAGAACGGTGGAACTTGATAAGGATCAAGAACCACAAGCCGATACACGTTTGGTTAATACTAGCAATCAACAAAAGGTTGTTGAAAATGATCAAGTGATTGATCATTACACACAATACGTTCGCAGATCTGGTAGAATCAGTAGTCCACCTGAAAGATATGGATTTTTCATGAATGGATGCTACGTGGTAGACTCAGGTGAATCAACCACATACCATGATGCAATGTCAAAATCCGATTATGAAAAGTGGCTTGAAGCCATGAACGTAGAGATGCAATCCATGTATAACAACCAAGCATGGGAATTGGTTGTGCAATCTCTTAACTCCAAATTAGTTGGAAGTAAGTGGGTTTTCAGGAAGGAAACAAATATGCATGGTAACTTGGATACTTGTAAAGCGAGACTTATAGCAAAAGGTTTCACTCAAACTCAAAGGGTTGATTATGATGAGACCTTCTCGCCCGTCGCGATACTAAAGTCAAATAAGGATATTATTTGCCATACCTGCATAATATGATTATGAGATTTGGCAAATGGATGTCAAGACGGCTTTCCTTAATAGATATCTTGAGGAAGATGTCTATATAGTTAAGCCTGAAGGTTTTGTCGATCCTAAACATCCTGACAAAGTATGCAAGTTAAAGAAATCAATCTGTAGATTGAAACAAGCATCTAGAAGTTGGAATAACCGTTTTGATGAAGAGATTAGGGAATATGGATTCATCAAGAACGACGATGAAGCTTGTGTGTATAAGAAGGCTAGTGGGAGCATTATTACTTTCTTAGTATAGTATGTCGATGACATTCTACTATTTGGAAATGACATTCCAGCCATGGAAGGTGTAAAAGCCTGGCTTGGAAGTTGTTTTTCTATTAAGGATTTTAGTGAAGTCGCCTATATTTTGGAAATAAAGATCTATAGGGATAGATCAAGGCACTTGATAGGTTTAAGCTAAAATGCAAACATTGACAAAATCTTGAAAAGGTTCAAGATAGAGAACTCTATGAAAGGTTTGGTACCTATTCAAGAGGGGACAATATTGAGTGCGTCTCAATGTCCAAGCTCAAAGGATGAGCAAGAAAGAATGAAAGGAATCCCATATGCGTCTACTATAGGATCCATTATGTATGTAATAATATGCACTAGACCGGACATCTCATGCGCATTAAGCATGACGAGAAGATACCAGCGAGTAACGGTCATTGGGTGACTGTTAAAATATATACTGAAATACCTTAGAAGGACTAAGGATATATTTCTAATATATAGATCTGGTGAAGAAAAACTCGTTGTAAAGGGTTACAGGGATGCGAGTTTCGGAATTCGTTGTAAAGGGTTACATGGATACGAGTTTCCAAAACTGATCGAGATGGTTCTCGATCACAATCAGGGTAGCATTGTCCACTACAGAATCAGAATACATTACCGCTTCATTGATTGAGATAATTCATATGGATCTGCCACTTGAATTATTACCGATCTAGGGGTTGTCCCTACCATTCAGGATCCCAAGAGATCTTTGTGATAACGATGGTGTGATTGCTCAAATCAAGGAACCCCGTGCACATCAAAAGACTAGGCACATTGAGCGGAGTTTTCAACTACATAAGGGATGAAGTTGAAAATGGGAAAGATATGTATTCGCAAAGTTCACACTGATCAAAATATTGCGGATCCACTCACGAAGCTCCTTGAATGGGCAAAGCATGAAAGGGTCATACTTGTGCCTTAGGACTTCGATATTCTAGTGATTGGATTTGATCTATTTTGTATTTGGATATTGGTGTCACACCCCGACCACGTAAAACAACAAAGCGCGGCGGAAACATCGGGGCGTGTTGCAACAGAATCATTGTTTCATAACCATGGATACAAAAAGTGTTTTGTTTTATTTAATATTGAATGTTTACATCGTCTGGAAATCTAAATACACAATTTAAACATAGTCTATCATTGTTATTGAGTCACTAAAGCCTCGTCCAGTCCTATGTGAGCATGCATCCTATCAATCGATATCATTCAACAATACCTGAAACATATGTGAAAACGAGGTCAGCAAAGAAATGCTGGCGAGTACATAGGTTTTGTAGGAGTGTCGAAATCATGGCTAGTTTAGATGTTGTAATACTTTATTAAAAGCCTTGTTTTGAAAAGAGTATAATATTGCAACTTAATTAACCAACTCAAATCAAGCGGGTTATAGTTTATAAAACCTCGTAGCCATGACTCTTAACCCAAAAACATTTGTTTTAGTAAAGCAAATTGTGAAACATCTCGTAATTAATCATTAATAAAACTTGTTAATAAATCTTGTTAAAAAAACTCGTATAGTTTATATCATATAGAAAATCTCGTTTGTGTGTCATCGTTTGAAAATTATTTACCTAAGTGAACTAAATAACGCCACGGTATGTAATATGATGAAATCACTTATATATAGGAAGTACCAGCGGCGTATCCACCATGCTTTCATCACATTACACCCGTCCCGTTATCTAAACACTTAACCAAAAACCAATCGTATATCGCTTTGAAGCCAATCGTTTAACCAAATCGTTTAACTCGTTAATACATCGTGTGAAAACCAATCGTTTAACCAAATCGTTTAACTCGTTAATGCATCGTGTGAAAACCAATCGTTTAACCAAATCGTTTAACTCGTTAATACATCGTGTGAAAACCAATCGTTTAACTCGTTAATACATCGTGTGAAAACCAATCGTTTAACCAAATCGTTTAACTCGTTTTAGGTCGTGAAACTACTTATATGGTCGTCTCGCTAATAACATTCAAACCTTCGTGACTCGCATTAATAAACCCTTACCAAAGGATAGATTAACAATTCGCATTAATAAACCCTTACCAAAGGGTAAATTAATAATTTTCAGATTCAGTCGCTACCCACCACCCCCACACATAACCACGGGTGCAGTAAGATAACGGGATTTGTCAGATCCTATGGTACCATAACCTAATACTGGTCGGCTTGATCATTTCCAATGAATGTCATTTGTTATGTAAATACAACCAACAAGTTTGTCACTTTATTGAAATCGTTATTAGTTTTGTATAAATCGTCTTAATCGTTTTTGAAACCATTTGTTATTACATCGAAAACATTTAGCACATATGAGTCACCCCAAAACAATTGAAAGCAGTAAAATAGGGGAATAATGTACTCGCCTGAGAATGCTTAGAAATCTTGAACAACAACCAAGCAAAGCTAGAGGGAGCACGGAATCAATCGGTACCTAATATAGGTAACTACGTTAATAAACCGAACCTAAATCGGAGGATCAGATAGTATGAGGGTTCGTAAACCAAACGAGTATAGAGACTCGTGTCATATGGTTTAACAAAACCTACATACTAATTGAAACCTAACATAATTGCTTTCGACCCATCGCGACCCATTAAGGTAGCTTATGCCACTTTAACGCGTCGTGCGCGCAAAAGCGCACTCGAGATGTCTAACTAGCCCTATGACAAGTGTTATATGCCTAAACATGTTACATAATCAATTATGTGACAAAAGTTTAGGTTACATATGCTAAATTACCAATTATACATGAAAAGGGTATTCTGGTAATTTACCTAAGGCATATAAACTACCTATCATACAACTACTTAAACGATGTGACCATAAGGTATAACCTCGGAAGGTTATTCCCTACCTACTATGGTCACCTAATGTATTTGGTCGGATCCTAATGATCGACCAAATGGGTCAGGTTCGAAGGTATAAGCGATTTATTAGATCGCTTACCCTACGACCCCAGACAACGTGGTAATCAGTAGGCATAGTCCCAAGGGACTATAACCATCGTGATTACAATCACGTTGCGAAGTTCAAACGAACTTCGCATTGACCATAAACTGGTCAACGCATAAAGTCAAACAAAGTTTGACTTTCAGACTCGAAAAGCAATAAAAGAACGAAAGAATACTTACGAAGGGTCCCCGAATGCTAATCTAGATCCAAATAACTCAGGTATGAAACAATGGTTCCAACTTAGAGTCTTTTGGATCAGATTCTTGTGAGTTTAGAAGTGAAGTGGGTTGGGTATTTATAGTATTCGGAGAACCGTTAAGATCGTTTCTTGGAAAAGGGGGCATGATCAAGGCCGTACACTTGTCGTAAGGTTGTGGTAACTGATATTGACCCACCACAAGAGTTGGACACATGGCATTGGCCTTTGGAAGGGGTTAAGGGCAGGAAACAGCAGCTGAAAAACGATTTTCTACATCTGACCTTAGCTTACGGACCTCAACATTATCAGTGTTGAGGTCCGTATGGACCTTGCAGACCAGCATGTTTCAAAAATGGCAAAACAGGCCCCTGTGCGCGTATCGTCGTGTTTTGGCACTTCTAACACCCGTCAAACCCAATTTCAAGCTCCACAATGATGTTAAAGTATAGGGAACTTAAAATGTGCTCAAAAATATCTCGGATGTCAGTTCGTTTGGCCGTATGATCGCGATGTTCGGTTAATTACGACGGAATGCGCATATGCGCGAAAAACGATCCAAATGACGCGACGAATGGATTTTTGGCAAGCCAAACACTAAAGCATAATATAGTCATGCTTACATAAATTTTTGGATGTCCGGATGTATTCAGAACGTAAGTTATGCGCGAAAATGCAAACTTGTGCACTTTTTGACACTTTTAGTCCCTGAATGACCCAAAAGTTTAATTTAGCACACCGAACCCCTCAAAGCCTATTTCTAAACTATGTGGAGGATATTTAAGGTGTGTTTAACTTATGGTCATGTTCCGGAATGTTCGTTACAGTTCAAATTGGCATACTTTCGCAATTTGTCAAGTTTAGTCCCTGTAGACGATTTAACTTGCTTTGGCCATACCAAAGCCTTCAAAACTTATTTCTAAGTTATGTAAAGGTTATTTAAGGTATGTTAAGCCAATGTCACTATTCCGGAGTGTTCGTTGCATTAAACTGGTTATATTTACGTGTTAGTGCGCGTATAACCTTCTAGAAAGCGATTTAGAGTTTGAAATCGAACAAGAATTGATATGTGCGAATGATACACATATTTGTACAAATCCCAAGTATGAAATACAATATTTCATTGGTTTGGTATTTGTTTGATGGTCACAGTGACACAGGTGTATTAGAGGTAGTAAACCGTAGTTGGGCGTCATTACTGCTTGCATCAATCTTCTATGTATCTTGTGCAAGTGGGAGATTGTTGGACTCTGTATGCCCAAGACACATATTAAATTGATGTGGCTAGTACGTTATGATCCAAGTCGAGTCATACCCAAATACAAGCTAGACAAACACTTAGAATATTTATTTGTGATATGATCAAACAAATAAATATTAACACTTATAATATTTAGAAATTGGTTTTCTAAATAATTGCACTTGACAAACCAATAAATAATATGGATAATTTATTTTGAGAGAATATTTTATTTTGTTATTTAATGGGTTAAATAACATAATAAAAGTTGTATAAGTCTTATAACATATGTTGTTATATTTTATAAAATATACATAAGACTTATAAATTTTATAAAAGAAATTTTTTTATAAAGTAAAGGGTGGGCCGCCCCCCCCCCCTTTGTTCTTCCCTAAAGATTTTCCACCAATCAAGTTACATGCACATCTTACATGTTAGATGGCATTTGATTGGGTGTTCTTCCCTAAACCTTTTTGTCCAATAAGAAGGCATGCAAGTTGTCATAATTAGATGAAACTTGATTGGGTGAGAATATGGTCCAATAAGCATACATGCATTTGCATGGGTCTTGATTGGGCATGTTGGGTGGCCAAGATTCTCTCAATGGTTATAAATTCATTTTGTATGACAAAGTGCAAGTAGAAGAACTTGATGAACTTGAGAATACTTGTAGAGATGCTCTAAAAATCGGCCAAAGTGGTGCAAGTTTTAGAAGATGAAATTCAAGTGTAAGACTTGAATTTACTCTCTAAAATCGGGTCATGTATGGTTGATCTAGTAGGCTTTTTCAAGTTCATAAATCAAGTGCAAGAACTCCACAACCTCCTCTCATATTTTCGGCCATATGATGGCTTCAAGAGGGTTTCAATAGTGAGTTCATAAGTGTAGAAATCCTAGCTAAACATAAGGTGTTTGTTGGAAGGCTTGGGGTATACAAGCTTGAGGTCTTCTACACTTGAAGGCAACCGTTCAAGAAGCATCATCTTCTTCATATCCTTTGCTCCTTGGAAGGTAGTATTCTAAACACTCTATGGTTGTGTCTTATTTTGATAGCATGCATGTTCGTATATGGATCCGGGATTGGGTTTTATATATAAAATGGGTTTTATATCTTGTAAGTAAACATGTTTTAAAATTACTTTCCGCTGCGTTTTTATTTTATATGGATAAAATACTTTGATAAACATGTGAAAAATCCAACACTTTGATTTTTATTACTTTTCGGAATTATATTTCTTAAAAATAATGTATTTTTAAGACTTGTAAGAAATATATATATTTTGTCATGCTATAAAATATATATAATCATTCTCGTTATTCACCCGATTTTTGTATACTTGTATACTTATGTATTCTCATGTAGTTGTATGTGTATTTTTGTATTCATACTCCTTGGGAGTATTTAGTGTATTTTCAAGTTCCTAATACACTACTACATATAATACACATAATATACACTTAGCACAAAATTTGGTGATCAATAAATATATATATTTTCCTTAAAATATACATACTTAATATCAATTTTTATCTTTAAGAAATCATCATTTCTTAACTTGAAGTTTACACAAAAATTAGGGAAACCTTGGTAAATATTTTTAGGTGAATTTTTAGGGAATAAGTTTCGCCAAAACTTATATTTTTCTAAGTGTCAAAATTTTATAAAAATCTTGACATAGTTTCCCCTAAAAATGGAGGTTTCCCTTGTTTTCAAAACATGTGTTTATTTTCTTTTCAACTTCAAAACAATTTTCCAGCAATCATCAACAACATATACTAATTTCTTTATATGAAGCATCATGGTGAACTCGATTCTTGTTAAACATGTGTAGTCTTTTAGATCTACACTTTAAATAAGGTGATCTTTCCAAAATAAGTGTTCTTGTAAATTCTTAACCAACTTTTTATAATACTTTATTTGACTAACCAACTCATCCATGAGTTTAATGGTTTCAAAGTTTGTAAACCATGTTTCTAAAACCACTCTTATGTTTATTAGGAAGATTATTGTTTTTAATCTCATGTTTACCCATGGATCTTTCAAGATCCATGCTTAATATCTTTAGATCTTTCAAAAACAACTTTATGTTATATTTTTAACAAACTTTCCATGAGTTTTAGTTTCAAAAACTAATTCTACACACACTTTACACACTTTATCACTTCAATATTACAAGTTTATGTGTAAAAATTCCTATTTCAAGTTCACAATATGCTTCACATGTTCATCTTCAAGTCTAACCATGGATCCTTCAAGATCCATGCTTAAACTTGGTAGATCTAAGCTTTAACATACTTGATCTAATCATAAACTCAAGATATAACATAAACAACTTCATTAGATACACTAAAAATTCACGTAATAACTTATTTTCTTCATGAATATGTTAGATCTTTTCATTTTTAACATTAGAAGTTTAAGTTGTTTAGATGGTGAATCTTGCACATAACATAAACATGACTTAAATTAGTAATCAAGAAGCTTACTACTAGATCTAATGGCTAGGGAAGTGGCACAAAAATGGAGATGATGAACAAGGAAGAAATCAAGAGGCTAAAAGCTCCACAAGGTGGTCCTTCAAGTTCTAGCACCATACACCTTCCTAAATGGCCTCCATACACCTTCTAGTAAGCTTGGATTGTGAGGAAATGAAGTGAAAATGAATGTGTATGTGGGTGTGAAGTGAGCCGTGAGTTGGGGAGGTTAGGAGGAAGAAGAAGATGTGAATGAGAAATGTGATTAGTTTAGGATTTTATAAGATCTTCCAAATATTCTTATGGTATATTGGCTAAAATATTCCCCAACATAAGATCAAACAAAATCAGATGAAATCAAATAAAATCCCATGGTGGGACCCTTGTCCCAACCATCCAAGGAGGTTAGGGGGGGGGGGTAAAGTGTAATTTTTGAGAGGTTGAAGGTTTAAAGTGCAAACAAGGGGGGTTTAAGTTAGTTTTAGTGTGTTTAGGGGATTTTATGATTTTTAAGGTGTTCTAGCACCAATACTAGTTTAATATCATAAAAACATTACTTCTAGTCAAATTTTGATGTCCCAGTTATTGTTCGGTTGTTCGGTTCGTTACGGTTCGTTAAAGTGCCGAATTGCGCAGTTTCACTAGATATAAAACACTTTTTGTGGCAGTTTTAATTCCTGACACTTTTTAAGTTATTTTGGACAATATAACATAAATTCTACATGATATTAATGTGCTTAAAAGCTGATCATAGCTGAATTGTTGCTGAATTATGCTGATTTCAGCATTTTAGATAAGTTTCGGGTGCTTTTTAGTGCATAGTTTGGCTTCTGGAAAGTTTATATGTTAACCCTCATATCCACACTTGGGTTTTAATGTATTTTAGGTGTTGGACCTACTCCTAGGCCCTAATTCCTTTATCTGACTGATTTCTGCAGAACTGCTGACACAGTGTGTCTTACCGGTGAGTTTACTAGTCTTTCTGACGCAATGCTAAAGTAATGCATAAAGCAATATTTGAAGTATAAAACGTGCATGAATTCACATGTATAGCATGAAATTAGACAATGTTGACATTTAAGCACATAATTGCAGATATTTACTAATAATTAGACTGTACGGAAATTACCGGTTTTGTGCCAGTTGTCATAGTCTCCCCCCGTTAAAAGAATTTCATCCCGAAATTCAGGCTGAGTTATCTCCCGCAGGAGCTTTCTCGAAAAGGTGGGGGTACTTGGCTTTGAACCGGTCTTCACATTCCCACGTGTACTCGGGTCTGTGTTTAGAGTTCCAACGTACTTTGACAATTTTAATGCGACTTCTCCTTGTTTTGTGGATCTTCCAATCCGTTTACATGGGCAGCAGGGGTATAATGGGAATAGTGCACAGTGCTTTGATTTTGTGGTCTAGGGTTTGAGCTGGGATTAGTAACAATTGGACCAGCTGTTTGACTCCTACACTCCCTAGCAAAGTGCCCTAACCTATTGCACTTATAGCACTTGATCTTAGACTTATCCAACCCCACTTTTAAATTACCATGTAACCCTGGGAATTTTCTCCCTGTCCTTTTGTAAAATTTGCTTGTTCTTACACTAAGCAATGCCAATTGATGCAAAATGTCCATTTCTTCAAGGTCAGTTGGATCAAAGTGCTGTAAGTCATTCAGTTCAAAGCACAAGTTATCTGATATCTGGTTTTCACCATTTACAGTAAAAGCATAATTTGCAAAGTGAGAATCAGAGTTATTAAAGTTTCGACCAGCAGTTATGTCAATAAAATGATCATAACTCTGATCCTTACTACTGCTACCAGATTTTTCCTGACCAAAAAGAGCTGTGCTGCCAAATGAATAATCATCAGCAACTTTACCAGACTCTTGCAACTTCTTTTTCTGGTTTAACTCCCTTTCATAGGTCAGGAGTCTACCATGAAGTTGAGTCATTGTCAGATCTTTGAACTCAGCAGAATTCCTGGTTACAAAAGCAATTGTATCCCATTTTTCAGGTAGTGATCTAAGAAACCTGCTATTTTGTGTTGAATTAGGAAATGTAACTTTAACAAGTCTTAGCTCACTAATGAGATAACTAAATCGCTCAAACTGTTGAGTCAATGATTCACCCTTAATGTGACAAAAGGTTTCATACTGCTGATTCAGAATTTCCCTATTATTTTCAATAACTTCTTCAGTTCCCCCAAATTGTTCCTTAAGTGCATCCCATAATTCCTTGGCACTGTTACAGTGTAACAGTCCAACATAAATTTCATTGGGTAATGCAGATGCAATGATGCTAAATGCTTTGGCATCGAGTTTGAACTTTTGAAAATCAGTTTCAATATAGTTTTCAGGTTTTTTAGGTTCGAACTTCTTTGTATCTTCAGCACTTGGCACCATGGGAACATGTGGTCCAAAAACAACGGATCTCCAACATCCAGTATTCTGTTGAGCAAGGTTGTGACCCATCCTTCTCTCCCAGATGTTGTATTCATTAAATTTAAGCATGGGTGATTTGAAAAGTGAGCCGATGTTATTCTTATCATCATGTGATTGTGACGTCATCCTGGTTGTTTTACAGGCACTGATTAATCAACTTTGATGGTGATTAAACCTTGCTCTGTTTTTCAACAAAACGAACAACTATCAGTATCAACGATTGTGAGCTGAACTATTTATGTTAAAATGATTGTTTAATCAAATTTGAATGTCCGAGCTCTGATACCAATTGTTAGGATCTGAGTTTGGATTGATTGTGTTTTAGGTTTGAAATAAGATGAAAGATGAACAAGTATTGCAGCGGATTATAAATGGAAACAAACTTTTCACACAATCAAACAGGAGAATTGCTTTCAACACACATTTTCACAAAGAACCAAATGATTGAATTTATTTCAATTATGATTACAATGCATGCATGTAACAAACTCCCCCTCAGCCCGAGCTCACAGTGATTGTTCGTACATGAAGAAAGATGGTGAAGAGCTAATAGAACAGTACAGGGTACTATTCTATTTATAGGCATGCCCAAACCACTGAAGCATCGTGGCTGACGTCACCATGAAAGTGACATCTAACCTCCTAACAAACTCTAACAACTGATCTAATACAAACACTGCTTATGCTAACTACTGATTTCAATACATTACAGAAAAACAAACTAAACTACTGCTTTATCCTTCCACTGTTGTGAACCCAGCAGTACTTGATATATTCAGCAGTGCTTGACCCATAGCAGTAGATTGATCAGCAGAGCTTTGGTCTTCATCATTCTTTGACTTGATTAGCAGTTGTAGGTCAGCAGTTGTAAAGATTAGTGGATTGGAGGTCATCAGATGTTGAAACCACTTTCAAGGGGAGAGACTTGTATACATAACATCTGCTTATTTTGGATCCACTGCTCTGATCCAGTTTTGGCTTTAATTATCTGTTCCTCTGATAGGGTTCAATCCCAACAGCTAGGGAAGAACAAGTATGAAGATGATGAAGATTTGGAGTGGTTAATAGCTCCTTGTGAAGGTCCTTCCAATTCCGTTGCTTCCCACCTTCTTAGATAGGCTTGAGACACCTTAGAATCACCTTAGAATACTTGGAAGGTTGCTACAAAATTTGATAGTGAGTTTAGGGGTGTTGGCCGTAGCTTATTGAGAGAGGGAGAGAAGTTTATGGAGCTTGAACAATGGTGAAATGAGAAGTGTAAGACTTATGGTCCTTTTAACAAGATCTTCCAACATCTTATAACACAAGGTGTATTATGTTCAAGATTCATCCAACATTATCTAATATAATATTAGAAAGAAATCCCCTTTGTGGGCCCCTTGTCTAACCGGTTATGAGGGGGGGGGGGGGTCTAGTTGTGTGGTAATGTTAAGTTAAAGAGTTTGGTTAGATTGTAAGGTAGTTAGTTTGGGTTATATGTGTTATGTGTTTATAGGAGGTGTTATGATGTTCGGTGACCACAACTAGCTTCGTAACACTAAAGCAGTGATCTAGTGAAAATTTGGTGTTTCGGGTAATGTCCGGTTGGTTACAGGTTCGTTAAAGTGCTAAATTACGCAGTTTAGTGTGCTTTATGTAGGCTTTTATAACAGTTTTGATTCCCGACAATTAGGAAGATATTATGGACCATTAAACCATAATTTTGCATTATATTTTGTTGTTAAAAAGCTGAAAATTGCTGAATTTTGGTGTTTTCTACAGAATTCTGCAGTTTTAGTGTGTTTCTGGCACTTTTCGGCACCTAAATCATCACTAGGAAGGCAGTTTTGTAATCCCTACTTTCCTACACACTATTCTAGTGTAATACTTGGTTCTGGGGCTCATTCTGTGTCTTAACATCATGTCTATCTGAGTACTGAACTCCCGTCAGTACTTCTAGTTTGTCTGATAACTGTGCTAACTTTGCTCTGTGCATTTATTGAACCATATTGTGTTGCATGTAATATTGGTGAACAGTCTTGCAACATGAAATGCCTTTGTATGCATATGGCAGTAATCAGAAATTCATTCGTCTTATTAATTCAATCATGCACAGTCATTAAAGCACAAATTACTGTTTATTGTTGTACGGAATACATGGAAAAGTGCCAGTTGTCACATTCTCCCCCCCGCTAAAAGAATTTCGTCCCGAAATTCAGTTTGTGTTATCGGTTGCATGGGAGTTGTGAAATAGAGGTGAATACTTAGACTTGATTTGGTCTTCAAGCTCCCAAATAAATTCTGGGCCATGATGTGAATTCCAACGAACTTTAACAAATTTAATATGACTTCTCCGTGTTTTGTGGACTTCCAGTCCGTAACCTTAACAGGTTCTTTAGTAAATTGGAGTTTATCGTTGATATGAATCCCGATTGCGGGAGTAACGACTGTTTCTTGAGTCAGACTCTTCTAAAGACTAGACACGTGAAATTTGTCGTGAACACTGCTAAGTTCTTCTGGAAGTTTCAGCTTGTAAGCAATGGTTCCGATCCTTTCCAGGATCTCGAAAGGTCTAATATACCGCGGGTTCAACCTCCCACGCTTTCCGAATCGTACCACGCCTTTCCAAGGTGAAACTTTCATTAAAACCATATCTCCATCCTTAAATTCCAACGGTTTCAGCCGCTTATCGGCGCAACTTTTCTGTATATCACGTGTTGACTTGATACGACCACGTATCTGAACAATCTTGCCTATAATTTCCTGAACCAACTTGGGGCCAATAAATCGTTTGTCTCCGGTCTCCGCCCAACACAACGGGGACCGACACTCGCGTCCATATGAAGCTTCAAACGGGGCGGCCCAAATGCTGGTGAGATAACTATTGTCACACCCGCTCGTAGCGGAAACGCAAGGTGTGATCTGTATGGTTTTCATTGCATAAATATCGATGTACATGAACAAACTATAAGAATAAAACATGCTCCAATGCCATTGTCATAATTGTTCAAAAGATCGCAACATAAGTTATGTATTGGTTACAAACCATCAAATGAAAATAAGTTGTCATCGTTTTATACATCAAAATGTAAGTCTTAAAATGTCAAGACTTTGACCACTATATCACCGCAAAGAGGCGGTATATAACAGGCAAACCCTTCAATAGTTGGCATGGAGTATTGATACTTGTTTTCTTTGAACTGAAATCTTTGCATTGGTCCACTAATTCCCTGAAATACATGTAAGTTTGAAAACATCAACAAAAGTTGAGCGAGTTCATGCAGTTTAGCTGTACAAGATGTATCTGTATCAAAACAGTATGTAATATGTATTTGTCTCAATTGTAATTGTATCTAAACTGGATATAAGATGTATCTGTAAAATATGAGATGTATTTGTATTTGTATTAATTGTAGTATGAAAAGCGTCAATGAAATCGTGATCATTAATGTTTTGCAAGGACATTAATATGTGTGATGAAATAGGAAGCAAACCAACCCTAGACGATTTTTAATTGTATCGACACCATGTCGTAGGGCAACAAATGCACTCCTAGGCAAAATGGCCATGAGTGGGGCTCGCCAACACCCATTAGATCTAAACCTTTGTTCCTTGGTCCAAACTGGATTAATGGTGCTTTAGTTATGGCCCTAATTTCTCACATGATCTAAGGTGTTTCATTCCTTGACTTATCATACTATTGTACATGTATTTTCCCCGATAGTTGTAAAGCTTGAAAAACATTTAAATGAATAGGGGAACATGAACTCACAGAATTGCATCCGTAAACTGTATGTAATTGTAACCTCACTTGCATTGTCCTTGAATTGTATCACGACCTACAAAGGTCCTAGAATTGTTAGACACTACGGTCTTTGTATTGACTCATGTACAAGTCTTTTGTCTTGAGTATGTGTAAGACTTGTATGTCTTTACTGTTCGTTAACTGTGTATTCGATGTATGAGTTGTTCAAATGTTCGTTAACTGTGTATTCGATGAATGAGTTGTTCAAATGTTCGTTGACTGTGTATTCGATGAATGAGTTGTTCAAATGTTCGTTAACTGTGTATTCGATGAATGAGTTGTTCAAATGTTCGTTAACTGTGTATTCGATGAATGAGTTGTATAGTCGGATCTCGTCCGCTGAATCTCGTGTCTTGTATGTATCACTTGTATAGATGTTTTTCCAACAATAGTATCATTGGGCCAAGCCCATGTTTTCAAGTCATTGGGCTTAAATAGTGCTGGGCCTCAAATAGTGTTGGGCCTCAATAGTGTTGGGCCTCAAATAGTGTTGGGCCTCAATAGTGTTGGGCCTCAATAGTGTTGGGCCTCAATAGTGTTGGGCCTGAATAGTGTTGGGCTTGAATAGTGTTGGGCTTTAATAGTGTTGGGTTTTAATAGTGTTGGGCTTGAATAGTGTTGGGCTTTAATAGTGTTGGGCTTTAATAGTGTTGGGCTTTGGCCCATATGTTTAGTATTTGGGCTTAGCCCATTAATTTATGTTAAGCCCATTATGAAAAATAAGCCCATTTATAAAACAATAGCCCATTACTTAAACTAGCCCATTTGTTTATAAAAATAGCCCATTAAGTATAATAAGCCCATTTGTAGAAAAATAGCCCACTAATACATGTAAGCCTTTCATTTTTATAAAAACCCTTTTTATAAAAATTTACTAAGTATAGATGTTAGTAATAAAAACATACTAGTTTTTATAAGTTTCTAACCATCCGAAATTTGTTATCGATAGTATATTTATATTTCGTGTCGAAAGATCGTCTAACGTCGTAGTAACTCCCCGGATTGGTGACTCGTTTAAGGATTCGTCCGTTGTCCGTTTTGACCATAATTGGTGTCCGATTATTAGAATCGTCCGTAACTCGTTTTAAGGCATAATTATGTGAAGTCTCGTAGGACTTTTGTTATAACGTGTTTTGAGTTTAAAGTTGACATGAGATTCAAGTTCCTATCATGATATATATAACTAATACACCAAGTAATATATCACACAAAAATTGTTTAAAGTAACCAAATATATATTTTCGAAAAAAAATATATATTTTCCTTGTCTTTTATTTTATAAACCCTTCTTTAATATCCTTTATAAATCTTGTATAGATTTACCCAAAAATGTTGTTATTTTATAAAATAAAGTTTTTATAAAAATTGGCCATATAACCTTGGCATTTTTTTTTTATCTTAACCATGTTTCATTAAACATATCATTTTCTTTACTAAATCAACAACAATTTATTCATCATCTTAACTAAACATTATAAGACTTTTATAACATCAAATCATCAAGATGATAAGCAAATCATGTAGGGTTTTAAACATGATCCTTTCATATGTTAACTAGTTCAAAAACCAAGTTAAATTCTAGTTTTAACAACTTTCATAAAAATATTTAGTTGTATGTTAATTTTTATAATCTTGTGAAAGTCTTGTTTTTGAATATAAACCCTAAATACTTTCACAAGATTACTAGATATGATCATTCCTTTATAACCCTTTATGTTAAAAACCATTTAACATAAACATGTATGATTATTAGATCATATTTTTAAAACACCTTCTAACAATTTATTTGTATTCTAATCATCATAACAACATCAAATATGCATATTACAAGTCTTAAATCACAATATAAACAAACATAATTATATGATGATTTTTATCTTTGCTTCTTTGTATTTTTCTTGTTCATTATGTATGATTATATATGGTTATTATTAATTATAATAACAATCATAAACATAATATATATAAAAAAAAATAGAAGCTTACTTCTAGCACTAGGCTAGGGATGATCTTTAGAGATTATTAAGAATAAGTAAGATGATGATCTTGATGTTAGAACACTTTGTATGGATGAAAAACCCTTCCTTTTGCTTTCAAAAGCCTTAGATCACCCTATGTTCCAAAGAAATCCATCTTGGTTATGAAGAAGATGATAAAAAGAAATGGGTTTATGGAGGTGTTCTTGATGGAAGATGAAGATGATTAGAGAGCTTTCCTTATGTGTGTGTAAGAAATGGTGTAAATGTGTGGTAACTTAGTGATTAAGTCTTGTAAATATTCACCAATATTTACCCACTTGAAACTAATGAAAATATCTAGTTATTAACACTTAAACAAGTTGAAAGAAAAGTGGGGCCCACAAAGGGTCTTATAACCGTGAATGAGGGGGGGTCTCATGTGGTAAAAATGTGTTAGAATTATTTAAGGTTTCACATGAATTAAAAAGTTTAAGTCTTTTAAGAACTTTGACATTTTATATAAAAATATCCACAAGGTTTTAAGCCTTCATATTTTAAAGTAGTGTGACACTAAGTAAAACTAGTTCACCGAAATTTTTAGTGTGTAATTCGGGTGAAAAAGTCGGTTCAGGTCCTGTACCGGGTTAACTACTGACACCGTGTTTTATTTAGATAAAAACATAACAAAAATTATTTTTGTATTTGTTTTATTATCCAAATATTTAATCCAACTTTTTGGACTAAAACTTTTATTATTTTTGACACGGTTCCGGTACCGGCTTTGCTGACTGGCAGTTTACTGAACTAGCCCTGCAGCTTAATGCAATAAGATTCGATTGCGGATTTTGTGTCGTTTTTACTACCCATTATATTATTTATGTCAAATAATATTTATTTTTGGGTTTTTCAGATAATTACTGTTTCGTTCTGCGGAAATGCTGAATTTTGCGGAAAAAAAAATGAAATGGTCACTTTTAGCGCTTTTCGGACAGTTTTTAGTGCTACCGGGCATTGGTAATATATTAACTAAACCCTTGTATTCCCACATAGGATTTAATATATAATTGATGTTGGACTTTTGTCTAAGTCCTAAAGATGTAATTTAGATGGTTTATGCGGAACCTGAGTTCTCGTCAGCACACTAGTTTACTAGGTACTACTGTAGTTGTTTCGATGCATTGTTTACACTATTTCAAATGTAACCAATAAAAATGAATAATGTGCATCATAAATGAATATTCCTTGAGTGCTCTAAGATGTATATCATGTAATCATGCAGTTCGAATATTCAAAACACATACTTGTATAATGTAATTCATTGCTTTAAATGTACATAAATTACCAGAAAGTGGCAGTTGTCACAACTATTATTGTAGGAAAACTCCACTGAAGGCAAGTGAGTATCCTATCTTCCACCAGAGTCCATCACACAAGCACGTAACATGTATACCAAAGTTTATATCGTTTGTTCACTCTGGCCGTCCGTTTGAGGGTTAATTATAGTGCTGAGGTTCAACTGTGATTTGAATGCTTTCTGAAATGTTTGCCAAATCCCTGACACAAAATGACTATCTTGGTCGGAAAAGATAGAAACAGGCACTCCATGACGTGCCACAATCTCTCTAGGATAAATCTCTGCTAATTTCCTTGTGCTGTCTTCCTCACTGATCGGTAGGAAATCTGCAGACTTGGTGAGTTGATCAATAATCACCCAAATCATATCGTAACCTCTTTGGGTTCTTGGTAGCTTTGTAATGAAGCCCATTGAGATTTGTTCCCACTTCCACACGGGAATCTCAAGTTGTTGGAGCAGCCATGACGGTTTCTGATATTCTACCTTAACTTTGGCACAAGTGAGACAGTTACCCACATATGTAGCCATATCGGCTTTGATCCTGGGCTGCCAATAAAAGTCTTGGTACATCCTGTCGAATCCAGGATGGATCGAGTACCTTGACTTCTAAGTTTTGCCGAAAATAAGCATACGTAAATTGTCGTTAGTCGGAACCCTAAAGTTGTCCCATGGAGTATAAGGTTCCATCTTCCTTAGGAAATAACTGCATTTCCATTCTACGTAACGCTTCAGCTCGAAGTTTCTCGGGTTTGAGCACCTCTTGCTCAGCTTCATGAATCCGAGTAGCGGGGTTCGTCTGTATGGTCATCTCTAGGGCTCACACCCTTAGAGGCTTTGCGTGCTCCTTGCTGCTTAAGGCGTCTGCTACAACGCTCGCCTTATCCAGGTGATACTTAATCTCACAATCATAACCATTAAGTAGCTCAATCCATCTTCGTTATCTCATGTTTAAGTCCTTCTGATCAAAGGTGTGCTGCAAACCCTTGTGATCAGTAAAAATCGTGCAGTGTTTTTCCATACAAGTAATGATGCCAAATCTTCAATGCAAAATTCACTGCACCTAGTTCAAGGTCGTGCGTGGTGTAGTTCCTCTCATGATCCTTCGATCGACGTGACGCATGCGTGATGACTTTGTCTCGTTGCATCAACATGCAATCGAGACCTTGTCGAGAAGCGTCACAATAACCACAAATCCATCGGTACCGTTGGGTAAGGACAAGATAGGTACCGTCTAGGTTAGGGTTGTTAGCGGTTGAGCATTCTTTGAAAAGTTCTCTATAAATCGTCTGTAATAGCCTGCTAATCCCAAAAGTTTTTGCATCTCAATTGGTGTCTTTGGGACTTCCCAGTTCTTGATTGCCTCGACCTTGGCAGGGTCGGCGTGAATTCCATTCTCATTTACCGCATGAGTTAGCAATTGCACCTTGCGAATCCAGAATTCATATTTCGACAACTTCGCATACAACTACTCCTTCTCCAAGAGTTCTAGGGTAGCTTGCGGGTGTCGCTCGTGATCCTCCTGGGTTCGCGAGTAAACAAGGATGTCATTAATGAATATAATCACAAACTTATCCAGATACGACTTACACACCCGATTCATGAGATCCATGAATACTGCCGGTGCGTTTGTTAATCCTAATGACATGACAAGGAACTTGTAATGTCCATGGAGAGTCCTAAAGGCCGTCTTAGGGATATTTTCTTCTTGTATTCACAGTTGATGATACCCTGACCTCAAGTCATCTTCGAGTAGTAGCTAGAGCCTTGTAATTGGTCGAACAAGTTATCAATCCTCGACAAAGGATACCACCGATTCTTGATATTCAATTCCCTGAAGTCGATGCACAAACGGCCATCTTTCTTCTTAATGAATAGCACTGGAGCTCCTCAAGGTGAGAAGCTTGGTCTGATGAATCCTTCATTCTAGCAGTTCTTGTAGTCGAGTCGTTGTCCTTGTATCTCGGACGAAGCTATTCGGTAAGGTGCCTTCGCCACGGGTGCCGCTCCTGGCACTAGGTTTATCCTAAACTCCACTCGTCGCTTTGGAGGTAACCCAGGTAAGTCTTTGGGAAAGACTCCTGGAAATTCCTTCACAACGGGGATGCCTTCTAGCTTTGGCTCCTTGGTCTCCTTTCCTATAATATGAGTAAAGGAGGCTATACAACCCTACTCGGAGGCGCTTCTGTGTCCCTATGACCAATGTGGGATGTAGCAATCCACTGCCTTATGGGGCCCAGCGTCCTCGCGTCAACTGCATGAAGGCCGTGGACTAAGTGTTTCATCATTCGCAAGAGGGATGCGACTGATTTTCTCATGACAAACAACTTTGGCTCCATCTTTGGATAGCCAATCCATGCTGATTACAACATCATGACTTCCCAAGTCAACATGTAATAGAAGGTTCCCGCTCTCTAAGTTCCAAAATACAATCCCTAATCACCTCATTTGCTTTAACTAATCTTCCATTTGCCAATTCTAAAGAATATGTGACATCTATCCTACTTGAAACTAAGCCAATTAGGTTCTTAAGTTCTAAGGATACAAGGTTAAAGTCGGCGCCAGTGTCAATCAAAATGAATGCATAGAGTTGGTTAGTGGGGAACGTACCCGTAACCGCATTTGGATCCTGGCATGCTTCACAAGCTCCGATCGTGAAGACTCTTCCCCCCTTGGTTCTTCCTAGGGCAATCTTTCCTAAAGTGCCCCACGTCACCACATTTGAAGCAACCTGAAACTCTACCATTATCATTTCCGTCTTGGTTGCAGTCATCATTTCCCCCTTGTTTGGGATATTTCGCCCAACAGGCATCCTTGCCGTGTCCTTCTTTTACACATCTGTCGCACTTAGGCATCATACATCGACCCTCATGGTGAAACTTGCATTCGTTGCACCTCGGCTTAGTCCCTAAATATACCTATCCACTGGCCTTAATAGTGGCTCCATAGGCTTTCATGCCACGAGGCGGGTTCACTTCCCTTCTTTTGTTTGCATTAGAGTTGTCATAACTGACTTGGGTGCCTTTCTTCAAGTTCGAAAACTTTCTTTTGTTGTCACCCGAAGACTCCACGTGAGTCTCTTTCTTGTTTGTCTTAGGTCCCGAAAACTTTCCCATACGAAGAGCTTCTTCAGTAACCGTAACACTCAAGTCGATATCCTCTGTGATGGTTGGAGGCTTTGAGGCAGTAACCATGCTAAGGATTTGAGGTGCAAGTCCCCAAAGGAATCGTTCAATCCTCTTGAATTAAGTCTCGACTAAGTAGGGAACAACCTTAGACAAGTCGTGAAAGCGTTGGACATACTAAGTAATCCTCGGCCCGTCCATTTTCAAATTCCAGAACTCAGTCTCAAGCTTCTGGATTTCGGCCCTGGCACAGTATTTCTTCCGCATCAATTCCTTGAGCTCGTCCCAGCTCAGTGCATAAGCAGTAGCTTCACCAAGGGTCTGAACCTGAAGGTTCCACCAGGAGAGTCCGCCATCCAAAAATAACCCTGAGATATAGGTACCTCTTTGCTCGGGCGAACATTTACTCATTCTCAGAACGGAGTCAGTCTTTTCTGCCCAACGAACAAAAGCAACGGCACCTCCTGTGCCATCAAAATTCAATGGCTTGCAGTCCAAGGACTGTTTATATGTGCAGCCAGTTGGAAGGTTATTTCTGGAAGTGCCACCGCTGTGTTCAGAGCGGAGGGCTTCATGCTGCGCTATAGCTTGGGAAATGCGCTCATTGAGTTCGGCCTCAGTTCTTGGTAATGTAATGGTGTCTGTGTCACATCTGGGCGGCATTTTCATCTGTCAAAAAGGTATGGGGTAGGTTAGACAACATTCAATAATTGTCTATGAGGTATATATCACCACAAGCAAACATGTAATCACCTAACATCACATGCATATATAATCAACAATGTATAAGTAAGAAAACAACCATTGAGCTTTCATATATGCTTGACAACTTGACTTATTGTTTTTATCAGAGGAAAACAAAATGAACTCGAGGTTACATCACCTCGGTCATACAAGTTCCATAATATGAAAGTAGTAGTTATTTTCCTTCAGCATTGGTTTTCTTAGGTCTTTAGTTTCACAAAGACGGGTATACTTCCCAAGAGATGGGGGTTGTACATCTTTACCACATATAGGGGTGATAGAGAGTGTAGAGTTACAGAATCTTTCCTGGATGCTAACCATCTTCTCTTGCTTAGATATCGGTTCCCAAACGACTCGTATACGGGTAGAAGTGTTAGGCACGAAGTAGGCAAAGATAGATTTCCTACTTGTAGAGTGTTATAACATCTATCTCGGTATCATTCCATTAGATGGAGGTTTGAACACTTAGAAATTTTTGGATGGGTGGTGATCATTAGCTTGACCCGCAGAGTCCACCAGGATTTCCAAGCACTACAATTTGTATTACGTGTGCCCCCGTAATAATAAATTGTCTTGCATGGCCACCCCAAATTTCCCTCGTTCAAAGCAGATGATCAACCAAAGAGGGGACACTACTGTCCTTATACCTCCGACATGAAAGGACCATTGTGGTGGTCCACGCGCTAATCATCTGTTATCGTTACACGCGAATAGGCACGATGCTTAGATGTAATAAGAATAAGGAGAATTCCTAGTAGTTGGTGGGGCACCTTCAAGATGAGTGCCTCAACTTCCTTGACTGGACGAGAGTGTCGTCAATCTTATTTCACAAAAGTCACAGGGACCTCGTCCTGCTGATAAGGTTGTTATCCAAGGTTGCCTCCTCCGCCTCGCTGTCACTACCGTAGCCAGGCACCTTCACATTTGAGAGGGAAGAACAACCATCTTCTACGGAAATCAGCTCAGGATCTCGTTTGGTAATCACTCCAGCCATGAGTTTCGCAATAAACGCGAGGTCGATAGTCTCATCGTGTGAGTCAAGAACAATAATAGGATTCGGAGTCGAAGGTATCTCGTTCACGTCAGTAATTATTCCGTACACTTATACGCATATATATTAATGAATAAATATGTTACTTAGTATAAACAGGCAAATAGATGCATCATGTCACATATAAATCTCGTTTGTCCTTTCAGAGGGGGGGTCATTTTGTCTTTGGCAAGTCTATCTCACGTAGACTATACCTCAATTGGCACTTTAATTTGGGGTATTCTCCTCCCTACTAATGTCCTTGCCTTGTCTTTTCTTTGAAAAATGTTTGACTCATGGATCTTGGTGCTTTCGTAAATACAATGAAAAACCTTTTTGTAAAAATATTTTCATGAGAGAGTCCTAGTGATTGTAGTCTAGACTCGAGAAGGAATCCTAGTTCACTACAATCGAAGCTTTGATACCAAACTGTCACACCCTGACTTTTGCGGAAGCGTATGTGTGTAACTTGATCGGTTCTCATTGCATTCGATTATAATAAACAACTATATGATCAAAATGATGTTCATCCATTCATAAAGTTTAAAATATTACAACACCAGTAATTTAAGTTTCAAACAACAAATCCTCTGATTAAGTTACAAACCAACAAAAGTGGATGACATCTAAACTTGAAATTTACATCCCGAAACAACACACCAGCGCCCAAGATCCAACTTGTTTCCTAGAATACATGTAATTTGGAAAACATCAACAAAAGTTAAGCGAGTTCATGCGTTTTGTATGAGTACTGATAAACTTGTAAACATTTGAGAGACTCCTTTGAAAACAGGTATGAAAAGCGTCGATGAACAGATCAATTAATGTTTTGCAAGGACACTAATATATGTGAAGACATAGGGAGTACTCATTCCGAGTAGACTATTATTAGTGTCGAATCCCCTCGACTGTGTCGAATCCCCTCGACTGTGTCAATCACCTTGACTGTGTCAAATCACCTTGACCGTTGTCGAATCACCTCGACTGAGACAATAAAGCACTCTAAGTGGTCACATAGGGCCCATGAATGGGGCTCGGCCGTACCCGTTAGATCTAACCTTTGTCCATGATTCTTATGAGAGTTATTGGCATTTCAGTTTCAGCCTATGCTCACATGATCTAATAGTTCATTTCATAGCCAAATCATACCATTGAAACATATGTAACATGTATTTCACCCCCGAGAGTTATAAATCCGAAAACAGTTAAGAGAAAAGGGGGACATGAACTCACAAGTTTGCGTCCTGCTATCTCGTATGCTCAAAGGTCCTTCTATGAGTTGTACAACTACCTACACACGTGCCATGTTTTAGTAGACGTTTAGGTCGTGTAACGACTCTGTGTCTTAGTTGTTCATTAAGACTTATTTTGGAAGTCTTGGTATACTTTGAGTTACATCTTTGATGTACATTATATGATTTCAAAGTATATAATTATTAGTTAAATTAATAATATTTTAACTTAAATTATATTCATCCATTTATTTGGAATATTGTCAAAATAATATATGTTTGCCTTAGTTCGTTTTGTAATTCTTTTCATGGATATATCCCAAGTATGGGTATAATTATACTTGTGTATTTTGCCAAGTATTTGTGGTGTATTCCGGTGTGTATTTGTACCTACGAGAATACGTATTTTCTTGTATTCATTAAGTATTCCTATACTTAATTTTGTATTAAATTTTCCGGAATATTACTTTTAATCAAATAAAATCACCACTTTATATTCTTAAAATGTATGTATTTTAAGAAAACTTTTATAGAAAATTATCTATAAATCTTTCTTGGCAAAAAAAAAAATAATAATAATAATCATACTTTCATATAAACCTCAAAAATTAATATATTTTCAAGATTAACTTAAAAAATATTCATAATTCCATTTTTCACCCAAAATAATATATTCTCAATTTGTTTTAAAAAAATATATATTTTCTTCAAAAATAGTGTATCTTCTAATTGTTCAAGAAAATATATATATCTTTCTCCCCTCAAAATAATATATTTTCTAATTGACAAAATATGATATATTTTGTAATACTTGTAAAAATCATATTTTTCGTTCTTTTGGTTTCCAAAATACCGTTTAACTCGTTTGTCGAAATATGAATTTAATTCCTGAATATATATGTATATATATATATATATATATATTCATAGCCCATACGTCCGTGTTCGATTTGTCCAATATTTGGGTATAAATTATATATTTGTTTTCTTTGAATTTTGGTAATATCTTGTATTATAATTTTTGGTATTTTGGCAAGTTATATTATTTTCAAGTCCTAAGATAATATAACTTATACACGTAATATACCAGTAATCACACAAATTGTGACATCTAAATATATATTTTCCTAAATATATACTTAGTCACTTTTATTTATCAAAAACCAACCTCCAATATTTGTAATTTTTGTAACAAAAAGTATGGCAAATTTTATATGAAAAACCATGGTTAAAATTTACTTATAAACACTTGTTTAAAAATATTTTTGTAAGTGTTTAAATTCTAAAAAATTTTTGCCATAGTTTCCCCTTAAAAATGGAGGTTTCCATGCTTTTAAAGCATATCATTTTCTTTTAAAATCATCATTAATCATCAACAAATTTTTCAAGACTTACCACGAGCCAAAATCATGCAATTTACACTACATCATGAACTTGAAACTTTGTAAAAATTTGTAGTAACTTAATATATTGTTAAGTAGGTTTAGTTACCCTTAAAAATGTGGTTATTTGTTTATAAATCTCTTTCTTGTGAAATTTAGTCCTTTACAACTTGTATGAAGGTTTTCTAAAAATATTTCTTCTTGTTAACAACATGTTTCTAGTCTTGATTTAATCACTAAAATATGATTAGTTTCTTTAAAAATCATGATCTTGTAAATCTTGTAGATAACTTTGGTTTCTTGAGAAAACTATTTTTGAAATCATCCATTTACAAGTCTTAGAACATGTAACCATCATCATCATACACAAAAACATCTTCATTTTCAAGTTCATGTGAAACATAAAGGATGATCATTTTGTTTTTCACAAGATTCATGCTCTCACTTGCTAGATCATGTGTTTAATCACAATCTAGCAAGCTTCTTATGATGATTAACATCATAAACACAAGAATCAACAATCAAGTAAACTACATACACTTAAAACAACTTGTTCTTCATGTTATTTAGCTTTATGTTTATGTTCATCTTCATGTTTCTTTATGATCTTCAAGATTAACAAGTTACATAACACTTTAACCACTAAAATTAGAAGTGAAAACATGGTTAAAGGGGCTTACTACTAGCACTATTGCTAGGGAAGAACAAGTATGAAGATGATGAAGATTTGGAGTGGTTAATAGCTCCTTGTGAAGGTCCTTCCAATTCCGTTGCTTCCCACCTTCTTAGATAGGCTTGAGACACCTTAGAATCACCTTAGAATACTTGGAAGGTTGCTACAAAATTTGATAGTGAGTTTAGGGGTGTTGGCCGTAGCTTGTTGAGAGAGGGAGAGAAGTTTGTGGAGCTTGAACAATGGTGAAATGAGAAGTGTAAGACTTATGGTCCTTTTAACAAGATCTTCCAACATCTTATAACACAAGGTGTATTATGTTCAAGATTCATCCAACATTATCTAATATAATATTAGAAAGAAATCCCCTTTGTGGGCCCCTTGTCTAACCGGTTATGAAGGGGGGGGGGGGGTCTAGTTGTGTGGTAATGTTAAGTTAAAGAGTTTGGTTAGGGTTATATGTTTATAGGAGGTTTTATGATGTTCGGTGATCACAACGAGCTTCGTAACACTAAAACAGTGCTTCTAGTGAAAATTTGGTGTTTCGGGTAGTGTCCGGTTGTTCGGTTGGTTTCCGGTTCGTTAAAGTGCTAAATTACGCAGTTTAATGTGCTTTATGTAGGATTTTATAACAATTTTGATTCCCGACACTTTGGAAGATATTTTGGACCATTAAACCATCATTTTGCATTATAATTTGTTGTTAAAAAGCTAAAAATTGCTGAATTTTGGTGTTTTCTGCAGAATTCTGCAGTTTTAGTGTGTTTCTGGCACTCTCCGGCACCTAAATCATCAATAGGAAGGCAGTTTTGTAATCCCTACTTTCCTACACACTATTCTAGTGTAACACTTGGTTCTGGGGCTCATTTTGTGTCTTAACATCATGTCTATCTGAGTACTGAACTCCCGTTAGTACATCTAGTTTGTCTGATAACTGTGCTAACTTTGTTCTGTGCATTTATTGAACCATATTGTGTTGCATGTAATATTGGTGAACAGTCTTGCGACATGAAATGCCTTTGTATGCATATGACAGTAATCAGAAATTCATTCGTCTTGTTAATTCAATCATGCATAGTCATTAAAGCATAGATTACTGTTTATTATTATACGGAATACGTGGAAAAGTGCCAGTTGTCACATTATCCCCCCGTTAAAAGAATTTCGTCCCGAAATTCAATTTGTGTTATCGGTTGCAGGGGAGTTGTGAAATAGAGGTGAATACTTAGACTTGATTTGGTCTTCATGCTCCCAAATAAATTCTGGGCCATGATGTGAGTTCCAACGAACTTTAGCAAATTTAATATGACTTCTCCGTGTTTTATGGACTTCCAGTCCCTAACCTTAACATGTTCTTTAGTAAATTGGAGTTTGTCGTAGATATGAATCCCGATTGCGGGAGTAATGACTGTTTCTTGAGTCAGACTCTTCTAAAGACTAGACACGTGAAACGTGTCATGAACACTGCTAAGTTCTTCTGGAAGTTTCAGCTTGTAAGCAATGGTTCCGATCCTTTCCAGGATCTCGAAAGGTCTAATATACCGCGGGTTCAACCTCCCACGCTTTCCGAATCGTACCACGCCTTTCCAAGGCGAGACTTTCATTAAAACCATATCTCCATCCTCAAATTCCAAAGGTTTCAGCCGCTTATCGGCGCAACTTTTCTGTATATCACGTGATGACTTGATACGACCACGTATCTGAACAATCTTGCCTATAATTTCCTGAACCAACTTGGGGCCAATAAATCGTTTGTCTCCGGTCTCCGCCCAACACAACGGGGACCGACACTCGCGTCCATATAAAGCTTCAAACGGGGCGGCCTGAATGCTGGTGAGATAGCTATTATTGTAGGAAAACTCCACTGAAGGCAAGTGAGTATCCTATCTTCCACCAGAGTCCATCACACAAGCACGTAACATGTCTACCAAAGTCTGTATCGTTCGTTCACTCTGGCCGTCCGTTTGAGGGTGAATTGTAGTGCTGAGGTTCAACTTTGATTTGAATGCTTTCTGAAACATTTGCCAAATCCCCGACACAAAACGACTATCTAGGTCGGATAAGATAGAAACAGGCACTCCATGACGTGCCACAATCTCTCTAAGATAAATCTCTGCTAATTTCCTTGTGCTGTCTTCCTCACTGATCGGTAGGAAATGTGCAGACTTGGTGAGTTGATCAATAATCACCCAAATCATATCGTGACCTCTTTGGGTTCTTGGTAGCTTTGTAATGAAGCCCATTGAGATTTGTTCCCACTTCCACACAGAAATCTCAAGTTGTTGCAGCAGCCCTGACGGTTTCTGGTATTCTGCCTTAACTTTGGCACAAGTGGGACAGTTACCCACATATGTAGCCATATCGGCTTTGATCCTGGGCTGCCAATAAAAGTCTAGTACATCCTGTCAAATCCAGGATGGATCGAGTACCTTGACTTCTAAGTTTTGCCCAAAATAAGCATACGTAAATTGTCGTGAGTCGGAACCCCAAAGTCGTCCCATAGAGTATAAGGTTCTGTCTTCCTTAGGCAATAACTGCACTTCCATTCTACGTAATGCTTCAGCTTGAAGGTTCTCTGGTTTGAGCACCTCTTGCTCAGCTTCACGAATCTGAGTAGCGGGGTTCATCTGTATGGTCATCTCTAGGGCTCGCATCCTTAGAGGCTTTGCGTGCTCCTTGCGGCTCAAGGCGTCTGCTACAATGCTCGCCTTGTCCAGGTGATACTTAATATCACAATCATAACCATTCAGTAGCTCAATCCATCTTCGTTATCTCATGTTTATGTCCTTCTGATCAAAGGTGTGTTGCAAACCCTTGTGATCAGTAAAGATCGTGCAGCATTTTTCCATATAAGTAATGATACAAAATCTTCAACGCGCAATTCACTGCACCTAGTTCAAGGTCATGCGTGGTGTAGTTCCTCTCATGATCCTTCGATTGACGTGACACGTGCGCGATGACTTTGTCTTGTTGCATCAACACGCAATTGAGACCTTGTCGAGAAGCGTCACAATAACCACAAATCCATCGGTACCGTAGGGTAAGGACAAGATAGGTACCGTCTAGGTTAGGATTGTAACACCCCGTGTTCCGGAAGTCAAAGTCAAAATCAAGATTGAAGTCAAAGGGAGACAAGATTGCGAATTGTGACCTGTTACTCCTTGCTCAATTCCTGTTTTGACTTCTTTGACTTGTAGTTAGTCTATTTTACGCTTTACGTTAGTTGTATTATGCGGAGTACTTATTAATAATCGAGGTTTATTCGATATTTATCGCATGTTTTACCGCTTTATCGCTATCGCAATCACACTCGCAACTCGAATTACGCGTTCTGGATATTGTTCTATGTGTGTGTGTGTGTGCCTTATGTGTTACTTGTGCATGTTTAATTATGTTTATGTGTGGTGATTAATCGAAATGCAATCGAAACTCAAATCACAAATCGAATCGCAAACGCTAAACGAATATGAAATAAGGATGGTTGTATGTTGATATAGTAGTTGGGATTAAAAGTAATTTGACTAGGAAACTCTATCGCATCGCAACGCTCGCAATCGCAATCGCAATCGAAACAACAAAACTTATCGCGTCGTGCCTTCCAATCGAGTGGCCAGCCGATCGGGTTACCACCAGATCGACCAGCCACCTATCCCCCTTTCCTTTTATGGTAAGCCTATAAATACCCCCTGTCAACATCACAAGCTTACCATTTTTGGCACCTCTCGTCCGACCAGCGTTCTTGACCACTTTTCTTTAGATTTCTCGCTATTCTTGTAAGTTTTCCACCTAAATCTTGTATTTTCTTGATCTACACGCACTCCTACACCTTTCTATCTTTTGAATCTTAACTTTTAACCGTGAAATCACTAGATTTGAGGTATTCTAGGATGATGTCATCATGGTGTTCTTGAGAACTTCATGTTTTGGCTTCAATCCACCAAGAACAACTTAGATCTGAACGATTTCCACACAAATAAACAAAGATCTTTCGTAGATCCAAACATATTCATGGTAAAAGGGATTGAAAGATGGTTTTCCAACTTTCTTTCAACTCTTTTACACTCAATGCGCTCAAAACCGATAGAATCGGAGCTTGTTCTAACCTTCTACTCTTTCTTGCTGACGTGTTGGTTCAAGATCTGGATTCTATCCACGAGACCACCGATTTTGGGTTAACCAAGAACAACCGCCTTGAACCGGTTAACTGGTTGAACTTGGGTGATTCCTGTTCAATCGGGTCACTGGGGTCAAGATGGGGTTCTGTTGATTAGTACGTTGTCACACCGTCTCGATAAAACTACAAAATATCAAAATGACCAAGAAGGAAGACGATCAGGTCGACCAGGTTGGAGTGTCGCCCGATCGGACTACTATCCGATCAGATTGTCACCCGATCGGCTTGCCACCCTGTAACATCTGTGCTTGTAATCATTATGAACAGTTCTATTATCAATAAAACAATGTTATTTGATCCCAATGTTTGTTTGGTTGTGTTTTACATTTTTCATGTTTTGACTTTTATTCAATTTCAAACTCTATATCGCTTTCTGGAGAGTTATACGCAAACTGGTGCGTAAACGTAACCAGTTTAACGCGAAAAATACTCCGGAACATCATCATATACTTAACATACCTTAAATAACCTTTACATAACTTAGAAATAAGTTTTGAAGGCTTTTGTATGGCAAAAACAAGTTAATTCGCTTACAGGGACTAAACTTGACAAACTACGAAAGTATGCCAATTTGAACTGTAACAGACATTCCGGAACATGACCATAAGTTAAACACACCTTAAATATCTTTTACATAGCTTAGAAATAGGCTTTGAGGTGTTCGGTGTGCTAAAATAAACTTTTGGGTCATTCAGGGACTAAAAGTGTCAAAAAAAATGCACAAGTTTGCATTTTCGCGCATAACTTACGGTCTGAATACATCCGGACATCCAAAATTTTATGTAAGCACTAAAATATTTTAGTTTAGTGTTTGGCATGATAAAAATCCATTCGTCACGCAAGGATAGGTGATGTACATGTTTTAAGATCTAAACACAAGATAACTTGTGTTAGGTTCCTAGAAAAGTTATAGTCTAGGTCAAAGCATTACTAATAACCTAATTCCCTATAACCATTGGCTCTGATACCAACTCTTCTGTCACACCCCGACCACGTGTATCATACAAAACGTGGCGGAAAACGTCGGGGAGTGTTGTAACAGAATTAATTGTTTCATAACCATGGCATACAAAGTTGTATTTTTATTTATCAACACAAGAGTTTCATTGTTTTAAACAGAAATACAGAGTTTATAACATAATTAAACATAGTCTATCTTCTTTTAAAGTCTCTAAGGCACAGGTCCGCCCTAGTATCATGATCAACATCCTATGGAAAAGCTCCTGAAAACACATGTGAAAATAGGTACGTCAGCATAAAAATGCCTGTGAGATACATAGGTTTTGTGAAAATAGGATTCATGACTTATGTTTAAGAAAAATGTTTAGTCATGAACCTTATAATTTGCTTTGTCTTGTAAATCATTTGAAAACGATAAGATCAGATGATATGTATAAGTAAATGTAAGGTTAAATGATTTACCATGTAAAAATGAGTTTGTATGAAGTAAGATGTTTGTTAACAATGTCTTGTGAAAAGTATGCTATTTGTATAAAATGTTCTATGTCTCAATATTGAAATGATTCAAATAACGTTACGACATGTAATACCATACAAACACTTATATATAGGAAGTACCAGCGGCGTATCCACCATGCTTGTATCATATTACACACGCATCGTTACTTAATCACTTAATCAAACCAAACCAAACAATGTAAGATGTCTATGTCTAAACCAATTATCAAATGTATTGGATAATATGTCAAAGTGTTTATGTCAAGATATAAATCATGTAGTGTAAAGCAAATGTCAATCATGTTTATGTGTCAAAGGTAAATCATGTCAAAATGTCTATGTCAAATATCCATGTCAAATGTCTTTGTCAAATGTCTTTGTGTAAAATGTCTATGTCAAAATGTCATGTATGGCAAGTGAAATGTCTCAACTAAACCATATGCACGAAAACAAAGTATTGAAGTAAAACATGGTTTAAATCAATATTATGTCTTGTGGAAAATGCATGCTAATACTGAATATGAACATTTATGTGGTATTGTGAAAATGCATACATCCAAGCCTTGTGACTGTGGTGATAAACCCTTAAACAAATTAAAGGTCTATCTGTCTTATATCATCGAATTCGGTCATTCCTTTCTGTCCCCTTTCCCTGGGATGTCCGGAACGGGAGTTGTCAATTCCTATGGTACCACTACCTACTAACGAACGGCGTGATCATTGTTAATGAATGTATTGTCCCATGTAAACAAACCAAATTTCATACCAAAATGTAAGCATGTGAAAACAATGCACCAAGTATGTAATCAAATGAACATACATAGCGTGAAATGTCATGTAAAACGATGTACTAAGTAATGCACACAATGGGCACACCTAGCATAAAATGTAATGTAAAACGATGTACTAAGTAATGCACACAATGGGCACACCTAGCATGAAATGTAATGAAATCATGTACTATAATGTACTAACAAACATAGCCGATATATGGTGTGAAAACAGGAAAAGCATGAATGTAACAAGTAGGCACATGTGTTCCACCCCAAAACAGTTTGGAAAACAGTAAAAGAGGGGTCTATGTACTCACTTGATATTGCTCAGTTGGCTAAAGATAACCACCAAATAATGCTATAGATCTCGGAATCAAACGGCACCTAATATAGGTAACTATGTTAATAAACCGGACCTAAATCGGAAGATCGGGTAGTATGAGGGTTTGTAAACCAAACGAGTATTGAGACTCGTGTAGTATGGTTCAACAAAGCCTACATACTAATTGAAACCTAACATAATTGTTTACGACCCATTACGACCCGTTTAGGTAGCTTATGCTACTTTAACGCGTCGTTCGCGTGAAACGCGTTCGGACCGCCTAACTAGTCCTATGACAAGTAATATATGCCTTAACATGTTACATAATCAGTTATGTGACAAAGGTTTAGGTTACATATGCTTAATTACCAATTATACATGAAAAGGGTATTCTGGTAATTTACCTAAGGCATATAAACTACCTATCATACAACTACTTAAACGATGTGACCATAGGGTATAACCTCGAAAGGTTATTCCCTACCTACTATGGTCACCTAATGTATTTGGTCGGATCCTAATGATCGACCAAATGGGTCGGGTTCGAGGTATAAGCGATTTATTAGATCGCTTACCCTACGACCCTAGACAACGTGGTAATCAGTAGGCATAGTCCCAAGGGACTATAACCATCGTGATTACAATCACGTTGCGAAGTTCAAACGAACTTCGCATTGACCATTACTGGTCAACGCTGAAAGTCAAACAAAGTTTGACTTTCTGACTCGAAAAGCAATAAAATAAGGAAAAGAACGAAAGAATACTTACGAAGGGTCCCCGAATGCTAACTTCGATTCAAAAATCTCAGGTATGAAACAATAGTTTCAACTTAGAGTTTCTCAAATCAAAGTTCTTGTGATTTTGAAGCATGGGGGGTGGGGTATTTATAGATTTCGGGTAACCGTTAAGATCGTTTCTTGAATAACGTGATTTAATCTAGTGCGTACACTTGTCAAAATGTTGTGGTAACTAATTTTGGCCACCACAAGTGATTAACATGTGGCACTTGACCTTTGGGAGAGTGTAAGGGGTGTTAAAAACGAGTTTATGCATTTTTTTTTTTTTTTTTTTTTTGTATATTTTTTTGCAGTTTTGCAGTTTTGGTTCCTGTGCGCGTATCGTCGTGTTTTGGCACTTCTAACACCCGTCAAGCCCATTTTTAAGCTTCACAAGGATGTTAAAGTATAGGGAACATGAAACATGCTCAAAAATATGCCGGATGTCGGTTCGTTTGTCCGTACGATCGCGATGTTCGGTTAATTACGACGGTATGCGCATAAGCGCGAGAAATGATCTAAATTGCGTGACGAATGGATTTTTCTCAAGCCAAACACTAAAATAAAATATTTTAGTGCTTACATAAATTTTTAGATGTCCGGATGTATTCAGAACGTAAGTTATGCGCGAAAATGCAAACTTGTGCACTTTTTGACACTTTTAGTCCCTGAATGACCCAAAAGTTTATTTTAGCATACCGAACCCCTCAAAGCCTATTTCTAAGCTATGTAAAGGATATTTATGATATGTTTAACTTATGGTCATGTTCCGTAATGTCTGTTACAGTTCAAATTGGCATACTTTCGCAGTTTGTCAACTTTAGTCCCTGTAAGCGAATTTACTTGTTTTTGCCATACCAAAGCCTTTAAAACTTATTTCTAAGTTATGTAAAGGTTATTTAAGGTATGTTAAGTATATGTTGATGTTCCGGAGTATTTGTCGCATTAAACTGGTTACGTTTTCGCACCAGTTTGCGTATAACTCTCCAGAAAGCGATATAGAGTTTGAAATTGGATAAAAGTCAAAACATGAAAAATGTAAAACACAACCAAACAAACATTGGGATTAAATAACATTGTTTTATTGATAATAGAACTGTTCATAATGATTACAAGCACAGATGTTACAGTCTCCCCTACTTGTGGAAATTTCGTCCCGAAATTTATTTAGAGGAAACTCGTGGGAAAAGATGCGGATATTTCGCCTTCATTTGATCTTTGCGTTCCCAAGTAAACTCAGGTCCACGTTTAGCTTCCTAGCGAACTTTGACCAAAGGAATGCGCTTGCGTTTAAGCCACTTGACTTCACGTTCCATGATTTCCACTGGTTTCTCAACAAATTTCAGTGTTTTGCCAACACGAATTTCGTCAAGCAGTATGGAGAGGTTCTCATCAGCTGAACACCTCTTGAGATTGGACACGTGAAAAGTTGGATGAACATTTCCAAGTTCAGGAGGTAACTCAAGTCTGTAGGCTACCTTTCCGATTCTTTCGACGATCTTGAATGGTCCAACGTATCTAGGTGCAAGTTTTCCTTTCTTTCCAAATCTGATCACACCTTTCCAAGGTGAGACCTTAAGTAATACTCGATCACCGACTTGAAATTCCAAGGCTTTGCGTTTTGGGTCCGCGTAAATCTTCTGACGGCTCTGAGCTGCCTGAAGGTTATCGCGAACTTTCTTGACCTTATCTGTTGTCTCTAAAATGAGGGCAGGTCCAGTAAGTTGAGCCTCGCCGATCTCATTCCAGCAGACTGGTGAACGACATTTTCGACCATAGAGAGCCTCGAAAGGAGCCATTTTGATGCTGGTGTGATAACTGTTGTTGTAGGAGAATTCAATCAACTTAAGATGTGAATCCCAACTACCACCAAAATCGATCACACAAGCTCTAAGCATATCCTCCAGTTTCTGGATTGTTCTCTCAGATTGACCATCTGTTTGTGGATGATAAGCTGTGCTCAGATTAAGTTGGGTCCCCATAGCAGATTGCATGGTTCTCCAAAAATGAGAAGTGAAACGAGCATCCCTGTCAGAAATGATGTTCAAAGGAACACCATGTCGTGCTACTATTTCATCCACATAGATTTGAGCAAGTCTGTCAGCAGGAAAATCCTCACGGATTGGCAAGAAATGTGCTGACTTTGTAAGACGATCAACGACTACCCAGATGGCATCATGACCTTTCTTAGTGCGTGGAAGTTTGGTAACAAGATCCATAGTAATGTTTTCCCATTTCCAAACTGGGATCTCTGGTTGTACCAAAAAACCAGAAGGACGCTGATGTTCAGCCTTAACCTTAAGACAAGTAAGGCATTTTGATACGTATAAGGCAATGTCTTTCTTCATACCAGGCCACCAATACTGAATACGAAGATCCTTATACATCTTATCTGAGCCCGGATGAATAGAATAACGAGACTTATGGGCTTCATCCATAAGCAAGGTACGTGTCACACCCCGACCACGTAGAACATACAAAACGTGGCGGAAACGTCGGGGAGTGTTGTAACAGAATTAATTGTTTCAAATCCATGGCAATTGAAGTATTGTTTTATTAAATAAATGAACTCATTGTTTTAATACAATCAAATAAGTACAACCTAATTAACTAGTCTTGCATCTTTTAATGTCACTAAAGCCCAAGTCTGCCTATGTGTATCTTGATCATCTTATGCAACAGCTCCTGAAACATGTGTAAAAATAGGTACGTCAGCATAAAAATGCCTGTGAGATACATAGGTTTTGTGAAAATAAGATTCATGACTTATGTTTAAGAAAATGTTTAGTCATGAACCTTGTAGTTTGTTTTGTTTTGTAAATCGTTTGAAAAACAATAAGTTCAGATGATATGTATAAATAAGAGTATAATGTATGGTTAAGTGATTAACCATGTAAAATGAGTTTGTATAAGTTATATTGTTTGAAAAACAATGTTTTGATAAAAGGTTTATAGTATATATATAAATATACTTTGGTTTTAAGAAAGCTGAATAAGTATGATATATTAAAATATATTTCAGTTCCAATATTATTAACCCAAGTGTACTAAATAACGCCACGGTATGTAATGCAATGAATACACTTATATATAAGAAGTACCAGCGGCGTATCTACCATGTTTTCATCACATTGCACCCGTCCCGTTATCTAAACACTAACCAAAAACCCAATCGTGTGATAGATAGTATATTAAATATACTTTAGTTGTTCAAAATAATAGTTTTCAGTAGTATATTACAAGTATACTTTGGATTTATAAATAACATATTAAACTATGTTTTTGGTTTTGTAAGTAACATATCAAAATATGCTTTGGATGTGATAAATAACATTTTAAACTATGTTTTTGGTTTGTAAATAACATATCAAAATATGTTTTGGATGTGATAAATATATGTTGGTTTTGTACAATACCACACATGAGAGTACATCAGAATATACCTTTGGGAGTATATCAAAATATACAAATAATAGTGTGACTTATGAATTCATTCAGACCTAGTGCATCAAAATACACCTTTGAGACTATAGGAATACCACAAAGGCAATCCCTATTTGGATGGAGAAACAAATTGGTTTCAGACATTCCATGACAACAGGAATGGGGTGTCAAATCCTATAGCGCTATATCATACTAACAATCGGTCTGGTGAACAAAATAAGTACAATTCAACAATTAATGTTATAGTCTTTGAAAAATCAGTGTTTAAACCATAGATAGTCATTTAGTTTGTCAAATAATAAGTAATAACATGTATAATCAATTATACTTTGAAATCATGAAAATAACAGATATGTACACATGCTTCACCCCAAAACAGTTTGAAAACAGTAAAAGAGGGGAACTATGTACTCACTTGAGATTGCTCAGTAGTCCTTGAGTAACAACCAAACAAAGCTAAAGATCACGGATATCAAACGGCACCTAATATAGGTAACTATGTTAATAACCCGGACCTAAATCGGAAGATTAGGTAGCATGAGGGTTTGTAAACCAAATGAGTGTAGGAACTCATGTGATATGGTTTAACAAAGCCTACATACTAAATGAAACTTAACCTAAGTGTCTACGACCCATCGCGACCCATTAAGGTAGCTTATGCTACTTTAACGCATCGTGCGCGTGAAACGCGTTCGGACAGTCTAACTAGTCCTATGACAAGTGTTATATGCCTAAACATGTTACATAATCAGTTATGTGACAAAGGTTTAGGTTACATATGCTTAATTACCAATTATACATGAAAAGGGTATTCTGGTAATTTACCTAAGGCATATAAACAACCTATCATACAACTACTCAAACGATGTGACCATAGGGTATAACCTCGGAAGGTTATTCCCTACCTACTATGGTCACCTAATGTATTTGGTCGGATCCTAATGATCGACCAAATGGGTCGAGTTCGAAGGTATAGGCGATTTATTAGATCGCCTACCCTACGACTCTAGACAACGTGGTAATCAGTGGGCATAGTCCCAAGGGACTATAACCAACGTGATTACACTCACGTTGCGAAGTTCAAACGAACTTCGCATTGACCATAACTGGTCAATGTAGAAAGTCAAACAAAGTTTGACTTTCAGACTCGGAAGACTCGAAAAGCAATAAAAGAACGAAAGAATACTTACCCAGGGTCCCCGAATGCTAATCCCGATTCAAGAATCTCAGGTATGAAACAATGGTTTCAACTTAGAGGTTCTCAAATCAGAATTCTAGTGATTATGAAGCATGGGGGGGGGGTGGGGTATTTATAGTAAAAGGTCCACCGTTAAGATCGTTTCATGGAAAACGTGCCTTAATCCCACCCGTACAAGTGTCGGGACCTTATGGTGACTAAAATTCCATCCTTATCAGCTGACTAGACTATTAGGATTGTGTGGTGGAGGATTAAACAGCTGCAACCTGCTGTTTGATTCATTTAATCTGGTCAGAAGGGCTGACGCGGGCCGCCTAAGATTTAAGCTTGGCTGAGGCGGGCCGCCTAGCTCTTCAGATCAGAAAACAAGTTTCAGAAATGACAGTTTCAGCCCCTGCACGTGTTTAAGCCCATTTCCGGCACTTCTAAGGCCCGTAAAGCCAACTTTAAGGCCCTAAAATGTTGCCTAAACATTGTGGACATGAAACATGCTCAAAAATATGTCGGATGTTGGTTCGTTTGGTCGTACGAACGCGATGTTCGCTAAATTACGACGGAATGCGCATAAGCGCGAAAAACGATCCAAATGACGCAACGAATGGATTTTTGGCAAGCCAAACACTAAAGCATAATATAGTCATGCTTACATAAATTTTTGGATGTCCGGATGTATTCAGAACGTAAGTTATGCGTAAAAATGCAAACTTGTGCACCTTTTGACACTTTTAGTCCCTGAATGTCCCAAAAGTTTATTTTAGCATACCGAACACCTCAAAGCCTATTTCTAAGCTATGTAAAGGATATTTATGGTATGTTTAACTTATGGTCATGTTCCGGAATGTCTGTTACAGTTCAAATTGGCATACTTTCGCAGTTTGTCAAATTTAGTCCCTGTAAGCGATTAAACTTTGATTTCACCACACCAAACCTTCCAAAACTTATATCTAAGTTATGTAAAGGTTATTTAAGGTACGTTAAGCCTATTTCACTAATCCGGAGTGTTTGTTGGATTAAACTGGTTATATTTACGCATCAGAGCGCGTATAACCCTCTAGAAAGCGATTTAAAGCTTAAAATCAAACATCAGTTGATATGTGTAAAAGATACACATAATTTTACAAATCCCAAGTATGAAATACAATATTTCATTGGTTTGGCATTTGTTTGATGGTTGAAGTGACACAGGTGTTACAGTCTCCCCTACTTTAGGAAATTTCGTCCCGAAATTTAATTCTAGAGGAAACTTGTAAAGACAGCTGTGACAGTTTCGCCTTCAAATAGATCCATTGAACCCTTAAGTAAAACTCTGGGCCATGTTAGGAATCTTAGCGAATTTGTTAACCCTCAGAGTGAATTCCTTGTAGTTGTAAAACATGGAATTTTTGAACTACGGACAGAAGAACGTTTCTTATGAAGACTTATCATAGGAAACTTGGTGTGTGATTGAGATCAGAATTGGGGAGTGTGAAAATAAATGACATCGGTCAAGGTCTAAGACTTCTCCCGTATCATTATTCTTGTCACTATAGGTCTTAACACATGACAAAACTTCTTGTGGTTTCTGTGCACTAAATTCCATAATTATGTAGGCCTCCATAATTACGTAATCCCTTGCACAGTCCGCACAGTTCATTTCATAATGCGTAGAGGAAAAATCAATTGAATCAACATGAAACGACCTGACTAGACCACCAAAGGATCTTTTTAATTAGATCAACGAACGATCTTTTTAACTAGATCAACATATGATCTTCTTAACTAGACCGTCGTACGATCTCCTTAAATAGACCACTTAAGGGATCTTTTCAATTATATCATCACATGATACTTTTAATCAGATTTTCAAAATTAATCTGTTTATCTAGACCACTCAAGGGGTCCAATTTTAGAATAGTACTTTAAAACCCAAGGGACTTGACTACAATGTATAAGTCCATTAAGGATTTAAGATAGTACTTTTCGATATCCTACTATGAATCCCTTATATGAGATATGGAAGATTCTATGAGGATTTGGATGGATCACATAAAAACACAAAACATATAAGAAAACACTTAAGCACATAATCACATAATTGATTAACTTGATTCTTTAATTTGTTATCTTTAGGTATGGATATTTAAAGTACACCAGGAAATCAAATCCGTGGATTTCATTTGGCACTTTAATTATAAGAATCTAACTATGGAAATAGAAAGATCTTAGTAGGAATTCGAATTTATCCTTATTGAATCGTAATATACGTATTAAGGCATACGAATAATTCAATTTAGGACTCCGATTTGATTGATAATCATCCATAAGGATCTTAATTATGAGGATAGAAAGATCCTATTTTGAAATTTGGAATCTTGTGTAACGAAAGGTTTTTCGATACCTTGCACGAGGTGTGCTTAAGTCGATCCTTGAGATTGAAAGTTCATGAGGTTGAGGCGCTAGATATGCCAAGCTACATATAAAGCAGAGTTTGAAGGTTGGGTACTACGTATGTTAAGTCGATCATACGAGCAGGGTTGACTTAGGGTTGGTTTAGACCACCTTGGTTTGGGTCAAATTGACAAGCGTTTGTCAGGTGACCGAGGTGTCCACGTGATGCATACAGACGACACTGTCGGTAAGCTTGCTGAGGTGCATTACATTTGTTGTACATAAGCACATACCGGCATTAGGTTTCCTTGCAAAAGGTTGAGCAGTAGCAGGATTTGTAACAGCTTTGCTTTGGATTGCAAAGCGGCACATGTTAACCAAATGTCTCCATCGAACACCGTGGGTACATTTGAAACAGGGTATTTGATTTGGATGATGATAGTTGCATTGATTTCTCCAAGGAGCGGTTCCCTTATACAGCTTCATCCCTGAGACGAGTCATGGTGATAGCTAAATCAACGGTCTTCTGGAGTACGACGCCTATTTGTTGGGAAATTGTAGCACATGGTCCGGACACTCGAGTCTTGTTGCGATGAAGAGGCACCGTGTAGAAAATGGAAGACATGGGAGGAAACAAGGGAAAGATAATCAAAAGAAAATGACAACGCATGAAGATTGCGACCATTTGTTTGTTACCAAGGCAAACAAATAAGACATTTACTAATCAAAGTAAGCGGGTCAATATAATGTATCGCGAAGACATGCTCGCCTATAAGTGAACACTCATCCCAAGAATTCCCAGGTAAGCACAACTGGTCTCGCGTCTGATGAGATGTATACGAAGTGCTTGCCTAGACAGAAAACCCAGAATACAGGCATTCACCCTTCCAGTTTGCACGTGTTCACATTATTTAAAACCCAAAACCTTGACGAGATTTTGAAAACTAAAAGGGGTTCAAAACCTTACAATAGAGGGTTCAAAACCTTGTAATAAATCATCCTAGAACAGATGATTAGTTTTCAAAGCGGTTTTGAAATTTATGTTCTTGTTGTGGTCGTCGCCTAAGGATAGGTGACAGTATTGTTTTATGACTAAACGCAAGTAAACTCGCGTTAGGGTCCTAAGAAGGTTATAGACTAGGTCAAAGCATTACTAATAACCTAATTCCCTATAACCATTGGCTCTGATACCATCTTTTCTGTCACACCCCGACCACGTAGAACATACAAAACGTGGCGGAAACGTCGGGGAGTGTTGTAACAGAATTAATTGTTTCAAATCCATGGCAATTGAAGTATTGTTTTATTAAATAAATGAACTCATTGTTTTAATACAATCAAATAAGTACAACCTAATTAACTAGTCTTGCATCTTTTAATATCACTAAAGCCCAAGTCTGCCTATGTGTATCTTGATCATCTTATGCAACAGCTCCTGAAACATGTGTAAAAATAGGTACGTCAGCATAAAAATGCCTGTGAGATACATAGGTTTTGTGAAAATAAGATTCATGACTTATGTTTAAGAAAATGTTTAGTCATGAACCTTGTAGTTTGTTTTGTTTTGTAAATCGTTTGAAAAACAATAAGTTCAGATGATATGTATAAATAAGAGTATAATGTATGGTTAAGTGATTAACCATGTAAAATGAGTTTGTATAAGTTATATTGTTTGAAAAACAATGTTTTGATAAAAGGTTTATAGTATATATATAAATATACTTTGGTTTTAAGAAAGCTGAATAAGTATGATATATTAAAATATATTTCAGTTCCAATATTGTTAACCCAAGTGTACTAAATAACGCCACGGTATGTAATGCAATGAATACACTTATATATAAGAAGTACCAGCGGCGTATCTACCATGTTTTCATCACATTGCACCCGTCCCGTTATCTAAACACTAACCAAAAACCCAATCGTGTGATAGATAGTATATTAAATATACTTTAGTTGTTCAAAATAATAGTTTTCAGTAGTATATTACAAGTATACTTTGGATTTATAAATAACATATTAAACTATGTTTTTGGTTTTGTAAGTAACATATCAAAATATGCTTTGGATGTGATAAATAACATTTTAAACTATGTTTTTGGTTTGTAAATAACATATCAAAATATGTTTTGGATGTGATAAATATATGTTGGTTTTGTACAATACCACACATGAGAGTACATCAGAATATACCTTTGGGAGTATATCAAAATATACAAATAATAGTGTGACTTATGAATTCATTCAGACCTAGTGCATCAAAATACACCTTTGAGACTATAGGAATACCACAAAGGCAATCCCTATTTGGATGGAGAAACAAATTGGTTTCAGACATTCCATGACAACAGGAATGGGGTGTCAAATCCTATAGCGCTATATCATACTAACAATCGGTCTGGTGAACAAAATAAGTACAATTCAACAATTAATGTTATAGTCTTTGAAAAATCAGTGTTTAAACCATAGATAGTCATTTAGTTTGTCAAATAATAAGTAATAACATGTATAATCAATTATACTTTGAAATCATGAAAATAACAGATATGTACACATGCTTCACCCCAAAACAGTTTGAAAACAGTAAAAGAGGGGAACTATGTACTCACTTGAGATTGCTCAGTAGTCCTTGAGTAACAACCAAACAAAGCTAAAGATCACGGATATCAAACGGCACCTAATATAGGTAACTATGTTAATAACCCGGACCTAAATCGGAAGATTAGGTAGCATGAGGGTTTGTAAACCAAATGAGTGTAGGAACTCATGTGATATGGTTTAACAAAGCCTACATACTAAATGAAACTTAACCTAAGTGTCTACGACCCATCGCGACCCATTAAGGTAGCTTATGCTACTTTAACGCATCGTGCGCGTGAAACGCGTTCGGACAGTCTAACTAGTCCTATGACAAGTGTTATATGCCTAAACATGTTACATAATCAGTTATGTGACAAAGGTTTAGGTTACATATGCTTAATTACCAATTATACATGAAAAGGGTATTCTGGTAATTTACCTAAGGCATATAAACAACCTATCATACAACTACTCAAACGATGTGACCATAGGGTATAACCTCGGAAGGTTA
Source organism: Helianthus tuberosus (assembly GCA_030545235.1). Lineage (NCBI taxonomy): Eukaryota > Viridiplantae > Streptophyta > Magnoliopsida > Asterales > Asteraceae > Helianthus > Helianthus tuberosus. The sequence goes on along the minus strand of CM060396.1, from coordinate 120,010,411 downwards.
TTCCCTACCTACTATGGTCACCTAATGTATTTGGTCGGATCCTAATGATCGACCAAATGGGTCGAGTTCGAAGGTATAGGCGATTTATTAGATCGCCTACCCTACGACTCTAGACAACGTGGTAATCAGTGGGCATAGTCCCAAGGGACTATAACCAACGTGATTACACTCACGTTGCGAAGTTCAAACGAACTTCGCATTGACCATAACTGGTCAATGTAGAAAGTCAAACAAAGTTTGACTTTCAGACTCGGAAGACTCGAAAAGCAATAAAAGAACGAAAGAATACTTACCCAGGGTCCCCGAATGCTAATCCCGATTCAAGAATCTCAGGTATGAAACAATGGTTTCAACTTAGAGGTTCTCAAATCAGAATTCTAGTGATTATGAAGCATGGGGGGGGGGGTGGGGTATTTATAGTAAAAGGTCCACCGTTAAGATCGTTTCATGGAAAACGTGCCTTAATCCCACCCGTACAAGTGTCGGGACCTTATGGTGACTAAAATTCCATCCTTATCAGCTGACTAGACTATTGGGATTGTGTGGTGGAGGATTAAACAGCTGCAACCTGCTGTTTGATTCATTTAATCTGGTCAGAAGGGCTGACGCGGGCCGCCTAAGATTTAAGCTTGGCTGAGGCGGGCCGCCTAGCTCTTCAGATCAGAAAACAAGTTTCAGAAATGACAGTTTCAGCCCCTGCACGTGTTTAAGCCCATTTCCGGCACTTCTAAGGCCCGTAAAGCCAACTTTAAGGCCCTAAAATGTTGCCTAAACATTGTGGACATGAAACATGCTCAAAAATATGTCGGATGTTGGTTCGTTTGGTCGTACGAACGCGATGTTCGCTAAATTACGACGGAATGCGCATAAGCGCGAAAAACGATCCAAATGACGCAACGAATGGATTTTTGGCAAGCCAAACACTAAAGCATAATATAGTCATGCTTACATAAATTTTTGGATGTCCGGATGTATTCAGAACGTAAGTTATGCGTAAAAATGCAAACTTGTGCACCTTTTGACACTTTTAGTCCCTGAATGTCCCAAAAGTTTATTTTAGCATACCGAACACCTCAAAGCCTATTTCTAAGCTATGTAAAGGATATTTATGGTATGTTTAACTTATGGTCATGTTCCGGAATGTCTGTTACAGTTCAAATTGGCATACTTTCGCAGTTTGTCAAATTTAGTCCCTGTAAGCGATTAAACTTTGATTTCACCATACCAAACCTTCCAAAACTTATATCTAAGTTATGTAAAGGTTATTTAAGGTACGTTAAGCCTATTTCACTAATCCGGAGTTTTTTTTGGATTAAACTGGTTATATTTACGCATCAGAGCGCGTATAACCCTCTAGAAAGCGATTTAAAGCTTAAAATCAAACATGAGTTGATATGTGTAAAAGATACACATAATTTTACAAATCCCAAGTATGAAATACAATATTTCATTGGTTTGGCATTTGTTTGATGGTTGAAGTGACACAGGTGTTACAGTACGAAGGTCATCCTGGCTTGGGACCCACAAACGGTCCATGAAGTAATATGATCCATTGTCCTTCAGTTCCAAAGCAGGCGTTATGTGGTAAGGAAATTCCTTATCCATCAAACCTTGTGAAACACAAGATTGTTGAGCTTGAGAAATGCGTGCTTGAATATCGGATCGAGCTTGAATAACAGATTGAACACGTACACAATGAAGCTTAGTACGTTCCTTACGACTCAATGCATCAGCTACGACATTCGCCTTACCGGGATGGTAGCGAATTTCGCAGTCATAGTCGTTTAAAAGCTCAACCCAACGTCGTTGCCTCATGTTGAGTTCTTTCTGATTGAAGATATGCTGAAGACTTTTGTGGTCAGTGAAAACCACACACTTTGTACCGTACAAATAGTGTCTCCAGATCTTTAGAGCGAAAACAACTGCACCCAACTCAAGATCATGAGTGGTGTAGTTCTTCTCATGAATCTTCAACTGCCTCGATGCATAGGCTATGACTTTGTTCCTTTGCATCAGAACACAACCAAGACCCAATTTCGATGCATCACAATACACGACAAAATCATCATCACCTTCAGGCAATGATAGAACAGGCGCATCGCAAAGCTTCTGCTTCAAGTGTTGAAAAGCTTCCTCTTGTTTGTATCCCCAATAAAAGGGCATTTTCTTCTGAGTTAGATCAGTTAGAGGAACTGCAATCTTCGAGAAGTTTTCTATGAAGCGGCGATAATAACCCGCTAGACCAAGAAAAGAACGAACTTCAGTAGGAGTAGAGGGTGTATCCCAATCCTTAATCGCACTGATCTTGGAGGGATCTACATGAATACCCCGTTCGTTGATAACATGCCCCAAAAATTGAACTTCTTTAAGCCAAAATTCGCACTTGGAGAATTTGGCGAAAAGTTGCTCTTTCTTTAGGAGTTCTAGGGTAAGACGAAGATGTTTCTCATGATCAGCTCGCGTCTTAGAGTATATCAAGATGTCTTCAATAAAAACAATGACGAACTGATCCAAATAAGGTTTGCAGACCCTATTCATTAAGTCCATGAAAACAGCCGGAGCATTAGTCAAACCGAATGGCATGACTGTGAACTCATAATGTCCATAACGAGTACGGAACGCTGTCTTCGGAATATCTTCTTCATGCACCCGAAGCTGATGATATCCAGATCGCAGATCAATCTTTGAAAAATAAGAAGCACCTTGTAACTGATCAAAGAGGTCGTCTATGCGCGGTAGGGGATATCGATTCTTGATGGTAAGCTTGTTAAGCTCACGATAATCGATACACATCCTAAAGGATCCATCCTTCTTCTTGACAAACAGAACAGGAGCACCCCAAGGTGAAAAACTAGGACGTATAAAACCTTTGTCAGAGAGCTCCTGAAGCTGTTTAGACAACTCTTGCATCTCAGATGGTGCAAGACGATATGGAGCTCTAGCAATGGGGTTGGCACCAGGTACGAGATCAATACGGAACTCGACTTGGCGTGCTGGAGGTAGACCAGGTAAATCTTCAGGGAATACTTCAGAATAATCCCGAACGACAGGAATATCTGAAATAGACTTACCCTTGCCTTTATCTTCTGTAACATGTGCTAAGAAAGCCACATAGTTCTTCCGCAGATATTTCCGAGCTTTAAAACAAGACATGAGTTTGAGACCAACGGTAGGCTTCTCACCTTGAACCTGCAGGATCTCGCCTGACGAAAGCGGCACACGAACAATCTTCTCAGAACAAACTATCTCTGCGCGATGCTTGGATAACCAATCCATTCCAACAATAACGTCGAAGCTTCCAAGTTGCATAGGCGTAAGATCGATTGGAAAAAGATGATCGTTAAGGTTCAACTGGCAGTTGTGAAGAACAGAATTAAGAATAATGGGTTCACCACTAGCAACCTCTACTGTCAAAGATTTACTTAGTTTTGTTCTAGACACGCGAAGCATCGGCTCAAAAGACAAAGACACAAAACTCTTGTCGGCACCCGAATCAAAGAGAACAGATGCAGGCTGATTATTAATAAAGAACGTACCGTTCACCACATTATCGTCTGCCTGCGCCTCTTGGGCATTCATGTTAAAAAAATCGGCCTCGAGCCGGAGCCTGATTCTAATTCTGGTTCTGGTTTGCTAGCCTTGGGCATCGGTTTCTGTAGTGGGTCAGATCCCCACAGTTATAACAAGCACCAGGTGGGTATTGTGGACGTGCAGCTTGACCCTGTTGCTGAGCAAGAGGCTGAGCAACTTGTTGAGCCGGGTTCTGAACCGCGGGATTCTGAGCAGACCGACAAAAATTGGTAAGATGGCCTGACTTCCCACAGTTAGTACAGAAACGGCATGGAAGTTGCGGCTGGTGGTGACTGTTGCATCTATTGCACAAAGGTGCATTCCCTGAATAGGGTTTCTTCGCTGGAGGCTGTGCGGGTTGGTTGGGAGCTGCCTGGTTAGCTTGGGCAGTGACATCATAGTTTTGGGAAGCCTTACGCTTCTTTGCCCTCTTCGATGAACCAGAAACCTTTCCATTCCCGTTTTGACCTTTCTTGCTATCTTCCTTCTCAGCCAACTGTTTCTTGCCCTTGTCACCCTTCCTGTGTAACTTTCCCTTTCTAATCTGCGACTCAGTCAATGTCGCTGATAACTCGATCGCCTGACGGAGTGTGGCAGGTTCACTACCAGTAAGAATGTCTTGTACCGAGTCAGGTAGGCCGTCGATGTATCTTTCGATAGCCTTGTCAAGTGGGGTGACCATTGTTGGGCAAAGCAAACTCAACTCCTCAAACCTGTCAGTATATGCCATGTGCTCACCACTATCTTGCTTCAACTCATCAAATTCCTTCTCCAAAGCTCGCTGCTCATGACGAGGACAGAATTCCCTCATCATAAGGGCTCTAAGTTCAGCCCATGTCTGTGCGAGAGCAACTTCTGCACCTCGGTCTCTCATAACTCCGTTCCACCATGTCAAAGCCCTCTTCTGAAATACGCTCGAAGAAAACTCGACCTTGCGATTATCCGGACACTGCACGTGGCGGAAAGTATTCTCAATGCTTTCGAACCACTGAAGAAGCCCAGTCGCTCCTTCAGAACTACTAAACTTGAGTGGTTTAGCCTGATTAAAATCCTTGTATTTGCATGGAACATTGTTGTTGTTGTTGGCTTGGTTCCATTGAGCAAAGAGGTTTGGGAACTGAGCAGCCATCTGCTGCGCAATAATTTCTGCCAGTTCGGCAGTTGCTATCTGGTTCTCGCGTCGAGGAGGCATTCTAAAAGAGGAAAAACATGAAAGGAAACGAGTGAGATGATTGGATGAAGAGAATGAGATGATAAAAACAAGAATTGCAAACAGCATAGATGGTGGTCATTCGTCCGTATCACAAAGCAAACAAACGACACACAGTGACTAATCAAAGTAAATGGATCAAAAATAATGTATAATGAAGACATGCTCGCCTATAAGTGAACACTCATCCCAAGAATTCCCAGGTAAGCACAACTGGTCTCGCGTCTGATGAGATGTATACGAAGTGCTTGCCTAGACAGAAAACCCAGAATACAGGCATTCACCCTTCCAGTTTGCACGTGTTCACATTATTTATAACCCAAAACTTTGACGAGATTTTGAAAATTTGAAGGCACAAGGCCAAAAACCAAACTAAAAGGGTTCAAAACCATATAACAGAGGGTTCAAAACCTTACAATAGAGGGTTCAAAACCTTGTAAAAATTTATTCAAAAACAGATGATTGTTTTTCAAAAATCGTTTCGGAAAAATTTTGGTTCTTGTTTTGTTAATCACCCAAGGATAGGTGATGTACATGTTTTAAGATCTAAACACAAGATAACTTGTGTTAGGTTCCTAGAAAAGTTATAGTCTAGGTCAAAGCATTACTAATAACCTAATTCCCTATAACCATTGGCTCTGATACCAACTCTTCTGTCACACCCCGACCACGTGTATCATACAAAACGTGGCGGAAAACGTCGGGGAGTGTTGTAACAGAATTAATTGTTTCATAACCATGGCATACAAAGTTGTATTTTTATTTATCAACACAAGAGTTTCATTGTTTTAAACAGAAATACAGAGTTTATAACATAATTAAACATAGTCTATCTTCTTTTAAAGTCTCTAAGGCACAGGTCCGCCCTAGTATCATGATCAACATCCTATGGAAAAGCTCCTGAAAACACATGTGAAAATAGGTACGTCAGCATAAAAATGCCTGTGAGATACATAGGTTTTGTGAAAATAGGATTCATGACTTATGTTTAAGAAAAATGTTTAGTCATGAACCTTATAATTTGCTTTGTCTTGTAAATCATTTGAAAACGATAAGATCAGATGATATGTATAAGTAAATGTAAGGTTAAATGATTTACCATGTAAAAATGAGTTTGTATGAAGTAAGATGTTTGTTAACAATGTCTTGTGAAAAGTATGCTATTTGTATAAAATGTTCTATGTCTCAATATTGAAATGATTCAAATAACGTTACGACATGTAATACCATACAAACACTTATATATAGGAAGTACCAGCGGCGTATCCACCATGCTTGTATCATATTACACACGCATCGTTACTTAATCACTTAATCAAACCAAACCAAACAATGTAAGATGTCTATGTCTAAACCAATTATCAAATGTATTGGATAATATGTCAAAGTGTTTATGTCAAGATATAAATCATGTAGTGTAAAGCAAATGTCAATCATGTTTATGTGTCAAAGGTAAATCATGTCAAAATGTCTATGTCAAATATCCATGTCAAATGTCTTTGTCAAATGTCTTTGTGTAAAATGTCTATGTCAAAATGTCATGTATGGCAAGTGAAATGTCTCAACTAAACCATATGCACGAAAACAAAGTATTGAAGTAAAACATGGTTTAAATCAATATTATGTCTTGTGGAAAATGCATGCTAATACTGAATATGAACATTTATGTGGTATTGTGAAAATGCATACATCCAAGCCTTGTGACTGTGGTGATAAACCCTTAAACAAATTAAAGGTCTATCTGTCTTATATCATCGAATTCGGTCATTCCTTTCTGTCCCCTTTCCCTGGGATGTCCGGAACGGGAGTTGTCAATTCCTATGGTACCACTACCTACTAACGAACGGCGTGATCATTGTTAATGAATGTATTGTCCCATGTAAACAAACCAAATTTCATACCAAAATGTAAGCATGTGAAAACAATGCACCAAGTATGTAATCAAATGAACATACATAGCGTGAAATGTCATGTAAAACGATGTACTAAGTAATGCACACAATGGGCACACCTATCATAAAATGTAATGTAAAACGATGTACTAAGTAATGCACACAATGGGCACACCTAGCATGAAATGTAATGAAATCATGTACTATAATGTACTAACAAACATAGCCGATATATGGTGTGAAAACAGGAAAAGCATGAATGTAACAAGTAGGCACATGTGTTCCACCCCAAAACAGTTTGGAAAACAGTAAAAGAGGGGTCTATGTACTCACTTGATATTGCTCAGTTGGCTAAAGATAACCACCAAATAATGCTATAGATCTCGGAATCAAACGGCACCTAATATAGGTAACTATGTTAATAAACCGGACCTAAATCGGAAGATCGGGTAGTATGAGGGTTTGTAAACCAAACGAGTATTGAGACTCGTGTAGTATGGTTCAACAAAGCCTACATACTAATTGAAACCTAACATAATTGTTTACGACCCATTACGACCCGTTTAGGTAGCTTATGCTACTTTAACGCGTCGTTCGCGTGAAACGCGTTCGGACCGCCTAACTAGTCCTATGACAAGTAATATATGCCTTAACATGTTACATAATCAGTTATGTGACAAAGGTTTAGGTTACATATGCTTAATTACCAATTATACATGAAAAGGGTATTCTGGTAATTTACCTAAGGCATATAAACTACCTATCATACAACTACTTAAACGATGTGACCATAGGGTATAACCTCGGAAGGTTATTCCCTACCTACTATGGTCACCTAATGTATTTGGTCGGATCCTAATGATCGACCAAATGGGTCGGGTTCGAGGTATAAGCGATTTATTAGATCGCTTACCCTACGACCCTAGACAACGTGGTAATCAGTAGGCATAGTCCCAAGGGACTATAACCATCGTGATTACAATCACGTTGCGAAGTTCAAACGAACTTCGCATTGACCATTACTGGTCAACGCTGAAAGTCAAACAAAGTTTGACTTTCTGACTCGAAAAGCAATAAAATAAGGAAAAGAACGAAAGAATACTTACGAAGGGTCCCCGAATGCTAACTTCGATTCAAAAATCTCAGGTATGAAACAATAGTTTCAACTTAGAGTTTCTCAAATCAAAGTTCTTGTGATTTTGAAGCATGGGGGGTGGGGTATTTATAGATTTCGGGTAACCGTTAAGATCGTTTCTTGAATAACGTGATTTAATCTAGTGCGTACACTTGTCAAAATGTTGTGGTAACTAATTTTGGCCACCACAAGTGATTAACATGTGGCACTTGACCTTTGGGAGAGTGTAAGGGGTGTTAAAAACGAGTTTATGCATTTTTTTTTTTTTTTGTATATTTTTTTGCAGTTTTGCAGTTTTGGTTCCTGTGCGCATATCGTCGTGTTTTGGCACTTCTAACACCCGTCAAGCCCATTTTTAAGCTTCACAAGGATGTTAAAGTATAGGGAACATGAAACATGCTCAAAAATATGCCGGATGTCGGTTCGTTTGTCCGTACGATCGCGATGTTCGGTTAATTACGACGGTATGCGCATAAGCGCAAGAAATGATCTAAATTGCGTGACGAATGGATTTTTCTCAGGCCAAACACTAAAATAAAATATTTTAGTGCTTACATAAATTTTTAGATGTCCGGATGTATTCAGAACGTAAGTTATGCGCGAAAATGCAAACTTGTGCACTTTTTGACACTTTTAGTCCCTGAATGACCCAAAAGTTTATTTTAGCATACCGAACCCCTCAAAGCCTATTTCTAAGCTATGTAAAGGATATTTATGATATGTTTAACTTATGGTCATGTTCCGGAATGTCTGTTACAGTTCAAATTGGCATACTTTCGCAGTTTGTCAACTTTAGTCCCTGTAAGCGAATTTACTTGTTTTTGCCATACCAAAGCCTTTAAAACTTATTTCTAAGTTATGTAAAGGTTATTTAAGGTATGTTAAGTATATGTTGATGTTCCGGAGTATTTTTCGCATTAAAATGGTTACGTTTTCGCACCAGTTTGCGTATAACTCTCCAGAAAGCGATATAGAGTTTGAAATTGGATAAAAGTCAAAACATGACAAATGTAAAACACAACCAAACAAACATTGGGATTAAATAACATTGTTTTATTGATAATAGAACTGTTCATAATGATTACAAGCACAGATGTTACAGTGACGAGTCGTAGTTTCGGTCAGAATACGTATTCTTGCGTATTTTGTAACCAAACTACTTATGGGTATCAAAACCGTTTGTTTTGATACCAAACCTGTTTTCTAAACTTAGTTAAGCATGTTTTAACATGCTTAGCTCGTCACTTTTAGTTGTGCTTGTATAGGGTCGTAAGGTAAGCGATCTAAACAATCGCTTATACTTTCGAACCCGACCCATTTGGTCGATCATTAGGATCCGACCAAATACATTAGGTGACCATAGTATATAGGGAATAACCCTCTCAGGTTATACCTTATGGTCGCTACGTTTAAGTAGTTGTATGATAGGTAATTTATATGCCTTAGGTAAATTACCAAAATACCCCTTTATGCCAAAATTCATTTTTAAACATATGTAACATAACTTTTGACATCTAAACTGATTTGACAACCATATTAGACATGTTAAGGCATATATTACTTGTCATAGGACTAGTTAGGCGGTCCGAACGCGTTTCACGCGAACGACGCGTTAAAGTAGCATAAGCTACCTAAACGGGTCGTAATGGGTCACAAGCACTTAGGATAGGTTTCATTTAGTATGTAGGCTTTGTTAAACCATACTACATGAGTTCCCATACTCATTTGGTTTATGAACCCTCATTCTATCCGATCTTCCGATTTAGGTCCGGTTTATTAATGTAGTTACCTATATTAGGTGCCGTTTGATATTCCGAGATCTCTAGCATTGCTTGGTGGTTATCTTAGGACTTCTGAGCAATCTCAAGTGAGTACATAGACCCCTCTTTTACTGTTTTCCAAACTGTTTTGGGGTGGAACACATGTGCCTACTTGTTACTTTCATGCTTTCCTGTTTTCACATCATATACCTGCTATGTTTGTTAGTACATTATAGTACATGATTTCATTACATTTCATGCTATGTATGTCCATTGTGTGCATACTTAGTACATTGTTATACCTTACATTTCTGCTATGTATGTTAATTGATTGCATGCTAGCACATTGATTTACATGACTTTTCTGCTTTGTATGTTAACTTAGCATACTTAGTACATTGTTTTCATATAACATGTTCACTTTTGCTATGACATTTGGTTTGCACAAACGAGACTTTTATACGTTCATTAACATTAGCTACGCCGCTCGGTAGTAAGTACTGGTACCATAGGACTTGACAAATCCCATTCCTGACATCCCGGGTTTGTTTGGATGTAAGGAATGACTGAATCCGAAAACATTTCTTTTGATAACCTTGACTGAAAGGGTTATCCGACTGTCTCAAGGCTTGAATGTATGCATTAACTTACCACATAAATGTTTGTATCAATGTAACATGCATTACTTTATAAAACATAACTTTTTGATACATTCAAAATACTTTGTTTTGTACATTTCTACATTTGGACTATTTGACAATACTTTACTTACAAGACATAACATTTGTTACACATTACTTGACTACTTTTGGACTATCAACATTTGACATGGTTTATACAAGGACTTTTGACAATTAGTTTAAACATAGACATTATACATTGTTGGTTGGTTAAGTGACTTAAGTAACGAAATGTGAGTAATATGACACAAGCATGGTGGATACGCCGCTGGTACTTCCTATATATAAGTGTTTGTATTATATTACATATCATAGCGTTATTTAAATCATTGATTTTGGACTTATACATTTTATACAAGTAACATGTTTTCACAAGACTTTGTTTTACAATACGGTTTATTTTATACAACTCATTTTACATGGTTATTCATTTAACCATACATTATTCTTTTACTTATACATATCATCTGAACTTATTGTTTTTCAAGCGATTTACAAAACAAATCAAATTACAAGGTTCATGACTAAACATTTTCTTAAACTTAAGTCATGAATCTTATTTTCACAAACCTATGTATCTCACAGGCATTTTTATGCTGACGTACCTATTTTCACATGTGTTTTCAGGAGCTTTTCCGTAGGATGATGATCGTGACACTAGGGCGGACCTGTGCCTTAGAGATTTAAAATGAAGAAAGACTTAGTTTAATTATGTTCTGAACTCTTTAATTTCTGTTTAAGACAATGAAACTCTTATGTTAATAAATAAAATACAACTTTGAATGCCATGGTTATGAAACAATTAATTCTGTTACAACACTCCCCGACGTTTTCCGCCACGTCTTGTATGCTATACGTGGTCGGGGTGTGACAGAAGAGTTGGTATCAGAGCCAATGGTTATAGGGAATTAGGTTATTAGTAATGCTTTGACCTAGACTGTAACCTTTCTAGGACCCTAACACAAGTTGTCTTGTGTTTAGATTTTAAAACATGTACATCACCTATCCTTAGGTGATTATCAAAACAAGAAACCAAATTTTTCGAAACGATTTTTGAAAAACAATCTTCTGTTTTTGAATGATTTATTACAAGGTTTTGAACCCTCTTTTGTAAGGTTTTGAACCCTTCCAGTTTTACTAAATTTTTGGCCTTGTGCCTTCAAATTTTCAAAATCTCGTCAACGTTTTGGGTTTTAAATAATGTGAACACGTGCAAACTGGAAGAGTGAATGTCTGTATTCTGGGTTTTCTGTCTAGGCAAGCACTTCGTATACATCTCATCAGACGCGAGACCAGTTGTGCTTACCTGGGAATTCTTGGTATGAGTGTTCACTTATAGGCGAGCATGTCTTCGCAATACATTATTTTTGATCCATTTACTTTGATTAGTCACTGTGTGTCGTTTGTTTGCTTGGTAATGCGGACAAATGACCACCATCTTTGCTTTTGTTGATTTTGTTTCATCTCATTTTCATCCAATCATCTCACTCGTTTCCTTTCATGTTTTCCTCTTTTAGAATGCCTCCTCGACGCGAAAATCTGATTGCGAATGCCGAACTGGCAGAAATTATTGTGGAGCAGATGGCTGCTCAATTTCCAAATCTCTTTGCTCAATGGCACCAAGCCAACAACAACAACAATGGTCCATGCAATTTCAAGAGTTTTAACTCGGCGAAACCACTCAAGTTTGGTGGTTCTAAGGGAGCGACTGGGCTTCTTCAATGGTTTGAGAGCATTGAGAATACTTTCCGCCACGTGCAGTGTCCGGATAATCGCAAGGTCGAGTTTTCTTCGAGCGTGTTTCAGAAGAGGGCTCTCACATGGTGGAATGGGGTTATGAGAGATCGGGGTGCAGAAGTTGCTCTAGCGCAAACTTGGGCTGAACTTAGGGCCCTTATGATGAGAGAATTTTGTCCTCGTCATGAACATCGAGCGTTGGAGAAAGAGTTTGAGGACTTGAAACAAGACAGTGGTGAGCACAGGGCTTATACTGATAGGTTTGAAGAGTTGAGTCTGCTTTGCCCAACTATGGTTACCCCACTCGACAAGGCTATCGAAAGATACATCGACGGCCTACCTGACTCGGTACAAGACATCATTACTGGTAGTAACCCTGACACACTACGTCAGGCGATCGAGTTATCAGCGACATTGACTGAGTCGCAGATTCGAAAGGGGAAGCTGCACAAAAAGGGTGACAAGGGTAAGAAGCAGGTGTCTGATAAGGAAGATAGCAAGAAAGGTCAAAACAAGAAGGGAAAGAATTCTGGAGGGTCTAGGAAGCGGAAGGCTTCCCAAAACTATGCTGTTACTGCACAGGCTCAAGCTGCACCAAATCAGCCTGCGCAACCACTAGCCAAGAAGCCTTATCTTGGCAATGCACCTTTGTGCAACAGGTGTAACGGCCATCATCAACCACACCTCCAGTGTCGTCAGTGCACCAACTGCGGAAGGCCTGGTCATCTTGCTGCCACCTGCCGCATTCCTGTTAACCAGAACCAGGCAGTTCAGAACCCAGCTCAACAGGTTGCTCAGCCTCTTGCTCAGCAACAAGGTCAAGCTGCATGACCTCATTATCCTCCTGGTTCATGCTACAATTGTGGGGATCTGACCCACTACAGGAACCGGTGCCCAAGACTAGCCAACCAGAATCAGAATGTGAACCCGAATTAGGCTCAGGCTCGAGGACGAGCTTTTAACTTGAATGCCCAAGAGGCGCAGGCGGATGATAACGTGGTGAACGGTACATTCTTTATTAATAATCAGCCTGCATCTGTTCTTTTTGATTCGGGTGCCGACAAGAGTTTTGTGTCATTGTCTTTTGAGCCTATGCTTCGCGTGTCTAGAACAAAACTAGGTAAACCTTTGACAGTAGAAGTTGCTAGTGGTGAACCCATTGTTCTTGATTCTGTTCTTCACAACTGCCAGTTGAATCTTAACGATCAACTTTTTCCAATCGACCTCACGCCTATGCAACTTGGAAGCTTCGACGTCATAGTGGGTATGGATTGGTTATCTAAGCATCGCGCAGAGATAGTTTGTTCTGAGAAGATTGTTCGTGTGCCGCTTTCGACGGGCGAGATCCTACAGGTTCAAGGTGAGAAACCTGCCGGTGGTCTCAAACTCATGTCTTGTTTTAAAGCTCGGAAGTATCTGCGGAAGAACTATGTGGCTTTCTTAGCACATGTTACAGCAGATAAAGGCAAGGGTAAGTCTATTTTAGATATTCCTGTCGTTCGGGATTATTTCAGATAGTTTGTTCTGAGAAGATTGTTCGTGTGCCGCTTTCGACAGGCGAGATCCTACAGGTTCAAGGTGAGAAACCTGCCGGTGGTCTCAAACTCATGTCTTGTTTTAAAGCTCGGAAGTATCTGCGGAAGAACTATGTGGCTTTCTTAGCACATGTTACAGCAGATAAAGGCAAGGGTAAGTCCATTTCAGATATTCCTGTCGTTCGGGATTATTCTGAAGTTTTCCCTGAAGAGTTACCTGGTCTACCTCCAGCACGCCAAGTTGAGTTCCGTATTGATCTCGTACCTGGTGCAAATCCCATTGCCAGAGCTCCATATCGTCTTGCACCATCTGAGATGCAAGAGTTGTCTAAGCAGCTTCAGGAGCTCTCTGACAAAGGTTTTATCCGTCCTAGCTTTTCACCCTGGGGTGCTCCCGTTCTTTTTGTCAAGAAGAAGGATGGATCCTCTAGGATGTGTATCGATTATCGTGAGCTTAACAAGCTTACTATCAAGAATCGATATCCCCTACCGCGCATAGACGACCTCTTTGATCAATTACAGGGCGCTTCTTATTTTTCGAAGATTGATCTACGTTCCGGATATCATCAACTTCGTGTGCATGAAGAAGATATTCCCAAGACAGCGTTCCGCACTCGTTATGGGCATTATGAATTCACAGTCATGCCATTCGGTTTAACTAATGCTCCTGCTGTTTTCATGGACTTAATGAATAGGGTATGCAAACCTTATTTGGATCAGTTCGTCATTGTTTTTATTGACGACATCTTGATTTACTCCAAGACGAGAGCTGATCACGAGCAACATCTTCGTCTTACTTTTGGAACTCCTAAAGAAAGAGCAACTTTTCGCCAAATTCTCCAAGTGCGAATTTTGGCTTAAAGAAGTTCAATTTTTAGGACACATCATCAACGAACAAGGTATTCATGTAGATCCCTCCAAGATCAGTGCGATCAAGGATTGGGATACGCCTACTACTCCTACTGAGGTTCGTTCTTTTCTTGGTCTAGCGGGTTATTATCGCCGCTTCATTGAGAACTTCTCAAAGATTGCAGTTCCTCTAACTGCTCTAACTCAGAAGAACAAGCCCTTTGAGTGGGGATTCAAACAAGAGGAAGCTTTTCAAAACTTGAAGCAGAAGCTTTGCAACGCGCCTGTTCTAACTTTGCCTGAGGGCAATGATGATTTCGTCGTTTATTGCGATGCATCTAAACTGGGTCTTGGCTGTGTTCTTATGCAAAGGAACAAAGTCATAGCATATGCAACAAGGCAGTTGAAGATACATGAGAAGAACTACACCACTCATGATCTTGAGTTGGGTGCAGTTGTTTTTGCTCTAAAGATCTGGAGACACTATTTGTACGGTACAAAATGTGTGGTTTTCACGGACCACAAAAGTCTTCAGCATATCTTCAACCAGAAAGAACTCAACATGAGGCAACGACGTTGGGTTGAGCTTTTAAACGACTATGACTGCGAAATTCGCTACCATCCTGGTAAGGCGAATGTCGTAGCTGATGCATTGAGTCGTAAGGAACGTACTAAGCTTCATTGTGTACGTGTTCAATCTGTTATTCAAGCTCAATCCGATATCCAAGCACGCATTTCTCAGGCTCAACAATCTTGTGTTTCACAAGGTTTAATGGATAAGGAATTTCCCTATCACATAACGCCTGCTTTGGAACTGAAGGACAATGGATCGTATTACTTCATGGACCGTTTGTGGGTCCCAAGCCAGGATGATCTTCGTACCTTGCTTATGGATGAAGCCCATAAGTCGCGTTATTCTATTCATCCGGGCTCAGATAAGATGTATAAGGATCTTCGTATTCATTATTGGTGGCCTGGTATGAAGAAAGACATTGCCTTATACGTATCGAAATGCCTTACTTGTCTTAAGGTTAAGGCTGAACATCAGCGTCCTTCTGGTTTATTGGAGCAACCAGAGATCCCAGTGTGGAAATGGGAAAACATTACTATGGATCTTGTTACTAAACTTCCGCGCACAAAGAAAGGTCATGATGCCATCTGGGTAGTTGTTGATCGTCTTACTAAGTCAGCGCATTTCTTGCCAATCCGTGAGGATTTTCCTGCTGACAGACTTGCTCAAATCTATGTGGATGAAATTGTAGCTCGACATGGTGTTCCTTTGAATATCATTTCTGACAGAGATGCTCGTTTCACTTCTCATTTTTGGAGAACCATGCAATCTGCTATGGGGACCCAACTTAATCTGAGCACAGCTTATCATCCGCAAACGGATGGTCAATCTGAAAGAACAATCCAGACTCTGGAGGATATGCTAAGAGCTTGTGTGATCGATTTTGGTGGTAGTTGGGATTCACATCTTAAGTTGATTGAATTCTCCTACAACAACAGTTATCACACCAGCATCAAAATGGCTCCTTTCGAGGCTCTCTATGGTCGAAAATG
This sequence comes from Helianthus tuberosus, assembly GCA_030545235.1. Lineage (NCBI taxonomy): Eukaryota > Viridiplantae > Streptophyta > Magnoliopsida > Asterales > Asteraceae > Helianthus > Helianthus tuberosus. The sequence continues at coordinate 119,994,480 of CM060396.1, read as the reverse complement.
TCGTTCACCAGTCTGCTGGAATGAGATCGGCGAGGCTCAACTTACTGGACCTGCTCTCATTTTAGAGACAACTGACAAGATAAAGAAAGTTCGTGATAACCTTCAGACAGCTAGAAGCCGTCAAAAGAGTTACGCGGATCCAAAACGCAAGAACAATGGGTTCACCACTAGTCGGTGATCGAGTATTACTTAAGGTCTCACCTTGGAAAGGTGTGATCAGATTTGGAAAGAAAGGAAAACTTGCACCTAGATACGTTGGACCATTCAAGATCGTCGAAAGAATCGGGAAGGTAGCCTACAGACTTGAGTTACCTCCTGAACTTGGAAATGTTCATCCAACTTTTCACGTGTCCAATCTCAAGAGTTGTTTAGCTGATGAGAACCTCCACATACCACTTGACGAAATTCGTGTTGGTAAAACACTGAAATTTGTTGAGAAGCCAGTGGAAATCATGGAACGTGAAGTCAAGTGGCTCAAACGTAAGCTCATTCCTTTGGTCAAAGTTTGTTGGGAAGCTAAACGTGGACCCGAGTTTACTTGGGAACGCGAAGATCAAATGAAGGCGAAATATCCGCATCTTTTTCCACGAGTTTCCTCTAAATAAATTTCGGGACGAAATTTCCACAAGTAGGGGAGACTGTAACATCTGTGCTTGTAATCATTATGAACAGTTCTATTATCAATAAAACAATGTTATTTGATCCCAATGTTTGTTTGGTTGTGTTTTACATTTTTCATGTTTTGACTTTTATTCAATTTCAAACTCTATATCGCTTTCTGGAGAGTTATACGCAATATGGTGCGTAAATGTAACCAGTTTAACGCGAAAAATACTCCGGAACATCATCATATACTTAACATACCTTAAATAACCTTTACATAACTTAGAAATAAGTTTTGAAGGCTTTTGTATGGCAAAAACAAGTTAATTCGCTTACAGGGACTAAACTTGACAAACTACGAAAGTATGCCAATTTGAACTGTAACAGACATTCTGGAACATGACCATAAGTTAAATAAACCTCAAATATCCTTTACATAGCTTAGAAATAGGCTTTGAGGTGTTCGGTGTGCTAAAATAAACTTTTGGGTCATTCAGGGACTAAAAGTGTCAAAAAAAATGCACAAGTTTGCATTTTCGCGCATAACTTACGGTCTGAATACATCCGGACATCCAAAAATTTATGTAAGCACTAAAATATTTTAGTTTAGTGTTTGGCATGAGAAAAATCCATTCGTCACGCAATTTGGATCGTTTTTCACGCTTATGCGCATTCCGTCGTAATTAACCGAACAACGCGATTGTACGGCTAAACGAACCGACATCCGGCATATTTTTGAGCATGTTTCATGTTCCCTATACTTTAACATCCTTGTGAAGCTTAAAAATGGGCTTGACGGGTGTTAGAAGTGCCAAAACACGACGATACGCGCTCAGGAACCAAAACTGCAAAACTGCAAAAAAAAAAATATAAAAAAATAAATAAATAAAAAAATGCAGCAAAAAGCCATTTTAAACATAAGTTAGCAGCCCCTAACACTTCCCAAAGGTCAAGTGCCACATGTTAATCTCCTATGGTGGCCAAAATTAGTTACCACAACATTTTGACAAGTGTACGGCCTAGATCGTGCCCCCTTTTCCAAGAAACGATCCTAACGGTTGTGGGTTTACTATAAATACCCAACCCATTTTCACTCATTCCTCACTAGAATCTGATCTAAAAGACTCTAAGTTGAAACCATTGTTTCATACCTGAGTTATTTGGATCTAGATTAGCATTCGGGGACCTTTCGTAAGTATTCTTTCGTTCTTTTATCGCTTTCGAGTTCGAAAGTCAAACTTTGTTTGACTTTCTGCATTGACCAGTTTATGGTCGATGCGAAGTTCGTTTGAACTTCATAACGTGAGCGTGATCATGATGGTTATAGTCCCTAGTGACTATACCTACTGATTACCACGTTATCTAGGCTCAGTGACGAGTCGTAGTTTCGGTCAGAATACGTATTCTTGCGTATTTTGTAACCAAACTACTTATGGGTATCAAAACCGTTTGTTTTGATACCAAACCTGTTTTCTAAACTTAGTTAAGCATGTTTTAACACGCTTAGCTCGTCACTTTTAGTTGTGCTTGTATAGGGTCGTAAGGTAAGCGATCTAAACAATCGCTTATACTTTCGAACCCGACCCATTTGGTCGATCATTAGGATCCGACCAAATACATTAGGTGACCATAGTATATAGGGAATAACCCTCTGAGGTTATACCTTATGGTCGCTACGTTTAAGTAGTTGTATGATAGGTAATTTATATGCCTTAGGTAAATTACCAAAATACCCCTTTATGCCAAAATTCACTTTTAAACATATGTAACATAACTTTTGACATCTAAACTGATTTGACAACCATATTAGACATGTTAAGGCATATATTACTTGTCATAGGACTAGTTAGGCGGTCCGAACGCGTTTCACGCGAATGACGCGTTAAAGTAGCATAAGCTACCTAAACGGGTCGTAATGGGTCACAAGCACTTAGGATAGGTTTCATTTAGTATGTAGGCTTTGTTAAACCATACTACATGAGTTCCCATACTCATTTGGTTTACGAACCCTCATTCTATCCGATCTTCCGATTTAGGTCCGGTTTATTAATGTAGTTACCTATATTAGGTGCCGTTTGATATTCCGAGATCTCTAGCATTGCTTGGTGGTTATCTTAGGACTTCTGAGCAATCTCAAGTGAGTACATAGACCCCTCTTTTACTGTTTTCCAAACTGTTTTGGGGTGGAACACATGTGCCTACTTGTTACTTTCATGCTTTCCTGTTTTCACATCATATACCTGCTATGTTTGTTAGTACATTATAGTACATGATTTCATTACATTTCATGCTATGTATGTCCATTGTGTGCATACTTAGTACATTGTTATACCTTACATTTCTGCTATGTATGTTAACTGATTGCATGCTAGCACATTGATTTACATGACTTTTCTGCTTTGTATGTTAACTTAGCATACTTAGTACATTGTTTTCATATAACATGTTCACTTTTGCTATGACATTTGGTTTGCACAAACGAGACTTTTATACGTTCATTAACATTAGCTACGCCGCTCGGTAGTAAGTACTGGTACCATAGGACTTGACAAATCCCATTCCTGACATCCCGGGTTTGTTTGGATGTAAGGAATGACTGAATCCGAAAACATTTCTTTTGATAACCTTGACTGAAAGGGTTATCCGACTGTCTCAAGGCTTGAATGTATTCGTTAACTTACCACATAAATGTTTGTATCAATGTAACATGCATTACTTTATAAAACATAACTTTTTGATACATTCAAAATACTTTGTTTTGTACATTTCTACATTTGGACTATTTGACAATACTTTACTTACAAGACATAACATTTGTTACACATTACTTGACTACTTTTGGACTATCAACATTTGACATGGTTTATACAAGGACTTTTGACAATTAGTTTAAACATAGACATTATACATTGTTGGTTGGTTAAGTGACTTAAGTAGCGAAATGTGAGTAATATGACACAAGCATGGTGGATACGCCGCTGGTACTTCCTATATATAAGTGTTTGTATTATATTACATATCATAGCGTTATTTAAATCATTGATTTTGGACTTATACATTTTATACAAGTAACATGTTTTCACAAGACTTTGTTTTACAATACGGTTTATTTTATACAACTCATTTTACATGGTTATTCATTTAACCATACATTATTCTTTTACTTATACATATCATCTGAACTTATTGTTTTTCAAGCGATTTACAAAACAAATCAAATTACAAGGTTCATGACTAAACATTTTCTTAAACTTAAGTCATGAATCTTATTTTCACAAACCTATGTATCTCACAGGCATTTTTATGCTGACGTACCTATTTTCACATGTGTTTTCAGGAGCTTTTCCGTAGGATGATGATCGTGACACTAGGGCGGACCTGTGCCTTAGAGATTTAAAATGAAGAAAGACTTAGTTTAATTATGTTCTGAACTCTTTAATTTCTGTTTAAGACAATGAAACTCTTATGTTAATAAATAAAATACAACTTTGAATGCCATGGTTATGAAACAATTAATTCTGTTACAACACTCCCCGACGTTTTCCGCCACGTCTTGTATGCTATACGTGGTCGGGGTGTGACACACCCGATTGGCTTACACCTTGGCCCCACACTTAACTTTTATTTCAAACTTCAAGAGTTTTGGAGCACCGAACGGATCGCCGTCCGATCGGGTTGCTACCCGATCGACCGACCATCCGACCATGTGATGTTTTGAAACTTCAATACTTAAACAAATTCCAACATGTTCAATGCGCAAGGGTTGCCACTCGATCGGATTGCCATCTGATTGAGTGACCGTCCTGCTGTGAAATTGTTCTTAATTGGAGAAGACTCGCCAATCGGATTTCTGTCTGATCGGACTACCGTCTGATCGACCAACCTGAAAGGTAGAGATACTTCTCTGTTTTCTAATGCTACAACAAAAACTTCAAAAGACAAGCCGTCATACACAAACACATCCTTCACAAAGGAAGAAATAATCCACTCGAAAGGTCACCCGATCGGATGACCATCCGAGCGGATTGTCACCTGATCGACCGGCTACCCGATCGGATTGCCATCCGATCGGAGTACCATCCGATACACTGACACTTCACTCTGTTTTACGAATCACTTAGCGTTATGACTATCATTCTGATTAGGCTAATCTCACTCTAAGCGCTCCCTTCAATCCATCGATCGCTGTGAGTATACTTGATCCCTTTTTTCTTTACGCACTTTTGGGTGTTACATACGTTACTTATTCAAAATCACATCGAACAAACTACGCAATACTTTAAACGCTGACCGATTACCGCATGTTATACGTGACTTAATGAATGCTTGTTTGTTATGTTTACACATGGAATGCTATCTACCTGCCTTAGCAACGATAGTACTATTTGTTTGGACTCAGCACCTGTTCACTCAGGGGTTGTTAAGGACAATTTGCTACATGGATCACAGTGGTGAGTGTGTATTACGAACTGCCTTGGGCAGTCAACCCGCAATCATTGGTATCGATAGGTTCATGTCGATAACTAACATGCCTCATTTTACACTGTATACGTGCTGGTTATGCGTAACGATTTCGAACTCTATTATATCTATTAAACTTGTATGCTGACCTTTACACTATGTGTATTGACTTTTACTTTAACATATGTGATAGGTGCTTAGGATGCTTATTTGCTTAGCTTGCTATGAAATCGAGGCTAGGAAAGGTCTAGAAACAAATAAACAATTGTCTGTATTTTGAAATCTGAGTTGTCGGAACAGAACAATTTGACTAGATCTTATCTGTAATAATTATGTTATCTTTTATGACATGGTATGGGACGTGTTGCTTTAAATAATTGGTAATCATAGTTGTTATGGAAACTTATGGACAATCTGTTTCGCTCAGTGCCACGCCCCGATGTTTCCGCCATCGGTTGGGGTGTGACAAATTGGTATCAGAGCCATAACTATAGGGAATTAGGCAAGACTCGACCTAGTCCGGGTCGATGTCTTAGAAATTACCTAGTCTATAGTTAGGAACCAACAGACCGACTTGTGCATATCCTGCAGGGATTATGTACGAGCTTACTGCTATTTCTCACTATTCTCGCCTACGCTATACTATCACTGCACGTTAGTTTTAAAAAATGAACGAGCGATTAGGCCGAGATTAGGTGTGAAAACCGCAAACTCCTGACTAAATTGCTTGTTCGACCCGCATTTTATCTATAAACACGAGAATTTGCGTTAAATCAGGAGTGAAATCCATACTTTGACGCATAATTCTCTTTTATTTTATCAAAACAGGAACGAAGTTGTTAAGTCAGGGGTGAAACCCAAACCTTGACGACTTGTTTCGAACTTTACTTGGTTTTGCAAAACTCTCACCAGGTCTCGACGGACTCCAACAACTTGAAGTCACGATATGACTGGAGGGATGCGTGCCGATCGCCCAGATTCGAGGCGAGAGCATAGTCCCGAAGGTCAAAGTATGTACCAAGAGTCCTTGTGAATAGTCGAATCACTCTGGTTTAGTCGATGTCTAAATAGCCGAAGACAATCTATTTCTCGATTTTTATGTGTTCGATTCTGAGCTCGCTACTGCCGACTCTGATATTTGTCGATTTTAATTGGATTTTATTTGTTTTATGTGACTTTATCAGTTATGTGTTACGATTTTTGGGGGATTTATTCGCTTCTTGCTTTCGCTTTGATCGACATACACGACTCGCACTGCACTCTATCTCAAAACGTTAACAAACCGCTACCATTCGTGGAACGACCTTACGCCATATTTTTTGCTATGTTAATCGATTATACTATACTACTCGCTATGATAATCGCGGACGCCATTTCTTGAATGTTCGTAGACTTTGAATAATAGGTTTCTTTATTCTGACTGCTCCCATGTGCTTCTAGGTGAATTACGTGTTTATATGCTTCTGTGTTTTTTGTGCTTCTGTGCCTTACATGCTTATGTGCTTCTGTGCTTATGTGAATCTGTGGTTATGTGCATACGTGTTTACATGATCGTATTCCTAAGCTTTAGTAGTATTAGACGTGTGAGGTGAGATTCGATTATGTTGTGATTGAGCCATATGGCGATGTCTGATGCAGACAATGTCGTCATCTGGAACCCGTCACCCATGAGTTACTCGTCAAGAACACAGAGAAAAACGCCTTGCTGCTCTCGTTGCTAAGCAAGTTGCAAAGGTAGTTCCCCAGATCGTAAGTGAAATATACGAGAATGTAAGTAAATCGTCTGAAGAATCCAGAACCGAAGCTCCCAAAGCTACACCCAGAGCTGCTTTCAGCTTCAAACAGTTCAAGGCATGCAGACCGAAAGAGTTCACTGGCGAAGATGGCCCTACGGCCTTGTTTCAATGGTTTGACTCGATCAAAGTCACCCTGCGACAGAGCAGATGTGCTGACAATCTCCGCACACTGAATGCTACCGGCGTCTTCCAGTCCCGCGCACTAGACTGGTTGTTAGGATCTGAGTTTGGTTTTGATTGTGTATTACGTTTGAATTAAGATGAAGATGAATGAGTTGTGCAGTGGAATTATAATGGAAACAAACTTTTCACAATCAAACAGGAGAAATGTTTTAAGCACACATTTTCAACAATGAACCGAATGATTGAATTTAGTTTCAACAACGATTACACTTGCATGTATGCAACAAAATCCCCCTCAGCCTGAGCTCACAGTATTTGTTCATGCAGAAAGAAGATGGTGAAAGAGCTAATAGAACAGTACAGAGCACTGTTCTATTTATAGGCACGAGCAAACCGTTGTAGCATCTAAGCTGACATCACCATGAAAGTGACATCTAACCTCCTAACAAACTCTAACATCTGATCTATACAACCTCTGCTATGCTAACTACTGTTGTACATTACATTTCATAATATAAACTAAACTACTGCTGCATCCTTCCGCTGATGTGAACCCAGCAGTACTTGCCATGATCAGCAGAGCTTGACCCATAGTAGTAGATTGAATCAGCAGAGCTTTAGTCTTCCATCAGTCTTTGACTTGGACATCAGTTGTAGGTCAGCAGATAGTAAAGATCAGTAGTTTGGAGGTTAGCAGATGTTGAAACCACTTTCAAGGGGAGAGACTTGTATACATAACATCTTCTTATTCTGGATCCACTGCTCTGATCCAGTTTTGGCTTTAATTATCTATTCCTTTGGTAGGGTTCAATCCCAACAATCTCCCCCCAGAACAGATAATGCCAAAACTCTTCATTATTGGTAGATCTTTATTGCCTCATCAGTAGTTCCCTTATTTACCCTTTGAGTTGTAACTCAAAGGTTAAGGCATCTGTGTCATCATCATCCCTGCTAAGTGGAAGATCAAGGAGATCCTGCAAATCTTCAAGACTTAGGCCAAGTGCTTGTTCCCTTGTTAGTTTCTTCACTTCTCCACTAGACTTGAACACTGTCAGTACATGGGTCTGTTTATCAGTTTTCCACTTTAGTACTTTTGAGTCTGGTGGGTTTCTTGGGAGATTTTTATTAGATGAGGTATTTGGTGAAGCTGGCCTATTGATGACTGACTGAGCAGTACTTGCAGTTTGATCCAATCCAAGAGTTTCTACAATCATTTTCTTGATGCCTTCTTTTACAAGGTCATCTCCTTCCATTAGCTCTTGGATAGTTTCAGCACCCAACTGTTTTTGTTGCCTTCTTTTAAAGATGGCTGCACCAGCTGGAGCAGTGGATCTCCTGATTTGCAGCTTTGGTGGTCTTTTTGAAACCTCTGCTTTAGGATAGTCAGGCTTTTATGGAGCATTAGGATCTGTCTTTCTCAATTTCTCCAAACTTTTGTAGGTAGCCCTGACTTTATCTTCTTTCCATCTCAAAACTTGATTTAAGGACCCACAATCAGCAGCAGCTAATTCCTCTTTCATTCTCCTCAGCTCTACCTTTTTATCAGGTACATTCTGTCACACCCTGGCTTTGCGGAAGCGTGGGTTTATTTGGTGTGACGTCTTAATACCATAGCTTAATCACAACAAAGCTATATGAAAGTAAAACCATGATGATCATCCATTACTTCAATTTTTAAAAGTAAAATACGACAACATTGTTTTAGAGTTGACACATGCAACGAGCTTACAACACAACAAAATAAAAACCTTGTTCATAAGACACAACCACAAAACATGAAATAGACACAGTTTAGGACTTGTGACTCGTCCAGGCAAAAGTCACAACCCTTAAACTTGGATGACATCATTACTCCTACGTAGCTTAATACCCTTGCATACTTGGCCAGATCCATTAATTTCCTGAAATACATGTAAGTTAAAAATCAACATAAAGTTGAGCGAGTTCATGTGAAAGTGAGTATATATAACCTTTGTAATACATTTGTATGTATGAAAATCCCTGGTATGTAGCAATAAGGAAAAAGAGATCACCATTGGGTTGCAAAGCCAACGATATGTGTGAAGTGATGCAGGAAGACTCAAACCTAGCGGATTTGTGCATCGGGCACATAGTCACTGTCTGGCCCACCAAGCGGACTCAGAAGTGGGGCTCGCTACACCCAAATAGATCTATCACTACTGACCCTCGGTCCTACAATGAGGATTAATGGCCTCTAGTTTCAGCCTACTCACTCACATGATATAAGTAGTAAACCCTCCTTAAGCTAACCATACCATGTATAAAAGTATCCGTAATCATTGTAACATGTATTTCACCCCCGAAGTATAAAAACTTAAAACAGTTAAGAGAAAAGGGGGGACATGAACTCACTGAAGTGCGTATCCAGAAACATCAATCTCCAACTCTATCTGCTGCGTGACGACCTACACGTGCTAATTCCTATTAGACGGATGGCCGTGCCTTGGCTTAAGGTTTAACGTTTAGTTGGAGAAATAGTTAGATAACTATTCCGTAATCACACTTCTTATTTAATTTATAAGTGTATTCCTTCCCAAGGATGGGGGTTTTAATACATGTGTGTTTTTATAATTCCGAAAATACATTTTTAAGTCTCACTTGAAAATATATTTTAAATCACTTGTCTAAAATATTCTAACTCCAAAATATACATATTTTTCCCAAAAATATTATCTTTTACTTTATAAAATTCCCAAAATATATATATTTTCCCAAAAATATTATATTTTATTCCATACAATTTCCAAAATAATACTTTATCAAAATACACATTTAAGAGTATTTTTCGAAAATACATAACTTACGTTTTTAGACTTTGTGTGGTAATAATAATACCGGTGTAACTTAAATATTTATTCGTGAAGGCGTTGGTATTATTTTGGAGTCGTTACTTCTCAGTGTATTCGAGTTATATTATTTTTACTCTAAAAATAATATACATATAGTTCACAAAATAATCATAAATTCACACAAGTGTTTTACCATAAAATATTTATTCTAAATATATATCTAACAAGTTTTATTTACGAAAAATCCACCTCCGACACTTGGTTATCTTGTAATAAAAATCATGGTGAATTTTATTTGGAAAAACAAGTTAAAAGTATATTCATAACACTTGTCACAAAAACATTTCTAAGTGTCATTTTCTGGAAAAATTTCGCCAGAGTTTCCTCTGTAACTGGAGGTGGCCACGCTATCATTTTCTTTTAAAAATTCAACCAACAACTTTTCAACCATCAATATTCAAACATCAACTAGTCAAAAATAGGTATAGATCGCAAACACATGAACTTGTAAGTCGTGTAAAATTATGTAGTAACCTTCCAGCATTTTTAGTAGACCTTTCTATCTTTAAAAATAAAATCGGTTTCTTGAAAATCTTTATTTTTAAAGAAAATGTAACTTTACAACTTCTAGTCCAAAAATTACGAAATTTATTCCTTTGTTAAACCTTTTGTTGCACAAGTGTTTACACACTTGTTTGTTTGCAAAAATGCTTTTAGTTGTGTAAGATCCGGCTTTTAAACGAAATTTGCATCTTACACTTGGTTCTCCGAAAATACCACTTGTAGATCTTTAGATCTACTAGTTTAAAATTCTATTTTACAAGAAGAATCACTTTTACACAAGTTCATGTTCATGTGTGGAAGGGTTCATCATCTTGCTACTTTTTTCACTTAACATATTGCTAGTTCATGCTCTATGAACATGATCTAGCATGGTTAGATGACGATCCGTTCCACTGCTAGCCACTAACAACATAGAATAATCATTTCTAAACAAGGTTCACAAGATTTACACCAATAGTTACTCTTTATCCATCAAGTTCATCTTTTATTCAAGAGTTTATGTTTTGATCTCTAGTGTTCTTGATTTTTATCCGTTAAACCTCTTATTAACCACTTCAAACATGAACAAGAGAGTGTTTAGAAGCACTTACAACTAGCTCAAGGCTAGGGAAGAATCAAAGCGAAAACAAGGTGGATAAAAGCAATGTAGTGAGGTTCTTGAGATTCCGAAAGCACCGGGTCTCCTCGTATGATCTCTTGCACCTTGGGATGTAAGTGGAATAGTAAGATCAAACTTGAATGATGGGTGGAGGATGGATGATGGTTTCGGTCGATTACACCAAGGAGAGAAGAGAGAGATGTTTTTGTGAAGTGTTTAAGTGAATGAGAATGATAACCTTTCATGTAAATTTATAATCCATCATTCTCCATTATCCAACATATAATATGTTTATTAGATATAAGACAAGTATGATTAAAATAATCAAAAATGTGAGGGATGTGTCCCCTTGGGGGACCGTTCGGTTAGGGGGGGGGGGGGTTATGGTTTGATTTCAACCAAATAGTTAAGTACTAGTTATGCTTAGTTAGGAATTCAAGTTAGTTACTAGTGTGTTATGTAATATAACGGGTGTTAGGGTGTTCGGGGACCCTAACTAGCTCAGAAAAGGAAAAACAATGTCATTGACAATATTTTTATGTTCCGGGTAAAGTCCGGTTGTTCGGTTGGATATCAATCCGTTAAAGTGCTAAATAAGCATTTAAAGTGTCTTTAATATTATTTTTAGTGACACAATAAATTCCCGACACTTTGGAAAGTGTCTAGTATTATTTTCCCAAGTTTTTGCACTTTACTAGTTATGCTAAATGCTGAATTTTTGTATAAAGTGCAGAATTTTGTAATTAAAGTATGTTTTAGGCACATCCGGTCACTATAACTATCACCTAGTGACGCAGTTTTACAATCCTCACCTCCCTACACTCCCTACCAGTGTAGTAATCTATTCCCGGCTCATACTGGCCTTAGAGACAGTGTCTGTCTAGTGCTGGCTATGTCAGTATGTTTACTGGGTTATCCGTATAGTGTGCTCACTGTGCTTTTGTGCATCAAGGTTGTCACTGTTGTCTGTGTGTAAATAATAGAGTGACAGTATAAAATGTGATGCATGAGTATGTATGTATCAGAAATCAAGAAGCAGTTTAACCACAGTTGTAAGCAAGCACAGTAATTAAGCATTAATTAAATATTAATTAAATGTACGGATACCTGTGAATGTGAGGGTTGTCACATTCTCCCCCCGTTAAGAAAATTTCGTCCTCGAAATTTGTACTACTTTAACTCCGTATGGTTACGTCACATATGTATATATACATGAATAATATTGAGGCGGATAATCGCCAACTGAATCAAACCTTACCTACATGAGGTGAGTCCAAGAACATGTAATAACTTGAATCCTATGGTTAAGAGGTATGTGCTTTTAGCATTTGATGTCCCAGTTCTAGGACGTATTTGACGTATAGTCTAGTGTAAACGAGCTAGCAGGGGGGTTTCCTCAAAAGAGGAGTTTTAACTAATATGATTCTCAAATGATCGATTGCAAAATGCAACGAGTTTTCACGAGCCATAGCATCCGCTATGAATTCAAAGTCAACAACTTAAATGAAATAGTAAAATGATGATGATCTGCCAACTTCCGAATAAATGAATGATAAGGATTAGTGTGTTGAAAATCCTGAGTTGTGAGAATACGCCGAATGAGTACGAGCGAATCTGGTGTATCCTTGCCTTAATTAGTAGTTGCATCAGAAATGTTTGAATGACGAGTCAAGCAAAAGTATATGTAGTGCAGTGTGAAACGGTTGACCATGATTAGCACAAGTTACAAGTTTGTAATGACACCACAAGGTGTCGTAGTGACATAATTCAAGTATAGTGGTGACTTGAACAAATTCACCGAGTTGGAAACCAAATAAAAGTGTAACGAAGCAAGCCAGAAGATTTGATTTACACAATGTCATAGAGTTTTCAGTTGAACATGGAACACCAAAGAGCCATTGTTTGAAAAAGCGTTAAGTACTGTAAGGCATTCGATTGACAACGAAAGAATCGTTAGGAGGTACATTGTGCTTATGAAATGAATATATGTACCATTACCTTAACACACAATTGTGTTAAGACTGCTTTGATTGTGAAAATCAAAATGGATTGTTAACAAATACATAGGCAATTAAATCCGAATATGAAATGAGTAACCCAATTAGCGCAAGCTTCAATTCTGTGAAAGTATCATTGCAAGGTATCGAAATCAATCAACGATTTAGTGGAGTCGTAGACCAACCGAATCTACTACGACTCGTAATGAAAGAATCTTTGTAAAAGTATTTGAATATGATGCTCCCAATACATCATATGACGTCTGAAACTGAATATGTGAAGTGGATAAGTTCAAGCAATCGAACTTAGTTTCAGTGTAACCCGGCAATAAACGTATGTATCAACAAAGGGAATTTTTTTTTGGCATGGTAACAAATAAGCCATGAATGTATTTTGTAATAAAGGAGTTTTCAAGAGAGTGTGTTGACTTGATAGCAAAAGAGCCAACAATTTCAATAACGTAGGTCGTTCGGATCACCAACCAGTAATTAGATTTAGCAACGTAATATATGAACTTTAATGAAGCGTTTATTCGAAATGGAACCGCATGCGTAGCAAAAGGTGCATGGGTTATATATATAAGTTTTCAAGTAATGAAGCAATGTGTATCTGCCAAAATGGAGACGTGACCAAGTATACGAAGCTAACGTGTGTTCGCTCTCAGCGAAGAAAATCAACGTGATGCAACTACCTTGAGGGGAGCAGAGATGCAAACATCTACTCGTTAGAAGTAAAAGTGAAGACTTCAACGGAAGAGAATTTAGGTACTTTTGGTTTTTTTTGTTAACTGAAATGACAAGTTTGTCGAGTTAATGATGTTTGATTGAGTTGACAGATATGGTTCCTAAGTAAAACCCTTACGAGTTTGGTCCTGGGTTCCCGAAGGTCCTAGATATAGGTTTTCTAGGTTCTCCAGATTTCGTATCCCGTGTAGATCCGGTTTGTACATTGTGTAGGAAGCACTATTTTTGTGTACGTCTAAAAACAAGTCATTGTCCCACAATTTTCCCAGGTATACTTTCTTCCCGAAATCACTACTAACGACACTCGATCGTCGACCAGTCGTGTAGTAGTAGTTGGGTCCTCACAATCAGTTATGTAAGAAGTTTGTTAATCCTCTGCAAGAGTCACCGACTCTCGTGGGTTAGCTCGTTCGGCTCCTGGTAGTTGATGCTTATTCGAAAATCGTCGTCCTTCTTCTTGATGAGCAGAATTAGGGTTACCCAAAAGGGGATTTTGGTCTGTTATCTTCCTTCTCTATCAACTTCTGAAGTTTCACTGTCAATTCTTGCATCTCCGAATGTGTAAGTCGTTAAGGGGTATTGACTGCAGGCGCGACGCCTAGAATCAAGCTGATGCGAAATTCGACTAGTCGTTGAGGAGATGATTCTGGCAAGTCTTCGAGAAAGACTTCCGGGTATTTCCCTATCACGAGGGGTATCTACAAGTTTTAATCCTTCGGCTCCCTTGTCCCCGACATGAGCCAGAAAGCAACACATCTTTTTCGCAACAACTTTCGTGCCTTCAAGCAATCCGTGATCTGTAGAGGCGTACTCTACTTCGTGAGTCACGATCGTGCCTCCATTCGTCATCGGGGTGCGGATATCAACTTCCACTCGATCGTTTGGCAGCCAATCCTTCTCAATTACTTCGTCGAAGCTTCCAAACTCCACTGGCAGTAGATCTAGCGTAACTTACACTCTTAGGGTTCTATCCTGCCGGTTCTAATTTCTTCGCTGGCCTCCACTTGCTTCCCGTTAACTAGTGCTATCGTGTGCGGATTATCTAGCTTACTCGTTACTAAACCAAGTATACTTCCAAATGCTAGGAATACGAAGCTAAAAATTGCAACCATGTTTAGCACAATTGTATAACGTAGACTAGTATTGGGCGTATCGATATACACACCTGGATTCCATCCCCGCGGCTGAGCTTTCATCCACGTGCCTGAGCGTTCTTAGGGCAATATTTCCTAAAATGCCCCACATCACCGCAATTAAAGCATGCTTGACCACGTCCTTGATTGTCCCCATTCCTGCCTTGATTGTTATTGTCGTCGTTGTTTCCTCCGCGATTTCTGCTACCATCTTGACCTCTATTTCCATGTTCAGTACCCTGCCGACATATTTCCTTGACATGTCCCACCTTGCCACAGTTACCACATTTTCCATATCTACATCGCCCGTTATGGTGACGTCGACAGTTGTCGCACTTTGGTAGGATACCCGTGTAGTCTTTTCCCTTCTTGGCCTTTTTCTTATTACTCCCCTGAGTAACCATCTTGCAATTTGCGAGCTTTCTCTTGTTATCCCCAAATGGCCCTACATGAGTCTCCTTTTTCTCCTCAGAGGTTGGAAATTTGTTCCTCCTGCTTGCTTCTTCAGTTAAGGCCACACTTAGATTGATGGCCTTAGCGATTGTTGCAGGCTTTGATGTTGCCACTGTGCTCGTGATTTGGGGTGCCAATCCCCAAATGAAACGCTCAATCTTCTTAGAATCTGGATCTACCATGCAGGGAACAATACGCGACAGAGTTTGGAATTTCTCCACGTACTCAGATAATTTTGAACCTTCCATCTTCAAGTTCCAGAACTCAGTTTCCAACTTCTGATCTTCTGTTTTCGAACAATACTTTTTATGCATTAGCTCCTTAAGCTCGTCCCAAGATAAGGCGTACGCGGCAGCCTCGCTCATCATCTGAACCTGGAGTTTCCACCATGACAGAGCCTCATTTCAGAATAGTCCGGAAATGTACGTGACCTGATCCTCTGGGGCGCATTTACTCGCACGCAAAACAGAATCCGTCTTCTCAACCCAGCACATGAAGGCTACGGCACCCCCTGTGCCGTCGAAATGTAGGGGCTGGCAGCCCAAGAACTGCTCGTAGGTGCAGCCTGCGATATAAGCAACATTATTCGCATAAGACATTAGCAAGGCACTCGTGGAAATGTCCAAATGTTTTGTAATGTGTCTTAAAGGACTAAACATTACCGTTGGGGGGTTTATTCCCTGAGGTACCTCCGCTGCAATCGGAGTGAAGGGCCTCATGCCGTGCGATGGCCTGCAAGAGGCGCTCTTGCATTTCTGCCTCTGTTGTCGGTAGAGGGTTGTTGATATCGGTGTTCCCTTGAGTCGACATCTTCCTAAAAGAAGGTCGGTTAGGTCAGGTCTTGTTAAGGACACGAGCACACAAGTCCCTTTTTAACGAATAAGACCTCAGAGATGCATTACATATGTGTATGTACGCGGTTGTTATAACAATCAATCACATATCATTACAATTTAGCACAGCTTGTAAGTAAGAACGTAGCAAGTAAGCATTTAGCATTATCGTTATAGCACAAATGTGCAAATCATCAACGTTTTTAGTGAGAACATAGCGACTGAGTTTTTCATTAGTCATTAGTCATAAGTATTGTCGCATGTTTAAAGATGATTGGGCTTTCGTTATCCTCCGGCCACAATCACTGTGTCTTACAAAATGTTTCACATCAAAAGGGACACAGGGTTACCCTACCCTTGCCCAACAAGTATATTAGTGCATCAAAATTTCGTAGTCAGAAGTGGTCCTCAAAAGTCTCCGCAATCCCAGCTTATCATTAGTGTCTTTACCCAAGCGTAATGCAATCCGCATAATCCAGAAACCAGCTATACTGGTGACTGAGGTGGAGGAGGAAAGAAAAGTAAACTGTCAACATGCTTGAATTCCTCCACGAGCTTGTATATTCGTTGAAGTAGTTAACTAATCTGTCGCCCGATAGTAAAGGAATGAGCAGCAAAAACATGGGAAGGGCGTTATAGCAGCAGATGAGAGTGCAAAAGGAGTCTTTGGTAATTGTGGAGGATCAAAGTATACGGTCGATACACAATGAGGAGAACGTGATGTCAGCTCAAGCTCCAGAATTCTGCGACTTATATCCTCAAACTGCAGCTGATGTGACAGGTGTACTCATCCCGTGTGTGGCCTCCATAAAGCGTGGGATGGTAAGGGTCTAAAATTTAGCATAGTGCATTATAAGAACCATCGAAATGGTTTGTCCAGCGATGTAGAGATGAATGCATCAGACGGTGCGACCTGTGAGGTCGTAGAAAATGCTGTGGTGGCAAAAGGATTCGTCACGCGGGTGCTGACCTGGAGTACCTTCCTGGGGTGCGGGTATGTTTTGAAAGGAAGCGACAGGCTCGTTGGCACAATGGACGTCGGTCTTCATAATGGAAGAGGAGCTACATTAGTGGCTGTGGGTGCAAAAACAAACGTCTCAACGAATGAGGTGATTGCCAGATGCAGGTAGATATAAGGGGTGCAATGTCGGGCAGACCTAAAAGAAACAGGATCATGATCACGTAAAGGTGTAGGTTCAGCAGGTGCAACATCGAGCTGACCCAAAAGGTGCTGAAGCTAGCTCAAAAGCGGCTCTGGGTCGTGTAACTGTGTGATGCCTCGAGCAGGTGATAGCGCAGCAGTCATGTCATCGTTGTCTGCGTCAGTAGTAGAAAACTGTAATCCGGATGTCTGTAAGGCTGCAGGTGTCACCGACTCAAGGGAGCCTGGAATTGAATGCACGCTCGAATCAGAAGATAGCTTGTTAACAGGGGTCTCGAGAAATGAAATTAGTAACGCTTTCTCGTTTAACTTTCCATCATCATGGGCGTTATCAGAGGGACCGTTAATATCACGTCGATATCGTTATCAATTGTTCGCCGAGTAATCAACCTTCGAAAGGAATGTCCACAAGAGGCGCATTGTCTAGGATCGGAGCCATGGTGTGCTCATCATTGGGATGTCCAGTGACGAAGGGGTCATGGACTGTAATAAGAGTGACAGAAAGATTCTTGTCAGAGAAACCACCCGCAAAAGGGTAAAGTATTACCAAAATCTGGTAGCGCGGACTGTTGGAAGTCGTCTTCGTCCTTGGTCAACATATCTGGGTCACTCACATGGTCTGACGTAAATGTCTCTGGTGCAGATGCAGTCTCATCATCTGTGACGGCGACCGTAGGGTTATCAATGTCTGATAGCCCGCCTTCTAAATAATGTGACGTGTGTGCCGGTTCATAATAGTCATAGCATGTATACCCATAGTAATTATTAATAATTAGTGTATGCATATATTCATATGCACGTATATAAAAAATCAGCAATTATGCGTGTAAGTAATAACAATGTAAGCATGTATTCATCCTAGTCTTCCCCAGACTATCCTACCCCGTCTCTCAGGCTAAACTCCCTCAGTCTCCCCGACTGAACTATAATCATAAATTCTGAACTCCCTCAGTCTCCCCGACTGAACTATAATCTTAAATTCTGAACTCCCTTGTCACACCCCGACCACGTAAAACAACAAAACGTGGCGGAAACGTCGGGGAGTGTTGTAACAGAATCATTGTTTCATAACACATGGAAATTTGAATATTGTTTTATTGAATAAAAGTGTTACAATGTCTTGACAATCAAAGAAACATAACATAAATAACTAGTCTTGCATCTTTTATTGTCACTAAAGCCCAAGTCCGCCTAAGTGTGTCTTGATCATTCCTATGCATCATTTCCTGAAACACATGTGAAAATAGGTACGTCAGCATAAAAATGCCGGCAAGTACATAGGTTTTGTGAAAATGGGATTCATGACTTAAGTTTAAGAAAATGTTTAATAAAATTTAGTCATGAACCTTGTTAATTGTTTTGTTTTGTAAATCATTTGAAAAATGATAAGATCAGATGATATGTATAAATAAATGCAAGGTTAAATGAATAACCATGTAAAACGAGTTTGTATAAGATAAGTTATTTGTAAAACAATGTCTTGTGAAAAGTATGTTATTTGTATAAAATGTCATGTGTCTTAAATTGAAATGATTCAAATAACGCTACGATATGTAATACCATACAAACACTTATATATAGGAAGTACCAGCGGCGTATCCACCATGCTTGTATCATATTACACACGCCTCGTTACTTAAATCACTTACTCAATTCAAACCAACAATGTAAGATGTCTATGTTTAAACCAATTGCCAAATGTATTGAATAATATGTCAAAGTGTTTATGTCAAGATGTAAATCATGTAATGTATAACAAATGTCAAAAATGTTTATGTGTCAAATGTAAATCATGTAATGTGTAACCAAAATGATATGTATGGCTAGTGAAATGCATCAACTAAACCATAGGTGAAACGCATAAAACAAAGTATTGAAGTAAAACTTGGTTTAAATCAAAGTTATGTTTTGTGGAAATGCATGATCATATGTAAATCATGTCAAAATGTTTATGTCAAAATGTCTTTGTGTAAACCATGTCAAAATGTCATGTATGGCAAGTGGAATATGTATATGTATAAATATATCCATTGAGCCATAGGTAAAAATGCACAAAACAATATACTGAAGTAAAACATGGTTTAAATCAATGTTATGTTTTGTGGAAATGCATGATCATATGTAAATCATGTCAAAATGTTTATGTCAAAATGTCTTTGTGTAAACCATGTCAAAATGTCATGTATGGCAAGTGGAATATGTATATGTATAAATATATCCATTGAGCCATAGGTAAAAATGCACAAAACAATATACTGAAGTAAAACATGGTTTAAATCAATGTTATGTTTTGTGGAAATGCATGCTATACTGAATATGAACATTTATGCGGTATTGTTATAATGCATACATCCAAGCCTTGAGACTGTGGCGATAAACCCTTAAACAAATTAAAGGTTTATCTAAGTTATGTATATCGAATTCGGTCATTCCTTCCAATCCAAACAAACCCAGGATTTCAGGAACGGGAGTTGTCAATTCCTATGGTACCACTACCTACTAACGAACGGCGTAGCTAATGTTAATGAATGTATTGTTCCATTGAAACAAACCAAATGTCATACCAAAATGGAAGCATGTGAAAACAATGCACTAAGTATGTAATCAAATGAACATACATAGCCTGAAATGTAATGTAAAACAATGTACTAAGTACGCACATAATGGGCATACATAGCATGAAATGTAATGTGAAACAATGTACTAAGTACGCACACAATGGGCATACATAGCATGAAATGTAATGTAAAACTATGTACTAAATATGCACACAATGGGCATACATAGCATGAAATGAAATGTATAACAATGTACTAAATATGCACACAACGGGCATACATAGCATGAAATGTAATGTAAAACAATGTACCAAATATGCACACAATGGGCATACATAGCATGAACACAATGAAATCATGTACTATAAGTGTACTATTGAACATAACAAGCATATGATATGAAAACATGAAAGTAACAAGTAGGCACATGTGTTTCACCCCAAAATGTTTGGAAAACAGTAAAAGAGGGGTCTATGTACTCACTTGAGATTGCTCAGAAGTCCTAAGATAACCACCAAGCAATGCTAGAGATCACGGAATCAAACAGCACCTAATATAGGTAACTATGTTAATAATCCGGACCTAAATCGGAGGATTGGGTAGAATGAGGGTTCGTAAACCAAAAGAGTATGGAGACTCATGTAATATGGTTTAACAAAGCCTATATTCTAAAATGAAACCTAACCTAAGTGCTTACGACCCATTACGACCCGTTTAGGTAGCGTATGCTACTTTAACGCGTCGTTCGCGTAAAACGCGTTCGGAACGCCTAACTAGCCCTATGATAAGTAAAATATGCCTTAACATGTCTAATATTGTTGCCAAATCAGTTTAGATACCAAAAGTTATGTTACATATGATTAAAATGAATTTTGGCGTAAAAAGGGCATTTTGGTAATTTACCTAAGGCATATAAACTACCTATCATACAACTACTCAAACGAAGCGACCATAAGGTATAACCTCGGAAGGTTATTCCCTATATACTATGGTCACCTAATGTATTTGGTCGGATCCTAATGATTGACCAATTGGGTCGGGTTCGAAGGTATAAGCGATTTATTAGATCGCTTACCCTTACGACCCTAGACAACGTGGTAATCAGTAGGCATAGTCACAAGGGACTATAACCATCGTGATTACAATCACGTTGCGAAGTTCAAACTAACTTCGCATTGACCATAAACTGGTCAATGCAGAAAGTCAAACAAAGTTTGACTTTCGGACTCGAAAAGCAATAAAAGAACGAAGGAATACTTACAAAGGGTCCCCGCAAGATTCGAACCCGATTCACTCTCAGGTAAGAAGCATAAACTTCCACTTAGAGAGTGTAGAATTAGATTCAAATGTGAGGAATGAGTGAAGTTGAGGTGGGTATTTATAGTAAACCCACAACCGTTAGGATCGTTTCTTGGAAAACTGGGAACGATCTAAGCCGTACACTTGTTGGAAAGTTGTGGTAACTCATTTGGCATCCACCATAAGAGTTTGACACTTGGCACTTGGACTTTGGAGAGTGTTAAGGACTGTTAACAGCTGTAAAAAAATGTTTTGCTGCATCTGGCCCCTACTTATGGACCTAGTTTGGCAGATTTACAGTTTCAGTCCCTACAACCTCAAAACTTGGTTTTCGATGCATTTTTTGACACGTTTAAGCCCCGTTAACCCCATTTCAAAGCTCTAAAATGAAGTTAAAGTATAGGGAACTTAAAATGTGTTCAAAAATATCTCGGTTGTCGGTTCGTTTAGCCGCACGGTTACGTTGTTCGGTTAATTACGACGGAATGCGCATAAGCGCGAAAAATGATCCAAATGGCGTAACGAATGGATTTTTCTTATGCCAAACACTAAAACAAAATATTTTAGTGCTTACATAAATTTTTGGATGTCCGGATGTATTCAGAACGTAAGTTATGCGCGAAAATGCAAACTTGTGCACTTTTTGACGCTTTTAGTCCCTGAATGACCCCAAAAGTTTATTTTAGCATACCGAACCCCTCAAAGCCTATTTCTAAGCTATGTAAAGGATATTTATGGTATGTTTAACTTATGGTCATGTTCCGGAATGTTCGTTACAGTTCAAATTGGCATACTTTCGCAGTTTGTCAAGTTTAGTCCCTGTAAGCGAATTAACTTGTTTTTGCCATACCAAAGCCTTCAAAACTTATTTCTAAGTTATGTAAGGGTTATTTAAGGTATGTTAAGTATATGTTGATGTTCCGGAGTATTTGTCGCATTAAACTGGCTACGCTTACGCACCAGTTTGCGTATAACTCTCTAGAAAGTGATATAGAGTTTGAAATTGAATAAAATTCAAAACATGAAAAATGTAAAACATAACCAAACAAACATTGGGATCAAATGACATTCTTTTATTGATGAAAGAACTGTTCACAATGATTACAAGCACAGATGTTACAGTCTCCCCTACTTGTGGAAATTTCGTCCCGAAATTTATTTAGAGGAAACTTGTGAGAGTTTAAAACATGAAGTTGAAAAGATCGAACAACATTGGTTAGGGTTCTGAACTTCTAGTAACTTTAATAACATCATGCTTGCAATGTAAGAGGGATACTTATATACAAGTATATGAAGCGTCATTGGTGCGTCCACCGTACCTCCATTACATCGTTCTCATTTTGTTATTGTTGTCATTATCAGTTCTTACACATAATAAATCTTACTGGGTTTCTGTGCACTAAATTTTCATAATTATGTACGCGTCCATAATTAGACAATTCCTTGCACAGTTCACACAGTCTATTTTATAATGTGTAGGGTAAAACCAAATGAACAATCCTGTGATGAGTGTGACTAGACCGCCATAGAGTCCTTTTAAATAAATCAATAAATGATCTAAATAGACTATCAAGGATTCTGTTCAGCTACATCACTAGATGTCGTTCTTTAACCAGATTGTGAATCAATCTTTTTGACTAGACCACTAAAAGGGTCTCTTATGAATCATAGAGTGGTACTATATAATCCAAGGGTCTTAACTATTACATAGAAGCCCATTAAGGATTTAAGGTAGTACCTTTTGAATATCCTGTTACGAATCCCTCATATGAAGATATGAAAGATTCTGCGAGGATTTGGATAACGAATATCCAGAGTATACAAAAACACAAAAATGCATAAAAGAAAACACAAAATATATAAACACATAATCACATAGCCACGAAATTGTTTGTTAATTTGTCTTGTTAATTGCGTACATGCATTTAAAGCACACTAGGAATCCATTCCGTGGATTTCATTTGGTACTTTAAACGTTATCAAGAATCTAACTATAAAGATAGAAAGATTCAAAAAGAAAATTTGATTTCGATTATAAGGAACCGAAATGTTCGAATTTAGGTACATAAGGAATCCAATTGAGGACTCTGATTGAATGATAATTATCCACAAGGGTCTAAATGTGAAAAAAAAAGATCCCATATGGATTTTAGAAGTTGAAGATGTTTTGAAACCTTGCACTGGACGTGCTTAAGTCAAAACATGAAGTAAAATGCTTATGAAGTTGAGATGCTAGATATGTCAAGGCAACATATGAAGTAGAATTTGAAGGTTAAGTAAATGTATGAGGAAAATATGTTTGGAAAACTATGCATGGTGTTCTAAAAATGTTTTTGAAACCTTCTATATAATACTTTTGAAATCATAAAGTAGGTGTACTAGGTAAGTATATTTATAAAAAATGTTTTAAAATTATGTGAGATGAATTTTGAAATTATGTATAAGGTTTTTGAAAACATGAATGATGCTTTTGAAACCGTGCACTTTATATTACTTAAAATTGTTTTCAAACTATATGAAATATTTTGAAATCATGAAGGTTGTTTTTGAAAATATAGACAAAGCTTTGTGCATTTGTTATGTTAAGT
The DNA here is from genome assembly GCA_030545235.1 of Helianthus tuberosus. Taxonomy (NCBI): domain Eukaryota; kingdom Viridiplantae; phylum Streptophyta; class Magnoliopsida; order Asterales; family Asteraceae; genus Helianthus; species Helianthus tuberosus. The sequence goes on along the minus strand of CM060396.1, from coordinate 119,970,758 downwards.
AAATACACTGTGTTTTCGAACTATATATAGAATGTTTCGAAATCATGTAGGTTGTTTTGAAAACTTATGTTGTGCATGTTAAAAAAAAATCAGAATATAATGAGTATGAGATTCAAAAATATCCTTGGTTATCTAACCAAGGATTCAAAGGCACAGATGTGCGAAAAGTACGATTACTCATAATTTCGCCTTATTTCTTGTACTTCATCTCCTAGAATGAAACGAGTACTTAAAATTTTTTTTTTCGGGGAAATCATGAGCGATCATTTGAAAGGAGAGAGAATCACAAGAGTAGTTTGTAAAGAACATAGTTTCTTGATGTAGGTAACATAGGAGAATGCCATACACACATGTAACTATACTTGTATATCAGAATTGTGAACAACTTTTATTTATAAACAAACAGATTGTTTCACATTACAAGGATAACAAAAGAATAAAAGCATAAGACAGCAACATCCTTTGTTCAGCCAAATGCTCATCCAAGGGTTGGATTTGCACTGACAATCTTCGGGCAGTTGTTCCTGATATGGCTCGTCTCGCCACAGTTGTAGCAAGTACCAGACGAAAAACGAGCTTGAGTAGGGTTGACTTGGAGTTGGGTAGCAGCAAGGTTTATAGCAGCTTTGTTTTGGACAGCAAAGCGGCATGTGTTAATCAAATGTCCCCGCCGCCCACAGTAGGTACATTTGAAGCAGGGTATGAGGTTTGAATGATGACGGTTACATCGCTTGCACCTAGGAGCAGTTCCTAAGTACGGCTTCCTAGCTGGTGGCCTTGCCACTTGGCTAGGTCCCGCTTGATTAGGTGTAACTGCTGCGGGTTTCCTTGAAGCCTTACGCTTCCTTGATTTTGGTGCAGGCTTGACTTCTGCTTCCTTCAGTGGCTCTTGAGTGGCTTCATTGTTGAGACGAGACATGGCAACGCCTAAATCCACAGTCCTCAGAATCACTTCGCCTATTCGCTGGGCAAATTTGGTTGTTTGCTCGGACATTTGACCGTTGCTGAGAGGAAAAGACATTCTAGAAGAAAATGAATGACATAGGAAGAATAAAGTGAAAGATTATCAGACAATCAAAAGAGAATGGCAATGCATAAAAATTTGCGATCATTTGTTTGTTACCTAAGGCAAACAAATGAGACGGTGATAATTCAAAGTAAGCGGATCATATTAATGTATCACTGAAGACATGCTCGCCTATAAGTGAACACTCACCCCGAGAGTTCCCAGGTAAGAGTGACTGGTCCGATACTGCGGATTTGTACGAACACTCTAGCCTTCGACAGAAAACTCAGGGTACAGGCATTCACTCTTCCAGTTTGCACGTGTTCACATTATAAGACCCAAACTTTGACGAGATTTGAAAACTTAGAGGGTTCAAAACCTTATAACAGAGGGTTCAAAACCTTGTAATCAATCATCCTAGAACAGATGATTAGTTTTCAAAGCGGTTTTGAAATTTATGTTCTTGTTGTGGTTGTCGCCTAAGGATAGGTGACAGTATTGTTTTATGACTAAACGCAAGTAAACTCGCGTTAGGGTCCTAGGAAGGTTATAGACTAGGTCAAAGCATTACTAATAACCTAATTCCCTATAACCATGAGCTCTGATACCAACTTTTCTGTCACACCCCGACCACGTAAAACAACAAAACGTGGCGGAAACGTCAGGGAGTGTTGTAACAGAATCATTGTTTCATAACACATGGAAATTTGAATATTGTTTTATTGAATAAAAGTGTTACAATGTCTTGACAATCAAAGAAACATAACATAAATAACTAGTCTTGCATCTTTTATTGTCACTAAAGCCCAAGTCCGCCTAAGTGTGTCTTGATCATTCCTATGCATCATTTCCTGAAACACATGTGAAAATAGGTACGTCAGCATAAAAATGCCGGCAAGTACATAGGTTTTGTGAAAATGGGATTCATGACTTAAGTTTAAGAAAATGTTTAATAAAATTTAGTCATGAACCTTGTTAATTGTTTTGTTTTGTAAATCATTTGAAAAATGATAAGATCAGATGATATGTATAAATAAATGCAAGGTTAAATGAATAACCATGTAAAACGAGTTTGTATAAGATAAGTTATTTGTAAAACAATGTCTTGTGAAAAGTATGTTATTTGTATAAAATGTCATGTGTCTTAAATTGAAATGATTCAAATAACGCTACGATATGTAATACCATACAAACACTTATATATAGGAAGTACCAGCGGCGTATCCACCATGCTTGTATCATATTACACACGCCTCGTTACTTAAATCACTTACTCAATTCAAACCAACAATGTAAGATGTCTATGTTTAAACCAATTGCCAAATGTATTGAATAATATGTCAAAGTGTTTATGTCAAGATGTAAATCATGTAATGTATAACAAATGTCAAAAATGTTTATGTGTCAAATGTAAATCATGTAATGTGTAACCAAAATGATATGTATGGCTAGTGAAATGCATCAACTAAACCATAGGTGAAACGCATAAAACAAAGTATTGAAGTAAAACTTGGTTTAAATCAAAGTTATGTTTTGTGGAAATGCATGATCATATGTAAATCATGTCAAAATGTTTATGTCAAAATGTCTTTGTGTAAACCATGTCAAAATGTCATGTATGGCAAGTGGAATATGTATATGTATAAATATATCCATTGAGCCATAGGTAAAAATGCACAAAACAATATACTGAAGTAAAACATGGTTTAAATCAATGTTATGTTTTGTGGAAATGCATGATCATATGTAAATCATGTCAAAATGTTTATGTCAAAATGTCTTTGTGTAAACCATGTCAAAATGTCATGTATGGCAAGTGGAATATGTATATGTATAAATATATCCATTGAGCCATAGGTAAAAATGCACAAAACAATATACTGAAGTAAAACATGGTTTAAATCAATGTTATGTTTTGTGGAAATGCATGCTATACTGAATATGAACATTTATGCGGTATTGTTATAATGCATACATCCAAGCCTTGAGACTGTGGCGATAAACCCTTAAACAAATTAAAGGTTTATCTAAGTTATGTATATCGAATTCGGTCATTCCTTCCAATCCAAACAAACCCAGGATTTCAGGAACGGGAGTTGTCAATTCCTATGGTACCACTACCTACTAACGAACGGCGTAGCTAATGTTAATGAATGTATTGTTCCATTGAAACAAACCAAATGTCATACCAAAATGGAAGCATGTGAAAACAATGCACTAAGTATGTAATCAAATGAACATACATAGCCTGAAATGTAATGTAAAACAATGTACTAAGTACGCACATAATGGGCATACATAGCATGAAATGTAATGTGAAACAATGTACTAAGTACGCACACAATGGGCATACATAGCATGAAATGTAATGTAAAACTATGTACTAAATATGCACACAATGGGCATACATAGCATGAAATGAAATGTATAACAATGTACTAAATATGCACACAACGGACATACATAGCATGAAATGTAATGTAAAACAATGTACCAAATATGCACACAATGGGCATACATAGCATGAACACAATGAAATCATGTACTATAAGTGTACTATTGAACATAACAAGCATATGGTATGAAAACATGAAAGTAACAAGTAGGCACATGTGTTTCACCCCAAAATGTTTGGAAAACAGTAAAACAGGGGTCTATGTACTCACTTGAGATTGCTCAGAAGTCCTAAGATAACCACCAAGCAATGCTAGAGATCACGGAATCAAACGGCACCTAATATAGGTAACTATGTTAATAATCCGGACCTAAATTGGAGGATTGGGTAGAATGAGGGTTCGTAAACCAAACGAGTATGGAGACTCGTTTAATATGGTTTAACAAAGCCTATATTCTAAAATGAAACCTAACCTAAGTGCTTACGACCCATTACGACCCGTTTAGGTAGCTTATGCTACTTTAACGCGTCGTTCGCGTAAAACGCGTTCGGAACGCCTAACTAGCCCTATGATAAGTAAAATATGCCTTAACATGTCTAATATTGTTGCCAAATCAGTTTAGATACCAAAAGTTATGTTACATATGATTAAAATGAATTTTGGCGTAAAAAGGGCATTTTGGTAATTTACCTAAGGCATATAAACTACCTATCATACAACTATTCAAACGAAGCGACCATAAGGTATAACCTCGGAAGGTGATTCCCTATATACTATGGTAACCTAATGTATTTGGTCGGATCCTAATGATCGACCAATTGGGTCGGGTTCGAAGGTATAAGCGATTTATTAGATCGCTTACCCTTACGACCCTAGACAACGTTGTAATCAGTAGGCATAGTCACAAGGGACTATAACCATCGTGATTACAATCACGTTGCGAAGTTCAAACGAACTTCGCATTGACCATAAACTGGTCAATGCAGAAAGTCAAACAAAGTTTGACTTTCGGACTCGAAAAGCAATAAAAGAACGAAGGAATACTTACAAAGGGTCCCCGCAAGATTCGAACCCGATTCACTCTCAGGTAGGAAGCATAAACTTCCACTTAGAGAGTGTAGAATCAGATTCAAATGTGAGGAATGAGTGAAGTTGAGGTGGGTATTTATAGTAAACCCACAACCGTTAGGATCGTTTCTTGGAAAAGGGGGCACGATCTAAGCCGTACACTTGTTGGAAAGTTGTGGTAACTCATTTGGCATCCACCATAAGAGTTTGACACTTGGCACTTGGCCTTTGGAGAGTGTTAAGGGCTGTTAACATCTGTAAAAAAACGTTTTGCTGCATCTGGCCCCTACTTACGGACCTAGTTTGGCAGATTTACAGTTTCAGTCCCAGCAACCTCAAAACTTGGTTTTCAATGCGTTTTTTGACACGTTTAAGCCCCGTTAACCCCATTTCAAAGATCTAAAATGAAGTTAAAGTATAGGGAACTTAAAATGTGTTCAAAAATATCTCGGGTGTCGGTTCGTTTAGCCGCACGGTTACGTTGTTCGGTTAATTACGACGGAATGCGCATAAGCGCGAAAAATGATCCAAATGGCGTGACGAATGGATTTTTCTTATGCCAAACACTAAAATAAAATATTTTAGTGCTTACATAAATTTTTGGATGTCCGGATGTATTCAGAACGTAAGTTATGCGCGAAAATGCAAACTTGTGCACTTTTTGACGCTTTTAGTCCCTGAATGACCCCAAAAGTTTATTTTAGCATACCGAACCACTCAAAGCCTATTTCTAAGCTATGTAAAGGATATTTATGGTATGTTTAACTTATGGTCATGTTCCGGAATGTTCGTTACAGTTCAAATTGGCATACTTTCACAGTTTGTCAAGTTTAGTCCTTGTAAGCGAATTAACTTGTTTTTGCCATACCAAAGCCTTCAAAACTTATTTCTAAGTTATGTAAGGGTTATTTAAGGTATGTTAAGTATATGTTGATGTTCTGTAGTATTTGTCGCATTAAACTGGCTACGTTTACGCACCAGTTTGCGTATAACTCTCTAGAAAGTGATATAGAGTTTGAAATTGAATAAAAGTCAAAACATGAAAAATGTAAAACATAACCAAACAAACATTGGGATCAAATGAAATTCTTTTATTGATGAAAGAACTATTCACAATGATTACAAGCACAGATGTTACATCCCTCAGTCTCCCCAACTGAACTATAATCATAAATTCTGAACTCCCTCAGTCTCCCCGACTGAACTATAATCTTAAATTCTGAACTCCCTCAGTCTCCCCGACTGAACTATAATCATAAATTCTGAACTCCCTCAGTCTCCCCGACTGAATTATAATCATAAATTCTGAACTCTCTCAGTCTCCCCGACTGAACTATAATCTTAAATTCTGAACTCCCTCAGTCTCCCCGGCTGAACTATAATCATAAATTCTGAACTCCCTCAGTCTCCCCGACTGAACTATAATCTTAAATTCTGAACTCCCTCAGTCTCCCCGACTGAACTATAATCATAAATTCTGAACTCCCTCAGTCTCCCCGACTGAACTATAATCATAAATTCTGAACTCCCTCAGTCTCCCTGACTGAATTATAATCATAAATTCTGAACTCCCTCATTCTCCCCGACTGAACTATAATCTTAAATTCTGAACTCCCTCAGTCTCCCCGACTGAACTATAATCATAAATTTTGAACTCCCTAAGTCTCCCCGACTGAATTACAAATCTTTGAAAAGTGTACTGTGCCCTTTTTGTTAAAAATGTTTGTGCCCTGGATCTGGACGTTTAGTGTATGCAATGTAAAAATGTTTTCGTGAGAGCCCTAGTGATCATAGTCTAGACTCGAGAAGGAATCCTAGTTCGCTATGATCAAGGCTCTGATACCAAGCTGTTACATCCTGGCTTTGCGGAAGCGTGGGTTTATTTGGTGTGACTTCTTAATACCATAGCTTAATAACAACAAAGCTATATGAAAGTAAAACCATGATGATCATCCATTACTTCAATTTTTAAAAGTAAAATACGACAACATTGTTTTAGAGTTGACACATGCAACGAGCTTACAACACAACAAAATAAAAACCTTGTTCATAAGACATAACCACAAAACATGAAATAGACACAGTTTAGGACTTCTGACTCGTCCAGGAAAAAGTCACAACCCTTAAACTTGGATGACATCATTACTCCTACGCACCTTAATACCCTAGCATACTTGGCCAGATCCATTAATTTCCTGAAATACATGTAAGTTGAAAAATCAACATAAAGTTGAGCAAGTTCATGTGAAAGTGAGTATATATAACCTTTGTAATACATTTGTATGTATGAAAATCCCTAGTATGTAGCAATAAGGAAAAAGAGATCACCATTGGGTTGCAAAGCCAATGATATGTGTGAAGTGATGCAGGAAGACTCAAACCTAGCGGATTTGTGTGTCGGGCACATAGTCACTGTCTGGCCCACCAAGCGGACTCAGAAGTGGGGCTCGCTACTGTGACACCTGTGTCACTGTGACCATCAAACAAATAACAAACCAATGAAATATTGTATTTCATACTTGGGATTTGTACAAATATGTGCATCATTTGCACATATCAATTCTTGTTCGATTTCAAGCTCTAAATCGCTTTCTGGAAGGTTATACGCGCACCGATGCGTAAATATAACCCGTTTAATGCAAAAAACGCCCTGGAATAGTGAAATAGGCTTAACATACCTTAAATAACCTTTACATAACTTAGAAATAAGTTTTGAAGGCTTGGGTATGGCAAAATCAAGTTAATTCGTCTACAGGGACTAAAGTTGACAAACTGCGAAAGTATGCCAATCTGAACTGTAACGAACATTCCGGAACATGACCATAAGTTAAACATACCATAAATATCCTTTACATAGCTTAGAAATAGGCTTTGAGGGGTTCGGTATGCTAAAATAAACTTTTGGGTCATTCAGGGACTAAAAGTGTCAAAAAGTGCACAAGTTTGCATTTTCGCGCATAGCTCACGTTCTGAATGCATCCGGACATCCAAAAATTTATGTAAGCATGACTATATTATATTTTAGTGTTCTCCATAAGAAAAATCCATTCGTCGCGTCATTTGGATCGTTTTTCGCGCTTGTGCGCATTCCGTCGTAATTAAGCGAACATCGCGTTCGTACGACCAAACGAACCAACACCCGGCATATTTTTGAGCATGTTTCATGTCCACAATGTTTAGGCATTATTTTAGGGCCTTAAAGTTGGCTTTACGGGCCTTAGAAGTGTCGGAAATGGCTTAAATACACAACAGGGACCAAAACTGTCATTTATGAAACTTATTTTCTGATCAGAACCCCCATGCGGCCCGCATTAGTTTTGGTGTATCCTAAAGCGGGCCGCCTCAGCCTCTGCAGACCAGATTCAATGTTTAACAGCCTGTTTGCAGCTGTTTTGCACCCCCAATCCCAATTCCAAGTGTCAATTTCCTATGGTGAGTGGCAAATGAGCTACCATAAGGTTCCGACAAGTGTACGGCCTTGATCGTGCCCTCTTTTCCAAGAAATGATCTCAACGGTGGTCCGAATACTATAAATACCCAACCCCACCCATTGCTAAACTCACTAGAATCTTGATTTGAGAAACTCTAAGTTGAAACCATTGTTTCATACCTGAGATTCTTGGATCGAGATTAGCATTCGGGGACCCTGGGTAAGTATTCTTTCGTTCTTTTATTGCTTTTCGAGTCCGAAAGTCAAACTTTGTTTGACTTTCAGCGTTGACCAGCTTATGGTCAATGCGAAGTTCGTTTGAACTTCGCAACGTGATTGTAATCACGATGGTTATAGTCCCTTGGGACTATGCCTACTGATTACCACGTTGTCTAGGGTCGTAGGGTAAGCGATCTGATAAATCGCTTATACCTTCGAACCCGACCCATTTGGTCGATCATTAGGATCCGACCAAATACATTAGGTGACCATAGCGTATAGGGAATAACCTTCCGAGGTTATACCTTATGGTCACATCGTTTAAGTAGTTGTATGATAGGTAGTTTATGTGCCTTAGGTAAATTACCAAAATACCCTTTTCATGTATAATTGGTAATTAAGCATATGTAACCTAAACCTTTGTCACATAACTGATTATGTAACATGTTTAGGCATATAATACTTGTCATAGGACTAGTTAGACGTCTCGAACGCGTTTCACGCGAACGACGCGTTAAAGTAGCATAAGCTACCTTAATGGGTCGCGATGGGTCGAAAGCAATTATGTTAGGTTTCATTTAGTATGTAGGCTTTTTTAAACCATATGACATGAGTCTCTATGCTCGTTTGGTTTACGAACCCTCATACTATCCGATCCTCCGATTTAGGTCCAGTTTATTAACATAGTTACCTATATTAGGTACCGATTGATTCCGTGCTCCCTCTAGCTTTGCTTGGTTGTTGTTCAAGACCTCTAAGCATTCTCAGGCGAGTACATTATTTCCCCTATTTTACTGCTTTCAATTGTTTTGGGGTGACTCATATGTGCTAAATGTTTTATCAATGGATTCAAAAACAATTACAATGTTTTCAAAAACGACTAAGACGATTTATACAAAACTAATAACGATTTCAATAAAGTGAACAAATTTGTTGGTTGTATTTACATAACAAATGACATTCATTAGCAATGATCAAGCCGACCAGTATTAGGTTATGGTACCATAGGATCTGACAAATCCCGTTATCTTACCCGTGGTTATGTGTGGGGGTGGTGGGTAGCGACTGAATCTGTAATTGTTAATTTATCCTTTGGTAAGGGTTTATTAATGCGAGTTGTTAATCTATCCTTTGGTAAGGATTTATTAATGCGAATTGTTAATCTATCCTTTGGTAAGGGTTTATTAATGCGAGTCAAGAAGGTTTGAATGTTATTAGCGAGACGACCATATAAGTAGTTTCACGACCTAAAACGAATTTAACGATTGGGTAAACGATTGGTTTTTACACGATGTTTTAACGATTGGGTAAACGATTGGTTTTCACACGATGTTTTAACGATTGGGTAAACGATTGGTTTCAAAGCGATATACGATTGGGTTTTGGTTAAGTGTTTAGATAACGGGACGGGCGTAATGTGATGAAGACATGGTGGATACGCCGCTGGTACTTCCTATATATAAGTGTTTTCATCGCATTACATACCGTAGTGTTATTTAGTTCACTTGGGTAAACGATTTTCAAACGATGTCACACAAACAAGATTTTCGATATGATATAAACTATACGGGTTTTTTAACAAGTTTTATTAACGATTTATTACAAGATGTTTCACAATTTGCTTTACTAAAACAAATGTTTTTGGGTTAAGAGTCATGGCTACGAGGTTTTATAAACTATAACCCGCTTGATTTGAGTTGGTTAATTAAGTTGCAATATTATACTCTTTTCAAAACAAGATTTTTAATAAAGTATTGCAACATCTAAACTAGCCATGACTTTGACACTCCTACAAAACTTATGTATTCGCCAGCATTTCTTTGCTGACCTCGTTTTCACATATGTTTCAGGTATTGTTGAAAGATATCGATTGATAGGATGCATGCTCACATAGGACTGGACAAGGCCTTAGTGACTCAATAACAATGATAGATTATGTTTAATTTGTGTATTTAGATTTCCAGACGAAGTAATTATTCAATGTTTAATAAAACGAAACACTTTTTGTATCCATGGTTATGAAACAATGATTCTGTTGCAACACGCCTCGATGTTTCCGCCGCGCTTTGTTGTTTTACGCGGTCGGGGTGTGACAGAAAAGTTGGTATCAGAGCCAATGGTTATAGGGAATTAGGTTATTAGTAATGCTTTGACCTAGTCTATAACCTTTCTAGGACCCTAACGCGAGTTTACTTGCGTTTAGTCATAAAACAATACCGTCACCTATCCTTAGGCGACGACCACAACAAGAACATTGTCACACCCCGACCGCGTAAAACAACAAATTGCGGCGGAAACATCGGGGCGTGTTGCTACAGAATTAATGTTTCATAACCATGGATTCCAAAGAGTGTTTCGTTTTATTAAACATTGAATAATTACATCGTCTTGAAATCTAAATACACTAATTAAACATAGTCTATCATTGTTATTGAGTCACTAAGGCCCTGTCCAGTCCTATGTGAGCATGCATCTTATCAATCGATATCAACCAACAATACCTGAAACATATGTGAAAACGAGGTCAGCAAAGAAATGCTGGCGAGTACATAGGTTTTGTGAAAATAAGATTCATGACTTCTGTTTAAGAAAATGTTTAGTCATGAACCTTGTAATTTGCTGTGTCTTTGTAAATCATTTGAAAAATAATAAGTTCGGATGATATGTATAATAAGAGAATAATGCATGATTAAATGAATAACCATGTAAAATGAGTTTGTATAATATAAGTTGTTTGTAAATAAATGTCTTGTGAAAAGTATGTTACTTGTATAAAATGTTCTATGTCTCAAACTGAAATGATTCAAATAACGCTACGATATGTAATACCATACAAACACTTATATATAGGAAGTACCAGCGGCGTATCCACCATGCTTGTATCATATTACATACGCACCGTTACTTAATCACTTAACCAAACCAAACCAAACAATGTAAAATGTCTATGTTAAATAAATTTTCAAATGTATTGAAATAATATGTTAAAATGTTCATGTCAAGATGTAAATCATATCAAAATGTCTATGTCAAATATCCATGTCAAATGTCTACGTCAAAATGTCATGTATGGCAAGTGAAATGTCTCAACTAAACCATATGCACAAAAACAAAGTATTGAAGTAAAACTTGGTTTAAATCAAAGTTATGTTTTGTGAGAAATGCATGATCAAATGTCAATCATGTTAAAATGTTTACCCAATCGTTAAAACATCGTGTGAAAACCTATCGTTTACCCAATCGTTAAATTCGTTTTAGGTCGTGAAACTACTTATATGATCGTCTCGCTAATAACATTCAAACCTTCGTGACTCATCACTCGTCGCTTCTCGTTTTCGTATTAACAAACCTCCATAGGGTAAGTTAACAATTACAGATTCAGTCGCTACCTACCATACCCACACATAACCACGGGTGTAGTAAATAACGGGATTTGTCAGATCCTATGGTACCATAACCTAATGCTGGTCGGCTTGATCATAGCTAATGAATGTCATTTGTTATGTAACTACAACCAACAAGTTTGTTCACTTTATGAAATCGTTATTAGTTTTGTATAAATAGTCTTAATCGTTTTTGAAACCATCGTTATAACATCGAAAACTTTTAGCACATATGAGTCACCCCAAAACAGTTGAAAACAGTAAAAGAGGGGAATAATGTACTCGCCTGAGAATGCTTGGAGGTCTTGAACAACAACCAAACAAAGCTAGAGGGAGCACGGAATCAGTCGGCAATCTAAAACTATATAAATAAACCGGACTTAAATCGGGAGATCGGATAGGATGAGGCTTGGTAAACCAAATGAGTATTGGAACTCATATGATATGGTTTAACAAGGCCTACATACTACAATGAAACCAAACCTAAGTGCTTTCGACCCATCGCGACCCATTAAGGTAACATATGCTACTTTAACGCGTCGTGCGCGTGAAACGCGTTCGGACCGTCTAACTAGTCCTATGACAAGTGTTATATGCCTAAACATGTTACATAATCAGTTATATGACAAAGGTTTAGGTTACATATGCTTAGTTACCAATTATACATGAAAAGGGTATTATGGTAATTTACCTAAGGCATATAAACTACCTATCATACAACTATTTAAACGATGTGACCATAGGGTATAACCTCGGAAGGTTATGCCCTATACTAGGGTCACCTAATGTATTTGGTCGGATCCTAATGATCGACCAAACTGGGTCGAGTTCGAAGGTATAAGCGATTTATTAGATCGCTTACCCTACGACCCTAAACAACGTGGTAATCAGTAGGCATAATCCCAAGGGACTATGACCATCGTGATTACAATCACGTTGCGAAGTTCAAACGAACTTCGCATTGACCATTACTGGTCAACGCTGAAAGTCAAACAAAGTTTGACTTTCGGACTCGAAAAGCAATAAAATAAGGAAAAGAACGAAAGAATACTTACGAAGGGTCCCCGAATGCTAATCCCGATCCAAGAACTCAGGTATGAAACAATGGTTTCAACTTAGAGCTCTCAAAATCAGAATTCTTGTAAGAAATGCAATGGGGGTGGATGGGTATATATAGTTTTCGGGTAACCGTTGAGATCGTTTCATGGAAAAGAGGGCACGATCAAGGCCGTACATGTGTTGGAATGTTGTGGTGTGTCAAATGGCCACTCACCATAGGGAATTGACATGTGGAAGAAGGATTGGAGGTGCTAAACAGCTGCAACCAGCTGTTAAATGCAGTTAACCTGGTCTGGAAGGCTGAGGCGGCCCGCTTCAGGATACACCAAATCTAATGCGGGCCGCATGGGGCTTCTGATCCGAAAATAAGTTTCAAAAATGACAGTTTCAGCCCCTGCACGTGTTTTAAGCCATTTCCGACACTTCTAAGGCCCGTAAAGCCAACTTTAAGGCCCTAAAATGTTGCCTAAACATTGTGGACATGAAACATGCTCAAAAATATGCCGGATGATGGTTCGTTTGGTCGTACGAACGCGATGTTCGCTTAATTACGACGGAATGCGCACAAGCGCGAAAAACGATCCAAATGACGCGACGAATGGATTTTTCTTAAGGCGAACACTAAAATATAATGTAGTCATGCTTACATAAATTTTTGGATGTCCGGATGTATTCAGAACGTAAGTTATGCGCGAAAATGCAAACTTGTGCACTTTTTGACACTTTTAGTCCCTGAATGACCCAAAAGTTTATTTTAGCACACCGAACCCCTCAAAGCCTATTTCTAAGCTATGTAAAGGATATTTAAGGTGTGTTTAACTTATGGTTATGTTCCGGAATGTTCGTTACAGTTTAAATTGACATACTTTCGCAGTTTGTCATATTTAGTCCCTGTAAGCGAATTAACTTGTTTTTGCCATACCAAAGCCTTCAAAACTCATTTCTAAGTTATGTAAAGGTTATTTAAGGTATGTTAAGCCTTTGTCACTATTCCGGAGTGTTTGTTGCGTTAAACTGGTTATATTTACGCATCGGTGCGCGTATAACCTTCCAGAAAGCGATTTAGAGTTTGAAATTGAACAAGAATTGATATGTGCAAATGATACACATATTTTTACAAATCCCAAGTATGAAATATAATATTTCATTGGTTTGGTATTTGTTTGATGGCCGTGAAGGCACAGGTGTTACAGTCTCCCCTACTTTAGGAAATTTCGTCCCGAAATTTATTTAGAGGAAACTTGTGAGAGCTTGAAAATATGAAGTTGAAAAGATCAAACAACATTGGTTAGGGTTCTGAACTTCTAGTAACTTTAACAACATCATGTTTGCAATGTAAGAGGGATACTTATATACAAGTATATGAAGCGTCATTGGTGCGTCCACCGTACCTCCATTACATCGTTCTCATTTTGTTATTGTTGTCACTATCGGTTCTTACACATAATAAACCTTACTGGGTTTCTATGCACTAAATTTCATAATTATGTACGCGTCCATAATCAGACAATTCCTTGCACAGTTCACACAGTCTATTTTATAATGTGTAGGGTAAAACCAAATGAACATTCTTATGATGAGTGTGACTAGACCGCCATAGAGTCCTTTTAATTAAATCAATAAATGATCTAAATAGACTATCAAGGAGTCTGTCCAGCTACATCACTAGATGTCGTTCTTTAACCAAATTGTGAATCAATCTTTTTGACTAGACCACTAAAAAGGTCTCTTATCGAACCATGGAGTGGTACCATATAACCCAAGGGTCTTTAACTACAACGTAGAAGCCCATTAAGGATTTAAAGTAGTACCTTTTGAATATCCTACTATGAATCCCTCATATAAAGATACGAAAGATTCTATGAGGATTTGAAAATTGGATCACACAAAAACATAGAGGAGAACATATAACACATAAACACATAATCGCATAATTGTATAATCGTTTAATCGCAAAATCGTTTAATCGCAAAATCGTTTAATCGCAAAATCGTTTAATCGCAAAATCGTTTAATCGCAAAATCGTTTAATCGTATAATCGTTTAATTTGTTATCTTTGGACATGGGTATTTAAAGCATACTAGGAATCCAATCCGTGGATTTCACTTGACACTTTAAATATTTTCAAGAATCTAACTATGAAAATAGGAAGATTTAAAGGAATTCGGCTTGTCCTAATTGAGTTGTAATGTACATATTAAGGTGTACAAGGAATCCAATCAGGCTCCGAAATCAACGAAGGTGTTGATCGTGGTCGGCTCGGGACTTTGAATAGATCAAGATGTCATCAATAAAAACAATGACGAACTGATCCAAATAAGGCTTGCAGACCCTATTTATTAAGTCCATGAAGATGGCTGGAGCATTTGTCAAACCAAAAGGTATGACTGTAAACTCGTAATGGCCATACTTCATGCAGAAAACCGTTTTGGGAACATCTTCTTCGAGAATACGAAGTTGATGATACCAAGAACGCAAATCGATCTTGGAAAAGCATGAAGTACCCTTGCAGATGATCGGATCATTGATTTAAGGTAGGGAATATCGATTCTTGATGGTAAGCTTACTAGGCTTACGTTAATCGATATACATTTGAAAAGATCCATTTTTTTTTCTTTTCACAAAGAGAACATGAGTTTCTCCAAGGTGAAAAGTTCGGACGGATGAATCCTTTATCAGACAACTCTTGAAGCTGTTTTGATAATTCTTGCATCTCGAACGGTACAAGGCGATAAGATACTCTTAGATTTAAAAGAAACAAGTGCTTGAGGTTCTTAGGGAGATCACAAGTGATCATAAAAATGACAGAACCACACGAGTAGTTTTGTCTTTGTGTTAACATCATAAGGTTGGATCAAACAATCATACAATTGCATTAGTTAAAAATAAAAACCACAAATTTTTATTTATATAGCAACCGCATTGTCTTTAAATGTTACAAGATAACAACCAGAGGAAATACAAAATACTAAAAGTTCACTTCTTCATCATCGATTGCCTCATTGATGTTAAACACTCGACCACGTGCTGGATTCACATTGACGTGAACGTTCGCATTCGGGTTTGCGTGAGCATTTGCATTCACCAGTCTCGGACAGTTGGGGCGGAAATGACCAAACTCTCCGCAGTTGAAACATGAACCCAGTGGGAATCTCGCAGCATTCCCTTGAACCGGAGCTTGAACCTGAGCAGCCTGATTTTGCCTCAGACGACAAGTATTGGCCAAATGCCCAAGTCTACCACACGTTGTGCATTTCTTGCAATCTTGTTGTGCAACGTGATGACCATTGCAACGGGCACAATGTGGTGCGGTACCAGCATATGCCTTCTTTGCATGTGGCTGAACCGGTGGATTCTGCAGGTTCTGAGCAGTCTGTGCTGTAACAGCAAAATTTTGGGCATCCTTCCGCTTCTTCGATTTCTTCGACGTCTCACCTTCCTTACCCTTCCCCTTATCCTTCTTCTTGTCCTTTCCAGAATCGGTTGCCTTCTTTTTATCACCCTTGCGGGTGAGTTTACCCTTTCTGACTTGAGACTCAGTCAGGGTAGCTGACAACTCGATTGCTTGACGAAGGGTGGTAGGATTAACACCGATCAAAATATCCATAATCGAATCGGGTAAACCATCTATGTATCTCTCGATCGCTTTCTCCAGAGGGGTAACCATGGTGGGACACAATAGACTGAGTTCTTCAAAACGATCCGTGTACGCACGGTGTTCAGCCCCATCTTGCTTTAAGTCGTCAAACTCTCGTTCCAAAACTCGGATCTCGTGACGGGGACAAAACTCCTTCATCATGAGAGCCCGAAGCTCTGCCCATGTTTGTGCCAACGCCACTTCGGCACCCCTATCTCGCATAACACCATTCCACCAAGTAAGCGCTCGCTTTTCAAACACACTCGAAGCAAATTCCACCTTACGCGCATCCTGACACTGCACATGTCTGAATGTGCTCTCGATACTCTCAAACCACTGCAGGAGCGCAGTTGCTCCTTGAGTCCCAGAAAACTTAAGTGGCTTCGCAGAATTGAAGTTCTTGAAATTACACGGTGCATTATTGTTGTTGTTGTTGCCGTTGTTGTACATCTCGTGGACTTGGGTTACAACACCGGGAACCACAGCAGCCACCTGTTGAGAGATCAGGGCTGCGAGTTCTTCAATAGTAAAAGTCCGAGTATCGGTTCGGGTATCGCGTCGAGGAGGCATTGTCTGACAAGGAAACGAGTGAGAGAATTAGACGAAAAGAATGAGATGTAACAAATCTGATGAAAGCAAGGATAGTGGTCATTTGTTTGTTACTACAAAGCAACAAACGACCTTGGTGATTAGTCAAAGTAAATAGGTTAAAAATAATGTATCGCGAAGACATGCTCGCCTATAAGTGAACACTCATCCCAAGAATTCCCAGGTAAGCACAACTGGTCTCGCGTCTGATGAGATGTATACGAAGTGCTTGCCTAGACAGAAAACCCAGAATACATGCATTCACCCTTCCAGTTTGCACGTGTTCACATTATTTAAAACCCAAAACCTTGACGAGATTTTGAAAATTCAAAGGGGTTCAAAACCATATAATAGAGGGTTCAAAACCTAGTAATCAATCATCCTAGAACAGATGATTAGTTTTCAAAGAGGTTTTGAAATTTATGTTCTTGTTGTGGTCGTCACCTAAGGATAGGGGACGGTATTGTTTTATGACTAAACGCAAGTAAACTCGCGTTAGGGTCCTAAGAAGGTTATAGACTAGGTCAAAGCATTACTAATAACCTAATTCCCTATAACCATTGGCTCTGATACCATCTTTTCTGTCACACCCCGACCGCGTAAAACAACAAATCGCGGCGGAAACATCGGGGCGTGTTGCAACAGAATTAATGTTTCATAACCATGGATTCCAAAGAGTGTTTCGTTTTATTAAACATTGAATAATTACATCGTCTTGAAATCTAAATACACTAATTAAACATAGTCTATCATTGTTATTGAGTCACTAAGGCCCTGTCCAGTCCTATGTGAGCATGCATCTTATCAATCGATATCAACCAACAATACCTGAAACATATGTGAAAACGAGGTCAGCAAAGAAATGCTGGCGAGTACATAGGTTTTGTGAAAATAAGATTCATGACTTCTGTTTAAGAAAATGTTTAGTCATGAACCTTGTAATTTGCTTTGTCTTTGTAAATCATTTGAAAAATAATAAGTTCGGATGATATGTATAATAAGAGAATAATGCATGATTAAATGAATAACCATGTAAAATGAGTTTGTATAATATAAGTTGTTTGTAAATAAATGTCTTGTGAAAAGTATGTTACTTGTATAAAATGTTCTATGTCTCAAACTGAAATGATTCAAATAACGCTACGATATGTAATACCATACAAACACTTATATATAGGAAGTACCAGCGGCGTATCCACCATGCTTGTATCATATTACATACGCACCGTTACTTAATCACTTAACCAAACCAAACCAAACAATGTAAAATGTCTATGTTAAATAAATTTTCAAATGTATTGAAATAATATGTTAAAATGTTCATGTCAAGATGTAAATCATATCAAAATGTCTATGTCAAATATCCATGTCAAATGTCTACGTCAAAATGTCATGTATGGCAAGTGAAATGTCTCAACTAAACCATATGCACAAAAACAAAGTATTGAAGTAAAACTTGGTTTAAATCAAAGTTATGTTTTGTGAGAAATGCATGATCAAATGTCAATCATGTTAAAATGTTTACCCAATCGTTAAAACATCGTGTGAAAACCTATCGTTTACCCAATCGTTAAATTCGTTTTAGGTCGTGAAACTACTTATATGATCGTCTCGCTAATAACATTCAAACCTTCGTGACTCATCACTCGTCGCTTCTCGTTTTCGTATTAACAAACCTCCATAGGGTAAGTTAACAATTACAGATTCAGTCGCTACCTACCATACCCACACATAACCACGGGTGTAGTAAATAACGGGATTTGTCAGATCCTATGGTACCATAACCTAATACTGGTCGGCTTGATCATAGCTAATGAATGTCATTTGTTATGTAACTACAACCAACAAGTTTGTTCACTTTATGAAATCGTTATTAGTTTTGTATAAATAGTCTTAATCGTTTTTGAAACCATCGTTATAACATCGAAAACTTTTAGCACATATGAGTCACCCCAAAACAGTTGAAAACAGTAAAAGAGGGGAATAATGTACTCGCCTGAGAATGCTTGGAGGTCTTGAACAACAACCAAACAAAGCTAGAGGGAGCACGGAATCAGTCGGCAATCTAAAACTATATAAATAAACCGGACTTAAATCGGGAGATCGGATAGGATGAGGCTTGGTAAACCAAATGAGTATTGGAACTCATATGATATGGTTTAACAAGGCCTACATACTACAATGAAACCAAACCTAAGTGCTTTCGACCCATCGCGACCCATTAAGGTAACATATGCTACTTTAACGCGTCGTGCGCGTGAAACGCGTTCGGACCGTCTAACTAGTCCTATGACAAGTGTTATATGCCTAAACATGTTACATAATCAGTTATATGACAAAGGTTTAGGTTACATATGCTTAGTTACCAATTATACATGAAAAGGGTATTATGGTAATTTACCTAAGGCATATAAACTACCTATCATACAACTATTTAAACGATGTGACCATAGGGTATAACCTCGGAAGGTTATGCCCTATACTAGGGTCACCTAATGTATTTGGTCGGATCCTAATGATCGACCAAACTGGGTCGAGTTCGAAGGTATAAGCGATTTATTAGATCGCTTACCCTACGACCCTAAACAACGTGGTAATCAGTAGGCATAATCCCAAGGGACTATGACCATCGTGATTACAATCACGTTGCGAAGTTCAAACGAACTTCGCATTGACCATTACTGGTCAACGCTGAAAGTCAAACAAAGTTTGACTTTCGGACTCGAAAAGCAATAAAATAAGGAAAAGAACGAAAGAATACTTACGAAGGGTCCCCGAATGCTAATCCCGATCCAAGAACTCAGGTATGAAACAATGGTTTCAACTTAGAGCTCTCAAAATCAGAATTCTTGTAAGAAATGCAATGGGGGTGGATGGGTATATATAGTTTTCGGGTAACCGTTGAGATCGTTTCATGGAAAAGAGGGCACGATCAAGGCCGTACATGTGTTGGAATGTTGTGGTGTGTCAAATGGCCACTCACCATAGGGAATTGACATGTGGAAGAAGGATTGGAGGTGCTAAACAGCTGCAACCAGCTGTTAAATGCAGTTAACCTGGTCTGGAAGGCTGAGGCGGCCCGCTTCAGGATACACCAAATCTAATGCGGGCCGCATGGGGCTTCTGATCCGAAAATAAGTTTCAAAAATGACAGTTTCAGCCCCTGCACGTGTTTTAAGCCATTTCCGACACTTCTAAGGCCCGTAAAGCCAACTTTAAGGCCCTAAAATGTTGCCTAAACATTGTGGACATGAAACATGCTCAAAAATATGCCGGATGATGGTTCGTTTGGTCGTACGAACGCGATGTTCGCTTAATTACGACGGAATGCGCACAAGCGCGAAAAACGATCCAAATGACGCGACGAATGGATTTTTCTTAAGGCGAACACTAAAATATAATGTAGTCATGCTTACATAAATTTTTGGATGTCCGGATGTATTCAGAACGTAAGTTATGCGCGAAAATGCAAACTTGTGCACTTTTTGACACTTTTAGTCCCTGAATGACCCAAAAGTTTATTTTAGCACACCGAACCCCTCAAAGCCTATTTCTAAGCTATGTAAAGGATATTTAAGGTGTGTTTAACTTATGGTTATGTTCCGGAATGTTCGTTACAGTTTAAATTGACATACTTTCGCAGTTTGTCATATTTAGTCCCTGTAAGCGAATTAACTTGTTTTTGCCATACCAAAGCCTTCAAAACTCATTTCTAAGTTATGTAAAGGTTATTTAAGGTATGTTAAGCCTTTGTCACTATTCCGGAGTGTTTGTTGCGTTAAACTGGTTATATTTACGCATCGGTGCGCGTATAACCTTCCAGAAAGCGATTTAGAGTTTGAAATTGAACAAGAATTGATATGTGCAAATGATACACATATTTTTACAAATCCCAAGTATGAAATATAATATTTCATTGGTTTGGTATTTGTTTGATGGCCGTGAAGGCACAGGTGTTACAAACATAAATTTCAAAACCATTTTGAAAACTAATCATCTGTTCTAGGATGATTGATTACTAGGTTTTGAACCCTCTATTGTAAGGTTTTGAACCCTCTGTTATAAGGTTTTGAACCCCTTTGAGTTTTCAAAATCTCGTCAAGGTTTTGGGTTTTAAATAATGTGAACACGTGCAAACTGGAAGGGTGAATGCCACTATTCTGGGTTTTCTGTCTAGGCAAGCACTTCGTATATATCTCATCAGACGCGAGACCAGTTGTGCTTACCTGGGAATTCTTGGGATGAGTGTTCACTTATAGGCGAGCATGTCTTCGCGATACATTATTTTTGACCCGTTTACTTTGATTAGTCACCATCTCATTTGTTTTCCTTAGGTAACAAACAAATGATCGCAATTTCTATGCGTTGTCATTTTGTTTTATTTTCCGATAACATTTCATTTGTTTCCTCCTATGTCTTTCATTCCTCTAGAAATGTCTCTTCATTGCATCGACACTCAAATGTCCGAGCAAACAGCCAAATTTGCTCAGCAAATAGGCGAAGTGATTCTGAAGACTATTGATTTTGGCATTGCCATATCTTGTCTCAACAATGAAGCCACTCAAGAGCCACCGAAGGAAGAAGAAGTCAAGCCTGCACCAAAATCAAAGAAGCGTAAGGCTCCAAAGGATCCGGTAGCCGTTACACCAAATCAAGCAAAACTTAGCAAGATGGCAGCACCCCCAGCCAAGAAGCCGTACTTGGGAACTGCTCCCTTGTGCAATCAATGCAATGGCCATCACCCAGTCCAAACGCCATGTTTCAAATGTGCCCACTGTGGACGATGGGGACATTTGGTCAGAACATGCCATTTTTCGATCCGGAATAAAACTGTTGCAGATCATACTGTTGTTCAAGCAAATCCAACACGAGCTCGTTTTCCGCCTGGTACTTGCTACAACTGTGGCGAGAAGGGTCATTTCAGGAACAAATGCCCAAAGTTTGTCACTGCAAATCTGACCCATGGATGAGCGTTTGGCCGATTAGAAGAAGTTGCTGCTTTGAATAATTCGAATCTTATGTTTGTATTTCTAGTGTTTTCCTTTGAACTCGGAAACAATCGATTTTTTTTATAAATAAATATTTATTTGCAATTCCGATGTACAAATATAGTTGCATGTGTGTATGGCATACCCTATGATACCTACACCAAAAGAACCGTATTTGTAGTTCCCTTGTTCATATGATCGCTCATGATTTCCTCAAAGATGCTAAGTGCTCGTTTCATTCTAAGAAACGAAATGGCAATTTGAGTAATCATCTTTCCCTTTTGACCTCACACCGATACAACTTAGGAGTTTCGACATTTTCATATAGATGAATTTGTTAGCTAAACATCATTCTGAGGTGGTTTGTTTCGATAAGATTGTTCGCATTCCTCTTTCGTCTTGCGATATTGGTGGCGAGAAACCTTCTGGTGGATTGAAGCGCATGTCGTGTACGAAAGCCCAAAGTTATTTACGAAAAGGATATGTTGCTTTTCTAGCACATGTCACCGAGGATAAAGGCAAGAGCAAGAGTACTCATGATATTCTGATTGCTCGGGATTATCCAGAGGTGTTTCCTGATGAACTGCCTGGTTTGCCTCCAGTTCGTCAAGTCTAGTTTCATTATGATCTTGTACTCAATACCAACCAAAATTGCAAAAGCATCTTATCATCTTGCACCGTCCGAGATGCAAGAATTGTCAAAACAACTTCAAGAGTTGTCTGATAAAGGATTCATCCGTCCGAACTTTTCACCTTGGGGAACTCCTGTCCTCTTTGTGAAAAGAAAGATGGATCTTTTCGGATGTGTATCGATTATCGTAAGCTTGATAAGCTTACCATCAAGAGTCGATATCCCCTACCTTAAATCAATGATCTCTCCGATCATCTGCAGGGTACTTCATGCTTTTCCAAGATCGATTTGCGTTCTGGGTATCATCAACTTCGTATTCTCGAAGAAGATGTTCCCAAAACGGCTTTCTGCATGAAGTATGGCCATTACGAGTTTACAGTCATGCCTTTGGGTTGACAATTGCTCCAGCCATCTTCAAGGACTTAATAAATAGAGTCTGCAAGCCTTATTTGGATCAGTTCGTCGTTGTTGTTATTGATGACATCTTGATCTATTCATGTCCCGAGCCGACCACGATCAACACCTTCGTTGACATCGGAGCCCTGATTGGATTCCTTGTACACCTTAATATGTACATTACAACTCAATTAGGACAAACCGAATTCCTTTTAAGATCTTCCTATCTTCATAGTTAGATTCTTGAAAATATTTAAAGTGCCAAATGAAATCCACGGATTGGATTCCTAGTATACTTTAAATACCCATGTCCAAAGATAACAAATTAAACGATCATACAATTATACAATTAAACGATTATGCGATTATGCGATTAAACGATTATGCGATTATGCGATTAAACGATTATGCGATTATGCGATTATGAGATTATGTGTTATGTGTTCTCCTCTATGTTTTTGTGTGATCCGATTTTCAAATCCTCATAGAATCTTCCATATCTTCATATGAGGGATTCATAGTAGGATATTCGAAAGGTATTACCTTAAATCCTTATGGGCTTCTACGTGGTAGTTAAGACCCTTGGGTTATATAGTACCATTCCTTGATTCGAAGAGAGACCCTTGAGTGGTCTAGTTACAGATTGATTCAGATTCTGGTTAAGAGTGGCATGTGATGGTACAGCTGAGAGGACCCTAGGGAGGTCCAGTCACACTCATCACAGGTTCATTCATTAGGTTTTCCCCTACACATTATCAAACGCACTGTGTGGACTATGCAAGGAAGTACGTAATTATGGATGCATACATAATTATGGAATTCAGGGCGCAGAAACCACAGTAAGATTTATCATGTGTAAGAACCGATAGTGACAACAATAACGGAACGTGAACAATGTAATGGAGGTACGGTGGACGCACAAATGGCGCTTCATATACTTGTATATAAGTGTCCCTCTTACATTGCAAGCATAATGTTATTAAGATTACTAGAAGTTCAGAACCTTAACCAGTGTTGTCTTATCTTTTCGACTGCATGTTTCGAGCTCTCACAAGTTTCCTCTAATTAAATTTCGGGACGAAATTTCCTGAAGTAGGGGAGACTGTGACACCTGTGTCACTGTGACCATCAAACAAATACCAAACCAATGAAATATTGTATTTCATACTTGGGATTTGTACAGATATGTGTATCATTTGCACATGTCAATTCTTGTTCGATTTCAAGCTCTAAATCGCTTTCTGGAAGGTTATACGCGCACCGATGCGTAAATATAACCCGTTTAATGCAACAAACGCCCTAGAATAGTGAAATAGGCTTAACATACCTTAAATAACCTTTACATAACTTAGAAATAAGTTTTGAAGGCTTTGGTATGGCAAAATCAAGTTAATTCGTCTACAGGGACTAAAGTTGACAAACTGCGAAAGTATGCCAATCTGAACTGTAACGAACGTTCCGGAACATGACCATAAGTTAAACATACCATAAATATCCTTTACATAGCTTAGAAATAGGCTTTGAGGGGTTCGGTATGCTAAAATAAACTTTTGGGTCATTCAGGGACTATAAGTGTCAAAAAGTGCACAAGTTTGCATTTTCGCGCATAGCTCACGTTCTGAATGCATCCGGACATCCAAAAATTTATGTAAGCATGACTATATTATATTTTAGTGTTCTCCATAAGAAAAATCCATTCGTCGCGTCATTTGGATCGTTTTTCGCGCTTGTGCGCATTCCGTCGTAATTAAGCGAACATCGCGTTCGTACGACCAAACGAACCAACACCCGGCATATTTTTGAGCATGTTTCATGTACACAATGTTTAGGCATTATTTAAGGGCCTTAAAGTTGGCTTTACGGGCCTTAGAAGTGTCGGAAATGGCTTAAATACACAACAGGGACCAAAACTGTCATTTATGAAACTTATTTTCTGATCAGAACCCCCATGCGGCCCGCATTAGTTTTGGTGTATCCTGAAGCAGGCCGCCTCAGCCTCTGCAGACCAGATTCAATGTTTAACAGCCTGTTTGCAGCTGTTTTGCACCCCCAATCCCAATTCCAAGTGTCAATTTCCTATGGTGAGTGGCAAATGAGCTACCATAAGGTTCCGACAAGTGTACGGCCTTGATCGTGCCCTCTTTTCCAAGAAATGATCTCAACGGTGGTCCGAATACTATAAATACCCAACCCCACCCATTGCTAAACTCACTAGAATCTTGATTTGAGAAACTCTAAGTTGAAACCATTGTTTCATACCTGAGATTCTTGGATCGAGATTAGCATTCGGGGACCCTGGGTAAGTATTCTTTCGTTCTTTTATTGCTTTTCGAGTCCGAAAGTCAAACTTTGTTTGACTTTCAGCGTTGACCAGCTTATGGTCAATGCGAAGTTCGTTTGAACTTCGCAACGTGATTGTAATCACGATGGTTATAGTCCCTTGGGACTATGCCTACTGATTACCACGTTGTCTAGGGTCGTAGGGTAAGCGATCTGATAAATCGCTTATACCTTCGAACCCGACCCATTTGGTCGATCATTAGGATCCGACCAAATACATTAGGTGACCATAGCGTATAGGGAATAACCTTCCGAGGTTATACCTTATGGTCACATCGTTTAAGTAGTTGTATGATAGGTAGTTTATGTGCCTTAGGTAAATTACCAAAATACCCTTTTCATGTATAATTGGTAATTAAGCATATGTAACCTAAACCTTTGTCACATAACTGATTATGTAACACGTTTAGGCATATAATACTTGTCATAGGACTAGTTAGACGTCTCGAACGCGTTTCACGCGAACGACGCGTTAAAGTAGCATAAGCTACCTTAATGGGTCGCGATGGGTCGAAAGCAATTATGTTAGGTTTCATTTAGTATGTAGGCTTTTTTAAACCATATGACACGAGTCTCTATGCTCGTTTGGTTTACGAACCCTCATACTATCCGATCCTCCGATTTAGGTCCAGTTTATTAACATAGTTACCTATATTAGGTACCGATTGATTCCGTGCTCCCTCTAGCTTTGCTTGGTTGTTGTTCAAGACCTCTAAGCATTCTCAGGCGAGTACATTATTTCCCCTATTTTACTGCTTTCAATTGTTTTGGGGTGACTCATATGTGATAAATGTTTTATCAATGGATTCAAAAACAATTACAATGTTTTCAAAAACGACTAAGACGATTTATACAAAACTAATAACGATTTCAATAAAGTGAACAAATTTGTTGGTTGTATTTACATAACAAATGACATTCATTAGCAATGATCAAGCCGACCAGTATTAGGTTATGGTACCATAGGATCTGACAAATCCCGTTATCTTACTGCACCCGTGGTTATGTGTGGGGGTGGTGGGTAGCGACTGAATCTGTAATTGTTAATTTATCCTTTGGTAAGGGTTTATTAATGCGAGTTGTTAATCTATCCTTTGGTAAGGATTTATTAATGCGAATTGTTAATATATCCTTTGGTAAGGGTTTATTAATGCGAGTCAAGAAGGTTTGAATGTTATTAGCGAGACGACCATATAAGTAGTTTCACGACCTAAAACGAATTTAACGATTGGGTAAACGATTGGTTTTTACACGATGTTTTAACGATTGGGTAAACGATTGGTTTTCACACGATGTTTTAACGATTGGGTAAACGATTGGTTTCAAAGCGATATACGATTGGGTTTTGGTTAAGTGTTTAGATAACGGGACGGGCGTAATGTGATGAAGACATGGTGGATACGCCGCTGGTACTTCCTATATATAAGTGTTTTCATCGCATTACATACCGTAGTGTTATTTAGTTCACTTGGGTAAACGATTTTCAAACGATGTCACACAAACAAGATTTTCGATATGATATAAACTATACGGGTTTTTTAACAAGTTTTATTAACGATTTATTACAAGATGTTTCACAATTTGCTTTACTAAAACAAATGTTTTTGGGTTAAGAGTCATGGCTACGAGGTTTTATAAACTATAACCCGCTTGATTTGAGTTGGTTAATTAAGTTGCAATATTATACTCTTTCAAAACAAGATTTTTAATAAAGTATTGCAACATCTAAACTAGCCATGACTTTGACACTCCTACAAAACTTATGTATTCGCCAGCATTTCTTTGCTGACCTCGTTTTCACATATGTTTCAGGTATTGTTGAAAGATATCGATTGATAGGATGCATGCTCACATAGGACTGGACAAGGCCTTAGTGACTCAATAACAATGATAGATTATGTTTAATTTGTGTATTTAGATTTCCAGACGAAGTAATTATTAAATGTTTAATAAAACGAAACAATTTTTGTATCCATGGTTATGAAACAATGATTCTGTTGCAACACGCCTCGATGTTTCTGTCACACCCCGACCACGTGGAACATACAAAACGTGGCGGAAACGTCGGGGAGTGTTGTAACAGAATTAATTGTTTCAAATCCATGGCAATTGAAGTTTCGTTTTATTGATTAGAAGTGTTACAATGTCTTAACAAACAAGGAAATACAACAATATTAACTAGTCTCGCATCTTTTATTGTCACTAAAGCCCAAGTCTGCCTATATGTATCTTGATCATCTTATGCAACAATTCCTGAAAAACACATGTGAAAATATGGTACGTCAGCATAAAAATGCCGGTGAGATACATAGGTTTTGTGAAAATAGGTTTCATGAGTTATGTTTGAGAAAAATGTTTAGTCATGAACCTTGTAATTTGCTTTGTCTTGTAAATCGTTTGAAAATCAATAAGTTCAAATGATATGTATAGATAAAAGAATAATGTATGGTTAAATGATTAACCATGTAGACTGAGTTTGTATAAGATAAGTTGTTTGTAAAACAATGTCTTGTGAAAAGTATGTTATTTGTATAAAATGTTATATGTATCAAACTGAAATGATTCAAATAACGCTACGATATGTAATACCATACAAACACTTATATATAGGAAGTACCAGCGGCGTATCCACCATGTTTGTATCATATTACACACGCATCGTTACTTAATCACTTAATCAAACCAAACCACCAAAGTAATGTTCATGTCTTATGTAAATCATGTAATGGATACAAACGGTTCAATAGTTACAAACGGTTCACATGGTTCAACGGTTACAAACGGTTCACATGGTTCAACGGTTATAAACGGTTCACATGGTTCAACGGTTACAAATACAAACGGTTCACATATATCAACGGATCACATAGTCAAATGATTACAACGGTTCAAAATGTAGTATAATGTGTTCATACGCTGGATAAGCATATGCAACAGAAAGGCAATGTAAAACAATGTACTAAGTAATGCACACAATGGGCACACCTAGCATGAAATGAAATGTAAAACGATGAACTAAGTAATGCACACAATGGGCACACCTAGCATGAAATGTAATGTAAAACGATGTACCAAGTAATGCACACAATGGGCACACCTAGCATGAAATGTAATGTAAAACAATGTACTAAGTAATGCACACAATGGGCACACCTAGCATGAAATGTAATGTAAAACAATGTACTAAGTAATGCACACAATGGGCACACCTAGTATGAAAGGTAATGAAATCATGTACTATAATGTACTAACGAACATAGCATGTATATGATGTGAAAACAGGAAAGCGTGAAAGTAACAAGTAGGCACATGTGTTCCACCCCAAAACAGTTTGGAAAACAGTAAAAGAGGGGTCTATGTACTCACTTGAGATTGCTCAGAAGTCCTCGGATAACCACCAAGCAATGCTAGAGATCGCGGAATATCAAACGGCACCTAATATAGGTAACTACATTAATAAACCGGACCTAAATCGGAAGACTGGGTAGCATGAGGGTTTGTAAACCAAATGAGTGTAGGAACTCATGTGATATGGTTAATCAAAGCCTACATACTAAATGAAACTTAACCTAAGTGTCTACGTGTCACACCCCGACCGCGTAAAACAACAAATCGCGGCGGAAACATCGGGGCGTGTTGCAACAGAATTAATTGTTTCATAACCATGGCATACAAAGTTGTATTTTATTTATAAACAAAGGTGTTACATTGTTTCAAACAGGAAATTTAAAGAGTTCAGAACATAATTAAACATAGTCTATCTTCTTTTAAAGTCTAAGGCACAGGTCCGCCCTAGTATCATGATCAACATCCTATGGAAAAGCACCTGAAAACACATGTGAAAATAGGTACGTCAGCATAAAAATGCCTGTGAGATACATAGGTTTGTGAAAATAGGATTCATGACTTATGTTTAAGAAAAATGTTTAGTCATGAACCTTGTAATTTGCTTTGTCTTGTAAATCATTTGAAAACAATAAGATCAGATGATATGTATAAGTAAATGTCAGGTTAAATAAATAACCATGTAAAAATGTGTTTGTATAAGATAAGTTGTTTGTAAATAAATGTCTTGTGAAAAGTATGTTATTTGTATAAAATGTTCTATGTCTCAAACTGAAATGATTCAAATAACGTTACGCCATATAATACCATACAAACACTTATATATAGGAAGTACCAGCGGCGTATCCACCATGCTTGTATCATATTACACACGCATCGTTACTTAATCACTTAATCAAACCAAACCAACCAATGTAAAAAGTCTATGTTTAATTCAATTGTCAAATGTATTGAATAATATGTCAAATGTAAATCATGTCAAATATCTATGTCAAATATCCATGTCAAATGTCTATGTCAAATATCCATGTCAAATGTCTATGTCAAAATGTCATGTATGGCTAGTGAAATGACTCAAACTAAACCATATGTACAAAAACAAAGTATTGAAGTAAAACTTAGTTTAAATCAAAGCTATGTTTTGTGTAAATGCATGCAACTATTTAATATGAACATTTATGCGGTATTGTGAATATGCATACATCCAAGCCTGGCGACTGTGGTGATAAACCCTTTAAACAAATTAAAGGTCTATCTGTCTTAATGTCAACGAATTCGGTCATTCCTTTCTGTCCCCTTACCCTGGGATGTCCGGAACGGGAGTTGTCAATTCCTATGGTACCACTACCTACTAACGAATGGCATGATCAATGTTAATGAATGTATTGTCCCATGTTAAACAAACCAAATGTTATACCAAAAATGGAAGCATGTGATGCACTAAGTATGTAATCAAATGAACATACATAGCGTGAAAATGTAATGTAAAACGATGTACTAAGTAATGCACACAATGGGCACACCTAGCATGAAATGTCATGTAAAACAATGTACTAAGTAATGCACACAATGGGCACACCTAGCATGAAATGTCATGTAAAACAATGTACTAAGTAATGCACACAATGGGCACACCTAGCATGAAATGTAATGTAAAACAATGTACCAAGTAATGCACACAATGGGCACACCTAGCATGAAATGTAATGTAAAACAATGTACCAAGTAATGCACACAATGGGCACACCTAGCATGAAATGTAATGTAAAACAATGTACTAAGTAATGCACACAATGGGCACACCTAGCATGAAATGTAATGTAAAACATGTACTATAATGTACTAACGAACATAGCAGTATATGATGTTAAAACAGGAAAGCATGAAAGTAACAAGTAGGCACATGTGTTCCACCCCAAAACAGTTTGGAAAACAGTAAAAGAGGGGTCTATGTACTCACTTGAGATTGCTCAGA
Source organism: Helianthus tuberosus (assembly GCA_030545235.1). Lineage (NCBI taxonomy): Eukaryota > Viridiplantae > Streptophyta > Magnoliopsida > Asterales > Asteraceae > Helianthus > Helianthus tuberosus. Next base: position 119,940,297 of record CM060396.1, on the reverse strand, counting down.
TGTCTAAAGATAATCACCAAGTAATGCTATAGATCTCGGAATCAAACGGCACCTAATATAGGTAACTATGTTAATAACCGGACCTTAATCGGATGATTGGATAGAATGAGGTTTCGTAAACCAAACGAGTGTAGAGACTCGTGTCATTTGGTTTAACAAAGCCTACATGCTAAATGAAACTTAACATAATCGTTTACGACCCATTACGACCCGTTTAGGAAGCTTATGCTACTTTAACGTGTCGTGCGCGTGAAACGCGTTCGGACCGCCTAACTAGCCCTATGACAAGTGTTATATGCCTAAACATGTTACATAATTAGTTATGTGATAAAGGTTTAGGTTACATATGCTTAATTACCAATTATACATGAAAAGGGTATTCTGGTAATTTACCTAAGGCATATAAACTACCTATCATACAACTACTTAAACGATGTGACCATAGGGTATAACCTCGGAAGGTTATTCCCTACCTACTATGGTCACCTAATGTGTTTGGTCGGATCCTAATGATCGACCAAACTGGGTCGGGTTCGAAGGTATAGGCGATTTATTAGATCGCCTACCCTACGACCCTAGACAACGTGGTAACCAGTGGGCATAGTCCCAAGGGACTATGACCAACGTGATTACACTCACGTTGCGAAGTTCAAACGAACTTCGCATTGACCATTACTGGTCAACGCTGAAAGTCAAACAAAGTTTGACTTTCTGACTCGAAAAGCAGTAAAAATAAGGAAAAGGACGAAAGAATACTTACGAAGGGTCCCCGAATGCTAAACTCGATTCGAAAATCTCAGGTATGAAACAAACGTTTCAACTTAGAGTTTCTCAAATCAAATTTCTTGTAATTTTTGAAGCATGGGGGTGGGGTATTTATAGTTTTAGGTCCACCGTTAGGATCGTTTCATGGAAAACGTGCCATGATCCAAGCCGTACATGTGTTGGAAGCTTATGGTAACTAAAATTCCATCCTTATCACATGACTAGACAATTAGGAACATGTGGTTGTGGATTAAACATGTGAAATCTGCTGTTAGAAACAATGCATCTGGTCTGGAGACCCCATACGCATCGTATGGTATATATACCATACGCATCGTATGGTGCAAGTTTGGCAGAATTACAGTTTTGGTCCCTGAACTGTATTTAGGCCATTTTTGACACGTTTAAGGCCCGTTAACCCCATTTCAAAGCTCAAAAATGAAGTTAAAGTATAGGGAACTTAAAATGTGCTCAAAAATATCACGAATGTCGGTTCGTTTGGCCGTACGGTCGCGATGTTCGGTTAATTACGACGGAACACGCATAAGCGCGAAAAACGATCCAAATGACGCGACGAATGGATTTTTCTAATGGCGAACACTAAAATAAAATATAGTCATGCTCACATAAATTTTTGGATGTCCGGATGTATTCAGAACGTAAGTTATGCGCGAAAATGCAAACTTGTGCACTTTTTGACACTTTTAGTCCCTGAATGACCCAAAAGTTTATTTTAGCACACCGAACCCCTCAAAGCCTATTTCTAAGCTATGTAAAGGATATTTAAGGTGTGTTTAACTTATGGTTATGTTCCAGAATGTTCGTTACAGTTCAAATTGACATACTTTCGCAGTTTGTCATATTTAGTCCCTGTAAGCGAATTAACTTGTTTTTGCCATACCAAAGCCTTCAAAACTTATTTCTAAGTTATGTAAAGGTTATTTAAGGTATGTTGAGTATATGTTGATGTTCCGGAGTATTTCTCGCATTAAACTGAGTACGTTTACGCACTAGTTTGCGTATAACTCTCCAGAAAGCGATGTAGAGTTTGAAATTACATAAAAGTCAAAACATGAAAAATGTAAAACATAACAAAACAAACATTGTGATCAAATAACATTGTTTTATTGATAATAGAACTGTTCATAGTGATTACAAGCACAGTTGTTACAGTCTCCCCTACTTGTGGAAATTTCGTCCCGAAATTTATTTAGAGGAAACTCGTGGAAAAAGATGTGGATATTTCGCCTTCATTTGATCTTCGCGTTCCCAAGTAAACTCAGGTCCACGTTTAGCTTCCCAGCGAACTTTGACCAAAGGAATGCGCTTGCGTTTAAGCCACTTGACTTCACGTTCCATGATTTCCACTGGTTTCTCAACAAATTTCAGTGTTTTGCCAACACGAATTTCGTCAAGCGGTATGGAGTAGTTCTCATCAGCTGTACACTTCTTGAGATTTGATATGTGAAAAGTTGGATGAACATTTCCAAGTTCAGGAGGTAACTCAAGTCTGTAGGCTACCTTTCCGATTTTTTTCGACGATCTTGAATGGTCCAACGTATCTAGGTGCAAGTTTTCCTTTCTTTCCAAATCTGATCACACCTTTCCAAGGTGAGACCTTAAGTAATACTCGATCACCGACTTGAAATTCCAAGGCTTTGCGTTTTGGGTCCGCGTAAATCTTCTGACGGCTTCTAGCTGCCTGAAGGTTATCACGAACTTTCTTGACCTTGTCAGTTGTCTCTAAAATGAGGGCAGGTCCAGTAAGTTGAGCCTCGCCAATCTCATTCCAGCAGACTGGTGAACGACATTTTCGACCATAGAGAGCTTCGAAAGGAGCCATTTTGATGCTAGTGTGATAACTGTTGTTGTAGGAGAATTCAATCAATTTAAGATGTGAATCCCAGCTACCACCAAAATCGATCACACAAGCTCTTAGCATATCCTCCAGAGTCTGGATTGTTCTCTCAGATTGACCATCCGTTTGCAGATGATAAGCTGTGCTTAGATTAAGTTGGGTCCCCATAGCAGATTGCATGGTTCTCCAAAAATGAGAAGTGAAACGAGCATCTCTGTCAGAAATGATGTTCAAAGGAACACCATGTCGAGCTACTATTTCATCAACATAGATTTGAGCAAGTCTGTCAGTAGGAAAATCCTCGCGGATTGGCAAGAAATGTGCTGACTTTGTAAGACGATCAACGACTACCCAGATGGCATCATGACCTTTCTTTGTGCGCGGGAGTTTGGTAACAAGATCCATAGTAATGTTTTCCCATTTCCAAACTGGGATCTCTGGTTGCTCCAATAAACCCGAAGGACGCTGATGTTCAGCCTTAACCTTTAGACAAGTAAGGCATTTGGATACGTATAAGGCAATGTCTTTCTTCATACCAGGCCACCAATAATGAATACGAAGATCCTTATACATTTTATCTGAGCCCGGATGAATAGAATAACGAGACTTATGGGCTTCATCCATAAGCAAGGTACGAAGATCATCCTGGCATGGGACCCACAAATGGTCCATGAAGTAATATGATCCATTGTCCTTCAATTCCAGAGCAGGTGTTATGTGATAGGGAAATTCCTTATCCATCAATCCTTGTGAAACACAAGATTGTTGAGCTTGAGAAATGCGTGCTTGAATATCGGATCGAGCTTGAATAACAGATTGAACACGTACACAATGAAGCTTAGTACGTTCCTTACGACTCAATGCATCAGCCACGACATTCGCCTTACCAGGATGGTAGCGAATTTCGCAGTCATAGTCGTTTAAGAGCTCAACCCAACGTCGCTGTCTCATGTTGAGTTCTTTCTGGTTGAAGATATGCTGAAGACTTTTGTGGTCTGTGAAAACCACACATTTTGTACCATACAAATAGTGTCTCCAGATCTTTAGAGCAAAGACAACTGCACCCAACTCAAGATCATGAGTGGTGTAGTTCTTCTCATGTATCTTCAATTGCCTTGATGCATAGGCTATGACTTTGTTCCTTTGCATAAGAACACAGCCAAGACCCAATTTCGATGCATCGCAATACACAACAAAATCATCATCACCCTCAGGCAATGATAGAACAGGCGCATCGCAAAGCTTCTGCTTCAGGTGTTGAAAAGCTTCCTCTTGTTTGAATCCCCAGTAAAAGGGCATTTTCTTCTGAGTTAGAGCAGTTAGAGGAACTGCAATCTTAGAGAAGTTTTCAATGAAGCGGCGATAATAACCCGCTAGACCAAGAAAAGAACGAACTTCAGTAGGAGTAGTAGGTGTATCCCAATCCTTGATCGCACTGATCTTGGAGGGATCTACATGAATACCTCGTTCGTTGATAACATGCCCCAAAAATTGAACTTCTTTAAGCCAAAATTCGCACTTGGAGAATTTTGCGAAAAGTTGTTCTTTCTTTAGGAGTTCAAGAGTAAGACGAAGATGTTGCTCGTGATCAGCTCGCGTCTTAGAGTAAATCAAGATATCGTCAATAAAAACAATGACGAACTGGTCCAAATAAGGTTTGCAGACCCTATTCATTAAGTCCATGAAAACAGCCGGAGCATTAGTCAAACCGAATGGCATGACTGTGAATTCATAATGCCCATAACGAGTACGGAACGCTGTCTTCGGAATGTCTTCTTCTTGCACCCGAAGTTGATGATATCCTGATCGCAGATCAATCTTCGAAAAATAAGAAGCGCCTTGTAACTGATCAAAGAGATCATCAATGCGAGGTAGAGGATATCGGTTCTTGATGGTAAGCTTGTTAAGCTCACGATAATCGATACACATCCTAAAGGATCCATCCTTCTTCTTTACAAAAAGAACGGGAGCACCCCAAGGTGAAAAACTAGGACGTATAAAACCTTTGTCAGAGAGCTCCTGAAGCTGTTTGGACAACTCTTGCATCTCAGACGGTGCAAGACGATATGGAGCTCTGGCAATGGGATTTGCACCAGGTACGAGATCAATACGGAACTCGACTTGGCGTACTGGAGGTAGACCAGGTAACTCTTCAGGGAACACTTCAGAATAATCCCGAACGACATGAATATCTGAAATAGACTTACCCTTGCCTTTATCTTCTGTAACATGTGCTAAGAAAGCCACATAGTTCTTCTGCAGATACTTCCGAGCTTTAAAACAAGACATGAGTCTGAGACCACCGATAGGCTTCTCACCTTGAACCTGCAGAATCTCGCCTGACGAAAGCGGCACACGAACAATCTTCTCGGAACAAACTATCTCTGCGTGATGCTTGGATAACCAATCCATCCCCACAATAACGTCGAAGCTTCCAAGTTGCATAGGCGCGAGGTCAATAGGAAAAAGATGGTCGTTAAGATTCAACTGGCAGTTGTGAAGAACAGAATCAAGAATAATGGGTTCACCACTAGCAACCTCTACTGTCAAAGATTTGCCTAGTTTCGTTCTAGACACGCGAAGCATTTGCTCAAAAGATAATGACACGAAACTCTTATCGGCACCGGAATCGAAAAGAACAGATGCAGGCTTATTATTAATAAAGAACGTACCGTTCACCACATTATCGTCAGCCTGTGCCTCTTGGGCATTCATGTTAAAAACTCGGCCTCGAGCCGGAGCCGGATTCTGGTTCTGGTTCTGGTTCTGGTTGGTTAGCCTTGGGCACCGATTCCTATAGTGGGTCAGATCCCCACAATTGTAACAAGCACCTGGTGGGTATTGTGGTCTTGTAGCTTGACCCTGTTGCTGAGCAACTTGTTGAGCCGGGTTCTGAACCGCGGGATTCTGAGCAGATCGACAAACATTGGCGAGATGGCCTGATTTCCCACAGTTAGTACAGAAACGGCATGGAAATTGCGGCTGGTGGTGACTGTTGCATCTATTGCACAAAGGTGCATTCCCTGTATAGGGTTTCTTTGCTGGAAGCTGTGCGGGTTGGTTGAGAGCTGCCTGATTAGCTTGGGCAGTGATAGCAAAATTTTGGGAAGCCTTACGCTTCCTTGACCTCTTCGAAGAACCAGAGTTCTTTCCATTCAAGTTTTGACCTTTCTTGCTATCTTCCTTGTCAGCCGACTGCTTCTTGCCCTTGTCACCCTTCCGGTGTAACTTGTTCTTCCGGACCTGCGACTCAGTCAGCGTCGCTGATAACTCGATCGCCTGACGAAGTGTGGCAGGTTCACTACCAGTAAGAATGTCTTGTACCGAGTCAGGTAGGCCGTCGATGTATCTCTCGATAGCCTTGTCAAGTGGGGTAACCATAGTCGGGCAAAGCAAACTCAACTCTTCAAACCGATCAGTATAAGCCCTATGCTCACCATTATCTTGCTTCAAAACATCAAACTCTTTCTCTAACGCTCGTTGCTCATGACGAGGACAGAATTCCCTCATCATAAGGGCTCTAAGTTCAGCCCATGTCTGTGCGAGAGCAACTTCTGCACCTTGGTCCCTCATAACCCCGTTCAACCATGTCAAAGCCCTCTTCTGAAATACGCTCGAAGCAAACTCGACCTTGCGATTTTCGAGACACTGCACGTGGCGAAAAGTATTCTCTATGCTCTCAAACCACTGAAGAAGCCCAGTTGCCCCTTCAGAACCACTAAACTTGAGTGGTTTAGCCTGATTAAAATCCTTGTATTTGCACGGACCATTGTTGTTGTTGTTGGCTTGTTGCCATTGAGCAAAGAGATTTGGGAATTGAGCAGCCATCTGCTGCGCAATAATTTCTGCCAGTTCAGCAGTAGCTATCTGGTTCTCGCGTCGAGGAGGCATTCTAAAAGAGGAAAACATGAAAAGAAACGAGTGAGATGATTGGATGAAGTGAATGAGATGAAACAAAATCAACAAAAGCAAAGATGGTGGTCATTCGTCCGTATCACAAAGCAAACAAACGACACACAGTGACTAATCAAAGTAAATGGGTCAAAAATAATGTATAATGAAGACATGCTCGCCTATAAGTGAACACTCACTCCAAGAATTCCCAGGTAAGCACAACTGGTCTCGCGTCTGGTTGAGATGTATACGAAGTGCTTGCCTAGACAGAAAACCCAGAATACAGGCATTCACCCTTCCAGTTTGCACATGTTCACATTATTTAAAACCCAAAACGTTTGACGGGATTTTTGAAAATTAGAAGGCACAAGGCCAAAAACCAATACTGAAAAGGGTTCAAAACCATATAACAGAGGGTTCAAAACCTTGTAATAAATCATTCAAAAACAGATGATTGTTTTTCAAAAATCGATTCGGAAAATTTGGTTCTTGTTTTGATAATCACCTAAGGATAGGTGATATACATGTTTTAAGATCTAAACACAAGATAACTCGTGTTAGGTTCCTAGAAAAGTTATAGTCTAGGTCAAAGCATTACTAATAACCTAATTCCCTATAACCATTGGCTCTGATACCAACTCTTCTGTCACACCCCGACCGCGTAAAACAACAAATCGCGGCGGAAACATCGGGGCGTGTTGCAACAGAATTAATTGTTTCATAACCATGGCATACAAAGTTGTATTTTATTTATAAACAAAGGTGTTACATTGTTTCAAACAGGAAATTTAAAGAGTTCAGAACATAATTAAACATAGTCTATCTTCTTTTAAAGTCTAAGGCACAGGTCCGCCCTAGTATCATGATCAACATCCTATGGAAAAGCACCTGAAAACACATGTGAAAATAGGTACGTCAGCATAAAAATGCCTGTGAGATACATAGGTTTGTGAAAATAGGATTCATGACTTATGTTTAAGAAAAATGTTTAGTCATGAACCTTGTAATTTGCTTTGTCTTGTAAATCATTTGAAAACAATAAGATCAGATGATATGTATAAGTAAATGTCAGGTTAAATAAATAACCATGTAAAAATGTGTTTGTATAAGATAAGTTGTTTGTAAATAAATGTCTTGTGAAAAGTATGTTATTTGTATAAAATGTTCTATGTCTCAAACTGAAATGATTCAAATAACGTTACGCCATATAATACCATACAAACACTTATATATAGGAAGTACCAGCGGCGTATCCACCATGCTTGTATCATATTACACACGCATCGTTACTTAATCACTTAATCAAACCAAACCAACCAATGTAAAAAGTCTATGTTTAATTCAATTGTCAAATGTATTGAATAATATGTCAAATGTAAATCATGTCAAATATCTATGTCAAATATCCATGTCAAATGTATATGTCAAATATCCATGTCAAATGTCTATGTCAAAATGTCATGTATGGCTAGTGAAATGACTCAAACTAAACCATATGTACAAAAACAAAGTATTGAAGTAAAACTTAGTTTAAATCAAAGCTATGTTTTGTGTAAATGCATGCAACTATTTAATATGAACATTTATGCGGTATTGTGAATATGCATACATCCAAGCCTGGCGACTGTGGTGATAAACCCTTTAAACAAATTAAAGGTCTATCTGTCTTAATGTCAACGAATTCGGTCATTCCTTTCTGTCCCCTTACCCTGGGATGTCCGGAACGGGAGTTGTCAATTCCTATGGTACCACTACCTACTAACGAATGGCATGATCAATGTTAATGAATGTATTGTCCCATGTTAAACAAACCAAATGTTATACCAAAAATGGAAGCATGTGATGCACTAAGTATGTAATCAAATGAACATACATAGCGTGAAAATGTAATGTAAAACGATGTACTAAGTAATGCACACAATGGGCACACCTAGCATGAAATGTCATGTAAAACAATGTACTAAGTAATGCACACAATGGGCACACCTAGCATGAAATGTCATGTAAAACAATGTACTAAGTAATGCACACAATGGGCACACCTAGCATGAAATGTAATGTAAAACAATGTACCAAGTAATGCACACAATGGGCACACCTAGCATGAAATGTAATGTAAAACAATGTACCAAGTAATGCACACAATGGGCACACCTAGCATGAAATGTAATGTAAAACAATGTACTAAGTAATGCACACAATGGGCACACCTAGCATGAAATGTAATGTAAAACATGTACTATAATGTACTAACGAACATAGCAGTATATGATGTTAAAACAGGAAAGCATGAAAGTAACAAGTAGGCACATGTGTTCCACCCCAAAACAGTTTGGAAAACAGTAAAAGAGGGGTCTATGTACTCACTTGAGATTGCTCAGATGTCTAAAGATAATCACCAAGTAATGCTATAGATCTCGGAATCAAACGGCACCTAATATAGGTAACTATGTTAATAACCGGACCTTAATCGGATGATTGGATAGAATGAGGTTTCGTAAACCAAACGAGTGTAGAGACTCGTGTCATTTGGTTTAACAAAGCCTACATGCTAAATGAAACTTAACATAATCGTTTACGACCCATTACGACCCGTTTAGGAAGCTTATGCTACTTTAACGTGTCGTGCGCGTGAAACGCGTTCGGACCGCCTAACTAGCCCTATGACAAGTGTTATATGCCTAAACATGTTACATAATCAGTTATGTGATAAAGGTTTAGGTTACATATGCTTAATTACCAATTATACATGAAAAGGGTATTCTGGTAATTTACCTAAGGCATATAAACTACCTATCATACAACTACTTAAACGATGTGACCATAGGGTATAACCTCGGAAGGTTATTCCCTACCTACTATGGTCACCTAATGTGTTTGGTCGGATCCTAATGATCGACCAAACTGGGTCGGGTTCGAAGGTATAGGCGATTTATTAGATCGCCTACCCTACGACCCTAGACAACGTGGTAACCAGTGGGCATAGTCCCAAGGGACTATGACCAACGTGATTACACTCACGTTGCGAAGTTCAAACGAACTTCGCATTGACCATTACTGGTCAACGCTGAAAGTCAAACAAAGTTTGACTTTCTGACTCGAAAAGCAGTAAAAATAAGGAAAAGGACGAAAGAATACTTACGAAGTGTGACAACTGCCACTTTCTGGTAATTTACGTACATTTAAAGCAATGATTTACATTATACAAGTATGTGTCTTGAATATTCGAACGACATGATTACATGATATACATCTTAGAGCACTCAAGGAATATTCATTTATGATGCACATTATTCATTTTTATTGGTTACATTTGAAATAGTGTAAACAATGCATCGAAACAACTAGAGTAGTACCTAGTAAACTAGCGTGCTGACGAAAACTCAGGATCCGCATAAATCATCTAAATTACATCTTTAGGACCCGGACGATAGTCCAACATCAATTATATATTAAACCCTATACGGGAATACAAGAGTTTGGTTGATATATTACCAATGTTCGGTAGCACCAAAAACTGCCCGAAAACTGCCAGTCAGCAAAGCCGGTACCGGAACCGTGTCAACAATAATAAAAGTTTTAGTCCAAAAAGTTGGATTAAATATTTGGATAATAAAACAAGTACAAAAATAATTTTTGTTATGTTTTTATCTAAATAAAACACGGTGTCAGTATGTAAGCCGGTACAGGACCTGAACCGACTTTTTCACCCGAATTACACACTAAAAATTTCGGTGAACTAGTTTTACTTAGTGTCACACTACTTTAAAATGTGAAGGCTTAAAACCTTGTAGATATTTTTATATAAAATGTCAAAGTTCTTAAGAGACTTAAATTTTTTTTTTATTTATGTGAAACCTTAAATAATTCTAACACATTTTTACCACATGAGACCCCCCTCATTCACGGTTATAAGACCCTTTGTGGGCCCCACTTTTCTTTCAACTTGTTTAAGTATTAATAACTAGATATTTTGATTAATTTCAAGTGGATTAGAATGGATGATTAATTTCAATACTTACCCATTAAGTTACTAGCACTTATCACCATTTTACACCATATCCTACACACACATAAGAAAAGCTCTCATCATCTTCATCATATTACCAAGAACACCATCGAAAAATCACTTCACTTCTTCATTATTTCTTATGAACAACATGGATTTCCAAGTAACATGAGGTGATCTAAGGCTCTTGGAAGTGAAAAGAAGGATTTTCATCCATAACAAAAGTGTTCTACCAACAAGATCATCATCTACTAAGTCTTAATAATCTTCTAAGATCATCCCTAGCCTTGTGCTAGAAGTAAGCTTCTATAACTATTTTTTTTTTTTAGACATATATTATGTTTATGATGTTATTATTGCTAATAATAACCAAGAGATCATACATAATAACATGAGAAAAATACAAAGAAGCAAAGATAAAAATCATGATATAATTATGTTTGTTTATATTGTGATCTAAGACTTGTTATATGCTTATTTAAGCTTATTATGATGATTATGAGATAAATAAATGGTTAGAGTATGTTTTAAGTTATGATCTAAAAATTATACATGTTTATGTTAAAGGGTTTTTAACATAAAGGATTAAATAGATGATCATAACTATTGTTCTTGTGAAAGTATTAAAGGTTTTATTTAAAAACAAGACTTTTACAAGATTATAAAAAGTAACATACAACTAGAGATTTTTATAAAAGTTGTTAGAACTAGAATTAAACTTGGTTTTTGAACTAGTTAGCATATGTAATGATCATGTTTAAAACCCTACATGATTTGGAAATCATCTTGGTAAATTTTATGTTATAAAAATCTCAAATGTTTTAGTTAAGATGATTGGGTAAATTGGTGATGAATTTGAAAAGAAAATGATATGTTTATCTAAACATGGCAAAGTACCTAATACAAAGGTTATATGGCCAATTTTTCTTAGAAATCATATGTTAGAAAAATTATCATTTTTAACAAAGTCTTTACAAGATTAGAAAGTGGTCTTTCTAAAAACAAAAATAGATATAAATATATATTTTTGGGAAAATATATATTAGTGATCTTAACAAGTTATTTACTATGTGTTTATTATTTGTATTAGTTATGTACAAAAATTAGGTATTTGATAACAAAGATACAAATAAATACATGACACATTTACAAGTAAAGACTTACAAGAATACATATATACACACTTGAAAACAACTTACGGACATTCCGAAGGATCGGACACCATTTATGGTCAAAACGGACGACGGACGAATAGATAAACGAATCGCCAATCCGAGGAGTTACTACGACGTTTAGACGATTTTACGACACGAAATATAAATAAGCTATCGATAACAAATTTCGGACGTTTATAAGCTTATAAAAACTAGTAAGTTTTTATTTACTTATAAAGTATACCTAGTAAATTTTTATAAAAAGATATTTTTTATAAAAATGAAAGGCTTACTTATAACAAGTGGGCTTATTTAACTTAATGGGCCATGTTTATACAAATGGGCTAAGTTTATACAAATGGGCTTATTTACTTAGTGGGCTATTTTTTTTACAAATGGGCTTAGTTTTCTTATTGGGCTTATATTCATAATGGGCTTAACATAAATTCTTGGGCTAAGCCCAAACACCAAACATATGGGCCGAAGCCCAACACTATTGAAGCCCAACACTATTGAAGCCCAACACTATTCAAGCCCAACACTATTGAAGCCCAACACTATTCAAGCCCAACACTATTGAAGCCCAACACTATTCAAGCCCAACACTATTGAAGCCCAACACTATTGAAGCCCAACACTATTCAAGCCCAACACTATTGAAGCCCAACACTATTGAGGCCCAACACTATTTGAGGCCCAACACTATTTGAGGCCCAACACTATTTAGGGCCCAATAACATGAAAACATGGGCTCGGCCCAATGATACTATTATTGGAAACACAACTATACAAGTGATACATACAAGACACGAGATTCAGCGGACGAGATCCGACTATACAACTCATACATCGAATACACAGTTAGCGAACATTTGAACAACTCATACATCGAATACACAGTTAGCGAACATTTGAACAACTTATACATCGAATACACAGTTAGCGAACATTTGAATAACTCATACATCGAATACACAGTTAACGAACAGTAAAGACATACAAGTCTTACACATATTGAAGACACAAGACTTGTACTCAAGTTCTTTTCAAAAGACCGAAGTGTCTAACAAAAATAAGAACATTTGTAGGTCGCAACACTTTTCAGGACGACCGCACGTGAGATCTTATTTACATCTATTTTCAGGACGCAATACTGTGAGTTCATGTCCCCTATTCATTTAAATGTTTTTCAAGCTTTACAACTATCGGGGAAAATACATGTACAATAGTATGATAAGTCAAGGAATGAAACACCTTAGATCATGTGCGAATTAGGGCCATACTATAAGCACCATTAATCCAGTTTGGACCAAGGAACAAAGGCTTAGATCTAATGGGTTTTGGCGAGCCCCACTCTTGGTCATGGACCCCTACGGAAGAGTGCGTTTGTGTCCCAGTCGGTAGGAATCGGCATAAAATCGTCTAGGGTTGGTTTGCTTCCTATTTCGTCACACATATTAATGTCCTTGCAAAACATTAATGATCACGATTTCATAGACGCTTTTCATACTACAATTGATACAAATACAGATACATCTTATATCCAGTTTGGATACAATTACAATTGATACATCTTATATCCAGTTTGGATACAATGACAATTGAGACAAATACATATTTCATACTGTTTTGATACAGATACATCTTGTACAGCTAAACTGCATGAACTCGCTCAACTTTTGTTGATGTTTCCAAACTTACATGTATTTCAGGGAATTAGTGGACCAATGCAAAGATTTCATTCAAAGAAAACAAGTATCAATACTCCATGCCAACTATTGAAGGGTTTACCTATTATATACCGCCTCTTTGCAGTGATATAGTGGTCAAAGCCTTGACATTTTTAGACTTACATTTGATATATGAAACAATGACAACTTATTTTCATTTGATGGTTCGTAAACAATGTACATAACTTATGTTGCGATCTTTTGAAACAATTATGTAATGGTAATGGAGTATGTTTATTCATATAGTTTGTTCATGTACATCGATATTTATGCAATGAAAACCATACAGATCACACCTTGCGTTTCCGCTACGAGCGGGTGTGACAGATTGGTATCAGAGCATCGATTGTAGTGAACCAGGATTCTTTCTCGAGTCTAAGTCTACAATCACTAGGGATCTCTCACGAAAACCTCTTGTTCATGTTGAACAGAATAAAATTGGACAAGTCAAAAGGTTTTCATTGCATAAACATTTTTCAAGGTCCACTACAACAAAAATTCATTTCACATAAATCAAGCGAGGACATTTCCATGGGTGAAGTCTATGAGAAACAGTCACAATACATTAATAGACTATGTGCCTACAATACAGTACATTATCAGTTTATGCATTATAAACAGTTACAAGTTCAGCTTATACAAGATAGAAATCCTTGATTGATAGGATTTTACTTGATTATATATATAGGTGATTCATATATATGTTGCATGAAATATTTTGCCAAGAACAAAATACCTTCGACTTCAAACTTTATTATTATTCTTTACTCGCACGATGAAAATATCGACCTCATGTCTATTACGGAGCTTATGACGAACATGATTCCTAAGTGAAATCTTAAACTTAATTCCATAAAATATGGTTGCTTGCTCGCGAATGCTGAGATGCCTGACCATGATAATGACGACGAGGCGAAGGTGGTAACCTTGGACAACAACTCCATTAGTGGGACGAGATCCATGTGACTCATACTAATCAAGGTTGATATACTCTTGTCCCTACAAGGAAGATGAAGTACTCATCTTGAAGGTGCCTCTTCAATTGTTATTGTTACAGATTCTTTTCATTTCTATTTTCATCTAACGTCGTACCGTCCTGCGAGTAACAACAACGGACGTTGACACGTGAACTATCACGAAGTTTCCTTCTATGTTGAAGGTATATAAACAATAGTGTCCTCTCTCTGACTGATCGCCTGCTCTGAACGAGAGAATGCTAGGGTGACCATGCAAGACAATTTATTATTACGGGGGCCCACGTAATAACAACTTGTAGTGCATGGAAATTCTGGTGGACTCTGCGGGTCAAGCTAATGATCACTATTCATTCAAAAATTCTTAAGTTATTACTTGAGATTCAATTCTTTTTATCTAGTAAAACAAGAACTGGGGGTGGTTAGTATAACACCCTACAATACAATACAATACAATACAATACAATACAATACAATACAATACAATACAATACAATACAAATACAAGAGTTTACAAATGTTACAATGATGATATGATACAAAAACAAGAGGCACTCTTGGTGAGAACGAGTACTCCGATAAGGAATCAGAACGAGTATTCCGCCAAGGAGTCAGAACGAGTACTCCGATAAGGAATCAGAACGAGTATTCCGCCAAGGAGTCAGAACGAGTACTCCGACAGGGAGTCACAACAAGTACTCCCCATGTACGTGGTGTACACAAAAATACTTGATTTAAACATATGACCAATACACGCAAGAGGCATTACACCTTTTGGTTTTGGTTATCCACATTATCATTCATTTTCGGTTATTCGTATTATCATTTATTCAAACATATATTAACCATGCAGTCTTAAGGTTTCGATGACCTACTGCATTCTTCATTCTTGGGCGCATGATAGACTATATTTATCCAAATATATATGTCTAGTTTCTTTTAATATTGAGTATTAAAAAGATCATGGTGCCAAAAGAATCAACTGTTTAAGTTAAAAGTTATGTGTTGAAAACCATTGCTTTTACACAAGACATGTTTTATACATGACATTGTTACGCAAGACATTGTTATACATGACATTTGACGTTGGTATACACAAGACATTTTTGTAAATAACGAGACGTGTGTAATATGATAAAAGCATGGTGGATACGCCGTTGGTACTTCCTATATATAAGTGCTTATATTATATTGCATATCGTGGTATTATTCAAATCTCTTCGACAAAGACAAAACATGACATTTTTGCACAAGACACGACATCCTCTACACAAGACATAATATTCTATTTCAAGACATGATATATTTATACACTACAACTCTATTGGTTATTTATTTAACCATACATCATTCTTTTATATCATCTGATTTTCATGTCTATTTTTATATGATTTTATAAAAGAATTCGGTCATAACTGGAGCTAATATTGAAGGTTACACTTGATGCTTTCACGATATCTCAAGGGTTGTTCCATACTGGGTAACACCCGAATTCAAACACACTGAGTGTTACATTTCGGGTTTAGCCTCGGAGATCCGAAGCATAACCGCATCATCCCTCCCTACCTCGATCACTCAAACAATAACTCTCGCCATGAGAGAAATGAAGGCAACTGCTGCCATAAACGATTTTGGCACCGGGATGTATGCTGGTAACTTGCCGAAATCCTAAATGTGAATAAGTGTGTGTATGGTTAGAACTATGAATACTCCACAAAATCCCAATGAAGTCATGAGTACGTACACTCTACGATCATCATGTATCAATTCTTTTAATACCAACACCGAGCTTAGCTATTGCTTTTAAATGTTAAGCATATACTCGAATTAGAGTCATGTTGGACACACATTACTATATCAAGTTAGCTAATGGGGAATTAGCTGAGACATATCAAATCATTAAGGGCCACTGGTATGTATCCTAACAATCAACATTTCACATCCATATTATTTGATACCATTGCCGATTTTTAGCTTTATCTCAACATTCCGCATGCATAGTTTCATGGCTAGTGACGGGAATGTCCTAGCTACCATTAGGGATTGATTTATCCTACATCTAAACATAGGGATTGGGTTATCCTACATCTAAACATAGGGATTGGGTTGTCCTCTACATCTATACAATGAAGTCTTTACTACATAGAATTCAAAATGTACTTGGCCTAGAGTCAAGTAAGCTAGACGTCTCCTTATTCTATAGAATTGGCAAAAAGTAAACTAGTCGAGTCTAGAGCTGAAATTCAATATCGATCTCTTCCCCGTTCAGTTGAGTAGTTTTGAAGTAGTGGTTGACATGGAATGGTTATCCGATAACCTAGCCAAAGTCTTATGTCACGAGAAGATCATTCGCCTACCACTACTGAACAAAGAGACACTTGTTATCCATGGAGAGAAGCGCAACACATCATTGCGGACCATAAATTGTATAAAGGCTCAAAGTTGCTTACGGAAAGGTTGTATTGCCTTTCTAGCACTTGTTGTAGACAAGAAGGCCGTTGGGCCACAGCTGACAGATAATCCTGTGGTAAAATAATTTCCTGAAGTCTTTCTTGGAGACTTGCCAGGACGACCACCATATCAACAAGTCGAGCTTCACATCGACTTGGTACCGGGAGCCGCACCCATAGCCAAATCTCCATGTCGATTAGCACCTTCTGAACTTTGTAGTTGACCGAATAAGGATGTTGTGAGTTCATAACCCCCACTCTTTACGACTATACATCTTTATAAAGGTTTTGGGGTGAAAATACATGCAAGTTTTGCAAAAATGCACAACATTTCGATGAACGAAAATTCATATTTCTAAACCATGTTACAAATGAATTTCCAACTAACTCAAATGGTTTATGAAAGGTTCTAGCTTCTACTCTAAGATAGACTTACGATCGGAGTATCATCAATTACGAATTCAAGAGGAAAGCATACCGAAAACGGCTTTTAAGACTCGTTACCGTCATTACGAGTTTCTCGTTATGCCTTTTGGTTTAACCAATGCACCAGCGGTCTTCATGGATTTAATGAATCGTGTGTACAAGCCGTATCTCGATAAATTCGTCATAGTGTTTATTGACGACATTTTGATATACTCTCGATCGACTGATGAACATGAGCAACATCTGAGAACCATTTTAGAGTTGTTAAAGACAATAAATTCGCCCCAAATCGAAAAACAAGGTATAGCCTTACAACTTATTCTTAAGATTGGTGCATAGCATTATACAATCTTATCATTATCCGACGATACCGATTACTTTGTTGTAAACTATGATGCTTCGCATCAAGGATTGGGTTGTGTACTTGTGCAACGTGAAAAAGTTATTGTGTACACGTCGCACCAATTAAAAAGTTCACGAGAAGAACTATACCACTCTCGACCTTGAGTTAGGCGTGGTGGTATTCGCTTAAAAAAATTTATGGCGACATTATTTATATGGTACTCAATGCACTATTCTCACGGATCATAAAAGCCTTCAACACATAATTCGACCAAAAAGAATTAAACATACGTCAACGACGTAGGGTTGAATTGTTGAACGACTATGATTATGAAATAAAGTACCATTGGGGCAAGGCGAATGCTGTAGCTGACGCCTTGAGCCGCAAGGAGCAAGTTAGAACACTAAGAGTTCAAGCATTAGAGAAGATGATTCACAAGCGCTCAAGGAAGAGCATATTCAAGCAGAAACACTTCGAGGCATACAGGAACAATTAGTGCCGAAAGAAGATGGAACTTTATACCTTATGGGTCGAAATTGGGTTCCATTCTTTGGCGGCCTTTGATATGATATTTTGAGGAAGCACATAGGCCTAAGTATTAAAAGAATACTATTGGTGGCCTAACCTCAAAAGTAATATCGCGACTTATGTCGGAAATTGCTTGACCTGCGCGAAGGTCAAGGCAGAGTATCAAAAACCATCGGGTTTGCTTCAACAACCCGAGATTCCCGCTTGGAAATGGGAACAAATATCGATGGACTTCATTACGAAGTTACCCAGGACCTCGAAAGGTCATGACATGATTTGTGTAATCATCGATAGACTAACAAAGTCCGCACACTTCTTACCGATTTGGGAGAAGGATAATACTGAGAAACTAGCGGAATTCTATCTCAAAGAAATAGTGGCTCGTCATGAGTGCCTATTTCAATCATTTCGGACCGAGACGTTCATTTTGTTTCTAGAATTTGGAAATCATTTCAACAGGCCTTTGGATCTCATGTGAATCCAAGTACGGCCTTTCATCCATAAACTGACGGCCAGAGCGAACGGACAATCCAAACACTCGAATATATGTTTCGCGCATGTGTTATGGATTTAGGCGGCAATTGGGATACTCATCTACATTTAGTTGAGTTTTCCTACAATAACATCTACAATACTAGTATACAAGCTGCACCGTTTGAAGCTCTTTATGGTCAAAAGTGTCGCTCTCTGCTATTTTGGGCAGAAACTGGCGATAGTCAATTAATTGGTCCGAAACTAGTTCAAGAGACTACGGATAAAATTTTTCAGACCCGAGACCGTATCAAGACGGCTCGCTATTGACAAAAGAGCTACGCAGATAAAAGACGAAAACCATTATCTTTCGAGGTTGGAGACAAAGTCTTGTTGAAAGTCTCGCCTTGGAAAGGCGTAGCGTGGCTCAGTAAACGTGGAAAGCTTAACCCACGTTACATTGGACCATTTGAAATCTTAGAAAAGATAGGCACTGTTGCCTACAAGTTGAAGTTACCAGATGAACTTAGCAGTGTGCACGACACGTTTAATGTGTCGAATCTTGAAAAGAGTCCAACGCAAGAAACAGTTTTCATCCCGGAGGATGAGGTTCATATTGATGACAAACTCCAATTCACAAAGCACCTGTTAAGGTCATGGACCGGAAGGTCCAGAAAATACAATGGAGTCGTAACATATTAGTAAAAATTCGTTGGAACTCTCGACACGGACCCGAATATACTTGGGAACGTGAAAATCAAATCAAAGTCAAATATCCTCACCTGTTTGAGAACAATCCTGCAAAGGATGACTCAGCTTGAATTTCGGGACGAAATTCTCAATAACAGGGGGAGAATGTGACAACTGCCACTTTCTGGTAATTTACGTACATTTAAAGCAATGATTTACATTATACAAGTATGTGTCTTGAATATTCGAACGACATGATTACATGATATACATCTTAGAGCACTCAAGGAATATTCATTTATGATGCACATTATTCATTTTTATTGGTTACATTTGAAATAGTGTAAACAATGCATCGAAACAACTAGAGTAGTACCTAGTAAACTAGCGTGCTGACGAAAACTCAGGATCCGCATAAATCATCTAAATTACATCTTTAGGACCCGGACGATAGTCCAACATCAATTATATATTAAACCCTATACGGGAATACAAGAGTTTGGTTGATATATTACCAATGTTCGGTAGCACCAAAAACTGCCCGAAAACTGCCAGTCAGCAAAGCCGGTACCGGAACCGTGTCAACAATAATAAAAGTTTTAGTCCAAAAAGTTGGATTAAATATTTGGATAATAAAACAAGTACAAAAATAATTTTTGTTATGTTTTTATCTAAATAAAACACGGTGTCAGTATGTAAGCCGGTACAGGACCTGAACCGACTTTTTCACCCGAATTACACACTAAAAATTTCGGTGAACTAGTTTTACTTAGTGTCACACTACTTTAAAATGTGAAGGCTTAAAACCTTGTAGATATTTTTATATAAAATGTCAAAGTTCTTAAGAGACTTAAATTTTTTTTTTATTTATGTGAAACCTTAAATAATTCTAACACATTTTTACCACATGAGACCCCCCTCATTCACGGTTATAAGACCCTTTGTGGGCCCCACTTTTCTTTCAACTTGTTTAAGTATTAATAACTAGATATTTTGATTAATTTCAAGTGGATTAGAATGGATGATTAATTTCAATACTTACCCATTAAGTTACTAGCACTTATCACCATTTTACACCATATCCTACACACACATAAGAAAAGCTCTCATCATCTTCATCATATTACCAAGAACACCATCGAAAAATCACTTCACTTCTTCATTATTTCTTATGAACAACATGGATTTCCAAGTAACATGAGGTGATCTAAGGCTCTTGGAAGTGAAAAGAAGGATTTTCATCCATAACAAAAGTGTTCTACCAACAAGATCATCATCTACTAAGTCTTAATAATCTTCTAAGATCATCCCTAGCCTTGTGCTAGAAGTAAGCTTCTATAACTATTTTTTTTTTTAGACATATATTATGTTTATGATGTTATTATTGCTAATAATAACCAAGAGATCATACATAATAACATGAGAAAAATACAAAGAAGCAAAGATAAAAATCATGATATAATTATGTTTGTTTATATTGTGATCTAAGACTTGTTATATGCTTATTTAAGCTTATTATGATGATTATGAGATAAATAAATGGTTAGAGTATGTTTTAAGTTATGATCTAAAAATTATACATGTTTATGTTAAAGGGTTTTTAACATAAAGGATTAAATAGATGATCATAACTATTGTTCTTGTGAAAGTATTAAAGGTTTTATTTAAAAACAAGACTTTTACAAGATTATAAAAAGTAACATACAACTAGAGATTTTTATAAAAGTTGTTAGAACTAGAATTAAACTTGGTTTTTGAACTAGTTAGCATATGTAATGATCATGTTTAAAACCCTACATGATTTGGAAATCATCTTGGTAAATTTTATGTTATAAAAATCTCAAATGTTTTAGTTAAGATGATTGGGTAAATTGGTGATGAATTTGAAAAGAAAATGATATGTTTATCTAAACATGGCAAAGTACCTAATACAAAGGTTATATGGCCAATTTTTCTTAGAAATCATATGTTAGAAAAATTATCATTTTTAACAAAGTCTTTACAAGATTAGAAAGTGGTCTTTCTAAAAACAAAAATAGACATAAATATATATTTTTGGGAAAATATATATTAGTGATCTTAACAAGTTATTTACTATGTGTTTATTATTTGTATTAGTTATGTACAAAAATTAGGTATTTGATAACAAAGATACAAATAAATACATGACACATTTACAAGTAAAGACTTACAAGAATACATATATACACACTTGAAAACAACTTACGGACATTCCGAAGGATCGGACACCATTTATGGTCAAAACGGACGACGGACGAATAGATAAACGAATCGCCAATCCGAGGAGTTACTACGACGTTTAGACGATTTTACGACACGAAATATAAATAAGCTATCGATAACAAATTTCGGACGTTTATAAGCTTATAAAAACTAGTAAGTTTTTATTTACTTATAAAGTATACCTAGTAAATTTTTATAAAAAGATATTTTTTATAAAAATGAAAGGCTTACTTATAACAAGTGGGCTTATTTAACTTAATGGGCCATGTTTATACAAATGGGCTAAGTTTATACAAATGGGCTTATTTACTTAGTGGGCTATTTTTTTTACAAATGGGCTTAGTTTTCTTATTGGGCTTATATTCATAATGGGCTTAACATAAATTCTTGGGCTAAGCCCAAACACCAAACATATGGGCCGAAGCCCAACACTATTGAAGCCCAACACTATTGAAGCCCAACACTATTCAAGCCCAACACTATTGAAGCCCAACACTATTCAAGCCCAACACTATTGAAGCCCAACACTATTCAAGCCCAACACTATTGAAGCCCAACACTATTGAAGCCCAACACTATTCAAGCCCAACACTATTGAAGCCCAACACTATTGAGGCCCAACACTATTTGAGGCCCAACACTATTTGAGGCCCAACACTATTTAGGGCCCAATAACATGAAAACATGGGCTCGGCCCAATGATACTATTATTGGAAACACAACTATACAAGTGATACATACAAGACACGAGATTCAGCGGACGAGATCCGACTATACAACTCATACATCGAATACACAGTTAGCGAACATTTGAACAACTCATACATCGAATACACAGTTAGCGAACATTTGAACAACTTATACATCGAATACACAGTTAGCGAACATTTGAATAACTCATACATCGAATACACAGTTAACGAACAGTAAAGACATACAAGTCTTACACATATTGAAGACACAAGACTTGTACTCAAGTTCTTTTCAAAAGACCGAAGTGTCTAACAAAAATAAGAACATTTGTAGGTCGCAACACTTTTCAGGACGACCGCACGTGAGATCTTATTTACATCTATTTTCAGGACGCAATACTGTGAGTTCATGTCCCCTATTCATTTAAATGTTTTTCAAGCTTTACAACTATCGGGGAAAATACATGTACAATAGTATGATAAGTCAAGGAATGAAACACCTTAGATCATGTGCGAATTAGGGCCATACTATAAGCACCATTAATCCAGTTTGGACCAAGGAACAAAGGCTTAGATCTAATGGGTTTTGGCGAGCCCCACTCTTGGTCATGGACCCCTACGGAAGAGTGCGTTTGTGTCCCAGTCGATAGGAATCGGCATAAAATCGTCTAGGGTTGGTTTGCTTCCTATTTCGTCACACATATTAATGTCCTTGCAAAACATTAATGATCACGATTTCATAGACGCTTTTCATACTACAATTGATACAAATACAGATACATCTTATATCCAGTTTGGATACAATTACAATTGATACATCTTATATCCAGTTTGGATACAATGACAATTGAGACAAATACATATTTCATACTGTTTTGATACAGATACATCTTGTACAGCTAAACTGCATGAACTCGCTCAACTTTTGTTGATGTTTCCAAACTTACATGTATTTCAGGGAATTAGTGGACCAATGCAAAGATTTCATTCAAAGAAAACAAGTATCAATACTCCATGCCAACTATTGAAGGGTTTACCTATTATATACCGCCTCTTTGCAGTGATATAGTGGTCAAAGCCTTGACATTTTTAGACTTACATTTGATATATGAAACAATGACAACTTATTTTCATTTGATGGTTCGTAAACAATGTACATAACTTATGTTGCGATCTTTTGAAACAATTATGTAATGGTAATGGAGTATGTTTATTCATATAGTTTGTTCATGTACATCGATATTTATGCAATGAAAACCATACAGATCACACCTTGCGTTTCCGCTACGAGCGGGTGTGACAGATTGGTATCAGAGCATCGATTGTAGTGAACCAGGATTCTTTCTCGAGTCTAAGTCTACAATCACTAGGGATCTCTCACGAAAACCTCTTGTTCATGTTGAACAGAATAAAATTGGACAAGTCAAAAGGTTTTCATTGCATAAACATTTTTCAAGGTCCACTACAACAAAAATTCATTTCACATAAATCAAGCGAGGACATTTCCATGGGTGAAGTCTATGAGAAACAGTCACAATACATTAATAGACTATGTGCCTACAATACAGTACATTATCAGTTTATGCATTATAAACAGTTACAAGTTCAGCTTATACAAGATAGAAATCCTTGATTGATAGGATTTTACTTGATTATATATATAGGTGATTCATATATATGTTGCATGAAATATTTTGCCAAGAACAAAATACCTTCGACTTCAAACTTTATTATTATTCTTTACTCGCACGATGAAAATATCGACCTCATGTCTATTACGGAGCTTATGACGAACATGATTCCTAAGTGAAATCTTAAACTTAATTCCATAAAATATGGTTGCTTGCTCGCGAATGCTGAGATGCCTGACCATGATAATGACGACGAGGCGAAGGTGGTAACCTTGGACAACAACTCCATTAGTGGGACGAGATCCATGTGACTCATACTAATCAAGGTTGATATACTCTTGTCCCTACAAGGAAGATGAAGTACTCATCTTGAAGGTGCCTCTTCAATTGTTATTGTTACAGATTCTTTTCATTTCTATTTTCATCTAACGTCGTACCGTCCTGCGAGTAACAACAACGGACGTTGACACGTGAACTATCACGAAGTTTCCTTCTATGTTGAAGGTATATAAACAATAGTGTCCTCTCTCTGACTGATCGCCTGCTCTGAACGAGAGAATGCTAGGGTGACCATGCAAGACAATTTATTATTACGGGGGCCCACGTAATAACAACTTGTAGTGCATGGAAATTCTGGTGGACTCTGCGGGTCAAGCTAATGATCACTATTCATTCAAAAATTCTTAAGTTATTACTTGAGATTCAATTCTTTTTATCTAGTAAAACAAGAACTGGGGGTGGTTAGTATAACACCCTACAATACAATACAATACAATACAATACAATACAATACAATACAATACAATACAATACAATACAATACAATACAATACAATACAATACAATACAATACAATACAATACAATACAAATACAAGAGTTTACAAATGTTACAATGATGATATGATACAAAAACAAGAGGCACTCTTGGTGAGAACGAGTACTCCGATAAGGAATCAGAACGAAGGGTGTGACACGAAGGGTCCCCGAATGCTAAACTCGATTCGAAAATCTCAGGTATGAAACAAACGTTTCAACTTAGAGTTTCTCAAATCAAATTTCTTGTAATTTTTGAAGCATGGGGGTGGGGTATTTATAGTTTTAGGTCCACCGTTAGGATCGTTTCATGGAAAACGTGCCATGATCCAAGCCGTACATGTGTTGGAAGCTTATGGTAACTAAAATTCCATCCTTATCACATGACTAGACAATTAGGAACATGTGGTTGTGGATTAAACATGTGAAATCTGCTGTTAGAAACAATGCATCTGGTCTGGAGACCCCATACGCATCGTATGGTATATATACCATACGCATCGTATGGTGCAAGTTTGGCAGAATTACAGTTTTGGTCCCTGAACTGTATTTAGGCCATTTTTGACACGTTTAAGGCCCGTTAACCCCATTTCAAAGCTCAAAAATGAAGTTAAAGTATAGGGAACTTAAAATGTGCTCAAAAATATCACGAATGTCGGTTCGTTTGGCCGTACGGTCGCGATGTTCGGTTAATTACGACGGAACACGCATAAGCGCGAAAAACGATCCAAATGACGCGACGAATGGATTTTTCTAATGGCGAACACTAAAATAAAATATAGTCATGCTCACATAAATTTTTGGATGTCCGGATGTATTCAGAACGTAAGTTATGCGCGAAAATGCAAACTTGTGCACTTTTTGACACTTTTAGTCCCTGAATGACCCAAAAGTTTATTTTAGCACACCGAACCCCTCAAAGCCTATTTCTAAGCTATGTAAAGGATATTTAAGGTGTGTTTAACTTATGGTTATGTTCCAGAATGTTCGTTACAGTTCAAATTGACATACTTTCGCAGTTTGTCATATTTAGTCCCTGTAAGCGAATTAACTTGTTTTTGCCATACCAAAGCCTTCAAAACTTATTTCTAAGTTATGTAAAGGTTATTTAAGGTATGTTGAGTATATGTTGATGTTCCGGAGTATTTCTCGCATTAAACTGAGTACGTTTACGCACTAGTTTGCGTATAACTCTCCAGAAAGCGATGTAGAGTTTGAAATTACATAAAAGTCAAAACATGAAAAATGTAAAACATAACAAAACAAACATTGTGATCAAATAACATTGTTTTATTGATAATAGAACTGTTCATAGTGATTACAAGCACAGTTGTTACACTACGACCCATTACGACCCGTTTAGGTAGCTTATGCTACTTTAACGCGTCGTTCGCGTGGAACGCGTTCGGATCGCCTAACTAGTCCTATGACAAGTGTTATATGCCTAAACATGTTACAAAATCAGTTATGTGACAAAATTTTAGGTTACATATGCTTAATTACCAATTATACATGAAAAGGGTATTCTGGTAATTTACCTAAGGCATATAAACTACCTATCATACAACTACTCAAACGATGTGACCATAGGGTATAACCTCGGAAGGTTATTCCCTACCTACTATGGTCACCTAAAGTGTTTGGTCGGATCCTAATGATCGACCAAATGGGTCGGGTTCGAGGTATAAGCGATTCATCAGATCGCTTACCCTACGACCCTAGACAACGTGGTAATCAGTGGGCATAGTCCCAAGGGACTATGACCAACGTGATTACACTCACGTTGCGAAGTTCAAACGAACTTCGCATTGACCATTACTGGTCAACGCTGAAAGTCAAACAAAGTTTGACTTTCGGACTCGAAAAGCAATAAAATAAGGAAAAGAACGAAAGAATACTTACGAAGGGTCCCCGAATGCTAATCCCGATCCAAGAACTCAGGTATGAAACAATGGTTTCAACTTAGAGCTCTCAAAATCAGAATTCTAGTGGGTTTTGATGTTGTGTGGGTTGGGTATTTATAGGAATACCCGAACCGTTAGGATCGTTTGTCGAAAATCGTGCCTTAATCATGTCCGTACAAGTGTCGGAATGTTATGGTGCCTAAATTGCCACTCACCATAGGGTATCAACATGTGGCAAGGGTTTTAGGAGTGGATAACAGCTGTAAACAGCTGTCGATACATCGAATCCGGTCCCGAAAATGCGAAAAATGAGTTTTCTGCATGTTTCTGCCCCAGACTAGGCAGTCGCGTAGCGCGACGGTGAGGGCCTAGGCAGTCGCGCTACGCCACTGACCCCCCAGTTTCAGAAAAGTTTCAAAAGTGGCAGGAATGGTCCCTGCACGTGTTTAAGGCCTTTTTCGATGCGTTTGAACCCTGTTAACCTCATTTCAAGGCTCTAAAATGAAGTTAAAGTATAGGGAACTCAAAACATACTCAAAAATATGCCGGATGATGGTTCGTTTGGTCGTACGAAGGCGATGTTCGCTTAATTACGACGAAATGCGCATAAGCGCGAAAAACGATCCAAATGACGCGACGAATGGATTTTTCTTAAGGCGAACACTAAAATATAATGTAGTCATGCTTACATAAATTTTTGGATGTCCAGATGTATTCAGAACGTAAGTTATGCGCGAAAATGCAAACTTGTGCACTTTTTGACACTTTTAGTCCCTGAATAACCCAAAAGTTTATTTTAGCATACCGAACCCCTCAAAGCCTATTTCTAAGCTATGTAAAGGATATTTATGGTATGTTTAACTTATGGTCATGTTCCGGAAGGTCTGTTACAGTTCAAATTGGCATACTTTCGCAGTTTGTCAAATTTAGTCCCTGTAAGCGATTAAACTTTGATTTCATCACACCAAACCTTCCAAAACTTATATCTAAGTTATGTAAAGGTTATTTAAGGTATGTTAAGCCTATTTCACTATTCCGGAGTGTTCGTTGCATTAAACTGGTTATATTTGCGCATCAGTGCGTGTATAACCTTCCAGAAAGCGATTTAGAGCTTGAAATTGAACAAGACTTGATATGTGCAAAAGATACACATTTTTATACAAGTCCAAAGTATGAAATACAATATTTCATTGGTTTGGAATTTGTTTGATGGTTGAAATGACACAGGTGTTACAGTCTCCCCTACTTTAGGAAATTTCGTCCCGAAATTTATTCGTAGGAGTCTGTCTATGACTTTGTGTCAAATAGTCATCAAAGATATGTAAAGCATAATCTGATTATTTTCCTCAACGGATATTTTTCAGAAGTGAAAATGAATGAACAGGGTCATTTTCTTTTCAACGGGTTCTTCGGAAATGGAAAATAAAGGAATTAACTAAACGGATATACATTTCCCTCAACGGATATTCTTCAGAAGTGAGAATGGATGGATGATTCATTCTTTCTCAACGGATTCTTCGTCAGAAATGGGAATGAAGGAATAATCCACGGATATTCATTTCTCTCAACGGATATTCTTCAGAACGAAAATGAACAGACGGGGTCATTTTCCTCAATGGTTTGTTCTTCAGAATTTGAAATGAAAGAAAAATCAACGGATATTCATTTCCTCAACGGATAATCTTCAGAAACGAAAATGAAATAACGGAGTCATTTTCAACGGTTTCTTCCTCAGAAACGGAAATGAAAAAAATGATAGACAAACGGATATTCATTTCCTCAACGGATAATCTTCAGAAACGAAAATGATCAAACGGAGTCATTTTCAACGGTTGTTTCCTCAGAGTTGGAAATGAAGGATTACTCAACGGATATTCATCTCCACAACGGATAAATCTTCAGAAACGAAAATGAACTAACGGAGTCATTTTCAACGGTT
Organism: Helianthus tuberosus; assembly: GCA_030545235.1. NCBI lineage: Eukaryota > Viridiplantae > Streptophyta > Magnoliopsida > Asterales > Asteraceae > Helianthus > Helianthus tuberosus. Next base: position 119,911,780 of record CM060396.1, on the reverse strand, counting down.
ATTTCCTCAGAGTTGGAAATGAAGGATTACACAACGGATATTCATCTCCACAACGGATAAATCTTCAGAAACGAAAATGAACTAACGGAGTCATTTTCAACGGTTATTTCCTCAGAGTTGGAAATGAAAAGATAAACAACGGGTATTCATTTCCTCAACGGATAAATCTTCAGAAACGAAAATGAACTAACGGAGTCATTTTCAACGGTTATTTCCTCAGAGTTGGAAATGAAAAGATAAACAACGGATATTCATTTCCTCAACGGATATTCTTCAGAATGAAAATGAATGGATAATTCATTTTTTTCTCAACGGTTATTCTTCAGAATGGAAATGAAAAGATAAACAACGGATATTCATTTCCTCAACGGATATTCTTCATAATGAAAATGAATGGATTTTTCATTTTTTTCTCAACGGTTATTCTTCAGAATGGAAATGAAAAGATAAACAACGGATATTCATTTCCTCAACGGATATTCTTCAGAATGAAAATGAATGGATAATTCATTTTTTTCTCAACGGTTATTCTTCAGAATGGAAATGAAAAGATAAACAACGGATATTCATTTCCTCAACGGATATTCTTCAGAAGTGAAAAATGAATAGCTAGTTCATTTTTCCTCAACGGATGCTTCATCAGAATTGGAAATGAATAGGGTTTACTCTAGATACATGATAGAACTTGCTGTGATTTTCGTGCACTAAATTCCATAATTATGTATGCATCCATAATTACGTAATTCCTTGCACAGTCCGCACAGTTTGTTTTATAATGTTGTGGGGAAGGATGTCGAACTAGTGATGACGGTGACTAGACTACCATAGGGTCCTTTTAATTAGATCAACAGAGGATCTTCTTAATTAGGCCTCCAAGGAGTCCTTTCAGCTTGTATCATCCAGTTTAACTAGACCACTCAAGGGATCTAATTATGAAGCAGTACTTTATAATCCAAGGGACTTATCTACAACGTATAAGTCCATTAAGGATTTTAGGTAGTACCTTTGGGTATCCTACTATGAATCTCTTGCACAAGGATATGTAGGATTCTACGAGGATTTGGATAACATAATTGAATCATATGACACAAAAAAAAAGGGAAACACATAAGCACATAACCACATAATTGTTTAATTGTTACCATCTTGTTATTGATTGATATTAACTTGGCGCCTCGTACCTTGTTTCTCTTGGAAGAAACGGGTACTTAGGATTTTCGTGGAAACGCAAGAGATTATACAAGGGAAGAAATTTGGGGGTAATCTGTTCTTCAAGGAATATGGTTCCTTGATTGTCGGTATTGTAGAGGATATGTTGTTTATACATACAATCACATAAATACATTGCGATGTAAATAAAAGATTTATTTATAAACAATGATAACAACAACCGTTTCATGGATCGTGACAACAAAAGGAAATAATACACAAAGCTCGATTATTTTCTAAACAGCGTTATCTTCTGTCGATCAGATACTCATCCCTGCGCTGGATTTGCATTAGCAAGTCTTGGGCAATTCCTACTAAAATGGCCCATCTCGCCACAGTTGTAGCAAGACCCCGGTGGAAAACGAGCTTGAGCAGGATTGTTGTTAATCTGATTTGGTGCTGCTGCTGTTGGGCAAACCCTCGCTGCATGACCTAAAAGTCCGCAAACTTGGCATATGCGGCACTTCACAACGGCATGATGATGCAGGCCACATTGGTTGCACAAGGGTGCAGTTCCGTTGTAGGGTTTCCTGGCAAGGGGTTGAGCTGGTTGGTTGGGGACGGCTTGATCATTGTGAGTGACCACGGCGAAGTTCTGAGAAGCCTTTCGCTTCTTTGACTTCTTAGAGGATCCAGTCTGTTCATCCATGGTCTTTGATTCCTCGATTGGTTTCGATTCCTCGACCAGTTTCTTGTCACCCTTTCGGAAAAGCTTACGTTTCCTGATCTGCGATTCAATCAAGGTTGCAGATAGCTCAATGGCCTGCCTAAAAGTAGTAGGGTTGCTACCAGTCAAGATGTCTTGTATTGAGTCGGGAAGGCCATCAATGTACTTTTCGATAGCCTTATCCAAAGGTGTGACCATGTTTGGGCATAACAGACTTAACTCCTCATAACGGTCCGTGTAGGCTCGATGCTCACCGCTATCTTGCTTAAGATCATCAAATTCCCTTTCCAAAGCCCTGATCTCGTGACGAGGACAAAACTCCTTCATCATGAGAGCCCTAAGTTCGGCCCATGTCTGTGCTAGAGCAACTTCTGCACCACGATCCCTCATAACCCCGTTCCACCATGTGAGAGCCCTCTTCTGAAACACACTCGAAGAAAACTCGACCCTGCGATTGTCAGGACACTGCACGTGGCGGAAAGTATTCTCAATGCTCTCGAACCATTGAAGAAGCCCAGTCGCCCCTTCAGAACCACTAAACTTGAGTGGTTTAGCCTGGTTAAAATCCTTGTATTTGCATGTAACATTGTTGTTGTTGTTGGCTTGATTCCATTGAGCAAAGAGGTTTGGGAATTGAGCAGCCATTTGCTGCGCAATGATTTCTGCCAGTTCGGCAGTCGCTATCTGGTTCTCGCGTCGAGGAGGCATTCTAAAAGAGGAAACATGAAAGGAAACGAGTGAGAGAATTAGACGAAAAGAATGAGATGAAACAAATTTGATGAAAGCAAGGATTGTGGTCATTTGTTTGTCACTATAAAGCAACAAACGACCCACAGTGACTAATCAAAGTAAATGGGTCAAAAATAATGTATCGCGAAGACATGCTCGCCTATAAGTGAACACTCATCCCAAGAATTCCCAGGTAAGCACAACTGGTCTCGCGTCTGATGAGATGTATACGAAGTGCTTGCCTAGACAGAAAACCCAGAATACAGGCATTCACCCTTCCAGTTTGCACGTGTTCACATTATTTAAAACCCAAAACCTTGACGAGATTTTGAAAACTCAAAGGGGTTCAAAACCATATAACAGAGGGTTCAAAACCTTACAATAGAGGGTTCAAAACCTAGCAATCAATCATCCTAGAACAGATGATTAGTTTTCAAAGCGGTTTTGAAATTTATGTTCTGGTTGTGGTAGTCGCCTAAGGATAGGTGACGGTATTGTTTTATGACTAAACGCAAGTAAACTCGCGTTAGGGTCCTAAGAAAGTTATAGACTAGGTCAAAGCATTACTAATAACCTAATTCCCTATAACCATTGGCTCTGATACCATCTTTTCTGTCACACCCCGACCACGTGGAACATACAAAACGTGGCGGAAACGTCGGGGAGTGTTGTAACAGAATTAATTGTTTCAAATCCATGGCAATTGAAGTTTCGTTTTATTGATTAGAAGTGTTACAATGTCTTAACAAACAAGGAAATACAACAATATTAACTAGTCTCGCATCTTTTATTGTCACTAAAGCCCAAGTCTGCCTATATGTATCTTGATCATCTTATGCAACAGTTCCTGAAAAACACATGTGAAAATATGGTACGTCAGCATAAAAATGCCGGTGAGATACATAGGTTTTGTGAAAATAGGTTTCATGAGTTATGTTTGAGAAAAATGTTTAGTCATGAACCTTGTAATTTGCTTTGTCTTGTAAATCGTTTGAAAATCAATAAGTTCAAATGATATGTATAGATAAAAGAATAATGTATGGTTAAATGATTAACCATGTAGACTGAGTTTGTATAAGATAAGTTGTTTGTAAAACAATGTCTTGTGAAAAGTATGTTATTTGTATAAAATGTTATATGTATCAAACTGAAATGATTCAAATAACGCTACGATATGTAATACCATACAAACACTTATATATAGGAAGTACCAGCGGCGTATCCACCATGTTTGTATCATATTACACACGCATCGTTACTTAATCACTTAATCAAACCAAACCACCAAAGTAATGTTCATGTCTTATGTAAATCATGTAATGGATACAAACGGTTCAATAGTTACAAACGGTTCACATGGTTCAACGGTTACAAACGGTTCACATGGTTCAACGGTTATAAACGGTTCACATGGTTCAACGGTTACAAATACAAACGGTTCACATATATCAACGGATCACATAGTCAAATGATTACAACGGTTCAAAATGTAGTATAATGTGTTCATACGCTGGATAAGCATATGCAACAGAAAGGAAATGTAAAACAATGTACTAAGTAATGCACACAATGGGCACACCTAGCATGAAATGAAATGTAAAACGATGAACTAAGTAATGCACACAATGGGCACACCTAGCATGAAATGTAATGTAAAACGATGTACCAAGTAATGCACACAATGGGCACACCTAGCATGAAATGTAATGTAAAACAATGTACTAAGTAATGCACACAATGGGCACACCTAGCATGAAATGTAATGTAAAACAATGTACTAAGTAATGCACACAATGGGCACACCTAGTATGAAAGGTAATGAAATCATGTACTATAATGTACTAACGAACATAGCATGTATATGATGTGAAAACAGGAAAGCATGAAAGTAACAAGTAGGCACATGTGTTCCACCCCAAAACAGTTTGGAAAACAGTAAAAGAGGGGTCTATGTACTCACTTGAGATTGCTCAGAAGTCCTAGGATAACCACCAAGCAATGCTAGAGATCGCGGAATATCAAACGGCACCTAATATAGGTAACTACATTAATAAACCGGACCTAATTCGGAAGACTGGGTAGCATGAGGGTTTGTAAACCAAATGAGTGTAGGAACTCATGTGATATGGTTAATCAAAGCCTACATACTAAATGAAACTTAACCTAAGTGTCTACGACCCATTACGACCCGTTTAGGTAGCTTATGCTACTTTAACGCGTCGTTCGCGTGGAACGCGTTCGGATCGCCTAACTAGTCCTATGACAAGTGTTATATGCCTAAACATGTTACAAAATCAGTTATGTGACAAAAGTTTAGGTTACATATGCTTAATTACCAATTATACATGAAAAGGGTATTCTGGTAATTTACCTAAGGCATATAAACTACCTATCATACAACTACTCAAACGATGTGACCATAGGGTATAACCTCGGAAGGTTATTCCCTACCTACTATGGTCACCTAAAGTGTTTGGTCGGATCCTAATGATCGACCAAATGGGTCGGGTTCGAGGTATAAGCGATTCATCAGATCGCTTACCCTACGACCCTAGACAACGTGGTAATCAGTGGGCATAGTCCCAAGGGACTATGACCAACGTGATTACACTCACGTTGCGAAGTTCAAACGAACTTCGCATTGACCATTACTGGTCAACGCTGAAAGTCAAACAAAGTTTGACTTTCGGACTCGAAAAGCAATAAAATAAGGAAAAGAACGAAAGAATACTTACGAAGGGTCCCCGAATGCTAATCCCGATCCAAGAACTCAGGTATGAAACAATGGTTTCAACTTAGAGCTCTCAAAATCAGAATTCTAGTGGGTTTTGATGTTGTGTGGGTTGGGTATTTATAGGAATACCCGAACCGTTAGGATCGTTTGTCGAAAATCGTGCCTTAATCATGTCCGTACAAGTGTCGGAATGTTATGGTGCCTAAATTGCCACTCACCATAGGGTATCAACATGTGGCAAGGGTTTTAGGAGTGGATAACAGCTGTAAACAGCTGTCGATACATCGAATCCGGTCCCGAAAATGCGAAAAATGAGTTTTCTGCATGTTTCTACCCCAGACTAGGCAGTCGCGTAGCGCGACGGTGAGGGCCTAGGCAGTCGCGCTACGCCACTGACCCCCCAGTTTCAGAAAAGTTTCAAAAGTGGCAGGAATGGTCCCTGCACGTGTTTAAGGCCTTTTTCGATGCGTTTGAACCCTGTTAACCTCATTTCAAGGCTCTAAAATGAAGTTAAAGTATAGGGAACTCAAAACATACTCAAAAATATGCCGGATGATGGTTCGTTTGGTCGTACGAACGCGATGTTCGCTTAATTACGACGAAATGCGCATAAGCGCGAAAAACGATCCAAATGACGCGACGAATGGATTTTTCTTAAGGCGAACACTAAAATATAATGTAGTCATGCTTACATAAATTTTTGGATGTCCAGATGTATTCAGAACGTAAGTTATGCGCGAAAATGCAAACTTGTGCACTTTTTGACACTTTTAGTCCCTGAATGACCCAAAAGTTTATTTTAGCATACCGAACCCCTCAAAGCCTATTTCTAAGCTATGTAAAGGATATTTATGGTATGTTTAACTTATGGTCATGTTCCGGAAGGTCTGTTACAGTTCAAATTGGCATACTTTCGCAGTTTGTCAAATTTAGTCCCTGTAAGCGATTAAACTTTGATTTCATCACACCAAACCTTCCAAAACTTATATCTAAGTTATGTAAAGGTTATTTAAGGTATGTTAAGCCTATTTCACTATTCCGGAGTGTTCTTTGCATTAAACTGGTTATATTTGCGCATCAGTGCGTGTATAACCTTCCAGAAAGCGATTTAGAGCTTGAAATCGAACAAGACTTGATATGTGCAAAAGATACACATTTTTATACAAGTCCAAAGTATGAAATACAATATTTCATTGGTTTGGAATTTGTTTGATGGTTGAAATGACACAGGTGTTACAGTTTCCGCCGCGCTTTGTTGTTTTACGCGGTCGGGGTGTGACAGCTACACCCAAATAGATCTATCACTACTGACCCTCGGTCCTACAATGAGGATTAATGGCCTGTAGTTTCAGCCTACTCACTCACATGATCTAAGTAGTAAACCCTCCTTAAGCTAACCATACCATGTATAAAAGTATCCGTAATCATTGTAACATGTATTTCACCCCCAAAGTATAAAAACTAAAAACAGTTAAGAGAAAAGGGGGGGGGGCATGAACTCACTGAAGTGCGTATCCAGAAACGTCAATCTCTAACTCTATCTGCTGCGTGACGACCTACACGTGCTAATTCCTATTAGACGGATGGTCGTGCCTTGGCTTAAGGTTTAACGTTTAGTTGGAGAAATAGTTAGATAACTATTCCGTAATCACACTTCTTATTTAATTTATAAGTGTATTCCTTCCCAAGGATGGGGGTTTTAATACATGTGTGTTTTTATAATTCCGAAAATACATTTTTAAGTCTCACTTGAAAATATATTTTAAATCACTTGTCTAAAATATCCTAACTCCAAAATATACATATTTTTCCCAAAAATATTATCTTTTACTTTATAAAATTCCCAAAATATATATATTTTCCCAAAAATATTATATTTTATTCCATACAATTTCCAAAATAATACTTTATCAAAATACACATTTAAGAGTATTTTCCAAAAATACATAAGTTACATTTTTAGAGTTTGTGTGGTAATAATAATACCGGTGTAACTTAAATATTTATTCATGAAGGCGTTGGTATTATTTTGGAGTCGTTACTTCTCAGTGTATTCGAGTTATATTATTTTTACTCTAAATATAATATACATATAGTTCACAAAATAATCATAAATTCACACAAGTGTTTTACCATAAAATATATATTCTAAATATATATCTAACAAGTTTTATTTACGAAAATTCCACCTCCGACACTTGGTTATCTTGTAATAAAAATCATGGCGAATTTTATTTGGAAAAACAAGTTAAAAGTATATTCATAACACTTGTCACAAAAACATTTCTAAGTGTCATTTTCTGGAAAAATTTCGCCAGAGTTTCCTCTGTAACTAGAGGTGGCCACGCTTACGAGCGTATCATTTTCTTTTAAAAATTCAACCAACAACTTTTCAACCATCAATATTCAATATTCAAACATCAACTAGTCAAAAATAGGTATAGATCGCAAACACATGAACTTGTAAGTCGTGTAAAATTATGTAGTAACCTTCCAGCATTTTTAGTAGACCTTTCTATCTTTAAAAATAAAATCGGTTTCTTGAAAAACTTTATTTTTAAAGAAAATGTAACTTTACAACTTCTAGTCCAAAAATTACGAAATTTATTCCTTTGTTAAACCTTTTGTTACACAAGTGTTTACACACTTGTTTGTTTGCAAAAATGCTTTTAGTTGTGTAAGATTCGGCTTTTAAACGAAATTTGCATCTTACACTTGGTTCTCCGAAAATACCACTTGTAGATCTTTAGATCTACTAGTTTAAAATTCTATTTTACAAGAAAAATCACTTTTACACAAGTTCATGTTCATGTGTGGAAGGGTTCATCATCTTGCTGCTTTTACACTTAACATATTGCTAGTTCATGTTCTATGAACATGATCTAGCATGGTTAGATGACGATCCGTTCCACTGCTAGCCACTAACAACATAGAATAATCATTTCTAAACAAGGTTCACAAGATTTACACCAATAGTTACTCTTTATCCATCAAGTTCATCTTTTATTCAAGACTTTATGTTTTGATCTCTAGTGTTCTTGATTTTTATCCGTTAAACCTCTTATTAACCACTTCAAACATGAACAAGAGAGTGTTTAGAAGCACTTACAACTAGCTCAAGGCTAGGGAAGAATCAAAGCGAAAACAAGGTGGATAAAAGCAACGTAGTGAGGTTCTTGAGATTCCGAAAGCACCGGGTCTCCTCGTATGATCTCTTGCACCTTGGGATGTAAGTGGAATAGCAAGATCAAACTTGAATGATGGGTGGAGGATGGATGATGGTTTCGGTCGATTACACCAAGGAGAGAAGAGAGAGATGTTTTTGTGAAGTGTTTAAGTGAATGAGAATGATAACCTTTCATGTAAATTTATAATCCATCATTCTCCATTATCCAACATATAATATGTTTATTAGATATAAGACAAGTATGATTAAAATAATAAAAAATGTGAGGGATGTGTCCCCTTGGGGGACCGTTCGATTAGGGGGGGGGGGGTTATGGTTTGATTTCAACCAAATAGTTAAGTACTAGTTATGCTTAGTTAGGAATTCAAGTTAGTTACTAGTGTGTTATGTAATATAACGGGTGTTAGGGTGTTCGGGGACCCTAACTAGCTCAGAAAAGGAAAAACAATGTCATTGACAATATTTTTATGTTCCGGGTAAAGTCTGGTTTTTCGGTTGGATATCAATCCGTTAAAGTGCTAAATAAGCATTTAAGGTGTCTTTAATATTATTTTTAGTGACACAATAAATTCCTGACACTTTGGAAAGTGTCTAGTATTATTTTCCTAAGTTTTTGCACTTTACTAGTTATGCTAAATGCTGAATTTTTGTATAAAGTGCAGAATTTTGTAATTAAAGTATGTTTTAGGCACATCCGGTCACTATAACTATCACCTAGTGATGCATTTTTACAATCCTCACCTCCCTACACTCCCTACCAGTGTAGTAATCTATTCCCGGCTCATACTGGCCTCAGAGACGCTGTCTGTCTAGTGCTGGCTATGTCAGCATGTTTACTGGGTTATCCGTATAGTGTGCTCACTGTGCTTTTGTGCATCAATGTTGTCACTGTTGTTTGTGTGTAAATAATAGAGTGACAGTATAAAATGTGATGCATGAGTATGTATGTATCAGAAATCAAGAAGCAGTTTAACCACAGTTGTAAGCAAGCACAGTAATTAAGCATTAATTAAATATTAATTAAATGTACAGATACCTGTGAATGTGAGGGTTGTCACACATTCTTTTTGAACTTTGCCCAATCTGGAGGAGTGTGCTTGACCTTGTTCTTGATCATTTCTTGAATCCTGGCTGCTTCACTTTCAAGCTCAGGTATGGTCCAGCCTTTATACATGTGTCTCTCTCCTTTGTATTTCTTATGGGCCATGATGTTTTCAACATAATCTTTTCTTAGGGTTTCATCTGCTTTTTCAGATATCTGCTGACACACATTCTTTGCAAATTGTTCCAAAGATCTGACTTGTGTGAGCAAGTATTGATAGTTCTGCTGAATTTCTTTATCAGATTTCCCTTGTGTATTTCTTTTTGAGATATCCTCTACTTGTTGGGCCTTGATTTGCAAATATTCATCAATATTGTTAGGCTTGGGATATCCTTCAACTGATGGCAAACTCCTTTTAGCAGGGTCATCCTCATAATAAAAAGACTTGATTTCTTCTCTGACTGCTATAAGTTCAAGAGGGAATTGAACACCTGCAGGAGGTAATGGCTTTTGAATCTGAGCTTATGAGAGAGGAACAGGCTTTGGTATTGTAACAAGTGATAGAGATTTTGAAGATTTTGGTGGTGGTGAAATGTCATCATCTTTCAAGATTAGCCTTCTCCTTTTTGGTTGAGAAGAGGCTGATGATGTTTTGGGTGGATCAGTGGTGGTAGTTTGAGGGGCAGTGATTTGTGATTGACTAACAGCTGTTGAAACAACTGGTGTTTCAACCACTGTTGTCATTATAACAGATGTTGTAACATCTGATGTCTTCTGCTTTTTTGTAGCAACTCTCACTAAAAAGTCCTATTTAGTATTATATTTAGTCTAATAGGAAACCCTAATTAAGAAACCTAAGAGATTCTGCATAAACCCTAAGATTTTCAGAACAATCAGAATCAGGATCAGGGCCCCTAAAACTCAGGGGGGGGGTATTTTCTATTGACGATTATCTATATAATTCGTTGTCAAAATAGAATTTTAAGAAATTGTTGACTCATCAGGCCTAGTCCCAAACGTGGCAAACCTATAGTGTTTAGGTGTCCCTTACGGACCGTAAGAGAATTGGCGTTGCGGTGCGCAAGAGGTGTTACGCACCGTAAGGAGAATAGTGTTACGGTGCGCAAGCGATGACAATTTTTGGGTATAAATACAGGACATTGGCATTTAGTTTCTGGTGTTGAGACGACGGAGAAATTCAACTCGTACGTTGAGTTTTGGTCCGATTACTACAATTAACACACACGATCACTTATTTCTGCTACGATACAGGGTATTAATTTGATCGCTGATACGATTCATTGTCCGATCGATCAATCTATCTGATAGATGTTTAAGTGCTGCTCAAATTGGGTTTATACTTTGTCATTCGTCGTGATTTCGACGGGATGTTTGAGTGCTGTCCAAAATCGGACAATACTCTGTCCTTCGTTGTGAATCCGATGGATGTTTAAGTATCGCACTTTGTCATTTGTTGTGAGGGTTTGATCTCGTGAGTTATTGTAAAAGCTGTATTAAGTTAATTACCTAGTTCGTGTGCAAATTAGGTTATTAAGCTTATCAGTAGGCTAAACTCTACCTCATACCAAAATAGATGTTAATTCTCAGAAGAGTTAGAATCCGGAAGCTTGTTAAATCAAGGTGAGTTCACATTCTCTACAAGGCTCGGCCATCCTCCGTGGGTAGGATGCCAGTATTGAAAAACATACGAATTCTCTAGAGTGCAGAATACGTACGTTCTCAGTGTGTAGAACGACAAAAACAAAAACTTTGGGATGGATAATCCTACGGGCTAGTAAGCCAGTGAACAGAGCCGTGAATTCACTCAACTTTGTTGTTGACTCGTTGTTACATGCCTTGCAGGTTGTTAGATCCCTAGCTTAAGGAGCTTGCACAAGAAGACATGGTCGTTGTGGGAAAATATTAAACTTATGTTTTGTGCTTCCGCTGTAAACTCAAACTATGTTTTGACACCAATTGTATTGTGTTGGATTTTATAAATACAAATTACTTACATGCTTTGTTCAATATGATTGGTGGATATGATCCTGGGCATGTCACGCCTCAAAAGCGGGGTGGGGTTTTTGGGGGGTGTGACATTTTTGGCAGGAGGTGATGATGGAGTGGCTGTTTTTGGAGGTGAAGTGATGACAGGTGTTTGGCTGACAGTTGTTGAAACCACTGAAGTATCAGCAGTTGTTGACACAGCAGGTGTTCCAACAACTGTTTGGGTGGAAGTTTGATGTTGGGGGCTTTTGGATGATGGTTTTGGAGTATGCTTTATGAGTCTGGATGGTATGGATTTGGGTCCCCTCACTTTTCTAGTGGGATTTCTTTTTGGCACCGGATTTTGAACATCCTTTGGCTCAGAACAACCCTGCGCATTCAGCTCCATGTAAGATCTTTTCTCCTCATTCCACCTTGACATATCCTTTGCCTCTCTGTCCCTTTTTACACTTGCTATGGCTTCATCAAGTGCATTTTGGGTAACATCAACCTTTTTGCTACCATCTGGCAAAGGAATCTTTTTGGTCATATTATCTTTTTCTGGTTCAATGTAAAGACCATCATATATTCCCTTCTTCTTCCACTCCTTGAATTTCTCCCCCTTTTTGGCATTATCTGGGGGCAGTTGATCAATGAAAAGAACAGTGGGAGCAGCAGTGCCAGTGGTTTTCAAGATGTGGGCCTTTATAGCCTTGATGTCAGCTTGAGTGTTCTTGAACCTAGACTCCATTGTGTTTCTCAGCTCTTGTACATGTATTGCATGTTGCTGATCAGCCATTTGTTTTTGTTGTTGGAGAAATGGTTGAAAAAGGTTCCATATCTCATCTGCAGCAGGTGCTTGTGGCGGAGCAGGTGCTTGAGGTAGAACAACAGTGGATTGCACCTTTTGAACTTTCAACAACTGATGCAGCATTTCTTTGATTTCTGCAACAGAGGCATCCAGTTTTTCAACTCGTTCCGTCAACTCCAGGTACTTTAAACCATCACCCAACTTAATGGGATCATCTGATTTCCCACTGTCAGTGGTTGTAACAGTGGTTGATGCAGGGAGTGTACTCCAGACATTAACCACTGATGCCCCTTTTTCTTGGTACTGGGGTCTTCTTCCTTCAACACTTGATAGCCTTTTGATTGTACCAGAGGGTAAAATAAACTCACTGGTGGATATCAGAGGTGCTATGGAAGGAATTGCCTCCAAGGAAGTCTTATTGATGTAACCACTGTCCAAATGTAAACCAGTGGGTTCAACACTTGTAGTGGCTTCTTCACTTGGACTACCACCAAGAGTTACTTGTAACTCAAGGGGTGTAACCTCCTCAGGTCTTGTTAGTGGGTTAGCTATGATTGATACATCAGACCCAGTCATTTGTTGAAGTATATTCTCATTGATAGGTGATTGAGAAGGACTGGTTTATGCCTGGTTCAGATCAATAGCATCCAACAATAATTTAGTTGGTGGGGGAATTGTGGATGTGAGGTTGGGTGTGGAAAGAGAATTGGCCCCGGGCATTGGGCTGTGGATGATGGAAGCAAGTGATTCCAGAGCATCATATTGTGGTGTCCCTATTTGTACAACCTGTTCTTTTTTAGAAGAAACAGGAGGAGCTTCAGCCATGGGTTGAGATATTTGTACCAACTGCTGTGAGGAAGTAGCAGCAGTGGTTTCTTGTGACTTTTGTGCTGTCACTGGCAGTTGCTCTGGTATCTCATCTTCCAGAGTTGCCTTTTTGATAGGTTTGGGGGTTTTTGAGTTTTCTTTTGTTTTGGCTTTATGGTGATTGTATGTGTGGGTTTCAAAGCAGATGTTTTGCTACTTTGATCACCTTGAGCAGTGGGCTCAGCAGCAGATACCTGAGGAGCAGTGGTAGCTGCTAAATTCTGCTCATGCACCTCTGCTTGTGTTTTGCAAGGTGTTGACATTCTTGTAAAAGTTTCAGTAGTTAAGCTGGTTATTTGAAAAGAGTCACCTTGTGTTATTACATGAGCATCATTCTTACCAAACTTCTTTTCAAAATAATAACTTAGAAATCTTGGAAAGAGTAAGAATGGCTTTTTCTCAATATTTTTAACCAAATCATTAAAGATTTCCTGGGAATAATTGAGATTTTCACCTTGAAGAATAACATTTCCCAGATTTTGAATCTTTAATGGTATTTCATTAAAAGCAGTGGTTTTGTTTGAAACACACATTAGGAGGGTATGAAATAAAAATCTTGTTACAGGAGGGAAGAAACCTTTTTGTAAGGTATCCCTTTTCATCATTGTATCTGCATACCCTCTTTCAAGAAAGTCAAATTTTAACTCGTTTTTAGGAAAGAAAGCTTTACCTTGTTGATCATCGAGCTGAAAGACTTTCGAGATGGATTGTGGTGTGATTTTGACAGCTTTAGCCTTTAGAGAAGAGTTAATGGCTATGACAGTTTCTCCTTGTTTGTCAAGGGTTACATTTTTCCAAAACTCTCTTTGGGTCGCCAAGTAAATAGGAGCATCTGCTGTTAACAAAGTTTTGTACTTTGATGCAGACATGAGATCAATGATGGAATCGAAGGCATCGGTGGTGCCGGGTTTTGTAAGAAGACCCAAAATGTTTTGAGAAGGTTTGTGTGGAATTTCAGTGGGTTTGGCCTTTTGAGAGGCCTCGTTTGAAGATGATTTTGAAGTGGGTTTTGCAGATGACTTCAATTTTGTCATTTTGGAGATGATGATCGAAGAAGTTTGTTAAGAAATTTGAGGAAATGGGAGAAAAACTGCTTTGAGAAAGGAATTTTTAAGAATTCAATTCGACAGTAAAACCCTGTTTGGGGTTTTGAATGGGGTTTTTATAGAGAAAAAGTGAATGCTGACGTGGCAGCGGTTACAAAAGGTCTGACCACTATGTACTGTCCACGTGACAACCCCTGATGTAGAAAACGACAACTCCTTTATGAAGACCACTGATGGAACAAGATCAGTGGGCATGACTGGAACAATGAGGGCAGTGGGTGATTTTTACTATCAGTGGATAGCATATCAGTGGATAAAACACTGATTTTGAACAACAGTGCTTATCAAAGAAATGAGAGAGCAGGGGTTGACTTTCAGTAGTGGACAGACTTTGAAGTATAGCAGACTTTTGAACAATCAGTGGTTATGGCAGACTTTTAAGGATTTTAATGAAAAAATCATTTTTGGCTATTTTTAAGGATGAATTTTTGATTTTCTGAAAACATTTTAATGCTTTTTATTCATAGAAAAACAGGATTTTGCCTGTTATTCCATGTTTAGCATGCCAATCCTAGAGATCAAGCTTTCAAATGTGGATGTGTCCAATGCTTTTGTTAGCACATCTGCCAGCTGATCCTTAGTTGGAACTTGATGCAAAGAAATCAAACCTTTTTCATAGCAATCCCTCACAAAGTGATGTCTGATGTCAATGTGCTTGGTGGTTGAATGGGAAACTGGATTTTTGATGATATTTTCTGCTGCCTGACTATCCAACATGAGTGGTGTCTTTAAGGCAGTGATACCAAAATCCAGCAACTGATTGTGAAGCCAAAGCAGTTGGGTTGTATAGCTTGCAGCAACTATGTATTCAGCCTTAGCAGTGGATGTGGAAACAGCTGCTTGCTTTTTGCTTTGCCAAGACACTAAGCAATTGCCTAGGAATTGGCACCCTCCTGAAGTGGACTTCCTTGTCTTGTCACATCCAGCAAAGTCACTATCTGAGAAACCTGAAAGCTCAATTTTACCATCAGCTGTATACCAGATACCAAGTGTGGGAGCACCTTTTAGGTATCTGAATATCCTTTTTACAGCAATAAGGTTTGACTTTCTAGGGGCTGATTGGGATCTAGCACAAACACATGTTGCAAACATGATGTCTGGCCTGGATGCAGTTAGGTACAATAAAGACCCAATCATGCTTCTATACAAAGTTTGATCAACCAATTCATCCTTCTCATCAGATATGACTACTTTATTGGTTGCAATGGGTGTACTGCATGGCTTACAATCATCCATCTCAAATTTCTTTAAAAGTTCTTTGGCATATTTGCCTTGATGGATAAAAGTGCCATTTTGCAGTTGCCTTACTTGGAGACCAAGAAAGCACTGGAGTTCACCCATTGCACTCATTTCAAACTCAGCTGTCATGAGTTGCCAAAACTCTTCACACATTTTATTACATGTGCTTCCAAAGATGATGTCATCCACATAAATTTGGACAATCATCAAATCCTTTCCTCTCCATTTTAAGAATAATGTTTTATCTATTCTACCTCTTGTGAACCCAATGGATAGTAGGAAAGTGGAAAGAGTTTCATACCAGGCCCTTGGTGCTTGTTTCAAGCCATACAAAGCTTTATTCAGCTTGTAGACATGATCTGGATTAAATGGATCCTCAAAGCCTGGAGGTTGACAAACATAAACCTACTCTTGAATCTTACCATAGAGGAATGCACATTTGATATCCATTTGATACACCTTGATGTTGTGGTTGACAGCAAAGGCCAGAAATAGTCTGATTGCTTCAAGTCTTACAACAGGGGCAAATGTTTCATCATAATCAATGCCCTCCTCTTGTATGTACCCTTGAACCACAAGCCTGGCTTTATTCTTGACAACAATACCCCTTTCATCAGTTTTATTTTTGAAGACCCATTTTGTGCCAATAGGACTTACACCCTCTGGCAATGGAACAAGCTCCCAAACTTGTTGTCGTCTAAACTGTTGGAGCTCCTCTTGCATGGCTTCTACCCAACTGTTGTCTTTCAGTTCCTCTTGGTACTTGACTGGCTGATGGAGTGATAGAAAACCAGCAAAAAGACAAATGTTTTGGGATTGACTTCTTGTGAGCACCCCTTCATTGATGTTGCCAATAATTTGGTCTGGTGGATGAGATTTCAAGAAGATGAGCTCTCCTTGGTATGGAACAATGGCATTAAGTGGGGATGGCTGCAGATGTGAATCATCTGAGCTAACCACTGCTGGTGACTTTGATGATCCAGCAGTGGCTTCAAATGGTGGTGGAATAGGAGGTAAAGGTGTGGACACATGCTGACTTTGATCCACTGTTTGAGGATTTTTATCAACAGTGCTTGATGATGTGGAAGCAGGGGTTAAGGGGCTACTTTGGTCAACAACTGTTGAGGTAGCAGTGGTTGAGCTTTGACAGCTGTTTTGAACATCTGTTGCTCTTCCCATTTTGACAGGCTTTTGAGGAATGATGATTTCATATCCATAGTCTGGTGTTGAATCCTCGGATGGACCTGCACTGTTAGTCTTGACAGCAGTATTTTCAAAGGTAAATTTATCAAGATCAAACAATTCAGCTGGGTTTGCTAGGATTTTCATTGATGAAAGTTCAGTGAACTTTACATTCAAAGTCTCCTCCACTATTTTGGTCCTTGTGTTGAACACTTTGTAGGCCTTAGCAGTGGTTGAGTATCCCAGATGATAACCAGAATTAATTTTGGCTGCAAACTTAGAAATGGAATCTTTTAAGTTTAAAATGAAGCATGGGCAACCAAAAACTTTGAAGTATGAAATCAATGGCTTTATTTTATACAGCAGTTCATAGGCAATCTTTTGATGCATGGGGTTGATTAAAACTCTGTTTTGGACATAGCAAGCAGTGTTTACTGCCTCTGCCCAAAAAGTTAATGGCAAACCTGAATCAGCAAGCATGGTTCTGGCAGCCTCAATCAAGGTTCTATTCTTTCTTTCAACAACCCCATTTTGTTCTGGTGTTCTTGGAATGTTGTGTTGCCTCACAATTCCTTTTGACACACAGAAATCATCCAACTCCTTGTTCCTGAACTCTGTGCCATTGTCACTTCTGAAGATTTTTATTGGAAGGTCAAACTGCTTTTCAACCTGTTTCACAAAGTCTTGCAGAATGCCTGCAGTCTCATCTTTTGAGTGTAAAAAATAAGTCCATGTAAACCTAGAAAAGTCATCAACAATAACCAAGCAATACCTCTTTTTCTTAAGACTCATGACTTTAACTGGGCCAAACAAATCCATATGAAGCATTTGCAAACATTTGGTTGTTTTGGACTCATCAATGGATTTGTAGGAGCTTTTATGTTGTTTTCCTTTTAGGCAGGAAACACAATGCTCAGGACAGGTGAACAATTTTTGAGGTAAACCTCTTACTAACCCCTGTTTTGAAATGGCAATGATTGTCTTGAGATTTGTGTGCCCCAATCTCCTGTGCCATAATTCTGTCTCTTTGTTTGATGCAGCTGAGAACAGACAGGCATCAGTTCTGGGGCTCTCTTTTGACATATCCACCACATAAACATTGCCACTTCTTTGAGCAACAAGTTTGGTTTTTCCAGTTTTTATTATTGCTTCAATCTTTTCAACCATTTCTGGTCCAACAATCCTACAACACTCCTTTGTGAAGAATGATACATACCCCTTATCACTCATTTGTGAAACACTCAGGAGGTTGAATTTTAGATTGTCTATCAGATTGACATTTTCAAATTTTACATTACCAGACTGCACTGTACCAGACCCCAGAACCTTCCCTTTACTATTATTACCAAAGGATATATCACCCCCTCCATGGATTTTGAAATCTTTGAGAAGGGCTTTACATCCTATCATGTGCCTGGAGCCTCCACTATCTACATACCAAAGGCTATCTAAGCATGCAGAAGCTCCCTGCACATGAAGTAAAAGGATTAGTTCATTAGGGTCTCCAAAGCCAATAAGGCTTTGGATGGGGTCTCAACAGTGTCTGGGATGAGTTCAGATGCATGGGCAGTGGTTAGGTCAGGGGTTTGGACAGTTTTAGGACTGTTTCTCTCTAACCACTGTTGTGGATTTTGACCAATCACCTGCTGATATCCAAAAGGATGCCTGTTCACTCTTGGTTTGGAGGGCCTTTAGTAGGTCTCATAAACGTGTGGAACCCTTTGGTAAGATGATTGTCCTTTGCCTTTTCTGAATTGATTGGCAGGGGGTGCATCAGTCACTTGAACATCTCTTTGGACAGATGTTTGATTCAGCTGTTTTGTGATAACTGTTTGGACTGGCACAAATAGTGGTTGGTTTTTGGTGAATTTGATAGATGATGTTGATGGACTCAAGAATGTTTTAGCAGTGTACTCATTCTTTTTTACATCAAAGTTTTTGAGACACACACATGCTTGAGTTTTGTGGTTTGATTTACCACAGATGGTGCAGCTTTCAGCAGGTACAATGACACTTGTTTTGTTTAGATCATATGCTTTTAGATGACAACAGTCTTTTGTTAGATGGTTTCTCTTTTCACAAAAATCACAAAACAAGTTTTTGATATTTTCTTTTTTCTTCCTTTTCTCAGACTCCTTAGCAACAGAGTTTTGAACCACTGTTGGGATGTCTTTGATAGGAATGACCTTTGCTTTTGGAGCTGTGACACCATCAGTGGTTGTAAAGTCCATAGGCTTAAAATTTTCAAGAATGTCACACTCATCAGACCATGTGGGTTTAAATTGGTATTTCTCAATTTCCTCAAAGGTTGAGGACCCCACAGATCTTTCCAAAGTGATTTTGTTACCAAGTTTGTCGGTTATTTTAACCTCTTGGCCATTCTTGTTTGTTGGTATAATTTCAGATGAACCAGCTTGTTTTGCAGCAGTGTTTACAAGATCATCATATTTTCTATATCCTACACCAAACTTGACATTGCTTTCAAGTTGTTTCTCAAGCATAACCTCATACCCTTTACAAGATTCCACCCATCTTTCACAGGTGATCTGGGTGGACTCCAACTCCTTTTTGCAAACTTGGTATTTTTCTACCATAGTTTGGAGTTGAGTTTTGGTTATGCTCTGCTCTTCTTTGAGACTGCTGATTTCTTTATCTTTTTCAGCCAACTTGTTTCTAAGTTCTTTTAATGACTTTTCAAATTTAACTTCATCAGATAAGACTTTATCCCTAAGGTTTTCATTTACCTCTTTGATGTTAGCAAATGCAATAATGCATTTGTCTGAACACAGTTTTTCAAGAACTTGAGGTGATACCTTAGCAGCAGCCATCATGGCACAATCACATTGATGATCATCTTCTTCATCAGCTCTAGCTTCTTCCTCACCTGCTTCATTCTCTTTCTTTTCTTCTTTGTCTTCTTTGGACCAGGGGTCAGTTTTCTCCCAGCAGTAGTTCACCAGTAACTGCAGTAACCACTGCTTCAGCCACTTCATCCACTGTTTCATCACTTAGCTGTTCACCTTCAGTTTCTACCCCTTCTGGTATTGACTCTAATGCCATCAAACAAAATTCATTATTAGAAGGATCATTAAAAGCATAGAGTGCAAAATTTTCATCACCAAGTTCATCAGGCATGCTGCTCCAGTCAACAAAGCCTTGAGTGAAAAAGCTTTGTTGATCTGGTTGTGTTACTGTTGGAGCAGCTGGTTGAGGTGCAACAGGTTGCACTTGTGCCTGAGGGACAGGGGTTTGAACATACTGAATTTGTGGAATAGTGGTTTGAACATAATGCACAGGCACAGGGGTTGCAGCGTAGTGAGAAGTGTTAACATGGGTAGCAGGGGTATATTGGGTATAGTGCACAATGCTTTGATTTTGTGGTCTAGGGTTTGAGCTGGGATGAGTGATTATTGGACCAGTGGTTTGACTCCTGCATTCCCTAGCAAAATGACCTAGCCTATTGCACTTATAGCACTTAATTTTTGACTTATCCAACCCCACTCTTAAATTCCCATGTAACCCTGGGAATTTTCTCCCTGTTCTTTTGTAGAATTTGCTTGTTCTTACACTAAGCAAAGCCAATTGATGCAAAATGTCCATCTCTTCTAAGTCAGTGGGATCAAAGTGTTGCAAATCATTGAGTTCAAAGCACAAGTTATCT
Source organism: Helianthus tuberosus (assembly GCA_030545235.1). Lineage (NCBI taxonomy): Eukaryota > Viridiplantae > Streptophyta > Magnoliopsida > Asterales > Asteraceae > Helianthus > Helianthus tuberosus. Next base: position 119,891,360 of record CM060396.1, on the reverse strand, counting down.
GACATCTGGTTTTCACAACTTGCAGTAAAAGCATAATTTGCAGAGTGAGAATCAGGGTTGTTGAAATTTCCACCAGCAGTTATATCAATAAAGTGATCATAACCCTGATCCTTACTACTGCTACCAGATTCTTCCTGACCAAAAAGAGTTGTGCTGCCAAATGAATAATCATCAGCAACTTTGCCAGACTCTTGCAACTTCTTTTTCTGGTTTAACTCCCTTTCATAGGCCAGGAGTCTACCATGAAGTTGGGTCAGGGTCAGATCTTTGAACTCAGCAGAGTTTCTAGTAACAAATGCAATGGTGTCCCATTTTTCTGGTAGTGATCTAAGGAACCTGCTATTTTGAGTTGAATTTGGAAATGTAACTTTAATAAGCCTTAGTTCACTAATGAGACAACTGAATCGCTCAAACTGCTGAGTCAATGATTCACCCTTGATGTGACAAAATGTTTCATACTGCTGATTCAGAATTTCCCTATTGTTTTCAATGACTTCTTCTGTTCCCCCAAACTGTTCCTTCAGTGCATCCCATAGCTCTTTGGCACTGTTACAATGTAACAGTCCAGCATAGATCTCATTGGGTAATGCAGATGCTAAATGCTTTGCATCGAGTTCGAATTTTTGAAAATCAATTTCAGTATAGTTTTCAGTTGGTTTAGGTACGAACTTCTTTGCATCCTCAGCACTTGGCACCATAGGAACATGGGGACCAAAAACAACAGACCTCCAACATCCAGTGTTCTGTTGAGCAAGGATGTGACCCATCCTTCTCTCCCAGATGGTGTATTCATTACGTTTAAGCATGGGTGGTTTGAAAAGAGAGCCAATGTTATTTTTATCATCTTGTGATTGTGACGTCATCCTGGTTGTTTTACAGGCACTGATTAATCAACTTTGATGGTGATTAAGCATTGCTCTGTTTTTCAAGAAAACGAACAAACTATCAGTATCAACTATTATGAGCTGAACTATTTATGTCAAAATGATTGTTAAATCAAATTTGACTGTCCAAGCTCTGATACCAATTGTTAGGATCTGAGTTTGGTTTTGATTATGTATTACGTTTGAATTAAGATGAAGATGAATGAGTTGTGCAGCGGAATTATAATGGAAACAAACTTTTCATAATCAAACAGGAGAAATGTTTTAAGCACACATTTTCAACAATGAACCAAATGATTGAATTTAGTTTCAACAATGATTACACTTGCATGTATGCAACAAACTCCCCCTCAGCCTGAGCTCACAGTATTTGTTCGTGCAGGAAGAAGATGGTGAAAGAGCTAATAGAATAGTACAGAGCACTGTTCTATTTATAGGCACGAGCAAACCACTGTAGCATCTAAGCTGACGTCACCATGAAAGTGACATCTAACCTCCTAACAAACTTTAACATCTGATCTATACAACCTCTGCTATGCTAACTACTGTTGTACATTACATTTCATAATATAAACTAAACTACTGCTGCATCCTTCCACTGATGTGAACCCAACAGTACTTGTCATGATCAGCAGAGCTTGACCCATAGCAGTAGATTGAATCAGCAGAGCTTTAGTCTTCCATCAGTCTTTGACTTGGACAGCAGTTGTAGTTCAGCAGATAGTAAAGATCAGTAGTTTGGAGGTCAGCAGATGTTGAAACCACTTTCAAGGGGAGAGACTTGTATACATAACATCTGCTTATTCTGGATCCACTGCTCTGATCCAGTTTTGGCTTTAATTATCTGTTCCTTTGGTAGGGTTCAATCCCAACAGGACGGCTGAGAGGAACAAGCGCGGAAATGATGCAGCCTATGGTCTGTCATGGGACGAGTTGAAGAACGTTATGCTCGAAGAGTTCTGCCCTCCCCATGAGCGCCAAAAGCTGGAGGATGAATTCTAGCATCTGAAGCAGAAAGATGGTGATAACGCTGCCCTGACTGCTCGCTTCAAATAGCTCAGTATCATCTGCCCCGATCAAGTCAAGACTATCGACATGACAATCAAGAAGTACATTCAAGCTCTGCCAGACTGTGTTGCAGATTTTGTGCATGCCGCAAAGCCAACAACAATCGAAGAGACTTACTTGCTTGCTGCTGAAATCAACGACAAGCGAGTCAAGGCTGGCTTCTGGGATAAAGCTACCAAGAACTTGCATCAAGCTACCGCCGTACCATCCACTGAAACCGCCGCCGCTCAATCATCAAAGTCCTCACGCCGCAAGAAGAAGAACAAGAACAGTAGCTCCAGCAACAAGGACTGTGCTGTCACTACCACTGCTGCTCCACTTCAAGCCATGCCGACTCAACAACAATCTCAGCATCGATCAGCCCCAGTTATCTTTGCACCACCTGCAAAGCGTGCATACACTGGTCCCCACCCTGCCTGCCCAACATGTACTTATCATCACCCGGTGGGTATCGCCTGTCTATTTTGCGTGCACTGCAATATGTACGACCACTTCACTGCTAACTGCCATACTAGTCCCCGCCATGCACCAGCTCAAGCCACTGCTCATCAAGCTCTGCTTCCAGCTCCTCAAGGCCAACAAGTGGCTCTGGCACCCACAGTCAACGCCAGAGTCTGCTTCACGTGTGGTGATCCCAACCACTTCACGAACATGTGCCCGAACAGGGTTGTGAAACAAGAGCCCCAATAGCAGTCTCAGCAACAGCAGCAGCACCAGCCTCGACAGCAACAGCAACAAGCCGCCCGTGCTAGAACCTTCAACATCAATGCGCGCCAAGCCCAGGCTGACAACAACGTGGTCAATGGTACGTTCCTTGTGAATGGTATTTATGCTTCGTGTTTGTTTGATACTGGAGCCGATAACTGTTTTGTGTCGTTCGAATTCGAGAAGCTCCTTTGTCACACCCCCAAAAATCCACACGCGGAGTATCACCGCTTGGAGGCGTGACTGACCAGGATCAAGCCACCAATCATATTGAACAAGCATGTAAGTAGTATATAAAATCCAACACAATACAATTGGTGTCTAAATAAAACATAGTTTAAGTTGCAAGCGGAAGCATAATGTTTAAAACCAAGTCATAAGTTTAAACGTTTCAAATGTTTAGCATGGCACACAGCTGTCCATGTCCCACAACGACTCTTCCCACTCCGATGCAAGCTCCATAGATACCTAACGACCTACAAGGCATGTAACAACGAGTCAACAACAAAGTTGAGCGAGTTCACAGTTGGTTGTTTAGTTATAGTGTTCGTAAATCGTATGTTTATTTCATAAACCATGTATCGTATTAATCCATATCGTGGTTTCCCAAACATGTTTGCGATGATTAGTGGGGGCTTCCCATGTTGTATGTTACTTGACTAGTCGTATCCGTACCTGCCCTTCTTAATCCAAGGACCGTAGCAAGTATGAGTGTACATAGGTTTTACGTACATGCCCTTCCCAACCCGAGGACAGTGAAAAGTAGTTTAATAGTAATGATAGTACGAGTAGTTATTCAATTCCACTCCTAACCCACCAGGAATCCCAAGCCTTAAGAGTGTGAACTCACCTTGGTTTGCTCGGTATGCTAAACTATGTGCTCACAAGAAATCAGTCAAGTCCTAAAGTTAAGTACGTATACACAATCAGTATATGTTTGCAAGGTTTCACATACGATCTATGTCACAAAATGTGCCTAAGCAATTATCATGTATCACATAAGCAATTAATCAAAGTCATGCAATTCATGCTTCATATAAATGTCCTTCACAGTTCGTACTAATCATAGTTATTCATTAACATGCTTGACAAGGTTAATAGTTTAATAAGGTTAACATACTTAACAATGTTAGCCAACTTAACAGGATTATCTTGCTTAACAGGAAATAATAATTAACAGTGTTAATCAACTAACAGAGCCGACATGCCATAAGAGTTACATACTTAACAGAGTTAACTGCATAACTTTAACAGAGTTACATACTAACAGGGTTAATGACTTAACTAAGTAAACAACTTAACATAGTAACCATGTCAGCACGCTTGACGAAATCACACATGTTTGGCGAAATCCCTTAACTGGCGAAATCCCTTTCTATGACGAAAACACTAGTTGGGCGAAATCCCCTTTTGGACGAAAACCTAGGGTTTTCGTTGAACATGAGGTGTGACGAAAACACAAAGGGTTTTCGTCTGAACCTTGTGTTTTCGTGGTGCCTGTGATTTCGCCGATCTCAAACATCATCAACAGCAGTTACGAGTTCACAGAATTCTAACAGTTACATCGATTCGTCATACAATCACTCAACCAAGCTAAATCAATTTGTGTGCACATATAACTTGCCAAATCATTTTGAGATTAAGATTAAAAATCCATCAGCAGATCACTCATTAATCACATATGCTTTCACATGAAATCACGATCTGTTAATTAACTACATACAATCGATCATAACAAGACCCCCATCGTTAACTACCAATTTGTATAACAAAATCTCACAGAACTTCAACAATCAATATACATAATCATCATAACAGTCATCATAATAGTCAGAGAAATCAAGTTATGATAATAAGCATTAACATGAACAATCCAAACAGTATAACAAGATTCAAAACTGATTAATACACACTAACCTAGATGTAAAAACTAACGGGTCGATCGGGAAGGAAGGTTCCGATGTTGCAGTTGCCGTCGCACAAGAGAGGAGCAATAGGGCTCTAGGGTTTTGTGATTAAACTCTTCGTAACAGTGGGGAAAAATACAATACTTAACGATTGGCTACTGGGCCGAAGCCCATTCCTGATTTCATTGGCCACAAGGTGGACGAAAACACATTGTGTTTTCACTAGGGTGTGAGTGACGAAAACACCTTTGTGTTTTCGTGGGGTGCATTTTCGTGAGGGGTGTTTGGCAAAGTTCCATTTCATTTTCATTAATTATACAAGGCATGTCCCTAATACAAGACATATATCATAAACACACTTACAATGCACACCAAATATAAAACAACATTTTGTGAATGGTTATTAAGTCAAATAAAGACCTTGAAAACTCGGGTTGTCACATTATCCCCAACTTGAAAGAAATTTCGTCCCGAAATTTAGCATGCGGTTACTGAGGAAGCTGGTTGTGTTGTGTTGTTTCCTGATTTTCCTGGGGTGTCACATCATCCCCACGTTAATTTGGAATTTCGTCCCGAAATTCTGTAGTAGCTTCAGCCTCAGTAGTGTTTGCATTGTTCTTGAACAACTGGGGATACTTGAGTTTCATTTGGTCTTCTCGTTCCCAGGTGAACTCTGGGCCACGACGGGAGTTCCAACGAACTCGAACAAGAGGTATTCTGGTGTGCTTGAGGACCTTAACGTCTCGGTCCGTGATTTCAACTGGTTCCTCGACGAATCGCAACTGATCGTCGATAGTGAGCTCCTTCAAAGGAACTATGAGGGTCTCATCTGACAGACACTTCTTCAGATTCGACACGTGAAATACGTTGTGAACTGCACTGAGTTCTGCGGGTAGGTTTAGTTTGTAGGCCACTTTGCCTATCTTCTCAATGATTTCAAATGGCCCGACATAACGCGGGTTAAGTTTGCCCCTTTTTCCAAAGCGAACCACACCCTTCCAGGGTGAGACTTTGAGTAGCACTCGATCCCCAACTTGGAACTCGAGTGGTTTCCTGCGCTTATCAGCGTAGCTTTTCTGACGGTCACGAGCTGCCGCCATTCGTTGCCGTATCTGTGCAATTCTTTCCGTTGTGTCTACTACAAGTTCTGGACCCGTGATCTGACTATCCCCCACCACTGCCCAACAAAGAGGTGATCGGCATTTACGCCCGTACAATGCCTCAAATGGAGCGGCCTGAATGCTAGTGTGGTAACCGTTGTTGTACGAAACTCCACCAAAAGGAGGTGTTTTTCCCAGCCGTTGCCGAAATCGATTACACATGCACGGAGAATGTCTTCTAGAGTTTGGATGGTGCGTTCAGACTGCCCATCCGTCTGTGGATGATAAGCGGTGCTCATGTCTAATCGAGAGCCAAAAGATTTGTGAATTGCTTGCCACAGTTCTGAAGTAAAACTTGCATCACGATCAGAGATAATAGAGGTTGGCACCCCGTGCCTCGAGACAACTTCCTTAAGGTAAACATCTGCTAAGGTGGAGAATTTATCCGTTTCCTTGATAGCCAAGAAGTGTGCAGACTTTGTGAGTCGATCCACGATCACCCAAATAGTATCATTCCCACGTTGAGATCTAGGCAGGCCAGTAACAAAATCCATGGAAATTTCTTCCCATTTCCATTGTGGTATCTTTGGTTGTTGGAGTAGGCCCGATGGTTTCTGATATTCAGTCTTGACTTTCGTACAAGTCAAACACTTGCTAACGTAAGTTGCTATGTGAGCTTTCATACTAGGCCACCAGTACGTAGTCTTCAAGTCGTGGTACATCTTATCCGAACCAGGGTGTACCGAATAACGAGACTTATGCGCTTCATCCATCACAAGCTAGAGTAAGTTTCCATAGTGTGGGACCCAGATGCGTCCTGTTACGTAATAGGCACCGTCTTCCTTTTGTTCTAATCGTTGCCTTGAGCCACGTAGAGCTTCAGCCCTGACGTTTTCTGGTTTCAATGCTTCTACCTGAGCATCTCATATCTGTGCAGGAAGACTAGACTGGATGGTGAGTTGTAATTCTCGCACACGCCTAGGGGTAGTATCCCTTCGACTGGGACGTCGGCCACAACATTTGCTTTGCCCGGATGGTACTTGATTGCACATTCGTAATCATTCAATAGCTCGACCCATCGACGTTGTCGCATGTTCAACTCCTTTTGCTTGAAGATATGCTCGAGACTCCTGTGATCGGTGTAGATGGTGCACTTGGTACCGTACAGGTAATGTCTCCATATCTTGAGTGCGAAAACAACAGCTCCCAGCTCCAGATCGTGTGTAGTGTAATTTCTTTCATGAATCTTAAGTTGGAGCGAGGCGTAAGCAATGACTTTATCCCGTTGCATCAACACGCAGCCAAGACCCTGGTTTGACGCGTCGCAATAAACCACGAAATCGTCTGTGCCCTCAGGCAATGAGAGAATAGGTGCGCTACAAAGTCTGCTCTTCAAATGTTGAAATGCTGATTCTTGAGCATCACCCCAACGATAGGTAACACCTTTCTGAGTTAGCAAAGTAAGCGGCTGAGCAATCTTGGAAAAGTCTTTGATAAACCTTCTGTAGTAGCCCGCCAAACCCAAGAATTGGCGGATTTCTGTTGGTGTACGGGGTACAGGCCAGTTCCTGATCGAGTCTACCTTGGATGGATCAACATGAATCCCATCCTTGTTTACCACATGGCCTAGGAAATGGACTTCACGAAGCCAGAAGTCGCATTTCGAAAACTTAGCGTACAACTGCTCTGCTTGAAGTAGTTCCAAAATAAGTCGTAGATGGTGCTCGTGTTCCTCCTGACTCTTCGAATAGATCAGGATGCCGTCGATGAAAACAATAACGAACTTGTCCAGGTAAGGCTTGCACACTCTGTTCATAAGATCCATGAAGACTGCAGGTGCGTTTGTCAATCCAAAAGGCATAACCATGAACTCATAATGTCCATACCAAGTCCTGAACGCTGTCTTAGAGATGTCCTCGTCTCGGACTCTCAGTTGATGGTAACCTGACCTCAGATCAATCTTCGAATAGTAGCTCGACCCTTGCAACTGATCGAACAAGTCATCAATACGTGGAAGAGGATAGCGATTCTTCACGGTCACCTTGTTGAGTTCGCGGTAATCTATGCACATACGGAAGGTACCGTCCTTCTTCTTTACAAACAATACTGGAGCTCCCCAGGGTGAAGAGCTAGGACGTATGAATCCCTTGTTCAAGAGCTCTTGCAGTTGTGTAGATAGTTCTTCCAATTCTGATGGAGCTAAGCGGTACGGTGCACGAGCTATTGGCACTGCCCCAGGAGCTAGCTCGATTTGAAATTCAACCTGACGATGAGGCGGAAGACCAGGTAAATCCTCAGGAAACACTTGAGGAAAGTCGCGTACAACTGGAATATCCTCTATCTTCTTCTCTTTCGTTGATGCGTCAGTAACAAGTGCTAAGATAGCGGTGTGGCCCTTTCGCAAACACTTCTGGGCCTTAAGGAAGGAGATGATGCCCACTACAGCACCACTCTTGTCGCCTTGAATTTCGAGCAGTTCTTTGCCAGAACGGGGAATACGAACAATCTTTTCTTTGCATAGGATCTCTGCTTGCTGTTGGGATAGCCAATCCATCCCAATGACGATGTCGAAACTACCCAGAACTATAGGAATGAGATCGATAGAGAAAGTCTGACCAGCGAGGATAAGATTACAACCCTGAACTATGTGTGTGGCCTCTAGACTTTTACCATTTGCTAACTCTACGACATGCTTGGTGTTCAAAAGTGTTGGTGTGCGCTTTAACATTTAACTGACTTTTAGAGACACGTAACTGGTATCGGCACCCGAATAAAATAAAACAGTAACATAAAAGTCGTCAAAAAGAAACTTACCCATCACCACGTTAGGATCATTCCTTGCGTCACCCTGACCAATCACGAATGCTCGACCCCTGGCACCATTGCCGTCGTTATTACCCCGGTTGTTATTCCCATTGCCCTGATTATTGTTGTTGTTGTTCTGATTCTGGTTTAACTGAGGGCAGTTCCGCTTGAAGTGGCCTTCAGCACCACACTGAAAGCATCCCCGGTTGCCTCGCTGTTGTTGCTGTTGGTTCTGTGGAGCGGGTGTGTAGGTCCCCTTGATGTGTATGGATCTTCAACAGAATTGTCAATCTAATCAAGAGTGCGGAATCCTCTTGATCAGAATATAGCAGAAAACGTGTAGAAGAACAGAAATCACTTTCAAACTGGGTTTCTATTGATTATCAATCAAACTGAATTACAATCAATCTAAACCCTAACACAATTTCGTCCAAGACTTGTCTCTCACGAAATTGCTCTCTCTCAAATACTGTTTTGGCTGATTAACCTAAACCCTAAAGCGTAACCTTGTTTATATAACACAAGGTTTGCACCTTGGGCTAGATTAAACCTCATGCGCTGCGAATTGGTGTAAGCCCAATTCGCCCCCCATCACCCAATCTGATGGGTTTGGTTAGCCCAAACATTACAACTCACTAATACAAAGCTAAACCCGCTAACTGTTTATCATTTAACTAATTACAAGATATCCAAAGACCAAATCTAAGCTGTTGTCACAAACATGCACCAACAAACTCCCCCTTGACAATAGCTTCATAAAATAACTTTGTCTTCAGTCTTCTTGCAATCTTCATGTAATCTTGCACTGTCTTTGGTCTTTGGATAGCTTCAGCTTCAATAGCTTCTGTCAGCAACAGACTCCCCCTAAGCTGATGCATCCAATCACCAAATCTTCAAAAACTTTAGCGTTTGAGTAAACTTCAGTTCAACATTTGTAAAGCAATCTTCAAACTCTTCAACTTTTTCTGCAACGTAGAAAGGAGGTTCTACCATGCATCCAATCAAACTCTCATCTTCACAGCAACTCATCACTTTAACTTCTCAGCAACACACTGCTTCAATCTGTATACTATAAAACAAACATCTCGAGAAACCATAAGAATTTTTCAACACAGTTAAATAAATTATTATTTTTCAAGAGATAGTTAAACTGTATCACAGATTAAGCATTTTCAATTTATCACCAACACGCAAAACTTTTTAATCACACACCCTATAACCCGCATGATTTAAAATTTTGAACTCACTTTCCAACACCGTCTCCCCCTATCAGTAACAATTCCTCCAAGAATAACAGTTTTCCGTACGTTAAGAATTTTAAACAGAAAAAGACACTATTTTTAGATTTTTATATTTTCTGAAAGCAAGTAAATACAAAAGCAATAAACACTCTATTTTTGTGAGAATCACTGGTAAGAAGATCATATCAAGAAAATCAAACTGTTTCACACTACTAGATAACTCTTTATTTGATTTTTCCGTGAAAAGCAGTCCAAGACGATTACCAGTATGCTTGTCCACTTAAACAAAATGCATGAACATTTCAAGTACCATTACCGTATGATACGTTAAGGTAATTTTATTACTGATATAGTAGTGTGTCCCACTTCAGGATATACCCCCACGATCAAGGTATGCACAAAGATTCATCGTAGTAGGTGAGTATACTGAATTCATCCGTTTTATTTTTCAACGTTTAGATAATTGGTGAACAGGTCAGTACTTCCGTACAGCAGAGAGACCAAAATATCTAACGAGGGCTATGACAAATACCATTTTTGGTACGATTTACGCTTTTTGCACATTTGAATAACTCTCTTTGAGAGCTTCTTCATTTTTTCAGGGTTTTGGCATTTTTAGCTCTTTTAAGATATCCTGGGTGTGTCTAGGTCAGCATATATCTGGATGCAGCAGAAGGACACCCCTGATATCCCCAGATGAAAAATCAGTAAAAAGACCCAAAACTTCAGATTTTGGCAATCTATCAACGCAAGATTTAAGGTCATTAAACCATACACCACTGATGTGTTCCCCACTCATACTCAGTGCATTTAGATTTATATCACATTGGTAAGTTGATTATTTCATGCTTTTTGCCTACTGATACATCGTATGATGAAGCTGCTATCACACTTAAGCAATTTAATTTCATTTTCAGTGTGACAGTTTAACTCGCTGATGTACTATCATTTCTTCTTTTTCACACAGTGATAACTCATTTTTAATTTTCTATTTTTTATGTTTTTTATTTTTCAATTTTTTTTATTTTTGATTTTAAAAAAAACAGTAAACTATTTACAAAATTCTTATGAAAAACCAGTTATTCAGGATTCCTCATCCCATTGAGTTCGACTAAATGTTCAAAGCGAGCCCTGTCAAATGCTTTAGTATAAAGATCTGCCAGGTTATCTAGTGTGTCGACTCAGTACTTTGAACTTCAATTTAAATCATTTAACATATATGTATCAACAATCTCACATCCCCCGTCATGTGCCTGAAGCAGCTACTATCAAGATAAGTTGATAATCCTCCTTAGCAGCTCCTGCACACACCAACTAAGAAATTAGTTAGATTGGGGGACCCAAGCCTTAATGGTCTTGGGTCGTCCAAATTCACCAACTATTTGAACATCCATCCAATATCCATTACTCCTAACAGGAGTCTTGGATCTCAGACCTGTTGATGGAAAAGGGTTTTGATTTCCACTAGGTCTTTGGTCTTGAGGGTTCCTATACGTGTTTGGACTATTTGACCTTTGAAAATTTTGGTTTTGATACCTTGAATTTTGATTCCAAGAAGCATTATTGTTGTAATTTCTAAAGCCATTGTTATAAAAAGTTCGACCACCATTATTTTGGTATCGATTTTGATATTGACTTTGATCTCTGAAATTATTTGAATTTCCATTAAAATTGTTCATTCTAGGTGAACTGCTTCTAGGTCTCTCATATCTGCCTGGTGGAGATTTAGGCTGAAATCTTGGTTGATTTCTTTGAAAACGAGGAACTTGTGGAGTTCCTTTTTCAGCCTTATCTACACCAACTGCAACATTTTCTGGTTGCTTATGAGCAGATTTCTTTGGAGAGTTGGACTCCTTCTCCTGTTTATCACCACTATTCTCTGGTGACTTCTCTATCTAACTCTCACTAATTTGTGGTTCACTCTTTTTGTTAGGACAGCAGCTAGCTACATGTCCCTTGATGTGACACTTAAAGCACGATCTCCTTTTCAAAGACTTCTTAGCTGGAGCCTCTGAGGTAGATCCCTTGTCAGATGGTGATGATCCCTTGGATGAATCTTGTTCAGTTTGCCTTATTTCAGATTTTTCTTTGTTTTTATTTTTAGCAAACTCTACATTTGATTCATTTTCAATAACAGTGGTTTCATTTCTCATATCACTACCTTGAACAAAATTAATCTTTTTAACAAAAGCTTGATTTTTATTTTTAGGCGGTGAATTTTTCCTTTTCAAAGGTTCTCTGTTATTGTTCTTCTTAGAATCATCACTCTCAGACCCCTCACCTTCACTTGATGTGGATGCGAAACTACTTGGTGCAGATGCCATAAAGTCTGCTAGCTCATCTTCACTAGGCAGGAATGAATAGTCATGACTAAGAGGAGGTGGAACTTCATTAAAGCCCTGGAAGCCCACACTGGTCTTGTCATTACTCTTCTTTAACCCACTCATCATGTGTTTCATTACAAAAAACGAATCTCTGAATTGACTTAATTTCTTTTCAAGTTCAACAATTTTGAGTTGTGCATCTGACAACTCTTTGCATTTTTCAGAAATCTCTTTTGTTTTCTCAGCCATCATGTCATGAGCTAAGTCTATTACTTGAAGTTTTTCGTTTAATTTGCATGTTAAAGCTTCGATTTCACTTTCATAACCTCTTATCTTCTTCAAGTATGACGATTCATTTCTTTTAGCAAAAAAGTTTGACTCTTTAATGTTAGACATCTCGCTTATCAAACTTTGGTTTTGTGTTGACAACCTGTCAACCTCACCCTGTAGTTCACGACATCTCAAACATACAAAATTAGGTTGTACCTCTTTCTCAAGAACTTCTGAATTTTCATCAGCAACAACCTGTTCAGCTTCACTCTCTTTCTCTACTTCAGCATCCACTTTAGCTTCAGCATTCTCCACTTTAGCTTCAGCATTCTCCACTTTTGCTTCAGCATTCTCCACTTTAGCTTCAACATTCTCCACTTTAGCTTCAGCATTCTCCACTTTAGCTTCAGCATCATTCACAGTAGTTTCAGCCTCATCAACTGGCACTATCTCTGCCACGAATGCCTGAGAGGCATTCTCATTATCTTCCAGATGAACAGTCCCATCATATGAACCTTCACGTGCTGTAGAGATCAAGGCTTTATTCTTTTTGACATCTTCATTTCCTTGATACCTCTTTTCTAGTGCATCCCACATATCCTTTGAATTTGTGTACTTTAGGAAGGTATGCTTGATGCTATCAGGTAACGACATCTTTATTGCAGCTAAGGCTCTCTTTTCAGCATCAACCACATGTCTCTCAGATTCATCCATGAAAAAAACAGAATGAACAGAATCAATCTTTTCAAAACTTTGATGATTTTTCCGGATTCCTTAACAGTTTCTGCAAAATCAAAACAGCAAAATATCAGTGTTTTACGAAAATCAGTAATAAACAGAATGAAGAACACGAAGAACAATCTTCGAATCTTCAAGCCTTTCCAGCCAAAATCCTTTCAGAATCAACCAAAACTTTCCAGAAAACCTGCAAAACACCAAACAAACAAACCAGCATATCAAAACAGCCAATAATTTCGAAAAAAAATTATCAACCAACAGAAAAATTCGAAAATTTCAAAACCCTAATTTTCAAAAATTCGAAAAACTCCCTGTTTCTGCAGAACACAATTCTGAACCGAGCCTTCAAGAGCCTAACCTGGCTCTGATACCAATTGTAGGTCCCCTTGATGTGTATGGATCTTCAACAGAATTGTCAATCTAATCAAGAGTGCGGAATCCTCTTGATCAGAATATAGCAGAAAACGTGTAGAAGAACAGAAATCACTTTCAAACTGGGTTTCTATTGATTATCAATCAAACTGAATTACAATCAATCTAAACCCTAACACAATTTCGTCCAAGACTTGTCTCTCACGAAATTGCTCTCTCTCAAATACTGTTTTGGCTGATTAACCTAAACCCTAAAGCCTAACCTTGTTTATATAACACAAGGTTTGCAACTTGGGCTAGATTAAACCTCATGGGCTGCGAATTGGTGTAAGCCCAATTCGCCCCCCATCACCCAATCTGATGGGTTTGGTTAGCCCAAACATTACAACTCACTAATACAAAGCTAAACCCACTAACTGTTTATCATTTAACTAATTACAAGATATCCAAAGACCAAATCTAAGCTGTTGTCACAAACATGCACCAACAGGGTGGTTGTTGTTGATGGTTCTGATTCGCAGGTCGTGAGCTCCTGCAATCCTTAGCTTCATGACCCATCTTGAGACACCTCTGGCAACGACCCTTGTTGCACTGACCATTGTGGTGTCTATTGCATTTGTTGCACTTCGGGAGGTTTCCTCGATATCCACCCTGCCCTTGACTACCAGAAGATTGCTGACCAGGACTCTGGTAGTCATCGATCTTTATCTGTTGTGCCTGGGACTGAACTGTAGTTGAACCCTTGCTGGAGGCTCCATCCCATTTTCGCTTGTTGTCACTGGGAGTAGCAGAAGTAGTAGTAGTAGTAGCACCGATACGCTTAGGCAGTCTGTTCTGTTCCACTGCCTGGTCTGTGAGACGATGAGCAAGACGAGTAACATCCTGGATGGTAGCAAGGTTAGCAGCAGTCACATGGCTTTGAATCTCAGGTACTAAGCCTTTGAGGTACAGCTCGATACGCTTAATGGGAGGATCCACCATAGTTGGACATAACACAGCCAGTTCATTGGATCGCTTCGTATACGCCTCAATCTCTGACCCCGTCATCTTCAGGTTAAAGAACTCCACTTCCAACTTGTGGATGTCATCATGATTACAGTATTCTCGCTTAATCAGTTCCTTGAAGTCGTTCCATGGGGTGGCGTTTGCAGCTGCCAGCCCTAACATTTGAACTTGCGCGTTCCACCAAGTCAAAGGAACGCCTTCGAGAGTACCAGTGGCATACTTCACCCTACGAGCCTCAGGGCATTCACACATTTCAAAGACCGATTCGATCTTCTCGAACCAGTGGAGGAGTCCTACGGCTCCTTCAGTGCCACTGAAAGTATTAGGACGACAGTCCATGAACGTCTTGAACGTGCACACAGGTGGCTGAGCGTTCTGACCTCCTGCCTGGGCAGCCGCGAGTGCTGCAGTAACTTGTTCAGTAATCAAAGCCACCAACTGGGCTTGAGTTAGGTTAACGCGTCCACTCATGATCTTCACAATACAGAGAACATAAGTGAGAATTGCGTCGTATCAATACGCAAGTGTGGAATGACAGAAGAGAGTGAACACACAAAGTTTTCAAGCAGTAGTTACTATGTTATCTAAGCATACCATGAGCAATGTTCTATGTAACTAACAAGTAGGTAATATAAAGATGTATCATATCACCTATAGTGTCGAGTCTTGCACATGGAGCGAAGCGTCGTTGTGGATCGTTGAGCACTGTACAGGTTATAGTCTGGTTTTAACAAAAACTTTTTCCCTTAATAAAACCAAGTTCACTATAACCAATGGCTCTGATACCAATCTGTCACACCCCCAAAAATCCACACGCGGAGTATCACCACTTGGAGGCGTGACTGGCCAGGATCAAGCCACCAATCATATTGAACAAGCATGTAAGTAGTATATAAAAATCCAACACAATACAATTGGTGTCTAAATCAAACATAGTTTAAGTTGCAAGCGGAAGCATAATGTTTAAAACCAAGTCATAAGTTTAAACGTTTCAAATGTTTAGCATGGCACACAGCTATCCATGTCCCACAACGACTCTTCCCACTCCGATGCAAGCTCCATAGATACCTAACGACCTGCAAGGCATGTAACAACGAGTCAACAACAAAGTTGAGCGAGTTCACAGTTGGTTGTTTAGTTATAGTGTTCGTAAATCGTATGTTTATTTCGTAAACCATGTATCGTATTAATCCGTATCGCGGTTTCCCAAACATGTTTGTGATGATTAGTGGGGGCTTCCCATGTTGTATGTTACTTGACTAGTCGTATCCGTACGTGCCCTTCTTAATCCAAGGATCGTAGCAAGTATGAGTGTACGTAGGTTTTACGTACGTGCCCTTCCCAACCCGAGGACAGTGAAAAGTAGTTTAATAGTAATGATAGTATGAGTAGTTATTCAATCCCATTCCCAACCCACTAGGAATCCCATGCCTTAAGAGTGTGAACTCACCTTGGTTTGCTCGGTATGCTAAACTATGTGCTCACAAGAAATCAGTCAAGTCCTAAAGTTAAGTACGTATACACAATTAGTATATGTTTGCAAGGTTTCACATACGATCTATGTCACAAAATGTGCCTAAGCAATTATCATGTATCACATAAGCAATTAATCAAAGTCATGCAATTCATGCTTCATATAAATGTCCTTCACAGTTCGTACTAATCATAGTTATTCATTAACATGCTTGACAAGGTTAACAGTTTAATAAGGTTAACATACTTAACAACGTTAGCCAACTTAATAGGATTATCTTGCTTAACAGGAAATAATAATTAACAGTGTTAATCAACTAACAGAGCCGACATGCCATAAGAGTTACATACTTAACAGAGTTAACTGCATAACTTTAACAGAGTTACATACTAACAGGGTTAATGACTTAACTAAGTAAACAACTTAACATAGTAACCATGTCAGCACGCTTGACGAAATCACACATGTTTGGCGAAATCCCTTAACTGGCGAAATCCCTTTCTATGACGAAAACACTAGTTGGGCGAAATCCCCTTTTGGACGAAAACCTAGGGTTTTCGTTGAACATGAGGTGTGACGAAAACACAAAGGGTTTTCGTCTGACCCTTGTGTTTTCGTGGTGCCTGTGATTTCGCTGATCTCAAACATCATCAACAGCAGTTACGAGTTCACAGAATTCTAACAGTTACATCGATTCGTCATACAATCACTCAACCAAGCTAAATCAATTTGTGTGCACATATAACTTGCCAAATCATTTTGAGATTAAGATTAAAAATCCATCAGCAGATCACTCATTAATCACATATGCTTTCACATGAAATCATGATCTGTTAATTAACTACATACAATCGTTCATAACAAGACCCCCATCGTTAACTACCAATTTGTATAACAAAATCGCACAGAACTTCAAAAATCAATATACATAATCATCATAACAGTCATCATAATAGTCAGAGAAATCAAGTTATGATAATAAGCATTAACACGAACAATCCAAACAGTATAACAAGATTCATAACTGATTAATACACACTAACATAGATGTAAAAACTAACAGGTCGATCGGGAAGGAAGGTTCCGATGTTGCAGTTGCCGTCGCACAGAGAGGAGCAATAGGGCTCTAGGGTTTTGCGATTAAACTCTTCGTAACAGTGGGGAAAAATAAAATACTTAACGATTGGCTACTGGGCCGAAGCCCATTCCTGATTTCGTTGGCCACAAGGTGGACGAAAACACATTGTGTTTTCACTAGGGTGTGAGTGACAAAAACACCTTTGTGTTTTCGTGGGGTGCATTTTCGTGAGGGGTGTTTGGAAAAGTTCCATTTCATTTTCATTAATTATACAAGGCATGTCCCTAATACAAGACATATATCATAAACACACTTACA
This sequence comes from Helianthus tuberosus, assembly GCA_030545235.1. NCBI lineage: Eukaryota > Viridiplantae > Streptophyta > Magnoliopsida > Asterales > Asteraceae > Helianthus > Helianthus tuberosus. The sequence continues at coordinate 119,874,071 of CM060396.1, read as the reverse complement.
ATGCACACCAAATATAAAACATCATTTTGTGAACGGTTATTAAGTCAAATAAAGACCTTGAAAACTCGGGTTGTCACATCCTTAATCATAAGCGCTCCCATCTCCCCTCGACGTTCGATGTCAAAGTCGCCACTGGAAGAACCGTCACCGTCAATTCTGGTCTTCGTGATTGTACTCTTGAGCTCAACAATCACATCTTCCCAATTGATCTCATCTCGATGCAGCTCGGAAGTTTTGACATCATAGTAGGCATGGACTTTCTTCGTGAAAACCATGTTGAAGTCGTGTGCTTTGATAAGATGATTCGATTCGCGCTCGCTAATGGTGATGTATTGTATGTTTATGGTGAAACTACTTCGAAGGGTCTCAAGCTCATGTCATGTGTCCAAGCTAGCAAGTATCTCCGCAAGGAATACAGAGCTTTCTTGGCTAACATTGTAGTAGCGAAGAAGGAAAAGAAAGGAAAGACAGAAGTAAACGTTGTTCCTGTGGTTCGAGAATTTCCTAACGTTTTTCCTGAGGATCTTCCCGGACTACCGCCAAGTCGTGATATCGACTTTCGTATCGACCTCATTCCTGGAGCAAACCCTATTGCTAGGGCTCCTTATCGACTCGCTCTATCCGAAATGCGGGAACTATCGAGTCAGCTCCAGGAACTACTTGATAAAGGTTTCATTCGCCCGAGAACCTCTCCATGGGGCACACCAGTCCTTTTTGTTAAAAAGAAGGTTGGGTCGTTTCGGATGTGCATCGACTATCGGGAACTGAATAAGTTGACAATCAAGAATCGCTATCCCCTGCCTCGCATTGACGATTTGTTTGATCAGCTACAAGGTGCTACATGTTTCTCCAAGATCGATCTATGCTCAGGATATCACCAACTACGCATTCAAGGGGAAGATATACCCAAAACCGCTTTTCGCACCCGATACGACCACTATGAGTTCATTGTTATGCCTTTTGGTTTAACCAACGCACCGGTGGTTTTCATGGATCTGATGAATCGCGTGTGTAAACCTTTTCTCGACCGCTTCGTCATCGTGTTCATCGATGATGTCTTGATCTATTCCAAGTCGAAAGCCGAACACACGCAACATCTACGTTTGGTTCTCGAGCTACTCCAAGGAAATCGACTCTGTGCCAAGTTCTCCAAGTGTGGATTTTGGCTGGAGGAGGTTCAATTCCTCGGTCATATTGTTAATAGTCAAGGTATTCACGTCGATCTGGCGAAGATTGAGGCAGTTAAAAGTTGGGTTACACCGAAGAACCCGTCTGAAGTCCGTTCTTTTCTCGGACTAGCGGGCTATTATCGTTGATTTATCGAAGGATTCTCAAAAATAGCTGTGCCGCTTACCGCTCTCACGCATAGAGAGAAGCCTTTTGTTTGGGGAACTGAACAAGAGTCTTCTTTCCAAACCCTCAAGCACATGCTTTGCAATGCTCCCGTTCTCACTTTACCCGACGGAAACGGCGACTTTATTGTCTATTGTGGTGCCTTGACCCTTGGTCTTGGTTGTGTCCTCATGCAACGGGACAAGGTCATTGCTTACGCATCTCGTCAGCTCAAAATCCACGAGAAGAACTATACAACCCATGATCTCGAGCTAGGCGCAGTTGTTATTGCATTAAAGATTTGGCAACACTACCTGTATGGTACCAAGTGTACGATCTTCACCGATCATAGGAGCCTACAACATATCTTTGACCAGAAGGAACTTAATATGCGTCAACGCCGATGGGTAGAACTTCTCAACGATTAAGACTGTGAGATTCGTTATAACCCAGGCAAAGCAAATCTCATTGCCGACGCCCTCAGTAGACGGAGCTATCTGCTTAGTATTCGTGATATCCAAGCCCAATACGATCTTGAAACCCTCATCCGTGAAGCCCAGCATGCTTGTTTTAATGAGCGCACCCTGAAGAAGGAAAGAATCTACCATGATGGAGCCCAGCTTGTGAATAAGTCGAATGGGATATTCCACTTTCTGGACCGAATTTGGATCCCTAAGCGGACCAATTTACGACAGATTTTGATGGACGAAGCCCACAAATCTCGGTACTCTATTCATCCCGGTGCCGACAAAATGTAGAAGGACCTTCGCTACAAGTACTGGAGGCCGGGCATGAAGAGGGATATCGCTCTTACATTGGGAAGTGCCTGACTTGCTCGAAAGTCAAGGCCGAACACCAAAGACCCTCTGGCTTACTCGAACAACCCCCGATCCCTATGTGGAAGTGGGAGAGTATAGCTATGGACTTCAAAACGAAACTCTCGTGCACGCCATCAAGTCACGACAGCATTTGGGTTGTTATTGACCGTTTGACCAAATCTTCTCATTTCCTGCCAATACGGGAAGACTACAAGGTAAAACGATTAGCCCGAATCTACACCGATGAGATCATTTGTCGACATGGGACACCTCGCGACATCATCTCTGACCGTGATGCTCGATTTACCTCGTGACTGTGGGAAACGTTTCAAGCGGCTCTCGGTACTACGCTTAATCTAAGTACCGCATTCCACCCTCAAACCGACGGTCAGACTGAGAGAACGATCCGTACTCTTGAAGACATGCTCCGTTCCTGTGTCATAGATTTCGGTGGTAATTGGGACGCTTACCTGCTGTTAGTAGAATTCTCGTATAACAACAGTTATCATTCCAGCATTCAAATGGCACCATTCGAGGCTTTATATGGAAGAAAATGTTGATCGTCTATTGTATGGCACGAGATCAGGCACTCGCAATTAACCGGTCCTGAGCTACTGCAAGAAACGACTGATAAAGTCCTCCAAATTCAAGATAATCTGCTGAAAGCTCGGATTCGACAGAAAAGTCACGCCGATAGACGACGTAAGCCCCTTGAATTTGACGTTGGCGACTACGTACTCCTAAAGGTATCACCTTGGAAGGGTGTGGTCAGATTCGGCAAGAAAGGGAAACTAGCGCCTCGATATGTTGGACCTTTTAAGATTCTGGAAAGGATCGGAAAAGTCGCCTATAGACTCGAACTACAAGAGGAACTTAGCAATGTTCACCCGACTTTCCATGTTTCGAACCTCCGAAAGTGCATGGCTGAACATGATTTAATTGTACCTCTTGATGATCTCCAAATAAACGAAACACTACACTTCATGGAGAAGCCTGTCGAAATCATGGATCGCCAAACCAAGCAGCTCAGACGCTCGCGTATTCCTATTATGAAAGTCCAATGGGAAGGCAAACGAGGCGCAGAGTTCACTTGGGAACTCGAAAGCGACATGAAGGCAAAGTACCCGCAGTTGTTTGTTACGGCTTCGGCCTAATTTCGGGACAAAATTCCCTCAACTAGGGGAGGCTGTAACACCCCGTGTTCCGGAAGTCAAAGTTAAAGTCAAGATTGAAGTCAAAGGGAGACAAGATTGCGAATTGTGACCTGTCACTCCTTGCTCAATTCTTGTTTTGACTTCTTTGACTTGTAGTTAGTCTATTTTATGCTTTACGTTAGTTGTATTATGTGGAGTACTTATTAATAATCGAGGTTTATTCGATATTTATCGCATGTTTTATCGCTTTATCGCTATCGCAATAACACTCGCAACTCGAATTACGCGTTCTGGATATTGTTCTATGTGTGTGTGTGCCTTATGTGTTACTTGTGCATGTTTAATTATGTTTATGTGTGGTGATTAATCGAAACGCAATCGAAACTCAAATTGCAAATCGAATCACAAACGCTAAACGAATATGAAATAAGGATGATTGTATGTTGATATAGTAGTTGGGATTAAAAGTAATTTGACTAGGAATCTCTATCGCATCGCAACGCTCGCAATCGCAATCGAAACATCAAAACTTATTGTGTCATGCCATCCAATCGAGTGGCCAGCCGATCGAGCTGCCACCAGATCGGGCTGCCACCCGATCGAGGTGCCACTCGATCGAGTAGCCACCTATCCCCCTTTCCTTTTATGGTAAGCCTATAAATACCCCATGTCAACATCACAAGCTTACCATTTTTGGCACCTCTCGTCCGACCAGCGTTCTTGACCACTTTTCTTCAGATTTCTCGCGATTCTTGTAAGTTTTCCACCTAAATCTTGTACTTTCTTGATCTACACGCACTCCTACACCTTTCTATCTTTTGAATCTTAACTTTTAACCGTGAAATCACTAGATTTGAGGTATTCTAGGATGATGTCATCATGGTGTTCTTGAGAACTTCATGTTTTGGCTTCAATCCACCAAGAACAACTTAGATCTAAACGATTTCCACACAAATAAACAAAGATCTTTCATAGATCTAAACATATTCATGGTGAAAAGGATTGAAAGATGGTTTTCCAACTTTCTTTCAAGTCTTTTACACTCAATGCGCTCAAAACTGATAGAATCGGAGCTTGTTCTAACCTTCTACTCTTTCTTGCTGACGTGTTGGTTCAAGATCTGGATTCTATCCACGAGACCACTGATTTTGGGTTAACCAAGAACAACCGCCTTGAACCGGTTAACTGGTTGAACTTGGGTGATTCCTGTTCAATCGGGTCACTTGGGTCAAGATGGGGTTCTGTTGATTAGCACATTGTCACACCGTCTCGATAAAACTACAAACTATCAAAATGACCAAGAAGGAAGATGATCAGGTCGACCAGGTTGGAGTGTCACCCAATCGGACTATTGTCTGATCGGATTGTCTCCCGATCGGGTTGCCACCCGATCGACTTGCATCTTGGCCCCACACTTAACTTTTATTTCAAACTTCAAGAGTTTTGGAGCACCGAACGGATCGCCGTCCGATCGGGTTGCTACCCGATCGACCGACCATCCGACCATGTGATGTTTTGAAACTTCAATACTTAAACAAATTCCAACATGTTCAATGCGCAAGGGTTGCCACCCGATCGGATTGCCATCCGATCGAGTGACCGTCCTGCTGTGAATTTGTTCTCAATTGGAGAAGACTCGCCAATCGGATTGCTGTCCGATCAGACTACCGTCCGATCGACCGACCTGAAAGGTAGAGATACTTCTCTGTTTTCTAATGCTTCAACAAAAACTTCAAAAGACAAGCCATCATATACAAACACATCCTTCACAAAGGAAGAAACAATCCACTCGAAAGGTCAACCGATCGGATGACCATCCGAGCAGATTGTCACCCGATCGATCGGCTACCCGATCGGATTGCCATCCGATCGGAGTACCATCCGATCCATTGACACTTCAATCTGTTTTACGAATCGCTTATTGTTATGACTATCGTTCTGATCAGGCTAATCTCACTCTAAGCGCTCCCTTCAATCCATCAATCGCTGTGAGTATACTTGATCCCTGTTTGCTTTACGCACTTTTGGGTGTTACATACGTTACTTATTCTAAATCACATCGAACACACTACGCAATACTTTAAACGCTGACCGATTACCGCATGTTATACGTGACTTAATGAATGCTTGTTTGTTATATTTACACATGGAATGATGTCTAACTGCCTTAGCAACGATAGTACTATTTGTTTGGACTCATAACCTATTCACCCAGGGGTTGTAAAGGATAATTTGCTACATGGCTCACAATGGTGAGTGTGTATTACGAACTGCCTTGGGCAGTCAACCCGCAGTCATTGGTATCGATAGGTTCATGTCGATAACTAACATGCCTCATTTTACACTGTGTACGTGCTGGTTATACGTAATGATTTCGAACTCTATTATATCTATTAAACTTGTATGCTCACCTTTACACTATGTGTATTGACTTTTACTTTAACGTATGTGACATTTGCTTAGGATGCTTATTTGCTTAGCTTGCTGTGAAATCGAGGCTAGGAAAGGTCTAGAAACAAATAAACAATTGTCTGTATTTTGAAATTTGAGTTGTCGGAACAGAACAATTTGACTAGATCTTATCTGTGATAATTATGTTATCTTTTATGACATGGTATGGGACGTGTTGCTTTAAATAATTGGTAATCATAGTTGTTATGGAAACTTCTGGACAATCTGTTTCGCTCAGTGCCACGCCCCGATGTTTCCGCCATCGGTTGGGGTGTGACAAGGGTTGTTAGCGGTTGAGCATTCTTTGAAAAGTTCTCTATAAATCATCTGTAATAGCCTGCTAATCCCAGAATTTGTCGCATCTCAGTTGGTGTCTTTGGGACTTCCCAGTTCTTGATTGCCTCGACCTTGGTAGGGTCGGTGTGAATTCCATTCTCATTTACCGCATGAGTTAGAAATTGCACCTTGCAAATCCAGAATTCGCATTTTAACAACTTCACATACAACTACTCCTTCTCCAAGAGTTCTAGGGTAGCTTGCGGGTGTCACTCGTGATCCTCCTTGGTTTGCGAGTAAACAAGGATGTCATTAATGAATATAATCACCAACTTATCTAGATACGGTTTACACGCCTGATTCATGAGATCCATGAATACTGCTGGTGCGTTTGTTAAGCCTAATGACATGACAAGGAACTTGTAATGTCCATGGCGAGTCCTAAAGGCCGTCTTAGGGATATTTTCTTCTTATATTCGCAGTTGATGATACCCTGACCACAAGTCGATCTTCGAGTAGTAGCTAGAGCCTTGTAATTGGTCGAACAAGTTATCAATCCTCGGCAAAGGATACCGATTCTTAATATTCAATTCCCTGAAGTCGATGCACAAACGGAAACTGCCATCTTTCTTCTTAACGAATAGCACTGGAGCTCCTCAAGGCGGGAATCTTGGTCTGATGAATCCTTCGTGCTAGTAGTTCTTGTAGTCGAGTCGTTGTCCTTGTATCTCGGACGAAGCTATTCGGTAAGGTGCCTTCACCACAGGTGCTGCTCCTGGCACTAGGTTTATCCTAAACTACACTCGTCGCTGTGGAGGTAACCCAGGGAAGTCTTCAGGAAAGACTCCTGGAAATTCCTTCACAACAGGGGTGTCTTCTAGCTTTGGCTCCTTGGTCTCCTTTCCGACAATATGAGTAAAGGAGGCTATGCAACCCTACTCGGAGGCGCTTCTGTGTCCCTATGACCAATGTGGGATGTAGCAATCCACCACCTTATGGGGCCCAGCGTCCTCGCGTCAACTGCATGAAGGCCGTGGACTAAGTGTTTCATCATTCGCAAGAGGGATGCGAATGATTTTCTCATGACAAACAACTTCGGCTCCATCTTTGGATATCCAATCCATGCTGATTACAACATCATGACTTCCCAAGTCAACAGGTAATAGAAGGTTCCCGCTCTCTAAGTTCCAAAATACAATCCCTAATCACCTCATTTGCTTTAACTAATCTTTCGTTTTCCAATTCTAAAGAATACGGGACGTCTATCCTACTTGAAACTAAGCCAAGTAGGTTCTTAAGTTCTAAGGATATAAGGTTAAAGTCGGCGCCAGTGTCAATCAAAATGAATGCATAGAGTTGGTTAGTAGGGAACGTACCCATAACCGCATTTGGATACTGGCGTGCTTCACGAGCTTCGATCGTGAAGACTCTTCCTCGCTTGGTTCTTCCTAGGGCAATCTTTCCTAAAGTGCCCCACGTCACCACGTTTGAAGCAACCTGGAACTCTACCATTATCGTTTCCTTCTTGGTTGCACTTTCCCCCTTATTTGGGATATTTCACCCAACAGGCATCCTTGCTTTGTCCTTCTTGTAAAACCCTTTAGGATCTTCCAATGATATCAAACAGGAACTTGTGTAAGTGCGGAAATCAAACACAAGTGGATTCAAGAATATATGTAATAGAAACCAAAGTAATATAATCAAAACAAACTGGAAACTTGCATTCACTGATTAACTTGTGACTGATACAAGACTCCCAAAAGGTTTCGGCTGCCTCTCTACCATCGACTGATCAACCTCAACCAAGAGGTTGAGGTTTGCTTAAATACTAAACATGTGGGTCGATACCCTAGGCCCTCTCGAAACCATATATATGACCCAACTAATATATTTTGACCAAAAAGATAAATAAACAAAACATATTAATCAACCGCTAGACTTTGTATCCCTCCATGTATAAACCTTCAGGTTCCAACAATCTCCCCCTAGGTTTGTGCATGGAGGTTCTTGAAACTTCAACGATCACTATCACCACCCAAACGATCCTTGAGCCCACCAAATCCTTTTGTGCGAATGTGAATGGCTGAAGCAACAGCAGCAGTCCATCCTTTTGCTATTTCTTCATATTTTTCAGTAGCTCTAATTTGATTGCGAGCTAGCACTTCCAAATCTTCATAAGCAAGATTCAGCAAATAAACTTGATCCACCAAACGAAAATTTACATCACCATCACACACAATCACTGCTTGCCCTAGACGCTCATCAGAAGCCCAAAATGCAAGGTCTTCAGAGCACCTTTTGGAATCTTCTTAACCAAAGGAATAGTCTTTTCCTTATCAGTTGCTGGCCAGTGCACAATCTTCATCCGCTTGTTGGTGTATGGATCTCTAATGCCTTTAGTTGGCTTAATAATAGATTCTGCAGTGTGCATCGAAGGAAAATTACGAGCAACTTCCCTCTACAGTCTCTCGAAAAAAAAATATCCATGACCTGCAGGCTGATCATCCACATAAGGTGACTTTGACAGGTTTCTCAAATCAACCTTTGTAAATAAATGTTTGAAACTGAGCGGGATTTTTGTACCATTCAACAGGACCAACTTTTCTTTTAATCCACCACCTTCGTCTGTCATGATCAAAACCCCAGCTGACTACACCAGAACCATTACCAACTTTATCTTAGAGTGTTTCACCTACATCCATCAGATAATGAGTACCATTAGCATCTTCATCATCTGGATTAAGATTCTTGTTTTTCAGGATCATAAACTCTCTTTTCTTCTTGATTCTTTCAGCCTTTTCTTTGTCTGCAACTGGATCAGTTACTCTCTTGAAGTATTGTTCCATGGCAGCATTTCTCTAAGCATCATCCTTATCAAAAGCTTTTCTTCTATTTTCTACATCAGTTGGATCAGAAAACTCTTGTCCAAGCCTTTTCTCCAACTTTCCACGTAAATCATAAACCATATTAAACAACAAACTAACGTCGCCTTGAAGTTGATCAATTTGTTTATCCTTTTGTACTATGGTGTCTTCAAGCTGAATAATTTTGGCATCTTTGTGGATCGAATCTTGCTCAAGCACAATTAGTCATTTCCTCATTTCCCTCATACTGATAAACTCATCATCATCACTTGAATCATCATCAAACAGCATCCTCAATGGCTCTTCAAGCTTCTTACCACTTGAACTACCAGGCTCGTTATGAGTAATTCCAGATGAACCTGCAGGTTCAAAAGTAACAGGTGGCATTGATGCAATGATAGGATCAGAAACAACATTTGTAGCTGGTGTATCTGCAGTGGTGGTTTCCAAATCACTTCTTTGAGTATCAACATTAAACTCAAAAATATCTTCAGTAGTGGTGGTGGTATCAGTGACATTCTTCTCAAAATCAAAGTCATATAAGCCATAATCATCTTCAGCAACATTCATGGGTTGATCTTTGTTTTGTTCAACATACATTCCAAGTCGAGGATCCCTCTTTTTCCGTTTCAAAGGCAATGAATCAGGATCCTTTGGGTTCTCACTTGGTGGCTCTTCATTTGATACTGATAGATTGGAAGGAGGATTTCCCATCTTATCAGTCACAGACTTAAGCAACAGAGCCAAATTCTCAGCAAAAATCACAGGTTGAACAGTAGAAACAGCAACGTCAGCTTCAATTTCAGGAGGAAGCTCTTCATCATCTCCTGAATCACACATAATCTCTATGCCCTCATCGTCAGAGTTGATCGTTAAAATCTCTGTCTCAGGCTCATCTTCAGCTGCACCTTGAATATCATGCTCTTCAGCAACCATAGCATTTACAGGTGCATTGATTTGTGCAGCATTCACTGGAACAGGTTGCACTATCACTGGATCAGCAGCTACATCTTCAGTCTCAGCAAACTGACTGAATTTCTCCAGAGGAATTAAACCTTCAAATCTCTTTTCAGTACCCTTTTTAGGAGTGAGAGCACCAAAACATGCATGACCCATGGGTTTCAGCTCCAAGGTGTTTCCAGATGTCACCAACTCTGGATAACGAGCATTAAGAATCATTTGCAAGAACCTTGGATACATAAGAAACTTGTATTTTCTAAATCCTATCACATTTCTCTTCATAGCTTCAAAAACATACTTTGAATAATTGAAGGGCTCGTTCGTTATCACACAAACAAGAGCAACAGACTATGTGATGTTCAATTGATCAGTGCCTCCTCTGTTTTCTGTCATGCACAGAATGAACATGTGCACCAATAGACACCAATAAGGATGCACAAATTTCTTCACTAAAGACGGGTACTTTCCTTCATAACTCAATCGAGGCAAAATTGCTTCCACAGTTCTAGCTGGAAGCTCAATAGAATCTGTTTCTTGATCATTGAACTGTAGTACTTCTCGTATCATCTACTCTGTCACGGAGATAACCTTCTTCTGAATCTCAGCAACTATGGCTCCTTTTCATTCAGCTTCAAGAACATCGAACCTTGCAGTCTTCCAGAAATCTTGAATAAGACTTTCGTAGGCAATGGTATTTTCTCGTAGTGCATGAACAATTCTGCAACTGTTGAGACCCTTTATCAATGAAGTGTACATCTTCTTGTGCTTCTCCAGAGGTGGTGCTAAGTATCCTGCCTGATTATGTGTCAGAATAAATTTCAGATCCATAATCTGCACAAACCAAAGTTCATTAGGAATTCAATATATACTTGGTTCAAATTAAAAAAAATCAGTTTTTAAAGTCAAAAATCAGCACTGGTCAACAGAACCATGACTTAGATTGTAAAATTTTGACTCGAGACCATGTGGTTTCGAGTCGAGACCACGAGTCGAGACCACGAGTCAAGACCATGAGTCGAGACTATGAGTCGAGACCATGAGGTTTCGAGTCGAGACCATGTGGTTTCTGGTCGAGACCATGAGTCGAGACTAGGAGATCTCGAGTCAAGACCCCAGTCGAGACCATGAGATTGCGACTCGCAACCACCAGTCTCGAGTCTTCATGTGTTTCCTGAGTCGAGACCACACAAGCCACTTTCATCTGCTTGATTTTTGGATCAAAAACCCAACAACACTCTTTGATTTCTTTGAAGACCAAAGTATGTTCAATACTAGGGTTCATATTCATCTTCAAATCTTCATAAACTCTTCATCAAATCTTCAAACCACCTGCAAGACTTCAACAAAATCATCATAATACCTTCAAACCTTGATGAATCGAGACCGGAAAACACGTCGGAAACAAGGAATTAGCCAGAATGATGAGAGATTGCCGGAATTATAGAGAGAAATTGAGAGGAATTGCAGCTGGTCTCGAGTGAGAAATGAGGTCTCGACTCGAGACCTGTCTTTTATACCTTAGACCTTTGTGTGGACTGGGCCTTTAAATTTGGGCCAAGACCAAAGATTGGGCCGAGACCGTCTCAAAAACACATTTAATTTAAGGATTTCTTTAATAATTTTTAATTTAATTCAATAATCCTTTAGTAAATCAGTTATAATTTTAACAACCCAATTAACTTTCTGAGCATGTTTTACGAACACAAAAACCTAAAAACATAAATTAAATAATATAAACAATTATTTACAAAAATAAAATAGGAAATATCGTAATTGCTCAGGGATCAAATCACGAGGTTTCAGGCTTGACTTCACTTATCAACACTGATCTACTACCGAATGATCTAGACGATTGCCAGTATATTTGTCCACCTAAACTCATCTCCCTAGACCTTTTCCATATAACTGCCTGTAACTGCTTTTATCATGTTTTGATTTCTTAACAATGAACACCCAAACAAATACTAATCAAATCCCGGAATTATAGACAGCACACTCTATCATGTAAGTAGTTTCCCTACCACATATTTCACAAGTCCAATCCAGATCTCTGAAATCTTAACTGGGAATAGGTTGAGAAGAGAACGGAATAGATCATAAGCAAAGAGGATATAATATACATATCAAATGAGTTTTTCTCAGTTAGATATAGGTTTCTTGGGTTTCTTTTGGGCACTTGAGGGCCTCTTTCGGGTGTTTAATTGATCTATAAGACGACAGACGCTCAGCTAGGTCTTTGCTCACGCAAAACAGAAGCTAAACGCTGCCTAGCACCTCCAGGTCTTTGCTCACGCAAAACAGAGGAGATACACGACTTTTTCAGAGAAGATTTCAGAGTCAGACCAAAATTGTGTGTATCGGGAGAACATACAGACATTCAAATAGAAATGAGCTAATTCCAAGTGATTTTCTTTCCTGAGGTCATGTACTAATTTAGTTCTGAACAGAAACAGCCAATGATTTCAGTCTTTAAGGATAGAGCCTACCAACACATCATACTAAAGTCAAACTGATTCGATACTGGTCTTCATGAGTCAGCCCTTCACCATAATGTGAAAATTCATTTCATTTACCGTGTCATGCAATGCTTCTTTTTGAATTTTCTAATTTTTCAATGTTTTTGTATTTTTCAAATTTTTCTCCCCCTAAATTTGAGCATAAATAAAACTACCTAAGAATAGAAATCTTTATGAACAAATTTACCTACGAAAACCAAAAACATGCTCAGTCAGTAAATCGGATCATTTTCAGAAAATCCACAAGCACTTGAAATTTTGAACTGCTGACAGGTTTTGTGAACAAATCGGCAGTATTTGCATCTTTGTTAATTTGCTCCAGTTTGATAAGACCTCTGTCAAAGCAGTCTCGTATAAAATGAACTTTAATATCAATGTGCTTGGTTTTTGAGTGGAAGACAGGATTTTTCACAATATGTATGGCAGCATCGTTATCACAGTATATGGTAGTATTAAAATAAGTCAAACCGTAGTCCTGTAATTGATGCTGCATCCACACCTCTTGGGAGCAAGACGCTGAAGCTGCAACGTACTCTGCTTCAGCTGTGGAAATAGCCACCGTTTGCTGTTTCTTGCATTACCAAGAAATGAGCCTGTCACCCAAAAATTGGCATCCAGCAGATGTGGATTTCCTGTCCTTGTCAGTGCCTCCAAAATTACTATCAGAAAATACAAACAGGTCAAAATTTGAATCCCTCGGATACCACAGACCAGACAGAGGTCGGCCTTTAAGGTACCGAAAGATTCGTTTAACAGCAGTAAGATGAGAAGTTTTAGGATTAGCCTGATATCGTGCACAGTTGCACACAACAAACATAATGTATGGGCGGCTCGCTGTCAGATACATCAATGATCCGATCATGGACCTATAAAGTCGTTGATCAACAGGGGATCCTTCTGCATCTTCAGTCAGCAACGGTCTTTCTGCCATTGGAGTTTCGGCCGGTTTAGCATCTGTGAACTTAAATTTCTTTAGCACATCATCCACATATTTCCCTTGATGAATTAGAATGCCTCGAGAATCTTGTTTAACTTGTAAACCCAAAAACAGTGTCATTTCTCCGAGCGCACTCATCTCGAACTTCTTTTTCATAACTCCCTCAAATTCATTGCAAAGAGCTTCACTTGTTGATCTGAAAATAATATCATCGACATAGATTTGAACCAGTATCAGATCCTTGCCCACTCTCTTAATAAACAGAGTCTGGTCTATCGTGCTTCGAGTATATCCATGAGCCAGAAGATGTTCGGTAAGAGTTACATACCAAGCCTTTGGTGCTTGGTGCAATCCATATAATGCCTTATCGAGTTTGTAGGCATATTCTGGATGGTTTGGATGAATAAAACCCGGTGGTTGCTCCACAAAGATTTCCTCCTTCACATCTCCATACAAAAACGCAGTCTTGATGTCCATCTGATAAACAGTGAACCCCATGTAGGATGCGTATGCTAAGAAGATCCAGATTGCTTCAAGTCGGGCAACAGGGGCGTAAACTTCATCATAATCCAGTCCCTCTATCTGTCTGAATCCTTAGACCACTAATCGTGCTTTATTTCGAACAATAACTCCTGCAGAATCTTGCTTGTTTCTGAAAACCCAGCGAGTTCCAAGCTTGCGTTTCCCTTTTGGCAACTCCACAAGTTTCCATACTCCTTGCTTCTCAAACTGGTTTAGCTCTTCATGCATAGCGTTAACCCAGCCTGGTTCCTGCAAAGCTACATCAATGGTTTTAGGTTCAATTTGAAAAATGTAGCTAGAGTATAAGCATAAATTAATGATTCCTGATTGGCTCCTGGTCTGAACTCCTGCATTAACAGGACCAATTACATTCTCAATAGGATGATTTCTTTGAACGCTTGTTGGAATGGCAAATTCAGGTACGGTCTCGTCTTGGAGTGTGTTGATGTTGCTTGGCTCCCCCTCATCAGGTGCTGGCGGACTGTGAACCACAGGAGTAGTCACAGTACAATCTTCAGGAATGGGATTAGTAAATAGTTTTGATCTAGATGCATTTGTGGAAACGCCACTAGATTGAGCACCTTCAGGGGTTTCTTGAGACGTTGGATTCTTAGTAAATCGCATTCCAGGAGGATCAATAGTGTGAGTTCTTGAGATTCCTTCGTCGTGTTCCATTTCTTCCGTATACTGAATGAAACTGGTTGTTTCATATTCAACACACCTGCATCAGGAGCAACACTAGACAGAATGTTAAATGATTTGAACAAGTCAGCATAATCATACAGCCAATCTGGACCAACTCTAGCGTCTGTGGAGTTTTCTTCGAGCCATTCAACATTACACGACTCGACGACTTTCTTGGTTACTTTATTGTATACTATGTAGGAAGATCCTTTAGCATATCCAATAAAGAAACATTCGTCCCCTTTGACTTCAAACTTTCCATTAGTATCCATGAGCAATAAAACACACGGACAACAAAATATATGAAAGTGTGAAACAGAGGGTTTACGTCCTTCCAGAATCTCGTAAGGAGTTTTCATGTGACGTTTGTTAACTAAAGCATGATTCTGGATGTAACAAGTCGTGTTAACTGCTTTGGCCCAGAAGAAACTAGGAAGCTTCGAGTCAGCCAGCATGGTTCGTGCAGCCTCAATAAGAGTACGATTTCATCTCTCAGCTACTCCATTTTGTTGTGGAGTTCGTGGTGCACTGTACTGTCGTTCAATTCCCTTTTCTGCACAGAATGTGTCTAAGGTGATATTTTTGAATTCCGTTCCATTGTCTGATCGAATTGCTTTCACTCTGGAACTGGCCTGATTTTCCACTAGAGTGACAAATTGTTTGATCAAACATGCAGCCTCGTTTTTATAACCAAGAAAGTAAACCCATGTGTAACGAGAGTAGTCATCGACAATCACAAGACAATACACCTTCTTACCAATACTGAGAACGTTCACTGGACCAAAGAGATCCACGTGTAGCAGCTCAAGTACAGCTTTTGTTGATGGAGTAGGCTTGGACTTATGAAGCTTTCGATGGGCTTTTCCTTTGGCTCAAGCAACACACTTCTCTACCAACATGAAATCTTTAACAGGTAGATCACGGACCAATTCACCTTTAGCCAAACGATTCAGATTTTTCATATTCACATGACTAAGACGATGATACCACAACAGACCGTCATGTTCTGAAATCTTTGAGAAGAGACAGGTAATTTCTTCACATGGTTTCTTGTTTATATCGATAATATATGCGTTTCCACGTCTTTCAGCAGTCATCAAAAACCAATCTTCTGGGATCACAATTCCTTGTTTAAGTACATGAAAACCTTTCTTGGTGAAATGAACCGAATTTCCTCTGTCACAAATTTGTGAGATACTCAGCAAATTGTGTTTCAATTCTGGGACGTAATTCACATTTTCGAAGCTTAAGACGCCGTTTCTCACTATTCCTTTTAATGTGATTTTTCCTGATTCTCCTCCCGCAAAAGAGACATATCCACCATTAAATTCTCTAACATTTTCAAGTTGGGACAAGTCTCCTGTCATGTGCCTGGAACAGCTGTGACACTTGTGCCTCTGCGACCATCAAACAAATACCAAATCAATGAAATATTGTGTTTCATGCTTGGGATTTGTATAAATATGTGTATCATGTGCACATATCAATTCATGTTCGATTTCAAGCTTTAAATCGCTTTCTGGAAGGTTATAAGCGAACTGATACGTAAATATAACCAGTTTAATGCAACAAACACTCCAGAATAGTGACATAGGCTTAACATACCTTAAATAACCTTTACATAACTTAGAAATAAGTTTTGGAGGGTTTGGTATGCCGAAATCAAGTTTATTCGCTTACATGGACTAATTTCGACAAACTGCGAAAGTATGATGATTCGTACTGTAACGAACATTCCGGAACTTGATCATAAGTTAAATACGCCCTAAATATCCTTTACATAGCTTAGAAATAGGCTTTGAAGGGTTCAGTATGCTAAAAATAAACTTTATTGATCAATAGGGACTAAAAGCGTCAAAAAGTGCATAAGTTTGCATTTTCGCGTATATCTTTCGTTCTGAATATATCCAGACATCCAAAAATTTATGTAATCATTAAAATATTTTATTTAAGTGACTGGCATGATAAAATTCCATTCATCGCGTAATTTGGATCGTTTTTGCGTTCGTTACGATTTCCGTCGTAATTAACCGAACAACCAACCGTACGACCAAACGAACCGACATCCGATATATTTTTTAGCACATTTCAAGTTCCCTGGACTTTAACTTTATTTTAGAGCCTTTAAATGGGGTTAACGGGGCTTAAAAGTGCCAAAAATCAAGTTTTACAAGTACAGGGACCATTTTTGAAATTTCTGGCAGATACATTGAACTTGGTCCATTTTTGAGGTTTTGATGGTTTTAACCCAAGCTTTTGCACTCTATGGGCTGGAATTTGATGGTTTTAAATATTCCCACGGTTTTGAAAACCATTTGCCCACTTGTAAGGTCAAGATCAAAGCACGATTTGCGAGAAACGATCCTAACGGTTCTCCGAAATCTATAAATACCCAAGCTCTCATTCCATTTTCCTCACACCTTGATCTAATTTTATGCTCTAAGTTGAAGCTTTATGCTTCATACCTGAGTATTTAGATCAATTTCTTCTAACTTGGACCCTTTGTAAGTATTCTTTCGTGTTTTTATGCGTTTTAAGCGTAAAAGTCAAACAGTGTTTGACTTTCTGCTTTAACCAGTCTATGGTCAACACGAAGTTCATTTGAACTTTGTAACGTGAGCGTAATCACAATGGTTATAGTCTCTTGTAACTATACCTACTGATTACCACGTTGATTAGGTGTAGTGACGAGTCATAGTTTCGGTCAAAATGCGTATTCTTACGTATTTTGCAACCAAACTATTCTTGGGTATCAAGACCCTTTGTCTTGATAAAACTTGTTTTCTAACTTCGTTAAACATGTTTTAACATGTTTAACTCGTCACTTTAGGTTTAGTGCTTATATAGGGTCGTAAGATAAGCGGTCTAAACAACCGCTTAGACTTTCGAACCCGACCCGTTTGGTCGATCATTAGGATTCGACCAAGCATTTATTGTGACCGTAGCTGTATAAGGAATAATCTTCCAAGATTATACCTTATGGTCACTTCGTTTAGTTAGTTGTATGATAGGTAATTTATATGCCTTAGGAAAATGACCAAAATGTCCTTTTTACGCATAAATTCATTTTAAGCATATGAAACATAAATTTTGGCATCTAAACAGATTAGGAAACATTATTAGACATGTTAAGGCATATAATACTTTTCATATGACTAGTTAGGCGGTCCGAACGTGTTTTACGCGAACGACGCGATAAAGTGGCGTAAGCTACCTTAACGAGTCGTAATGGGTCGTAAGCACTTAGGTTAGGTTTCGTTTTAGAATGTAGGCTTTGTTAAACCATATTATATGATTCCCTACACTCATTTGGTTTACGAAACCTCATTTTATCCAATCCTCTTATTTAGGTCCGGTTTATTAACATAGTTACCTATATTAGGTGCCGTTTGATTTCTGTGATCCCTCTAGTTTGCTTGGTTGTTATTCAAGACTTCTAAGCATCCTCAGGTGAGTACATAGTCCCCTCTTTTACCGTTTTAAAATGTTTTGGGGTGATACACATGTGCCAACTTGTTACTTTCGTGCTTTTCATGTTTTTATATCATGTGCCTGCTATGTTCATTAGTACGTATATAGTACATGATTTCATTTTGTTTTGCTATGTATGTTCACTTAGCATGCTAGCACAATGATTTTCATAATTACATTTTGTTGCATATGCTCATCCAGTATATGGACACATTGTTTTACATTTATGTAAACCGTTTGAAGCTGTTTGATTTATGTGAACCGTTTGAAGCTGTTTGATTTATGTGAACCATTTGTAACTGTTCGATTTATGTGAACCGTTTGAATATGTTTGAACCGTTGGGTTAGGGAAATGATTAGTTAACGGGGCGGGTGTAATGTGTTAAAAGCATGGTGGGTACGCCGCTGGTAATTCCTATATATAAGTGATTTTAACACATTATATATCGTTGCGTTATCTAGGATCACTTGAGCAAGGTTATCAAAACAAAGTTATATTACAAGGTGTAAAAACCTTGTAATATTTGGAAATAACATTCCAAACCTTGGAAGGTGTAAAAACCTAGCTTGGAAGTTGTTCTTCCATTAAGGATTTTGGTGAATTCGCCTATATTTTGGAATAAAGATCTATAGGGATAGATCAAGGCGCTTGATAGGTTTATACCAAAGTGCATACATTGACAAATTCTTGAAAAGGTTCAAGATAGTGAACTCTATGAAAGGTTTGTTGCCTATTCAAGAGGGGACAATATTGAGTGCGTTTCAATGTCCAAGCTCAAAGGATGAGCAGGAAAGAATGAAAGGAATCCCATATGCGTCAGCTATAGGATTCATTATGTATGTAATGATATGCACTAGACTGGACAAGTTATGCGCTTTAAGCATGATGAGTAGATACCAATGAATAATGGTCATTAGGTGACTGTTAAAATATATATTGAAATGCCTTAGAAGGACTAAGAATATATTTCTAATATATGGATCTGGTGAAAGGAACTCGTTGTAAAAGGTTACAGGGATGCGAGTTTCGGAATTCATTGTAAAAGGTTACAGGGATGCGAGTTTCGGAATTCATTGTAAAAGGTTACATGGATGCGAGTTTCCAAACTGATCGAGATGATTCTCGATCACAATCAGGGTAGCATTGTCCACTACAGAATCAGAATACATCGCCGCTTCATTGATCGAGAAAATTCATATGGATCTGCCACTTGAATTATTGCCGATCTAGGGGTAGTCCCTACCATTCAGGACCCTAGAGATCTTTGTGATAACGATGGTGCGATTGCTCAAATCAAGGAACCTTGTGCACATCAAAAGACTGGGCACATTGAGCGGAGTTTCAACTACATAAGGGATGAAGTTGAAAAAGGGAAAGATACGTATTCGCAAAGTTCACACTGATCAAAATATTGTGGATCCACTCACGAAGCTCCTTGAACGGGCAAAGCATGAAAGGGTCATACTTGTGCCTTAGGACTTCGATATTCTAGTGATTGGATTTGATCTATTTTGTATTTTGATATTGGAACAACTTTTATTATAACTCTTTATGGTATTTTGAGTTATGTTCCATTTTAGCATGTTTAAATCCATGAATAAGTTAATTATTCTAAATGTCTGTAGTCGGTCATACTTGTAGGAACAAATATGAATGTAAGACTATTATGAACTTGGATTGGTGGATATTCATTTAGTATGAATATGGAGCAAAGTGTTGCTGCCAAAGTTCATAGATATTTGTGGGATACAAATATTGCACTGACTCGCTCTCAAATATTACTGCATGGAATCATTTGTGATTGATCATAAATAAATTTGAGTAAAGGCGAATATCATAGTATCCTCTGACCTGAGATACATACTGGGTCTTGATATTCACCAAGTACTATACCTTGACCTAGTTCTTCGTTGTCTGTAATAAGGCAGTACATAAGGCTAAACTCAGGTGTGGTACAAGGTGATTGTGAGAGACGTATGTAGTCAAGATGGGATTTGTTCCTCTTATTCATTGAGAGTAAGATGTCTAAGGCCTGCTAAAGTTAAATCAACAGAGAGTGATCACTCTATGTCTCTGGATTTGACATGACATCTGTAACGAAAGGATAAATGATATATTCACCTAAATCATGTTCAAGTAAGGGACTTGAAGGGGATGATGTTATTGAATGGGACATATAGTCATACGTATTAGGGGTAGTAAACTATAGTTAGGTGGTCTTTACTACTTGCATCAATCTTCTATGTATCTTGTGCAAGTGGGAGATTGTTGGACTCTGTATGCCCAAGACACATATTAAATTGATGTGGCTAGTACGTTATGATCCAAGTCGAGTCATACCCAAATACAAGCTAGACAAACACTTATAATATTTATTTATGATATGATCAAACAAATAAATATTAACACTTATAATATTTAGAAATCGGTTTTCTAAATAATTGCACTTGACAAACTAATAAATTATATGGATAATTTATTTTGAGAGAGTACTTTATTTTGTTATTTAATGGGTTAAATAACTTAATAAAAGTTGTATAAAGTCTTATAACATGTGATGTTATAATTTTATAAAAGTTATAAAATTAATAAAGACTTAAATTATTTTTATAAAAGAAATTATTTTTTTTATAAAATAAAGGGTGCCCCCCCCCCCCTTGGTGTTCTTCCCTAAAAGTTTTGGCCAATCACAAACCATGCATTTTGCATGTGTTAGTGGCAACTTGGTTGGGCAAGAGAATGGTCCAATAAAATTACATGCAAGGTGCATGGTTAGATGCACTCCTATTGGTCAAATGGGTGGCTCTTTCTCTCTCTTTGTTTATATATAATTTGTATGACAAAATTAGTGAAAAATAGATGAACTTGAAAAACTAGAGAATAGTTGTAGAGATGCTCTCAAAATCGGCCAACATAGAGCAAGTTTTAGATGATGAAATTCAAGTGTAAGACTTGAATTTACTTTTTAAAATCAGGTCATGTATGGTTAATCAAGAGGGGTTTTTCAAGTTGATAAATCAAGTGCAAGAACTCCATAAACTCCCCTCATATTTTCGGCCATGGTGGTTGATCAAGATGGAATTTTAGTGAGTTCATAAGTGTAGGAATCCTAGCTACAAATCAAAGTGTTTGTTGGAAGGCTTGGGGTATACAAGCTTGAGGTCTTCTACACTTGAAGGCAACCATTCAAGAAGCATCATCTTCTTCATATCCTTTACTCCTTGGAAGGTAGTATTCTAAACACCCTATGGTTGTGTTTTAATTTTGATAGCATGCATATTCGTATATGGATCCGGGTATTGGGTTTTTACATACAAAAATGGGTTTTATATCTTGTAAGTAACATGTTTTAAATAATATTTTCCGCTGTGTTTTTATCTTATAAGGATAAAATACTTTGATAAACATGTGAAAAATCCAACAGTAAATGTTTGACTTGTGCGAGAGTCAAGACTGAATACCAGAAACCATCAGGCCTACTGCAACAACCAGAGATCCCAAAATGGAAATGGGAGCAAATTTCCATGGATTTCGTTACTGGCCTGCCTAGATCTCAACGCGGAAACAATACCATTTGGGTGATCGTAGATCGACTGACCAAGTCTGCACACTTTCTGGCCATCAAGGAAATGGATAAGTTTTCTACCCTAGCAGACATCTATCTAAAGGAAGTGGTATCAAGGCACGGAGTGCCAACCTCTATTATATCTGATCGTGACGCGCGTTTTACTTCTGAACTGTGGCAAGCTATGCACAAGTCTTTTGGCTCACGTTTAGATATGAGCACTGCTTATCATCCACAGACGGATGGGCAATCTGAACGCACCATCCAGACCCTTGAAGAGATGCTTAGGGCATGTGTAATCGATTTCGGTAATGGCTGGGAAAAACATCTCCCGTTAGTGGAGTTTTCGTATAACAACAGTTACCACACCAGCGTCCAGGCCGCTCCGTTCGAGGCATTGTATGGACGGAAGTGCCGATCACCTCTCTGTTGGGCAGAAGTTGGTGACAACCAAATCACTGGCCCAGAACTGGTAGTTGATACAACCGAGAAGATTGCTCAGATACGGCAACGAATGGCGGAAGCTCGTGACCGTCAGAAAAGCTATGATGATAAGAGAAGAAAGCCACTCGAGTTCCAGGTTGGGGATCGAGTGCTACTCAAAGTCTCACCTTGGAAAGGTGTAGTCCGTTTTGGCAAACGAGGCAAGCTCAATCCGCGTTATGTCAGACCGTTCGAAATCATTGAGAAAATTGGCAAGGTGGCCTACAGGTTGAATCTACCTGAAGAACTCAGCGGAGTTCACAACGTTTTCCATGTATCGAATCTGAAGAAGTGCTTGTCAGATGAGACCCTCATAGTTCCCTTAAAGGAACTCACTATCGACGACCAGCTGCGATTCGTCGAAGAACCAGTAGAGATTACGGATCGAGATGTTAAGATTCTCAAGCGTACCATAATACCTCTCATCCGAGTTCGTTGGAATTCCCGTCGTGGCCCAGAGTATACCTGGGAACGAGAAGACCAAATGAAACTCAAGTACCCCCAGCTGTTTAAGAAAAGTGCAACCACTACTGAGGCTGAAGCTACTGCAGAATTTCGGGACGAAATTCCAAACCAACGGGGGGATGATGTGACACCCCAGGAGAACCAGGAAACCAACGCAACTTAACTAGCTTCCTCAGTAACCACGTGCTAAATTTCGGCACGAAATTTTCTTAACAGGGGGAGAATGTGACAACCCTCATAATTCCATGTATCCGTACGATTTATTAATGATAATTAAAGTGCTTGATGACTGTACTGAATTACTTAACTGCTTTCTGATTTCTGTGTCATACTTACATGTGCTTGTTAACATACTAGCTTCGTGCAGAAAAATTGACTAAATGGTCCTGAATGTTTTCCTAAGTGTTAGGAATTAAAAGTGTTACAAAAATATATATATAAGACACTTTACGGAATAATTAAACACTTTAACGAAACAATATCCGACCGAACAACCGGACATTACCCGGGACACCAAATATTTGTCAAACAAATTATTTAATTATTTTGAGCTAGTCATGGTCCCCGTACACCATAACACCCACTAAAAATCATATAACTAACATATATAATCTAGTTACTTGGAAACTAACTTATATTTACCATTTAGTTGAAAATGTTACAACCAACCCCCCCCCCCCAACCGATTTCGGTCACCATGGACCCCACCATATTTTATCAACATGCCTTCCAAGATTTTATTTAGATATTGATAGATTTGTTGCTTGTTAAGTTGCACAAAATATGATGGAAGAAGATTATAAGTATGGGCACCAAGATCACCATATCATTTCATTCACCACTTCACTCCAACTCTCTCACTCTCTCTCCCTCCTCTCGGTCACCCACAACCGCCCCCATCACCACCACTTCACAGCCATCTTCATCCATCCATCAAGTTCCATTCAAGCTACAAAAGTGATTCAAGGAGGTTGCAACTTGTAGAGCTTCAAAAGGGCTTTGTTCTTGCTTGTTCATCATCATTTCTCATCATCTTCTTCACTAGATTCTACCCTAGCCTTGTGCTAGTAGTAAGCTCTTGAGAAACCCTTGTTCATCTTGTTTTTATGGCTAAATGTTGTAGCATGATACTTATGTTTAAAACATTAAAGAACAAGAATCAAGAAGATGAACATAAAGCTTTATTAAAGATGAAACATGAAGTAATAATGTTTGTATGAAGTTGTGTTGGTTATGTTGTTGATTACTTGATGATTTACTTGTTAATATGGATGTTAAATATCGTTGTTATTCGCTAAACATGTTAACGGAATCAATCGAACATGCGTTAGAAAGTAGAGAACTGAAAACAGGAAGCTGATTGGTGTTTACAGCCAACTTCAGTTGGCTGTAACCAGATCATAACTTAACGAAAAACTGATTTTCTGAAGCCTAAATTATGTATTTTCGAAAAACAGATCCAATGGCACTGGAATCGTAATTTTTCGAGGTCGTTTACTATTTTTAAAAGGTCGTTTTGTAACAGCAGCAAAAGCTGCATTTTTGCTGCTGAAAATATGTGTTACATTCTTCATCATAGCTTGAAACCTGAGTAGAACTAAGTCATGAAATTTGTACTGTAGATGACCACTGATGTATTTGTAATCCTCCCACTAGAATTTCGTAAATCGGACTTACGATAAATTTTAAATAAATTATTCCGTGGACTACAGTCAGAAAAAGATGAATCTGATTGCAGTCCGGTAAATGAATTTTTATAAAATATTGGTAAAGAATTGGATCCCGAAATTTTTACACAATAATATTTGGATCGTTTAAGACCTTCTGTAAAAAGTTGGGAATTTCTGGAATAGGCTAACTATTTTATTAAAATTCCCAAAAACAGCCCAGTTTTGAATGTTAAAGCTGAAACGACATAAGTAGTAATTTGCGAGTCTAAATGTCGGGTATGTTATCTAAGGATGACCTAACATGTTATACATTAAAGGAAGTGTTATGTGCAATATCGTATGCTTGCTTTTGAATGGGTATAGATGGGATGTTGATATGGGCATAAACTATTAAAGTGAGTGCATGTTATGTGGTAGATACGTGTAGGAACTTTGTGCTCTATTTGAAAACCACTAAATGACTAACTGGTAATCATATTAGGACGTGATTGACCGACCGTGACTGTTAGCTATTTTTGAGAGTCAAACCGAGCAACCGAGGTGAGTTCACACTTTTCTACAAAGCATGGTAATTCCCGGTGGGAATGGGAATGGGTTCATGAATAGGGATTCCTCGTCCTTTGGGACGTGTTCAGGAATGTTAATTTCCTCGTCCTTTGGGACGTGTTCAGGAATGTTAATTCCTCGTCCTGTTGGGATGGAAATTAGACTTACCAGGCTAGAACTCTATCAGCGAAGTCCATCCCTTTATATCGACTTAATCGCCGAGGCTATGGCGAGCGGGTCATTAGTTAATAGCGCTATTAGGTTTAACAAACCTCACACCGTGCTAGTCGAGCAGGTGTGTACTAATGGACTATGGCACGTCGGTGATGATAAACACCGATGCTAGGGCACAATTTATTTTTGTTAGTAGTCGATATGATAAATGAGTCTGGTAGTTTAAATAATGGGGTAGCCCCCACGGCCGGAGTGCCGGTCTGGATAGCCAGGGATGGGGAACATGGGATGGTTAACTAATAAACGTTTTTCGAACTACGGGGTAACCCCCACGGCTGGATAGTTGATTAAGATTAAACTATGTTTTTGGAAACAACTCTAAAATGGACAACCAACCGTGAACTCACTCAACTTTGTTGTTGACTCGTTATTACATGCTTTGCAGGTCGTTAGATTTTATGGAGCTTGCACAAGGAGGAGGTCGTTGTGGGATGCGAGCTATTATGTCCCCTACTTAATAAATAAACTTTATGATCTTATGAAACTTATATTTTGGGGTCTTTAAACTTATGAACTACGAACTTACGTTTTGGTTTAACGTCTTATGCTTCCGCTGTCTAAATTGAACTTGATTAACTTCCCTTTGGTCACCAATCGTATTGTGGTTGGTTTTATTTACTTAAATGTGTTGTTCAATATGATTGGTGGCTCGATCCTGGTCACGTCACGCCTCCAAGCGGTGATACTCCGCATGGTGGATTTTGGGGGTGTGACAGATTGGTATCAGAGCCATTGGTTATAGTGAACTTGGTTTTAAAAAGAGGAAAAGCTTTTTGACAAAACCAGACTATAACCTGTACAGTGCTCAACGATCCACAACGACGCTTCGCTCCACGTGCAAGACTCAACATTCTAGGTGATATGATTTATGTTTATATATTACCTACCTGTTAGTTACGTAGTACATTGTTCATAGTATGCTTGGATAAATGTAGTAACTATTGTTAGATACTCCTTGTGTGTTTACTCTCTTCTGTCACTCCACACTTACGCACGTCGCGACACCTTTCTTACATGAGTTTTCCCTCGATGTGAAGATCATGAGCGGACGCGGAGGACGTATCAACCTCACTCAAGCCCAGTTGACGGCTTTGATCAATGAACGAGTTGCTGAGGCACTCGCGGCTATCCCTGCAGGAGGTATAACCTGCCATATCAACCCATCTTAGGACGTTTAGATCCTACCTTAGCGAACCAACCCTTGTGCTTAACCTTGTCTTTTATTCTCGCACGACAGGCCAACATGCTCAACCTCCTGTGTGCACGTTCAAAACATTCATGGATTACCGACCTAGTACTTTCAGCGGCACAGAAGGAGTTGTAGGTCTCCTCCACTGGTTTGAGAAGCTCGAGTCTGTTTTTGTGATGTGCGAATGCCCCGAGGCTCGTAGAGTGAAGTACACTACTGGTACTCTTGAAGGTATAGCGCTCACGTGGTGGAACACACAGGTTCAGATGCTGGGGTTGGTTGCTGCTAATGCCACCCCATGGAATGATTTCAAGGAATTGATCAAGAAAGAGTACTATAGTCGTAATGACATCCACAAGCTAGAAGTGGAGTTTTTCAATCTGAAGATGACAGGGTCTGAGATTGAGGTGTATACGAAGAGGTCAAACGATCGGGCCATCTTGTGCCCTACTATGGTGGACCCTCCCATCAAACGTATTGAGTTGTACCTCAAGGGTCTTGTACCAGAGATTTAGAGTCACGTGACTTCAGCCAACCTGGGTACCATTCAACAAATCATCAAGTTGGCCCATCGTCTCACTGATCAGGCAGTTGAGCAGAACAGGCTGCCCAAACGTATCAGTACCACAACTACTCCTGATGCTCCTAGCGACAACAAGCGAAAATGGGATGGAAATTCGAGCAAAGGTTCTACCTCTGTTCAGTCTCAGTCTCAGCAACGAAGGACTGATGACTATAAGAGCCCCAGTCAGCAGTCTTCTGGAAGTCAAGGGCAGGGTGGATACAAGGGGAATCACCCCAAATGTAATCGCTGTAACTTGCACCACAGCGGGCCATGTAGTAAAGGCAACTGTCAACGGTGCAACAAGCCTGGTCACATTGCAAGGGATTGCAGGAGTCAGCGCCCAGCAAATCAGAATCGGCAGCACCAGCAAGCCCCACCGAATCAACGTCAGCAGCAGCAACAACAAGGGAACAACAAAGGGTGCTTTCAATGCGGTGCTGAAGGCCATTTCAAGAAGGACTGCCCCCAGCTAAATCAGCACCAGAACAACAACAATCAGGGGAATGGAAACGGCAATGGGGGAAACAACAATGGTAATGGAGCAAGGGGTTGTGTGTTCGTGATTGGTCAAGGTGATGCAAGGAACGATCCCAACGTCGTGATGGGTAAGTTTCTTCTGGATGACTTATTTGTTACTGTTTTATTTGATTCGGGTGCCGATACTAGTTATGTGTCTTTAAAAGTTAGCCAAATGCTTAAGCGCACTCCAACACTCCTAAACACCAGACACACGGTAGAACTAGCAAACGGTAAGAGTCTTGAAGCCACACACATAGTTAAGGGCTGCAACCTCATCCTAGCTGGACATACCTTCTCTATCGATCTTATTCCTATCGTTCTGGGTAGTTTCAACGTTGTTATTGGGATGGATTGGTTATCTCATCAGCAAGCGGAAATTCTTTGCAACGAGAAGATTGTCCGCATCTCTCGTTCTGGTGAAGAACCCCTCATGATTCATGGTGATAAGAGTGGTGTTGTCGTAAGCATTATCTCTTTCCTTAAGGCCCAGAAGTGTTTGCGAAAGGGCCACACCGCTATTCTAGCCCTCGTTTCTGATACTTCCTCGGAGGAAAGGAAGATAGAGGATATACCTATTGTACGTGATTTTCCTGAGGTATTCCCTGAGGAATTACCTGGTCTTCCGCCTCATCGTCAAGTTGAGTTTCAAATCGAGCTAGCTCCTGGAGCAGCGCCAATAGCTCGAGCACCTTATCGTCTAGCTCCATCAGAGCTTGAAGAACTTTCCACGCAACTACAAGAACTCTTGGAAAAGGGTTTCATACGTCCTAGCTCTTCGCCTTGGGGAGCTCCAGTGTTATTCGTGAAGAAGAAAGACGGTACCTTCAGAATGTGTATTGACTATCGCTAACTTAACAAAGTGACCGTGAAGAATCGTTATCCTCTTCCACGCATTGAAGACTTGTTCGACCAGTTGCAAGGGTCGAGCTTTTACTCTAAGATTGATTTGAGATCGGGATACCATCAACTGAGAGTCCGAGACGAGGACGTCTCCAAAACAGCATTCAGAACTCGTTACGACCATTACGAGTTTCTTGTTATGCCTTTCGGGTTGACGAATGCACCTGTTGTCTTCATGGATCTCATGAACCGAGTGTGCAAGCCTTACCTGGATAAGTTTGTCATAGTGTTCATTGACGACATCCTGATCTATTCTAAGAGTTAGGAGGAACACGAGCAACACCTGAGGCTTATCCCGTAACTTCTTCGAAAAGAGCAGTCGTATGCCAAGTTTTCGAAATGTGACTTCTGGCTTCGCGAAGTCCACTTTCTAGGCCATGTGGTAAACAAGGATGGGATTCATGTGGATCCATCCAAGTTGGGAATTTCGGGAACAGGTTAACTATTTTATTAAAATTCCCGAAAACAGCCCAGTTTTGAATGTTAAATCTGAAACGACATAAGTAGTAATTTGCGAGTCTAAATGTCGGGTATGTTATCTAAGGATGACCTAACATGTTATACGTTAATGGAAGTGTTATGTGCAATATCGTATGCTTGCTTTTGAATGGGTATAGATGGGATGTTGATATGGGCATAAACTATTAAAGTGAGTGCATGTTATGTGGTAGATACGTGTACGAACTTTGTGCTCTATTTGAAAACCACTAAATGACTAACTGGTAATCATATTAGGACATGATTGACCGACCGTGACTGTTAGCTATTTTTTGAGAGTCAAACCGAGCAACCGAGGTGAGTTCACACATTTCTACAAAGCATGGTAATTCCCGGTGGGAATGGGAATGGGTTCAGGAATAGGGATTCCTCGTCCTTTGGGACGTGTTCAGGAATGTGAATTCCTCGTCCTGTTGGGACGGAAATTAGACTTACCAGGCTAGAACTCTATCAGCGAAGTCCTTCCCTTTATATCGACTTAATCGCCGAGGCTATGGAGAACGGGTCATTAGTTAATAGCGCTATTATGTTTAACAAACCTCACACCGTGCCAGTCGAGGACGTGTGTACTAATGGACTATGGCACGTCGGTGATGATAGACACCGACGCTAGGGCACAATTTATTTTTGCTAGTAGTCGATATGATAAACGAGTCTGGTAGTTTAAATAATGGGGTAGCCCCCATGGCCGGAGTGCCGGCTGGATAGCCAGGGAAGGTGAACATGGGATGGTTAACTAATAAACGTTTTTCGAAATACGGGGTAACCCCCACGGCTGGATAGCTGATTAAGATTAAACTACATTTTTGGAAACAACTCTAAAATGGACAACCAACCATGAACTCACTCAACTTTGTTGTTGACTCGTTATTACATGCTTTGCAGGTCGTTAGATGCTATGGAGCTTGCACAAAGAGGAGGTCGTTGTGGGATGCGAGCTGTTATGTCCCGTACTTAATAAATAAACTTTATGATCTTATGAAACTTATGTTTTGGGGTCTTTAAACTTATGAACTACGAACTTATGTTTTGGTTTAACGTCTTATGCTTCCGCTGTCTAAATTGAACTTGATTAACTTCCTTTTGGTCACCAATCGTATTGTGGTTGGTTTTATTTACTTAAATGTGTTGTTCAATATGATTGGTGGCTCGATCCTGGTTACGTCACGCCTCCAAGCGGTGATACTCCGCATGGTGGATTTTGGGGGTGTGACACAATCCATGTGTTATGAAACATTGATTCTGTTACAACACTCCTCGACGTTTCCGCCATGATTTGTTGATTTTCGTGGTCGGGGTGTGACAGAAAAGTTGGTATCAGAGCTTGTGGTTATAGGGAATTAGGTTATTAGTAATGCTTTGACCTAGACTATAACCTTCCTAGGACCATAATGCGAGTTTACTTGCGTTTAGTCATAAAACAATATTGTTGCCTATCTTTAGGCAACAACCACAATGAGAACATAAATTTCGAATCCGCATTGAAAACTAGTCATCTGTTCTAGGATGATTTATTATAAGGTTTTGAACCTTCAAAGTTTTCAAAATCTCATCAAAGTTTGGGTCTAAATAATGTGAACACGTGCAAACTGGAAGGGTGGGTGCCTGTACCCTGAGTCTTCTGTCTAAGGCTAGAGTGTTCGTACAAATCCACAGTATCGGACCAGTCACTCTTACCTGGGAACTCTTGGGGTGAGTGTCCACTTATAGGAGAGCGTGTCTTCACGATACATTATGAGGACCTATTTACTTTGATTCAGCTTTTGTGTATCGTTTGTTTGCTTCATGGTTTGAACAAATGACCATCACCCATGCCTTTTGGTCGGTAATTGTAACATCCTTACCCAATTCCATTTCATTTGTTTTCTCTCTTGTTTCCCCTTTTAGAATGCCTCCCCGACGCGACAATCAGGTACCTAATGAAGAGCTGGCAGCTATCATTATGCAGCAAATGGCTGCTGCAATCCCAAACATCATTGCTCAATGTAACCTTGCCCTCAACAACAATAATGCTCCATGCAACTTCAAGACATTCAACTCTACCCAACCATCAAAATTTTCTGGGTCTCAAGGAGCGACTGCACTTCTGCAATGGTTCAAGAGTCTAGAGAGCACCTTCAGACATGTTCAATGTCCAAACGAGTGAAAGGTAGAGTTCGCATCTAGTGTTTTTGAGAAACGAGCCTTAACATGGTGGAATGGTGTGATGAGGGACAGGGTTGCCGACGTGGCACTGGCTCAAACATGCGAAGAGCTTCGAGCTCTAATGATGAGGGAATTCTGTCCTTGTCATGAGATTAGAGCATTGGAAAGGGAATTCGACAATCTTAAGCAAGATAGCGGTGAGCATCGAGCCTACACGGACCGTTATGAGGAGTTAAGTCTGTTATGCCCGAACATGGTCACGCCTTTGGATAAGGCAATCGAAAAATACATTGATGGCCTCCCTGACTCAGTACAGGACATTGTGACTGGTAGCAACCCCACTACAGTTAGACAGGCCATTAAGCTATCTGCTACCGTGACTGAATCTCAGATCAGGAAAGGTAAACTTTTTCGAAAAGGTGACAAGAAACCGATCGAGGAAACGAAACTGAAGGATGAACAGACTGGATCCCCCAAGAAGTCAAAGAAGCGAAAGGCTTCTCAGAACTTCGTCGTGGTTGCTCACAATGATGAAGCCATCTCCAACCAACCAGCTCAACCCCCTGCTAGGAAGCCATACAACGGAACTGCACCCTTGTGCAACCAGTATAGCCTTCACCGTCATGCCAATGTAAAGTGCCGCAAATGTCAAACTTGTGGACTTATAGGCCATACAGCAAGAGTTTGCCCAGCTGCAGCTGCACCAAATCAAGCTGGCAATAATCCTGCTCAAGCTCATTTTCTACCAGGTTCTTGCTTCAACTGTGGCGAGATAAACCATTTTTGAAGGAATTGCCCAAAGCTTGCTAATGCAAATCCAGTGCAGGGATGAGCATCTGACTGATTGGAAGACAACGCTATTTAGAAATAATCAAGCTTTATGTATTATTTTCTTTTGTTGTCAAGGTCTATGAAACAGTTGTTGATGTTGTTTATAAATAAATCTTTGATTTACATTGCAATGTATTCATGTGGTTGCATGTATAAACAACATATCCCCTACAATACCGACAATCAAGGAATCGTATGTGACAACTCGAAATTTAGAACCTTTCGTTGTGTGCTTGAACGTTTAGTGACTAATTGATTTGATGAGTTAATGAATGATTTATGTGAACTTATATGGTTATGTTTGTGATTGTATGTATGCGAGTATGTCTATGAACCGAAACAACAAGGACCCGACTCGAGACCATGTGGTCTCGAGTAAACATCACACCACATATGGGCCGGTTGGGCCGTGCACCTCATCCGAAGCCCATTAGGGTGCACAAGGTGAAACAAGTATATAAATCTTAGTGTTAGCCATGTTGCCATTTTCTTTGGATAACACACACTCTCCTACTCCCTCTCACTAAACCCTAGACACCAAACATCATATTTCTCCTCCTTCTTCTCGGATCCAAACCGGTGACACTAGGACTAGCGGATCGGCTCACACACACACACTCGGAAGTTTCATACTCGCCTTTGAAACTCATCAACCGGTTAGTGATTTTATGATGTTTGTTGTTGTTTAATAATGGTATGAATGATATGATTAACTTGTGTAGTTGTATGCTTGATAATGTTTCGTGAATCGGATGTATATATTGTTGATAATCGGCTAACATGTTTCGGATATATTGCACAATGAGCTCATGATATCTTGTATTGAAATGTGATTCAAATCATTAAATGTGAATGTTCATAAAACCGGCTTGCACATGTGAATAGAAAGCATCATGCTATTCGGATTAGGATAGATTTTGGAGATGTTATGTGATGACTTGAAACCATTAAACGAGTATGATCGAATGTTTGATTTGTTGTTCATGATTATATTTGTGATTAATGTTAGAAACCGAAAATATGATGAACAAGCTTGAATGATCATGATGAACTATTTGAATATATGAGGAACTTGTTGAACATGATATGAATGTGGCTGAATATTTGAAATCTGTTGTGTTTGATCCATTTTTGGTTAGGATTAGACAAATAGACATGTTTATGAGGATAGTACATAATGGTGCATGAAATCAGAATGTTATTGGATAGTACACTGTTCCGAATCAGCAGTTGTCCAACCGAAACCTCCAGTTGCGACTCGAAACCAGTGCATGATGAGTCGAGATCCCCGGTTGCGACACAGATTGCGAGTCGCAAACACCTGGTTGCGACTCGAAACCACACGAGATCAGCACATAAACCGTTTGACTCGAAACCACAGTTGCGAGTCCGATTGCGACTCGAGACCAAAACAACACGAACCGAAACCATGATTGCGACTCAGGTTGCGAGTCGTAAACGCCTAGTTGCGACTCGAGACTATACACAGATACACACTGTTTGGACTTCAACCCCATTAAGGGCTTAATCGTTTGGGCCGGACTCTTGGGCCTAATGCACAGACCTTATATGTTACTGTTGAACGTGAATATTGTTGATCTGCCATGATTAAACGTGTATGCCATGAACGATACTTGAATGCAATGTGCTAGAAACATCCGTGTGCTACTTGGTTACGAACCTGACACGTATGATACAACTATGATAGGACGCGAGTAACCACAATATTGCTTGATTGACTTTTCTGTGTATCTACCGAGCAAACCAAGGTGAGTTCACACCCTCTACAAAGCATGGGATTCCCAGGGGTCGGGAATTGGGGTTAAGGAACATGGGTTCCTCGTCCTCCTTGGGTAGGACAGCAATGGTTCAGGAATGTAATTCCTCGTCCTCACGGACAGATAACTCGTACTAGACCAAAACTCTATCACGAAGTCCCTCATCTTTGTATCGACTTAATCGCCGAGGCCAATGGCGAGCGGGTCATTAGTTAGATAGCGCTATTTAGGTTTGACAAACCTCACACCGTGCCGCAGAGGACGGGCGTGAACTAATGGACTACTGGCACGTCAATGATGATAGACATTGACAGTTCAGGGCACATAAACATGACTACAGTCAGCAGTCGATATGGTAACGAGTCTAGTGTATACATGGGGTAGCCCCCACGGCCGAAATGCCAGATAACTAACACGGGGTAGCCCCCACGGCTGGATAGCCAGAGTAACCGGGAATGAACAAGTCACGTTTTTAACTATGGGGTAACCCCCACGGCAGGATGCCAGCTAAAGGAAACTGTTTTCGAAACAACTTAAAACGAACACCCAACCGTGAACTCACTCAACTTGTTGTTGACTCGTTACTACATGCTTTGCAGGTCCCTAGGTTCTTAGCTGGAGCTTGCATGGAGGAGGATCGTTGTGGGACATGGACGATTGTGTGCCATGTTAAACTTTGAAACAATTAAACTTATGTTTTGATTTAAGACTTATGCTTCCGCTTGCAACTTAACTATGTTTTGTTTGGACACCAATTGTATTGGTTAACCTTTTACATCTTTTAACTCGCATGTTCAATATGATTGGTGGCTGGATCCTGGTCAGTCACGCCTCCAAGCGGTAGTACTCCGCAGGTGGATTTTGGGGGGGTGTGACATCGTATTCATTGAATAACAAACTACTCCCAAAACTCTTCCATTTTATGATCTCTTGCGTTTCCATGAAAATCCTAAGTACCCATTTCTTCCGAGGAAAACGAAGTACAAGGCGCAAGTTACAACTTTGGACGTATACCCAAAATACCACTATAAATCCTTAATAGGGTACCTAAGGGTATTTCCGTAAGTCCTTAATTGTTGTGTACATTAATTCGAATCTTATGATTCCTTGTAATCAAAAATCGAATCTTTGGAAGATCATCGACTGGGTTCCTGGTATACCTTGAATACCCATGTTCAAATCAGCGTCAAGTTAACAAAATAATAACAAATTAATTATGTGCTTATGTGTTTATGTGTTGACCCAATCAAAGTTGTCTCAAGCTTGTTCAAATTCTATCCCTTTCACATTATGAAATACATTGTGCGGACTGTGCAAGGAATTACGTAATTATGGATGCATACATAATTATGGAATTCAGTGCACAGAAACCACAGCAAGTTTTGTCATGTGTCTAGAGTTAATTCTATTCATTCCCATTTATGATGAAGCACCTGTTGAAAATGACTCCGTCCGTTCATTTTCGTTTCTGAAGAATGTCCATTGAGGGAAATGAATATCCTTTTGAGTTAACTCTATTCATTTCCATTTCTGATGAAGCACCCGTCGAAAATGACTCCGTCCGTTCATTTTCGTTTCTGAAGAATGTCCGTTGAGGAAATGAATATCCTTTTGTTATTCTATTCATTTCCATTTCTGAAGAATACCCGTTGAAAATGACTCTGTCCGTTCATTTTCATTTCTGAAGAATGTCCGTTGAGGAAATGAATATCCTTTTTGATTATTCCTTCATTTACATTTCTGAAGAATACCCGTTGAAAATAACTCCGCCCGTTCATTTTCATTTCTGAAGAATGTCCGTTGAGGAAAATGAATATCCTTTTGTTTATTCCATCATTTCCATTCCGAAGGAAGCACCCGTTTAAAATGACTCCGTCCGTTCATTTTCGTTTCTGAAGAATGTCCGTTGAGGAAATGAATATCCTTTTGAGTTAACTCTATTCATTTCCATTTCTGATGAAGCACCCGTCGAAAATGACTCCGTCCGTTCATTTTCGTTTCTGAAGAATGTCCGTTGAGGAAATGAATATCCTTTTGTTATTCTATTCATTTCCATTTCTGAAGAATACCCGTTGAAAATGACTCTGTCCGTTCATTTTCATTTCTGAAGAATGTCCGTTGAGGAAATGAATATCCTTTTTGATTATTCCTTCATTTCCATTTCTGAAGAATACCCGTTGAAAATAACTCCGCCCGTTCATTTTCATTTCTGAAGAATGTCCGTTGAGGAAAATGAATATCCTTTTGTTTATTCCATCATTTCCATTCCGAAGGAAGCACCCGTTTAAAATGACTCCGTCCGTTCATTTTCGTTTCTGAAGAATGTCCGTTGAGGAAATGACAGGATTATGCCTTGTATATCTTTGGTGGTTATTTAATACAAAGTCACAGACACACTCCTACGAATAAATTTCGGGACGAAATTTCCTAAAGTAGGGGAGACTATGACACCTGTGCCTCTGCGACAATCAAACAAATACCAAATCAATGAAATATTGTGTTTCATGCTTGGTATTTGTATAAATATGCGTATCATGTGCACATATCAATTCATGTTCGATTTCAAGCTTTAAATCGCTTTCTGGAAGGTTATAAGCGAACTGATACGTAAATATAACCAGTTTAATGCAACAAACACTCCAGAACAGTGAAATAGGCTTAACATACCTTAAATAACCTTTACATAACTTAGAAATAAGTTTTGGAGGGTTTGGTATGCCGAAATCAAGTTTATTCGCTTACAGGGACTAATTTCGACAAACTGTGAAAGTATGTCGATTCGTACTGTAACGAACATTCCGGAACTTGATCATAAGTTAAATATGCCCTAAATATCCTTTACATAGCTTAGAAATAGGCTTTGAAGGGTTCAGTATGCTAAAAATAAACTTTATTGATCAATAGGGACTAAAAGCGTCAAAAAGTGCATAAGTTTGCATTTTCGCGCATATCTTACGTTCTGATTATATCCGGACATCCAAAAATTTATGAAATCATTAAATATTTTGTTTTAGTGACTGGCATGATAAAATTCCATTCGTCGCGTAATTTGGATCGTTTTTGCGTTCGTTACGATTTCCGTCGTAATTAACCGAACAACGCAACCGTACGACCAAACGAACCGACATCCGATATATTTTTTAGCACATTTCAAGTTCCCTATACTTTAACTTTATTTTAGAGCCTTTAAATGGGGTTAACGGGGCTTAAAAGTGCAAAAAATCAAGTTTTACAAGTACAGGGACCATTTTTGAAATTTCTGGCAGATATATTGAACTTGGTCCATGTTTGAGGTTTTGATGGTTTTAACCCAAGGTTTTGCACTCTATGGGCTGGAATTTGATGGTTTTAAGTATTCCCATGGTTTTGAAAACCATGTGCCCATTTGTAAGGTCAAGATCAAAGCACGATTTGCGAGAAACGATCCTAACGGTTCTCCGAAATCTATAAATACCCAAGCTCTCATTCCATTTTCCTCACACCTTAATCTAATTTTATGCTCTAAGTTGAAGCTTTATGCTTCATACCTGAGTATTTAGATCAATTTCTTCTAGCTTGGACCCTTTGTAAGTATTCTTTCGTGTTTTTATGCGTTTTAAGCGTAAAAGTCAAACAGTGTTTGACTTTCTGCTTTGACCATTCTATGGTCAACACGAAGTTCATTTGAACTTCGTAACGTGAGCGTAATCACGATGGTTATAGTCTCTTGTGACTATACCTACTGATTACCACGTTGATTAGGAGTAGTGACGAGTCATAGTTTCGGTCAAAATGCGTATTCTTGCGTATTTTGCAACCAAACTATTCTTGGGTATCAAGACCCTTTGTCTTGATATCAAACTGGTTTTCTAACTTCTTTAAACATGTTTTAACATGTTTAGCTCGTCACTTTAGGTTTAGTGCTTATATAGGGTCCTAAGATAAGCGGTCTAAACAACCGCTTAGACTTTCGGACCCGACCCGTTTGGTCGATCATTAGGATTCGACCAAGCATTTATTGTGACCATAGTTGTATAGGGAATAACCTTTCAAGTTTATACCTTATGGTCACTTCGTTTAGTTAGTTGTATGATGGGTAATTTATATGCCTTAGGAAAATGACCAAAATGCCCTTTTTACACATAAATTCATTTTAAGCATATGAAACATAAATTTTGGCATCTAAACTGATTAGGAAACATTATTAGACATGTTAAGGCATATAATACTTATCATAGGACTAGTTAGGCAGTCCGAACGCGTTTTACGCGAACGACGCGTTAAAGTGGCGTAAGCTACCTTAACGAGTCGTAATGGGTCGTAAGCACTTAGGTTAGGTTTCGTTTTAGAATGTAGGCTTTGTTAAACCATATTACATGAGTCCCTACACTCATTTGGTTTACAAAACCTCATTTTATCCAATCCTTCGATTTAGGTCCGGTTTATTAACATAGTTACCTATATTAGGTGCCGTTTGATTTCCGTGATCCCTCTAGCTTGCTTGGTTGTTATTCAAGACTTCTAAGCATCCTCAGGTGAGTACATAGTCCCCTCTTTTACCATTTTAAAATGTTTTGGGGTGATACACATGTGCCTACTTGTTACTTTCGTGCTTTTCATGTTTTTATATCATATGCTTGCTATGTTCATTAGTACGTATATAGTACATGATTTCATTTTGTTTTGCTATGTATGTTCACTTAGCATGCTAGCACATTGATTTTCATAATTACATTTTGTTGCATATGCTCATCCAGTATATGGACACATTGTTTTACATTTATGTGAACCGTTTGAAGTTGTTTGATTTATGTGAACCATTTGAAGCTGTTTGATTTATGTGAACCGTTTGTAACTGTTTGATTTATGTGGACCGTTTGTAACTGTTTGATTTATGTGAACCGTTTGAATCTGTTTGAACCGTTGGGTTAGGGAAATGATTAGTTAACGGGGCGGGTGTAATGTGTTAAAAGCATGGTGGATACTCCGCTGGTACTTCCTATATATAAGTGCTTTTAACACATTATATATCGTTGCGTTATCTAAGATCACTTGAGCAAGGTTATCAAAACAAAGTTATATTACAAGGTTTTTCTGATAATATTGTAACATCTGTGCTTGTAATCATTGTGAACAGTTCGGTTATCAATAAAACAATGTTATTTGATCCCAATGTTTGTTTGGTTGTGTTTTACATTTTTCATGTTTTGACTTTTGCTCAATTTCAAACTCTATATCGCTTTCTGGAGAGTTATACGCAAACTGGTGCGTAAACGTAACTAGTTTAATGCGACAAATACTCCGGAACATCAACATATACTTAACATACCTTAAATAACCTTTACATAACTTAGAAATAAGTTTCGAAGGCTTTGGTATGTCAAAAACAAGTTAATTCGGCTACAGGGACTAAACTTGACAAACTGCGAAAGTATGCCAGTTTGAACTGTAACAGACATTCCGGAACATGACCATAAGTTAAACATACCATAAATATCCTTTACATAGCTTAGAAATAGGCTTTGAGGGGTTCGGTGTGCTAAAATAAACGTTTGGGTCATTCAGTGCCAAAAAGTGCCAAAAAGTGCACAAGTTTGCATTTTCGCGCATAACTCACGTTCTGAATACATCCGGACATCCAAAAATTTATGTAAGCACTAAAATATTTTATTTTTTGTGTTTGGCATAAGAAAAATCCATTCGTTGCGTCATTTGGATCGTTTTCCGCGCTTGTGCGCATTCCGTCGTAATTAAGCGAACATCGCGTTCGTACGACCAAACGAACCAACATCCGACATATTTTTGAGCATGTTTCATGTCCAAAATGTTTAGTCATCATTTTAGGTCCTTAAAGTTGGCTTAACGGGCCTTAAAAATGCCGGAAATGGCTTAAACACACAACAGGGACCAAAACTGTCATTTCTGAAGGATGTTTGCTGATACATCGAATCTGGTCCGTTCCACTTGTTACACATGGTTTTGGGGAATCTATGGGCTGGTTTTGATGTGCACATGGTATTGGGCAATACTAGGGGCTCACATGGTTTTGTAAAACCATTGTCTTGAGGTGTATGGCCAA
Source organism: Helianthus tuberosus (assembly GCA_030545235.1). NCBI lineage: Eukaryota > Viridiplantae > Streptophyta > Magnoliopsida > Asterales > Asteraceae > Helianthus > Helianthus tuberosus. The sequence continues at coordinate 119,834,639 of CM060396.1, read as the reverse complement.
GATCAAAGCACGGTTTCCAAGAAACGATCTTAACGGTTCGGGAAATACTATAAATACCCCACCCCCCATTTGGTTCAAACTCACTAGAATCTGATTTGAGAAGCTCTGAGTTGAAACCTTTGTTTCATACCTGAGCTACTTGAATCACGATTAGCATTCGGGGACCCTTTGTAAGTGTTCCTTCGTTCTTTTATTGCTTTTCGAGTCCGAAAGTCAAACTTTGTTTGACTTTCTGCGTTGACCAGTTTATGGTCAATGCGAAGTTCGTTTGAACTTCGCAACGTGATTGTAATCACGATGGTTATAGTCCCTTGTGACTATGCCTACTGATTACCACGTTGTCCAGGGTCGTAAAGGGTAAGCGATCTGATAAATCGCTTATACCTTCGAACCCGACCCATTTGGTCGATCATTAGGATCCGACCAAACACATTAGGTGACCATAGTATATAGGGAATAACCTTTCGAGGTTATACCTTATGGTCGCTTCGTTTAAGTAGTTGTATGATAGGTAGTTTATATGCCTTAGGTAAATTACCAAAATACCCCTTTGATGCCAAAATTCATTTTAAACATATGTAACATAAATTTTGTGACAACTCGAATTTCCGACATTCTTTATTCGCATTTATTGCACGTTGACCGTCTAGATTATTGCTTACACGAATTATTTACCTGGTAATTGTGCACACTAAATTATAGTTAAGATGATAATCTTGTTTTTTGAGTGATAAGGTGTAAGTACTTGACTGCATGATTAACTGTAAACTGTTTGAGACCTGAACAACTCGACGAAACACAATATCTGTTTCGCCATAACCACTCTCGACGAAACAGATTGTTTCGCCAACAACCCTCTCGACGAAACAGGCTGTTTCGCCGAGCCCAGATCCACCGAAGCCCAGTTCGGGCCCAACACGTTATTTTGAGTCTTAAAACGTGAAACATCATCAGTTTCACACATTTATCATAACAACCGAAACCCTAGAACACTCTCCCTTTCTGTGCGACGGCAACAACCATCGTTCACCATCATCCCTAGCTCTCGAATCCTTGTTCCTTCATCTCGAATCGGTTAGTGTGTGTTTGTTAGTCGATTCTATGTTTCTGTATTGTATAGATTCTTGCTGGTGCATATGATTGATGTGTGTTACGGCTGTGATGAGTGTATGATGGTGATGATATAGATTTCGATGAGTATGATATGCGAAACTTGATACAATCGAATGCTCGGTTCTGAATGTTGTTTATATGGCCTGATTCTGATTACATTAGTATCTTGATAGGGATTGATGTGATGATGTTGTATGTTAATTGATATGCTATACACATAAACTAGGGTTTATGCTAGACAATGATTCTTGGATGGTTGATTTATGATGATTCGATATGCACAATGATCTTCATATGATTTCTGTTATTGTTGACGGCTGCTAGAATGATTAGGGTTTATGCGTTATTCGCATCTGCTGTAACTGATGTCTGCGAAGCTGAACTGTCCGACGAAACAGGACTCTCGGCGAAACAGAATGTGTTTCGCCAAGAGTCATCGACGAATTAGAATCCTGTTTCGCCAATTAAGACCACGACGAAACAGAACGTGTTTCGTCAACTGTGTGTTTCGCCAACTTATGTGTTTCGTCAATATCTGTGTTTCGCCAACATGTGTGTTTCGCCGAATAGCTGATCTGTGCAGGAACTTGAGTTAATTCTGTTAAGTGTTAACTGGAATATGTAACTGCTGTTAAATGTTAAACATGACTGGTATGATTGTGAATTACGTGTTACCTGCTTACACATGAACAACTTAAACACAAACTGATTATGTATACGTGCGTACTTTAGGACGTGATTGATTAACTATGAGCATACTTAGCATACCGAGCAAACCAAGGTGAGTTCACACTCTTACCAAGGCATGGGATTCCCCGGTGGGTTGGGAATGGGATTGAATGATTACTTGTACTTACATCATTACTAGACTACTTACCACGGTCCTCGGATTGGGAAGGATGCCTGTGCCAAACTCTACGTAAAGCCTACGTACTGTCCTCGGTTTGGGAAGGACACTAGTGTTTAAACCTACGTAAAGCCTACGTACTGTCCTCGGATTGGGAAGGACACCAGCACTAAACCTACGTAAAACCTACGTACTACCGTCCTCGGATTGGGAAGGACGCCAGCGCTAAACCTACGTACTCGCTACGTACTGTCCTCGGTTGGGAAGGGCACTTACGTAAAACCTACGTAAACTTATACTTACTACTATCCTCGGATTGGGAAGGATACTTATGGATAAAACTAGTCTAGTAACTTACAACATGGGAAGCCCCCACTAATTGAACTTACAACATGGGAAGCCCCTACTAATTGAACTTACAACATGGGAAGCCCCCACTAATTGAACTTACAACATGGGAAGCCCCCACTAATTGAACTTACAACATGGGAAGCCCCCACTAATTGAACTTACAACATGGGAAGCCCCCACTAATTGAACTTACAACATGGGAAGCCCCCACCAATAGAACGTACTATCGGCCCAGTAGAGCCACATGTTACATACGAACTTACTATTACGCATTTACTTTCTGTGAACTCGCTCAACTAGTTGTTGATCCTCTGTTACATGCCTTGCAGGTCGTTAGATACATGGAGCTTGCACAGGAAGGAGCAGGTCGTTGTGGGATACGGATCGTAGACGATATTTGAACTTATAACTTATTTTGGGTTTTCATTATTATGCTTCCGCTACTTAAACAATGTTTGGTTATGAACATCAGTCATGTCAAGATGAATTACCTTTTCCTACTTTTACACTTAAATACTATGTTTGATATGATTGATGGCTTGATCCTGGTCAGTCACGCCTCCAAGCGGTGATACTCCGCGGGTGGATTTTGGGGGTGTGACAGATTGGTATCAGAGCCATTGGTTATAGAGAACTCGGTTTTAATAAGGGGAAAACGATTTTGTTAAAACCAGACTATAACCAGAACAGTGCTCAACGATCCACAACGATGCTTCGCTCCACGTGCAAGGCTCAACATCATAGGTACTACTATTCATGTTACCTTACATACTTGATTGAATTACATAGAACTTTGCTCGTGGTATGCTCAGATTACAGAACCTACTATATGTTATTGCTTGAGATTACTTGTGTGCTCACTCTCTTCGCACTATTCGCGACCCTCTCACCCACATGTTCTCCTTGATGTCGAGATCATGAGTGGACGCGTTAACCCAACTCAAGCCCAGTTGGCGGCTTCGATCACTGAACAAGTTACTGCAGCACTCGCAGCTGCCCAGGCAGGAGGTGTAACCTGCCATCACCACTTACTCTAGGATCTTTAGATCCTACTCTCGTAACTCAACACTTGTGCTTAATTTTGATTACTCTTACGCACACGACAAGTCAACACGCTCAGCCACCTGTATGCACATACAAGACTTTTATGGACTGTCGTCCTACTACTTTCAGCGACACTGAAGGAGCTGTTGTACTCCTCCATTAGTTCGAGGAACTCGAATCGGTCTTCGAGTGTGTGAATGACCCGAGGCTCGTAAGGTGAAATATGCCACTGATATTCTCGAAGGCACTGCGCAAACTTGGTGGAACGCGCAAGTTACGACACTGGGGCTGGCGGCTGCTATGCCACCCCATGGAATGATTTTAAGGAACCTATCAAACGTGAATACAATAGTTATGATGCCATCCACAAGTTGGAAGTGGAGTCCTTTAACATGAAGATGACGGGGTCAGAGATAGAAGCGTGCACGATAACGATCCAACAAACTGACAATTTTGTGTCCAACTATGGTGGATCCTCCCATAAAGAGCTTTGAGCTGTACCTCAAAGGCTTAGTACCAGGAATTCAAAACCATGTGAAGACGGCTAAACTTGCTACTATTCAAGATGTTACCCATCTTGCTCATCGTCTCACAAACCAGGCAGTGGGACAGAACAAGCTGCCTCAACGTATCAGCGATACTACTACCACTACTACTTCAACTACTTCTGCTACCCACAGTAACAATGGATGAAAGTGGGATGGAACCTCTAGCAAGGGTTTGACTACGATTCCGTCCCAGGCACAGCAGTGAAAGGTCGATGACAACTAAAGTCCTGATCAGCAACATTTGGTATTCAAGGGTAGGGAGGATACAAGGGAAACCACCCTAAGCGCAAACGATGTAACCTGCACCACAGCGGGCAGGGCAAACGCAATCATTGTCAAAAAAAAAAAAAAAAAAAAAAAAAAAAAAAAAAAATGCAACAAGCTTGGTCATGGAACCAAAGAGGGTAGAAACTCACGTCCTGCAAACCAGAACCAACAACAACAGCCACAAGATCTATAGAATCGGCGACAACAGCATGGTAACAAGGGATGTTATCAGATGGTGCTGAAAGTCACTTCAAAAGACACTGCCCACGGTTGAACCAGAACCAGAATCAGAACCACAACCAAGGAAACGGGAACTAGCGAAGACAACAACGGGGATAATAACGACGGCAATGGTGCCAGGGGTCGAGTGTTCGTGATTGGTCAGGGTGATACTAGGAATGACCCCAGCGTTGCGATAGTTTCGACATCGTCATTAGTATGGACTGGTTATCCCAACAACAAGCAGAGATCCTATGCAAGGAGAAGATCATCCGCATTCCTCGTGCTGGTTAAGAACCTTTGGTAACTCATAGTAACAAGCTCCTGGAGCAGCACCCATAGCTCGAGCACCTTATCGTTTAGCTCCAAATGAACTGGAAGAACTGTCTAAGCGATTGCAAGAACTTTTGGAAAAGGGTTTCATACGTCCTAGCTCTTCGCCCTGGGGAGCCCCAGTACTATTTGTAAAGAAGAAGGACGGTACCTTCCGCATGGGTATAGACTACCGCGAACTGAACAAGGTGACTGTGAAGAATCGCTATCCTCTTCCACGCATCGACGATTTATTCGACCAGTTGCAAGGGTCGAGCTATTACTCGAAGATTGATCTAAGGTCGGGATACCATCAACTGAGAGTCCGGGATGAGGACGTCTCCAAAACAGCATTCAGAACACGCTACGGCCACTACGAGTTTTTGGTCATGCCATTCGGGCTAACGAACGCGCCTACGGTTTTCATGGATCTAATGAACAGGGTGTGCAAACCTTATCTTGACAAGTTTGTTATTGTTTTCATCGACGACATCCTGATTTATTCGAAGAATCGGGAGGAACACGAGCACCACTTACGACTTATTTTGGAACTTCTTCGAACGGAACAGCTATACGCTAAGTTTTCAAAATGCGACTTCTGGCTTCGTGAAGTCCACTTCTTAGGCCACGTGGTAAACCAGGATGGGATTCATGTCGATCCATCCAAGGTGGATTCAATCAAGAACTGGCCTGCACCTCGCACACCAACTGAAATACGCCAATTCTTGGGTTTGGCGGGATACTACAGAAGGTTCATCAAAGACTTCTCAAAGATTGCACAGCCGCTTACACTATTGACACAGAAAGGTGTTGTTTATCGTTGGGGTAATACACAGGAAACAGCGTTTCAGCACTTAAAGGATAGACTTTGTAGCGCACCTATCCTCTCATTGCCTGAAGGCACCGATGATTTCGTAGTCTACTGCGACGCATCAATCCAAGGTCTTGGATGTGTGCTGATGCAACGGGATAAAGTTATTGCTTACGCGTCGCGCCAACTTAAGATTCACGAACGGAATTACACAACACATGACTTAGAGCTGGGAGCTGTTGTTTTTGCGCTCAAGATACGGCGACATTACATGTACGGTACTAAGTGCACTATATACACTGATCACAGAAGCCTCGAACATATCTTCAAACAGAAGGAAGATGGTGCTTACTACGTCACAGGACGCATTTGGGTCCCACACTATGGTAACTTACGCGAGCTTGTAAGGGATGAAGCTCATAAGTCTCGCTACTCGGTACATCCAGGTTCGGATAAGATGTACCATGACCTCAGAACTACATATTGGTGGCCTAGCATGAAGGCCCACATAGCAACTTACGTTAGCAAGTGTTTGACTTGTGCGAGAGTCAAAGCAGAATATCAGAAACCATCAGGTCCACTCCAGCAACCTGAGATACCACAATGGAAATGGGAGCAAATTTCCATGGATTTTGTTACAGGTTTACCTAGATCCCAGCGTGGAAACGATACTATTTGGGTGATCGTGGATCGACTCACAAGGTCTGCTCACTTCTTGGCTATCAAAGAAACAGACAAGTTCTCTACCTTAGCAGACATTTACTTAAAAGAAGTGGTTTCGAGGCACGGAGTGCCAACCTCTATTATCTCTGATCGTGACGCACGTTTTACTTCAGAACTGTGGCAAGCAATGCATAAATCTTTTGGCTCTCGTTTAGACATGAGCACAGCTTATCATCCTCAGACGGATGGGCAGTCTGAGCGCACTATTCAAACGCTAGAAGACATGCTTCGTGCATGTGTAATCGACTTTGGCAACGACTGGGAAAAGCATCTGCCACTTGTGGAATTCTAGTACAACAACAGTTATCACACCAGCATTAAAGCTGCTCCATTCGAGGCATTGTACGGACGTAAATGCCGGTCACCTCTCTGTTGGGCAGAGGAGGGAGATAGTCAAATCACAGGTCCAGAAATGGTAGTTGATACTACTGAAAAGATTGCTCAAATACGACAACGCATGGCGGCAGCTCGTGACCGTCAGAAAGTATACGCCGATAAAGATAGAAAACTACTCGAATTCCAAGTTGGGGATCGAGCGCTACTCAAAGTTTCACCCTGGAAGGGTGTTGTTCGTTTTGACAAACGCGGCAAACTTAATCCACGATACGTCGGACCTTTCGAAGTTATTGAGAAGATAGGCAGGGTAGCCTACCGATTGAACTTACCAGCTGAACTCAGTGCAGTTCACAACGTCTTTCACGTGTCGAATCTGAAGAAGTGTCTGTCAGATGAGACCCACATAGTTCCTTTTAAGGAACTCACTATCGACGAGCGGTTGCAGTTCGTCGAGGAACCAGTTGAGATCACGGACCAGGATGTTAAGGTCCTTAAGAACACGAAAATCCCTCTTGTTCGAGTTCGTTGGAACTCCCGTCGCGGCCCAGAGTTCACCTGGGAGCGTGAAGATCAAATGGAACTCAAATATCCCCAGTTATTCGGAACCAATGCAACTACTACTGAGGCTGAAGCTACCACTACAGAATTTCGGGACGAAATTCCAAATCAACGGGGGGATAATGTGACACCCCAGGAAAATTTCGCAAACTTGCTCGGGGAGCCGCGATACGATACAGGTAAACGTCACACCACTAGCTTCCTCAGTAACCGCATGCTAAATTTCGGGACGAAATTTCTTTCAAGTTGGGGATAATGTGACAACTCGAATTTCCGACATTCTTTATTCGCATTTATTGCACGTTGACCGTCTAGATTATTGCTTACACGAATTATTTACCTGGTAATTGTGCACACTAAATTATAGTTAAGATGATAATCTTGTTTTTTGAGTGATAAGGTGTAAGTACTTGACTGCATGATTAACTGTAAACTGTTTGAGACCTGAACAACTCGACGAAACACAATATCTGTTTCGCCATAACCACTCTCGACGAAACAGATTGTTTCGCCAACAACCCTCTCGACGAAACAGGCTGTTTCGCCGAGCCCAGATCCACCGAAGCCCAGTTCGGGCCCAACACGTTATTTTGAGTCTTAAAACGTGAAACATCATCAGTTTCACACATTTATCATAACAACCGAAACCCTAGAACACTCTCCCTTTCTGTGCGACGGCAACAACCATCGTTCACCATCATCCCTAGCTCTCGAATCCTTGTTCCTTCATCTCGAATCGGTTAGTGTGTGTTTGTTAGTCGATTCTATGTTTCTGTATTGTATAGATTCTTGCTGGTGCATATGATTGATGTGTGTTACGGCTGTGATGAGTGTATGATGGTGATGATATAGATTTCGATGAGTATGATATGCGAAACTTGATACAATCGAATGCTCGGTTCTGAATGTTGTTTATATGGCCTGATTCTGATTACATTAGTATCTTGATAGGGATTGATGTGATGATGTTGTATGTTAATTGATATGCTATACACATAAACTAGGGTTTATGCTAGACAATGATTCTTGGATGGTTGATTTATGATGATTCGATATGCACAATGATCTTCATATGATTTCTGTTATTGTTGACGGCTGCTAGAATGATTAGGGTTTATGCGTTATTCGCATCTGCTGTAACTGATGTCTGCGAAGCTGAACTGTCCGACGAAACAGGACTCTCGGCGAAACAGAATGTGTTTCGCCAAGAGTCATCGACGAATTAGAATCCTGTTTCGCCAATTAAGACCACGACGAAACAGAACGTGTTTCGTCAACTGTGTGTTTCGCCAACTTATGTGTTTCGTCAATATCTGTGTTTCGCCAACATGTGTGTTTCGCCGAATAGCTGATCTGTGCAGGAACTTGAGTTAATTCTGTTAAGTGTTAACTGGAATATGTAACTGCTGTTAAATGTTAAACATGACTGGTATGATTGTGAATTACGTGTTACCTGCTTACACATGAACAACTTAAACACAAACTGATTATGTATACGTGCGTACTTTAGGACGTGATTGATTAACTATGAGCATACTTAGCATACCGAGCAAACCAAGGTGAGTTCACACTCTTACCAAGGCATGGGATTCCCCGGTGGGTTGGGAATGGGATTGAATGATTACTTGTACTTACATCATTACTAGACTACTTACCACGGTCCTCGGATTGGGAAGGATGCCTGTGCCAAACTCTACGTAAAGCCTACGTACTGTCCTCGGTTTGGGAAGGACACTAGTGTTTAAACCTACGTAAAGCCTACGTACTGTCCTCGGATTGGGAAGGACACCAGCACTAAACCTACGTAAAACCTACGTACTACCGTCCTCGGATTGGGAAGGACGCCAGCGCTAAACCTACGTACTCGCTACGTACTGTCCTCGGTTGGGAAGGGCACTTACGTAAAACCTACGTAAACTTATACTTACTACTATCCTCGGATTGGGAAGGATACTTATGGATAAAACTAGTCTAGTAACTTACAACATGGGAAGCCCCCACTAATTGAACTTACAACATGGGAAGCCCCCACTAATTGAACTTACAACATGGGAAGCCCCCACTAATTGAACTTACAACATGGGAAGCCCCCACTAATTGAACTTACAACATGGGAAGCCCCCACTAATTGAACTTACAACATGGGAAGCCCCCACCAATAGAACGTACTATCGGCCCAGTAGAGCCACATGTTACATACGAACTTACTATTACGCATTTACTTTCTGTGAACTCGCTCAACTAGTTGTTGATCCTCTGTTACATGCCTTGCAGGTCGTTAGATACATGGAGCTTGCACAGGAAGGAGCAGGTCGTTGTGGGATACGGATCGTAGACGATATTTGAACTTATAACTTATTTTGGGTTTTCATTATTATGCTTCCGCTACTTAAACAATGTTTGGTTATGAACATCAGTCATGTCAAGATGAATTACCTTTTCCTACTTTTACACTTAAATACTATGTTTGATATGATTGATGGCTTGATCCTGGTCAGTCACGCCTCCAAGCGGTGATACTCCGCGGGTGGATTTTGGGGGTGTGACAGATTGGTATCAGAGCGGAAAAGGTAATTCATCTTGAGTATCACCGCTTGGAGGGGGCTTCCCATGTTGTAAGTTCACAGAAAGTAAATGCGTAATAGTAAGTTCGTATGTAACATGTGGCTCTACTGGGCCGATAGTACGTTCTATTGGTGGGGGCTTCCCATGTTGTAAGTTCAATTAGTGTGGGCTTCCCATGTTGTAAGTTCAATTAGTGGGGGCTTCCCATGTTGTAAGTTCAATTAGTGGGGGCTTCCCATGTTGTAAGTTCAATTAGTGGGGGCTTCCCATGTTGTAAGTTCAATTAGTGGGGGCTTCCCATGTTGTAAGTTACTAGACTAGTTTTATCCATAAGTATCCTTCCCAATCCGAGGATAGTAGTAAGTATAAGTTTACGTAGGTTTTACGTAAGTGCCCTTCCCAACCGAGGACAGTACGTAGCGAGTACGTAGGTTTAGCGCTGGCGTCCTTCCCAATCCGAGGACGGTAGTACGTAGGTTTTACGTAGGTTTAGTGCTGGTGTCCTTCCCAATCCGAGGACAGTACGTAGGCTTTACGTAGGTTTAAACACTAGTGTCCTTCCCAAACCGAGGACAGTACGTAGGCTTTACGTAGAGTTTGGCACAGGCATCCTTCCCAATCCGAGGACCGTGGTAAGTAGTCTAGTAATGATGTAAGTACAAGTAATCATTCAATCCCATTCCCAACCCACCGGGGAATCCCATGCCTTGGTAAGAGTGTGAACTCACCTTGGTTTGCTCGGTATGCTAAGTATGCTCATAGTTAATCAATCACGTCCTAAAGTACGCACGTATACATAATCAGTTTGTGTTTAAGTTGTTCATGTGTAAGCAGGTAACACGTAATTCACAATCATACCAGTCATGTTTAACATTTAACAGCAGTTACATATTCCAGTTAACACTTAACAGAATTAACTCAAGTTCCTGCACAGATCAGCTATTCGGCGAAACACACATGTTGGCGAAACACAGATATTGACGAAACACATAAGTTGGCGAAACACACAGTTGACGAAACACGTTCTGTTTCGTCGTGGTCTTAATTGGCGAAACAGGATTCTAATTCGTCGATGACTCTTGGCGAAACACATTCTGTTTCGCCGAGAGTCCTGTTTCGTCGGACAGTTCAGCTTCGCAGACATCAGTTACAGCAGATGCGAATAACGCATAAACCCTAATCATTCTAGCAGCCGTCAACAATAACAGAAATCATATGAAGATCATTGTGCATATCGAATCATCATAAATCAACCATCCAAGAATCATTGTCTAGCATAAACCCTAGTTTATGTGTATAGCATATCAATTAACATACAACATCATCACATCAATCCCTATCAAGATACTAATGTAATCAGAATCAGGCCATATAAACAACATTCAGAACCGAGCATTCGATTGTATCAAGTTTCGCATATCATACTCATCGAAATCTATATCATCACCATCATACACTCATCACAGCCGTAACACACATCAATCATATGCACCAGCAAGAATCTATACAATACAGAAACATAGAATCGACTAACAAACACACACTAACCGATTCGAGATGAAGGAACAAGGATTCGAGAGCTAGGGATGATGGTGAACGATGGTTGTTGCCGTCGCACAGAAAGGGAGAGTGTTCTAGGGTTTCGGTTGTTATGATAAATGTGTGAAACTGATGATGTTTCACGTTTTAAGACTCAAAATAACGTGTTGGGCCCGAACTGGGCTTCGGTGGATCTGGGCTCGGCGAAACAGCCTGTTTCGTCGAGAGGGTTGTTGGCGAAACAATCTGTTTCGTCGAGAGTGGTTATGGCGAAACAGATATTGTGTTTCGTCGAGTTGTTCAGGTCTCAAACAGTTTACAGTTAATCATGCAGTCAAGTACTTACACCTTATCACTCAAAAAACAAGATTATCATCTTAACTATAATTTAGTGTGCACAATTACCAGGTAAATAATTCGTGTAAGCAATAATCTAGACGGTCAACGTGCAATAAATGCGAATAAAGAATGTCGGAAATTCGAGTTGTCACATTATCCCCAACTTGAAAGAAATTTCGTCCCGAAATTTAGCATGCGGTTACTGAGGAAGCTAGTGGTGTGACGTTTACCTGTATCGTATCGCGGCTCCCCGAGCAAGTTTGCGAAATTTTCCTGGGGTGTCACAAATTTTGACATCTAAACTGATTTGACAACAATATTAGACATGTTAAGGCATATGTTACTTGTCATAGGACTAGTTAAGCGGTCCGAACGCGTTTTACGCGAACGACGCGTTAAAGTAGCATAAGCTACCTAAACGGGTCGTAATGGGTCGTAAGCACTTAGGTTAGGTTTCGTTTTAGTATGTGGACTTTGTTAAACCATATTACACGAGTCTCCATACTCGTTTGGTTTACGAACCCTCATTCTATCCAATCCTCCGATATAGGTCCAGTTTATTAACATAGTTACCTATATTAGGTGCCAGTTGATATCCGTGATCTCTAGCATTGCTTGGTGGTTATCTTAGGACTTCTGAGCAATCTCAAGTGATTACATAGAACCCCCTCTTTTAAATGTTTTCAAGGTGTTTATGTGAGTACATAGACCCCTCTTTTACTGTTTTCCAAACTGTTTTGGGGTGAAACACATGTGCCTACTTGTTACTTTCATGCTTTCCAGTTTTCACATCATATACCTGCTATGTTTGTTAGTACACTATAGTACATGATTTCATTACATTTCATGCTATGTATGGCCATTGTGTGTGTACTTAGTACATTGTTTTACATGACATTTCTGCTATGTATGTTAACTAATAGCATGCTAGCACATTGATTTACATGACTTTTCTGCTTTGTATGTTAACTTAGCATACTTAGTACATTGTTTTCATATGACATGTATACAACTGCTATAACATTTGGTTTGCACAAACGAGACTTTTATACGTTCATTAACATTTGCTACGCCACTCGGGAGTAAGTAGTGGTACCATAGGACTTGACAAATCCCATTCCTGACATCTCGGGTTTGTTTGGATGTAAGGAATGACTGAATCCGAAAACATTTCTTTTGATAACCTTGACTGAAAGGGTTATCCGACTGTCTCAAGGCTTGAATGTATGCGTTAACTTACCACATAAATGTTTGTATCAATGTAACATGCATCTACTTTGCAAAACATAACTTTTTGATATATTCAAAATACTTTGTTTTGTACATTTCTACACTTGGTTTATGTGACAATACTTTACTTACAATACATAACATTTGTTACACATTACTTGACTACATTTGGACTTTTTAACTTTTGACGTGACTTATACAAGGACTATTTAACAACTGGTTTAAACATGGACTTTATACATTGGTGGTTTGTATAAATGAGACGTGTGTGATATGATACAAGCATGGTGGATACGCCGCTGGTACTTCCTATATATAAGTGTTTGTATGGTATTACATATCGTAGCGTTATTTAAATCATTTCAATTTAAGACATATAACATTTATACAAATAACATATCTTTCACAAGACATTTCTTTACAAACAACTTATTTTATACAACTCATTTTACTTGGTTATTCATTTAACCATGTATTATTCTTTTATGTATACATATCATTTGATCTTATCGCTTTTCAAATGATTTACAAAACAAAGCAAATTACAAGGTTCATGACTAAACATTTTCTTGAACATAAGTCATGAATCTTATTTTCACAAACCTATGTATCTCACAGGCATTTTTATGCTGACGTACCTATTTTCACATGTGTTTTCAGGAGCTTTTCCATAGGATGATGATCGTGACACTAGGGTGGACCTGTGCCTTAGAGACTTAAAATGAAGATAGACTTTGTTTAATTATGTTATGAACTCTTTATTTACTGTTTAAGACAATGTAACCCTCATGTTGATAAATAAAATACAACTTTGAATACCATGGTTATGAAACAATTAATTCTGTTACAACACTCCCCGACGTTTTCCGCCACGTTTTGTATGTTATACGTGGTCGGGGTGTGATAAATATAAACCATACGAGTTTTATTAACGAGTTTTTACGAGATGTTTTACAATTTGATTTAATAAAATAAAAATTTTGGGTTAAGAATCATGGCTATGAGATTTTATAAAGGATAACCAACTTGATTTGAGTTGGTTAAATATGTCGCAATACTATACTCTTCAAAACCAAGTTTTTAATTAAGTTTTGCAACATGTAAACTAGCCATGGATCTGACACTCACATAAAACCTATGCACTCGCCGGCATTTTTATGCTGACGTATTTTCACATGTGTTTCAGGTACCATAGTTGGTGATGTTTGATGATGATATTGATGCATACTCACATAGGAACGGACGAGGCCTTAGTGACTTAATAACAATGAAAGTCTATTTGTTCATGTTTTGTTTCTAGTTTCAATGTAATGTAATACATTTAATTCAATAAAACAAAACCTCAATCCATGTGTTATGAAACAATGATTCTGTTACAACACTCCTCGATGTTTCAAACTAGAAACAATGATTTTGTTTCTAGTTTCAATGTAATGTAATACATTTAATTCAATAAAACAAAACCTCAATCCATGTGTTATGAAACAATGATTCTGTTACAACACTCCTCGATGTTTCCGCCACGATTTGTTGATTTTCGTGGTCGGGGTGTGACAACAGCCACTATCCATGTACCAAAGTCGCACGGTAGTCCTCCACAGCTGTTCCTGCACGATTTGCGGGATTAGTTAGATTTAGGAACCCAGCCCATAGTGGATCTGGGTTTTCCTTGTGCATCAATGTACGTCACTTTCTGCTAAACTAAATTGTCTTTATTCAAAAACTTTGATTTGTCTTTGTTGACAGACTTGTGTGAACACGTGTTTGATGGAGGAGCAGCCTTACCTTTTGGTTTCCTGTATTTATTTGACCACTTGTAGTTGAAATTTTCTAAAGCTTTACATCTATTTCTTTGAAAATTATTTTGATAATTTTGATTTCTTTGTTTGGCTGCATTCCAGTCATAATCAGAGGGCTTGGCCTTACGATTGTTATTCTTCATTGCCTCAGTCTTTGCAGCTTTCACTAGCTCTGAATAACAAGATCGGTTAGGCTTAGCCTTCTGATTGTTAAAACTCTTATGCTTAGATTGCATTCTTGGGAGATGAACACAATTTCATGCGATGTGTCCAGCAATACCACAGTTGAAACACGTTTGTCGTTTTAAAGTGTGAGTATTTTAATTTTTCAAAGTATCGTTTCTGATTTTCTTCACTTGTCTAGCTTGTTTAGCTTGCTTTCATTTTGAGCGATTTGGTCCCTGCTGATTAGAGTTTGCACAAGCATGAGATGTAGATGGAGAATGAGACCAAGTTTGTGCAGAATCCAAACTTGATATCAAACAACACCAAGTTTGTGCGGATCTTTCAATGATATCAAACAACACCAAGTTTGTGCGGAATCCAAACTTGATGTGATTCAAGAATAAACACGAGAAACTGAAAATACAAAGAACACAATACCGAATCACTTTCAAACTTGCACACGTTCTATTACTTGAATAAGCAAAACGTCTAGTACAAGTTGACACACCACCAATCGCCTCTCTCTGACTCTCTGTAGGAAATTCTGAAACTATGAGGCTCATCCTTCTTACTGTGATCATCATCATGTTGAAAAGTCAGTGGTTCAGTTTCAGTTTTATTTTCAAAAACATTTGTTGATGACTGTTTGTTTATTTCAACATTTGTTTCTTTGTCAATTGATTCTGACTTGGTTTTAATTTCAGAAGAAGTTGAAATATCATTAACACATGTTTCTGCAACACATGTATCAACGGTTTCCAATGGGGTCCCACTAGATTCAACATTAGGGACACCCACTGAGACCGACTCAGAAGAAGAATCAGGATATTCTTGATTTTCATTAGAAGTAGTTTCAGTGGTTTCACTGAATGTATCCTGAGGGACCTCACCTGTAACACTATCATCAACCAAGGGGTTAGAAACATCACATTCACAATCATTAACTGAAGAAAATTCATCACCAGACTTATTGTTCACAGATTCAACACAACCATCATCAGTCTTGCCCAAAACATCAGGCCCATTAGACGCTAAAGAAGCAAACATACTAAAAATACTTTGTCCCAAAATAAGTTCAGAATTAGTTTCATCAAAACAATTATTAGGTAAATCAGAATTTAAAGCTTGTTCTCCCCCAAGAGTGTCTTCATATTTCAAGTCTACTTTTTCTTCTGCACATGTAAACGATCTGTTAGGATCAATATTTCCTTTGGAGACAACATTTATTGACGGGGCTGGCTGTTTATTACCAACAAATCTGTTGTTGACTAATGACTTATCAGCTTTTGGGCCATAAGTCATCTTTCCCTCATTAATTAACTCCTCTTCCGTGAAAGGCAGATAAGTATAGTTATGATTGTATGGAGGAGGAGTTTTAGTGTATCCCAAACCAGCCCCTTTCTTTTCTTTGTACTCTAGCTGAATGTCACAAATGTCCTTGACCAATTTGCTAGAAGTGTCATATTTTTTAATATTAATTTCATTAACCTGATATTTCAACTTTAGGTCTTCTAGCTCTTTGGTCAAGTCCTTAATTGTTGCTAGAGCATCTTTAAAGCTATAATTCTTAACGCTGAGATCTTCTTTCAACTGAATGATATCTTTCCTTTGGGCTTCAATTTTTTCTTTATAAAGTTTTTCATTTTTAGCCAAAGTAAAGTTTTTATTTTTAATATCTCTGTAATCTTGAATTAAATCAGCATTATGTAACCTATATGCTTCAACTCTTTCTCTGCATTCAGGAGTACAGAAAATAGAACGTACCTCTTCAGCAGTAAGTCCATGAACGGGAGCCGACAGAATCCTAGTCATAAGAGCCAGATTTTCAGCTGGAGTCTCATCATCAGGTGCAGAATTCCTGTCCTCCGAAGCTGAAGTCATGAAGGCGATGTTTTCTGAGGCATTCTGATTTTCTGGAGCAGAGATGTTCAAGCAATGAATTTCAGTATTTCAATCAAAATTTGCACTTGGTTGAACTACTAGGGCTGAGCTCTGAGTGCTTTCACCAGCAACTGTTGAAGAGTCATTTGTAGTGACAAGTGCCCTTTCAGGGTTTGGAGGAGCAGGTTGTGTAGGATTTTGTTCTTTGTTTACATTCGGCTTAGTGCAGTTTCGAGCCAAATGTCCCGGTTTATGGCAATTGTAACAGCGTAATTTGATTGGAACACTGGCAGAGTTTGAATAAGGAGAACCCCACCTGTTTCTTCCAGTCTTGTTTGCAAACTTTTGTGCTCTGAACGCCGCCATAGCCATCTGCCATGTAATATCTATTTCCTCTACATCATCAGGATGATACTGATACAGATCATTCAAAGACCAATTAGGAGGTTGTATCTTTCCTGCAACAAAGGCATTTAAACAGTTGACAACAGAAGCAGCGATCTCCAGATTTTCTTTGGACTGTTGCGTGAAGAAAGCAATCAACTCGGTTTTTGCTGAAGGAACTGCAGCAATTGACGGTACAGTAGATGAAGCAGTCGAACTAGAGTAATGAACATTTGCGGAAGCAGGAGTGGCCTTTTTAGATCCATTTTGAGATATCAGTGCAGCATTGTTGTTGTTTGAAGCAGTAGAAGAAACTGGGAAACCTGATGCTAGCATACTGGACTTATGATTATTTTCCCTTTGCTTGTCATCCAGCTCACAAGCCTTGATGTGAGAAATCATCTCAGTTAAAGAACATCTTGCAAGATCTTTGGTCCCTTTGATCATTGCGACGTGATTGTCCCAGCTTTTTGGCAAAGCATTTAGAAGTTGTCGATTCTGTGCAGCTTTAGAAGGAAGGATTTCTTCCAAATCTATTTGAGTAACAATCTTCGTGAATCGCTGAATCTGATTCTCAATAGTCTCTCCATAGATATAATTGATGTTGTTAAAATTTTGCCCCAACAAGTTCCTCCGACTTTCTCTCATGTCTTCATTTCCTTCATATACATCAATCAGTGCTTCCCACATTTCTTTGGCTGATTTATAAGTGCGAAATCCCATAGCAATATCTGATCCCAGTGCCATGGTCAGATATGAGGTTGCCCTATTATCCTCCTCAATAATCGCATAATCCTCTTCAGTATAGTCGCCACGAGGCTTTTTGACTTTAACTCCTGGATTCGTTTCCTTCTCATACAAGATTCCCTAGGACCTCTTTCAATACATCTCCAGATTTTAGGATCCTTGAATTTTACATGCTGTTCAAAACGCCACTTCCATTCCGGGAAGTCATTTGCATCCATCAACCTGGGAATACGAGAACTAGTTCCAATTTTAGAGTCCAATTCTTGGTGAGCATTTGTGACTGCCATGTAACCATTCTGATTACTTATAGACATGTTTCTTGAAAGTGATTAATCAGTTAACTAATTAATTACTTTTAAGTCCAAAGATAAAAAAGTCCAAAGATAAAAAAAGTCCAAACAGTTCAAAAACACGTCGCTGATTGACGTTGCGACTTGAGACAGTGAGTCGAGACGCTGGTTGCGAGTCGAGACAAGGGAATTGGTAACTTGAGACAATAGCTGATTGCGAGTCGAGAACACCAGTTAAAAACTCGAGACCAATGCTGGTTGCGAGTCGAGATCAATAGTTGATAACTCGAGACTGAAGCTGGTTGCGAGTCGAGACAAGATGATGACAAGTCGAGACCACGGCTTGTTGCGAGTCAAGATCTAGAGGAAGACAACTCGAGACAGCTGATTGCGAGTCGAGACCCTGCAAAACAAACAATGTGATAAAGGTAGCTGATATCCCTGATTATCAGCAGCTTCCAAAATTCAAAGATTTTGAAATCTTTGAATTTTTATCCTCAACAAACTTCCGAGAAATCAGCAAACAATTCACTGAAATTACACGAACCAAAATCAGCAATATTTATCAATATTCGCTATGAACAGTTTGAAGATTGTATGATCCGTAGACAGAAAACACAATCTAAACTGTACCACTGCAAAAACAAACACTAGCAAAACAAGATCAGTAAACTAAGATTTTCTTGAATCCGAATGATATCAAAAAACAAACCAAGAAATTGGTTTCTTGGCTCTGATACCAATTGTAAAACCCTTTAGGATCTTCCAATGGTATCAAACAGGAACTTGTGTAAGTGCGGAAATCAAACACAAGTGGATTCAAGAATATATGTAATCGAAACCAAAGTAATATAATCAAAACAAACCAGAAACTTGCATTCACTGATTAACTTGTGACTGATACAAGACTCCCAAAAGGTTTCGGCTGCCTCTCTACCATCGACTGATCAACCTCAACCAAGAGGTTGAGGTTTGCTTAAATACTAAACATGTGGGTCAATACCCTAGGCCCACTCGAAACCATCTATATGACCCAACTAATACATATTGACCAAAAAGATAAATAAACAAAACATATTAATCAACCCCTAGACTTTGTATCCCTCCATGTATAAACCTTCAGGTTCCAACACTTCTTTTCCACATATGTCGCACTTAGGCCTCAGACATCGACCCTTATGGTAAAACTTGCATTCGTTGCACCTCGGCTTAGTCCCCAAATATACCTTTCCACCGGACTTAATAGTGGCTCCATAGCCTTTCATGCCACGAGGCGGGTTCACTTCCCTTCTTTTGTTTGCATTAGAGTTGTCATTACTGACTTGGGTGCCTTTCTTCAGGTTCGAAAACTTTCTTTTGTTGTCGCCCGAAGACTCCACGTGAGTCTCTTTCTTGTTTGTCTCAGATCCTGAAAACTTTCCCATACGAAGAGCTTCTTCAGTAAGCGTAACACTCAAGTCGATAGCCTCTGTGATGGTTGGAGGCTTTGAGGCAGTAACCATGCTCAGGATTTGAGGTGCAAGTCCCCAAATGAATCGTTCAATCCTCTTGAATTCAGGCTCGACTAAGTAGGGAACAACCCTAGACAAGTCGTGAAAGCATTGGACGTACTCAGTAATCTTCGGCCCGTCCATTTTTAAATTCTAGAACTCAGTCTCAAGCTTCTGGATTTCGGCCCTGGCGCAATATTTCTTCCGCATCAATTCCTTGAGCTCGTCCCAGCTCAGTGCATAAGTAGTAGCTTCACCAAGGTTCTGAACCTGAAGGTTCCACCAGGAGAGTGCGCCATCCAAAAACAACCCTGAGATATAGGTAACTCTCTGCTCGGGCGAACATTTACTCATTCTCAAAACAGAGTCAGTCTTTTCTGCCCAACGAACAAAAGCAACGGCACCTCCTGTGCCATCAAAATTCAATGGCTTGCAGTCCAGGAACTGTTTATAGGTGCAGCCAGTTGGAGGGTTATTTCCGGAAGTGCCACCGCTGTGTTCAGAGCGGAGGGCTTCATGCTGTGCTATATCTTGGGAAATGCGCTCATAGAGTTCGGCCTCAGTTCTTGGTAACGTAATGGTGTCTGTGTCACGTTTGGGCGGCATTTTCTTCTGGCAAAAAGGTATGGGGTAGGTTAGACAACATTCAATAATTTTCTATGAGGTATATATCACCACAAGCAAACATGTAATCACCTAACATCACATGCATATATAATCAACAATGTATAAGTAAGAAAACAACCATTGAGCTTTCATATATGCTTGACAACTTGACTTATTGTTTTTATCAGAGGAAAACAAAATGAACTTGAGGTTACATCACCTCGGTCATACAAGTTCCATAATATGAAAGTAGTAGTTATTTTCCTTCTGCGTTGGTTTTCTTAGGTCTTTAGTTTCACAAAGACGGGTATACTTCCCAAGAGATGGGGTTTGTGCATCTTTACCACATATAGGGGTGATAGAGAGTGTAAAGTTACGGAATCTTTCCTGGATGCTAACCATCTTCTCTTGCTTAGATATCGGTTCCCAAACGACTCGTATACGGGGTAGAAGTGTTAGGCACGAAGTAGGCAAAGATAGATTTCCTACTTGTAGAGTGTTATAACATCTATCTCGGTATCGTTCCATTAGATGGAGGTTTGAACACTTAAAATTTTTTGGATGGGTGGTGATCATTAGCTTGACCTGCAGAGTCCACCAGGATTTCCAAGCACTACAAGTTGTTATTACGTGGGCCCCGTAATAATAAATTGTCTTGCATGGCCACCCCAATTTTCCCTCGTTCAAAGCAGATGATCAACCAAAGAGGGGACACTGCTGTCCTTATACCTCCGACATGGAAAGGACCATTGTGGTGGTCCACGCGCTAATCATTCGTTATCGTTACGCGCGAATAGGCACGATACTTAGATGTAATAGGAATAAGGAGAATTCCTAGTAGTTGGAGGGGCACCTTCAAGATGAGTACCTCAACTTCCTTGACTGGACGAGAGTGTCATCAATCTTGTTTCACAAAAGTCACAGGGACCTCATCCTGCTGATAAGGTTGTTATCCAAGGTTGCCTCCTCCGCCTCGCCGTCACTACCGTAGTCAGGCACCTTCACATTTGAGAGGGAAGAACAGCCATCTTCTACGGAAATCAGCTCAGGATCTCGTTTGGTAATCACTCCAGCCATGAGCTTCGCAATAAACGCGAGGTCGATAGTCTCATCATGCAAGTCAAGAACAATAATAGGATTCAGAGTCGAAGGTATCTCGTTCACGTCAATAATTATTCCGTACACTTATACGCATATATATTAATGAATAAATATGTTACTTAGTATAAACAGGCAAATAGATGCATCATGTTACATATAACTCTCGTTTGTCCTTTCGGAGGGGGGGTCATTTTGTCTTTGGCAAGTCTATCTCACATAGACTATACCTCAAATGGCACTTTAATTTGGGGTATTCTCCTCCCTACTAATGTCCTTGCCTTGTCTTTTCTTTGAAAAATGTTTGACTCGTGGATCTTGGTGCTTTCGTAAATGCAATGAAAAACCTTTTTGTAAAAATATTTTCGTGAGAGAGTCCTAGTGATTGTAGTCTAGACTCGAGAAGGAATCCTAATTCAGTACAATCGAAGCTCTGATACCAAACTGTCACACCCTGACTATTGCGGAAGCGTATGCGTGTGACTTGATCGGTTCTCATTGCATTCGATTATAATAAACAACTATATGATCAAAATGATGTTCATCCATTCATAAAGTTTAAAATATTACAACACCAGTCATTTAAGTTTCAAACAACACATCCTTTGGTTAAGTTACAAACCAACAAAAGTGGATGACATCTAAACTTGAAATTTACATCCCGAAACAACACCAGCGCCCAAGATCCAACTTGTTTCATGAAATACAAGTAATTTGGAAAACATCAACAAAAGTTGAGCGAGTTCATGCGTTTTGTATGAGTACTGATAAACTTATAAACATTTGAGAGACTCCTTTGAAAACAGATATGAAAAGCGTCTATGAACAGATCAATTAATGTTTTGCAAGGACATTAATATATGTGAAGACATATGGAGTACTCATTCCGAGTAGACTATTATTAGTGTCGAATCCCCTCGACTGTGTCGAATCCCCTCTACTGTGACAATCACCTTGACTGTGTCAAATCCCCTTGATTGTATATCATATCACCATGATTGTGTCAAATCACCTTGACCGTTGTCGAATCACCTCGACTGGGACACTAAAGCACTCTAAGTGGTCACATAGGGACCATGAGTGGGGCTTGGCCGTACCCGTTAGATCTAACCTTTGTCCATGATTCTTATGAGAGTTATTGGCATTTCAGTTTCAGCCTATGCTCACATGATCTAATAGTTCATTTCATAGCCAAATCATACCATTGAAACATATGTAACATGTATTTCACCCCCGAGAGTTATAAATCCGAAAACAGTTAAGAGAAAAGGGGGACATGAACTCACAAGTTTGCGTCCTGCTATCTCGTATGCTCAAAGGTCCTTCTATGAGTCGTACAACTACCTACACACGTGCCATGTTTTAGTAGACGTTTAGGTCATGTAACGACTCTTTGTCTTAGTTGTTCATTAAGACTTATTTTGGAAGTCTTGGTATACTTTGAGTTATATCTTTGATGTACATTATATGATTTCAAAGTATATAATTATTAGTTAAAATAATAATATTTTAACTTAAATTATACTCATCCATTTATTTGGAATATTGTCAAAATAATATATGTTTGCCTTAGTTCGTTTTGTAATTCTTTTCAGTGATATATCCCAGGTATGGGTATAATTATACTTGTGTATTTTGCCAAGTATTTGTGGTGTATTACAGTGTGTATTTGTACGTACGAGAATACGTATTTTCTTGTATTCATCAAGTATTCCTATACTCAATTTTTTATTAAATTTTTCGGAATATTACTTTTAATCAAATAAAATCACCACTTTATAGTCTTAAAATGTATGTATTTTAAGAAAACTTTTATAGAAAATTATCTATAAATCTTTCATGGCAAAAAAAAAATAATAAATAATCATACTTTCATATAAACCTCAAAAATTAATATATTTTCAAGATTAACTTAGAAAATATTCATAATTCCATTTTTCACCCAAAATAATATATTCTCAATTTGTTTAAAATATATATATATATATATATATACTAGCCGGAACCCGCGTGATGCGGCGGCAACAATTTAAAACGCGGTACTCGTTTTGTGTACGGTACACTGGTTTTCTTATCAACCATTATATAATATATGCAAGCATTTGTAGATGAGCCTCAACCACGTCATTAAGTTGTAAATATGCACCATAAAACGTATGATGGTAAAGCGGGCGAGTTGAGTCTCAAATCAGCAGGTCGCGATTAAACTCACAAGTGTCTTTTTTTTGTTTATGTCAACTTAATGGCATGATCAAGTAACTTAAGTAAATCTTGGGTTAGGGTTGGGCTATATGAAAACACCAATTCAACTCAATTTTGCCACCTCTAATTTATAGTATCAGTTAAAATGGGTTGGACCGACTCGCAAAAACTTCTTTTTGACTTTACTTTATTAAATTATACAAATAATTATTGCGCTAAAATCATTAGAAAAAAACAAATATTATTACAAAATAATCTAACTTACTTTTTATAAAACGTTTATAACAACATATATTGAACATATTTCATCTACATTTACCCATGACAATGTTATAACCACATGACTATGTTATCACTTTCTTTATACTGTTACTCAAAAAGTTACATCTGTACTTTACTATATTACGATATGATGTTCATTTTAGAAATATACATTTATAATAAATATTTTACCATTTAGAGAGGGGTTCAAATAGAAGTCACAACCATGAATCAAATGTAAATATTGTTATATTGCAACACTCCGGTTAAAAAAATTATTTGAATATAGTTTGATTATCATTTTTTAGACACGGCCCGAGTCGGACAAAAAAAATATTGCATAGCGGTAATCTTAAAAAAATATCTTGTGCTAGTAGCAACTATGGTCATAATCCTTCTATATTATTTATTTGGGCCTTCGATTGGTTTGAATTCTCACAGTCAATATTGTTGTTGGTTCTAATTTGTGGACCCAACATGTTCCTTGAAAGTGCTCTGTACTATATATGATATATTGATATCTATATCTAAAAGTAGGTTTTCTTTTAACCGCGAAAAAAATAAAACAAATAACAAAAACGACCAGGCAGAAACTGGCCTACAAAGTGTGAATTACATCTAAAAGTCACGGACACACAAACGTCAAACTCTCGAATACACATTGGAAACAAGCCACCCAAACGTCAAACTCTCTAATACACATTGGAAACAAGCCAAACTAATACAACCCTCCATTCTTCCGCAATATATCTTCACTGGACATTATGCTCCAAATAACTTATAACAGCTTTCAGATTAATAAAACCAGAATGTTGCTTGATAAAATCTTGAAACTTTCAAATTTGCAGAAAATGTAGCCCAATAACATGTCAGCCATAAGATGAAGTACAAGAAAAAACAGATGGTCAGGATATGATAAAAAGGTAAGATTTAAACCAAACTTCCCAAGATTTTTTAGCAGCCAGTTTAATAACCCGAATGCATAGCTGACCCGATTCTTTAAACCCAAACACCAATGAAAATTATCATAGAAAATAGCTTTAGAGCAAATGGAGAGGAGAGGAGTCACATCACAAGCAACCATCATGTGGGCCTCATTCAAAGACTGTCATTTCTTCACAAGGGATCTCAATTTGTCTGGTAGGCCAGGCCAACAATATGAAAAGTTACAAATGAATTTGCAAAACTGATAATAGTAAGAAAAATAATGTTGAATACCTTCAGACATCTCTACCAATTTTCTTGTTGAATACCTCCACAAGAGACCTTGTTGAGGGAATCTCCCCCTTGTTCAGAGCTTCTAAAATCCAGAAAAAAAAAAAACAAACAGTTTTCTCAAATTATTAAAAATTCACATAATAAAAGAAGGGTTCTAAATGCATCCTTGTATTAATTATAACTCAAACCGTACCTGTTTGATCTGTCAGAAAAAAACCCCGTGTTGACCAATTCCCAACGAGCCAAATTTGCCACACAGTTATAAAAATGAACCGTTTCAAGAAAAGATACAAAGTCATTTTCATTTAAATGATTTTCCCTGTACAATCTTCGATTAGATAACAGATTTAACAACTTTCAACTGTTCCCTCTTTTCGACATAACTATGGGTAAGCTCACAACATTTCAAGTCACAACTTTGTCCTCTGAAGATGTGGTTGCTAGAAAATGCAGAATAGAATATTAGAATAGGTGAAAAAGAACCAACTTTCTGGACTAATGTGTAGAGCCGTATGTTCATATCGCTAACGGGTCAAACCGGTAACATAAAAAAATATTAGCTTATAAGAAAATGCTCAAACAGGTTGAAAGTTGCCTAGAGCGTTCTTTTTATGCAAAGGAAAAACTATGGCATACCAGCAGGTTTTCCAGCAATCTCAATATTGAATTATACCTTATGAGTCATCTCTGTCAAATCTTTGTTTGATTTCTTAGCCTGCAAAGCATATGAAATTCAAATTTCAGATTGAAACATAATCGCCATCTTCTTCATGTAAATAAACGACGCACAGATGACAAACTTAAACTAAACTAAAAAAAAGGAACTAACCCGTTAACACCTTAGATGCTAAACCATAATATAACTAACCCAAATCAGTTTGTTGACTCGAAACCAAACTAACATGACCTATTGGATCAAAATTTGCCCTGTTCACCAATTAATAGCCAAATATAATCTATTATGCAGCAAAAAAGTTGATATTCCAATAATGGCCTTGCACAAACCAACCAGAAACAACGACCCGAAATCAACCAAACCAAACCCATTTACAGCTTGACCCGTAAAAAATGAATAACCCATAACTCATTGTTAGAAACAATTTAACCTGAAATGAACAAAACCTCAACCTACCTGAACTGTGATGCTAGCTTATTTGATATTGCATTCTATATTTGTCCAGAAGCTTTCATTGAATTCCATGTCTGACGGCCACTCGAGACTCACCATAACTGCAGATCTGGAAGAGACAACTACAATCCTTTCGAATTTAGCCTTCAAACACGCATTTAATACGTTTTGTGTTCCTAATATAGCAGGATCCAGAAGTTCCACCTATAAGAACACCACAAGAACAGAAACACACCCAAGAATGATTTACTAATGAAGAACAAGACATACACCACAAGAACACACAAACAGTGAGTAACCCTAAACTTTGTAGCATTAGAATTAGCCCTATATTTTAACGAATTTACCTTAATGTAAGGAGAACATGGTGACGTTTGGCACACTTTCCCTGCTCGATCTCCCTTGAAATTAGCCCTAATTGCTACTTCGTGGATCTGAATCCAGTTGAAAGAACGTTCATATTTCAGATCAAACCCTCGCAATTCGTACAACGGTACTAATTTCTCATAACTCTTCTGTAATTATCAAAGCAATGTCGTTACAAACCAATCCACATAACGCATAATAGTAGATCTCAACTCGTAATACAGATAATCGAAAACTAACCTGTTTGTTGATTACGATCAGATGCACATCTCCATTCAGTATCAACAGGTGTTACGACCTGAAATTTTCCTTTTCGTAAACAATTGAGACCAAAGCTGAAGGGTTTTGTAAGAGCGAAATCAGAGAAACATATTCTGAAAACAAAGTTCAACAAAATAGGGAGAGAGAGGAGGGATTGGTTTCTTGGAAACAGAGATCAACATGTTCAGATCTGAAAATAAGGGGTGTTTTGAAATTCGAAATCCCGCTCAAGATTTCAGGAATATTTTGATTTAAAGAAATCCCGCTCAAGATTTCATGAGAAAAGCATTTTCAACATCTTAAGCTTCAAATACTTGTACCATGTGCTTAAAATGGTTGTACAATGGCAAATGACCATTCTTGTCCTTCCTATATGCTTATTAAAGTAGTATAGATATAGATATAGATATATTTTCTTCAAAAATAGTGTATCTTCTAATTGTTCAAGAAAATATATATATATATATCTTTCTCCCCTCAAAATAATATATTTTCTAATTGACAAAATATGATATATTTTGTAATACTTGTAAAAATCATATTTTCCGTTCTTTTGGTTTCCAAAATACCGTTTAACCCGTTTGTCGAAATACGAATTTAATTCCGGAATATATATATATTCATAGTCCATACGCATGTGTTCGGTTTGTCCAATATTCGGGTATAAATTATATATTTGTTTTTTTGGAATTTTGGTAATATCTTGTATTATAATTTGTGGTATTTTGGCAAGTTATATTATTTTCAAGTCCTAAGATAATATAACTAATACACATAATGTACCAGTAATCACACAAATTGTGACATCCAAATATATATTTTCCTAAATATATACTTAGTCACTTTTATTTATCAAAAACCAACCTCCAATATTTGTAATTTTTGTAACAATGTATGGCAAATTTTATACGAAAAACCATGGTTAAAATTTACTTATAAACACTTGTTTAAAAATATTTTTCTAAGTGTTTAAATTCTACAAAAATTTTGCCATAGTTTCCCCTAAAAATGGAGGTTTCCATGCTTTTAAAGCATATCTTTTTCTTGTAAAATCATCATCAATTATCAACAAATTATTCAAGACTTACCACGAGCCAAAATCATGCAATTTACACTACATCATGAACTTGAAACTTTGTAAAAATTTGTAGTAACTTAATATATTGTTAAGTAGGTTTAGTTACCCTTAAAAATGTGGTTATTTGTTTATAAATCCTTTTTCTTGTGAAATTTAGTCCTTTACAACTTGTATAAAGTTTTCTAAAAATATTTCTTCTTGTATTTTTCTTGTTAACAACATGTTTCTAGTCTTGATTTAATCACTAAAATATGATTAGTTTCTTTAAAAATCATGATCTTGTAAATCTTGTAGATAACTTTGGTTTCTTGAGAAAACTATTTTTGAAATCATCAATTTACAAGGATCCGACCAAGTATGTTTAGGGACCATAGTTGTATAGGGAATAACCTTCCGAGGTTATACCTAATGGTCACTTAGTTTAAGTAGTTGTATGATAGGTAGTTTATATGCCTTAGGAAAATGACCAAAATACCCTTTTCATGCATAATTGAATTTTAAGCATATGTAACATAAACTTTTGTCACTTAATTGATTATGCAACATGTTTAGGCATATAATACTTGTCATAGGACTAGTTAGACGTCTCGAACGCGCGTTTGCACGAACGACGCGTTAAAGTAGCGTAAGCTACCTTAATGGGTCGCAATGGGTCGAAAGCACTTAGGATAGGTTTCGATTTAGAATGTAGGCTTTGTTAAACCATATCATATGAGTTCCAATACTCATTTGGATTACGAAACCTCATTCTGTCCGATCTTCCGATTTAGTTGTCGATTATTTGACTAGTGATTCGATTACTAGGTTCTGCTTGATTTCTCTGGTTTACTTGAGTTTGTTAAAGTTCTTTTAATTGAGGATACTTTGCACTTCATGTGAGTACATAGTTCCCCTATTTTACTGTTTTCAATTATTTTGGGGTGATTCATATGTGTTAAATGTTTTCGATGTTTTAACGATAGTTTCAAAAACAATTGATATGGTTTATACAAAATTAATAATGATTTCGATAAAGTGGACAAACTTGTTGGTTGTAGTTACATAACGAATGACATTCATTAACATTGATCAAGCCGACCAGTATTAGGTTATGGTACCGTAGGATCTGACAAATCCCGTTATCAGACTGCACCCATGGTTATGTGTGGGTTAGGTGGGTAACGACTGAATCTGTGATTGTTAACTTACCCTTTGGTGGTTTGTTAATGCGAGAAGCGAGATAGTCAAGTCACGAAGGTTTGGATGTTATTAGCGAGACGACCAAAAGTAGTTTTCACAATTAAAACGAGGATGATTTAAACGAGTTAAACGATTTCGAAACAACTTAAACAAGTTAAACGAGTTGGATAAACGATTGGTTTTTGGTTAGTGTTTAGATAACGGGACGGGTGTAATGTGATGAAAACATAGTAGATACGCCGCTGGTACTTCTTATATATAAGTGTTTTCCTCATATTACATACCGTGGCTTATTTAGTTCACTTGGGTAAACGAGGTTATCACGATGTCACATAACGATGTTTTTGAGAAGATATAAACCATACGAGTTTTATTAACGAGTTATTACGAGATGTTTTTACAATTTGGTTTACTAAAACAAATGTTTTTGGGTTAAGAATCATGGCTACGAGGTTTTATAAATTATAACTCGCTTGATTTGAGTTGGTTAATTATGTTGCAATATTATACACTTTTCAAAACAAAGTTTTTAATAAGGTATTGCAACAAGTAAACTAGCCATGAATCCGACACTCTTATAAAACCTATGTGCTCGCCAGCATTTCTTTCCTGACTTTGTTTTTACATATGTTTCAGGTGTTGTTGCTTGATGTTGATTGCTAGGATGCATGTTTCACTTAGGATCTGGACGAGGCCTTAGTGACATAAATAACAATGATAGTCGATATATAACATGTTTGTTTTGTTTCAAGACAATGTAAATTACTTAATGAATCAATAAAACGAAACTTTTTGTATCCATGGTTGTGAAACAATAATTCTGTTACAACATCCCCTGACGTTTCCGCCACGATTTGTTGTTTTACGTGGTCGGGGTGTGACAGAAGAGTTGGTATCAGAGCCAATGGTTATAGGGAATTAGGTTATTAGTAATGCTTTGACCTAGACTATAACTTTCTAGGACCCCAACGCTAGTTTTCTTGCGTTTAGATTTTAAAAACAATACCGTCACCTACCCTTAGGTGATAACCACAAAGAGAACACAAATTTCGAATCTGCTTCGAAAATTAATCATCCGTTCTAGGATGATTGATTACTAGGTTTTGAACCCTTCCAGTTTGACTCATACTTGGCATAGTGCCTTCTGAGTTTTCAAAATCTCGTCAAAGTTTGGGTCTTATAATGTGAACATGTGCAAATTGGAAGAGTGAATGCCTGTACCCTGAGTTTTCTGTCTAAGGCTAGAGTGTTCGTACAAATCCACATAATCTGACCAGTCACTCTTACCTGGGAACTCTTGGGGTGAGTGTTCACTTATAGGCGAGCATGTCTTCGCGATGCATTATTTTGACCCATTTACTTTGATTAGTCACTGTGTGTCGTTTGTTTGTTCGAGGTAATGAACGAATGATCGCCTTCCTTGTGTTTTGTCGATGTTTTCAATACCTCTTTTGTTTTTTTTTCATTTGTCGACCTCACTCGTTTCTCATGTTTCCTTGTTCTTTTTAGACAATGCCTCCTCGACGTGATGCACAACCTATGACTAATGAGGAAGTCGCAGCCCTTGTCGCTCAGCAAATGGCTGCAGTGCTTCCGGACGTAGTGACCCAGATCCATCAATTATATAACAACAACAATAATAACAACAATAATGCTCAGTGTAATTTCAAGAATTTCAATTCTGCTAAGCCGTTGAAGTTTTCTGGGTCTCAAGGAGCAACTGTGCTCCTTCAATGGTTCGAGAGTATCAAGAGCACATTCAGACATGTGCAATATCTGAATGAGCGTAAGGTTGAATTTGCATCAAGTGTGTTCGAGAAGCGTGCTATTACATGGTGGAACGGTGTTATGCGCGATAGGGGTGCTGATGTGGCTATGGCACAAACTTGGGAAGAGCTTCGAGCTCTCATGATGAGAGAGTTCTGTCCCCATCACGAGATTCGAGCTTTGGAACGAGAATTTGACAATCTGAAACAAGATGGGGGAGAACACCGTGCATATATGGATCGTTATGAGGAGCTCAATTTGTTGTGTCCTACGATGGTTACCCCGTTGGAGAAAGCGATAGAGAGGTATATCGATGGTTTACCCGATTCTGTGCAAGACATTGTGACTGGAAGTAATCCTGCTACTGTTCATCAAGCGATCGAGTTGTCTGCTACTCTGACCAAGTCTCACGTCAGAAAAGGAAAACTGGCCCGCAAGGGTGATAAGAAGAAGTCAGCTGATTCTGCAAAAGACAAGGAAAAGGGTAAGGGTAAGAAGAAGGGAGAATCTTCTAAGAAGTCAAGGAAGCGTAAGGCTTCCCAGAACTTTGCAGTTACTGCGCAGAACCCTCAGAACCCACCGACTCAACCTCCTGTGAAGAAAGTATATGCTGGTACCGCACCTCACTGTGCTCGCTGCAACGGTCATCATGTTGCACAACAAGCTTGCAAGCAATGCACTACGTGTGGTAAACTTGGGCATCTGGCCAACATCTGTCGTTTGGGTCAGAATCAAGCTGCTCAGGTTTAAGCTCCAGTTCAGGGGAATGCTGCTAGATTCCCACCTGGTTCATGTTTCAATTGTGGAGAGTTTGGTCATTTTCGCAACAACTGCCCGAGGTTAGTAAATCCGAATGTCGTTGCAAACGCGAATCCCGCTCGTGGACGAGCGTACAATCTGAATGCTAATGAGGCTCGAGCTGACAACGAGGTTGTCAATGGTACGTTCTTTGTTAACAATCGACTTGCATCTGTTCTTTTTTATTCTGGCGCCGATAGGAGTTTTGTTTCGTTATCTTTTGAGCCTTTACTTGCGATACCTAGAACTAAACTGAGGAAACCCTTATCTGTCGAAGTTGCTACTGGTAAACCTCTTGTTCTCGATTCTGTTATTCGTGATTGTCAGTTAAACCTTGATAACCATCTTTTTCCTACTGACCTCATGCCGATGCAACTTAGGAGTTTCGATATTATCGTAGGGATGGATTGGTTAACCAAACATCATGCTGAGGTGGTTTGTCTCGATAAGATCGTCCGTATTCCTCTTTCATCTGGCGATGTTCTGGAAGTTCGTGGCGAGAAACCTTTAGGTGGCTTGAAACTCATGTCATGTACGAAAGCCCAAAGTTATTTACGAAAAGGATATGTTGCTTTTCTGGCACATGTCACCGAGGAGAAGAGCAAGAGCAAGCGTATTCAAGATGTTCTGATCGTTCGAGATTATCCAGAGGTGTTTCCTGATGAACTGCCTGGTTTGCCTCCAGTTTGTCAAGTCGAGTTTCATATTAACCTTGTACCCAATGACAACCGATTGCGAAAGCACCTTATCGTCTTGCACCGTCAGAGATGCAAGAGTTATCGAAACAGCTTCAAGAGTTATCTGATAAAGGATTCATCAGACCAAGTTATTCACCATGGGGCGCTCCTGTCCTCTTTGTGAAAAAGAAAGATGGATCTTTTCGAATGTGTATCGATTATCATGAGCTTAATAAGCTTACCATCAAGAATCGATATCCCCTACCACGAATCGATGATCTCTTTGATCAGCTGCAGGGTGCTACCTGTTTTTCCAAGACCGATCTGTGTTTTGGGTATCATCAATTTCGTGTTCTCGAAGAAGATATTCCCAAAACTGTATGCCGCACAAGATATGGGCACTATGAGTTCACTATCATGCCTTTTGGTTTGACAAATGCTCCAGCCATCTTCATGGACTTAATGAATAGGGTCTGTAAGCCTTATTTAGACAAGTTCATCATTGTGTTTATCGACGATATTCTCATTTATTCGAAGTCTTGAGCCGATCACGAGCAACACCTTCGTTTGACTTTGCAACTCTTGAAGAAGGAACGACTTTTTGCTAAATTCTCCAAGTGTGAATTTTGGCTTAAAGAAGTTCAGTTTTTGGGTCATATAGTCAACGAGCAGGGTATTCATGTGGATCCATCCAAAATTGCTGCAATTAAGGATTGGAACACACCGACGACACCCACAGAGATTCGATCTTTTCTTGGTCTTGCTGGATATTATCTTCGGTTCATTTCAAATTTCTATAAGATCGCGGCTCCACTCACTGCTTTGACTCAGAAGAATAAGCCTTTTGAGTGGGGACCCAAATAAGAAGAAGCGTTTCAAACGCTGAAGCAAAAGCTATGTGATGCTCCTGTTCTATCTTTGCCCGATGGAAACGATGATTTCGTTGTCTATTGTGATGCGTCCAACTTAGGCCATGGTTGCGTTCTTATGCAACGAGGTAAAGTGATAGCTTATGCGTCAAGACATCTGAAAGTTCACGAGAAGAACTACACAACTCATGATCTTGAGTTGGGAGCTGTGGTTTTTGCACTCAAAATCTAGAGACACTATCTTTATGGCACGAAGTGTGTGGTTTTCACAGACCACAAAAGTCTCCAGCATATTCTCAATCAGAAGGAGCTGAACATGAGGCAACGACGTTGGGTTGAGCTCTTAAACGATTATGATTGCAAGATTCGCTACCATCCTGGTAAGGCGAATGTCGTAGCTAATGCGCTTAGTCGAAAGGAGAGAGTCAAGCTTCATTCTGTTCGCACTCTATCTGATATTCAATCTCATGTCCTTCAAGCTCAACGATCTTGTGTGATCAAGGGCTTATTGAAATCTGAACTACCGCTTCAACTTGAGCTTAAACTCGAAAGAAAAGGCGATGGTTTACTCTATTTTAAGGATCGTTTGTGGATTCCGAAACAAGACAATCTTCGCACTTTGGTGATGGACGAATCTCACAAGTCTCGATATTCTATCCACCCTGGTGCTGATAAAATGTACAAGGATCTTCGTACTCAGTATTGGTGGCCTGGCATGAAGAAGGATGTTGCCTTGTATGTGTCGAAATGCCTAACTTGTCTCAAAGTCAAGGCTGAACATCAACGACCTTCTGGTTTGCTTGTACAACCAGAGATACCGGTTTGGAAATGGGAAAACATTACGATGGATCTCATTACAAAGTTACTGCGTACATCTAAAGGTCATAATGCTATTTGGGTTGTTATCGATCGATTAACCAAATCAGCTCATTTTATTCCGATTTGCGAGGATCTATCTGCTGATAAACTTGCAAAGATTTATGTTGATGAGATTATATCACGACATGGTGTCCCTTTGGATATCATTTCCGATCGTGATGCTCGGTTTTCATCTCATTTTTGGAAAACCAAGCAATCTGCTATGGGAACCCAACTAAATCTAAGCACTGCTTATCATCCCCAAACAGATGGACAATCTGAGAGGACGATTCAAACTTTGGAGGATATGCTTAGAGCATGCGTGATAGACTTTGGTGGTAATTGGGATTCTCATCTCCCATTAATCGAGTTCTCTTACAACAATAGTTATCATGCTAGCATCAATATGGCACCATTCGAAGCTCTCTACGGTCGAAAATGTCGTTCACCTATCTGTTGGAATGAGATCGGTGAAGCTCAGCTTACTGGACCTGAGCTCATTCTGGAAACAACAGATAAAATCAAGAAAATTCACGATAATCTTGTGACAGCTAGAAGCCGTCAAAAGAGTTATGCGGATATGCGACGCAAGCCCTTAGAATTTCAAGTCTGAGACCGTGTCCTACTCAAGGTATCACCTTGGAAGGGAGTGGTGAGATTTGGAAAGAAAGGAAAACTTGCACCTCGATATGTTGGACCATTTAAGATTGTTGAAAGAATTTAAAAGGTTTCCTATCGACTAGAGCTACCTCCAGAGCTTGGAAATATTCATCCGACTTTTCACGTGTCCAACTTGCGAAAGTGTTTAGCTGATGCTGATCTTCACATTCCACTCGATGAAATTCAAGTTAATGAAACGTTGCACTTTGTCGAGAAACCTATGGAGATAGTGGACCGTGCAGTTAAAAAGTTGAAGAACAAACAGATTCGATTGGTCAAAGTTCGTTGGGAATCCAAACGTGGCCCAGAGTTTACTTGGGAACGTGAGGACCAAATGAAGGCGAAATATCCGCATTTGTTTTCACAAGTTTCCTCTAGTTAAAATTTTGGGACGAAATTTCCTAAAGTAGGGGAGACTGTGATAACTGTGTTCTGAAATCGATGTACAATGTAAAACAATGTTAATTATCAATAAAATAATGTTTTTTGGTGTTATTATGTGTATATTTGTGTTTGATGATTTTACGATTTGATTTGATTCGATTCGATTCCGATTTCAAGCTTTAAATCGCTTTCTGAAAGGTTATACGCAAACTGGTGCATAAACGCAGTCAGTTTAACGCAAAAAACACTCTGGAATAGTGAAATAGGCTTAACGTACCTTAAATAACCTTCACATAATTTAGAGATAAGTTTTGGATGGTTTGGTGTGTCAAAAATCAAGTTTGTTCGATCGCAGGGACTATTTGTGTCAAACTGCGAAACTATACTGATTTGTATAGTAACGAACATTCCAAAACTTGATCATAAGTTAAACATACCCTAAATATCCTTTACATAGCTTAGAAATAGGCTTTGAGGGGTTTGGTATGCTAAAATAAACTTTATTGATCAATAGGGACTAAAAGCGTCAAAAAGTGCATAAGTTTGCATTTTCGCGCATATCTTACGTTCTGAATATATCCGGACATCCAAAAATTTATGTAATCGTTAAAATATTTTATTTTAGTTATTGGCATGATAAAATTCCATTCGTCGCTTAATTTGGATCGTTTTTGCGTTCGTTACGACTTCCGTCGTAATTAAAAGAATAACGCAACCGTACGACCAAACGAACCGACATCCGAGATATTTTTAAGCATATTTTAAGTTCCCTATACTATAACTTCATTTTGGAGCTTTGAAATGGGGTTAACGGAGCTTAAACATGTTAAAAATGCATCGAGAATCAAGTTTAGGGCTTTAGGGACTAAATCTGCCAAACTGTGAAACTGACTGTTCTGCAGGGTCCTTGTAACACCTGTGCCTCCACGGCCATCAAACAAATACCAAACCAATGAAATATTATATTTCATACTTGGGATTTGTAAAAATATGTGTATCATTTGCACATATCAATTCTTGTTCAATTTCAAACTCTAAATCGCTTTCTGGAAGGTTATACGCGCACCGAAGCGTAAATATAACCAGTTTAATGCAACAAACACTCCGGAATAGTGACATAGTCTTAACATACCTTAAATAACCTTTACTTAACTTAGAAATAAGTTTTGAAGGCTTTGGTATGGCAAAATCAAGTTAAATCGCTTACAGGGACTAAAGTTGACAAACTGCGAAAGTATGCCAATTTGAACTGTAACAGACATTCCGGAACATGACCATAAGTTAAACATACCATATATATCCTTTACATAGCTTAGAAATAGGCTTTGAGGGGTTCGGTGTGCTAAAATAAACTTTTGGGTCATTCAGGGACTAAAAGTGTCAAAAAGTGCACAAGTTTGCATTTTCGCGCATAACCTACGTTCTGAATACATTCGGACATCCAAAAATTTATGTAAGCATGACTACATTATATTTTAGTGTTCGCCTTAAGAAAAATCCATTCGTCACGTCATTTGGATCGTTTTTCGCACTTATGCGCATTCCGTCGTAATTAAGCGAACATCGCGTTCGTACGACCAAACGAACCAACATCCGGCATATTTTTGAGCATGTTTTGAATTCCCTATACTTTAACTTCATTTTAGAGCCTTGAAATGAGGTTAACGGGGTTCAAACGCATCAAAAAAGGCCTTAAAACACAACAGGGACCAAAACTGTAAATTTTGAAACTTTTCTGAAACTGGGGGTCAGTGGCGTAGCGCGACTGCCTAGGCCCTCACCGTCGCGCTACGCGACTGCCTAATTCTGGGCAGAAACATGCAGAAAACTCATTTTTCGCATTTTCGGGACCGGATTCGATGTATCGACAGCTGTTTACAGCTGTTATCCACTCCCAAATCCCTTGCCAAGTGTTGATTCCCTATGGTTAGTGGCAATTTAGACACCATAACATTCCGACACTTGTACGGTTGCGATTAAGACACGTATTCCATGAAACGATCTTAACGGTTCGGGTATTACTATAAATACCCCATCACCCCAACCTCATTTCTTACAAGAATTCTGATTTTGAGAGCTCTAAGTTGAAACCATTGTTTCATACCTGAGTTCTTGGATCGGGATTAGCATTCGGGGACCCTTCGTAAGTATTCTTTCGTTCTTTTCCTTATTTTATTGCTTTTCGAGTCCGAAAGTCAAACTTTGTTTGACTTTCAGCGTTGACCAGTAATGGTCAATGCGAAGTTCGGTTGAACTTCGCAACGTGAGTGTAATCACGTTGGTCATAGTCCCTTGGGACTATGCCCACTGATTACCACGTTGTCTAGAGTCGTAGGGTAGGCGATCTAATAAATCGCCTATACCTTCGAACTCGACCCTTTTGGTCGATCATTAGGATCGGACCAAACACATTAGGTGACCATAGTAGGTAGGGAATAACCTTCCGAGGTTATACCCTATGGTCACATCGTTTAAGTAGTTGTATGATAGGTAGTTTATATGCCTTAGGTAAATTACCAGAATACCCTTTTCATGTATAATTGGTAATTAAGCATATGTAACCTAAACTTTTGCCACATAACTGATTATGTAACATGTTTAGGCATATAACACTTGTCATAGGACTAGTTAGACGGTCCGAACGCGTTTCACGCGCACGACGCGTTAAAGTAGCATAAGCTACCTTAATGGGTCGCGATGGGTCGAAAGCACTTAGGTTTGGTTTCATAGTAGTATGTAGGCCTTGTTAAACCATATCATATGAGTTCCAACACTCATTTGGTTTACCAAGCCTCATCCTATCCGATCTCCCGATATAAGTCCGGTTTATTTATATAGTTTTAGATTGCCGACTGATTCCGTGCTCCCTCTAGCTTTGTTTGGTTGTTGTTCAAGACCTCCAAGCACTCTCAGGCGAGTACATTATTCCCCTCTTTTACTGTTTTCAACTGTTTTGGGGTGACTCATATGTGCTAAATGTTTTATCAATGGTTTCAAGAACAATTACAATAGTTTCAAGAACAATTACAATGTGGTTTCAAGAACAATAACAATTATTTCAAGAACGCTAACAATGATTTCAAGAACGAATACAATGATTTCAAAAACTAATAACAATTTCAATAAAGTGAACGAACTTGTTGGTTGTAGTTACATGACCGATGACATTCATTAGCAATGATCAAGCCGACCAGTATTAGGTTATGGTACCATAGGATCTGACAAATCCCGTTATTTACTGCACCCATTGTTATGTGTGGGGGTTGTGGGTAGCGACTGAATCTGAAATTATTAACTTATCCTTTGGTAAGGGTTTGTTAAGAACGAAATTATTAACTTATCCTTTGGTAAGGGTTTGTTAAGAACGAGAGCGAGAGCGAGATGGAGCGAGGAACGCGTCAAGAAGGTTTGAATGTTATTAGAGAATCGACCATTAAGTAGTTTCACAATTAAAACAAGAACGCTTTGAATGATTACAATAACAAGAACGAATAGAACGATTTTACAAAATGGGTTAACGATTGGGTAAACATTTGGACATGATTTACATTTGATCATGCATTTCCACGAAACATAGTATTGATTTAAACCAAGTTTTACTTCAATACTTTGTTTTGTGCGTTTCACCTATGGTTTAGTTGATGCATTTCACTAGCCATACATATCATTTTGGTTATACATATTACATGATTTACATTTGGGCATGAACATTACTTTGGTGGTTTGGTTTGATTAAGTGATTAAGTAACAATGCGTGTGGAATATGATACAAGCATGGTGGATACGCCGCTGGTACTTCCTATATATAAGTGTTTGTATGGTATTACATATCGTAGCGTTATTTGAATCATTTCAGTTCGAGACATAGAACATTTTATACAAGTAACATACTTTTCACAAGACATTTATTTACAAACAACTTATATTATACAAACTCATTTTACATGGTTATTCATTTAATCATGCATTTTTCTCTTATTATACATATCACGTGAACTTATTATTTCTCAAATGATTTACAAAGACAAAGCAAATTACAAGGTTCATGACTAAACATTTTCTTAAACAGAAGTCATGAATCTTATTTTCACAAAACCTATGTACTCGCCAGCATTTCTTTGCTGACCTCGTTTTCACATATGTTTCAGGTATTGTTGGATGATATCGATTGATAAGATGCATGCTCACATAGGACTGGACAAGGCCTTAGTGACTCAATAACAATGATAGACTATGTTTAAATAGTGTATTTAGATTTTCAGACGATGTAATTACTCAATGTTTAATAAAACGAAACACTTTTGATATCCATGGTTATGAAACATTAATTCTGTTGCAACACGCCCCGATGTTTCCGCCGCGATTTGTTGTTTTACGCGGTCGGGGTGTGACAGAAAAGATGGTATCAGAGCCAATGGTTATAGGGAATTAGGTTATTAGTAATGCTTTGACCTAGTCTATAACCTTCTTAGGACCCTAACGCGAGTTTACTTGCGTTTAGTCATAAAACAATACCGTCACCTATCCTTAGGTGACGACCGCAACAAGAACATAAATTTCAAAACCGCTTTGAAAACTAATCATCTGTTCTAGGATGATTGATTACTAGGTTTTGAACCCTCTATTGTAAGGTTTTGAACTCTCTATTATATGGTTTTGAACCCATTTGAGTTTTCAAAACTTCGTCAAGGTTTTGGGTTTTAAATAATGTGAACACGTGCAAACTGGAAGGGTGAATGCCTGTATTCTGGGTTTTCTGTCTAGGCAAGCACTTCGTATACATCTCATCAGACGCGAGACCAGTTGTGCTTACCTGGGAATTCTTGGGATGAGTGTTCACTTATAGGCGAGCATGTCTTCGCGATACATTATTTTCGACCCATTTACTTTGATCAGTCACCGTCTCATTTGTTTGCCTTAGGTAACAAACAAATGATCGCAATCTTCATGCGTTATCATTCTGTTTTGATTGTCCAATAATCTTTCACCTGTTTCTCCCTATGCCTTTCTTTTTCTTCAAGAATGTCTCTTCATCACGATGACGCCCAGATATCCAAGCAGACTGCCAAATTCACTCAGCGAATAGGCGAAGTAGTCCTGAAGACTGTTGAATTAGCTACTGCCATGTACCGTCTCCAGGATGAAGCCACTCAAGAGTCACCAAGACAGGCAGGACCTAGTCAGGTGATAGCACCACCAGACAAGAAACCAATCGAGGAATCAAAGACCATGGATGAACGATTCCCTAAGAAGTCAAAGAAGCGAAAGGCTTCTCAGAACTTCGCCATGGTCGATCACAATGGTAAAGCAGTCCCCAACCAACCAGCTCAACCCCCTGCTAGGTGTGTATGGTTTTTCCTATGATACCTACATCAAGGAACTATGTACCTTACAAACTACTCTTGTGATTTCTCTCTTTCAAATGATTGCTCATGATTCCCTCAAAAATTTTAAGTACTCGTTTCACTCTAAGAAACAAAGTACAGAAAAATTAAGTGACATTATGAGTAATCGTGCTTTTCGCACATCTGTGCCTTTAAATCCTTGGTTAGATAACTAAGGGTATTTTCAAATCTCATACCCATTACGTTTTGATTTTTCAACATACACAGTACCAGTATTTCAAAACAATCTTCATGATCTCAAAACATTTCATATAGTTTGAAAACAATTTTTTCTAGATGCATTGTCTATGTTATTTCAAAAACATTGGCCATGTTATCAAAACCAACCTTTCTAATTTCAAAATATTTCATATAGTCTGAAGACAATATTAACACAATACATTTTCTGATCAAGTGCATGATTTCGAAAAGCATCATTCATGTCTTTCAAAAACCTTATACATAATTTCAAAATTCATCTCGCATGATTTTAAAACATTTTTGTAAATATATCTACCTAATACACCTACTTTATGATTTCAAAAAAAAAAGTATTATATATAAGGTTTCAAAAACGTTAAACACATTTTTCTTAAAAGAACCCCATGCATAGTTTTCAAAAATATTTTCCTCATACATTGACTTAACCTTCAAAATTCTGCTTCATATGTCGCCTTGACATATCCAGCATCTCAACTTCATAAGCATTTTACATCATGTTTTGACCTAAGCACATCCAGTGCAAGGTTTCAAAACATCTTCAACTTCTAAAATTCATATGGGATCTTTTTATCTTCACAATTAGATCCTTGTGGATGATTATCATTCAAATCAGAGTCCTTAATTGGATTCCTTATGTACCTTAATTCGAACACTTCGGTTCCTAGTAATCGAAATCGAATTTTCTTTTTGAATCTTTCTATCTTTATAGTTGGATTCTTGATAACGTTTATAGTACCAAATGAAATCCACGGAATGGATTCCAAGTGTGCTTTAAATGCATGTACGCAATTTACAAGACAAATTAACGAACAATTTTGTGGTTATGTGATATGTGTTTATGTGTTCTCCTCTATGATTTTTTTTGTGTGATCCGATTTTCAAATCCTCATAGAATCTTTCATATCTTCATATGAGGGATTCATAGTAGGATTTTCAAAAAGGTACTACCTTAAATCCTTATGGGCTTCTACGTAGTGGTTAAGACCCTTGGGTTATATAGTACCATTCCATGATTCATAAGAGACCCTTTTGGTGGTCTAGTCTAAAAGATTGATTCACAATTTGGTTAAAGAACGATATCTAGTGATGTAGCTGAACAGACTACTTGATAGTCTACTTAGATCATTTATTGATTTAATTAAAAGGACTCTATGGCGGTCTAGTTACACTCATCACAGGTTTGTTCATTTGGTTTTACCCTACACACTATAAAATAGACTGTGTGAACTGTGCAAGGAATTGTCTAATTATGGACGCGTACATAATTATGAAATTTAGTGCATAGGAACCCAGTAAGAATTATTATGTGTAAGAACCGATAGTGACAAAAAATAACGAAATGAGGACGATGTAATTGAGGTACGGTGGACGCACCAATGACGCTTCATATACTTGTATATAAGTGTCCCTCTTACATTGCAAACATAATGTTATTAAGGTTACTAGAAGTTCAAGAACCTTAATCAATATTGTTCGATCTTTTCAACTTCATATTTCCAAGCTCTCACAAGTTTCCTCTAAATAAATTTCGGGACGAAATTTCCTAAAGTAGGGGAGACTGTAACACCTGTGCCTCCACGGCCATCAAACAAATACCAAACCAATGAAATATTATATTTCATACTTGGGATTTGTAAAAATATGTGTATCATTTGCACATATCAATTCTTGTTCAATTTCAAACTCTAAATCGCTTTCTGGAAGGTTATACGCGCACCGAAGCGTAAATATAACCAGTTTAATGCAACAAACACTCCGGAATAGTGACATAGGCTTAACATACCTTAAATAACCTTTACTTAACTTAGAAATAAGTTTTGAAGGCTTTGGTATGGCAAAATCAAGTTAAATCGCTTACAGGGACTAAAGTTGACAAACTGCGAAAGTATGCCAATTTGAACTGTAACAGACATTCCGGAACATGACCATAAGTTAAACATACCATATATATCCTTTACATAGCTTAGAAATAGGCTTTGAGGGGTTCGGTGTGCTAAAATAAACTTTTGGGTCATTCAGGGACTAAAAGTGTCAAAAAGTGCACAAGTTTGCATTTTCGCGCATAACCTACGTTCTGAATACATTCGGACATCCAAAAATTTATGTAAGCATGACTACATTATATTTTAGTGTTCGCCTTAAGAAAAATCCATTCGTCACGTCATTTGGATCGTTTTTCGCACTTATGCGCATTCCGTCGTAATTAAGCGAACATCGCGTTCGTACGACCAAACGAACCAACATCCGGCATATTTTTGAGCATGTTTTGAATTCCCTATACTTTAACTTCATTTTAGAGCCTTGAAATGAGGTTAACGGGGTTCAAACGCATCAAAAAAGGCCTTAAAACACAACAGGGACCAAAACTGTAAATTTTGAAACTTTTCTGAAACTGGGGGTCAGTGGCGTAGCGCGACTGCCTAGGCCCTCATCGTCGCGCTACGCGACTGCCTAATTCTGGGCAGAAACATGCAGAAAACTCATTTTTCGCATTTTCGGGACCGGATTCGATGTATCGACAGCTGTTTACAGCTGTTATCCACTCCCAAATCCCTTGCCAAGTGTTGATTCCCTATGGTTAGTGGCAATTTAGACACCATAACATTCCGACACTTGTACGGTTGCGATTAAGACACGTATTCCATGAAACGATCTTAACGGTTCGGGTATTACTATAAATACCCCATCACCCCAACCTCATTTCTTACAAGAATTCTGATTTTGAGAGCTCTAAGTTGAAACCATTGTTTCATACCTGAGTTCTTGGATCGGGATTAGCATTCGGGGACCCTTCGTAAGTATTCTTTCGTTCTTTTCCTTATTTTATTGCTTTTCGAGTCCGAAAGTCAAACTTTGTTTGACTTTCAGCGTTGACCAGTAATGGTCAATGCGAAGTTCGGTTGAACTTCGCAACGTGAGTGTAATCACGTTGGTCATAGTCCCTTGGGACTATGCCCACTGATTACCACGTTGTCTAGAGTCGTAGGGTAGGCGATCTAATAAATCGCCTATACCTTCGAACTCGACCCTTTTGGTCGATCATTAGGATCGGACCAAACACATTAGGTGACCATAGTAGGTAGGGAATAACCTTCCGAGGTTATACCCTATGGTCACATCGTTTAAGTAGTTGTATGATAGGTAGTTTATATGCCTTAGGTAAATTACCAGAATACCCTTTTCATGTATAATTGGTAATTAAGCATATGTAACCTAAACTTTTGCCACATAACTGATTATGTAACATGTTTAGGCATATAACACTTGTCATAGGACTAGTTAGACGGTCCGAACGCGTTTCACGCGCACGACGCGTTAAAGTAGCATAAGCTACCTTAATGGGTCGCGATGGGTCGAAAGCACTTAGGTTTGGTTTCATAGTAGTATGTAGGCCTTGTTAAACCATATCATATGAGTTCCAACACTCATTTGGTTTACCAAGCCTCATCCTATCCGATCTCCCGATATAAGTCCGGTTTATTTATATAGTTTTAGATTGCCGACTGATTCCGTGCTCCCTCTAGCTTTGTTTGGTTGTTGTTCAAGACCTCCAAGCACTCTCAGGCGAGTACATTATTCCCCTCTTTTACTGTTTTCAACTGTTTTGGGGTGACTCATATGTGCTAAATGTTTTATCAATGGTTTCAAGAACAATTACAATAGTTTCAAGAACAATTACAATGTGGTTTCAAGAACAATAACAATTATTTCAAGAACGCTAACAATGATTTCAAGAACGAATACAATGATTTCAAAAACTAATAACAATTTCAATAAAGTGAACGAACTTGTTGGTTGTAGTTACATGACCGATGACATTCATTAGCAATGATCAAGCCGACCAGTATTAGGTTATGGTACCATAGGATCTGACAAATCCCGTTATTTACTGCACCCATTGTTATGTGTGGGGGTTGTGGGTAGCGACTGAATCTGAAATTATTAACTTATCCTTTGGTAAGGGTTTGTTAAGAACGAAATTATTAACTTATCCTTTGGTAAGGGTTTGTTAAGAACGAGAGCGAGAGCGAGATGGAGCGAGGAACGCGTCAAGAAGGTTTGAATGTTATTAGAGAATCGACCATTAAGTAGTTTCACAATTAAAACAAGAACGCTTTGAATGATTACAATAACAAGAACGAATAGAACGATTTTACAAAATGGGTTAACGATTGGGTAAACATTTGGACATGATTTACATTTGATCATGCATTTCCACGAAACATAGTATTGATTTAAACCAAGTTTTACTTCAATACTTTGTTTTGTGCGTTTCACCTATGGTTTAGTTGATGCATTTCACTAGCC
The DNA here is from genome assembly GCA_030545235.1 of Helianthus tuberosus. Classification (NCBI taxonomy): domain Eukaryota; kingdom Viridiplantae; phylum Streptophyta; class Magnoliopsida; order Asterales; family Asteraceae; genus Helianthus; species Helianthus tuberosus. The sequence goes on along the minus strand of CM060396.1, from coordinate 119,789,756 downwards.
ATACATATCATTTTGGTTATACATATTACATGATTTACATTTGGGCATGAACATTACTTTGGTGGTTTGGTTTGATTAAGTGATTAAGTAACAATGCGTGTGGAATATGATACAAGCATGGTGGATACGCCGCTGGTACTTCCTATATATAAGTGTTTGTATGGTATTACATATCGTAGCGTTATTTGAATCATTTCAGTTCGAGACATAGAACATTTTATACAAGTAACATACTTTTCACAAGACATTTATTTACAAACAACTTACATTATACAAACTCATTTTACATGGTTATTCATTTAATCATGCATTTTTCTCTTATTATACATATCACGTGAACTTATTATTTCTCAAATGATTTACAAAGACAAAGCAAATTACAAGGTTCATGACTAAACATTTTCTTAAACAGAAGTCATGAATCTTATTTTCACAAAACCTATATACTCGCCAGCATTTCTTTGCTGACCTCGTTTTCACATATGTTTCAGGTATTGTTGGATGATATCGATTGATAAGATGCATGCTCACATAGGACTGGACAAGGCCTTAGTGACTCAATAACAATGATAGACTATGTTTAAATAGTGTATTTAGATTTCCAGACGATGTAATTACTCAATGTTTAATAAAACGAAACACTTTTGATATCCATGGTTATGAAACATTAATTCTGTTGCAACACGCCCCGATGTTTCCGCCGCGATTTGTTGTTTTACGCGGTCGGGGTGTGACAGTCCTTACGGACCGTATAGACCTTAGCTTATGGTCCGTAAGCTAGTGCCAGCAACACAAAAATCAAATGCTTCCATTTCAGCAGCTGTCCTGGTTTTGAATCCTTGATTTCTCAATGTTATGGGCTTGTTGCCTGTTTTGCTCATTGCCCAATCAATGTTTAACAATTGTATGGTCAAGATTTGAGCTTCACAACACTTGGAGTGATCTTAGAGCCTCAAGATTACTATAAATAGGCATGGGTTCTTCACTTGTTCCTTGCTCATTTCATTCAAGACCTGCTCTAAGTTGGAGTTTTCTTTAGTTGAAGCTTCATACTTGAGCAATTCTTGAGTTTTCTTTGTTCTTGATCCTTGCTTGGACCCTTTGTAAGCATTCTTTCATTCTTTTATGCGTTTTAAGCACGAAAGTCAAACAGTGTTGACTTTCTACTTTGACCAGGTTATGGTCAACACAAAGTTCGTTTGAGCTTTGCAACCTGAGCGTAATCACGATGGTTATTGTCCCTTGTGACTATACCTATTGATTACCACGTTGACTAGGCGTAGTGACGAGTCGTAGTTTCGGCCAAAATGCGTATTCATGCGTATTTTGTAACCAAACTACTCTTGGGTATCAAAACACTTTGTTTTGATATCAAAACAAGTTTTCTAACTTAACTAAACATGTTCTAACATGTTTAGCTCGTCACTTTTAGTCTTGTGCTTGTTTAGAGTCGTAAGTCAAGCGGTCTAAACCACCGCTTAGACTTTCGAACACGACCCGTTTGGTCGATCATTAGGATCTGACCAAGCATGTTTAGGGACCATAGTTGTATAGGGAATAGCCTTTCGAGGTTATACCTAATGGTCACTTAGTTTTAGTAGTTGTATGATAGGTAGTTTATATGCCTTAGGAAAATGACCAAAATACCCTTTTCATGCATAATTGAATTTTAAGCATATGTAACATAAACATTTGTCACTTAATTGATTATGCAACATGTTTAGGCATATAATACTTGTCATAGGACTAGTTAGACGTCTCGAACGCGCGTTTGCACGAACGACGCGTTAAAGTAGCGTAAGCTACCTTAATGGGTCGCAATGGGTCGAAAGCTCTTAGGATAGGTTTCGATTTAGAATGTAGGATTTGTTAAACCATATCATATGAGTTCCAATACTCATTTGGGTTACGAAACCTCATTTTGTCCGATCTTCCGATTTAGTTGTCGATTATTTGACTAGTGATTCGATTACTAGGTGCTGCTTGATTTCTCTGGTTTACTTGAGTTTGTTGAAGTTCTTTTAATTGAGGATACTTTGCACTTCATGTGAGTACATAGTTCCCCTATTTTATTGTTTTCAATTATTTTGGGGTGATTCATATGTGTTAAATGTTTTCGATGTTTTTAACGATAGTTTCAAAAACAATTGATATGGTTTATACAAAATTAATAACGATTTCGATAAAGTGGACAAACTTGTTAGTTGTAGTTACATAAGGAATGACATTCATTAACATTGATCAAGCCGACCAGTATTAGGTTATGGTACCGTAGGATCTGACAAATCCCGTTATCAGACTGCACCCATGGTTATGTGTGGGTTAGGTGGGTAACGACTGAATCTGTGATTGTTAACTTACCCTTTGGTGGTTTGTTAATGCGAGAAGCGAGATAGTCGAGTCACGAAGGTTTGGATGTTATTAGCGAGATGACCAAAAGTAGTTTTCACAATTAAAACGAGGATGATTTAAACGAGTTAAACGAGTTAAATAATTTCGAAATGACTTAAACAAGTTAAACGAGTTGGATAAACGATTGGTTTTTGTTTAGTGTTTAGATAACGGGACGGGTGTAATGTGATGAAAACATGGTAGATACGCCGCTGGTACTGCTTATATATAAGTGTTTTCCTCATATTACATACCGTGGCGTATTTAGTTCACTTGGGTAAACGAGGTTATCACGATGTCACATAACGATGTTTTCGAGAAGATATAAACCATACGAGTTTTATTAACGAGTTATTACGAGATGTTTTTACAATTTGGTTTACTAAAACAAATGCTTTTGGGTTAAGAATCATGGCTACGAGGTTCTATAAATTATAACTCGCTTAATTTGAGTTGGTTAATTATGTTGCAATATTATACACTTTTCAAAACAATGTTTTTAATAAGGTATTGCAACAAGTAAACTAGCCATGAATCCGACACTCTTATAAAACCTATGTGCTCGCCAGCATTTCTTTCCTGACTATGTTTTTACATATGTTTCAGGTGTTGTTGCTTGATGTTGATTGCTAGGATGCATGTTTCACTAAGGATCTGGACGAGGCCTTAGTGACATAAATAACAATGATAGTCGATATATAACATGTTTGTTTTGTTTCAAGACATTGTAAATTACTTAATGAATCAATAAAACGAAACTTTTTGTATCCATGGTTGTGAAACAATAATTCTGTTACAACACCCCACGATGTTTCCGCCACGATTTGTTGTTTTACGTGGTCGGGGCGTGACAGATGCGGCTTGGAACCACATCCTATGAATATTTTCATCACGACAAGGGATCTGGACAACAACAACAGTCACCACAAGTGGCGATGTGGCCTAGCACCGCATCCCGCACATGTATTGGCCAGAGCAAGAACGCGGAAACAACAGTAGTTACCGCGAGCAGCGATGCGGCGCGGCACCGCATCCTGCCCACGAGGTAAGTGGGACTGAAACCACAGAGTAAGTGGCACCAATGACAGTCACCTGTCAGCCCATACGTAAGCAACAGACTGACACCGCAGTTGGACGTGGCTTCACCTCCACAACCGACAAGCCTGACACACCTGCATAAGGGCGGCGCGTTATCAGTCAAGCCACTCAATTACCCTCCTTCACTCCTCGGCTATAAATACCCATCTCGGACCACGTTTGAGGTATCGCTTATCATTTCCCTCACTACTACTACTACTATCACACACTTTGCTTCTCAAGCAAACTACTGATTCTCACACCGGAGAGTGGTAACAAGGAGCACCCCCACCCCTTCCTCCTTGTTTCGAGTCACGGTGTGTTTCCCTTGTGCAGGAGACAGATTAGAGGACGATCCAGCCACCAATCCTCGGAAAGAAGGGATTAACCCTACTTGACGAGACCAGTGAATTAACCTCTTGGTTAACCACTGTTTCATCATTGACGCCCACCGCTACTCTTAGCACTTTTTTCAAATCTTTTTCTTTCTTGAAGATCATGTCTGATCGTCAAAACAATGCCACCGGGGAAAACCTCAACCCCACAAACTTGGTACCTATGGGGAACACCACCCCAGCACAACCAATCGGCCACATAGGCACATCCGCACAGGGGGGCTCTCCCCCAGTGTTCATGCCAGATTTTTCACAGTACGGTTCTGTGATACCCCCAGGAATAGATCTCCATACCTGGTTCTACAAACAACAGACTGGCCTTGTGGCAGCCCACAACAAAGCTTGCGCAGAGGCGCAAGTTCCTGGAGGACCCATCCCCACACCATACACACCTGCGGCTCGTATCTTGCAATACGAGGGTAGGGCACCCGCAAACCCGGCCTCCCGGGATAGGGTAGAGGAACGCGGATCCTCCTTCTTTAGCATCCGCACGCTCGAAGAGGACGACTCCACATATGGATCCCACCGTAGGGGCCCAATACAAATCCGCCTAGACCCGCATGGCAAAACTCAGCGGCAATCAACAGCCCACCGAGGCTCCGGCATCCACAGCCTCCTGGGACCACAACCCCATAACGAGGGGTATGATCGCACCGACCCAGACGACCGTACATATTGCGGGGAATCTCACTCTGCTAACAGCCGACCGGGAGGATACAATTACATTCCTCCCACTCAACCCCGCGCTACATACATCCGTGCTGCAAAGCGCAGACAAGCCCAACCCTACAGGCCAAGGTCCGCGGCCAAAAACTCCAAAATTCATACCGAAGATCACCCACGCCGAAGTAACTACAACCAAACTCCCACTTACGATTGAGAAATACAGTGGTTCGTCCTATCTGGACGACCACATGAATGTTTTTACCGACACTGGGTGCATGGGCAAGTGGGACGAGGCCACATGGTGCCATTTTTCCCCCAGACCTTCACCGGATTAGCGAGGGCCTGGTTCGATTCTTTGCCAGTTGGATCGCTGGCTTCATTTGAACAACTGCAAGAAAAATTTCTTGCATATTTCAGCCAACAACGACGTCACAAACGCGATTCAATGGACGTCATGAACATCCGCTACAATAAAGAGTGCCTCGAGATCGGCGAGATGGCAGATCAAATTGACCGCAACCATTTCATCCGGGCCATCAAGGATGATGAAATGGTAATGACCATCTCAGGCAAGGAGGGCTTGCCAGAAAAATGGGACGACGTCATGGCCGCGCTCAAGACGTATGCCCAAACTCAGCGGTCGCTCAAACCTCACACTGGCAAAACGCAGCCCCAGGCGGAAGGTCAATCCTCCCACCAAGACACCAAGTGCAACAACAAGCGCAACTTGGACACTTGGAATCGTGGCAACAATTCCAAACCTTACGTCCCATACGGTTACCAGCCCAACGCAAGGGCGACGATCAATGCCCAACGCGAACAACGGGCATCCAAGAAGGAATCTCGGGACCGCAATTGGACCAAGATCAACAAGTCGCCAAGAGACGTCCTACTTACGGACGCACAATTCTTACAACCGGCCCAACCGATGAAGTCTAAGAAGAACCAAGATCTCGCTCTTTACTGTGAGTATCATAAGGACTCGGGCCACTCAACGAACAACTGCATCAGTCTTCGGTTGGAGATTGAACGAGCCCTAAAGGAGGGGAAGCTGCAACATCTGCTGACAGCCGCGCAGAAGCAAACCAAGCGCATCACCCCCCACGAAGAGGGCACCTCCACAGGCAAAAAGACCATGTATGTGGCCTCAACCCACATGATCAATGGAGGCCGTGGAAGGCCGCACAAGGTGGCAAGAAGAGGGGATAATGACTGGAAAGACGAACAGGTCGTTTTCCCCAAAGTTCGAGGTGGACCGCGCGACAGGCGCGCCATCGTAATCACCGGCTACCTAGCTCATTACTGCACGGAACGTCTATTTATCGACCCGGGCAGTACCTCTGACATCATCTATGAGCAATGCTTCAACCTAGTCGATCAAGAAGATAAAGATCAGTTACAGCCGGTAGACTACCAGTTGGCTGGATTTGCGGGGGAAACAGTTTTCCCCTGGGCCAAATCACATTTCCCGTGCGCCTTACCAACGGTAAGCACACGTGGACCGAGGAGGTAAACTTTATGGTTTTACCCCACACCTTCCAAAATGACGTATTTCTCGGGCGGGAATCCCAGGGCGATTTTAACATGATTACATCCGTCCCCCACTTTGCCATCGGTTTCCCAACCGAGATGGGGCTCGCGATAATTTATGCCCGCAGAGAAGTTATGTCTACGGAAGAACTGTGTCCGAACAAGACAGCAAGGCTTACCCCTAACACCGAACCAGAAAAATGGGTACTTAACACGAGGTACCCCGAACAGACGATGACATTGGGTCATGCCTTGTCTAACAGCACAAGAGCACGCCTGAAGCAACTCCTCTTCAGGAATCAAGACATCTTCGCATGGACACCCGCAGACATGACAGGTGTACCACGCGAAGTTGCACAACATTTCTTGAATACCTTACCAGGTATCAAGCCGGTGATCCAAGGCCAACGCCACCTTGGATCCGCAAAGAACGAGGCGATGAACGAGCAGGTCAAAGAACTACTCTCCGCAGGTATCCTGCAGGAGGTCAAATACCAGACTTGGTTGTCCAACCCAGACATGGTAGAAAAAGCGACCGGGGGCTGGCGCATGTGCATCGACTACAAAGATCTCAACAAAGCCTGCCCCAAAGATTGTTACGCACTTCCAGAGATCGACGAGAAAGCCGATAACCTCGCCCCATTTCGATGGAAGTGTTTCCTCGATTGTTATAAAGGCTATCACCAAGTGCAGATGGCAATCGAGGACGAAGACAAAACGGCATTCTGTACCCCTACGGGGAATTACTATTACACAAAAATGTCGTTCGGGTTGCGCAACGCAGGCGCAACCTACCAAAAATTGATGAACGGCACTTTTGGCAATCAAATCAGCAAGAGTGTCAAAATCTACATGGATGACTTAGTTGTCATGAGCACGGGGGAAGATACCATGCTCACAGATATCGAAAGAACATTCCAAACTCTGCGAAGCGTCAACATGAAGCTCAATCCAGGGAAATGCTCATTTGGAATGGAAGAAGGCAAGTTCCTTGGATTCATCATCATAAAAGACGGATTCAAGTTCAACCCAGAAAAAGTTTAGGCAATCAAGCGCATGCCATCACGTTATATGATGAACGAAATGCAACGACTAGCCGACCGGCTAGCCACGTTAAACAGATTCTTAGCTAACCACGCGGCTAAATCTTACCCCTTCATCAGTACTCTGTGGAACTGCTTAAAAAAGGAACAGTTCCAATGGACCATAGAGGCAGAAAACGCTTTCCGGGAGATGAAAGAGTGTTTGATCCAACTCCCAACTCTCACCGCACCACGCAAGAAAGAACCGCTCATCCTATACATGTCTGCCGCAGACAACGTTGTGGGTGTGGTACTCATAGTGGAACGAGAGAGAGTTCAAACACTGATCTATTATGTCAGCAAAATGCTCAATGATCCAGAGACAAGATACTCTATCATGGAGAAGTTGGTACTCGCACTGGTACACGCATCCAGACGGCTACGCCGTTACTTTGCAGAATATGTCATCACCGTGTTAACCAACTACAGGATCGGGCAATTCCTCTCTAAGCCTAAATTCTCTGGGAGACTAGCAAAATGGGCCATTAAACTGGGCGCACACACATTGATTTACAAACCACACCCAGCAATCAAAGGCCAGGTTTTAGCTGACTTCGCCGCGGAAGTACCGGCGAATCGCATTCAAGAATGCGAAGACGAACAAACCCCTACACCTCCACCGTCCACATCAGACATCTGGGCACTATACACCAATGGTGCGTCCAACGAAGACGGTGCGGGTGCAGGTCTGCGACTCGTAAGCCCCGATGGTCAAGTGCTTACTTATGCCATCCGCCTCGATTTTAAAAGTACAAATAACGGGGCAGAATACGAGGATTTACTAGCTGGGCTGCGCTTGGCAGTCAAGCTCGGCGTCCAACACTTGGAAGCACACGTCGACTCATTATTAGTTGCGGGCAGGTTCGCGGAGACTATGCCACGAAAGGAGATATAATGATCCTCTACCTCGAACAATCCAAGCAACTGAAATCACGATTCACCTCCTTTAATATTCACCATATCAATAGGAGTGAGAACAAACCCGTGGATGCACTTTCAAAACTCGCGTCCACCAGCTTCCAGCATCTGGCGAAGGAAATACGTATTGAGATTTTGCAAAACCCCTCAGTACCCCTACGCCAAGTTAACGTCATCCAATACGGTACAACGTCCTGGATGACGCCAATCATCGCATACCTACAATCAGGTGTTACCTCCGAGAGCAAAGCAGAGGCACGCAAACTACAATACAAGGTGTGTCACTATCAGATGGGGGATGGTATTTTGTACCGCAAATCATACCTGGGGCCACTCCTACGATGTGTCGACCCTCAAGAAGCTACGTATCTTATCAGAGAGATACACGACGGAATATGTGGCGTACACGCGGGCCCGCGCATGGTAGTGGCCAAAATCATGAACGCTGGGTATTACTGGCCCGGCATGCACCTAGACGAGGTTAAAGTCTTGCACAAGTGTTTTAATTGTCAACGACACGCACCAAAGACATTGCACCCAAGAATAACCTCGTCCCTGTCACCACCGCATGGCCTTTTCAAAAATGGGCCATCGACGTGGTGGGACCATTTCCAGACGCACCAGGTGCGGTAAAGTTTATCATAGTGGCTGTCGACTATTTCACCAAATGGGTAGAAGTAAAACTGTTAGCGTCTACCGCCGCTATGATAACAAGGAAGTTTGTCTGGGAACACATCATCTGCCGTTTCGGTCTTCCAAGGTGCATCGTAACCAATAACGGCACCAACTTCGCTGCCGAGGATTTCTAAAACTGGCTAAAGGAACTAAACATTGAACATGTCTTCTCCTCAGTGGCGCATCCGCAAGGGAATGGCCAAGTTGAGAGCATCAATAAAAGTTTAGTAGAAGGCATAAAGGCACGGTTGGGAACAGCCAGACGCGGCTGGGTCGATGAACTCCCAAGTATCCTATGGGCCCATAGGACTAACCCGAAGACAAGTCACGGGGAGACACCTTTCAGCCTAGTCTATGGCTCTGAGGCGGTGATCCCCGCTGAGATAGGTCTCCCTTCACCTCGAATGTAGCTGTCAACAAAATTGACAACAGTGACGAGCGCAGGCTTGACTTGGACCTCTTGGAAGAAAGGCATGAAAACACAGCAATCCGCGAGGCCAAGTACAAAACAAAACTGGAAAAATACTACAACGCGCGCGTTCGCATCTGCACATTCAACCCGGGAGACTATGTCCTTCGCGACAATGAGGCCTCTAACGCAGAACGCCCAGGGAAACTTGCCCCCAAAGGGGAAGGACCCTACCTCAACCAAGAGGTATTGGGAAAAGGTGCGTACAAACTACAAACGTTAGAAGGAGAACCTATCGCAAGAACATGGAACGCACAGCAACTTCGACGCTGTTACATGTAAGCTACGTTTACATTTTCTATGTAACCTCCTGGCCCGCAGGCCATTTGGCAATAAATAAATGAACAATTCAATGCAATATTGTTTATCTTTTCTATTACAAATGCGTGTTCCACTTTGCGGTATCTGCCAAAACAGATTGGCAAAATCTTCATTCGCGATACCCACACAAAGTGGTGACCACACACAAATATTGTAATAAGCCAGCAAAGGCAAAACATCAATGTCTATCCGGCTGGATACGCACATACGGTTTTACAAAACCTACACAATTCCTACACACTAACGGGATAAAAATGGGAGTTGACTACTACTCACACGGCAAAGGTGTAGAGTATACTCAACCGCGCTCTACAACCAACAGAGTCATTCATACACTTGCATATCACCTAGACATGCAAATGGAAAATAATGACTTAGTATTATTTACATGCGCCTGAACATTGGCCTTAAATAAACACTATTTCACCCGTGCTCACACAAAGACAAAGTAAATGTTCTTTACTTACACACTTTGATCCGCGCATACTTGCATGTCATCTAGGCATGCAAATGGCAAATTCGGACTTAATGTTATTTACAAAGGCCTTAAACATTGGCCTTACAAAATATTAACTCACACATGTTCAAAAATGCAAGAAGTAAAAACACTTGTACAAATTGAGCAAAAGGATAAAACTTTATATTCCAAAAGATTTCTACACCGATGCGGTGCATAAGAAATTTTACATAATTTTTTCCTCTAAACATTTACATCAAAAAGGAAGTCAAAAAGGGCACGCAGGCCAACCTAGTCTTCTTTTGTACCACTTGTGCCCGCATCCTCCTTTGCACCACCAGCGGCTTCTTCCTCCTCAGGGGGTTCATACAACAACTGCAAATGGTCCACGTAATCTTCCGCCTCCAAGCATTTCTCAATATCTTCAATGGCGGAAAGGGACAAGTTGTTGTACGCGTTAACAGCTGTGGCATACAAACCTTCAGTATCTACGCCATGGAACCAAGATCTTTCATAAGTAAATCTGCTCTGGAAAAAGGGGTTCACATGGGCAATGCACTCATTGTAACCAGCCTTAAACCCAGCCCGTCGTGCACATTCCTTAAGCTCATTAACGACAGCTGCATTCTCAGGCGCATCCAGGATGGTTCCACCAATCTGCAAAAATACAAGTGACAAAGTTAACAAAAGCAAATATAAGGATGGGAAAGACACCATGTACTTACATGCCCAATATCGTGATCACGCATCCAATCATGATCTGCCTTAAGCTGATTTAGAGATGTGGTCAACCCATCTCTAGCCTCTTCAGCCTGCCTAGCCCGCGTTTCAACCTCGGTAACGCGGGCAGTCATCTCCTCAAGGATAGCCGCATGGCTTTGCATATCCGCCTGTTGAGAATCGGCAGAAAGAAGTATAAACACAACATCTTACATACAGGAAACAAAGTAACAACTCATGTGTAATCAGAGTTCATACCTGGAGTTCCTCAACAACTTTTTTCAACTTACTGCGGTCAGCATCCGCCTCTTCAAGCGCCTCGGCACCGCGTGCCTCCACCTCTTTTGCCTCTTTTGCAGCCGCTTCAGCCGTAGCCTTCTCCTTCAGTAAAGCAGCGTTTGCAGCCTTGAGATTGTTCAACTCCTGGCGAACACGGAAATTTTTTTCTTTCTCTCTAGCACAAGCTTCCCTCCAACCCATGCGCTCATCAGAAAGCAATTTTGCAAGAGTACGAACCTGTTTAAGACCGGCGGATGCAGCCTAAGTCTCGGTCTGCTTCAGCTTCTCAAAAGCAGCCTTATCTTTTTTCAGCTGCTCTGCACCCTCCCAAGCAGCCTTCACCGTTGCCTTCGCTTCAGCCCGCAGGTGAACGATTTCCTCCTCCTTGCGGCCCAAGACCTTGTAGTCTTCTATAATCGTATTCGCAATTATAGAACTTCCAACAAGCATGGAAGAGAGCTGGTTTATCCGGTTCTCACGAGACAAACCACGGGCACGAAGAACCTCAAAAGGGGTGCCCAAACCACTCAAGATGTCCCTGCAAGCTGAGGGATCATTGGAAATATCATCCCCTTGCATAACAGTCCAAGGAGGGCGATGATAATCCAAACCCCGGTCTTCCGCATAGGAGCGGAAATAAAACTCCAATTCAGTTTCGGCAGGCTGAATGGAAGGTTGATCTTCAAACCCCGTGCCGGCGGCAGTTGAACCGGATGACTTCTTAGCAACGGGGGATTTTGGCTTCTCAGCAACGGGGGACTCAGGTTTCTTAGTAACAGGGGACTTCGGCTTCTCACCCCCGTGAACTTCAGCTTCATTGGGATAAATCAAGTTGTTGGACGAATCCAACGTATCAGCAATAGATACACCCGCAGACTTTTTCGCGGTGTCCTCTGCATGCACAGACGGCGGGGTAACCACTTCAATCGAAGGACTTCTTTTATCCTCCTTCTGGGTTTCCACACCCACCGCTTTCGGAGAAGACGGAGGGGTGGCAAAAACATTGACCGGTTCTTCCCGGGGTTCTACAACAAAACACAAAACATCCATCAGTTACAACTGTCATAACACTTATACTATGTATACTACCAACTTACCAGTTGTGACCGCAGGTGTTGGCTTCGAGATCACAACCCCCCGGGTTCTTCTCAAATTAGGACCTTTTTGCCCACTAGCAGCATGGGATCTCCTTTCCTTTTCTTATCATCAGCGGGTTTAGAACCCGCAGATGATCCACCCGCAGCCGCACCACCACCCTGGATGTCAGACACTACCACGTAATCGTTGTATTTGCGTAAATGAACATGAGAGATACCTGCCACCTCTGGCAGCAAAGGAGGAACAACAATTGGCTCATGCGGTTTCTTCGGTCTGTGAAACCGTTTATCACTATGTTTCTCCACGTGCTGTTTGGGAACACCCATGGCATTAGGGTCTCCCAAGGCCCCAAGATCCCCTGCGTTTCATTCATCAACAAACATTTATAAAGATCAACTCATTTACAAAAAACACTAAGGGAAGAATGCACTATTATACCTTTGCCTTGCGGCAACACCGCCTCCATTGCGTCTCGTTCAGGCAATCGAAAGTTGTCACGGATGGTGTAGTTGAACCCTTCCGCACCATCCTCACAAGGCAATACTACAACTTTGCCCTTGAAGTCCGGCCAAAACATTCTCCAAAGTGGAGCATCCTCTGATAGCACATTTATAAAAACTCAGTGATAAAAACAAGGAAGCAAAAAACCGCACAGGGAAAAAGGACACTTTTCACCACTTTTCTCCCACACCATGGGCCTTGCCTTCCTGTTCATCCTCCCTAGCATCATCCGCAGCACCCACAACTGCGTATTATCCAGCTTAAACCACCCAATGATCCGCAAGTTTGGGAACTAGTCCACCGTATCTACTCTAGGAACACTTATGTTCTCCGTGATGATCGAGTCCGTCACATTTCTAAACTGCAACTTTGCAGTAATAGCAGCAGCTTTAATGTAGAATAATTTTGTCTTCCACTTCATGCCCTTGGGAGGTACCATCAACTTAGGGGTGCCGTCCCATTGACAGAAGGAGTAAAAACATGTAGGATCGATATTCGACCTGAATGAGTCAGTCTGAGTCAAATCTAGGTCACTAGAATGGCAGAAACAAACTAGTAACTAAGAATCGGTGTTAGAATGTGAGTAGAAGCATAGAAATACACTTTAAACTGGTTTTCCATTGAGATTAGACTTGAATACACAGAGAAAATTTGGCAGCACTTCGTTACAAGAATCACCGAACCGTACCAAATGGAAAACACTACCTCCCTATTTATAGGGAAACCATTTCGCACGAAATCACAAGTTCCATTCCGCACGAAATGGCAAAGTCCATTTCATGCGAAATGACATGATACAAACCATTTCGTGCGAAATGGTACATACACAAAATAACATTAATTTTACACATTACACCCCTATTACAAGTTATTAGACATGACCTAGACTGTTGACGTAGGCGATAGACATTGTGTACCAACAAACTCCCCCTTGGATATTGCCGGAGTCTTCTGTCAGGTTGTCTTCAAAAAACTATCTTCACAGAGACTTGAACGTTTCCTCTCTCTGTTTTGGCTTTCTCTTCAACAAACTCTTCAGTCTTTCATTCTCTTTAGCCGCTTTCATTTGTTCTTCAGCTTGCATCTTCATCCATTTACCTCGAAGCATTCGATCTTTCTCTTCACGTTCCTTTCTTTCTCTTTTAGCTTTCAGAGCTTCCTCTTTCTCAATCTTTCTCCACTTAGATGACCATGAATTCTCAGAATTAATTCCTTTCTGAAAGCAGATAGTAACAACTTTCTGAAATTGCAAGGCTTGATCTTTATCTTCTTTCCTGTACCCGATCTTATTCACAAACAAGCCCTAGATCTAAGATTCAAAAGTCTGTTCATCGACGTTCATACTAAATCGCCAGATCTGGTTCAAATCAACACTATTCTCACCTTTCCCGTGATCTAAGTTGTGTAAACCAACTTAAACACGGATTACGAACAACAAATCAACAAGATTCTGGCTTGAAACGAAGAAATCAGTGATTTCGCTTGAAATCGCTTTGACAGGTGTGTTTGAAGTGAAATGGAGAAAATACCATTTTCAAGCGAAATGGGACCTTTATATAGACATGTCCATTTCGTGCGAAATGGACATTGAGGCGGTGTGACATTTTCAAACGAAATCAACATTTGAAACGATATGGTCATTTCGTGCGAAATGGTCATTTCATTTGAAATTTCAATTTTTCAACTTTTTTCAAATTTCACCTTTTTGATTATTTTTTTAACATTTTACCATCACACCCAGTTAACCAAGTCCAAGTTAATGACCCTGGCCAACTGTTTAGCCTGCCAAGTCCAAGTTAATGACCTTGGCTGACCAATTTATGAAGTTGCTGACTTTTGAAAACATATTTTAAGTTCAAATTAATGAACTTTTAAACATTTCAAGCAATTACCAACATCTTTTTCAAACTTTTGCTTATCCAACCCTCATGTTCCAACTTGTTTAGCACTATGAGACTTTGATCATCAGATCCCCAACGTTCGTTGTCGAAAATAAGATGAAAATCAAATCTTTTTGGATTTTATAAAATCTTGCTAAACAAACATGGAATATTTTTGGTTTTTGATAAACAATAAACTGTACACACATATTTTTGATGAGCGTGTTAGGGGATCATATCAGCTGCCGACAAGCTACAAGTACCGTTAAGCTTTTGTTTTCATACTAAGCATTAAACAATTCACAGTGATTGCCGATATACTGATCCAATTTAAATTCTCACACAAATTTCAATCTGTTCAGGATACGAATTAGTGTTTTTAAGGCTTAACTTATACGCGTGTACCACCACAGAATATACTCCCGTATCCAGATCCCAATATTCAGTCTTACAGGTGAGTATACCTAGATGATATATGTAAAGGGTTAAATGCGAGACCATGAGAGCTCAGGCTATTGCTTCCGCAAAATCAGAGAGATGATGGTTCGACTTTAGGTGTGTTCCCTTTAGAGAATCTTTTCTTCAACAGCACATGATTAGCATTTTGCAATGTTTCATCATTTTTTATGCTGAGGGGGGTGCTTTTATTTCAAGCAAGCGAAAAGTATTATACGGGGACTAGGCCATTGCTTCCGCAAAATCAGAAGTCCCGGGATAATACCCCAGATATCACTAAGCATAAAGACCTAGTATCTCAGAAAGAGGGATCTTTCAAACAAGATTTCGGGGGTTACCCATATATCCGAGAGATGTTCCCCACGTAAAAGCAAGAAATGATTTAGGTTTATATCCTGAACAAACTTACTAAATATGTAAAAACCTATCGGCACATCATCAGCGAGACTGCTTAACACTTTTTAAACTATACATTTCTTTAGCGCATTGCAATTGTCTAGCTGATGTACTATCATTTCCCCTTTTTACACAAACTCTTTTTGACCTTTTCAATGTTTTAGGATTTTTAAATTTTATCATGTTTTTGTATTTTCTGTAAACTTTCTCCCCCTAAAATCAAAAACATATTTTTTTGTTTTTGGTTTTATCAAAAGCAGAAAATAAAACTGTACAGAATCTTGACAACAAGACGCAGATCACTTTTGATCGCTGTCCTCCTCGGCTTCACACTCAACAACCCTCCCAGAAAACAAATTTTTCAACCCGTTTAATTTCAAAAGATAGTTAAATCTCTTTTTATCAAAAGGTTTTGTGTAAAAAACAGCTCTCTGATCATCGGTGTGTATATGATCAATTCAAATCAATTTCTTCTCGTAGCAATCACGGATGACATGATGTCGAATTTCAAAATGTTTCGTTTTAGAGTGATGAACCGGATTTTTAGTTATATTTATTGTTACCTCATTGTCCACAAAGATTGGAGTATCCAAGAACTGCAAACCATAGTCCCTCATCTGTTGCTGGATCCAGAGGATCTGAGAGCAACAGCTGGAAGCCGAAACGTATTCAGCCTCACAGGTTGAGAGAGCGACTGTGGTTTGTTTCTTGCATTGCCAAGTAACAAGCCGAGTTCTGAAGAACTAGCAACCAGCCGTTGTGGACTTTGCATTTTGCTTACAGCTCCTGAAGTCAGAATCAGCGTAACCAGTAAGAGAAAAGTCACCAGATTTAGGATACCACAAGCCGGTGCTTGGGCAGCCTTTAAGATACCGTAAAATTCTCTTCACAATCATCATGTGTGGCTGTCTCGGGCTTGACTGATATCGGGCGCATAGGCAAGTTGGATACATGATGTCCGGTCTAGACGCTGTCAGATACATTAATGAACTAATGATCGACCGATAGTGCGTCTCATCCACCTTTTCACCGCTTTCATCCGGACAAATACCATGATTTTGAGCCAGGGGGGTTGAAATAGGAGATGATTCGGACATGTTGAATTTATCCAGCACATCATTCACGTATTTTTTCTGGTGAATGAAAATTCCTTCGGGCATTTGCTCAACCTGAAGCCCTAGGAAGAACTTCATCTCCCCCATCGAACTCATTTCAAACTTTTTCTTCATAACCTTCTCGAAATCTTTGCACAATTCGTCGTTCGTCGACCCAAAGATTATGTCGTCAACGTAAATCTGCACGATGAGTAGATGCCCTGCAACCTCTTTTGTAAACAAAGTACTATCGACCGTCCCTCTAGTAAACCCGTTGGCCAGTAGATGTTGGGAAAGCGTCTCGTACCAGCCTCTCGGGGCCTGGTGTAATCCGTAAAGCGCTTTGTCGAGTAGATAAACCTTGTCTTTGTGCACTGGATCGGTGAAACCCGCTGGTTGTCTGACGTACACTTCTTCTTTGATTTTTCCGTAAAGGAATGCAGATTTGACATCTAGTTGGTAGACTTTGAATCCTTTCCAAGACGTGAATGCCAGGAAGATTCTAATAGCCTCGAGTCGAGCAACAAGCGCATACACTTCTGTAAAGTCGATGCCTTCTTGCTGACTAAAACCTTGTACTACCAACCGTGCTTTATTTCTCACGATCACCCCTCTATCATCCCGCTTACACTTGAAGACCCATTTGGTCTTGATCAGCTTTTGATTTTCCGGTAAATCAACCAACCTCCATACTCCGAGTTTCTCAAACTGTTGCAGCTCTTCCTGCATTGCATTTACCCAGCTTTCCTCGGTTAATGCTTCTTTATATGTCTTTGGCTCAACCTGCGAGATGAAACATTTCAATGAGAATTCTATCTGTAAAGGAGTTACAGAAGAATAAAAACATGTAAGGGCTTTGTTGATTTGATCTCGTGTTTTCACTCCACTGTGAAGATCTCCAATGATTTGTTCTGAAGGATGATAAGACAAAGTTCTCGGCATAACTGTGTCAGGCACGCTCACTTCCGATTGCAAGTTTATGATATCCTGATCACCCGTGTGATCCACAACTTCTGAGGTTGCAACATTTTGTTCCTCGTCAAAAATCGGATCGGATTCCGATTCTGAGTCGTCAGATTGATCAAATGTTGGAGCTAATTCTTCTGGGGGTTCGTGTGCAGTTCCACTTGGACCGGCCTCATGATCATTTGCACCCTCGGTGGGCGAGGAAACTACCAACGGTCTTGGCACTTGTTCTTGTGACATAGACTGCTGTTGTTGGTATAAGTATGCTAGTTCCTCCACACTTGGCTCAGTCGGCAACTGGAAAGACTCCTAGAGTTTGTCGTAGTCAAACAACAATCTTTTTTCGGGAAGTTGTGCCGGAGCAGTAAACTTCTGACAATCAACATGCTGAACTTGAATAATCTTCCCCAAGCATGGAACAAATACTCTCTTCAGTGGACTCGCATAACCTACAAAAATACCTTCGTTAACTTTCGCACCAAATTTACCATCTGGATCAATAAATGTGCAAGATGATCCAAAAGGTTCTAAGAATTTCAGATTTGGTTTATATCGATGAAGTAATTCGAAGCAAGTTTTCTTGTACTTCTTTACTGTGAGAACACGATTTAGCTTATAACATGCTGTAGCCACCGCTTCACTCCAAAAGAATATCGGCAATTTGGAATCAGCTAGCATAGTTCGAGATGTTTTGATCAGTGTGCGATTCTTTCGTTCGAGCTGTTTCGATCATTGTAGAATTCTTCCATACGGTTGTTTTTGAACTCTGTTCCGTTGTCGCTTTGAATTCTTCTGATCGGCAGTTTGTACAGCGTCTCCATCTTTTTGAATAAAATCATCAATGAATCAAATGTTTGATCTTTTCTTTCGATACACATCACCCATGAAAATCTTGTAAAGTCGTCAGTGACCACAAGACAATACAGATCTCCACTTACGCTCTTCACATTTACCGGTCCAAAAAGATCCATGTGGAATCTTTCTAGCGGTACTCTGATGGAGTTCAAGAGCTTCTTTGGATGTGACTTCTTTGTTAGCTTTCCCTTTTGCATTCTACACAATCATCATTCATGTCACACCCCCAAAATCCACACGCGGAGTATCACCGCTTGGAGGCGTGACTGACCATCTATCAAGCCACCAATCATATTGAACAACGTAAATAGCAAGTGTAATTCAACCAAACAATATGAAAGGTGTTCAAAACATAAATATAGTATCAATGTTTAGCGGAAGCATAAATGTAAAACCCAACTTGAGTAATAAGTTTGTAATGTCTTAAAAGTTTAACATGGCATCCACGATCCATGTCCACAACGACCGCGCCTCCCTGTGCAAGCTCCAAGAGTACCTAACGACCCTGCAAGGCATGTAACAACGAGTCAACAACAAAGTTGAGCGAGTTCACAGTTGGTTGTTTAGTTATAGTATTCGTTTCGTAATCCGTATGTTTGTTTAGTACCCAATGTATTGTATTTATTTGTATCGCGGCCTTCCCGGCATGTTTGCGAAGATTAGTGGGGGTTTCCCATGTATTATAGACTAGTTACATTTGTATCGCGGCCCTCCAGGCATGTGTGCGAAGGTTAGTATATGTATCGCGGCCAACCCAGGCATGTGTGCGAAGATTAGTATATGTATCGCGGCCAATCCGGGCATGTGTGCGAAGAGTTGTATTTGTGGGATCTTCCCAGATGTTACTAGTCTATTTGTATCTATAGGTGTCCTTCCCAACCTGAGGACAGTGGTACGTATTCTAGTAGCGTTGAAAGTATAAGTAATCATCTAACCCATTCCCAACCCCAGGAATCCCATGCCTTGGTAAGAGTGTGAACTCACCTTGGTTTGCTCGGTAGATAAAGTGTTTGTCCTAAGTTGGTTAACCTCGTCCTATTAAGGTTACCAACTATTAGGATTGTATAAAAAGTAAATCACGTAGGTCACACGTATTTATGCCAAGTAATGTACACGTAGCAGTTTATAACAAATATGCATGTATTACTATCATATACTCCAAATAGTTAAACGTATGATCAAGTAACCAGTGGAAGATAACGACTTTGGATTTAATAAGTGTGCGGCCCACACTGAAGTGTGCGGCACACATTAAGTGTGCGGTCATGCCGTGCTGAGTTTTTGTACAGTGTGTGACGTGTTGTACACTCAGAGTGTGCTACCAATTAAAATGATTCAAACAGTTTTTATATCAAATTAAAACACATTGCAAGTAAACTTTTCCTTAAAATAGTATATGACTTCGTTCATGGCCATGTTACATAAATGGACCCTATTCTATTTATTATATTTTATAAGTCTCCCAACTAAACAATATTCAAAGCTTGCATATTAACTAATCAATGTCACGATATCTTTAGAAACACTTTAAGCTCACTTTTTTTTTATGAATGCTTTATCACAAATAGCAGGTTTTAGATCAACACTAAAATATTCTATCTGAAATAATCCTATACACAAAGTGGATTAACAACAGCAAGAGTTAACATTGGTTTATGTGTTCAATTTGTCACGGACAGACCAAACACAAATGCACATAGCTGGTCAATATATCTAGCACACAAAACAACTTACAATTATACTTTTGGGTCATTATATACAAATATCACAACAACAGTTTATACCCATTCCATCTCGAGCCCTATACATATTCAGTCAAACAGGTAATCGGCTCACAAACCAAATCAGAAATCACAAGAACGCGAATAAAAGTCAGATACTAACCAAAGAAAACACGAAACAAGTGTAAGTGAATGACGCCACTGCTTTCCTTCTGAACCCGAGACTCGGGCAGAATCACTACTGACCGAAACAAACACCCGAAACAACTCAGACCCGAGCATGAATCCGGCCTGCGACTCGACCCGAAAGAAGAACCCGATATGTGTGAACCAAAACCGAATCGGACATCAAACCTGCTGAATCTGGCCCGAGAATCGCCACCGCGGCTCCGCCGCCATCGGCGAACTTCTGTCCTTCTCTTTCTTCGTTCTATCTTTTAAACATGTCAGGATCAAGATTCATACCAGACGGTGGTGGTGGTTGTTGTCGTCCCCCGGTTGCACATCAGCTGAGAAGAAGAAGGATGTGGGGGTGTTGTCGAAACCAGAAAGATCGAAGAGAGGGGGTGCCGCTCGGCCGATACCTATGTTCACCATCGCCACCGCAGTCATCGAAGGGGGAGGGGCGTCTCGCCTGAAAAGCCACCGGCATCGGCGCCGGTTCCGGCTCTGATCGTCTTGACCGGCTGAACAAGAGGGAGAGAGAGATGAGATCGAGAGGTGTGGCTGATGTGCCTGTGATTTCTATGTGTGGTGGAGGATGAAATTGTAGCTTGATATGGATTTCGTGTATGTGTCTGTACATATAATTGAGTGAGAGAGAAAACTCCAAACCTGTGTTTGTTGTGTGTGTATTGTATTGTCGGCATAGTACAAAAGCCCTTTTTATAAAAATAATGTAGTGAGTGGGGAAATTAGGTATTTGTGTTGTCTGTATATGTATTCGAGAAGGAATGTTTGGTTTGGGTGACACAAAAGTCTTCATCATCAACCACTAGAATTTTGTCCATTTGCAAGTCTTTATAACTAAATACCAATCATGCTTAACATAACAATTGAGAAACCAAACTGTTACTACTTTTGACCCATGTGAATTCCCAATTCTAATTCTAATAAAATCATAAACAACAACTACCAATATTTTGGTGTTTCCCATTGGATCAATTTAGGGAATTCATGTCATCATCATCCATCATCATTGAATCATGCGTTTATTAATAATATTCAAACAATTACTAGTAGGCCACATCATCGACTAGCACCCACACTTTTTGATTAAATCAAGCAATTATCTAGTTAATTCAAGACACCTATCTCGATCATTATTATAATAGTTCCACTAATCCACAACCTAGTTCTAGAACCGTATCATCACCGCTTGTATAATGATTTGTACGAACACTGTTTTCGTCAATAGTTTTATTAGTATGCAAGCCAAGTTCATCACACAAATGATACCATGTTAGACATATTTAATTTATCGAATAAGATAAGAATATAATTATTTTGCGAAAGCAAAACGAAAGGTTTTAACTCGAAGTTACGGGTTGTCACATTATCCCCAACTTGAAAGAAATTTCGTCCCGAAATTTAGCACGTGGTTACAGAGGAAGCTAGTTGTGTTGTGTTGTTTCCTGGTTTTCCTGGGGTGTCACATCATCCCCCCGTTGATTTGGAATTTCGTCCCGAAATTCTGTAGTAGCTTCAGCCTCAGTATTGGTTGTACTGTTTTCGAACAACTGGGGATATTTGAGTTTCATTTGATCTTCTCGTTCCCAAGTAAACTCTGGGCCACGACGGAAGTTCCAACGAACTCGAATAAGAGGTATTCTAGTGTGCTTGAGGACCTTAACATCCCGGTCTGTGATTTCAACTGGTTCCTCGACGAATCGCAACTGATCGTCGATATTGAGCTCCTTCAAAGGAACTATGAAGGTCTCATCTGACAGGCACTTCTTCATATTCGACACGTGAAAAACGTTGTGAACTGCACTAAGTTCTGCGGGCAAGTTTAGTTTGTAGGCCACTTTGCCTATTTTCTCTATGATTTCAAATGGTCTGACGTAACGCGGATTGAGTTTGTCCCTTTTGCCAAAACGAACCACACCCTTCCAGGGTGAGACTTTTAGTAGCACTCGATCCCCAACTTGGAACTCAAGTGGTTTCCTACCCTTATCAGCGTAAGCTTTCTGACGGTCTCGAGCTGCCGCCATGCGTTGTCGTATTTGAGCAATCATTTCTGTTGTGTCTATCACAAACTCTGGGCCTGTGATCTGACTATCCCCCACCTCTGCCCAACAAAGGGGGTGATCGGCATTTACACCCGTACAATGCCTCAAATGGAGCTGCCCTAATGCTGGCGTGGTAACCGATATTATACGAGAATTCCACTAGTGGCAGATGTTTTTCCCAACCATTGCCAAAGTCAATCACACATGCCCTAAGCATGTCTTCAAGAGTCTGGATGGTACGTTCAGACTGACCATCCGTCTGAGGGTGATAAGCTATGCTCATGTCTAACCGTGAGCCGAAAGATTTGTGCATCGCTTGCCAAAGTTCTGAAGTGAAACGTGCATCATGATCGGAAATAATAGAGATGGGCACACCGTGCCTCGAAACCACTTCTTTCAAGTAAATGTCTGCTAAAGTAGAGAACTTGTCTGTTTCTTTGATAGCCAAGAAGTGTGCAGACTTTGTGAGTCGGTCCACGATCACCCAAATAGTATCGTTACCACGTTGAGATCTAAGTAAGCCAGTAATAAAATCCATGGAAATTTGCTCCCATTTCCATTGTGGTATCTCTAGTTGTTGGAGTAGGCCCGATGGTTTCTGATATTCCGCTTTGACTCTCGCGCAAGTCAAACACTTGCTAACGTAAGTTGCTATATGAGCTTTCATGCTAGGTCACCAATATGTAGTTTTCAAGTCGTGGTACATCTTATCCGAACCAGGATGTACTGAGTAGCGAGACTTATGAGCTTCATCCATTACAAGCCCGCGTAAGTTGCCATAGAGTGGGACCCAGATGCGTCCTGTTACATAGTAGGCACCGTCTGCCTTTTGTTCCATCCGTTGTCTTGAACCGCGTAGGGCTTCAACCCTGACATTTTCTGGTTTCAATGCTTCTACCTGATCATCTCGTATCTGAGAAGGAAGACTAGACTGAATAGTGAGTTGCAACGCTCGTACACGCCTAGGTGTAGTATCCTTTCGACTAAGGGCATTGGCCACCTCATTGGCTTTGCCCGGATGGTATTTGATGGCACATTCATTAATCGTTCAGTAACTCGACCCATCGACGTTGACGCATGTTTAACTCTTTTTGCTTGAAAATATGCTCGAGACTCCTGTGATTAGTGTAGATGGTGCACTTGGTACCGTACAGGTAATGTCTCCATATCTTGAGTGCAAAAACAACAGCTCCGAGCTCTAAATCGTGTGTAGTGTAATTCCGCTGGTGAATTTTAAGTTGACGTGAAGCATAAGCAATGACTTTATCCCTTTGCATCAGTACACATCCCAGACCTTGGATGGATGCGTCACAGTAGACTACAAAATCGTCTGTGCCTTCAGGCAATGAGAGGATAGGTGCACTACAAAGTCTACCCTTTAAGTGCTGAAATGCTAATTCCTGTGTATTTCCCCAACGATAAGTAACACCTTTCTGTGTCAGTAGTGTAAGCGGCTGTGCAATCTTTGAGAAGTCTTTAATGAACCTTCTGTAGTAACCTGCCAAACCCAAGAATTGGCGAATTTCTGTTGGTGTGCGAGGTGCAGGCCAGTTCTTGATCGAATCTATCTCGGATGGATCAACATGAATCCCATCCTTGTTTATCACGTGGCCTAGAAAGTTGACCTCACGAAGCCAGAAGTCGCATTTCAAAAACTTGGCGTACAGCTGTTCTGTTCGAAGGAGTTCCAAAATAAGTCGTAAATGCTGCTCGTGTTCCTCCTGATTCTTAGAGTAGATCAGAATGTCGTCGATGAATACAATCACAAACTTATCCAGGTAGGGCTTGCACACTCTGTTCATAAGATCCATGAAGACTGCAGGTGCGTTTGTTAACCCGAATGGCATGACCAGGAACTCGTAATGGCCGTAGCGAGTTCTGAATGCTGTTTTGGAGACGTCCTCGTTCCTGACTCTCAGTTGATGGTAGCCTGACCTCAAATCAATCTTTGAATAGTAGCTCGACCCTTGCAACTGGTCGAATAAGTCGTCGATGCGTGGAAGAGGATAGCGATTCTTCACAGTCACCTTGTTCAGTTCGCGGTAATCTATACACATGCGGAAAGTACCGTCTTTCTTCTTCACAAATAATACTGGAGCTCCCCAGGGCGAAGAACTAGAACGAATAAAACCCTTTTCCAAGAGTTCTTGCAATTGTTTAGACAGTTCTTCCAGTTTGGTTGGAGCTAAGCGATAGAGTGCTCGAGCTATAGGTGCTGTTCCAGAAGCTAGCTCGATCTGAAATTCGACCTGGCGATGAGGCGGTAGCCCAGGTAAATCTTCAGGAAACATTTGAGGAAAGTCGCGTACAACTGGAATATAAGTCTGACCAGCTAAGACGAGGTTACAACCCTTGACTATGTGACCACAGTGGTGTCTGTTGCATCTATTGCACTTTGGGTGATTTCCTCGATATCCACCCTGCCCTTGCCTAACAGAAGATTTCTGACCAGGGCTCTAGTAGTCATCAATCCTTCGCTGCTGTGCCTGGGACTGAACTGAAGTCGAACCCTTGCTAGAGGTTCCATCTCATTTTAGTTTGTTGTCACTGGGAGTAGCAGAAGTAATAATAGTAGCACCAATACGTTTAGGCAGCTTGTTCTGTTCCACTGCCTGGTCTGTGAGACGATGAGCAAGACGAGTAACATCATGAATAGTAGTAAGGTTAGCGGCAGTCACATGACTTTGAATCTCTGGTACTAGGCCTTTGAGGTACAACTCAATGCGCTTGATGGGAGGATCCATCATAGTTGGACATAACACTGCCAGTTCGTTAGATCGTTTCGTGTACGCTTCTATCTCTGACCCCTTCATCTTCAGGTAAAAGAACTCCACTTCCAGCTTGTGGATGTCATCACGACTACAGGATTCACGTTTGATCAGTTCCTTAAAATCATTCAATGGGATGACGTTAGCAGCAACCAACCCCAGCATTTGGACTTGAGCGTTCCACCAAGTTAGCGCAGTGCCTTCGAGAGTACTAGTGGCGTACTTCACCCTGCGAGTCTCAGGGCATTCACACATCTCAAATACCGACTCGAGCTTCTCGAACCAGTGGAGGAGTCCAACGGCCCCTTCCGTGCCACTGAATGTGCTAGGGCGACAGTCCATGAAAGTTTTGAACGTGCATACAGGTGGCTGAGCGTGCTGACTTGTCGTGTGTGTAAGAGTGAACAAAATTAAGCACAAGTGTCGGTTTACGAAAGTAGGATCTAAGGATCCTAGAGTAAGTTGTGATGGCAGGCTATAACTCCTGCCTGGGCAGCTGCGAGTGCTGCAGTAACTTATTCAGTGATCAAAGCCGCCAACTGGCTTGAGTTAGGTTAACGCGCCACTCATGACCTTTATAAGTAAGGGAACACAAGTGAGAAGTGTGTCGTATCCGTACGTAAATGTGGGATGACAGTAAAGTGTGAGCATAATAGGTTGCAAATAGTAGTTGTTACGTTTATCTAAGCATACCCAGAGCAAAGTTCTATGTAATCTAGTAAGTAGGCAATGTAAACATAAATCAAATCACTTAGTATGTCGCGTCTTGCACGTGGAGCGAAGCGTCGTTGTGGATCGTTGAGCACTGTTCAGGTTATAGTCTGGTTTTAACAAAAACTTTTTCCCTTATTAAAACCAAGTTCACTATAACCAATGGCTCTGATACCAATCTGTCACACCCCCAAAATCCACACGCGGAGTATCACCGCTTGGAGGCGTGACTGACCATCTATCAAGCCACCAATCATATTGAACAACGTAAATAGCAAGTGTAATTCAACCAAACAATATGAAAGGTGTTCAAAACATAAATATAGTATCAATGTTTAGCGGAAGCATAAATGTAAAACCCAACTTGAGTAATAAGTTTGTAATGTCTTAAAAGTTTAACATGGCATCCACGATCCATGTCCACAACGACCGCGCCTCCCTGTGCAAGCTCCAAGAGTACCTAACGACCCTGCAAGGCATGTAACAACGAGTCAACAACAAAGTTGAGCGAGTTCACAGTTGGTTGTTTAGTTATAGTATTCGTTTCGTAATCCGTATGTTTGTTTAGTACCCAATGTATTGTATTTATTTGTATCGCGGCCTTCCCGGCATGTTTGCGAAGATTAGTGGGGGTTTCCCATGTATTATAGACTAGTTACATTTGTATCGCGGCCCTCCAGGCATGTGTGCGAAGGTTAGTATATGTATCGCGGCCAACCCAGGCATGTGTGCGAAGATTAGTATATGTATCGCGGCCAATCCAGGCATGTGTGCGAAGATTAGTATATGTATCGCGGCCAATCCAGGCATGTGTGCGAAGAGTTGTATTTGTGGGATCTTCCCAGATGTTACTAGTCTATTTGTATCTATAGGTGTCCTTCCCAACCTGAGGACAGTGGTACGTATTCTAGTAGCGTTGAAAGTATAAGTAATCATCTAACCCATTCCCAACCCCGGGAATCCCATGCCTTGGTAAGAGTGTGAACTCACCTTGGTTTGCTCGGTAGATAAAGTGTTTGTCCTAAGTTGGTTAACCTCGTCCTATTAAGGTTACCAACTATTAGGATTGTATAAAAAGTAAATCACGTAGGTCACACGTATTTATGCCAAGTAATGTACACGTAGCAGTTTATAACAAATATGCATGTATTACTATCATATACTCCAAATAGTTAAACGTATGATCAAGTAACCAGTGGAAGATAACGACTTTGGATTTAATAAGTGTGCGGCCCACACTGAAGTGTGCGGCACACATTAAGTGTGCGGTCATGCCGTGCTGAGTTTTTGTACAGTGTGTGACGTGTTGTACACTCAGAGTGTGCTACCAATTAAAATGATTCAAACAGTTTTTATATCAAATTAAAACACATTGCAAGTAAACTTTTCCTTAAAATAGTATATGACTTCGTTCATGGCCATGTTACATAAATGGACCCTATTATATTTTATAAGTCTCCCAACTAAACAATATTCAAAGCTTGCATATTAACTAATCAATGTCACGATATCTTTAGAAACACTTTAAGCTCACTTTTTTTTATGAATGCTTTATCACAAATAGCAGGTTTTAGATCAACACTAAAATATTCTATCTGAAATAATCCTATACACAAAGTGGATTAACAACAGCAAGAGTTAACATTGGTTTATGTGTTCAATTTGTCACGGACAGACCAAACACAAATGCACATAGCTGGTCAATATATCTAGCACACAAAACAACTTACAATTATACTTTTGGGTCATTATATACAAATATCACAACAACAGTTTATACCCATTCCATCTCGAGCCCTATACATATTCAGTCAAACAGGTAATCGGCTCACAAACCAAATCAGAAATCACAAGAACGCGAATAAAAGTCAGATACTAACCAAAGAAACCATGAAACAAGTGTAAGTGAATGACGCCACTGCTTTCCTTCTGAACCCGAGACTCGGGAAGAATCACTACTGACCGAAACAAACACCCGAAACAACTCAGACCTGAGCATGAATCCGGCCTGCGACTCGACCCGAAAGAAGAACCCGATATGTGTGAACCAAAACCGAATCGGACATCAAACCTGCTGAATCTGGCCCGAGAATCGCCACCGCGGCTCCGCCGCCATCGGCGAACTTCTGTCCTTCTCTTTCTTCGTTCTATCTTTTAAACATGTCAGGATCAAGATTCATACCAGACGGTGGTGGTGGTTGTTGTCGTCCCCCGGTTGCACATCAGCTGAGAAGAAGAAGGATGTGGGGGTGTTGTCGAAACCAGAAAGATCGAAGAGAGGGGGTGCCGCTCGGCCGATACCTATGTTCACCATCGCCACCGCAGTCATCGAAGGGGGAGGGGCGTCTCGCCTGAAAAGCCACCGGCATCGGCGCCGGTTCCGGCTCTGATCGTCTTGACCGGCTGAACAAGAGGGAGAGAGAGATGAGATCGAGAGGTGTGGCTGATGTGCCTGTGATTTCTATGTGTGGTGGAGGATGAAATTGTAGCTTGATATGGATTTCGTGTATGTGTCTGTACATATAATTGAGTGAGAGAGAAAACTCCAAACCTGTGTTTGTTGTGTGTGTATTGTATTGTCGGCATAGTACAAAAGCCCTTTTTATAAAAATAATGTAGTGAGTGGGGAAATTAGGTATTTGTGTTGTCTGTATATGTATTCGAGAAGGAATGTTTGGTTTGGGTGACACAAAAGTCTTCATCATCAACCACTAGAATTTTGTCCATTTGCAAGTCTTTATAACTAAATACCAATCATGCTTAACATAACAATTGAGAAACCAAACTGTTACTACTTTTGACCCATGTGAATTCCCAATTCTAATTCTAATAAAATCATAAACAACAACTACCAATATTTTGGTGTTTCCCATTGGATCAATTTAGGGAATTCATGTCATCATCATCCATCATCATTGAATCATGCGTTTATTAATAATATTCAAACAATTACTAGTAGGCCACATCATCGACTAGCACCCACACTTTTTGATTAAATCAAGCAATTATCTAGTTAATTCAAGACACCTATCTCGATCATTATTATAATAGTTCCACTAATCCACAACCTAGTTCTAGAACCGTATCATCACCGCTTGTATAATGATTTGTACGAACACTGTTTTCGTCAATAGTTTTATTAGTATGCAAGCCAAGTTCATCACACAAATGATACCATGTTAGACATATTTAATTTATCGAATAAGATAAGAATATAATTATTTTGCGAAAGCAAAACGAAAGGTTTTAACTCGAAGTTACGGGTTGTCACATTATCCCCAACTTGAAAGAAATTTCGTCCCGAAATTTAGCACGTGGTTACTGAGGAAGCTAGTTGTGTTGTGTTGTTTCCTGGTTTTCCTGGGGTGTCACATCATCCCCCCGTTGATTTGGAATTTCGTCCCGAAATTCTGTAGTAGCTTCAGCCTCAGTATTGGTTGTACTGTTTTCGAACAACTGGGGATATTTGAGTTTCATTTGATCTTCTCGTTCCCAAGTAAACTCTGGGCCACGACGGAAGTTCCAACGAACTCGAATAAGAGGTATTCTAGTGTGCTTGAGGACCTTAACATCCCGGTCCGTGATTTCAACTGGTTCCTCGACGAATTTTTCAGATTAATGCCTTCAACAAGATCATTGTGAACTAAGAAATTCATTTTTCTCACATGAATATGACCCATCTTACGATGCCACATTCTTGATTCTTTTTCAGTTGCTTTTGTTTTAGTTACAAAACATTGTTTCTTTTTATCTGATGTTGTTGCGACGCTCATGTCTCACGAGGAGCTCGCATCAACACCAAATCTTCTGGAATTTTGAACCTAGGTTTAATGATCAAACACTCATTTTTTGTAAAATGTACTGTGAATGACTTGTCACAAATCTGTGATATGCTTAACAGATTGTTTTCAAGTTCAATGATGTAGTTCACTTTATCAAACGTTACAACTCCATTGGTAAGAATTCCTTCACCAACGATTCTTCCTCCCTGATTTCCCGCAAAGCCAACATATCCTCCATTAATTAATTTGACATCATAGAGTAGTGCTAACATCCCAGTCATGTGCCTCGAGGTGTCGCTATCCATGATCCACTTGGAGATGATCGACCTCGGAAGCCCCTGCACACATAAAAAAAAACATTCACTCAAACAACGATGCCCAAGATTTCTTCACCTTTGGAACACTACCAAATACAAGATCATTAGCCACTTGGTCAACTTTTGGAATGTTGAAGACAACGTTTGGAACTTCAGGTACAGATTTTAATTTTAGATCTCCCTCCTTGATTGGTGGGAATTCCTCAATCAATTTGTCCAATTCAAACTCAAGTTTTTCATTGTTAGCTACAGCAACTGTCGACTCAGATTTTAAAACCTTTTCCATTTTCTTTTCTTCAATCGATTGTTTAGGTTTCTCCACCCATGATTGATTTTGAAAAATCTTCGTTTTAGGATAAACCTTTGAAGTCTTTGGAGATTTTGAAGATTCACCAATCTCAAAGGTTGATTTTAGCTTGTCCTCGGACTTCAAAGATTCTCCGCGTTTCAGAATACACACGGGGGAAATCATCGGTGTTTTACCCTTAACATTATTTGAAGTTTTAGGTTTGGGTTTCTGGAAAACTGGTTTTTCAATTCTCTTAACACACTGTTTGGCCGTGTGACCAATTTCATTGCAGCGATAACAGATTCTTTTGTCATACTCAACAAAAGTAGATATGTTGGTCTCAACTTTCAACTTTTGAGCTGCATTGAAATCGTCAATTGCTTTCTGACTAAAAATGCAATCCTTTTCAGCAACTGTGTTCTTTCCTGCAACAAATACATCGCTCAATTTTTCTTTTGCCTTAACCTCATTTTTAGCCATTTTCTTCTCAAAACCGACACCTTTCTTTTTAAAATTGTTACCATGTCTTTTGTTATGACCATTGTTACCCACCCATTTAGTTCCGGTCATAGTGTAAGCCACAATGATCGAATCATCATTCCCAACTTTATCTGATTTTGGTATGAACTTATCCAAAAAGTTTACGTCATCTTCAGAATCAGAATTGGAATTCTCCAAATGAGTTTTGACCGTACCAAAATCTGAGTTATCATTTTCTTCATCCAACACTTGGTCAACAACAGTTTTAATCACTTGTTACTCGTTGTCAGTGTCAGATGGAGAGAATGTAACATCAATGTTTTCCGGTAACTCATTCTCTACAGTTCTCAACTTGAGATTCAAAGCTGCTTCCACCCCATCTGGATATTTCTATGTATAATGATTCCATATTGGGGGTGGAACATTGTTGAACACAGGTTTAGCATCAGGTAGTTGAGGAACAATTTGATCAATCACATAAGATGAAGCAATATAACTGATCAATTTCTTATCAACTCTTTCCTTTTCGATACGCATCAATTCAAGTTCAGTTTTCAAAGATGCGATTGTGTCCAGATGAATGTTAATTTCCATCTGCTTTTCCATAACAGTTTCTTTGAACAAATTTGTTGCTTTACCATTTTCTATACTTTCTTTTTGAATCATTTTGATTGAACGTGATAATGTGTCATAAGCTTCTTTCACATCATTAAGATCATATTTTACTTCGTCGGTATATTTCTTCAATTCTTGAAACCTTTTGTCTTTTTCAAGACAATCCATGCAAGGTTTTAAAAGATTTTCGCATGGTGTTTCAGAAATTTGATCAACTTTTTCAAAAACATTTTCATCTTTATCAGTTTTAATTTCTGGTTTACCAAACCCGTCAGACTCAGATTCTGATTTTTCTCCTGTTTTGATATCCAGTTTTTCTGATTTGAACTCGGACTCCTTTTCGATTGATTCTGTTTCGACAGACTCCGTTTCGATAGACTCCGTTTTGACAGACTCCGTTTCCACAGACTCTGTTTCGACATACACTGACTCTTGAGTTTGGTCTACCTCTTTCAGCTTGACCATCAGCGCCTTGTCAGCTATCTCCTTCAGAGTTTCTTCATTCATCTCTTTAGAAACATCTATGATTTCTTCAATCGGAGCTTTTTCTTCGTCATATTGTAGACAAAAACCTGTAGTTGGCTCACTGAAGAATCTTGCAAAAGAATCAAACATGTTAGGAGGCATTATGGATTTAAAAGAATTTGCAATAATCTCCTGTTCTGATTGATAATAATAAACTTCTGCTGCTGCCTCTTCAAGCTCTGCCAGAATCTCTTCACTCATCATTTCACCGACTTCCTCAGTTTCAACAACACATTCTGGCTCTTCAATAATCTCTACCATCATAGCCAAACCCTCACCAGGAATATATTTATCGCAACTAAACCCTTCCAAAACTTTCTCATCATCCTGATTGACCAAAAGAGCCTTTTCAGGTTTGTTTTCAATTTGAGGTCTTTGGTTGAATGGTTGCTGACTAGTTTTGTGATAGATTGCTTGTCGGTAGTAGTCATTTGTGAACGGATTCTGATGATTGTTTACTTCTTTGTTTGGACACTCGCGTTTGAAATGCCCTTTTTCTTTGCATTTAAAACACGTAACTTTCGCTTTATCAAATCCAAGCTTTTGATTAGGTCCTGAGAGACTGTTTCGTTCGGTTATTTCCATAAACCTTTGTGCTCTCCTTACTAAGCTCACCATTCCCCATTTGATATCAATAAGCTCTAATTCTTCAGGATCAATTTGATCATAATCCTCCTTTGTTATGTTTGGATTACCAATCCTTCCAGCAACTAGACTCTCATATGATTCAAGAACGGAAGCTAATAGTGCGATATGTTGCTTTGCAGCTGCTTCTGTAAAATCTTGACCATTTTTTTATGTTTACAGCAATATTGCACTGAATCCCAGAAACGTAACTCTGATTATTTGAACTTGATGAACTTTGAGGAGACACTTGTTCTTGAACCTTCGGATTTGGTTCATAACTTCTGAATGGTGAATAGTTGTTGTTCGGTGTGCTTTGAGAAACTCCAGATGTAGGCTCAGCACTGAATGCTGTCTGAATTTTTGGACTTAGGTTAGATGTTGCAGAAGAGCTTCCTTTGTAGTACAACTGAACATCTTGTTGAACATTAGCAGATTTCATTTTTCTGAACTTTTTAAGTTCAAGCTCATGTGATACAATTTTCTCGATGAACGTGCTTAGATTGAATCCAGCATATTCCAAGTTATTTTTCAAAACCAACAAATATGTTCCCCATTCATCATATGGTAAAGCATCTGCCAGCTTATCAACCCATTCTTCATTTGTTTTTTCCATGCTCAAACGTTTCATTTCTACAACCAGATGACAATATCTCTCGATCAACTCTTTTGTAGACTCACCCTTGATACCCGTAAAAATATCAAATTCCTTTTTCAGTAATGCCGTTTTGCTCTTTATCATCGAAACACTTCCAAGAAACTTTACTTTTAGTGCATTCCAGACAGACTGCGAGTTATCCTGATGATGTAACAGAACTAAAATATCTTCTTTGATCGCTTGCTGCAAGATACTCATCATTTTCTTTTCAGCCTTAAAGCTATCCTGTTCAAGTGGAGTTAACTGATGAAGTGCTTTCTCAATACCCGCTCCATTCGTCGGAGGTTTATACCTTGACTCAATTTTCATCCAACATTCAAAATGATTTGCCTGTACCCAGGTTTTAAACCTATCTGACCACCCTGAATACTCGTCAATGTTCATTAACTTTGGTGGCTTTTGCATTGTACCAAGCCCGTTTTCCATGTTTACGTTCTGCACAATACTCGCTGGAGTTTGAGATGCTGTCATTCCCCCTCCGGAAAACATGTTATAAAATTCTTGGTTATCCATTTTTAAATTTTGAAAAATTTTCCAAGTTTTTGAAAAAAATCACTTTTCAAGCGAAATGACTTCCACACAGAATGGACTTTCAAACGGAATGGACACACAAACGAAATGGACTTTCAAGCGAAATGAACTTTCAAGCGAAATGACAGTTTCAAATGAAATGAAAAGTCATTTCGTACGAAATGAATGAAAAATTCATTTTCGAATGAAATGATGGATTTTGAAGCGAAATGGTCTGTTTCGTACGGAATGGACACAATTTCAAGCGAATTGGTTCATTTCGTGCGGAATGGACACAATTTTCAAGCGAAATGATACATCGTTCATGCGAAATGATGTTTTTGATACTTTTTAATCGATTTTAGTCCGAATTAAGGTCTGAAACTTTGAAGGATTGATTAAAATGGTGTTTTACACGTTATATTCAAGGATCAGTCCATTTTATCCATGGAATCGTTCAAAAATCCAAGAATGAGTAGAAGTAGAGAGTTCTAAACAATTCAAAGCACTGATTCAGCCGATTTGACTCATCCTGAGCTCTGATACCACTTGTAGGATCGATATTCGACCTGAATGAGTCGGTCTAAGTCAAATCTAGGTCACTAGAATGGCGGAAACAAACTAGTAACTGAGAATCGGTGTTAGAATGTGAGTAGAAGCATAGAAATACATTTTAAACTGGTTTTCCATTGAGATTAGACTTGAATACACGGAGAAAATTTGGCAGCACTTCGTTACAAGAATCACCGAACTGTACCAAATGGAAAACACTACCTCCCTATTTATAGGGAAACCATTTCGCACGAAATCACAAGTTCCATTCCGCACGAAATGGCAAAGTCCATTTCGTGCGAAATGACATCATACAAACCATTTCGTGTGAAATAGTACATACACAAAATAACATTAATTTTACACATTACACCCCTATTACAAGCTATTAGACATGACCTAGACTGTTGATGTAAGCGATAGACATTGTGTACCAACAAAGCCCATCGACACAGACAACTGGTAGAACCGCCGGAAATCTACGACAATGGGTTCTATACCAAGAGCAACGTGTACTCAAAGTTTCGAACTTGAATCATCCCAAAAGGATGCTGAAACACAGTCCAAGACCTCAGCCACAAACACAGTCAACGGCAAACTGAGATTACAGACGCCGAAAAATTCAGACCACATCGTGACATACCCCGCCGGAGCATCAGCGGTGGTGTCCCCCTCTTGTGGATAGATAGCCCCATACTCCGGCGGCATCTGGACATCCCTCATAAGATTATCGAACAACGATTTCGACCATCTAAGCACAGGCAAATTCTCCCCAGGAGCATTACCTTCCTCCTCCTCCGCCGCCACCGGCGAGGAGGGTTCAGGGTTTTCACCCGGAGTAGAATGTGGGTTAGATGGTTCAGCCATCACGAAAAAGAAGAAAGAAACTATAAGATGAGTTCAGGAACTTCGAAGAAACCTCACCGAAAAAACAAATGGTTGATCGGAGAAGACGAAGGTTTTCACTTTCTCTTGCCGGAATTTTTTTTTAATTTTCGAAGAAGTGAGGGGAAACCCCAAATGGTTTCCCCTTTTATACTCATCGCAATTAACGCACTGCAATAAACGAAACGTCGTGCAAGAAAGGAACGAATTATGCATCGCCACGTGTACAGCGACGGTTCCGCTGACGGTTACCACGCGCGCGTGGCCGCCCACGCGCCTGACAAAAAAGACTTTTACACTTCTGCTACAGTGCATTGATTACCTTGGGCAGTGCAAACGTCCTTTCATTTCAGCACATGCCAGGTAAATCCCACCAACTTCAACCAACTCACACGTGCGGTCTACAACGTCTACAAAAAGCGACAAGTGAAGACAACTCTCAAGTACGCGGCATGCGGTTTTTTATGGTTTCTTAAACCATAACCTAGACCGCATGTCGTTTTTTACATACCCCTCAAGAAATAGAAAAATATATATTTACACTATGTAAAGGGGAATAACCAACACCTTCATATAACCACGGCCACACGTGGAATATGCAAAGATGGCACACACGAGCCCGCACAGGTGTGTCAGATACTCAGAACCAGCGTTGTTCTTTGGACTGCGAAAACCGCTTCTCAGGAACATGCAAACCGCATTCCTTTAAAGCTTCTTCAAGCTTCAAATCCCTCGTGTCCGGTTCACAACCACAGAGGGAACGCAAACAGCTTCTCCATAGGGAAAAGGACAAGTATGATGAGCGACCGCACATCAGCAACCCTGACTCCTGATCCTTCAAGAGCTACATCAAAGCGTAACACTCTTTTAAAGCGAGTCTTATGTTATAAACCGCAGACGCTCATGAGTCGCTGTGGCAAAATGTAATTACGTGAACGGTAGCTACGGAAGAGCCACGACTAAGTCATCACATGGATGAGCAAAGCTACTTCCAGAAAAACTGCTTTCCAACTAAGCATGAAGGAAAGTGGCTACAGAACGAATGCGAACGAGTTTCACCCAGATTCCTAACTATCTAAGGTGATCTCCTTGAGCAACAAGCCAAGCAACAGTGGTAACAAGTCTGTTTATGACTTTGTTTGCCCACCTATGGACCGCATAGAATAA
This sequence comes from Helianthus tuberosus, assembly GCA_030545235.1. NCBI lineage: Eukaryota > Viridiplantae > Streptophyta > Magnoliopsida > Asterales > Asteraceae > Helianthus > Helianthus tuberosus. The sequence continues at coordinate 119,753,695 of CM060396.1, read as the reverse complement.
ACAATGGTGGGCACTACCAGGCCTATGACCATGTTTATTTGCCCATAGTTCAAGTGAACGATTCACATTGTTCGACCAAACACGTCCAACAATGACGCAAGTCCCCCACATTATTCAACCAAACATGGCCAACAAGGTAAGGGAACGAGGTAACCGCAAAGGACATGCGGTTACTTGAGAGCTAAACTGGGAGAACACGAAGACCCCACAAAATAGGGATCATTGTTCCATGTCCAGTTGATAAACATAAAGCGATAGCAAAGCACTTACAGCATTGCATCCGCAACCACAGAAGTTACAACTAGAGTTGCGGCCACTGACATCTTCAGTCACCGTCTCAAAGGTTGGTTCGGCACACCAACAGGTGGCAACCAACCCTGATGACATCAGAAAAAGGTAGACCATACTACCGGATCAAAATTCTCAGCTGAGAATTCCGCATCAGACGGAACACACTCACTGGTACGGAAGAGACGTTACACGACTCTACCAGATCCCCAACTTGATTTACTTGAAGCAGGAGCCATCGATCTGGCCTAGAATTTTCTCCAACTTCCAAAGTACCTACTCGACCTTATAGTCCAGTATTCCTCCCACATGCAACTTGCATGAGGAAATAACACTAGACTGGGGGGACTTGAAGGGGTATGGTCCCAGATCTCGCACCAGCATGGCCGCGAGTGACCATTACCCTTATCAAAAAACCCCCACCGGCAAGAACTTATCTGTGTCCGTGCGGGCATGCGCGAACACAGCGGTCGAATCCAATCGGTCAAAGGATGAGAAGACTTACCTTGTGTATGAAAATGGGTGTACACATAGCGATGCGGCTTGGCACCATATCCTATGAACATTTTTGTCACGACAAGGGATCTGGACAACAACAACAGTCACCACAAAGTGGCAATGCGGCCTAGCACCGCATCCCGCACATGTCTTGGCCAGAGCAAGAACGTGGAAACAACAGCAGTTACCGCGAGCAGCAATGCGGCGTGGCACCACATCCTGCCCACGAGGCAAGTGGGACTGACACCACAGAGCAAGTGGCACCAATGACAGTCACATGTCAGCCCATACATAAGCAACAGATTGACACCGCAGTAGGACGTGGCTTCACCTCCACAACCGATAAGCCTGACACACCTGCATAAGGGCGGCGCGTTGTCAGTCTAGCCACTCAATTACCCTCCTTCACTCCTCGGCTATAAATACCCATCCCAGACCAGGTTTGAGGTATTGCTTATCATCTCCCTCACTAATACTACTATCACACACTTTGCTTCTCAAGAAAACTACTGATTCTCATGCTGGAGAGTGGTAACAAGGAGCACCCCCACCCCTTCCTCCTTGTTATGAGTCACAGTGTGTTTCCCTTGTGCAGGAGACAGATTAGCCGACGATCCAGCCACTGATCCTCGGAAAGAAGGGATTAACCCTACTTGACGAGACCAGTGAATTAACCTCTTGGTTAACCACTGTTTCATCAAAGTCTTATAACATGTAACCATCATCATCATACACAAAAACATCTTCATTTTCAAGTTCATGTGAAACATAAAGGATGATCATTTTGTTTTTCACAAGATTCATCCTCTCACTTGCTAGATCATGTGTTTAATCACAATAAAGCAAGCTTCTTATGATGATTAACATCATAAACAAAAGAAATCAACAATCAAGTAAACTATATACACTTAAAACAACTTGTTCTTCATGTTATTTAGCTTTATGTTTATGTTCATCTTCATGTTTCTTTATGATCTCCAAGATTAACAAGTAACATAACACTTTAATCACTATAATTAGAAGTGAAAACATGGTTAAAGGGGCTTATTACTAGCACTATGGCTAGGGAAGAATAAGTATGAAGATGTTAAAGATTTGGAGTGGTTAATAGCTCCTTGTGAAGGTCCTTCCAATTCCGTTGTTTCCCACCTTCTTAGATAGGCTTGAGACACCTTAGAATCACCTTAGAATACTTGGAAGGTTGCTAGAAAAATTGATAGTGAGTTTAGGGGTGTTGGTCGTAGCTTATTGAGAGAGGGAGAGAAGTTTATGGAGCTTGAACAATGGTGAAATGAGAAGTGTAAGACTTATGGTCCTGTTAACAAGATCTTCCAACATCTTATAACACAAGGTGTATTATGTTCAAGATTCATCCAACATTATCTAATATAATATTAGAAAGAAATCCCCTTTGTGGGCCCCTTGTCTAACCGGTTATGAGGGGGGTCTAGTTGTGTGGTAATGTTAAGTTAAAGAGTTTGGTTAGATTGTAAGGTAGTTAGTTAGGGTTATATGTGTTATGTGTTTATGGGAGGTGTTATGATGTTCGGTGACCACAACTAGCTTCGTAACACTAAAACAGTGCTTCTAATGAAAATTTGGTGTTTCGGGTAGTGTCCGGTTGTTCGGTTGGTTACCGGTTCATTAAAGTGCTAAATTACGCAATTTAGTGTGCTTTATGTAGGCTTTTATAACAGTTTTGATTCCCGAAACTTAGGAAGGTATTGTGGACCATTAAACCATAATTTTGCATTATATTTTGTTGTTAAAAAGCTAAAAATTGCTGAATTTTGGTGTTTTCTGCAGAATTCCACAGTTTTAGTGTGTTTCTGGCACTTTTCGGCACTTAAATCATCACTAGGAAGGCAGTTTTGTAATCCCTACTTTCCTACACACTATTCTCGTGTAACACTTGGTTCTGGGGCTCATTCTGTGTCTTAACATCATGTCTATCTGAGTACTGAACTCCCATCAGTACATCTAGTTTGTCTGATAACTGTGCGAACTTTGTTCTGTGCACTTATTGAACCATATTGTGTTGCATGTAATATTGGTGAACAGTCTTGCAACATGAAATGCCTTTGTATGCATATGACAGTAATCAGAAATTCATTCGTCTTGTTAATTCAATCATGCACGGTCATTAAAGTACAGATTACTGTTTATTATTGTACAAAGTACATGGAAACGTGCCAGTTGTCACATAAAAGACGTGGATTAAATCTTTTTGAGAACCAGTTTAGATATTATTGAGAAAACGTAATAAACCATTTTCTTTGGAATGTTATTTGAAAACATTGTAAATGTAAAAACTTGTGTAACTCTCATTACCCATGTAAGACAAGACAACATGCCCGTGTGAGCCTATAACCAACCTCAAGCTAGTGGGTGCCTCGCCATATCGTGTACTCAAGACGATAGACTAGCAGTCGGGTATAGTTCTGAAATGTAGTGTGGAATTCACTGTACAGTTGTGTAGTTTTGCCTATAACCAACCTCAAGCTAGTGGGTGCCTCGCCATATCGTGTACTCAAGACGATAGACTAGCAGTCGGGTATAGTTCTGAAATGTAGTGAGGAATTAACTGTACAATTGTGTAGTTTTTGCCAAGGACTCTACGACCCTTATTGTTGAGTAGAGGACAAACCAGTCCCTATGTTTGTATGTAGGACAACCTAGTCCCTAAGTTCATGTGTAGGGCAATTCAGTCCCCATGTTTGTATGTAGGACAACCCAGTCCCTATGTTCGTATGTAGGACAACCCAGTCCCTATGTTTGTGTGTAGGACAATCCAGTCCCTAATTGTAACTAGGACAATCTCGTCACTAGTCTGTAACTCATGCATGTTTCGAAAAACACGTATGTTTTTGTAAAACCGGTGTGTTTTGGCATAAAGCTTTCTTAAACCATTTGTGTTAATTGAAATTCATTTGTAACATGGTTTAGAAATATGTAACTTTCGTTCATCGAAATCTTGTATGCATTTGCAAAACTTGCATGTCTCCCCCCCCTAAAAAAAACATTTGTAAAACTGTAAAAGTGGGGGGTTACGAACTCACCTCGATATACTTGTGCAAGAACTGACTTTGAATCATCAGCTCGCTACGTGTATGCTAATACTAAGGCATCCCTAGTAAATAGCAAAATGATAAGTTTCTATAGGAGGGGTACGGTTATAATGTTTGTCACGAGCTCTACCGAATCTGTACTCAAACGACTCTATGGACGCGTTATTAACTTGATTTGAAAAACTAACTCTATGATTGTTTAATCCCATTTATATTCGTGATAAATACTAAGTATTGGGAACAACTTAGCTTCTCTGAGATTAGGGATATATATTTGTATATATAAATATATTTATAAAATCGTGTTAGTCGTCTTGGATAATAGTACAAGTACGTAAATAAGTGTTTGTCTAAAAGTAATACACGTTGTAAACTTGGATAATATATTCATATGGTTTTCCAAGAAATCGTCATATACGTTAACGATTAATAATCCAAACCGTCGTAATTCTCGTAGAATATATATATATAGGGTTAGGTTCATTTCAGAACTCTGAACATTACAGAACTTTCAGAACCGCTAATAAACAATTATTTTATTTGTATATTTTTATATTTAACATTATTTAAGGATATATTATATGTATTTTTATGATTACATATATAAAAACCAAATTATTTATGTGTAATAACTAATTTACATATGTGTAAAGGAACTAGTTTACATATGTGTAAATGAACCAATTTACATATACGTATTTATAAAATTACATATGAAAAAATGATAAAACTACTCTTAACACACACGAAATCATAATAAATGATAAAAATACCCTTACACAATGTTAAATATAAAAATATGTTAGTAGAATGATTGTTTATAAGGAGTTTTGTAAAATCTGCAATTATTTAGAGTTCTGAAGTGATCCTTACCCTATGTATGTAAAAATATAAAACGTCGCGTAGTCAAAAGATAAGTCTCGCGTCTCGTGTATAATTACTAAAATAAATATATAATCGTACGCATGTTAGACTTGATTTTCGTTTGTTTGTTACGGAAGTAACTCAGACAATATTATCTGTATGTCACACCATGATTTCCCGGTGGGCCCGGACTTGGGGTTTATGCGTGACGATTGATATCAGCAATCACATAGCACAACAAAAGATAACATTTATTATTAAATTATTACAAAGTACAAATAGGATCCGAAAGTTCAAAATAATAATACCGACGGATTCGGACTAAAAGATCCACAGGCAGATCGAATGTAACAAAAAGGAAACTTGAGACCAATAGGTCTTTCGTGGAGTCGCAAATTCCATATCGCCTAGACCGAGCAGCTCCAGCCTATTACGTATTTGCTATGTAACATGCGCTTAGTCTTTTGAAAATACGTCAGTTTTCACTGGTAAACACAATTAACCGACACATTTTGAAAATATTTTCAAAATCATTTTTATACCATTTGGTATATTATTTTATAAATAACTTGGGACAAGGTAATGTTTCTTGTTACCGGTTTTACATGCTTGTCAATACATATGAGGGCTGAAGATGAAAATCGATACATGATTAGCCAACACGCCACATTTTCAATAATATATATATATATGTGTGTGTGTATATATATATATATATATAATGGCATTAGCATGTGTCAGGTGTATGCCTACACCCCGCACTTAGGTCATGGCCACTTGCAATTAAGTGAGCCGTGGATATCCAGGAGATGGTCGTATTGACCCCCAATATTTAAGTTATCAAGAAAAACAGATTAAAACGGGTTATTTAAGTTTAGGACATCATTCGTCATTGATTTAATACCCGACCAAGCAGCTAGTGTCGTATCCCAAACCCATATAGGGAAAATAGGCTAAGAGTATTTACCTGCGCTTATCTTTACAAATCAAAGATGCTTAAGCACAACCATAATCAAAACAACCTAAACGCAATTACTGGAGGCTCCTAGTCTGGAATGAACGGAACTATGATCCGTTAGAATGTTAACGTGTCTTATGCAAGTCATTTGACTTTGATCGGTTAACTATAATAAATGTGTACGGTCGGTAGATTAAGTGGATACCAGATAAAATGTGGTTTATACCCTTCTGAGTACGAGGACTTGAATAATATGGGTCAAACAACCAAACATTCTGATTAGAACTAATTTAGAAAGGTTTTGACCTGATTCGGCTAACTTATATATATTATGCTATATAAGTCAACCGTACGCGCATATGCAGCACCAGGTGGTCGAATGGGTCTAAGACAAGTCCAATATGCCAAGAAGGTGTAACCCTTAGGGTTTATTCCCTACAAATGATATGATCAGAAGTTATAACCCTTAGGGGTTATTCCCTACAATAATATGATCATATTACAAGCGTTAATCAATATTTAAACTATCTCAAACAGGTCAGAATCGAAAGTTAAAGCAGAAGTCAAACTATTTGACTTTCAGTTGCGAACCGAGCTCTAAGCAGGAAATGATGAGTTGGACGTGATCTAACATGTCCTAATATGTTATATAAACTGTTATAATGTCAAAAATTAAGGTTTCGATATTTATAAGTTCATTTAACGTTAATCACGAAAATCTGCGTTTTTGGCTTTTATTTAATAAAACTTTAACTCGTCATTTCACTAACTTAACGTGATCTCCAGAAGGTACCCTCATAGGGGTTAACACCTTCCTTATTACAACCACGTAGCCATGCTCGATTCGAACTTTGTCTTGACCAAAATGGTCATAACCGAAAGTCAAAGCAAAAGTCAATTTGCTTGACTTTCGGCTAATAACTAGCCTATAAATGAAAAAGAACCGAAGGAGAACACTTATAAGCGTTCACGAAAAAGTTTAAACTCCAGAGATGGAGGCCTTTAAGATCTTATAGATATTATAAGATCATTTTACTAAAACTCTTTTCAAAATCAATAAATCATTTTACTAAAAACACTTTTCAATGATCACTAAGTTCATTATGCTAAATTTCTTTTTAAGAATCAACGTTTTCATGAGAACCTCCAAATTTAAAATTTCTTATTTTAATGCAAGATCCTTTAAAATAATGCAAACTTACTATTTTCAAAAACATTTTCATACACCACTCAATATGTCATTTAAATTCAAAACACGTGGGCAAGAAAACTTTATAGGAACCGATAATTTTCAACTTATGTAAATTCTTTTAAAACAAGAGTAGCATTTCCGTTTTTTTTACAAAGTACATCTCATATAATCAATAGATGTTTTACATACTTTTGACATTCACAAACTAGATTCTACATTCCAAGTCAAACTCAATCTATTTTGATTCGATAAACTCAACGTTTTGCTCAAACAACTATACACGCATATCATCGTACATGTTTTAGTCAATATCTCACGACAACTTCACTTATATCATTCGTTTTACATACCCAAAAATTCTTGATCATTTTATATGCTTAAATTCGTTGTATTCAATTCATACCATACAAGCAATCGTCATCATTTATACCTACTTATATTCATACTTATGCACATAGTCATATTCATACGTTTTATTTTCGTACTTATACTCATATGCATACTCATACTCATACCCATACTTATACTTATATTTATACTCACATTCATGCTCATACTTATACTCAAATTTATACATTTGTACCTATACGTGAGCATAACCCGAGGGGTTCGCTCACGTTGGTCTCATACTTATTTGAACGTAAACATGCTTATATACTACATTCTTATGCGCACACATTCTTATTTTTGAATTTAGGTATACCCCTGATTCATACACAACTAGTACAAACTATGCGGATCATCCGAAGATCATATAATCACGGGTGCACACGGGATTATAGTGATAGGTGCATGAGAATCATAGGGTGTACTACTATGTATGGTAAGACACGGAACGTAAAATGACACCGAATAACAAAACAGACGTAACATGGTCAAAACATGGTGGATACGCCGCTGGTACTTCCGATATATAAGTGTTTTCATCATGTTACCAAACTTTCGTAAAGCGTGCCATGAGAAATTCGGTGTTTTGCAGACCTATTTAGACCCGATACAAACTTTAACCACTCACAAACACATTGCTAAATGCATGATATCCGATTATCCACGTCGAGACCCCATTCTTAACACATCGCTTTCAATACACATACCATTCTTATACTCGCATTCGTTTATTAGGTCAATTGTTCACTTTTATACCTCCATGTTATTCCCCGCTATTCTCTACCTTCTGTACAAACCTCGTTTGCAATCAATCGGTTTAAACATTCGAACCCTAAAATGCTTTCTTACTTTTAAAACTATTTTCCATTCTTTATTTATGCACAAATATACTTAGTTGGTTGTTACCTCTAAGACCATTTTTTTTAAAATACCTAACTTCCTCATTTTCCACCGATAAAGAATTCTCTACAAAACTGAGATTTGTCAATGCTCTTTAAAACCAACGAAACTTTTTCTTACAACCAACAGTGCGACCACACCTTTCATCAAAATACATACCGTTTTATACGAAAGTTTCCTTCTTAGGTAACACATTTTAAAATACCTCATCAATGAGTTATTCAAACTTGTTTAAACTCGCTTGTCTATACACACACATGCACATTTCACTTATGCTCAATGCCTCGAATCATTTTAGACAAACGAACCCTTTTTACAAACCTATCTTTTCGTTCCTCGAAACTTTGTACTTTTCAACACGTTTCAAAACTTCCAAGCCTCGATTTTAGACAATCATTCTTTTAGCTAAAATGCTTTTTCTCCAAGGTCTTCCTCTTGAATAAATTTCAGGACGGAAATTCCTAAAGTAGGGGAGACTGTAACGCCTCGTATTTTTGTATTTCTATTTTAAAAATGTTCATATTCGTATTCTAATTTTAGAAACCTTACATTCATATCTTTTTCAATCTCACAATTCGAGACGTTAATCATAATAAAATTCATATTTTATACATATTTGTTATTCACACAACTGATCATTTAAATACGTATTTATACGCTAACCAACACTATTTACACGTATAAATACTTATACACACATCGTCAATACTTGAGTTATACTTTCATACTTTTACTAGGCTATCACCCGGGAACATCCCGGGTTAGGAAAATTTAGTTTTCAATAATAAAAGGTACATAAACAACATTTTGAAACTCATTAGTATCTTCTTTCCCTTCCACAATAATTTATTTGTTCCGTTTCATCAGTATCCAAACTTTGTCTCCCCTTTACGATCGGTGCCTTGCGCCACCATACACCATCAAACGACTGTTTGTTTGTGTGATAAGTACCTCATTTTTAGCAGTATTAGAAACGGGTTTAAATGATCAGATGGTCAATTAAATTGGACCCATGGTTTAGCGGGAAACAAAGGCCGAGAACACATAGAAAAACGACACGAACATGTCATCTCATATATTTGTACTAAACTAAATTTATATATTTAAGGTTGCTCATAAAATTTTTAAAGGTGTGGAGTAATTTGCACATTAGAAGTATAATATACTTGCCTGTCACATTCGTAATCCAATTTGCACATGGCTTTTTTTCAAAACGCAACCATCAACAGGTATCGAATCCGGGCACGGTAAGTCAAAAGGCCTGTAGTTGTTGTGGGTTTGATATACATAATTGGTTGAAACACTTGCAAAAACTCCTCTTTGATCGACGCTTGGCCCTCCACAACCCTATACGTTTGCTTCCTACTCACCAAGCCGCCCTGGTAAATTTGACCTGAAAGACCCATGCATCAGTCTTAAACATCTAACATCTAGTTTTTTTTTTTTGCTTCAAAATAGGTCAACATAAGAGGTTTTTTTAGGTGTATTTTTATGAACATTTAGTTTGTAAAATGTAAGTACAAAATTTGTTTGTTCAGTAATAACTAAAATTTTTGAATAAAATTTTGGGAGGTTTTATATGGTAAAACATCACTTTAGGTGTCTTTTCATATGTTCGACCCAATTCCTCATTAGCAAGTTTATTTTCAACTTTTTTTGTTCAAACACACTATACGAAAAACCAATTAAGTTAGATGATGACCCTTATGGGGGAGGCCACAAAGGATCATATTCTTCGTTCTCAAGCACTTCGTCAAGCAAGATATGATCTTAGCGAGTTTTGTTTTGCATCATCTGAAACAATGTTGGCGATATTCTGGATTTCTCAAGCAATGATGATGTTCTTCTTTGTAGCTTCTGGTGCTGCTCCACATGCTTCGTTTGGTAAAATCATTTCCAAAAATAACCTAAAGTCAAATTAACGAAGAATAAATCGAATTCAGTTATCATGCCTTCAAAAACAACTCAAAAAACGTAAATACAGAAGTTCTAGTATAAGAATCTGAATTGTTTGATGAAATAAGAAGCTGAGTCTCATTGTTGTTAAACATTTTGTTTATGTATTTAAATCTCAAAAGTATCCTTTTTCCCTTCTTCGCCACAAATTTTTAGTTCGGTTTCATAAGTATCCCAACTTTGCCTCCATATGTATTCAAAGTTTCCATGTAAAGCTAATTTCCTTTTAATTCATAATGAGATCTCTGTATAAGAATGTTTTAGAAACCATATGCCTAAGAAGACACGGCATGGTGGATGAATAGCCAAAGGGGCCTATTGCCCATAAATTTTTACTACATAACCCGGGAACCTCCCGGGCAAGAAAAATTAATGCATATTAATCGAATTATGTCGTCAAATAAAATAAAAATACATGTTTTGACCCGACTCATACCTATTCCCAACCTTGCCACACCCAACCGTTTTAACCCATGCCCGACCTGTTTGACCATTACCCATACAATACCTGCTACTTAATATGAATTCCTCAAAACCCTTCCAGGCAGGAAAAATTACGTTAAATTCAAGCAAGATGTGATTTAAAGCCTACGCATAGACCCACATGAAAATTGTAATATTAGTGGTAAAATTAAACATCTATACAGTCGAGTTTTTAGAATGGAAATTTACTAATGAACTGGACAAAATTAGCCCTCTAGGAAAGGAAGGACTTAATACAACGGAAACAAAGTAAAAAAAAGGTAAAACAACATAGAGGAAAAAAACAGCATAAGCTTTTGGGTCCTGGACGCTTCCAAAATAAATAGAATTTAAAAGTTAAAAATAATACATGACAATGTCTACGCGTGGTCTGCGCGGCGCAGACAGAAGAACCTGCTCAGAGCTTTTCAGAAAAAAAAACAAACACGAGCTTAGAAATTTGGAATAAATTAGATTATTATTTTAGATTGTATTTAAACTTGAAGGTAGAATTGAATAGTAAAAAAATAATAATAATAACTTTGTTTCCTTAATACATACATTTATATATAAGTTTAGCATTTTATTAATGTTTAAACTAATAATTTATATTCATTGCAAACTATTTTTGCATTTTCTAAGTTCTATAGTAAATTATGTTGTTATTTGGAATCAAATCCCTTGCCCAAACCCAAATCTTAGTTGTAAGTTGCCATTACTTCGTGGATTTGATTTTTAATAACTTTAGATTATTATTATTGATGTTGCATGTATTTATGCAATGCTTTTACCATGTAGTATGTGTAGGCCACAATGAAGGTCAATTCGAATAATCAGGTCGATTTGGTTCACAAGTTTTAGATTCAAATTCGATTTGAGAATCAAATTTTCAACTTAGTTTGGATAAATGTCCCGGTTCGAATATTTGAAATCCGAATTGGAATTAGGTTTGAGTTGAAATAACATCATGGGTTTGACTGAGATCTTAAGATAGTTCAAATGATAGAAATATATATCTTAGAAACTGAAATCCAATATTATTTTACATTTTTTTTAAAAAGAATTTATTTTCATCCATCTGCACAACTGTCACCAAACGCTTCTAGCCACGAGACACCTGACGAGATTGTGCTGCACATCCTCATTACTCAGCCCACGCCTTTTGTGACAACTGTCAAAAATCCAGGTATCCGTACAATTAGTTAATCATGATTAGTGCTTAATGACTGTGTTGAATTTGAAATTAAGTGTTGTCTGATTATTGCATTATATTTACTTGTGCATCACTTATTGCATAATGTCATTTCATTACTGCATGCAAACATATTGGCATAGAGAATGCATTAAGTACAGTTAGCACAGTGAACGGATAAATTAGGAAGATGCTGACAGAACTCAGCACATAGACAGACAGTGTTTTTGAGACCCAGTATAGGCCAGAAACTAAGTACTGCACTAGTATGGTGTGTAGGAAAGTAAGGATGCCAAAACTGCCTTTCTAAGTTATAGTTTAAGTGCCGGAAAGTGCCTAAAACTTACCCAAAGTGCTGAATTCAGCAAAATTCAGCATTTAAACAATCTAATTTCATGCAGAAATATGCTTAAATGGTCCTGTATGCTTTCCTAAGTGTCAGGAATCAATAGTGTCACAAAAAGGTATATAAAGAACACTGAACTATATAATTTAACACTTTAACGAACCAGTATCTAACCGAACAACCGAACACTACCCGAAACACCAAATTTACACTAGAAGCACTGTTTTGACATTACTAAGCTAGTTATGGTCCCTGAACATCATAACACCCCATACAAAATATCTACTAACTAATACTTGAATTGTAACTAGATTATAACTAACTTGTTGGAACCTAAGCTAGACCCCCCCACCTATCTCACGGCCACACAAGGGCCCCACACCAAGATTTGTTTTAATATAATATTGGATCATGTTTGTGCATTATAAGACATATTATCCAAGAGTTAGTAGATAAACTTGGTTATAAGTAAAGACTTGAAGACCATAAGCTCATTCATTCTCACACACACTTCACATACTTAACTCTCTCCCTCTCTTGCTCTTGCTCATGGCCGAGACCAACCTACACCATCACCACCTTCAATCATTCATCTTCATACATTCCAAGCATATACAAGGAATCTAGAGGTCATACAAAGGAGCTTGGAGCTTGTGGATCTTAAAGGACCTCTCTCATTCTCTTTTATCCTCTTCATTTCTACACTTGAATCATCCCTAGCCTTGTGCTAGTGGTAAGAACCTTGATCAATCTATTTCACATCTATTTTAAGTGGTTAATGATGAATCATTATCAAAAATATAAAGAACACTAAAGATCATATGAAGAAAACATGAACATAAGCTTGCTAGATGAAGATATCTTGATGAATATAAGTTGTTATGCTTGTTGATCTTTGATTGTTTGTAGAAATGATGTTGATCATCATAAGATCTTGCTAGATCATGATCAAAAACATAATCTAGCAAGATGTAAGAAAGGAAATTGTTGTAGGATGATAGATCATCCACATGAAGGTCATGAACTTGAAAGAACACTTTGTTTTCTTGAAAAGTAATGAACAAAGTAAGATGTTAAACACATAGATCTAAATATTTATGAATGGTTTTTAAAGAAACCAAGTTTAAAATATAAGTTTCATCAAAACTTGGTTCTTACATAAACAAATCTTGTTTTTAATGGTTAAACAAGTGTAGAAACACTTGTGTAACAAGAAGAATGCAAAAAGAAATGTTTTTAGAAAATATGTTTTGAAGTTGTAAACATCCAACTCCTTTAAAAATGAAGTTTTTAAAGAAGTAAACACATTTTAAATGGTAATAAGACTTAGTAAGAATACTAGTAAGTTACTACAAATTTTTACAAAATATTCAAGTTCATGAAGTAGTAGGAAATACATGATTTTGGCAAGATTGGTAAGTAAAGGTTGTTTGTTGATGATTGTAAATTGATTGTGATGATTTTTACAAAAGAAAATGATATGCTTGAAAGCATGGAAACCTCCATTTTTAGGGGAAACTATGGCAAAATTTTCTAAAAATATAAGCACTTAGAAAAATATTTTTAAACAAATATTTACAAGTGTATTTTAAACCCTAAATTGTTACATAAACTTTGCCATAACTTTCGTTACAAAAATATAAATATTGGAGGTTGATTTTTATAAATAAAAGTGACTAAATATGTATTTAGGGAATATATATATCTAGAGGACACCATATGTGTGATTATTTGTATATTTTGTGTATTAGTTATATTATTTTAGGACTTGAAATATTATAACTCACAAAATACCAAGAAATTACCATCCAAAATATTACCAAAATTCCAAAGAATAAATATTCAAGCTTACACAAAATATTGGAGAACCGAACTATGAAATGTAACTTACAGAAATATTCCGGAAAGATCTATTCACAAATAATAATTTGGTAAATAATATTTTGGACACCAAAGAAGTAGAAATATAATTTTTACAATTACCACAAAAGTATATCATATTTTCGACAAGGAAAAATATATTATATTTTGGCAAATATTAAGTATATATTTTCTTGAAATTATAGAAGATATATTATTTTTAAGAAATATATATTTTCTTACACAAATATGAGAAACAATATATTTTTGGGAAAAATGAGTTTATATATATATATATATATATATATATATATATATATATATATTCCAAGTAAACTTGAAAATATATCATTTTTGGATTTTATAAGAGAATACGGAACTAAGTATAAAGAATACTTAATACATACAATAAAAATAAACATGTATAAGATACCCCCATCCTTGGGAAGGAAATACAAGTGAAAATACTTGGGAAGTATTATTACAATAATATTGTTTAACAATTATTCCAAAAACTTATAAATATAATTTAAGTTAAAATAGTGATTATTTTAACAAATAATTATGTAACTTGGAATAATGTCGAAGACACAAAAGAAACGTAACTCAAGAGCATTAATACTAAGTCAAGGCACGGCCCGTTCGTCTAATAGACATTAGTACGTTGTAGGTAGTCGTGTTCACCGAAGGAGCTAGAGTTACGATTATTGAAGACGCAAGACTGTGAGTTCATATCCCCCTTTTCTTTTAACTGTTTTTGGTTTAGAACTTCGGGGGTAAAGTACATGTTATAAATGAATATGATTTCAAAAGGGTTTACAAATGGAATTGAACTGCTAGATCATGTGAAAAGGGTAGGCGTTAGCTTGAGACCATTAATCCTTTAGAAGGACCGAAGAGCATGAGTGATAGATCTATTTGGGTGTTGCGAGCTCCACCCATGAGTCCGCGAGTTGGCTCATGTGGTGACTATGTCGTTCCAGCCGGGAGGCCCGGTGCGAAATACGCAAAGGATTGAGCCTTCCTACTCCGGTTCACCTATGTTAATGTATTAGCTACACATTAATTGATCTGTTCATTTTCACAAAAATACTTTCAAATGTTTCAAAGGTTTATTCACAATCACACACATGAACTCGCTCGACTTTTGTTGATGTTTTCAAAATACATGTATTTCAGGGAATTAGAAGTGGATCTGGAGGGCGTTGGATGTTTCAAGCTGCGTAAGAATAAAAGATGTCATCCATGGTCTTAGGGTTGGATAGTGTGTCTTATTCCTGGACGAGACACGTCTTCCAAGTCCTGGTTTTATTTGATGTCATTGGTCGAGTCGTTGTGAACTTTTAAACAAGTTGCATGGGTTGTACTCGTATTTGAATTTTTATGTTTTAAGACAATGTTGTCATGTTTTTAAACTAAATTTATAGATGAACATCTATGGTTTTAATCATATAGTGTTGTTATGATTGAATGCAATGGTATTAAGAAAGTCACACCAAAATCACGCTTCCTCAAAAGTCAGGGTGCGACACCTGCTGCAAATTGTGTGTTATTTAAAGCCATCCCAGGTCGCACCAGGTCCACTTTGGTTGCAATACCTCCAGAAAGGGCCCTCTAAATCAAAAAATAGATTTAGGAATTACCCAGTTGTTCCATTTGAATCCCACTTGCTTGTTATTATGGTCTCAGGCCCCAGCAATCAATCTTTATCAAAGGTTTTTTGCTGAGAAATCTGCACCAAACTCATTACTCCAAACCCATCTATCTTCCACACTTTAATTTGGAGCATTAGTCATAAAACTCATTAATCTCCGTAGCTGCTCCCACTCGAACACGGTCCTCAGGTCCCGCACCCACTCCCAGCTCCACTGCATCACGGACCCTGTCACTTAATAGCAGCCTTCTACTTGAACCCTCTTATCATTAGCAAGCTTGTACACCTCTGGGAATATGTTTTTAAATGCTTCGCTGCCCAACCACTTATCAGACCAAAACCTCACTTTTTTTGCCATTCCCAACTTCAACCTTCAAATTGTCCACTATAGAGACGCCACATTTTCCAAACACACCACCCATAGTCTTTCCAAACCGCCGATACCTTCCCATCCTTCCAACTGATCACAAACCCAATTACCGATTACCAATGACCCGACTACACTAGACCCATATAATCCGAACGCCGATCAACAGAAAGCTACATGAACATTAACACCATATTTTTTACAATTAAATTCTTACCAAACACACACAATAAAAAAACTTTCAATTGCAGATGCCCTAACAAAGTGATGTGTGTAAAATGAAACATATAAATTACATCAATTGAGGCATAAAACTAACCCTTTTTTTAGTACTAATGTTGGAAAAAGTGTGCTTTTGTCTTCCTTTTGTATTTTCAGGACCAAATGAGCTTAATTGAACAAAATGAACAAATATGCAGCCAAATCTAACATAAATACAAGAAAAGGAATAAACATGGCATGCCCGACCCCTCAACAGCATCTTCCCAAGCAAAAATAAAAGAACAGAAAGCTGACCACGGCCCCGTGCCCAGCGGACACGGGGGCATGGCCAGTTGTCTGCAGAAAGGACAAAGCTATAGAAGCTTCTATTCCTGACACGGGGGCGTGCCCAGCTCAACACGGGCCATGGTCAACGCTAAGAGTCGCAAAATCCAAGCAAATATTGATAGTACAGATACGCTTCTACACACGGGGCCGTGCCCAGCAGACACAGGGGCGTGTGGAGCTAATGCAGACAAATTGCAATTAATGAAGAAAGAGAAAGAGGATGGACACGGGGCCGTGTCCGGGCTTCTGTGCAGGCTATAAATAGAGGTGCTTGGTTCATTTCAAAGGCATCTCTTGGCAAACCACCTCTCTCCCACTTCACCCAGACTCCACCACTATAACCCACATCCACCACCATCATCCATCATCCATCTTAGAGAGTGTGTGGTAGTCTCGGGATCCAAGATTGATAGTAAGAGTTCTTGACAATCAAAGGCCATGTTTGCCTAAGTCTCTTACATCACTTGGTGAAGACAAGCATTTAGTGTAATACTTTTGATTTTTAATCTTTTCATACTTTTTATTTGGTTTTGTATTAGTGACTTTAATAACTAGTTTCTTATGTTGAAGGTGAAACTTCCTTATCATTTATCCGTGGTGTCTTGGCATTATTTTACTGGCTATATAAAATAAAAGATTTTCACCATTCATATCTCTACGGTCTATATAGAGATATGTTGGCTACCTGGTCAGGGGTTAAGGGAATGGTTTGGTAAGGTTCTTGCCGTGTTCAGTGTATAGATCCTGCAAGGACCTGGGTCAAGCTTACTAGGACCTCCTTCAATACCCACTGGTATTGGATGGCGGGGGTGCGAATGGCTTAATCCCCTCATATGTAAACTATTATTAATACATTAACCCGGCTACTTGGGATTGTATCCCTGCTGACTCAAACCACTTAGCCGAGGATAACGTCACCTTCAAAAGAGGGGTCTACCACATTACGCATTAATAACTTAATTAATTATCTTTCAATATTCCAACCCTTTAGGATTGAATCCTTGCTGACTCAAACTACTGGGTTGAGGGTAACGTCACCTTCAAAAGAGGGGCCTACTACTATAACTAAGATAATCTCTTAAAAAGTGCAAAAGTGCGGAAATCATCAAAGGTTACACTAAAGGTGAGTCGGATCCAAGTGATTCATCTTGTCTATCTATTTTTATTTTATTTTTATTTTTCAGCATTTTTTATTTTCATGTTTAAAACCTTTTTCTAAAATTTTGATTTGATTAGACGTTGAGGGTAAACCGGTACTAAAAGCTCTTATGTCCTTGGAAGACCTCGGTATCTTACCAACGCTATACTACACTCACGATGGGTGCACTTGCCCATATGTGTGTTTAGTGTTAGTAGAATATCGTGTTTTATAAATTTAAAACTTGACTAAAGTGTTAAAAAGGGCTTAAAATATAACTAAAAACCTATCACACACCACGCACATCAAGTTTTTGGCGCCGTTGTCGGGGACACAAGGATTTTAAGAAAGCTTAAAATCGACGGCCTAGTCAGTTTTTCAGAACTTTTTAATCGCGTGCATATTTTCTGCATTTTAGTTAGTTTTTGCATTACAGTAGACTGAACACGGGGCCGTGTTCACTGAACACGCCCCCGTGCTGCATAATTTTTAATAAACTCCCAGATACAGAGTCTGAACACGGGGTCGTGCTTACTGAACACACCCCCGTGCTGCACAAAACCAGTCACTTTTATTAAAATGCCCAGATACAGAACCTGAACACGGGGCCATGCTCACTAAACACGTGGTCGTGTCCAGCCTCTGTTCCCGTTTTTATTTTTGTTTTCTGGTCCCGAGACTCTGTTGTGGTCTGCTGAGTGATTCTTATGGATCAATACTCAGGAGATTACAACTACCACTATGAGGAGGATGATTATAGGGAAGACTATTACACCATTTGTGGTAATCGTCATTCGGTATAATATTGTGACCTCTTTGAACCATCCACTTCATACAACTACTATGAGGAGCCCAGGTACGAGTCATCAACTTCATAATCACCCTATGAAGACCCAAGGTAGGAACCTTCTCCCTCATACTCATATTTTGATGAACCAAGGTGTGAGCCTTCATACTCATACTTTGAGGAACCAAGATATGAGCCTCAACCTTCATATACTTACTATGAGGAACCATGGCGTGAACAACCCACCTCATATGAGTATTATGAAGAACAAAGTTACGACCCTTATCCATCATATACTTACAATGAGAAGCAATGGTGTGAACCATCTACCTCATATGAGTATCATGAGGAGCCAAGGATCGAACTTCCGAATTCAAGCTTTGAGGATCCTTATTCTATCACACCCATAGCCGATAAAATAATAGAACACCTTAAAACTATCGAGAGCTATATAAAAGAAGCCCGCGCAAGGGAAGAGGAATCCCGCGCAAGGGAAGAATTAACTTGTAATAAAGAAGAGATAGTTGAAGAGGTAAAAATGGAAGAACAAGTAAGTGAAAAGCCGACACATGAGTTAAACAACGAAAAAGGTGAGTCCGACAACGTTAAAATTCAAGAAGAGTCTAATTTTAAAGAAATTAACCTCTTGTCACCTTCTTTCGAAAATCATTGTTTAGTACCCACTCATGCAAAGTTTTTAAAAGAGTTAAACACTAACACTAAAATTGATGAAACGGTAAGCATTAAGTTAACAAATGATCAAACTACGCTAATAAAAGAAGATCCATTAGAAATTAACATTACACCGGTTCCATTTTTTTTTCAAAATTCCTTTATTAGTAATATCACCATTGATAAAGATCTTTGTGTTAATATAATGCCAAACTACATTTTCAAAAAATTAAGTATTGGTGATTTTTCTCCACTTCAAATACCCATTTTTCTATCTAATCGGAAAACAATAAAATCAATTGGGGTAGTTGAGGATGTGTTGGTCCAAACCAATCAAATGGTAATCCCAACCGACTTCATCATCCTTGATGACGCTCCACTAGTGTTGGGACGACCTTTTGTAAAGACCCACAAAGCTTTGAAAAATCGAAAGTACAACAATCTACCTATTCAATTAGGGGCATTCAAAAAAAGTGTCGATCTTGAGCATTCAATGAAATATCCATTCGGCAATAATGACCCCCTAATTGAAGATGAAGATGAACCACCCGATACAAGAGAAGAAGAAATCGACCACTTTGTTGAAGAAGATGTCGCCATAGAACAAACCTTCTTGGTTCTTGATCAAAACGAGCAACCAAATAAGGCGTCTCCTAAAGACCCACCTCTTGAGCTCAAAGAACTTCCAAAAGGTTTGGAATATGCTTTTCTCGACAAAGATGGTAAATTACCTGTAATTATTTCGTCAAAATTAACTAGTATAGAAAAAGAAAAATTAATCACACTTTTGAAAAAACACAAAAACGTGATCACTTGGAAGCTTGTAGATATTAAAGGAATAAGTCCTTCCATGTGCACGCACAAAATTTTAATGAATGATGACTATAAATCGGTAATACAACCACAACGTAGAGTAAATCCAAGCGTCCAAGAAGTGGTTAAAAATGAAGTCATCAAATTACTTGACGCCGGACTCATTTACCCAATCTCCGATAGTCCTTGGGTAAGTCTCGTCCAAGTAGTTCCTAAGAAAGGAGGTATGACGGTGGTAACTAACGAGAAAAATGAATTAATACCAACAAGAACCGTCACAAAATGGAGAGTATGTATAGATTACCGTCGATTAAATGAAGCAACAAGGAAAGATCACTTTCCTTTACCTCTTATTGATCAAATGTTAGAAAGATTATCCGGTCACAAATTTTATTGTTTCTTAGATGGTTTTTCAGGTTACTTTCAAATACCGATAGCACCCGAAGACCAAGAAAAGACAACATTCACATGTCCCTACGGAACTTTTGCTTATTGACACATGCCTTTTGGTCTATGTAATGCCCCCGCAACTTTTCAACGTTGCATGGTGGCCATCTTCCATGATATGATAGAAAAGACAATGGAAGTCTTCATGGACCACTTTTCTATCTTTGGAGATTCATACGACCAATGCCTCGATAACCTTGAACGGATGCTATGCCGATGTGAGGAAACTAACCTTGCCCTTAACTGGGAAAAATGTCATTTCATGGTAACGGAGGGAATAGTACTCGGTCACAAATTCTCAAGCGAAGGAATGGAGGTTGATCGAGCAAAAATAGACACTATTTTTCGATTACCACCCCCATCCTCCGTTAGAGCTATCAGGAGTTTCCTGGGGTATGCCGGATTTTATAGACGATTTATCAAAGACTTTTCAAAAATCTCAAGACCTCTAACAAAATTACTTGAAAAAGATGCCCTTTCATCTTTGACAAGGATTGCAACCAAGCATTTCTAACACTAAAAGAAATGTTAGTCAATGCACCTATTATAATAGCGCCTGATTGGAAATTACCTTTCGAAATCATGTGTGATCCAAGTGACTTTGCAGTTGGAGCCATCTTAGGACAACGAAAAGATAAGCATTTTCACCCAATATATTACGCTAGTAAAACACTTAATGATGCACAAGAAAATTACACAACAACAGAAAAAGAATTACTAGCTGTAGTATTTGCTTTTGATAAATTTCGTTCTTATCTTGTTCTTTCTAAAACGATAGTTTATACAGACCATGCAGCCATTCGATATCTCTTTAAGAAACAGGATGCTAAACCGCGTTTAATTCGGTGGATTCTACTCCTCCAAGAATTTGACATTGAAATAAAAGACAAAAGAGGAGCAGAGAACACCGCTGCAGATCATCTTTCCCGCTTGGAAGATCCAGCTTTGGAGGCAACTAGGGACGAGCTAATCAATGAAAAATTCCCAACGGAGTCCCTAGAAATGGTGGAATACCGAGAAGAGCCATGGTACGCCGACTATGCTAAATACTTAGCTAGCGGTATAGACGCAAAAGGATGGCCACATCATCAATGAAAAAAATTCTTTGCTGATGTAAAGCATTATTTTTGGGAAGATTCTTATCTTTTCAAAATGTGTACCGACCAACTTATCCGTCGATGCGTACATGGTAATGAAGCAAGAAGAATTCTCCGCCATTGTCATAAAGGTCCATACGGAGGACATCATGGTGCCGCTAGTACCGCACGAAAGGTATTTGATTCAGGATTTTATTGGCCAACCATTTACAAAGACGCCCAAAGTCTTATCAAGACATGTGACGCTTGCCAAAGATCAGGTAATATTTCTTCCAAAAACGAAATGCCACAAAATGGCATTCCTGTTTGTGAAATTTTTGATGTGTGGGGACTTGACTTTATGGGACCCTTCCCACCGTCAAAAGGAAACAAATATATACTTGTGGCAGTGGATTACTTGTCTAAATGGGCCGAGGCCGAAGCACTTCCAACAAACGATGGAAGAGTTGTGGTAAGATTGCTGAAACGATTATTTTCTCGTTTTGGAACTCCAAAAGCATTAATAAGTGATAGAGGTACCCATTTTTGTAACCATCAACTTGAAAAAAAAATTAACAAGGTATGGGGTCAATCACTGGGTCACAACAGCATATCACCCTCAAACAAACGGACAAGCCGAAGTGACTAATCAAGGTTTAAAATGAATACTTGAAAAAACCGTAAGGTTAAATAAAAAGAATGGGCTGATAAATTAGACGATGCTTTATGGGCTTTTCGAACTGCGTATAAAACAACAATAGGTACAACCCCATATAAGCTTGTCTATGGAAAAGTTGTCATTTACCGGTTGAAATAGCACACAAAGCTTATTGGGCAATTTTAAACGTAAACTTAGACTTAGAAATTGCCGGTAAAAATCGATTTTGTCAATTAAATGAATTAGACGAGTTAAGGAATCACGCATACTCTAACTCTGAAATTTATAAGGAAAGAGTGAAAAATCTGCATGATAAACACATTAAATCTAATGAATTTCGGGTAGGAGATCAAGTTCTACTGTTTAATTCACGACTTCGATTATTTCCTGGTAAATTAAAGTCTAGGTGGTCGGGACCTTTTTCCATCACCCACATTTTCCCACACGGTGCAATTGAAATTAAATCTCAGAATGGAATCCCATTCAAAGTCAATTGCCAACGGCTAAAGCTTTATCAAGGATTTATTGAGGATGAAGAGGAGGAAATCTCGCTTCAAGCGGTCGAAGATTAAACAAAGGTTGAGCATCAACATCATATCTTGTAAGTAACGAACGTCGGGAA
Organism: Helianthus tuberosus; assembly: GCA_030545235.1. NCBI lineage: Eukaryota > Viridiplantae > Streptophyta > Magnoliopsida > Asterales > Asteraceae > Helianthus > Helianthus tuberosus. The sequence goes on along the minus strand of CM060396.1, from coordinate 119,730,941 downwards.
AGCCTCTAAATCGGTAAGATTTCTAAAACCAAGTTTCGGGAAACAGGGCATTCACGTGTGCACTTGAATATATATATATATATATATATATATAAAGTATATTATACATTACGGCTTAACGTACTTCAAGTACAACAACGTGCGTGATTTGTTATATAACATGCGTGATTAATATTTTCAATATGCGTGATTATTGTGTTTCAACATGCGTGATTTTGGATTTTTGAGTTATAACGTGCGTGATTTTAAAATGAACGTGCATACTTACCTGTCGTACGTGATGTACGTTAAGCCATAATGTACGTTAACCTTCCTCTATATACATATAAAAAAAAATTTGCCCGCCCACGGGGCTGTGTTCGCGTAACTGTCAGGGATAAAACCCCTTTTTCCTTCATTTCTTCATTTCAACACGCCCCGTTTCCCCAAGAACTCTCTGGTTCCGGTGAAATTTTCTGCAGATTTTAACGTTCCTCTGACTTCTAACAACGTCAAGGTATGATTCTATCATCATAGTTAGTTAGTTTAATCACTTGCATGTAGTTTAACATCAAAAATTTATGGGAAAAATCTAGGGTTCTTTGACTTAAACCGAATCCAACCTCAATTTTTTGCTTAGATATGTTAGTATTAGTATAGATGCATGTTATAGGAAGTAAATCAACTTGAATTGTTTGTAGAATTGCCTGATTTCTCACAAAAACCTCAAACCCTTGTTTTTGAACCGAAAAAGATGAAATTGAAGGGGTAAACGGTTTGTCCTGGGAAAGACGGCACTTGGGGTTTCATTTTCGGTGAAAACCGCCCCTACTCAACCCAAAATTTTCAAGTTTTCGGGACCGGGTCGAAAGATGAGGTTTTTGGGAAGCAGACGCCTGAGCACGGGGCCGTGCTCAACGAGCATGGGGGCGTGTCCAGCTGAATTCTGGCGAACATGGGGCGTGTTCAGCTGAACACGGGGCCGTGTTCAGCTGACTGTTTACAGTTTTCTTTGAAAATTTTACTGTTTCGTGCTAATTGTTTGGTGTTTTCTTTCAGATGGCCAAGAAATTTACCAGGTTCAACGCGAATGAGTGGGCTGCTCAAGCGTGGTTTGGGGTTCTCAAGACAAGGCCCGAAGAAAATCCCCGACAAGTTTGCTTGGATACTCTAGAAGCAGTAGGCCAAATCGACCGCTTCAACAACCTTGTTACTGGTCCACTACGAGCAGCTCTTTGCACTCAGCTCCACTCCGTGCACGAGTATAACATGGAATTTTATAGCACGTTTGCCTTCAAGGAAAAAGCGGAGCCATTTGACAATGAGGGGGTAGAATTCCGTTGTGCAGGGGTTATGTACTCAATTTCAATTGCACAATTTGAGGCAATCATCGGGTTGTATTCAGAAGAGGATGCTGGAGAGGAAGAGAACACTGGTGGTCTCCGCGAACTTCCACAAGATCAACGCCAAGCTGCATGGGCTCAGATTGGGGAGGGACACTATAACCCGAGCCAGACCAAGAGCACACAGTTGAGGGACACTCTCTACCGCTACATCCATAGGGTCCTCAGCTACTCCCTTTGCCAGAGACATGACAGTGGTGGTGTTGTAGGGTTGCGTGATCTGATAGTCCTCCAATGCACTCACAACCGTATCAACCTCGATGTTCCATACCTGCTACTTCGCAACATGCACTTGAACCAACTTGCCACTCCCCCGACCCCTATCCTTTTTGGAGGGTGGATCTACCGCCTCTTCAAACATTTTATGCATAGGATGCCGAGGTCCTTCCAGAAGGGCCCATGGTCGGGAAAAGTGGACCTTGTCATATGTTTCTCCATGAACCTAATCAATGAAGCAAATGATGGGACGGTCAGGTTTCAAACAGTTCAAGGGCATGTGTGGAACCCTCAAGAAGCTCTCATCCTTCTCGCTCCACAAATCCGTCCTCCTCCACAGTACCAGTATCAGCACCATGGTGATCCGGGTCAATCCTCCTCTCAAGGAGGTGGTTTTCCTAACTTCCAAAGTTTACATGATTTTTTGCAGGAAAATCTCATGTGCACCCGGAACACCTACAATATGGCAAGCAACATGTACACCCGGGTCGGAGTTATAGAAGGAAACATCTCCGACATGCAGGACGACATCAACAACATCCAGGAGTACATGGCGGGCCAAGGAGGGGATGATGACCAGGATGACGACATGGATTGAGCGGGAGGCATTGGAGCTGGCATTACCCGGTTGAAGGACGTAACAGGTTAACCCTTTATCTCTCACAAACAGTTTCATGGCCTGCATGCCATTGTTGAACAATTTACTTTTCTTAAGACTTTTAATTTCCTGCATTTTTCTTTTTTTTTTAGTTTATGTTGTGAATGGTGAACTGATGGTAAAGTAGGATGTTGGTTATTTTGTTTGGTGTGGTATTTATAAGTAAAACAGGTACCTACGAGGCTTGCAGCACTAAATATTAGTGCTACAAAAGCCGGGAAAGCAGAACCGAAAGCCGAAACCTGTTTTCAATGATTGCAGATTGTCAACACATGGTCGTGTCCAGCCAACACGCCCCCGTGTCCATCACCCCGTATCTGCTGTTTGTTTAATTTCTGCCCAACACGGGGTCGTGTTCACTAGGCACGCCCCCGTGTCCGCCTTCTGTAAGTTTTCGTTACTGGCAGTCTTACCACGGGGCCGTGCTTAGCCAGCACGGGGCCGTGTCCAGATGCCCAGTAACAACAAAAGCTTGTTTTTAACGCCTTTTTACACATTTAATCAACCTAAAACTTTCTTTTTGAGACACATTGAGGACAATGTGTAATTTAAGTGTGGGGGGGATGCTAAAACCTTGAATCTTGCAAATCCTAATAACAAGCCTTACACAAAACTCTATTGGAACCGCTAATCACCCCAAAATTTTTCAAAAAATTTTCATTTTTTTTACTCGTCTTGGTTTAATTTGGGAATAACAAGTTCTAAAAGGGTTATATTTTTACAAATTTACAACCGATAGCGTCGTGATAAAAAGAACCAACATAAGAAAATTATGAAACGGCATGATAAATCTAGTTAAAATTTGATTATATATACTTGATCACATTATAAACCCATTCCCACAAAAAGTGAGTTTTGAGTTGTTGGGATTGAACCCTACAAAGGAATAGTTGATTAAAGCCAAAATTGGATCAGATCAGTGGATTCACAATAAGCAGTTGTTTGCAACAGTTCTTTCCCCTTGAAAGTGGCCTAACATCTGATGACCTCTATCTACTGCCCTTCTACAACATCTGCTGATCTTCAACAACTGATGATATCTAAAGACTGTTGAAGTCCAAGCACTGATGCTCAATCTACTGATATGGGTCAAGCACTGATGAAGACACAAAGTACTGCTGGAGCTATAGTAGTGGAATGAGAAGCAGTATTTTAGTTTATCTTTTGTATTCATTGTAATCAGTAGTTTGTAAAAGCAATAGTTATATAGATCAGTGGTTATAGGTTGTTAGGAGGTTAGATGTCACTTTCATGGTGACGTCAGCAAAGATGCTTCAGTGGTTTGTTCTATACTATAAAAAAGAATAGTACCCTGTATTGTTCTATTAGCTCTCTTCATCACAAGTCATTCTGTACGAACAATCACTGTGAGCTCAGGCTGAGGGGGAGATTGTATGCATGCATGCATTGTAATTGAAGATTGTAATAAATATAATCATTCGATTCCATGTTAAACATGTTTGTTGAAAGCAATTCTCTCATTTGATTGTGTGTTAAAAGTTTGTTTCATTTAATTCCACTGCACTTAATTCTAATTCATCTAAATAATTATCAAATGGGCACAATCATAAGAAACTCAGATCCTGACAATTGGTATCAGAGCAATGACAGTCAAACTTGATCTAACAATCATTTTGACGTGAAAGTTCAGCTCAAAATCGTTGATACTTTTAATTGTTCGTTTTGTTGTAAAATAGAGTAAGGTATAATCACGTACAACGTTGATTATTCAGTGCCTGAAAAACAACCAGAATGATGTCACTATCACAGGATGTCAATAATAACATTGGTTCACTCTTCAAACCACCTATCTTGAAGATATCTGAATACAACATCTGGGAGCGAAGGATGGGTCACATCCTAGCTCAACAGAATACCGGATGTTGGAAGTCGGTTATATTTGGACCACATGTTCCAATGGTACCGAGTGCTGAGGATCTAAAGGTCATGGTTCCTAAGAAAATAGAGAACTATACTGAACAGGATTTTCAGAAAATTGAACTGGATGCCAAGGCATTTAGCATCGTTGCATCTGCACTACCAAATGAGATTTATGCTGGACTGTTACACTGTAACAGTGCCAAGGAATTGTGGGATGCACTTAAGGAACAGTTTGGGGGGACTAAAGAAGTAACTGAAAATAACAGGGAAATTTTAAACCAACAGTATGAAACCTTTTGTCACATTAAGGGTGAATCATTAACACAACAGTTTGAACTATTTAGCTGTCTCATAAGTGAACTAAAACTTGTTAAGGTTGAATTTGCTAATGCAACACAAAATAGCAGGTTTCTTAGGTCACTTTCTGATAAATGGGACACAATTGCTTTTGTAACTAGGAATTCAGTTGGGTTCAAAGATCTGACCCTAACCCAGCTTCAATGTAGACTCCTAACCTATGAAAGGGAGTTGAACCAGAAAAAGAAGTTACAAGAGTCTGGGAAAGTTGCAGATGACTATTCATTTGGCAACATAGCTCTTTTGGGTCAGGAAGAATCTGGCAGCAGTAAGGATCAGAGTTATGATCACTTTATTGACATAACAGTTGGTGGAGATTTTAACTCTGATTCTCACTCATCCAATTATGCTTTTACAGCAAATGGAGAAAGCCATAATTCTGATAATTTGTGCTTTGAACTCAATGATCTCCAGCATTTTGATCCAACTGATCTGGAAGAGATGGATATTTTGCACCAACTTGCACTGCTGAGTGTTAGAACCAGCAAGTTTTACAAAAGGACAGGGAGAAAATTTCCAGGTTTACATGGAAATTTAAAAGTGGGGTTGGATAAATAAAAAATAAAATGCTACAAGTGTAATAGGTTAGGTCACTTTTCTAGAGAGTGTAGGAGTCAAAACAGTGGACCAATCATCACACATCCTAGCTCTAACCCTAGACCACAAAATAACCAAACCACTGTGCATTATTCCCAATATGCCCCTGCTGCCCATGTAAACACTACTCATTATGCACACCCTGCAACCCTTGTTCCTGTGCAATATGTCCAAACCACTGTTCCTCATATACAGTATGTCCAAGCCCCAATTCCTCAGGTTCAGGTGCAACAAGCTGCACCCCAAATAGCTGTTCAAGCAGACCAGCAAAGCTTTTTCACACAAGGTTTTGTTGATTGGAGTAGCTTGCCTGAGGAATTAAGAGATGAAAACTTTGCTCTTTATGCTAATGATGCTATTTCTAGTAATGAATTCTGTTTTGTAGCATTAGAGTCAATTCCTGAAGGGCTGGAAACTGAAGAAGGAACATCCAGTGCTGAAACAGTGGATGAAATTGCTGAAGCAGTGGTTACTGCTGTTGCTGATGAAATACTGTTGGGAGAAAATTCAGAACCCCTGTTGGAACCACTATCTGATCCCTGGTCTAAAGAAGAAGAGAAGAAACAAGGTGAAAAAGAAGAGAGAGTGCCAGATGAAAAAGAACATGTCTGTGATTGTGCCATGATGGCTGCATCTAAGGTATCACCTCAGGTTCTTAAAAACCTTTGTTCAGACAAATGCATCATAGCATTTGCAAACATCAAAGAGGTGAATGAAAACCTTAGGGACAGAGTGATAAATGATGAAGTACAATTTGAAAATCTTTAAAAGAATTGAAAAACAAATTGTCAGAAAAAGAAAATGAGATTTGCAGCCTCAAACAAGACCATAGTATAACCAAGGACCAACTTCAGACTATGATAGAAAAATATCAAGTCTGTAAAAAGGAGTTGGAAACCACCCAAATCACTTGTGAAAAATGGGTGGAATCCTGCAAAGGTTATGAGATTATGCTTGAAAGCAATGTAAAATTTGGCATAGGGTTTAGAAAAAATGACCAAGTTGAAAACACTGCTGCAAATCAAACTAGTTCTGTTGAAATCATTCCCACCAACAAGGATGGCCAAGAAGTTAAAATAACTGATAAACTTGGTAACAAAATCACTTTGGAAAGACCTGTGGGGTCCTCAACTTTTGAGGAGATTAAGAAATACCAATTCAAACCCACATGGTCTGATGAGTGTGACATCCTTGAAAATTTCAACCCATGGATTTCACCACTATAGATGGTGTCAAAGCTCCAAAGGCCAAAGTCATTCCTCTTAAGGACATCCCAACAGTAGTTTAAAACTCTGTTGCAAAGGAGTCTGAAAAGAAGAAGAAATGAGAAAAGATTAAAAACCTGTTTTGTGACTTTTGTGAAAAGAAAAATCACTTGACCAAAGTTTGTTTTCACTTAAAAGCTTATGGCCTTAAAAAACAAGTACCATTGTGCCTTCTAAGAGCTGTACCATCTGTGGAAAATCAAATCATTCCACTCAGGAGTGTGTGTATTTAAAATCCTTTGAGGTCAAAAAGGAAGAGTACACATCAAAAACACTCATGAGTTCATTAAAACCACCAGTCAAGAAACAACCACTGTTTATGCCAGTTCAAACAGCTGTTACAAAGCAGTTGAACCAAACCTCTGTTAAAAGAGATGTTCAGGTGATTGATGCACCCCCTGCAAACCAATACCGAAGAGGTAAAGGTCAACCACCATACCCAAGGGTCCCACATGTTTATGAGGTTTACAAAAAGCCTTCTAAACCAAGAGTGAACAGGCATCCCTTTGGGTATCAATAGCTGATAGGACAGGACCCCCAACAGTGGTTAGAGAAAAACAGTTCCAAAACTGTCCAAACACCTGAGCTAACCACTGTCCATTCACCTGAACTTAACACAGACAATGTTGAGACCCCATCCAAAGCCTTATTGGCTTTGGAGACCCTCCTGAACTAATTATTTACTTGATGTGCAGGGAGCTTCTGCATGCTTAGATAGTCTTTGGTATGTAGATAGTGGAGGCTCCAGGCACATGACTGGATGTAGAGCCCAACTCAAAGAATTCAAAACTCATGGAGGGGGTGGTATATCTTTTGGTAATAATAGTAAAGGGAGGGTGATGGGTTCTGGTACAGTTCAGTCTGGTAATGTTAAGTTTGAAAATGTCAATCTAATAGACAATCTAAAATTCAACCTCCTTAGTGTTTCACAAATGAGTGACAAAGGGTATGGGTCATTCATTACTAAGGAGTGTAGTAGGATTGTTGGACCAGAAATGGTTAAAAAGATTGAAGAAATAATAAAATATGGAAAACCCCAACTTATTGCTCAAAGGAGTGGAAATGTTTATGTAGTTGATTTGTCAAAAGAGAGCCCCAGGACTGATTCCTATCTGTTCTCAGCTGCCTCTAACAAAGAGACAGAACTTTGGCCCAGGAGATTGGGGCATACAAATCTCAAGACAATCGCTGCTTTGTCAAAACAGGGTCTAGTAAGAGGTCTTCCTCAAAAACTGTTCACCTGTCCTAAGCATTGTGTTTCTTGCTTAAAAGAAAAACAACATAAAAGCTCATTTAAGTCCATTGAAGAGTCCAAAACAACCAAGTGCTTGCAAATGCTGCACATGGATCTGTTTGGCCCAGTAAAAGTCATGAGTCTTAAAAAGAAAAGATATTGTTTGGTAATTGTAGATGACTTTTCTAGGTTTACATGGACTTATTTCTTACATTCCAAAGATGAGACTGCAGGCATTCTGCAAGACTTTGTCAAACAGGTTGAAAAGCAATTTGACTTGCCAGTAAAAGTCTTCAGGAGTGACAATGGCACAGAGTTCAGAAATAGGGAGTTGGATGAGTTCTGTGTGTCAAAAGGAATTGTAAGGCAGTACAACATTCCAAGGACACCAGAGCAAAATGGGTTGTTGAGAGAAAGAATAGAACACTGATTGAGGCTGCCAGAACCATGCTTGCTGATTCAGGTTTGCCATTAACTTTCTGGGCAGAGGCAGTAAACACTGTTTGCTATGTCCAGAACAAAGTTTTAATCAACCTCAGGCATCAAAAGACTACCTATGAATTTCTGTATAAAATCAAACCACTGATCTCATACTTTAAAGTATTTGGCTGCCCATGCTTTATTTTGAACTTAAAAGACTCAATTTCAAAATTTGCCGCCAAAGTAGACAGTGGATATCATTTGGGATACTCAACCACTACTAAGGCCTACAAAGTGTTTAACACAAGGACCAAAACAGTGGAAGAGACTTTGAATGTAAAGTTCAATGAACTTTCTTTAATGAAAATCCCTGCAAACCCTGCAGAGTTGTTTGATCTTGATAAATTTACTTTTGAAAATGTTTCTGTCAAGACTAACAGTGCAAGTCCATCTTAAAATCCTCCATCAAACAATGGGTATGAAGTGAACATTCCACAACAAAGCTTCAAGTCCATTGCCAGAGCAGCAGATGTTCAAAACAGCTGTCAAAGCTCAACCACTGCTACCTCAACAGTTGTTGACCAAAGTAGCCCTTTAACCCCTGCTTCCACATCATCAAACACTGTTGATAAAAGTCCTCAAACAGTGGATAAAAGTTAACATGTTTCCACACCAATTCCACCTATTCCCCCACCTCCATTTCAAGACACTGTTGGATCATCAAAGTCACCAACAGTTGTTAGCTCAGATGATTCACATCTGCAGCCCTCACCTTTAAATGCCATTGTTCCATACAAAGGAGATTTAATCTTCTTGAAGTCTCATCCACCTGACCAAATCATTGGCAACATCAGTGAAGGGGTGCTCACAAGAAGTCAATCCCAAAACATGTGTCTTTTTGCTGGCTTTCTATCTCTCCATCAGCCAGTCAAGTACCAAGAGGCACTAAAAGACAACAGCTGGGTAGAGGCCATGCAGGAAGAGCTCCAGCAGTTTAAAAGACAACAAGTATGGGAGCTTGTACCACTGCCAGAGGGTGTGAGTCCTATTGGCACAAAGTCGGTCTTCAAAAATAAAACTTATGAAGGGGGCATTGTTGTCAAGAATAAAGCAAGGCTAGTGGTTCAAGGTTTCAGACAGGAAGATGCATTGATTATGATGAAACTTTTGCCCCTATAGCGAGACTGGAAGCTATCAGACTGTTCTTGGCCTTTGCTGTCAACCACAACATCAAGGTGTTTTAAATGGATATCAAATGTGCTTTCCTCTATTGTAAAATTCAAGAAGATGTATATGTTTGTCAACCTCCTGATTTTGAGGATCCATTTAATCCAAATCATGTCTACAAGCTAAACAAAGCTTTATATGGCTTGAAACAAGCACCTAGAGCCTGGTATGAAACTCTTTCCACCTTTCTTCTCTCTATTGGTTTCACAAGAGGTAAAATAGACAAAACACTTTTTTTAAAATGGAGAGGGAATGACTTGATGATTGTCCAAATTTATGTGGATGACATCATCTTTGGAAGCACATGTTCTAAAATGTGTGAAGAGTTCAGACAACTCATGACAGCTGAGTTTGAGATGAGTGCAATGGGTGAACTACAGTGCTTTCTTGGTCTCCAAGTAAAGCAACTGCAAAATGGTACATTCATTCATCAAGGCAAATATGCCAAAGAACTTTTAACAAAATTTGATATGAATGACTGCAAACCATGTAGTACACCCATAGCAACCACCAAGTTAGTCATGTCTGATGAAAAGGATGATTTGGTTGATCAAACTCTTTATAGAAGTATGATTGGGTCTTTATTGTACCTAACTGCATCTAGGCCAGACATTATGTTTGCTACATGTGTTTGTGCAAGATCCCAATCAGCCCCTAGAAAGTCAAACCTTATTGCTGTAAAAAGGATATTCAGATATCTCAAAGGTGTTCCCACACTTGGTATCTGGTATCCAGCTGATGGAATGTAGGATCGATTTAAGACCCGAACGAGTCAATCAGAAGAGTTTATCTCAACACGAAAGGCGGAAACAGATGTGTAGAGTTCAATTCAGCTAGATTTACTCTTTAAACTGTTGTATGATTGATTTTGTAACATTTTACAACCTGACAACACTTCGGCAACACTTCGTTGCACAAGTCGGAAAGTTACAAATGAACTAGACATGACCCATATTTATAGTATGAGAGGTTCCGTTTGAAAGTGACATGACATGCTTCAAGCGGCATGCTTTAAACGGATCTCTTCAAACGATTACAATTTCAAACGAATCCAACATTCTGTTTTGTCTTCTTGTGTAGATCTTTCATGTGTAGATATGTCATGATGCAATAGATGATGTCATTAGTATGATGTCATCATCAATAATGATGACATCACTCTGGTTCGGATCTGCAACGAACTCGAGACTCGATATAAGACGAAGTCGACAGATGTATGCACTAACAGACTCCCCCTCAGATGTTGACGAGTCTTAAGTGTCGAGTCTTCACAATCTTCAGTCTTTATCAGTTTGAACGCTCTCTGAAATATCTCACAGTGTAAGCATCCTCAAACGTTATCTTCTTCTCCTATTCAGCATCAATAGAATCCTCACGATCAATCTCTACTCAGATGTCTTCAGACTCCCCCTTTCGATATATTGGGATCGCAGTCTGGCATGTTGAAATCACAAAGTCCTCAGGTATCGGAACCTGACTCTCTATCATTCAAATAACCTGCCCATTCTCTACCCAAAAATAAATTTTCACAAATTTAATCATTTGACACATTTATAATTTCAGATTCCCTCTCAAATTTATCCAGAATGATTTATCATTAATAAAAATCTCAGATGACCACTTGTATACACATATTTAAAAACTTTTCTCATTTAAACACACTCTCCCAAACCAATTCTCATCATGTTTAGCACTTGGAATTTTGAAAATCAGCTCTCCAATACCAGTTGTCAAAAATCTTTTTGAATTTTTCAAAATTTATGCTAAAACACACCGAAAAACTTTTTGGATTTTTGAAGTAAAGGAATGAAATGCAATAAAGAAATATTTACAGACAATATTTTTGTGAGTTTGTGTAAGAGGATCATATCAGTTTCTGAGACAAATCACCAACACCGTTAAGCTTCATTTCATTTTAAGTTCTAAACAATTCACCTAGATTGTCAGTATACTTGTCCTCTTAAATTTTCACACAAAGTTCAACTGCTTCGAGATACGATATTAATGTCTTAGGCACTTAAACTCAATCGTGTTTCCCACTACTTGAATATACTCCCGTATCCAGATCCCAATATTCAGTCTTACAGGTGAGTATACCACAGATGATATCTGTAAGGGAATAAATTATAGTACGAAACCGTGAGAGCTCAGGTCAGAACTTCCGTTCAGCAGAGAGATGACGGTTCGACTTTTGGTGTGTCCCCTTTAGAGGATCTTTTGTTACAACAGCAATGACTATCAATTTTATTGTTTCATCAATTTGCTGAGGGCGGCGCTATTTTTCAAGCAAGCGGAAAGTATTCTCCGGGGACTAGGTCAGAATTTCCATTCAGCAGAAGTCCCGGGATAATACCCCAGATATCACTGAGTATAAAGACCTAGTATCTCAGAAAGAGGGACCTTTCAAACAAGATTTCGGGGGTTACCCATATATCCAAGAAATGTTACCCACGAAATGAGCAAGTATAAAAATTTAGATTTATATCTCGTCACAATCTACTAAATGTGCAAAAACCTACTGACATATCTGCAGTGAGATAGTTTATCACATTTTTAACTTTCCAATTCTTTAGCATGTTGTGATCGCCCACTGATGTACTATCATTTCCTCTTTTTCACAACAAAACTCATTTTCATTTTATCATATTCTTGCTTTTTTCAAATTTTTAAATGTTTTTGGATTTTCTAAAATTTCTTACTCCCCCTAAAATGCAAACACATTTGAAAATAAACTATACAAGAAAGTTGACAACTGATATCAAATTGCATCAATTCTCCATTCACTTGGCATAAACCATCAGAACTTCCCCTATCAACAAACTATTTTCCCATTTAGATTTCAAAACACTTAAGTTTGTTTTAATCAAAATGGTTTTTCCGGAAAATAAATTTAGTTGATTTACCAATTGTAGATACGGGGATGTGGTTCATCATATTGTCTTTAACCACTTGTAGAAAATCAAGTACAAATTAATGTCCCTGATTTCCCACTTGAACAAAAAACACAATCAAATACAAAGAATGATGCCGATACATGTTCCACACTTACCAACCTGGGAACTCCGGCAAGTCACACTTATCCATTTTAAACAAACAATAAAGATGCCGATTCCTGATCCGCGATTACAAACTTGGAATCTCCGGCAAGTCAGGTTTTTCAATCAAAGAAAATATCCACCCAAGCCTGACCAGCCTTGGGTGTTACCGAGTCATCATCACTCGATTTCTTACCTTTCCTCTTCTTCTCATAGAACTCTTTAACCCCTTTGACTTTTCGATCAATCATTTTTCCAAAAATATGTTTTACAGTGGGGTTAAAAGCCTTTTCAACATCAAAAACCTTTTTATCATCATAAAATTGATTTGATATCTCAACTTTACCAATTTTCTTTTTATAATTTTCAGTCCGAAGTGATGGAAAATTTTCATCATCCACAGTCAGAACTGATTCTTCACCATTTTCAACAACCTGTGGCTCATCTGATTTTGTGGAATCAGACTCATTGCCAGAAGATAGCTCCTCTGATTTTGACCTATCAGAATCATCGCTAGAACTATCAACAGACTTCTTAACAACCCATTTCTGGTTGTCAGATTTAGCTCTCTTGTTGTAAAACTTGTTTGAACATTCACCAATTTCAAATTTTGAGTTTTTAAATAATTTGGTTCGGTCAATTGGTGGTTTAAACTCAACTACTTTCTCTTTGAGTTTAGAAACTCTCTGTTTGGTTTGAATTATTTGCGAACAGTTCACCGCAAGATGTCCAATTCTACCACATTTGAAATAGGTTCGAGTTTTCTTACTCTGATTAGCATTCTTCATTTCTTCTTGCTTCTTTGCAAGGAACTCTCTGTTTGACTGTCTCCAAAATGCTTTCTTTTCTTCTTCTTCTGATGAAGTACCTGAAACAAATGTCATCTTTGCTTTAAAATCACGAACATATTTTTCATTTTTCTGTTGAAGTAAATCCAAGACCTTTCTTTTTGAAATTGCCATGGTTAGGTTTCTTTTGAAAACCAGAACCATAACCTTTTTTCTTGTTTTCTCTTTGCTTAACTCTTGAAGTGTATTTTTTAGGTTTTTCAGTAAGATTTACATCTTTTATTTCAGAAATATTAATTTCTGTTAGTTTGAAAACCTTTTTAATCATGTCAAGACGAACACTTTTTATAGGAAATTCCTCATCAAAATATAATTTGTCAGAATCATTCAAAGTATATGCAACTTTAAACGTTTCATCATTCAAATTAGATTTTGATAACAGGAATTCTTTGTCATAAACTCTTTTGCCCTGTTTTTCATTTTGACCCAGAGTGCTGGACTCAGACTTTGACTCCGACATAGACTTCGACATTGACTTCGACTTTGACTCCTCAGTTTCATCGTTATCTAACACATGATCCACCACTTTCTTCATCAATTGAGATTGTTGATCAGTGTCAGACGATGTAAACACGACATCAATACTTTCTGGCAAATTGACTGAGGACTCCGACTCCCACTGTAAATTTGTTGCTTTTTGGACTCTTTCAGAATTTGGATTTCTGGCCAAATATCCGTTTTCCAGCGGGGGTGGACACTTGTTGTAACTAACACCTTGTTTCTTACCAGAAGTCTTCTTGTCAGTCTTTTTCTTCATGTCACTCTTCTTTTCAATCTTCTTCTCAAGAGTCTTGTTTTCAGCAATTTTTCCAGCATTTTTTTCTTCAGTTACTTCATCTTCTTCCCATGCCTTCATACCTTCAACAGTTGGATAAATCCTGTCAATGACATAAGAAGTACATGAGTAACTTTTCAACAAACGATTTACTCTCTCAATTTCAATCCTTTGTAACTCCAACTTTTGTTCAAGAGCAGCACACTTCTCGATGTAGTTGTTCACAACTTTTTGCTTGATCATGAACGCTCCTTGAAGTGTCTTCATTGCTATAGCTTGCTCTTCACTTGTGTCATTGTACATATTCATCACTTTGTTCAGCACATCATATGATTCCTTCAACCTGTTCATGTTGTGAATCAAAGAACTGTTTTGTTTCATTACAGCTTCACAATTTTCACAAGTTACTGGACTCTTCTTTGCAATGGCTTCTTCATCAATCTCAAACTTTGGAACTTCTTTCACTTTTCTTCTAATCACCGGAACATCTTCATCATCACTACTGACCGGTGTTTTTACCTTCTTCTTTTTCTGCTTCGCTTTCTCGTCTTCGCTATCACTTTCAGCTAACATCTTCAAGTGTTGTGCCATCTGTTTAGCATAGTACTCAGTACCATCATCATCACTATGTTTTTCAATTCTGGCAATAAAAGCTGTGTGAGCTGGAGTTTGATCTAGAATATAATCATCCCATGTAAAATTTTCCCAGCTAAACCCTTCAGGCATCTTTTCATCATCTTGATCAATCACACAGGCTTTTGCATCAGATGAAATATACTTATCCCAGTTGAACCCAGTTGATGACTTCTTTTCTTCTTGATTAACTACACAAGCTCTCTTTCCAGAATCTTCAATCACATTTCTTCCATGCGCAGTTTGTGCCTGATGTTGTTGTTGTTGAGGTGGTTGTTGAGCAACTTGATGATAGATGGCCTTTCGATAGTAATCATTGTTGTTGTTGAAAGTATTCTGAGCTCCACTTGCTTCGCGATTTGTGCACTCCCTCTTGAAGTGTCCTTTCTCCCTGCAACGAAAACAAGTGACTTTAGATTTATCAAAGCCTAAAGTAGAAATATTAGCCTCACGAAGATCATTTCTTCCTGTGATCTGCTTAAATTTCTCAGCTCTCCTCAACACACTGGCCAAACACCATTTTATATCCATTAGCACCATCTCCTCAGCATCAATCTGATCGTAATCCTCTTTAGTAAGCATAGGATTCCCGATCTTTCCAGCCACAAAACTACTATAAGATTCCAACACCATTCCTAACAAAGACATGTGATTTTTAGCAACTTCCTCGGAGTAATCTTGATCATTCTCAAGATTTAGTACAATGTTACACTGAAGTTTTCTTCCATTCTTTGTTGCTGAGATGTTTGGATCGAATGATGGAAATGATGAGAAACTATTACTGCTGCTTGATCCTTTAGATGAGCTTCCTGATGAATTCTTGGCGTTGTAAGCAGTTTCCACTTTTGGCAAAAAATTTGTGGTTGTAAGCAGTTTCCACTTTTGGCAAAAAATTTGTGGTTTTCTCATTCACTCCTACTTTGTAATACAACCCAATATCCCGTTCACCATCGAAATCTTTCATCCGAACAATCTTCCTTTGCTCCATCTCTTGAGCTTCCAACTTTTCAATGAACTTACTCAGAGTGAGTGTATTGAATCCTTTCTTGTTTCTGAGCATCATCAGATATGTACCCCATGTCTCGTGTGGCAAAGCATCAGCTAGCTTTTCAATCAATTCTTCATTGTCTTTTTCTATGCTCAATCTCTTCATGTTAGCTAGCAGATTGCAGTATCTTTCAATAATCTGCCTTGTGCTTTCATTCTTTAACCCATGAAACAGATCAAACTCTTTCTTTAAAAGTGACTTTTTGTTTTTAACCATTTCTTGGCTTCCATGAAACTTCGATCTTAACGCTTTCCAGATTGAGTAAGAAGTTCCATTATGTTGCAATAACACCAAGATGTCTTCTTTCACAGCTTGTTGTAAAAGACTTAGCATCATTTTCTCATCTTTGTACTTCTTTCTAGCATCGGCACTCAGATCTTTTATCGGAACCACTTCTTCATCATCATTCGTCGGTCGAATGTATTTCGTCTCCACACATTCCCAAGCATCAAGATAATTTGCTTGTACCCAGTTTTCGAAACGACCTTCCCAACCTTTATACTCCTCGATGTTCATGAGTTTAGGCGGTTTTTGCATCGTCCCCGTTTCGTTTTCCAACATCGTATTCTGTGCAAGAGAAATCGGGGTTACTGGGGTAGCGAATGCGTTGTAAAAATCCTCGTCCATGTTTCGGATTTTCAAAGTTCACAAAACACAAACTTTCTTGTTTCAAAAATACTGGTCTCAAATGAGTTGAATCACCTTGTAAAAAATACCTGAAACAATCAAACAAACAATCAGTTTAAACGAACTGATTACATAAAAGTGTGTTGATAAAATCAATTTAAGACTCGTGTCTATGATTTGTGGACTCGTTTCAATATAATCTGGTATAATCTCTGAATGAATAGACCAGAACAAATGGGCCACGAAATATGGGCTTCCAATGGACCGCAAACAATGAAGTTCACTTGGACTGACAATAAACAATGATGATTGGGCCTCAAATTCCAATAACCCGACAACACTTTGGGCCGTAAACGAGATGAAATAACATGGGCTGCAGCACTTTAACCGATTTATAATTCGGGCCGACAACAATTTACTTTACACAATTACTGATTGGGCCACAGTGTAAATCACATGGACTGTTACTAGTGTTATCTATTCAAAGATAATGGCCGACAACACTTGATGCTAAACAATTGCTCATTGGACCGATGAACTTTGATGCAAGATTATCACATGTTCCTGACACACAACCACATGAATTCACGTGATGATACTTGACTGACAAACCAATATCACATGCAATGACAAATGATTCTGATCACCTCATGCAAACTTACACAAGACACAGTGTTTCCTTTGACCGATGAATGTAACAAGCCGACAAACCAATTCACATGCAAATCTTGAATGAAACACTCACGTGACCAACTAACACACTAAAGCTGTCAACAACATATGCGATCTGATTTAATTCACATGATCTCTTTTCCCAATGTACTGACACCTTCGTTTAATGAAACACACAACTCGATGTACTTTCAAGCGGTATGATGTTTTTCAAACGGTATTCTCAAACGGAATACTCGTTTCAAACGGTCAGATCAAACGTACCACATATTTCAAACGTAATACCATGCATTTTCAAACGATATGTCAATTTCAAACGGGATGACCCATGATTTTCAAACGATATGTCAATTTTCAAACGGAAATACTAGGCTTCGTTCAAACGGACTTATGTTTTCAGGCCATTTTTACCACTTTTACTTCGAATTTTGAACTGATATTCTCAAGGGTTTGTTAAAACACACTTACGCACACATTGTGAAAGTTTTAGCCGATTTTAACCGTGAAAATTGTTCAATTTTGAAAGAAGGTGTAGAAATCAGAAAAATGAAGCTGAATCGGTAAGAACTCTTCCTCCTGAGCTCTGATACCACTTGTAGGATCGATTTCAGACCCGAACGAGTCGATCAGAAGAGTTTATCTCAACACGAAAGGCGGAAACACACGTGTAGAGTTCAATTCAGCTAGATTTACTCTTTAAACTGTTGTATGATTGATTTTGTAACGTTTTACAACCTGACAACACTTCGGCAGCACTTCGTTGCACAAGCCAGAAAGTTACAAATGAACTAGACATGACCCATATTTATAGTATGAGAGGTTCCGTTTGAAAGTGACATGACATGCTTCAAACGGATCTCTTCAAACGATTACAATTTCAAACGAATCCAACATTCTGTTTTGTCTTCTTGTGTAGATCTTTCATGTGTAGATATGTCATGATGCAATAGATGATGTCATTAGTATGATGTCATCATCAATAATGATGACATCACTCTGGTTCAGATCTACAACGAACCCGAGACTCGATATAAGACGAAGACGACAGATGTATGCACTAACATGGAAATATCAAGCTTTCAGGTTTCTCAGACAGTGACTTTGCTAGATGTAATACAACAAGGAAGTCCACTTCAGGAGGGTGCCAATTCCTAGGCAATTGCTTAGTGTCTTGGCAAAGCAAAAAGCAAGCAGTTGTTTCAACATCCACTGCTGAGGCAGAGTATATAGCTGCTGCAAGCTGTACAGCCCAACTGCTGTAGCTTCAAAATCAACTTCTGGATTTTGGTATCACTACATTAATGACACCTCTCATGTTAGACAGTCAGGCAGCAGAAAATATCATCAAAAATCCAGTTTCACATTCAACCACCAGGCACATTGATATCAGACATCATTTTGTGAGGGATTGCTATGAAAAAGGTTTGATTTCTCTGCATCATGTTCCAACTAAAGATCAGCTGGCAGATGTGCTAACAAAAGCTTTAGACACATCCACCTTTGAAAGCTTGATCTCTAGGATTGGCATGCTGAACATGGAATAACAGGCAAAATCCTGTTTTTCTATGAATAAAAGCATTAAAATGTTTTCAGAAAATCAAAAATTCATCCTTAAAAATAGCTAAAAATGATAATTTTCATTAATCCTTAAAAGTCTGCCATAACCACTGTTTTGGTTCAAACATCTGTTCTGCTGAATGTTGTCCACTACTGAAAGTCAACCTCTGTTCTCTCATTTTCGTTGTTAATCACTGTTGTTATACCTCAGTGTTTTAATCCACTGATAGTTTATCCACTGATAGTTATAGTCAGCCACTGTTTTCATTTTAACCATTGTAAACCACTGATATTTCTCCATCAGTGGTTTCCTAAACAACTGTCATCCATTATTCATCAAAGGTTGGCATGTGGACAGTACTTAGCAGTCAGATCTTTTGTAACCGCTGCCACATCAGCATTCACGTTTTCCACCTATAAAACCCGGATCAAAACCCCAAACAGGGTTTTCACTGTCGAATCGAATTCAAAATTCCTTTCTAAACCAGTTATCACCAAATTCTCTCAACTCACTCATCGTCTTCATTCATTTTTACCCACATTCAAATTGACATGGCTCTCCCATTCAAAACCCCACATAACTACATGTGTACCCTTGCAAAAACAAGTCAAAACACAGATTTTCACTCTGTCATTGATGCGCTTTCATTTTCAAAGTAGAAAACTTTGTTGACTTGCAATGAAGCCATCTTCCTGGATACCCAACAAGAATTCTGGAAAAATGCAAAACTAGAAACTAAGGACAAAAAGCCCTTAGCCATTAATTCTTCAATAAAGGGAATTCCAGTTACAATCACACCTCAAACCATTTCAGAGGTGTTTGAAATCAACGATCTTACAGGTAAAAGCTCTTTCCCAAAGTTTGAGTATCAAACTGATTTCCTTGAGAGAGGGTATGAAGAAGAAATGAAAAAGGACAGTTTACAAAAAGACAGTTTTCCACCTGCCATGAGGTTTTTATTCCATACAATGAGATACCATTGAAAATCCAATACCTAGTTATGCTATCATGTCTGAAGAAAATTTTAACTACTCCCAGGAGATTTTCAATGATATGGTAAAAATGTTAATAAAAAATTATTTTTATTGTTTCCAAGATTTCTAAGTTTTTACTTACAAAATAAATTTTCAAAGGATAATGCATATGTGCTTATGCAAGGAAACCCTATTCAAATGAACAGCCTATCCTCTGAAATATTTACAAGGCTGTCAAAACCTTCAAAAACACAAACAGAGGCTCCTGAGCAGAATTTAGCAGCAACCACCGCTCCTCAGCCTCCTGCTGTTGAGCCCACTGCTCAAGGTGATCACAGCAGCACAACCACTGCTGTGAAACCCACACCTAAAATCACCAAAAGACCCAAAAAGAAAAAATGTCCAAAAGCCCCCCAAACCCACCAAAAAGGTAACTCTGGAAGATGAGATCCCAGAGATTATACCTGTGACAACACAAAAGTCACCAATAACCACTACTGCTACTTCCTCCTCATAGCAAATGGAAGAAAGATCTCAACCTGAGCCTCAAACTCCTCCTGCATCCTCTCAAAAGGATCAGGTTGTATCCACGGGGATACCACATTATGATGCTCTGGAATCACTTGATTCCATCATCCACAGCCCTCCCCCCGGGGCAAATTCTCTTTCTACCCCTATCCTCACTACACAACTTCCACCATCAATGATACCTCTATTGGATGCACTTGATATAGCCCAGACACAAATCAGTTTTTCTCAATCACCTGTCAATGAGAATATACCCCCAACAAGTGACTGATTCTGGTACCTCTATCATTGCTAACCCACCAACAGTTGCGGAGGCTACACTGCAGGAATTACAAGTAATTCCTGTCAGTAGTTCAAGTGGAGCAGCTACTACAGGTGTTGAACCCACCGGGTTACACCTGGACAGTAGTTTCATAAGTCAGACTCCCTTGAAGGCAATTTCTTCTTTGGGAACCATAGTGTCTACTGGTGTGTATCCTTTATTCACTGGTTCACTTAAAATGGTAACCTATGCTGAAGAAAGAAGTCCCCAGTACCAAGAAAAAGGGGCATCAGTGGATGATTTCTGGGAAACTTTCCCTAAGTCAACCACTGATACAACCACCACTGGTGGGAAATCAGATGATCCCATTAATTTGGGTGATGGTTTAAAATACAATGAATTGACGGAGAGGGTTGATAAACTTGACACATCTGTTGCAGAAATCAAATCCATGCTGCAACAGTTGTTACAAGCTCAAAAGGCCACACCTACTGCTGCAACATCTGCATCATCTGCTCCTACTCCCACTGAGCTTTGGGAAATGTTTCAACCTATGCTTCACAAACAGAGACAATATGCTGATCAGCAACATGAAGTTCAAATTCAGATAATCAGAAATGTCATGGAAGCTAGGTGCAAGGATACACAAGCAGATATCAAGGCAATTAAGGCCCATTTGTGACACCTGTATCACCTCAACCTTCAAACAAATGCCAAACCAATGAAATATTGTATTTCATACTTGGGATTTGTAAAAATATGTGTATCGTTTGCACATATCAACTCTTGTTCAATTCCAAACTCTAAATCGCTTTCTGGAAGGTTATACGCGCACCGATGCGTAAATATAACCAGTTTAATGCAACGAACACTCCGGAATAGTGACATATACTTAACATACCTTAAATAACCTTTACATAACTTAGAAATAAGTTTTGAAGGCTTTGGTATGGCAAAATCAAGTTAAATCGCTTACAGGGACTAAAGTTGACAAACTGCGAAAGTATGCCAATTTGAACTGTAACAGACATTCCGAAACATGACCATAAGTTAAACATACCATAAATATCCTTTACATAGCTTAGAAATAGGCTTTGAGTGTCACACCCCGACCGCGTA
Organism: Helianthus tuberosus; assembly: GCA_030545235.1. Taxonomy (NCBI): domain Eukaryota; kingdom Viridiplantae; phylum Streptophyta; class Magnoliopsida; order Asterales; family Asteraceae; genus Helianthus; species Helianthus tuberosus. Next base: position 119,709,625 of record CM060396.1, on the reverse strand, counting down.
AAACAACGAACCGCGGCGGAAACGCCGGGGAGTGATCGCGACAGAATTAATTGTTTCATAACCATGGCATACAAAGTTGTATTTTATTTATTAAGCAAGGGTGTTACATTGTTTCAAACAGGAAAATAAAGAGTTCAGAACATAATTAAACATAGTCTATCATCTTTTAAAGTCTCTAAGGCACAGGTCCGCCCTAGTATCATGATCAACATCCTATGGAAAAGCACCTGAAAACACATGTGAAAATAGGTACGTCAGCATAAAAATGCCTGTGAGATACATAGGTTTTTGAAAATAGGATTCATGACTTATGTTTAAGAAAAATGTTTAGTCATGAACCTTGTAATTTGCTTTGTCTTGTAAATCATTTGAAAACAATAAGATCAGATGATATGTATAAGTAAATGTCAGTTAAATAAATGACCATGTAAAAAGATGTGTTTGTATAAGATAAGTTGTTTTGTAAATCAATGTCTTGTGAAAAGTATGTTATTTGTATAAAATGTTCTATGTCTCAAACTGAAATGATTCAAATAACGTTACGCCATGTAATACCATACAAACACTTATATATAGGAAGTACCAGCGGCGTATCCACCATGCTTGTATCATATTACACACGCATCGTTAACTTAATCACTTAATCAAACCACACCAACCAATGTAAGAAGTCTATGTTTAACCAAATTGTCAAATGTATTGAATAATATGTCAAAGTGTTTATGTCAAGATGTAAATCATGTCAAATGTCTATGTCAAATATCCATGTCAAATGTCTATGTCAAATATCCATGTCAAATGTCTATGTCAAAATGTCATGTATGGCAAGCGAAATGTCTCAACTAAACCATATGCACAAAAACAAAATGTTGAAGTAAAACTTGGTTTAAATCAACGCTATGTTTTGTGTAAATGCATGCAACTATTTAATATGAACATTTATGCGGTATTGTGAAAATGCATACATCCAAGCCTTGTGACTGTGGTGATAAACCCTTTAAACAAATTAAAGGTCTATCTGTCTTATATCATCGAATTCGGTCATTCCTTTCTGTCCCCTTTCCCTGGGATGTCCGGAACGGGAGTTGTCAATTCCTATGGTACCACTACCTACTAACGAACGGCGTAGCTAATGTTAATGAATGTATTGTCCCATGTAAACAAACCAAATGTCATACCAAAATGTAAACATGTGAAAACAATGCACTAAGTATGTAATCAAATGAATATACATAGCGTGAAATGTCATGTAAAACGATGTACTAAGTAATGCACACAATGGGCACACCTAGCATGAAATGTCATGTAAAACGATGTACTAAGTAATGCACACAATGGGCACACCTAGCATGAAATGTCATGTAAAACGATGTACTAAGTAATGCACACAATGGGCACACCTAGCATGAAATGTCATGTAAAACGATGTACTAAGTAATGCACACAATGGGCACACCTAGCATGAAATGTCATGAAATCATGTACTATAGTGTACTAACGAACATAGCAGGTATATGATGTGAAAACATGAAAGCATGAAAGTAACAAGTAGGCACATGTGTTCCACCCCAAAACAGTTTGGAAAACAGTAAAAGAGGGGTTCTATGTACTCACTTGAGATTGCTCAGTTGTATAAAGATAACCACCAAGCAATGCTATAGATCTCGGAATCAAACGGCACCTAATATAGGTAACTATGTTAATAAACCGGACCTATCTCGGAAGACTGGGTAGCATTAGGGTTTGTAAACCAAATGAGTGTCGGAACTCACGTGATATGGTTTAACAAAGCCTACATGCTAAATGAAACTTAACCTAAGTCTTATTGACCCATTATGATCCGTTTAGGTAGCTTACGCTACTTTAACACATCGTGCGCGTGAAACGCGTTTGGACCGCCTAACTAGTCCTATGACAAGTGTTATATGCCTAAACATGTTACATAATCAGTTACGTGACAAAATTTTAGGTTACATATGCTAAATTACCAATTATGCATGAAAAGGGTATTCTGGTAATTTACCTAAGGCATATAAACTACCTATCATACAACTACTTAAACGTCGTGACCATAAGGTATAACCTCGGAAGGTTATTCCCTACACTATGGTCACCTAATGTATTTGGTCGGATCCTAATGATCGACCAAACTGGGTCGGGTTCGAAGGTATAGGCGATTTATTAGATCGCCTACCCTACGACCCTAGACAACGTGGTAATCAGTAGGCATAGTCCCAAGGGACTATGACCATCGTGATTACAATCACGTTGCGAAGTTCTAACGAACTTCGCATTGACCATTACTGGTCAATGCTGAAAGTCAAACAAAGTTTGACTTTCTGACTCGAAAAGCAGTAAAAATAAGGAAAAGAACGAAAGAATACTTACGAAGGGTCCCCGAATGCTAATCTAGATCAGTATAGTTCAGGTATGAAACAAGGTTTCAACTTAGAACACAACTAATAAGATTCTAGTGCTTTAAAACAATGAAAGGCATGGGGTATTTATAGTTTTCGGGTAACCGTTAGGATCGTTTCTTGGAAAAGGGGAAAAGATCTAGTCCGTACACTTGTCACAATGTTGTGGAAGCTAAATATGATCCTTATCTTAGTGACACTTCAACTTAAAACATGTGGTTAAGAATCAATTAGCTGCAACTTGTAATTAGAAACATTGAATCTGCCCAGATAGTCAGTCGCGTAGCGCGACAGGTAGCCCTATAGGCGTCGCGCTACGCGAGCACCTCCCATGAATCAGAATGTTTGAAAATTGGCAGCAATGGTCCCTGCACGTGTTTAAGCCATTTTTCGATGCGTTTGAACCCCGTTAACCTCATTTCAAGGCTCTAAAATGTAGTTAAAGTATAGGGAACTCAAAACATACTCAAAAATATGCCGGAGGTTGGTCCGTTTGGCCGTACGAACGCGATGTTCGCTTAATTACGACGGAATGCGCACAAGCGCGAAAAACGAACCAAATGACGCAACGAATGGATTTTTCTTAAGGCGAACACTAAAATATAATGTAGTCATGCTTACATAAATTTTTGGATGTCCAGATGTATTCAGAACGTAAGTTATGCGCGAAAATGCAAACTTGTGCACTTTTTGACACTTTTAGTCCCTGAATGTCCCAAAAGTTTATTTTAGCACACCAAACCCCTCAAAGCCTATTTCTAAGCTATGTAAAGGATATTTAAGGTGTGTTTAACTTATGGTTATGTTCCGGAATGTTCGTTACAGTTCAAATTGACATACTTTCGCAGTTTGTCATATTTAGTCCCTGTAAGCGAATTAACTTATTTTTGCCATACCAAAGCCTTCAAAACTTATTTCTAAGTTATGTAAAGGTTATTTAAGGTATGTTGAGTATATTTTGATGTTCCAGAGTATTTCTCGCATTAAACTGAGTACGTTTACGCACTAGTTTGCGTATAACTCTCCAGAAAGTGATGTAGAGTTTGGAATTGAACAAAAGTCAAAACATGAAAAATGTAAAACATAACAAAACAAACATTGAGATCAAATAACATTGTTTTATTGATAACAGAACTGTTCATAGTGATTACAAGCACAGTTGTTACAATCTCCCCTACTTGTGGAAATTTCGTCCCGAAATTTATTTAGAGGAAACTCGTGGAAAAAGATGTGGATATTTCGCCTTCATTTGGTCTTCGCGTTCCCAAGTAAACTCAGGTCCACGTTTTGCTTCCCAGCGAAGTTTGACCAAAGGAATGCGCTTGCGTTTAAGCCACTTGACTTCACGTTCCATGATTTCCACTGGTTTCTCAACAAATTTCAGTGTTTTGCCAACACGAATTTCGTCAAGCGGTATGGAGTAGTTCTCATCAGCTGTACACTTCTTGAGATTTGATATGTGAAAAGTTGGATGAACATTTCCCAGTTCAGGAGGTAACTCAAGTCTGTAGGCTACCTTTCCGATTCTTTCGACGATCTTGAATGGTCCAACGTATCTAGGTGCAAGTTTTCCTTTCTTTCCAAATCTGATCACACCTTTCCAAGGTGAGACCTTAAGTAATACTCGATTACCGACTTGAAATTCCAAGGCTTTGCGTTTTGGGTCCGCGTAAATCTTCTGACGGCTCTGAGCTGCCTGAAGGTTATCGCGAACTTTCTTGACCTTATCTGTTGTCTCTAAAATGAGGGCAGGTCCAGTAAGTTGAGCCTCGCCGATCTCATTCCAGCAGACTGGTGAACGACATTTTCGACCATAGAGAGCCTCGAAAGGAGCCATTTTGATGCTGGTGTGATAACTGTTGTTATAGGATAATTCAATCAACTTAAGATGTGAATCCCAACTACCACCAAAATCAATCACACAAGCTCTAAGCATATCCTCCAGTGTCTGGATTGTTCTCTCAGATTGACCATCCGTTTGCGGATGATAAGCTGTGCTCAGATTAAGTTGGGTCCCCATAGCAGATTGCATGGTTCTCCAAAAGTGAGAAGTGAAACGAGCATCTCTGTCAGAAATGATGTTCAAAGGAACACCATGTCGAGCCACAATTTCATCTACATAGATTTGAGCAAGTCTGTCAGTAGGAAAATCCTCGCGGATTGGCAAGAAATGCGCTGACTTTGTAAGACGATCAACGACTACCCAGATGGCATCATGACCTTTCTTTGTGCGCGGGAGTTTGGTAACAAGATCCATAGTAATGTTTTCCCATTTCCAAACTGGGATCTCTGGTTGCTCCAATAAACCAGAAGGACGTTGATGTTCAGCCTTAACCTTAAGACAAGTAAGGCATTTTGATACGTATAAGGCAATGTCTTTCTTCATACCAGGCCACCAATAGTGAATACGAAGATCCTTATACATCTTATCTGAGCCCGGATGAATAGAATAACGAGACTTATGGGCTTCATCCATAAGCAAGGTACGAAGATCATCCTGGCTTGGGACCCACAAACGGTCCATGAAGTAATATGATCCATTATCCTTCAGTTCAAGAGCAGGTGATATGTGATAGGGAAATTCCTTATCCATCAAACCCTGTGAAACACAAGATTGTTGAGCTTGAGAAATGCGGGCTTGAATATCAGATCGAGCTTGAATAACAGATTGAACACGTACACAATGAAGCTTAGTACGTTCCTTGCGACTCAATGCATCAGCTACGACATTCGCCTTACCAGGATGGTAGCGAATTTCGCAGTCGTAGTCGTTTAAAAGCTCAACCCAACGTCGCTGTCTCATGTTGAGTTCTTTCTGGTTGAAGATATGCTGAAGACTTTTGTGGTCAGTGAAAACCACACATTTTGTACCGTACAAATAGTGTCTCCAGATCTTGAGAGCAAAGACAACTGCACCCAACTCAAGATCATGAGTGGTGTAGTTCTTCTCATGTATCTTCAACTGCCTCGATGCATAGGCTATGACTTTGTTTCTTTGCATAAGAACACAGCCAAGACCCAATTTAGATGCATCACAATACACGACAAAATCATCATCACCCTCAGGCAATGATAGTACAGGCGCATCGCAAAGCTTCTGCTTCAAGTGTTGAAAAGCTTCCTCTTGTTTGAATCCCCAGAAAAAGGGCATTTTCTTCTGAGTTAGAGCAGTTAGAGGAACTGCAATCTTAGAGAAGTTTTCAATGAAGCGGCGATAATAACCCGCTAGACCAAGAAATGAACGAACTTCAGTAGGAGTAGTAGGCGTATCCCAATCCTTAATCGCACTGATCTTGGAGGGATCTACATGAATACCTTGTTCGTTGATAATGTGTCCCAAAAATTGAACTTCTTTAAGCCAAAATTCGCATTTGGAGAATTTGGCGAAAAGTTGCTCTTTCTTCAGGAGTTCCAGAGTAAGACGAAGATGCTGCTCGTGATCAGCTCGCGTCTTAGAGTAAATCAAGATGTCATCGATAAAAACAATGACGAACTGATCCAAATAAGGTTTACAGACCCTATTCATTAAGTCCATGAAAACAGCAGGAGCATTAGTCAAACCGAATGGCATGACTGTGAACTCGTAATGTCCATAACGAGTACGGAATGCTGTCTTCGGAATGTCTTCTTCTTGCACCCGAAGTTGATGATATCCAGATCGCAGATCAATCTTCGAAAAATAAGAAGCACCTTGTAACTGATCAAAGAGGTCGTCGATGCGAGGTAGGGGATATCGATTCTTGATGGTAAGCTTGTTAAGCTCACGATAATCGATACACATCCTAAAGGATCCATCCTTCTTCTTGACAAAAAGAACGGGAGCACCCCAAGGTGAAAAACTGGGACGGATAAAACCTTTGTCAGAGAGCTCCTGAAGCTGTTTAGACAACTCTTGCATCTCAGATGGTGCAAGACGATATGGAGCTCTGGCAATTGGATTTGCACCAGGTACGAGATCAATGCGGAACTCGACTTGGCGTGCTGGAGGTAGACCAGGTAAATCTTCAGGGAATACTTCAGAATAATCCCGAACGACAGGAATATCTGAAATAGACTTACCCTTGCCTTTATCTTCTGTAACATGTGCTAAGAAAGCCACATAGTTCTTCTGCAGATACTTCCGAGCTTTAAAACAAGACATGAGTTTGAGACCACCGGTGGGCTTCTCACCTTGAACCTGCAGAATCTCGCCTGTCGAAAGCGGCACACGAACAATCTTCTTAGAACAAACTATCTCTGCGTGATGCTTGGATAACCAATCCATTCCCACAATAACGTCGAAGCTTCCAAGTTGCATAGGCGCGAGGTCAATAGGAAAAAGATGGTCGTTAAGATTCAACTGGCAGTTGCGAAGAACAGAATCAAGAATAATGGGTTCACCATTAGCAACTTCTACTGTCAAAGATTTGCCTAGTTTCGTTCTAGACACGCGAAGCATTTGCTCAAAAGATAATGACACGAAACTCTTATCGGCACCAGAATCGAAAAGAACAGATGCAGGCTGATTATTAATAAAGAACGTACCGTTCACCACATTATCGTCAGCCTGTGCCTCTTGGGCATTCATGTTAAAAACTCGGCCTCGAGCCGGAGCCTGATTCTGGTTCTGGTTCTGGTTCGCCAGTCTTGGGCACTGATTGCTATAGTGGGTCAGATCCCCACAATTGTAACAAGCACCCGGTGGGTATTGTGGTCTTGCAGCTTGACCCTGTTGCGGAGCAGGAGGCTGAGCAACTTGTTGAGCCGGGTTCTGAACCGCGGGATTCTGAGCAGATCGACAAACATTGGCGAGATGGCCTGATTTCCCACAGTTAGTACAGAAACGGCATGGAAGTTGCGGCTGGTGGTGACTGTTGCATCTATTGCACAAAGGTGCATTCCCTGAATAGGGTTTCTTTGCTGGAGGCTGTGCAGGTTGGTTGGGAGCTACCTGGTTAGCTTGAGCAGTGATAGCAAAATTTTGGGAAGCCTTACGCTTCTTTGCCCTCTTTGAAGAACCAGAGTTCTTTCCATTTCCGTTTTGACCTTTCTTGCTATCTTCCTTGTCAGCCGACTGCTTCTTGCCCTTGTCACCCTTCCTGTGTAGCTTTCCCTTTCTAATCTGCGACTCAGTCAATGTCGCTGATAACTCAATCGCCTGACGAAGTGTGGCAGGGTTACTACCAGTAAGAATGTCTTGTACCGAGTCAGGTAGACCATCGATGTATCTCTCGATAGCCTTGTCGAGTGGGGTGACCATTGTTGGGCAAAGCAAACTCAACTCTTCAAACCGATCAGTATAAGCCCTGTGCTCACCACTATCTTGCTTCAAAACATCAAACTCTTTCTCCAACGCTCGCTGTTCATGGCGAGGACAGAATTCCCTCATCATAAGGGCTCTAAGTTCAGCCCATGTCTGTGCGAGAGCAACTTCTGCACCTTGGTCCCTCATAACCCCGTTCCACCATGTCAAAGCCCTCTTCTGAAATACGCTCGAGGAGAACTCGACCTTGCGATTATCCGGACACTGCACATGGCGAAAAGTATTCTCTATGCTCTCGAACCACTGAAGAAGCCCAGTCGCTCCCTCAGAACCACTAAACTTGAGTGGTTTAGCCTGGTTAAAATCCTTGTATTTGCACGGACCATTGTTGTTGTTGTTGGCTTGTTTCCATTGAGCAAAGAGATTTGGGAATTGGGCAGCCATCTGCTGCGCAATAATTTCTGCCAGCTCGGCAGTTGCTATCTGGTTCTCGCGTCGAGGAGGCATTCTAAAGGAGGAAAACATGAAAAGGAACGAGTGAGATGATTGGATGAAGAGAATGAGATGAAACAAAATCAACAAAAGCAAAGATGGTGGTCATTCGTCCGTATCACAAAGCAAACAAACGACACACAGTGACTAATCAAAGTAAATGGGTCAAAAATAATGTATAATGAAGACATGCTCGCCTATAAGTGAACACTCATCCCAAGGATTCCCAGGTAAGCACAACTGGTCTCGCGTCTGGTTGAGATGTATACGAAGTGCTTGCCTAGACAGAAAACCCAGAATACAGGCATTCACCCTTCCAGTTTGCACATGTTCACATTATTTAAAACCCAAAACTTTTGACGAGATTTTTGAAAATTAGAAGGCACAAGGCCAAAAACCAAACTTGAAAAGGGTTCAAAACCATATAACAGAGGGTTCAAAACCTTGCAATTGAGGGTTCAAAACCTTGTAAAAATTTATTCAAAAACAGATGATTGCTTTTCAAAAATCGTTTCGGAAAAATTTTGGTTCCTTGTTTTGTTAATCACCTAAGGATAGGTGATGTACATGTTTTAAGAACTAAACACAAGATAACTTGTGTTAGGGTCCTAGAAAAGTTATAGTCTAGGTCAAAGCATTACTAATAACCTAATTCCCTATAACCATTGGCTCTGATACCAACTCTTCTGTCACACCCCGACCGCGTAAAACAACGAACCGCGGCGGAAACGCCGGGGAGTGATCGCGACAGAATTAATTGTTTCATAACCATGGCATACAAAGTTGTATTTTATTTATTAAGCAAGGGTGTTACATTGTTTCAAACAGGAAAATAAAGAGTTCAGAACATAATTAAACATAGTCTATCATCTTTTAAAGTCTCTAAGGCACAGGTCCGCCCTAGTATCATGATCAACATCCTATGGAAAAGCACCTGAAAACACATGTGAAAATAGGTACGTCAGCATAAAAATGCCTGTAAGATACATAGGTTTTTGAAAATAGGATTCATGACTTATGTTTAAGAAAAATGTTTAGTCATGAACCTTGTAATTTGCTTTGTCTTGTAAATCATTTGAAAACAATAAGATCAGATGATATGTATAAGTAAATGTCAGTTAAATAAATGACCATGTAAAAAGATGTGTTTGTATAAGATAAGTTGTTTTGTAAATCAATGTCTTGTGAAAAGTATGTTATTTGTATAAAATGTTCTATGTCTCAAACTGAAATGATTCAAATAACGTTACGCCATGTAATACCATACAAACACTTATATATAGGAAGTACCAGCGGCGTATCCACCATGCTTGTATCATATTACACACGCATCGTTAACTTAATCACTTAATCAAACCACACCAACCAATGTAAGAAGTCTATGTTTAACCAAATTGTCAAATGTATTGAATAATATGTCAAAGTGTTTATGTCAAGATGTAAATCATGTCAAATGTCTATGTCAAATATCCATGTCAAATGTCTATGTCAAATATCCATGTCAAATGTCTATGTCAAAATGTCATGTATGGCAAGCGAAATGTCTCAACTAAACCATATGCACAAAAACAAAATGTTGAAGTAAAACTTGGTTTAAATCAACGCTATGTTTTGTGTAAATGCATGCAACTATTTAATATGAACATTTATGCGGTATTGTGAAAATGCATACATCCAAGCCTTGTGACTGTGGTGATAAACCCTTTAAACAAATTAAAGGTCTATCTGTCTTATATCATCGAATTCGGTCATTCCTTTCTGTCCCCTTTCCCTGGGATGTCCGGAACGGGAGTTGTCAATTCCTATGGTACCACTACCTACTAACGAACGGCGTAGCTAATGTTAATGAATGTATTGTCCCATGTAAACAAACCAAATGTCATACCAAAATGTAAACATGTGAAAACAATGCACTAAGTATGTAATCAAATGAACATACATAGCGTGAAATGTCATGTAAAACGATGTACTAAGTAATGCACATAATGGGCACACCTAGCATGAAATGTCATGTAAAACGATGTACTAAGTAATGCACACAATGGGCACACCTAGCATGAAATGTCATGTAAAACGATGTACTAAGTAATGCACACAATGGGCACACCTAGCATGAAATGTCATGTAAAACGATGTACTAAGTAATGCACACAATGGGCACACCTAGCATGAAATGTCATGTAAAACGATGTACTAAGTAATGCACACAATGGGCACACCTAGCATGAAATGTCATGAAATCATGTACTATAGTGTACTAACGAACATAGCAGGTATATGATGTGAAAACATGAAAGCATGAAAGTAACAAGTAGGCACATGTGTTCCACCCCAAAACAGTTTGGAAAACAGTAAAAGAGGGGTTCTATGTACTCACTTGAGATTTCTCAGTTGTATAAAGATAACCACCAAGCAATGCTATAGATCTCGGAATCAAACGGCACCTAATATAGGTAACTATGTTAATAAACCGGACCTATCTCGGAAGACTGGGTAGCATTAGGGTTTGCAAACCAAATGAGTGTCGGAACTCACGTGATATGGTTTAACAAAGCCTACATGCTAAATGAAACTTAACCTAAGTCTTATTGACCCATTATGATCCGTTTAGGTAGCTTACGCTACTTTAACACATCGTGCGCGTGAAACGCGTTTGGACCGCCTAACTAGTCCTATGACAAGTGTTATATGCCTAAACATGTTACATAATCAGTTACGTGACAAAATTTTAGGTTACATATGCTAAATTACCAATTATGCATGAAAAGGGTATTCTGGTAATTTACCTAAGGCATATAAACTACCTATCATACAACTACTTAAACGTCGTGACCATAAGGTATAACCTCGGAAGGTTATTCCCTACACTATGGTCACCTAATGTATTTGGTCGGATCCTAATGATCGACCAAACTGGGTCGGGTTCGAAGGTATAGGCGATTTATTAGATCGCCTACCCTACGACCCTAGACAACGTGGTAATCAGTAGGCATAGTCCCAAGGGACTATGACCATCGTGATTACAATCACGTTGCGAAGTTCTAACGAACTTCGCATTGACCATTACTGGTCAATGCTGAAAGTCAAACAAAGTTTGACTTTCTGACTCGAAAAGCAGTAAAAATAAGGAAAAGAACGAAAGAATACTTACGAAGGGTCCCCGAATGCTAATCTAGATCAGTATAGTTCAGGTATGAAACAAGGTTTCAACTTAGAACACAACTAATAAGATTCTAGTGCTTTAAAACAATGAAAGGCATGGGGTATTTATAGTTTTCGGGTAACCGTTAGGATCGTTTCTTGGAAAAGGGGAAAAGATCTAGTCCGTACACTTGTCACAATGTTGTGGAAGCTAAATATGATCCTTATCTTAGTGACACTTCAACTTAAAACATGTGGTTAAGAATCAATTAGTTGCAACTTGTAATTAGAAACATTGAATCTGCCCAGATAGTCAGTCGCGTAGCGCGACAGGTAGCCCTATAGGCGTCGCGCTACGCGAGCACCTCCCCTGAATCAGAATGTTTGAAAATTGGCAGCAATGGTCCCTGCACGTGTTTAAGCCATTTTTCGATGCGTTTGAACCCCGTTAACCTCATTTCAAGGCTCTAAAATGTAGTTAAAGTATAGGGAACTCAAAACATACTCAAAAATATGCCGGAGGTTGGTCCGTTTGGCCGTACGAACGCGATGTTCGCTTAATTACGACGGAATGCGCACAAGCGCGAAAAACGAACCAAATGACGCAACGAATGGATTTTTCTTAAGGCGAACACTAAAATATAATGTAGTCATGCTTACATAAATTTTTGGATGTCCAGATGTATTCAGAACGTAAGTTATGCGCGAAAATGCAAACTTGTGCACTTTTTGACACTTTTAGTCCCTGAATGTCCCAAAAGTTTATTTTAGCACACCAAACCCCTCAAAGCCTATTTCTAAGCTATGTAAAGGATATTTAAGGTGTGTTTAACTTATGGTTATGTTCCGGAATGTTCGTTACAGTTCAAATTGACATACTTTCGCAGTTTGTCATATTTAGTCCCTGTAAGCGAATTAACTTATTTTTGCCATACCAAAGCCTTCAAAACTTATTTCTAAGTTATGTAAAGGTTATTTAAGGTATGTTGAGTATATGTTGATGTTCCAGAGCATTTCTCGCATTAAACTGAGTACGTTTACGAACTAGTTTGCGTATAACTCTCCAGAAAGTGATGTAGAGTTTGGAATTGAACAAAAGTCAAAACATGAAAAATGTAAAACATAACAAAACAAACATTGAGATCAAATAACATTGTTTTATGGATAACAGAACTGTTCATAGTGATTACAAGCACAGTTGTTACATTGAGGTGTTCGGTATGCTAAAATAAACTTTTGTGTCATTCAGGGACTAAAAGCGTCAAAAAGTGCACAAGTTTGCACTTTCGCGCATAACTTACGTTCTGAATACATCCGGACATCCAAAAATTTATGTAAGCACTAAAATATTTTATTTTAGTGTTTGGCATAAGAAAAATCCATTCGTTTCGTCATTTGGATCGTTTTTCGCGCTTATGCGCATTCCGTCGTAATTAAGCGAACATCGCGTTCGTACGACCAAACGAACCAACCTCCGGCATATTTTTTAGCATGTTTCATGTCCACAATGTTTAGGCATCATTTTAGGGCCTTAAAGTTGGCTTTACGGGCCTTAGAAGTGTCGGGAATGACCTTAAACACGTGCAGGGGCTGAAACTGTCATTTTTTAAAGTTATATGCTGATCAGAAGGGCCATGCGGCCCGCATTAGATTTGTCTGATCCTGAAGCGGGCCGCCTTAGCCTCCCAGAATAGATTAGATCGAACAGTCAGCATATTCCAGCTGTTTTAACCACAACCACACACTCACAACTGCACATTCAGCTCATTTAGACCCATTTTTAGCCACCACAACTTTGCAACACATGTACGGGTAGGATTCGAGCACGGTTTCCATGAAATGATCCTAACAGTTCGGGTATTCCTATAAATACCCATCCACCCCATTGCAAAACTTACAAGAATTCTGATTTGAGGAGCTCTAAGTTGAAACCATTGTTTCATACCTGAGCTACTAGGATCGGGATTAGCATTCGGGGACCCTTCGTAAGTATTCTTTCGTTCTTTTATTGATTTTCGAGTCTTTTCGAGTCTGAAAGTCAAACTTTGTTTGACTTTCTGCGTTGACCAGTTATGGTCAATGCGAAGTTCGTTTGAACTTCGCAACGTGAGTGTAATCACGTTGGTTATAGTCCCTTGGGACTATGCCTACTGATTACCACGTTGTCTAGGGTCGTAGGGTAAGCGATCTAATAAATCGCTTATACCTTCGAACCCGACCCAGTTTGGTCGATCATTAGGATCCGACCAAATACATTAGGTGACCATAGTATATAGGGAATAACCTTCCGAGGTTATACCTTATGGTCACGACGTTTAAGTAGTTGTATGATAGGTAGTATATATGCCTTAGGTAAATTACCAGAATACCCTTTTCATGTATAATTGGTAATTAAGCATATGTAACCTAAACTTTTGTCATATAACTGATTATGTAACATGTTTAGGCATATAACACTTGTCATAGGACTAGTTAGACGTTCCGAACGCGTTTCACGCGAACGACGCGTTAAAGTAGCATAAGCTACCTAAACGGGTCGTAATGGGTCGAAAGCACTTAGATTAAGGTTTCATTTAGTATGTAGGCTTTGTTAAACCATATGACACGAGTCTCCATACTCGTTTGGTTTACGAACCCTCATTCTATCAAATCCTCCGATATAGGTCCGGGTTATTAACATAGTTACCTATATTAGGTGCCGTTTGATTCCGTGATCTCTAGCATTGCTTGGTGGTTATCTTAGGACTTCTGAGCAATCTCAAGTGAGTACATAGACCCCTCTTTTACTGTTTTCCAAACTGTTTTGGGGTGAAACACATGTGCCTACTTGTTACTTTCATGCTTTCCTGTTTTCACATCATATACCTGCTATGTTCGTTAGTACATTATAGTACATGATTTCATTACATTTCATGCTAGGTGTGCCCATTGTGTGCATTACTTAGTACATCGTTTTACATTACATTTCATGCTAGGTGTGCCCATTGTGTGCATTACTTAGTACATCGTTTTACATTACATTTCACGCTACGTATGTTCATTTGATTACATACTTAGTGCATCGTTTTTGCATGCTTACATTTTGTATGCATATTACATGATTTACATTGATCATGCATTTCCACAGGACATAACTTTGATTTAAACCAAGTTTTACTTCAATACTATGTTCTTGTGCATATGGTTTAGTTGATGCATTTCACTAGCCATACATATCATTTTGGTTACACATTACATGGTTTACATTTGACACATAAACACTTTTGACATTGGTTATACATTATATGATTTACATCTTGACATAAACATTTTAACATATTATTGAAATACATTTGGAAGTTGGTTTAAACATAGACTTCTTACATTGTTTGGTTTGGTTTGGTTTGGTTTGAGTAAGTGATTAAGTAACGAGGCGTGTGTAATATGATACAAGCATGGTGGATACGCCGCTGGTACTTCCTATATATAAGTGTTTGTATGGTATTACATGTCGTTATTTGAATCATTTCAGTTTGAGACATATAACATTTTATACAAATAACATACTTTTCACAAGACATTGTTTTACAAACAACTTATCTTATACAAACTCATTTTACATGGTTATTCATTTAACCTTATACTTATTTATACATATCATCTGATCTTATCGTTTTTCAAATGATTTACAAGACAAAGCAAATTACAAGGTTCATGACTAAACATTTTCTCAAACATAAGTCATGAATCCTATTTTCACAAAACCTATGTATCTCACAGGCATTTTTATGCTGACGTACCTATTTTCACATGTGTTTTCAGGAGATGATGCATAGGACTTATCAAGACATACTTAGGCGGACCTGTGCCTTAGTGACTTAAAACGAGACAAGAACTAGTTAATTTATGTTATGTACTCTTTGTTTCTTATTTAAACAATGTAAACTCTCATGTTTGATTAATAAAACGAAACTTCAATTGCCATGGATTTGAAACAATTAATTCTGTTACAACACTCCCCGACGTTTCCGCCACGTTTTGTATGTTCTACGTGGTCGGGGTGTGACAGAAAAGATGGTATCAGAGCCAATGGTTATAGGGAATTAGGTTATTAGTAATGCTTTGACCTAGTCTATAACCTTCTTAGGACCCTAACGCGAGTTTACTTGCGTTTAGTCATAAAACAATACCGTCACCTATCCTTAGGCGACGACCACAACAAGAACATAAATTTCAAAACCGCTTTGAAAACTAATCATCTGTTCTAGGATGATTGATTACTAGGTTTTGAACCCTCTATTGTAAGGTTTTGAACCCTCTGTTATATGGTTTTGAACCCCTTTGAATTTTCAAATTCTCGTCAAGGTTTTGGGTTTTTAATAATGTGAACACGTGCAAACTGGAAGGGTGAATGCCTGTATTCTGGGTTTTCTGTCTAGGCAAGCACTTCGTATATATCTCATCAGACGCGAGACCAGTTGTGCTTACCTGGGAATTCTTGGGATGAGTGTTCACTTATAGGCGAGCATGTCTTCGCGATACATTATGAGGACCTATTTGCTTTGATTCAGCCTTTGTGTGTCGTTTATTTGCTTCATGGTTCAAACAAATGACCATCACCCGTGATTTTGGTCGGTAATTGTAACATCATATTCTTACCCACTGCCATTTCATTTGTTTTCTCTCTTGTTTCCTCTTTTAGAATGCCTCCACGGCGCGAAAATCCGGTATCTATTGACGATCTGGCAGCTGTCATTACACAGCAAATGACTGCTGCAATCCCGAACGTCGTTGCTCAATGTTACCAAGCTATCAACAACAATAATGCCCTCTGCAGCTTCAAGACGTTCAACTCGGCCAAGCCATCAAAGTTTTCTGGGTCTCAAGGAGCGACTGCACTTCTGCAATGGTTCGAGAGTCTAGAGAGCACCTTCAGGCATGTTCAATGTCCCAACGAGCAAAAGGTAGATTTCGCATCTAGTGTCTTTGAGAAACGAGCTTTGACGTGGTGGAACGGTGTGGTGAGAGATAGGGGTGCCTAAGTGGCACTGGCCCAAACTTGGGAAGAACTTCGAGCACTGATGATGAAGGAATTATGTCCTCGTCATGAGATCAGGGCATTGGAAAGGGAATTCGATGATCTTAAGCAAGACAGCGGTGAACATCGAGCATACACTGATCGATATGAGGAGCTGAGCCTGTTGTGTCCTACCATGGTTACGCCTTTGGATAAGGCGATCGAAAAATACATTGATGGTCTCCCTGACTCAGTTCAAGACATTGTTACCGGTAGTAACCCCACTACGGTTAGGCAGGCCATTGAGCTATCTGCAACTTTGACTGAATCTCAGATCAGGAAACGTAAGCTTTTCCGAAAGGGTGACAAGAAACCGGTCGAGGAATCGAAACCAATCGAGGAATCAAAGACCATGGATGAACAGACTGGATCCCTTGAGCGGTCAAAGAAGCAAAAGGCTTCTCAGAACTTCGCCATGGTCGCTCACAATGGTCAAGCCGTCCCCAAACAACCAGCTCAACCCCGTGCTAGGAAGCCATACAATGGAACTTCACCTTTGTGCAACCGATGTAACCTTTATCATCATATTAATGTGAAGTGCCGCGAATGCCAAATTTGTGGACGTAAAGGTCATACAGCAAAAGTTTGCGTAGCAGCAGTTGCACTAAATCAAGCTGACAACAAACCTGCTCGAGCTCGCTTTCCACCTGGTTCTTGCTACAAGTGTGGCGAGATGGGACATTTCCGAAGAAATTGCCCAAAGCTTGCTAATGCTAATCCAGCACAGAGATGAGCATCTGACCGACTAGAAGACAACACCGTTTAGAAATAATCATGTCTTATGTATTATTTTCTTTTGTTGTCAAGGTCCATGAAACCGTTGTTATCATTGTTAATAAATAAATCTTTTTATTTACATTGCAATGTATTTATGTGATTGTTTGTATAAACAACATATCCCCTACAATACCGACAATCAAGGAATCGTATTCCTTGAAAAGCAAACTACCCCCAAAATTCTTCCATTTTACAATCTCTTGCGTTTTACACAAAGATCCTAAGTACCCGTCTCTTGTAAAGAGACGAAGTACAAGGTGCAAGTTATAATTCTGTACGAATACCCCAAGTACCACTATAAATTCTTAATAGGGTACCCAAGGGTATTTCCGTATGTCCTAAATTATTGTGTACCTTAATTCGCATATTGCGTTTTCCTGAAAACGAAAATCGAATTTTTGGTAGATCATCCTATCTTCATGGATGGATTCTTGAAATGATTAAAGTGCCAAATGAAATCCACGAATTGGATTCCTGGTGTGCTTTAAGTATCCGCGTCCAAAGATAACAAATCAATAACCAAGTTAAACAACTATGTGATTATGTGCTTGTGTGTTTCCTTTTATGTTTTTGGTGTAATCCAAGTTTTTGTTATCCAAATCCTCGTAGAATCTTCCATATCTTCGTATAAGGGATTCATAGTAGGATATCCAAAGGTGCTATATTAAATCCTCAATGGGCTTTTACGTAATAGTAAAGACCCTTGGATTATATTGTACTATTCCATAATTAGACCCCTGAGTGGTCTAGTTAAACAGATTGATCCAAAAATCTGGTTAGGATTATCATGTGATGAGATAGCTGAAAGGACTCCTTGGTGGCCTAATTAATAAGATCATCTGTGATCTAATTAAAAGGACCCTATGGTAGTCTAGTCATACTTATCACAGGTTTGATTTTCCTCCCCTTCACATTACAAACAAATTGTGTGGACTATGCAAGGAATTGCGTAATTATGGATGCATACATAATTATGGAATTCAGTGCACGGAAACCACAGTTAGTTTGGTCGTGTGTCTGGAAAATGACTCATTTCGTTCATTTTCGGTTCTGAAGAAGTTGTGGAAAATGACTCATTTCGTTCATTTTCGGTTCTGAAGAAGTTGTGGAAAATGACTAATTTCGTTCATTTTCGTTTCTGAAGAAGTTGTGGAAAATGACTCATTTCGTTCATTTTCGGGTCTGAAGAAGTTGTGGAAAATGACTCATTTCGTTCATTTTCGGTTCTGAAGAAGTTGTGGAAAATGACTCATTTCGTTCATTTTCGTTTCTGAAGAAGTTGTGGAAAATGACTCATTTCGTTCATTTTCGGTTCTGAAGAAGTTGTGGAAAATGACTCATTTCGTTCATTTTCGGGTCTGAAGAAGTTGTGGAAAATGACTCATTTCGTTCATTTTCGGTTCTGAAGAAGTTGTGGAAAATGACTCATTTCGTTCATTTTCGGTTCTGAAGAAGTTGTGGAAAATGACTCATTTCGTTCATTTTCGGTTCTGAAGAAGTTGTGGAAAATGACTCATTTCGTTCATTTTCGGGTCTGAAGAAGTTGTGGAAAATGACTCATTTCGTTCATTTTCGTTTCTGAAGAAGTTGTGGAAAATGACTCATTTCGTTCATTTTCATTTCTGAAAAATGTCTGTTAAGAAAATGTCAGGATTATTCCTTACATATCTCGAGTGGTTATTTGACACAAAGTCACAAATAGACTCCTACGTATTAATTTCGGGACGAAATTTCCTAAAGTAGGGGAGACTGTGACACCTGTGTCACCTCAACCTTCAAACAAATGCCAAACCAATGAAATATTGTATTTCATACTTGGGATTTGTGAAAATATGTGTATCGTTTGCACATATCAACTCTTGTTCAATTCCAAACTCTAAATCGCTTTCTGGAAGGTTATACGCGCACCGATGCGTAAATATAACCAGTTTAATGCAACGAACACTCCGTAATAGTGACATATACTTAACATACCTTAAATAACCTTTACATAACTTAGAAATAAGTTTTGAAGGCTTTGGTATGGCAAAATCAAGTTAAATCGCTTACAGGGACTAAAGTTGACAATCTGCGAAAGTATGCCAATTTGAACTGTAACAGACATTCTGGAACATGACCATAAGTTAAACATACCATAAATATCCTTTACATAGCTTAGAAATAGGCTTTGAGGTGTTCGGTATGCTAAAATAAACTTTTGTGTCATTCAGGGACTAAAAGCGTCAAAAAGTGCACAAGTTTGCACTTTCGCGCATAACTTACGTTCTGAATACATCCGGACATCCAAAAATTTATGTAAGCACTAAAATATTTTATTTTAGTGTTTGGCATAAGAAAAATCCATTCGTTTCGTCATTTGGATCGTTTTTCGCGCTTATGCGCATTCCGTCGTAATTAAGCGAACATCGCGTTCGTACGACCAAACGAACCAACCTCCGGCATATTTTTGAGCATGTTTCATGTCCAAAATGTTTAGGCATCATTTTAGGGCCTTAAAGTTGGCTTTACGGGCCTTAGAAGTGTCGGGAATGGCCTTAAACACGTGCAGGGGCTGAAACTGTCATTTTTGAAAGTTATATTCTGATCAGAAGGGCCATGCGGCCCGCATTAGATTTGTCTGATCCTGAAGCGGGCCGCCTCAGCCTCCCAGAACAGATTAGATCGAACAGTCAGCATATTCCAGCTGTTTTAACCACAACCACACACTCACAACTGCACATTCAGCTCATTTAGACCCATTTTTAGCCACCACAACTTTGCAACACATGTACGGGTAGGATTCGAGCACGGTTTCCATGAAACGATCCTAACGGTTCGGGTATTCCTATAAATACCCATCCACCCCATTGCAAAACTTACAAGAATTCTGATTTGAGGAGCTCTAAGTTGAAACCATTGTTTCATACCTGAGCTACTTGGATCGGGATTAGCATTCGGGGACCCTTCGTAAGTATTCTTTCGTTCTTTTATTGCTTTTCGAGTCTTTTCGAGTCTGAAAGTCAAACTTTGTTTGACTTTCTGCGTTGACCAGTTATGGTCAATGCGAAGTTCGTTTGAACTTCGCAACGTGAGTGTAATCACGTTGGTTATAGTCCCTTGGGACTATGCCTACTGATTACCACGTTGTCTAGGGTCGTAGGGTAAGCGATCTAATAAATCGCTTATACCTTCGAACCCGACCCAGTTTGGTCGATCATTAGGATCCGACCAAATACATTAGGTGACCATAGTATATAGGGAATAACCTTCCGAGGTTATACCTTATGGTCACGACGTTTAAGTATTTGTATGATAGGTAGTATATATGCCTTAGGTAAATTACCAGAATACCCTTTTCATGTATAATTGGTAATTAAGCATATGTAACCTAAACTTTTGTCACATAACTGATTATGTAACATGTTTAGGCATATAACACTTGTCATAGGACTAGTTAGACGTTCCGAACGCGTTTCACGCGAACGACGCGTTAAAGTAGCATAAGCTACCTAAACGGGTCGTAATGGGTCGAAAGCACTTAGATTAAGGTTTCATTTAGTATGTAGGCTTTGTTAAACCATATGACACGAGTCTCCATACTCGTTTGGTTTACGAACCCTCATTCTATCAAATCCTCCGATATAGGTCCGGGTTATTAACATAGTTACCTATATTAGGTGCCGTTTGATTCCGTGATCTCTAGCATTGCTTGGTGGTTATCTTAGGACTTCTGAGCAATCTCAAGTGAGTACATAGACCCCTCTTTTACTGTTTTCCAAACTGTTTTGGGGTGAAACACATGTGCCTACTTGTTACTTTCATGCTTTCCTGTTTTCACATCATATACCTGCTATGTTCGTTAGTACATTATAGTACATGATTTCATTACATTTCATGCTAGGTGTGCCCATTGTGTGCATTACTTAGTACATCGTTTTACATTACATTTCATGCTAGGTGTGCCCATTGTGTGCATTACTTAGTACATCATTTTACATTACATTTCACGCTACGTATGTTCATTTGATTACATACTTAGTGCATCGTTTTTGCATGCTTACATTTTGTATGCATATTACATGATTTACATTGATCATGCATTTCCACAGGACATAACTTTGATTTAAACCAAGTTTTACTTCAATACTATGTTCTTGTGCATATGGTTTAGTTGATGCATTTCACTAGCCATACATATCATTTTGGTTACACATTACATGGTTTACATTTGACACATAAACACTTTTGACATTGGTTATACATTATATGATTTACATCTTGACATAAACATTTTAACATATTATTGAAATACATTTGGAAGTTGGTTTAAACATAGACTTCTTACATTGTTTGGTTTGGTTTGGTTTAAGTAAGTGATTAAGTAACGAGGCGTGTGTAATATGATACAAGCATGGTGGATACGCCGCTGGTACTTCCTATATATAAGTGTTTGTATGGTATTACATGTCGTTATTTGAATCATTTCAGTTTGAGACATATAACATTTTATACAAATAACATACTTTTCACAAGACATTGTTTTACAAACAACTTATCTTATACAAACTCATTTTACATGGTTATTCATTTAACCTTACACTTATTTATACATATCATCTGATCTTATCGTTTTTCAAATGATTTACAAGACAAAGCAAATTACAAGGTTCATGACTAAACATTTTCTCAAACATAAGTCATGAATCCTATTTTCACAAAACCTATGTATCTCACAGGCATTTTTATGCTGACGTACCTATTTTCACATGTGTTTTCAGGAGATGATGCATAGGACTTATCAAGACATACTTAGGCGGACCTGTGCCTTAGTGACTTAAAACGAGACAAGAACTAGTTAATTTATGTTATGTACTCTTTGTTTCTTATTTAAACAATGTAAACTCTCATGTTTGATTAATAAAACGAAACTTCAATTGCCATGGATTTGAAACAATTAATTCTGTTACAACACTCCCCGACGTTTCCGCCACGTTTTGTATGTTCTACGTGGTCGGGGTGTGACAGAAAAGATGGTATCAGAGCCAATGGTTATAGGGAATTAGGTTATTAGTAATGCTTTGACCTAGTCTATAACCTTCTTAGGACCCTAACGCGAGTTTACTTGCGTTTAGTCATAAAACAATACCGTCACCTATCCTTAGGCGACGACCACAACAAGAACATAAATTTCAAAACCGCTTTGAAAACTAATCATCTGTTCTAGGATGATTGATTACTAGGTTTTGAACCCTCTATTGTAAGGTTTTGAACCCTCTGTTATATGGTTTTGAACCCCTTTGAATTTTCAAATTCTCGTCAAGGTTTTGGGTTTTTAATAATGTGAACACGTGCAAACTGGAAGGGTGAATGCCTGTATTCTGGGTTTTCTGTCTAGGCAAGCACTTCGTATATATCTCATCAGACGCGAGACCAGTTGTGCTTACCTGGGAATTCTTGGGATGGGTGTTCACTTATAGGCGAGCATGTCTTCGCGATACATTATGAGGACCTATTTGCTTTGATTCAGCCTTTGTGTGTCGTTTATTTGCTTCATGGTTCAAACAAATGACCATCACCCGTGATTTTGGTCGGTAATTGTAACATCATATTCTTACCCACTGCCATTTCATTTGTTTTCTCTCTTGTTTCCTCTTTTAGAATGCCTCCACGGCGCGAAAATCCGGTATCTATTGACGATCTGGCAGCTGTCATTACACAGCAAATGACTGCTGCAATCCCGAACGTCGTTGCTCAATGTTACCAAGCTATCAACAACAATAATGCCCTCTGCAGCTTCAAGACGTTCAACTCGGCCAAGCCATCAAAGTTTTCTGGGTCTCAAGGAGCGACTGCACTTCTGCAATGGTTCGAGAGTCTAGAGAGCACCTTCAGGCATGTTCAATGTCCCAACGAGCAAAAGGTAGATTTCGCATCTAGTGTCTTTGAGAAACGAGCTTTGACGTGGTGGAACGGTGTGGTGAGAGATAGGGGTGCCTAAGTGGCACTGGCCCAAACTTGGGAAGAACTTCGAGCACTGATGATGAAGGAATTATGTCCTCGTCATGAGATCAGGGCATTGGAAAGGGAATTCGATGATCTTAAGCAAGACAGCGGTGAACATCGAGCATACACTGATCGATATGAGGAGCTGAGCCTGTTGTGTCCTACCATGGTTACGCCTTTGGATAAGGCGATCGAAAAATACATTGATGGTCTCCCTGACTCAGTTCAAGACATTGTTACCGGTAGTAACCCCACTACGGTTAGGCAGGCCATTGAGCTATCTGCAACTTTGACTGAATCTCAGATCAGGAAACGTAAGCTTTTCCGAAAGGGTGACAAGAAACCGGTCGAGGAATCGAAACCAATCGAGGAATCAAAGACCATGGATGAACAGACTGGATCCCTTGAGCGGTCAAAGAAGCAAAAGGCTTCTCAGAACTTCGCCATGGTCGCTCACAATGGTCAAGCCGTCCCCAAACAACCAGCTCAACCCCGTGCTAGGAAGCCATACAATGGAACTTCACCTTTGTGCAACCGATGTAACCTTTATCATCATATTAATGTGAAGTGCCGCGAATGCCAAATTTGTGGACGTAAAGGTCATACAGCAAAAGTTTGCGTAGCAGCAGTTGCACTAAATCAAGCTGACAACAAACCTGCTCGAGCTCGCTTTCCACCTGGTTCTTGCTACAAGTGTGGCGAGATGGGACATTTCCGAAGAAATTGCCCAAAGCTTGCTAATGCTAATCCAGCACAGAGATGAGCATCTGACCGACTAGAAGACAACACCGTTTAGAAATAATCATGTCTTATGTATTATTTTCTTTTGTTGTCAAGGTCCATGAAACCGTTGTTATCATTGTTAATAAATAAATCTTTTTATTTACATTGCAATGTATTTATGTGATTGTTTGTATAAACAACATATCCCCTACAATACCGACAATCAAGGAATCGTATTCCTTGAAAAGCAAACTACCCCCAAAATTCTTCCATTTTACAATCTCTTGCGTTTTACACAAAGATCCTAAGTACCCGTCTCTTGTAAAGAGACGAAGTACAAGGTGCAAGTTATAATTCTGTACGAATACCCCAAGTACCACTATAAATTCTTAATAGGGTACCCAAGGGTATTTCCGTATGTCCTAAATTATTGTGTACCTTAATTCGCATATTGCGTTTTCCTGAAAACGAAAATCGAATTTTTGGTAGATCATCCTATCTTCATGGATGGATTCTTGAAATGATTAAAGTGCCAAATGAAATCCACGAATTGGATTCCTGGTGTGCTTTAAGTATCCGCGTCCAAAGATAACAAATCAATAACCAAGTTAAACAACTATGTGATTATGTGCTTGTGTGTTTCCTTTTATGTTTTTGGTGTAATCCAAGTTTTTGTTATCCAAATCCTCGTAGAATCTTCCATATCTTCGTATAAGGGATTCATAGTAGGATATCCAAAGGTGCTATATTAAATCCTCAATGGGCTTTTACGTAATAGTAAAGACCCTTGGATTATATTGTACTATTCCATAATTAGACCCCTGAGTGGTCTAGTTAAACAGATTGATCCAAAAATCTGGTTAGGATTATCATGTGATGAGATAGCTGAAAGGACTCCTTGGTGGCCTAATTAATAAGATCATCTGTGATCTAATTAAAAGGACCCTATGGTAGTCTAGTCATACTTATCACAGGTTTGATTTTCCTCCCCTTCACATTACAAACAAATTGTGTGGACTATGCAAGGAATTGCGTAATTATGGATGCATACATAATTATGGAATTCAGTGCACGGAAACCACAGTTAGTTTGGTCGTGTGTCTGGAAAATGACTCATTTCGTTCATTTTCGGTTCTGAAGAAGTTGTGGAAAATGACTCATTTCGTTCATTTTCGGTTCTGAAGAAGTTGTGGAAAATGACTAATTTCGTTCATTTTCGTTTCTGAAGAAGTTGTGGAAAATGACTCATTTCGTTCATTTTCGGGTCTGAAGAAGTTGTGGAAAATGACTCATTTCGTTCATTTTCGGTTCTGAAGAAGTGGAAAATGACTCATTTCGTTCATTTTCGTTTCTGAAGAAGTTGTGGAAAATGACTCATTTCGTTCATTTTCGGTTCTGAACAAGTTGTGGAAAATGACTCATTTCGTTCATTTTCGGGTCTGAAGAAGTTGTGGAAAATGACTCATTTCGTTCATTTTCGGTTCTGAAGAAGTTGTGGAAAATGACTCATTTCGTTCATTTTCGGTTCTGAAGAAGTTGTGGAAAATGACTCATTTCGTTCATTTTCGGGTCTGAAGAAGTTGTGGAAAATGACTCATTTCGTTCATTTTCGTTTCTGAAGAAGTTGTGGAAAATGACTCATTTCGTTCATTTTCATTTCTGAAAAATGTCCGTTAAGAAAATGTCAGGATTATTCCTTACATATCTCGGGTGGTTATTTGACACAAAGTCACAAATAGACTCCTACGTATTAATTTCGCGACGAAATTTCCTAAAGTAGGGGAGACTGTGACACCTGTGTCACCTCAACCTTCAAACAAATGCCAAACCAATGAAATATTGTATTTCATACTTGGGATTTGTAAAAATATGTGTATCGTTTGCACATATCAACTCTTGTTCAATTCCAAACTCTAAATCGCTTTCTGGAAGGTTATACGCGCACCGATGCGTAAATATAACCAGTTTAATGCAACGAACACTCCGTAATAGTGACATATACTTAACATACCTTAAATAACCTTTACATAACTTAGAATAAGTTTTGAAGGCTTTGGTATGGCAAAATCAAGTTAAATCGCTTACAGGGACTAAAGTTGACAAACTGCGAAAGTATGCCAATTTGAACTGTAACAGACATTCCGGAACATGACCATAAGTTAAACATACCATAAATATCCTTTACATAGCTTAGAAATAGGCTTTGAGGTGTTCGGTATGCTAAAATAAACTTTTGTGTCATTCAGGGACTAAAAGCGTCAAAAAGTGCACAAGTTTGCACTTTCGCGCATAACTTACGTTCTGAATACATCCGGACATCCAAAAATTTATGTAAGCACTAAAATATTTTATTTTAGTGTTTGGCATAAGAAAAATCCATTCGTTTCGTCATTTGGATCGTTTTTTCGCGCTTATGCGCATTCCGTCGTAATTAAGCGAACATCGCGTTCGTACGACCAAACGAACCAACCTCCCGGCATATTTTTGAGCATGTTTCATGTCCAAAATGTTTAGGCATCATTTTAGGGCCTTAAAGTTGGCTTTACGGGCCTTAGAAGTGTCGGGAATGGCCTTAAACACGTGCAGGGGCTGAAACTGTCATTTTTGAAAGTTATATTCTGATCAGAAGGGCCATGCGGCCCGCATTAGATTTGTCTGATCCTGAAGCGGGCCGCCTCAGCCTCCCAGAACAGATTAGATCGAACAGTCAGCATATTCCAGCTGTTTTAACCACAACCACACACTCACAACTGCACATTCAGCTCATTTAGACCCATTTTTAGCCACCACAACTTTGCAACACATGTACGGGTAGGATTCGAGCACGGTTTCCATGAAACGATCCTAACGGTTCGGGTATTCCTATAAATACCCATCCACCCCATTGCAAAACTTACAAGAATTCTGATTTGAGGAGCTCTAAGTTGAAACCATTGTTTCATACCTGAGCTACTTGGATCGGGATTAGCATTCGGGGGACCCTTCGTAAGTATTCTTTCGTTCTTTTATTGCTTTTCGAGTCTTTTCGAGTCTGAAAGTCAAACTTTGTTTGACATTCTGCGTTGACCAGTTATGGTCAATGCGAAGTTCGTTTGAACTTCGCAACGTGAGTGTAATCACGTTGGTTATAGTCCCTTGGACTATGCCTACTGATTACCACGTTGTCTAGGGTCGTAGGGTAAGCGATCTAATAAAATCGCTTATACCTTCGAACCCGACCCAGTTTGGTCGATCATTAGGATCCGACCAAATACATTAGGTGACCATAGTATATAGGGAATAACCTTCCGAGGTTATACCTTATGGTCACGACGTTTAAGTAGTTGTATGATAGGTAGTATATATGCCTTAGGTAAATTACCAGAATACCCTTTTCATGTATAATTGGTAATTAAGCATATGTAACCTAAACTTTTGTCACATAACTGATTATGTAACATGTTTAGGCATATAACACTTGTCATAGGACTAGTTAGACGTTCCGAACGCGTTTCACGCGAACGACGCGTTAAAGTAGCATAAGCTACCTAAACGGGTCGTAATGGGTCGAAAGCACTTAGATTAAGGTTTCATTTAGTATGTAGGCTTTGTTAAACCATATGACACGAGTCTCCATACTCGTTTGGTTTACGAACCCTCATTCTATCAAATCCTCCCATAGGTCCGGGTTATTAACATAGTTACCTATATTAGGTGTCGTTTGATTCCGTGATCTCTAGCATTGCTTGGTGGTTATCTTAGGACTTCTGAGCAATCTAAAGTGAGTACATAGACCCCTCTTTTACTGTTTTCCAAACTGTTTTGGGGTGAAACACATGTGCCTACTTGTTACTTTCATGCTTTCCTGTTTTCACATCATATACCTGCTATGTTCGTTAGTACATTATAGTACATGATTTCATTACATTTCATGCTAGGTGTGCCCATTGTGTGCATTACTTAGTACATCGTTTTACATTACATTTCATGCTAGGTGTGCCCATTGTGTGCATTACTTAGTACATCGTTTTACATTACATTTCACGCTACGTATGTTCATTTGATTACATACTTAGTGCATCGTTTTTGCATGCTTGCATTTTGTATGCATATTACATGATTTACATTGATCATGCATTTCCACAGGACATAACTTTGATTTAAACCAAGTTTTACTTCAATACTATGTTCTTGTGCATATGGTTTAGTTGATGCATTTCACTAGCCATACATATCATTTTGGTTACACATTACATGGTTTACATTTGACACATAAACACTTTTGACATTGGTTATACATTATATGATTTACATCTTGACATAAACATTTTAACATATTATTGAAATACATTTGGAAGTTGGTTTAAACATAGACTTCTTACATTGTTTGGTTTGGTTTGGTTTGAGTAAGTGATTAAGTAACGAGGCGTGTGTAATATGATACAAGCATGGTGGATACGCCGCTGGTACTTCCTATATATAAGTGTTTGTATGGTATTACATGTCGTTATTTGAATCATTTCAGTTTGAGACATATAACATTTTATACAAATAACATACTTTTCACAAGACATTGTTTTACAAACAACTTATCTTATACAAACTCATTTTACATGGTTATTCATTTAACCTTATACTTATTTATACATATCATCTGATCTTATCGTTTTTCAAATGATTTACAAGACAAAGCAAATTACAAGGTTCATGACTAAACATTTTCTCAAACATAAGTCATGAATCCTATTTTCACAAAACCTATGTATCTCACAGGCATTTTTATGCTGACGTACCTATTTTCACATGTGTTTTCAGGAGATGATGCATAGGACTTATCAAGACATACTTAGGCGGACCTGTGCCTTAGTGACTTAAAACGAGACAAGAACTAGTTAATTTATGTTATGTACTCTTTGTTTCTTATTTAAACAATGTAAACTCTCATGTTTGATTAATAAAACGAAACTTCAATTGCCATGGATTTGAAACAATTAATTCTGTTACAACACTCCCCGACGTTTCCGCCACGTTTTGTATGTTCTACGTGGTCGGGGTGTGACAGAAAAGATGGTATCAGAGCCAATGGTTATAGGGAATTAGGTTATTAGTAATGCTTTGACCTAGTCTATAACCTTCTTAGGACCCTAACGCGAGTTTACTTGCGTTTAGTCATAAAACAATACCGTCACCTATCCTTAGGCGACGACCACAACAAGAACATAAATTTCAAAACCGCTTTGAAAACTAATCATCTGTTCTAGGATGATTGATTACTAGGTTTTGAACCCTCTATTGTAAGGTTTTGAACCCTCTGTTATATGGTTTTGAACCCCTTTGAATTTTCAAATTCTCGTCAAGGTTTTGGGTTTTTAATAATGTGAACACGTGCAAACTGGAAGGGTGAATGCCTGTATTCTGGGTTTTCTGTCTAGGCAAGCACTTCGTATATATCTCATCAGACGCGAGACCAGTTGTGCTTACCTGGGAATTCTTGGGATGAGTGTTCACTTATAGGCGAGCATGTCTTCGCGATACATTATGAGGACCTATTTGCTTTGATTCAGCCTTTGTGTGTCGTTTATTTGCTTCATGGTTCAAACAAATGACCATCACCCGTGATTTTGGTCGGTAATTGTAACATCATATTCTTACCCACTGCCATTTCATTTGTTTTCTCTCTTGTTTCCTCTTTTAGAATGCCTCCACGGCGCGAAAATCCGGTATCTATTGACGATCTGGCAGCTGTCATTACACAGCAAATGACTGCTGCAATCCCGAACGTCGTTGCTCAATGTTACCAAGCTATCAACAACAATAATGCCCTCTGCAGCTTCAAGACGTTCAACTCGGCCAAGCCATCAAAGTTTTCTGGGTCTCAAGGAGCGACTGCACTTCTGCAATGGTTCGAGAGTCTAGAGAGCACCTTCAGGCATGTTCAATGTCCCAACGAGCAAAAGGTAGATTTCGCATCTAGTGTCTTTGAGAAACGAGCTTTGACGTGGTGGAACGGTGTGGTGAGAGATAGGGGTGCCTAAGTGGCACTGGCCCAAACTTGGGAAGAACTTCGAGCACTGATGATGAAGGAATTATGTCCTCGTCATGAGATCAGGGCATTGGAAAGGGAATTCGATGATCTTAAGCAAGACAGCGGTGAACATCGAGCATACACTGATCGATATGAGGAGCTGAGCCTGTTGTGTCCTACCATGGTTACGCCTTTGGATAAGGCGATCGAAAAATACATTGATGGTCTCCCTGACTCAGTTCAAGACATTGTTACCGGTAGTAACCCTACTACGGTTAGGCAGGCCATTGAGCTATCTGCAACTTTGACTGAATCTCAGATCAGGAAACGTAAGCTTTTCCGAAAGGGTGACAAGAAACCGGTCGAGGAATCGAAACCAATCGAGGAATCAAAGACCATGGATGAACAGACTGGATCCCTTGAGCGGTCAAAGAAGCAAAAGGCTTCTCAGAACTACGCCATGGTCGCTCACAATGGTCAAGCCGTCCCTAAACAACCAGCTCAACCCCGTGCTAGGAAGCCATACAATGGAACTTCACCTTTGTGCAACCGATGTAACCTTTATCATCATATTAATGTGAAGTGCCGCGAATGCCAAATTTGTGGACGTAAAGGTCATACAGCAAAAGTTTGCGTAGCAGCAGTTGCACTAAATAAAGCTGACAACAAACCTGCTCGAGCTCGCTTTCCACCTGGTTCTTGCTACAAGTGTGGCGAGATGGGACATTTCTGAAGAAATTGCCCAAAGCTTGCTAATGCTAATCCAGCACAGAGATGAGCATCTGACCGACTAGAAGACAACACCGTTTAGAAATAATCATGTCTTATGTATTATTTTCTTTTGTTGTCAAGGTCCATGAAACCGTTGTTATCATTGTTAATAAATAAATCTTTTTATTTACATTGCAATGTATTTATGTGATTGTTTGTATAAACAACATATCCCCTACAATACCGACAATCAAGGAATCTTATTCCTTGAAAAGCAAACTACCCCCAAAATTCTTCCATTTTACAATCTCTTGCGTTTTACACAAAGATCCTAAGTACCCGTCTCTTGTAAAGAGACGAAGTACAAGGTGCAAGTTATAATTCTGTACGAATACCCCAAGTACCACTATAAATTCTTAATAGGGTACCCAAGGGTATTTCCGTATGTCCTAAATTATTGTGTACCTTAATTCGCATATTGCGTTTTCCTGAAAACGAAAATCGAATTTTTGGTAGATCATCCTATCTTCATGGATGGATTCTTGAAATGATTAAAGTGCCAAATGAAATCCATGAATTGGATTCCTGGTGTGCTTTAAGTATCCGCGTCCAAAGATAACAAATCAATAACCAAGTTAAACAACTATGTGATTATGTGCTTGTGTGTTTCCTTTTATGTTTTTGGTGTAATCCAAGTTTTTGTTATCCAAATCCTCGTAGAATCTTCCATATCTTCGTATAAGGGATTCATAGTAGGATATCCAAAGGTGCTATATTAAATCCTCAATGGGCTTTTACGTAATAGTAAAGACCCTTGGATTATATTGTACTATTCCATAATTAGACCCCTGAGTGGTCTAGTTAAACAGATTGATCCAAAAATCTGGTTAGGATTATCATGTGATGAGATAGCTGAAAGGACTCCTTGGTGGCCTAATTAATAAGATCATCTGTGATCTAATTAAAAGGACCCTATGGTAGTCTAGTCATACTTATCACAGGTTTGATTTTCCTCCCCTTCACATTACAAACAAATTGTGTGGACTATGCAAGGAATTGCGTAATTATGGATGCATACATAATTATGGAATTCAGTGCACGGAAACCACAGTTAGTTTGGTCGTGTGTCTGGAAAATGACTCATTTCGTTCATTTTCGGTTCTGAAGAAGTTGTGGAAAATGACTCATTTCGTTCATTTTCGGTTCTGAAGAAGTTGTGGAAAATGACTAATTTCGTTCATTTTCGTTTCTGAAGAAGTTGTGGAAAATGACTCATTTCGTTCATTTTCGGTTCTGAAGAAGTTGTGGAAAATGACTCATTTCGTTCATTTTCGGTTCTGAAGAAGTTGTGGAAAATGACTCATTTCGTTCATTTTCGGGTCTGAAGAAGTTGTGGAAAATGACTCATTTCGTTCATTTTCGGTTCTGAAGAAGTGGAAAATGACTCATTTCGTTCATTTTCGTTTCTGAAGAAGTTGTGGAAAATGACTCATTTCGTTCATTTTCGGTTCTGAACAAGTTGTGGAAAATGACTCATTTCGTTCATTTTCGGGTCTGAAGAAGTTGTGGAAAATGACTCATTTCGTTCATTTTCGGTTCTGAAGAAGTTGTGGAAAATGACTCATTTCGTTCATTTTCGGTTCTGAAGAAGTTGTGGAAAATGACTCATTTCGTTCATTTTCGGGTCTGAAGAAGTTGTGGAAAATGACTCATTTCGTTCATTTTCGTTTCTGAAGAAGTTGTGGAAAATGACTCATTTCGTTCATTTTCATTTCTGAAAAATGTCCGTTAAGAAAATGTCAGGATTATTCCTTACATATCTCGGGTGGTTATTTGACACAAAGTCACAAATAGACTCCTACGTATTAATTTCGGGACGAAATTTCCTAAAGTAGGGGAGACTGTGACACCTGTGTCACCTCAACCTTCAAACAAATGCCAAACCAATGAAATATTGTATTTCATACTTGGGATTTGTAAAAATATGTGTATCGTTTGCACATATCAACTCTTGTTCAATTCCAAACTCTAAATCGCTTTCTGGAAGGTTATACGCGCACCGATGCGTAAATATAACCAGTTTAATGCAACGAACACTCCGGAATAGTGACATATACTTAACATACCTTAAATAACCTTTACATAACTTAGAAATAAGTTTTGAAGGCTTTGGTATGGCAAAATCAAGTTAAATCGCTTACAGGGACTAAAGTTGACAAACTGCGAAAGTATGCCAATTTGAACTGTAACAGACATTCCGGAACATGACCATAAGTTAAACATACCATAAATATCCTTTACATAGCTTAGAAATAGGCTTTGAGGTGTTCGGTATGCTAAAATAAACTTTTGTGTCATTCAGGGACTAAAAGCGTCAAAAAGTGCACAAGTTTGCACTTTCGCGCATAACTTACGTTCTGAATACATCCGGACATCCAAAAATTTATGTAAGCACTAAAATATTTTATTTTAGTGTTTGGCATAAGAAAAATCCATTCGTTTCGTCATTTGGATCGTTTTTCGCGCTTATGCGCATTCCGTCGTAATTAAGCGAACATCGCGTTCGTACGACCAAACGAACCAACCTCCGGCATATTTTTGAGCATGTTTCATGTCCAAAATGTTTAGGCATCATTTTAGGGCCTTAAAGTTGGCTTTACGGGCCTTAGAAGTGTCGGGAATGGCCTTAAACACGTGCAGGGGCTGAAACTGTCATTTTTGAAAGTTATATTCTGATCAGAAGGGCCATGCGGCCCGCATTAGATTTGTCTGATCCTGAAGCGGGCCGCCTCAGCCTCCCAGAACAGATTAGATCGAACAGTCAGCATATTCCAGCTGTTTTAACCACAACCACACACTCACAACTGCACATTCAGCTCATTTAGACCCATTTTTAGCCACCACAACTTTGCAACACATGTACGGGTAGGATTCGAGCACGGTTTCCATGAAACGATCCTAACGGTTCGGGTATTCCTATAAATACCCATCCACCCCATTGCAAAACTTACAAGAATTCTGATTTGAGGAGCTCTAAGTTGAAACCATTGTTTCATACCTGAGCTACTTGGATCGGGATTAGCATTCGGGGACCCTTCGTAAGTATTCTTTCGTTCTTTTATTGCTTTTCGAGTCTTTTCGAGTCTGAAAGTCAAACTTTGTTTGACTTTCTGCGTTGACCAGTTATGGTCAATGCGAAGTTCGTTTGAACTTCGCAACGTGAGTGTAATCACGTTGGTTATAGTCCCTTGGGACTATGCCTACTGATTACCACGTTGTTTAGGGTCGTAGGGTAAGCGATCTAATAAATCGCTTATACCTTCGAACCCGACCCAGTTTGGTCGATCATTAGGATCCGACCAAATACATTAGGTGACCATAGTATATAGGGAATAACCTTCCGAGGTTATACCTTATGGTCACGACGTTTAAGTAGTTGTATGATAGGTAGTATATATGCCTTAGGTAAATTACCAAAATACCCTTTTCATGTATAATTGGTAATTAAGCATATGTAACCTAAACTTTTGTCACATAACTGATTATGTAACATGTTTAGGCATATAACACTTGTCATAGGACTAGTTAGACGTTCCGAACGCGTTTCACGCGAACGACGCGTTAAAGTAGCATAAGCTACCTAAACGGGTCGTAATGGGTCGAAAGCACTTAGATTAAGGTTTCATTTAGTATGTAGGCTTTGTTAAACCATATGACACGAGTCTCCATACTCGTTTGGTTTACGAACCCTCATTCTATCAAATCCTCCGATATAGGTCCGGGTTATTAACATAGTTACCTATATTAGGTGTCGTTTGATTCCGTGATCTCTAGCATTGCTTGGTGGTTATCTTAGGACTTCTGAGCAATCTCAAGTGAGTACATAGACCCCTCTTTTACTGTTTTCCAAACTGTTTTGGGGTGAAACACATGTGCCTACTTGTTACTTTCATGCTTTCCTGTTTTCACATCATATACCTGCTATGTTCGTTAGTACATTATAGTACATGATTTCATTACATTTCATGCTAGGTGTGCCCATTGTGTGCATTACTTAGTACATCGTTTTACATTACATTTCATGCTAGGTGTGCCCATTGTGTGCATTACTTAGTACATCGTTTTACATTACATTTCACGCTACGTATGTTCATTTGATTACATACTTAGTGCATCGTTTTTGCATGCTTACATTTTGTATGCATATTACATGATTTACATTGATCATGCATTTCCACAGGACATAACTTTGATTTAAACCAAGTTTTACTTCAATACTATGTTCTTGTGCATATGGTTTAGTTGATGCATTTCACTAGCCATACATATCATTTTGGTTACACATTACATGGTTTACATTTGACACATAAACACTTTTGACATTGGTTATACATTATATGATTTACATCTTGACATAAACATTTTAACATATTATTGAAATACATTTGGAAGTTGGTTTAAACATAGACTTCTTACATTGTTTGGTTTGGTTTGAGTAAGTGATTAAGTAACGAGGCGTGTGTAATATGATACAAGCATGGTGGATACGCCGCTGGTACTTCCTATATATAAGTGTTTGTATGGTATTACATGTCGTAGCGTTATTTGAATCATTTCAGTTTGAGACATATAACATTTTATACAAATAACATACTTTTCACAAGACATTGTTTTACAAACAACTTATCTTATACAAACTCATTTTACATGGTTATTCATTTAACCTTATACTTATTTATACATATCATCTGATCTTATCGTTTTTCAAATGATTTACAAGACAAAGCAAATTACAAGGTTCATGACTAAACATTTTCTCAAACATAAGTCATGAATCCTATTTTCACAAAACCTATGTATCTCACAGGCATTTTTATGCTGACGTACCTATTTTCACATGTGTTTTCAGGAGATGATGCATAGGACTTATCAAGACATACTTAGGCGGACCTGTGCCTTAGTGACTTAAAACGAGACAAGAACTAGTTAATTTATGTTATGTACTCTTTGTTTCTTATTTAAACAATGTAAACTCTCATGTTTGATTAATAAAACGAAACTTCAATTGCCATGGATTTGAAACAATTAATTCTGTTACAACACTCCCCGACGTTTCCGCCACGTTTTGTATGTTCTACGTGGTCGGGGTGTGACACCATTTACTACAAACCACTGGCACTGCTCCTCCTTCAATCATCTTTGTTGAAAATCCTGATGATGCCAAAAAGGGGGAGAAAAATAAAAAGAAGAAGGGATATGAAGATGGTCTATACATTAACCAGATCCATTGTCTAAACTGGTTGTGGAAATCCCAAGGCCAGTTGGTTCCAAAAAGGTTGATGAGACTCAAAATGCATTTGCTGCATTAAAAGCAAACA
Organism: Helianthus tuberosus; assembly: GCA_030545235.1. Lineage (NCBI taxonomy): Eukaryota > Viridiplantae > Streptophyta > Magnoliopsida > Asterales > Asteraceae > Helianthus > Helianthus tuberosus. The sequence continues at coordinate 119,673,702 of CM060396.1, read as the reverse complement.
TGAAAGAGCCAATGGAAATAAAAGGGTCTAAAAGGTTTGAGCATGAGAAGAAAGTTTTGATGGAAAAGGAAGAGCAGGGTACTTCTGAACCCAAGGAAGAGCAGGAAATTTCTAAACCAAAAAGAAGAAAGCCTACTAGGAACGTAAGCCAACCCAAAACCATAACTTCCAAAACCACCAAACATACTCCTCAAACCCCCAAAAGTTCCTCTCATCAAACCTCCAAACCAATAGATGTTAAGACACCTGTTGTATCAACAGTTGTTGGTACTTCAGTGGTTTCAACAAATGTTACCCCAACAACTGCCATCACTACTACATCAACTCACATTCAATCCACTGCCATACCAAAAACAACTTCACCACCACAAGGTTATCCTTTCCCAAGAAACATAGAAGAATATCTCAAGATAAAAGCTCAACAAGCAGAGGATATATCTAAAAGAGATACAAAGGGGAAGTCTGACAAAGAGATTCAGAGAAATCTGCAATACCTGCTCACCAAGGTCAGAACTTTAGAATAGTTCTCCAAAGATCTTTGCCAAAAATTGTCTGAAAAAGATGATAAAAGTATGAGACAAGACTACCTTGAATATATCATGGGATACAAGAAGTACAGGGCAGAAAAGCATCAATACAAAGAATGGACTATCAGTGAACTACAAGAAGAGATAGCCAAAATTCAAAAGATACTTGAAGAAAAGGTAAAACAAACTCCTCCAATCTGGGCCAAATACAAGAAAAATGTACCTGAAAGAACCTTGAAGCTAAAAAGAATGAAAGAAGAACTGATAGCTGCTGATTATGGGTCAAGGAACCAGGTCACAAGGTGGTCAGAGGATAAAGTGTTAGCCACTTACAAAAAGTTGGAAGAGTTGAGGAAAAGAAATCCCACCGCTCCTCAAAAGCCTGATTATCCAGAAGCAGTGGTTCCAGTCAAACCACAAAAGTTACCAATCAGGAAATCCACTGCTCCAACTGCTGCCATCCATTGTCAAAGAAGGAAACAAAAGCAGATGGATGCTGAAACAGAACAAGACAAAGTACAAGAAGAATACATCATAAAGATGGTTCTTCAAACACTTATGGCAGAGGAACAAGGCTCAATACAATCTTAAGACCCTGCCAAAGTTATCATCACCAGGCCTCAATCTCCAAACTCATCAGCAATAAAAACTCTCCCAAGAAACCCATTGGATTCAAAGATACTAAAGTGGAAGTCTGATCAAAAGACCCACGTATTGACTCACCTCAAATCCAATGGTGAAGTGAAGCACATATCAAGGGAAGAAGCACTTGGCCTGGGTGTCGAAGATCTACAGGATCTCCTTGAGCTTCCACTGTGCAAGGATGAGGATGATACAGATTCCATGGACTTTGAATTACAATTCAAAGGACAGGTCAGGGAATTGTTGATGAGGCAATAAAAATCCAGAATAATGAAGAGTTTTAGCATCATCTGTTCAAGGGGTAGATTGTTGGGATTGAACCCTACAAAGGAACAGTTGATTAAAGCCAAAACTGGATCAGATCAGTGGATTCATAATAAGCAGTTGTTTGCAACAGTTCTTTCCCCTTGAAAGTGGCCTAACATCTGATGACCTCTATCTACTGCCCTTCTACAACAACTGATGATCTTCAACAACTGCTGATCTTCAACAACTGATGATATCTAAAGACTGTTGAAGTCCAAGCACTGATGCTCAATCTACTGATATGGGTTAAGCACTGCTGAAGACAAAAGTACTGCTGGAGCTATAGCAATGGAATGAGAAGCAGTAGTTTACTTTATCTTTTGTATTCATTGTAATCAGTAGTTTATAAAAAGCAGTAGTTGTATAGATCAGTGGTTATAGGTTGTTAGGAGGTTAGATGTCACTTTCATGTTGACGTCAGCAAAGATGCTTCAATGGTTTGTTCTGTACTATAAATAGAACAGTACCATGTACTGTTCTATTAGCTCTCTTCATCACAAGTCATTCTGTATGAACAATCACTGTGAGCTCAGGCTGAGGGGGAGATTATATGCATGCATGCATTGTAATTGAAGATTGTAATAAATATAATCATTCGATTCCATGTTAAACATATTTGTTGAAAGCAATTCTCTCATTTGATTGTGTGTTAAAAGTTTGTTTCATTTAATTCTGCTGCACTTAATTCTAATTCATCTTCATAATTATTAAACGAGCACAATCATAAGAAACTCAGATCCTAACATGAGCCTTTATTGAGCATACAAATATACATCTTTAAATTAAATGCTCATTTTTTGTTTCTTGTGTGAATAGCCGCTTGGTTTCTTACAACTCTAGAACTTGCCATGACGATACATTCCCGGTCCTTACCAACTTAAACCCAAGTAAGTAAATGATGGAGGCATTAGGACTAACCCTTTTTTCTTTTCAACACCATTATTTTTCATTTTTTTATCACCTACCCAAAATCCCCCTAGTTAACCCCTTTGAGCCTAAACCTTTTCGTTTCTAAACCCACAAAACAAACACCCCTTACCCACCAAAACCTTTCTATTTTTAAACCCCTTATTTTAGTAAAAAGCTCGGTCTTCATGTGACATTCCTTATCAAAAAAAAAAAAGAAAAAAAATGAATGATGAAGTCTAGCAATAAACAAACAAGTTCCTCAAAGTGACTTTGTTTGAAAATGTTTTGTTTGAATAAAAGTCACAAAAATCAAAATTTTACAACGACCGACGCTTTTTACGCTTTTAGCCCTTTACCACTAACCCAAAACCACCTACCTTTAACCCAAGCCTAACCCTTCCCCAAGTCCTCTTGATATTTACAAAGGTTTATAGTTAAAAAGGAGGAGGATTGATTGCTTGGCAAGCATATGGTAGAAGTAAGTTCCATGCCGGTCTCGAGTGTTTCACAAAAATACATCTTCAGCCAAGTGTTGAGTGATCTCCCGTGAGGTATGTGAACTTGTTTATAAATGGAATTTTAAAGAGGTATGTTATGCCCAAATAAGTAATTTCTCTTTTGAAATGTTCTAAATAAATCATAATGAATAGGATTGTAAATAGCATAAAAATAAAGCCTAATAAAGATCTTCGATTCCCGACACTCAAGACAAGCCCAAAAACTTCTCTTCTATGACAACCCTCACCAAACCAGGTATTCGTACGAATTAATTAATATTTAATTACTGCTTAATTACTGTGCTTGCTTACAGTTGTGATTAAACTGCTACTTAGATTCTGATAAATACACATACTTGCATCATACTTTATTAACTGTCACTCTATTATTTACATACAGAACTTTAGTGATAAACTTGATGCACAAAAGCACAGTAGCACAATGAACGGATAACCCATTAAACATGCTGATATAACCAGCATCAGACAGTTACTGTCTCTAAGGCCAGTATGAGCCGGGAATAGTTTACTACACTAGTAGGGAGTGTAGGGAGGTGAGGATTGTAAAACTACGTCACTAGGTGATATTTATAGTGACCGGATGTGCCTAAAACGTACTTTAAGTACAAAATTCTGCACTTTATTCACAAAATTCAGCATTGTATTTAACTAGTAAAGTGCCAAAACATGAGAAAAATATTACTAGACATTTTCCAAAGTGTCGGGAATAAATAGTGTCACTAAAAATAATATTAAAGACACTCTAAAACTTTGTTTAAGCACTTTAACGGAGTAATATCCAACCATACAACCGGACTTTATCCGGAACCTAAAAATATTGACAATGACATTATTTTTCTTTTTTTGAGCTAGTTAGGGTCCCCGAATACCCTAACACCCGTCACAAGACACTACATGCTAGTAACTAATTAACCTCCTAACTATCTTAACTAATACTTATTCATTTAGTTAGAAATGAACCGAATACCCCCCCCCCATAAACAAGTTCGGTTCCCATGTGGGGACATCCCACTAATTCTTTTGATTATAAAAATCCCATTGCCTAATATCACCCCTACATATTATCTCTTGGACAATTAGGAAGATGGATTATAAATTGATACCTTGGGTAAGCACTTCACTTAAACCACCAACACAAAAATCAACTCTTTCTCTCCTTCTCTTGAACTTACGGCCGAGAGCACTCACATCCCTCCATCCACTTTCAAAATTTAATCTTGCATTTCCAAGTTTACTCAAGTGTGAAGGATCTCATACAAAGAAGCTTGGTGCTTGCGGATTGCCAAGGACCTCCCTACGTTGCTATTAACCACCCGTTTTTTCGTCTAGTTTCTTCCCTAGCCACGAGCTAGTAGTAAGTGACTCTAAACACCCTATTGATCTTATCTAAAGTGGTTAATAAGAGTTTTGTCGGTTGAAAATCATGAACACTAAAGATCACCAACTAAAAAGTTTACTAAAGTGATGAACAAGGTGGTTAATGGATAGATATTAGTGTAAAACTTGTGAAACTAGTTTTGTTATGATTATTTTATGTTGTCTTATGCTAGTAGTAGTTCGGATCGTCATCTAACCAGGCTACGTCATGTTCATGGAACATGACCTAGAGTATGTTTAAGTGTGAAAGTGGTTAGATGAAGAACACTACTACTTATAACCATGAACTTGTGTAAAAGTAATTCTTTGTGTAAAATGGAGTTCTAAACTAGTAGATCTAAAGATCTACAAGTGGTATTTTCGAAGAACCAAGTGTAAGATGAAATCATATTTTTAAAGCCGGATCTTTCATAAACAAAGGTGATTTTGGTGAACACACGAGTGTGTAGACGCTCGTGTAACAAAAAGATTTAACAAAGAATTATTTTTGTAATATTTGACAAGAAGTTGTTGTCACACCCCCAAAATCCACCATGCGGGATTTGACAAGAAGTTGTTGTAATATTTTTGTAATATTTTGTAATATTTGACAAGAAGTTGTTGTAATATTTTTGTAATATTTTGTTTACATACACAAGCCAATATCTTAATAAAATAATGAACTAAAATCAAATCAAATATTTAGAAGTATGGTGGATGATATGGTGGGGTCCCACTTGGGAACTAAATCGTTGGGGGGGGGGTATAAGGTAACAAAATGTAACTAAATTTGTAAAGGGTAAGTTAGGATGTAAGTAATGTGGTGAATTGATTTCTAGCGGGTGTTATGACATACGGGGATCATGACAAGCCATAATTATTGAAATAATGTTATTGACAAAATTTAGTGTTCCGGGAAATGTCCGGTTGTTCGGTCGGATACTGTTCCGTTAAAGTGTTTAATTATTCCGTAAAGCGTCTTATTTATATATTTTTGTAACGCAATTTATTCCTAACACATAGGAAAATATTCAGGACCATTTAGTCAAGTTTTCTGCATACTACTAGTATGCTAACACGCACATGTAAGTATAATCACAGTAATCAGAGAGCAGTTAAATATTTCAACACAGTCACCAAGCACTTTAATTATTATTAACAGATTGGACGGTTACATGTAAATTTGAGGGTTGTCACATTCTCCCCCTGTTAAGAGAATTTCGTCCCGAAATCTAGCACCTGGTTACTGAGGAAGCTAGTTAAGTTGCGTTGTTTTCCTGGTTTTCCTGGGGTGTCACATCATCCCCCCCGTTGATTTGGAATTTCGTCCCGAAATTCTGCAGTAGCTTCAGCCTCAGTAGTGGTTGCGTTTTTCTTAAACAGTTGGGGATACTTGAGTTTCATTTGGTCTTCTCGTTCCCAGGTATACTCTGGGCCACGACGAGCATTCCAACGAAGTCGGACCAGAGGTATCCTGGTATGCTTGAGGATCTTAACATCTCGATCCGTAATTTCTACTGGTTCCTCGACGAATCGCAGCTGGTCGTCGATAGTGAGTTCCTTAAGTGGAACTATGAGGGTCTCATCTGACAGACACTTCTTCAGATTTGACACGTGGAATACGTTGTGAACTCCGCTGAGTTCTTCAGGTAGGTTCAACCTGTAGGCGACTTTGCCAATTTTCTCGGTGACTTCGAAGGGTCCGAAATAACGCGGATTGAGTTTGCCTCGTTTGCCAAAGCGGACTACACCTTTCCAAGGTGAGACTTTGAGTAGCACTCGATCCCCAACCTGGAGCTCGAGTAGTTTTCTTCCCTTATCAGCATAGCTCTTCTGACGGTCACGAGCTACGGCCATTCGCTGTCGTGTCTGAGCAATTCTCTCGGTGGTGTCTACTACAAGTTCTGGGCCAGTGATTTGGCTGTCACCAACTTCTGCCCAACAGAGAAGTGATCGGCATTTGCGTCCGTACAATGCCTCGAACGGAGCGGCTTGGATGCTGGCGTGGTAGCTGTTGTTGTACGAAAACTCCACTAGCGGGAGGTGCTTTTCCCAGCCATTACCAAAATCGATTACACATGCCCTAAGCATGTCTTCAAGGGTTTGGATGGTGCATTCAGATTGCCCATCCGTCTGCGGGTGATAAGCGGTGCTCATATCTAAACGTGAGCCAAAGGACTTGTGCATTGCTTGCCACAGTTCAGAAGTAAAACGTGCGTCACGATCAGATATAATAGAGGTTGGCACTCCGTGCCTTGATACCACTTTCTTTAGGTAAATGTCTGCAAGAGTAGAAAACTTATCCGTTTCTTTGATAGCCAGAAAATGTGCAGACTTGGTCAGTCGATCTACGATCACCCAAATGGTATCGTTTCCGCGTTGAGATCTGGGCAGGCCGGTAACGAAATCCATGGAAATTTTCTCCCATTTCCATTCCGGGATCTCTGGTTGTTGAAGTAGGCCTGATGGTTTCTGATATTCAGTCTTGACTCTTGCACAGGTCAAGCACTTACTGACGTAGGTTGCTTTGTGGGCTTTCATGCCAGGCCACCAGTATGTGGTCTTTAAGTCGTGGTACATCTTATCCGAACCAGGATGTACTGAATAACGAGACTTATGTGCTTCATCCATCACAAGCTCGCGTAAGTTTCCATAAAGTGGAACCCAGATGCGCCCTGTTACATAGTAAGCGCCGTCTTCCTTTTGTTCTAGCCGCTGCCTCGATCCTCGTAAGGATTCAGCTCTGATGTTCTCTGCTTTCAATGCTTCGACCTGAGCATCGCGAATCTGAGCAGGAAGACTAGATTGGATGGTAAGCTGTAACGCACATACACGCTTAGGTATAGTATCCTTTCGACTGAGGGCGTCAGCCACAACATTGGCTTTGCCTGGATGGTACTTGATAGCGCATTCATAATCATTCAAGAGCTCGACCCATCGGCGTTGTCGCATGTTTAACTCCTTTTACTTGAAGATATGCTCGAGACTCCTGTGATCGGTGTAAATGGTGCACTTGGTATCGTACAGGTAATGTCTCCATATCTTAAGCGCGAAAAAAACTGCTCCCAATTCCAAGTCGTGCGTAGTGTAATTCCTTTCGTGAACTTTAAGTTGGCGCGATGCGTAAGCAATGACCTTGTCACGTTGCATCAATACGCAACCAAGTCCTTGGATGGAAGCGTCGCAATAAACCACAAAATCTTCTATGCCTTCAGGCAATGAGAGGATAGGCGCGCTACAAAGTCTATCCTTTAAGTGCTGAAAGGCGGATTCTTGTACATCACCTCAACGATAGGTGACACCTTTCTGAGTCAGTGAAGTGAGAGGTTGCGCAATCCTTGAGAAATCCTTGATAAACCTTCTATAATATCCTTCCAAACCCAAGAATTGGCGGATTTCTGTTGGTGTACGGGGTGCAGGCCAGTTCTTGATCGAGTCAATCTTGGATGGATCAACATGAATCCCATCCTTGTTTACCACGTGGCCTAGAAAATGGACTTCACGAAGCCAGAAGTCACATTTCGAAAATTTGGCATACAGTTGCTCTGCTCGAAGAAGTTCCAACATAAGTCGTAGATGCTGCTCGTGTTCCTCCTGACACTTAGAATAGATCAGGATGTCGTTGATGAAAATGATAACGAACTTATCTAGGTAAGGTTTACACACTTGGTTCATGAGATCCATGAAAACCGCTGGTGCATTCGTTAATCCGAAAGGCATAACCAGAAACTCGTAGTGGCCGTAACGAGTTCTGAATCCTGTTTTAGAGATATCCCCGCCTCGGATTCTCAGTTGATGGTAACTCGATCTCAGATCAATCTTGGAGTAGTAGCTCGACCCTTGCAGCTGTTCGAATAAGTCATCAATGCGCGGGAGAGGATAACGATTCTTTACGGTCACCTTATTGAGTTCGTGGTAGTCGATGCACATTCTGAAGGTACCGTCTTTCTTCTTCATGAATAGTACTGGAGCTCCCCAGGGCGAAGAGCTAGGACGAATAAAACCTTTTTCCAAAAGTTCTTGTAATTGTTTGGACAGTTCTTCCAGTTCGGTTGGAGCTAAGCGATACGGTGCTTGAGCTATTGGTGCTGCTCCAGGAGCTAGCTCGATTTGAAACTCGACTTGTCGATGAGGCGGAAGTCCAGGTAATTCCTCAGGGAATACCTCAGGAAAATTACGTACAATAGGTATGTCTTCTATCTTCCTTTCTTCCGAAGATGTATCAGAAACGAGGGCTAGGATGGCAGTGTGGCCCTTCCGCAAACACTTATGGGCCTTAAGGAAAGAGATAATGCCTACAACAGCACCACTCTTGTCGCCATGAATCATGAGAGGTTCTTTACTAGAACGAGGAATGCGGACGATTTTCTCCTTGCAAATAATCTCCGCTTGATGATGGGATAGCCAATCCATCCCAATAACAACGTCGTTCACCGATAGGAGTGTTACATCGATATGGTTGGCACAACCAGAACTAGCCGAAGGAGGATGACCGTCGTACAGGTTTGTAGTGTTAAGGTTCACTGAAATTTCCATCGAAGTTGTTGGGCTCCCCTCATGCGAAGGGGGATAATTCACCTTGATCGATGAACTTAGATGAGTTTGCAGTTTATCGAGTTGGTAAGCAACCAAATTTAGAGGAGTTTCCTTAGGTCGTGTGAATGAATCCAAAATACGTCTGCGTAGTCATAAGGTTCCAAAGAAAAGACTTGAAAACGTGTTCAAGAGATTATGATCGTATCAACAATGCATCACCATCCTCAAGGTTTCGAGGGGGGGTCACCAATGACCGGGAGTCGAGCCTTCCTACTTTTCTAAACCAGAGGGTGTTCGTTTCGGTGCCTCAGCATGGGGAAGCGAGAACGTAATGTCACTGTAGTGAGAGAGTGATGGTTTGGTCTAAGCCAATGGTAGAAATTGGACATATCATTAATCAACAATCATGTGTCGGTGCAAAAGCTAGCGCAAGGATTTTACCTATTAAAGAAGACTATCATGGAATTTAAAATACGACTCTTGTAGTGTAGGAGGGGTAAGGTAGACGTATAGATTATCGTGTTCGCCTGTAGGTTGTGTGATCCCTAACTTCGTCCTCGAATGTCCTGAAGACAATCCCATCAGGATAGGCATCCAATCGTTAAGTGGGGTATACGAGAGAGCTAATCAAGTAGAATTAGAATAAACCATTCAACAGGGTAGTAAGGTGGTCTTGTGATTGGTGAAAATCGTGGTATGGTTGTTGGTGTTTCATTAAATCGGTTGTCAATCGAAGCGATAGGAAATTAACGAGGTTCATGCGAAGAATCGAGTGAAAATAGGGATCCAACAATAACCGAAGGATTTAACCAGCTAATATATTATCTAGAGGTAATCTCCAGTAGTGGTGCGGGGCGGCATGGCACAAAAGGGAAGTTCATTGCATCGCGGTCGCGCGAGTGTATCACTTGTCCAAAATAGAGCAAGGTTTCGTGTTGCATAACGACAAACGCGTGTAACTGTGACTGCTTCTCTTCTGGCGACTATGACAGGTGAAGGTAATAAAGTTCGTCAACCGGGATGCGTGGGTGTTGTTCTCCCAAGCCCGAGTTCGTGCAAGCCAAGTCTGGTCTTCACGGATGTTGACGTATGAACCGGCTGTACGGAGGGTTAGATGGCAACGTCGTGTCGAGGTAAACGTGCGAGTAGATAGAATGCATAAGCAGTCGTTGTAGCGGGGTGACAAGAAATCAGGAAAGAATTTGATCACTACGCGTCAGTTTCAAGTAAACAGTTGGGTGTCATAAAGAACGCAGTAGGGCTAGTAGACAACATGTTATTACCCTAAATAGACATACCATATACAGCACACCATGCAAAAGTAATATAGCAAGTAGGCAATATAAACTTAAATCATACCACCTAAAGTGTTGAGTCTTGCACGTGGAGCAAAGAGTCGTTGTGGATCGTTGAGCACTGTATAGGTTATAGTCTGGTTTTATCAAAAAGCTTTTCCCTTTTTAAAACCAAGTTCACTATAACCAATGGCTCTGATACCAATCTGTCACACCCCCAAAATCCACCATGCGGGGTATCACCGCTTGGAGGCATGACATGACCAGGATCGAGCCACCAATCATATTGAACAAGCATGTAAATAATATATAAAGATCTAACACAATACAATTGGTGTCTAAACCAAATAATAGTTTAAGTTGCAAGCGGAAGCATAATGTTTAAAACCAAGTCATAAGTTTAAACGTTTCAAAAGTTTGGTATGGCACGCAGCTGTCCATGTCCTACAACGACTCTTCCCACTCCGATGCAAGCTCCATAGACCTAACGACCTGCAAGGCATGTAACAACGAGTCAACAACAAAGTTGAGTGAATTCACAGTTGGTTGTTTAGTTATAGTGTTCGTGAATCATTTGTTCATTTCGTAAACCAAGTATCTTAGTTATCTGTATCACGGTTTCCCAAACATGTGTGCGAAGATTAGTGGCCAGATCGCGGTTTCCAAAACATGTGTGCGATGATTAGTGGCCGTATCGCGGTTTCCCAAACATGTGTGCGAAGATTAGTGGGGGCTTCCCATGTGTCGACTAGTCGTGTTTGTACGTGCCCTTCTTGATCCAAGGACCGTAGCGAGTGTGAGTGTACGTAGGTTTTACGTACGTGCCCTTCAATCCGAGGACGGTGAAAAGTAATTTAATAGTAATGATAGTACGAGTAGTTATTCAATCCTATTCCCAACCCACCGGGAATCCCATGCCTTAGGAGTGTGAACTCACCTCGGTTGCTCGGTTTGACTCTCAAAAGTAGCTAACAGTCAAGGTCTGTCAATCACGTCCTAATAAGGTACGGATAACAATCAGTTTCTCATGCATAACACGTATCCTACGTATGGTTTATTTGCACATTACTTCGTCCACATAACAGGTACACACTTTAACGATTTATGCCCATATATACTTCCCATCCATTCCCCCCTCAAAATCAAACATACGATAATGCACATAACATATATAACATGTTAGATCATTCACAGATAGCATACTCGACATTTAGACACGCGAGTCACAACTTATGTCTTTTCAGCATTTATATTCAAAACCGGCTGTTTTCGGACATTTTAATAAAATAGCTAACATGTTCCAAAAATTCCCAAATTTTTACAGAATGTCATAAACATTCCATATTTTATTGTGTAAAAATATCGGGGTCCGGTTCATTACCAATATTTTATAAAAATTCATATTCCGGACTGAACTCAGATTTATGTATTTCTGACCACAGTCCACAGAACAATTTATTAAAAATTCATCGAGTGTCCGATTTACGAAATTCCAGTGGGGTAATTACAAATGCATCGGTTTTCATCTACTGTACAAATTTCATGGTCCGATTCATCACAAAACTCAGGTTATGACTAAAAGTACGACACCCATTTATTGCTGTCAAAACTCAGCCTAAGCTGCTGTTACAAATCGGTTCTTTAAAAATAGTAAACGAAGTCCAAAAATTACGATTCCGGTGCCATTAGAACCGTATTTTATAACACATAAATCTAGGCTTCAGAAAACACATTTGTCGTTAAGTTATGGTCTGTTTACAGCCTGATGAAGTCGGCTGAAATCATTACTCAGCTTGCTGTTTTGTGGTTTAAATATTACTAAATCGCATCAACGAGTGTCCGAACAACGGATTTAACAAGAAAACAACAATCAACTATCAAGTATGATTTAACCAACCCTCAAACCAACAAGATTCCTCTTCATGATTCAGACATAAGTAAACTTTTATGTAGCTTTTATGTTCATAACTCATGTTTCACATTTTCTAGCATTCTCATTATTTAGTAATTTAAACAACAACACATCATACTACATATCATAAATTCGAACAAGATGAAACCAAGTGTGAAGAAACTTACTACTAGCACTAGGCTAGGGTAGAGATTCTAATGTGAAAAAGATGAGGAATTGATGGTGAAAAAGACTAGAACAAGTTCCTTTGATGGTCCTTCAAGAAGCACCTTCCATGGTTCACCTTAAAGCTTGAATGGCATGTGTAAATGAAGAAGATGATGATGTTTAAAGGTGGTGGTGGTGTTTTCGGTTTGGGGCAGCCGAAAGTAGAGAGAGGGAGGTGAAGTGAGAGAGTTGAAATCTAAGGAATGATGGAGAATCTAGCATTGCCATACTTATAAGATCATTTCCAATATTTTGTTTACATACACAAGCCAATATCTTAATAAAATAATGAACTAAAATCAAATCAAATCAAATATTTAGAAGTATGGTGGATGATATGGTGGGGTCCCACTTGGGAACTAAATCGTTGGGGGGGGGGGGTATAAGGTAACAAAATGTAATTAAATTTGTAAAGGGTAAGTTAGGATGTAAGTAATGTGGTGAATTGATTTCTAGTGGGTGTTATGACATACGGGGATCATGACAAGCCATAATTATTGAAATAATGTTATTGACAAAATTTAGTGTTCCAGGTAATGTCCGGTTGTTCGGTCGGATACTGTTCCGTTAAAGTGTTTAATTATTCCGTAAAGCGTCTTATTTATATATTTTTGTAACGCAATTTATTCCTAACACATAGGAAAATATTCAGGACCATTTAGTCAAGTTTTCTGCATACTACTAGTATGCTAACACACACATGTAAGTATAATCACAGTAATCAGAGAGCAGTTAAATATTTCAACACAGTCACCAAGCACTTTAATTATTATTAACAGATTGTACGGTTACATGTAAATTTGAGGGTTGTCACAGTTGTAAACTTACACTTTCTTTAAAAATAAAGATTTCAAGAAACCGACTTTATTTTTAAGGATAGAAAGATCTATTAAAAATAATGGAAAGTTACTACGCACTTTTACCTAAACCACAAGTTCATGAGTTTTGTGATTTATATCTATTTTGACTAGTTTGATGTTGAAATATTGTTTGTTAATGTTGGGAACATTGTTGATTTGAGTTTTTTTTTAAAAGAAAATGATACGCTTGAAAGCGTGGCCACCTCCAGTTACAGGGGAAACTCTGGCGAAATTTCTGCAGAAATATAAACACTTGGAAATATTTTTTTTGGTGACAAGTGTCTATAACCATATTTCTAACTTGTTTTCAAATTATAACTTTCGCCACAATTTTGTTACAAAACTTCCAAGTGTCGGAGGTGGGATTTTCACAAAATAAAACTTGATAAATATATATTTAGTATATATTTTCCATAATAACACTTGTGTGAAATTTTTATGATTACTTTGTGAACTACGTAAATATTATTTTTAGGGTAAAAATAATATTACCGAATATCCACAACTCCAAAATAATACAAACGCTTTCACAATAAATATTTAAGTTACACCGGTATTATTTATACCACCCGAACCTTACAACGTAACTTACGTATTTTCAGAAAATACTCCTAAGTGTGTATTTTGACAAAGTATTATTTTGGGAAAATTATATGGAATAAAATATAATATTTTTGGGAAAATATTTATATTTTGGAAGTAAAGTATTTTGGACAGATGAAATAAAATATATTTTAAGTGAGACTTAATAATATATTTCGAAGTTATACGATCGCACATGTATTAAAACCCCCATCCTTGGGAAGGAATATATTTACAAAATAATTACGAAGTGTAATTACGAAATAGTTGCCTAACTATTTCCCAAAGACATTAAACCTTAAGCTAAGGCACGGCCGTCCGTCTAATAAAAGTTAGTACGTGTAGGTCGTCGCACAGCAGGTTGACAGGGAGTTTACTTTTTAGAGACGCACTTCGGTGAGTTCATGTCCCCCTTTTCTCTTAACTGTTTTCAGTTTTCTAAACTGCGGGGGTGAAATACATGTTACTATGATTACGAGTACTTTTACACATGGTATGATTAGCGTAAGGAGGGTTACTAGTTAGATCATGTGAGTGGGTAGGCGCAACTTGAGGCCATTAATCCTCATTGTAGGACCGAGGGACAGTAGCGGTAGATCTATCTGGGTGTAGCGAGCCCAGCCCCAGGCCCATCAGAATGGACCTCGGGGTGACTTTGTACCCAACGCAAAAATCTGCTAGGTTTGAGTCTTCCTACTTGCACTTCACACATATCAATGGCCTTGCAAACCATTGGTGATCTCTTTTTCCTTATTTGCTACATACCAGGATTTATATACTTACAAAGGTTTTACATACTCACTTACACATGAACTCGCTCAACATTATTGTTGATTTTTCCAACTTACATGTATTTCAGGGAACTAAGGATCTGGCACGGTATGCTACGTTTTCACGCTGCATAGAGTTATGGGATCATCCGAGTTTAGGGGTTGTGGCTTTTACCTGGTCGAGTCACAGTTCTTAAACTACGTCTATTTTAAGTTTGTGGTTGTGTCTTTCAAACAATGTTTTTATGTCATTAGGTTGTAATTTCCGTTGCATGTGTCAACGCCTCAAGACAATGTTGTGGTATTCTACTTTTCAAACTTAAATCAATGGATGATCTGCATGGTTTTATTTTCATATAGCTTTGTTGTGATTAAGCTATGGTATTAAGAAGTCACACCAAATAAACCCACGCTTCCGCAAAGCCAGGGTGTGACAGCTTGGTATCAGAGCTCTGATCATAGCGAACTAGGATTCCTTCTCGAGTCTAGACTATGATCACTAGGGCTCTCACGAAAACATTTTTACACTGCATACCACTTAAGTCCAGATCCAAAACGTTTTTACAAACAAAAGTTGAGCACATTTTATTTGTTAGTTATGGCTCAGTCTGGGAGGCTGAGGCTCGGTCTGGGAGGCTGAGGCTCGGTCTGGGAGGCTGAGGAAGTTGTCTAGTGGGACTAGGGAGTCAGTCTGGGAGGCTGGGAGAGTAGTCTAGTGGGACTAGGGAGTTAGTCTGGGAAGCTGGGAGAGTTGTCTAGTGGGACTAGGGAGTCAGTCTGGGAGGCTGGGAGGATTGTCTAGTGGGACTAGGGAGTCAGTCTGGGAGGCTGGGAAGTTAATCTAGTGGGACTAGGAAGATCAGTCTGGGAGGCTGGGAGGTTAGGCTAGTGGGACTAGGAGAACTATTTGATTGTTTATTGGCGACTAATGTGTTTATTTGACTCTGTGATTGATTATTTGTGCATATATGTGCTTGTGTTACAGACGACATGCCTTCATCCGGCACCGAAGAGTCGGACACCACATAACCTATGCCCATAGTATCGGACGACAGAGTGTCATCAGAGCACGAGGTGCATACTTCGGACACCACCAGCACAGACTACGATGATTTCCAGCCATTTGCGCTGCCCGATGTCGTTGCTGAGCCCGCTGATGGCCCTATCGCCGGGGATTTGCCGCTCGCGGTGATCCCTGCCCCTGTACCCCTTGCCGCGTACCCTTTTGTTGACATGCCCCTTGACGTAGTCGCTGACGACGACGTCGACTTGTTTGACGAGGATCCATTAGAGGATGACTTTGAGAGCGAGGCCCACATAGCTGCTGGCGATCTCTTACTTCTTGCGGATGCTCCTGTAGAGGAGGCACCCATCCATTCACCTGTCCCAGACTCCTTTGAGTCTGTGGCATCTGCACCGTCACACGCGCAGGGAGCGCAGCACTATTCACATGATACATACCCTGATGGAGCATCGTCCGCTGCACCTGCCCCTGCCCCTAGTTTTGCGATCGATCATGACATTGATGATGATTCAGACCCCGTTTTCCCACCTGGTTTTGATCCAGACCGGGAGATTGATTTTATCCACCTAGATCAGCCTATGGAGGACCCTGTTGACCCCGTTGATCCCATGTTCGCTGATCCCGCTGATGTCGAGATGGAGTTTGATGATCTGGAGCCTGCTGTGGCCCCTGAGCCGGCTGATGCTCCTGTCCTCGCATTCGAGCATGACCCTATTCATGCTGATGTACCCGTTGTTGATCCTTTGATTGCTGATTTGCCTGTTGACGATCATCCTATTATTGCTCCACTGTTGGAGGGTGATCTTGTTGTTGCTGATGCTCATATTGATGCTCCTCACGTTGCTGATATACCCGTTGATCCTGTTGTTGCCCTTCTTCCCGACCCAGTGCCTGTAGAGCCTGATCATGCACCCTTTGCGACCCATGTTGACCCTCGAGATGCACACCCGAAATGGGTGGATAGACGATGATGATGACTACCCGTCTTTTGTGGTACCTGTTACACCTACTTCAGCACCTGCTTTAGTTCCTACTGATGTTCCTTTGCATCCCGTTCATACTACCGGTTTACACCACACCGACTTACCTGTTATGTTCCGTCAGTTTACACCGCCATCGCGCCCGGGAGAGGGTTCCTCGACTCATCCCGTTGGTCATGTGCCGATATCGGTCCCGGTCATACCACAGTTTTCTACTGCTGTTCCCCCTGTTGCACCGTTTGCGGTACCATCCTTTGCTCCATCCAGTGAGCCTTTTCTTTGGACTTCACCACCCATTATGCCACCGACGGATCCATATCACCCATATCATGTGGGGTCTTCTACTGAGGATGTCCTTGTTTCTTTCATGATCCAGCAGGAGGCGCTGACTCATCGCGTGCAGGAGCTTGAGAGAGCTCAGCGACCACCGTGCCAGTGCCCTCCTCACCCTGCGATATCGCACCCTCCTCGTCCGTTATCTCCTGATTCTGCTGCTCGTTTTTGGACTCAGGAGCAGCAAATAGCATATATGTTGCCTTCTCATCGAGCCATGGAGGAGGATTGGCTTCACATGCGCCGATTGCTCTTTTCTCATTTTCCCCCTCCTCCACCGCCATCAGCGTAGGGCTATTTTGTACGACACGGGTAGACTTTTGTTGAGAAGACGGCGATTGCACAGATTGCACAGCTTTTGGGAGACTGCATATTGATCCTGACTTTTGTTGTTACGTATATTGGATATTGTTGACACTGATTTGATATTTTGGACTGGGGTGATGTAGCCCTTAGTCATTGATGTTGTATGATACAGTCGTGTACTTGTAAACTTTACATTGTGGTCTCGACTTATGGCAATGCAATCGCAGTATTCTCATCGTATGTGATGTTTGATTGATTGTTTATGTTCTATAACATGAGATGTTATGTGGTTGATTTATTTATAACATGAGATGTTATGTGGTTAATTTATTTATAACATGAGATGTTATGTGTTGATATTGTTAAATACATACGTACACCCTACTTACTATGACCTGACCTGCGTGAAGCATCTTTTAGACGATGCCACCGAGACGAGAGATGCGTATGCCTACCAGCGAGGCTGAACTCCAGCAAATCATTGCTGCCGCCATTGCGCAGTATGCAGCCTCAAACGGAGGACCCAGCGGAAGTAGTTCAAACAATAACGGCAATAACCCTCCACCACATGGTAATGTTAAGTCGCTGAGACATACTACGATACATCTGGATATCTTATAGCACGTCCGCTAATGCCATTTGTATATTCTAGCGTATATGCAGGGTGCACGTACAAGCAGTTCCTAGACTGCAAGCCTGTGAACTTTGACGGCACCGGAGGTGCTGTTGCTTTTGTAAGATGGGCTGAGAAAACAGACTCTGTTCTTCGAATGAGCAAGTGCACTCCAGACCAACAAGTGACTTACATTTCTGGGCTATTTTTGGACGGAGCCCTGTCCTGGTGGAACTTACAAGTGCAAACTCTTGGTGAAGCCGCTGCTTACGCATTGACCTGGGCTGAGTTAAAGGAGTTGATGAGAAAGAAGTATTGTTCTCGTGCTGAGATACAAAGGTTGGAGACTGAGTTTTGGCATTTGAGGATGGACGGTCCCAAAATCGCGGAGTACGTTCAGAGATTCCACGACCTATCTCATGTGGTACCTTATATGGTTACACCGGAATTCAAGCGAATTGAGCGCTTCATTTGGGGTTTAGCTCCTCAAATCATAAGTATGGTGACCTCTTCAAACCCAGCAACAATCACTGAGGCAATCGATCTGAGCATGGCTCTTACTGAGGAGGCTATCCGCCTAAACAAGTTTTCTGATGTTGAGCAAAAGAAGAAGGAGACTCACGTAGAGTCGTCCGGGGGTAATAAAAGAAAACTTTCGAACTTCAAACAAGGCACAATCAGTGATGGCAGGAAAGGAGAACCAAGCGCACCGGTTCAAGCTACAACCGGTGGTGGAAAGAAAGGAAAAGGGTATATGGGTACCCATCCCAAGTGTAACACCTGCCAGCGTCACCATTCTGGCCGGTGTGGGTCAAAAGTATGTGAGGGATGTGGAAAGGTTGGTCACTCGAAGGATACTTGCTGGGCCACTGTTGGCCGGGGAGGCCAAGGAGGTTTTGGAAATAGAAACAATAACCGGGGTGGAAATGGAAATCGTGCACAAGGAAATAACGGAGGGAATGGCATTCGAGGCAACAACGCGAATCAAGCTGGTGCTATGAACCGAAACCAAAACAACAATCAAGCTAGGAATGGAGGTGGAAACGGGCAGAGACCGGGTTGTTTTAACTGTGGTGACATTGGGCACTATAAGAGGAACTGCCCAGAATTAAACCAAGCACGGGGAAGGGTTTTCAATATCGAAGCGAGGGAAGCGCGCCAGGATCCCAATGTTGTTACTGGTACGTTCCCTATAAACCAACACTTTGCATCTGTTTTATTTGATACTGGTGCCGATTATAGCTTCGTATCGTTAGAGTTTAAGAATATACTTGGTTTAGCCGCTAGTAAACTAGATATCCCGTACTCAATTGAATTGGCAAATGGAAAGTTAGTAGAAGCTAATGAAGTGGTCAGAGGTTGTGTAATCGAATTGGGAGAGCGTGAGTTTGCTTTGGATCTACTACCAGTCAAGTTGGGAAGCTTCGACGTGGTAGTAGGAATGGATTGGTTATCAAGTAACAAGGCAGAAATTGTCTGCCATGAGAAGATCATTCGCATCCCAACCGAAGATGGTGAAATGATTGTGGTTCATGGTGAAAAGCGTGATACGCCTTTAAGAATCATCAGCTTCCTGAAAGCGCGAAAGTGTTTACAGAAGGGATGTGCGGCCTTCCTGGCACACATCGTGGATAAGAAAGCTGTTGAGCCGAAAATCGAAGACATCCCAGTCGTAAGGGAGTATCCTGAAGTCTTCCCTGAGGACTTGCCAGGATTGCCACCCCAGAGGCAAGTGGAGTTCCATATAGACTTAGTTCCAGGCGCCGCGCCTGTAGCTAGGGCACCTTATAGACTTGCACCGTTTGAGATGCAGGAATTATCGACACAACTTCAAGAGTTGCTAGACAAAGGATTCATCAGACCAAGCTTCTCACCTTGGGGAGCTCCGGTCCTGTTTGTTAAGAAGAAAGACGGTAGTTTTCGTATGTGCATTGACTACCGGGAGTTGAACAAGTTGACTATCAAGAATAGGTATCCCCTGCCAAGGATCGATGACTTATTCGATCAGCTCCAAGGTTCAAGCTTTTACTCTAAGATCGATCTTCGATTTGGATACCATCAGCTAAGGATACAAGAGGAGAGCATCCCGAAGACAGCCTTCAGAACTCGTTATGGACACTACGAGTTCCTAGTTATGCTGTTCGGGTTGACAAACGCGCATCCTGTTTTTATGGACCTAATGAACCGAGTCTGCAAGCCGTATCTCGATAAGTTCGTGATTGTATTCATCGACGATATTTTGATTTATTCAAAGACAAAGGCTGAACACGAACAGCACTTAAGAGCTATTTTGGAGTTGCTGAAAAAGGAACAGTTGTATGCCAAATTCTCTAAGTGCGAGTTTTGGCTACGTGAAGTCCAATTCCTCGGACATGTGGTAAATGGAGATGGGATTCATGTGGACCCCACCAAGATTGAAGCGATCAAAAATTGGGAAACCCCAAAGACGCCAACCGAGATTCGACAATTCTTAGGCTTGGCTGGCTACTATCGAAGATTCATTGAGGATTTTTCAAAAATCGCTTATCCACTGATCGCGCTCACACAGAAGGATAAGAAGTTTGATTGGGGAATCAAACAGGAAGAAGCGTTTCAGTTACTGAAGAACAAGCTTTGTGATGCGCCGATCTTAGCGCTACCAGACGGAACTGATGATTTCGTGGTATACTGTGACGCCTCGCGTCAAGGATTGGGTTGCGTGTTGATGCAACGCCAGAAGGTTATAGCTTACGTGTCACGTCAGTTGAAAGTTCATGAAAAGAACTATACCACACATGATTTGGAGCTAGGCGCAGTGGTATTTGCGTTGAAAATCTGGAGACATTATTTGTATGGTACAAAGTGTACAATCTTCACAGATCATAAGAGCCTACAACACATATTCAACCAGAAAGAGCTGAATATGAGACAAAGACGTTGGGTTGAATTATTGAACGATTACGACTGCGAGATCAAGTAGCATCCTAGGAAGGCGAATGTGGTCGCCGATGCCCTAAGTCATAAAGAAAGGGTCAAGCCCATAAGGGTTAGGGCTTTGGAGATGATTATCCAAACAGATCTTTCCCTGCGCATTCGTGCCGCGCAGAAAGAAGCTCTCAAAGAAAGAAACCGTGAAGAAGAATATCTCCGTGGGATGGAGAAGCAATTAGTGCCAAACGAGGAAGGAACGATATGTTTTATGAAAAGAATTTGGGTTCCTCTGTTTGGTGGTTTAAGGAAGGTTATTTTTTATGAAGCTCACAGGTCACGGTACTCTATTCATCCCGGGGCGGATAAAATGTACCAAGACCTTAAAGATTACTATTGGTGGCCTAGAATGAAAGGCGACGTTGTTGTTTATGTTAGCAAGTGTTTAACGTGCGCCAAGGTGAAAGCTGAGTACCAGAAGCCCTCAGGACTTTTGGAACAACCTGAGATTCCCAAGTGGAAATGGGAACAGATTTCAATGGACTTCATAACAAAACTGCCCAAGACTCCCAGAGGTCATGATACTATTTGGGTGATAGTTGACCGCCTAACAAAGTCCGCATATTTCTTGCCAATCAAAGAGAAAGACAATACTAGTAACCTGGCAGAAATATACATGCGGGAGATTATTGCCCGTCATGGAGTGCCCCTCTCGATCATCTCTGATAGAGATGGACGTTTCGTATCAAGGATTTGGCAATCCTTCCAAGAAGCCTTTGGCTCACAGTTGAATTTGAGCACCGCGTTCCATCGGCAAACTGACGGCCAAAGTGAAAGAACTATTTAGACATTGGAGGATATGCTGAGAGCATGTGTAATGGATTTGGGTGGTAGCTGGGATAACCATTTGCCATTGGTCGAATTTTCATACAACAACAGCTACCACACCAGCATTGGAGCCGCGCCATTTGAAGCTCTTTACGGACGCAAGTGTCGATCACCACTATGCTGGGCTGATGCGGGTGATAGACAACTCGTTGGTCCTGATATAGTCCAAGAGACTACAGACAAGATCGCACAAATTCTAAAACGCATCGAGGCGGCTCGCCACCGACAGAAAGCCTATGCAGATCCAAAGCAGAAACCTCTGGAATTTCAAGTTGGGGATATGGTTTTATTGAAGGTTTCACCCTGGAAGGGTGTGGCACGCTTCAGAAAGCGTGGAAAGTTGAATCCGCGTTACATTGGCCCTTTCAGAATCCTGCAAAAATACATCTTCGGCCAAGTGTTGAGTGATCTCCCGTGAGGTATGTGAACTTGTATATAAATGGAATTTTAAAGAGGCATGTTATGCCCAAATAAGTAATTTCTCTTATGAAATGTTCTAAATAAATCATAATGAATAGGATTGTAAATAGCATAAAAATAAAGCCTAATATAAATCTTCGATTCCCGACACTCAAGACAAGCCCAAAAACTTCTCTTCTGTGACAACCCTCACCAAACCAGGTATCCGTACGAATTAATTAATATTTAATTACTGCTTAATTACTGTGCTTGCTTACAGTTGTGATTAAACTGCTACTTAGATTCTGATAAATACACATACTTGCATCATACTTTATTAACTGTCACTCTATTATTTACATACAGAACTTTAGTGACAAACTTGATGCACAAAAGCACAGTAGCACAATGAACGGATAACCCATTAAACATGCTGATATAACCAGCATTAGACAGTTACTGTCTCTAAGGCCAGTATGAGCCGGGAATAGTTTACTACACTAGTAGGGAGTGTAGGGAGGTGAGGATTGTAAAACTGCGTCACTAGGTGATATTTATAGTGACCGGATGTGCCTAAAACGTACTTTAAGTACAAAATTCTGCACTTTATTCACAAAATTCAGCATTGTATTTAACTAGTAAAGTGCCAAAACATGAGAAACATATTACTAGACACTTTCCAAAGTGTCGGGAATAAATTGTGTCACTAAAAATAATATTAAAGACACTCTAAAACTTTGTTTAAGCACTTTAACGGAGTAATATCCAACCATACAACCGGACTTTACCCGGAACCTAAAAATATTGACAATGACATTATTTTTCTTTTTTTGAGCTAGTTAGGGTCCCCGAATACCCTAACACCCGTCACAAGACACTACATGCTAGTAACTAATTAACCTCCTAACTATCTTAACTAATACTTATTCATTTAGTTAGAAATGAACCGAATACCCCCCCCCCCCCCATAAACAAGTTCGGTTCCCATGTGGGGACATCCCACTAATTCTTTTGATTATAAAAATCCCATTGCCTAATATCACCCCTACATATTATCTCTTGGACAATTAGGAAGATGGATTATAAATTGATACCTTGGGTAAGCACTTCACTTAAACCACCAACACAAAAATCAACTCTTTCTCTCCTTCTCTTGAACTTACAGCCGAGAGCACTCACATCCCTCCATTCACTTTCAAAATTTAATCTTGCATTTCCAAGTTTACTCAAGTGAGAAGGATCTCATACAAAGAAGCTTGGTGCTTGCGGATTGCCAAGGACCTCCCTACATTGCTATTAACCACCCATTTTTTTGTCTAGTTTCTTCCCTAGCCACGAGCTAGTAGTAAGTGACTCTAAACACCCTATTGATCTTATCTAAAGTGGTTAATAAGAGTTTTGTCGGTTGAAAATCATGAACACTAAAGATCACCAACTAAAAAGTTTACTAAAGTGATGAACAAGGTGGTTAATGGATAGATATTAGTGTAAAACTTGTGAAACTAGTTTTGTTATGATTATTTTATGTTGTCTTATGCTAGTAGTAGTTCGGATCGTCATCTAACCCGCCTACGTCATGTTCATGGAACATGACCTAGAGTATGTTTAAGTGTGAAAGTGGTTAGATGAAGAACACTACTACTTATAACCATGAACTTGTGTAAAAGTAATTCTTTGTGTAAAATGGAGTTCTAAACTAGTAGATCTAAAGATCTACAAGTGGTATTTTTGAAGAACCAAGTGTAAGATGAAATCATATTTTTAAAGCCGGATCTTTCATAAACAAAGGTGATTTTGGTGAACACACGAGTGTGTAGACGCTCGTGTAACAAAAAGATTTAACAAAGAATTATTTTTGTAATATTTGACAAGAAGTTGTAAACTTACACTTTCTTTAAAAATAAAGATTTCAAGAAACCGACTTTATTTTTAAGGATAGAAAGATCTATTAAAAATAATGGAAAGTTACTACGCACTTTTACGTAAACCACAAGTTCATGAGTTTTGCGATTTATATCTATTTTGACTAGTTTGATGTTGAAATATTGTTTGTTAATATTGGGAACATTGTTGATTTGAGTTTTTTTTAAAGAAAATGATACGCTTGAAAGCGTGGCCACCTCCAGTTACAGGGGAAACTCTGGCGAAATTTCTGCAGAAATATAAACACTTGGAAATATTTTTTTTTTTGTGACAAGTGTCTATAACCATATTTCTAACTTGTTTTCAAAATATAACTTTCGCCACAATTTTGTTACAAAACTTCCAAGTGTCGGAGGTGGGATTTTCACAAAATAAAACTTGATAAATATATATTTAGTATATATTTTCCATAATAACACTTGTGTGAAATTTTTATGATTACTTTGTGAACTACGTAAATATTATTTTTAGGGTAAAAATAATATTACCGAATATCCACAACTCCAAAATAATACAAACGCTTTCACAATAAATATTTAAGTTACACCGGTATTATTTATACCACCCGAACCTTACAACGTAACTTACGTATTTTCAGAAAATACTCCTAAGTGTGTATTTTGACAAAGTATTATTTTGGGAAAATTATATGGAATAAAATATAATATTTTTGGGAAAATATTTATATTTTGGAAGTAAAGTATTTTGGACAGATGAAATAAAATATATTTTAAGTGAGACTTAATAATATATTTCGAAGTTATACGATCGCACATGTATTAAAACCCCCATCCTTGGGAAGGAATATATTTACAAAATAATTACGAAGTGTAATTACGAAATAGTTGCCTAACTATTTCCCAAAGACATTAAACCTTAAGCTAAGGCACGGTCGTCCGTCTAATAAAAGTTAGTACGTGTAGGTCGTCGCACAGCAGGTTGACAGGGAGTTTACTTTTTAGAGACGCACTTCGGTGAGTTCATGTCCCCCTTTTCTCTTAACTGTTTTCAGTTTTCTAAATTGCGGGGGTGAAATACATGTTACTATGATTACGAGTACTTTTACACATGGTATGATTAGCGTAAGGAGGGTTACTACTTAGATCATGTGAGTGGGTAGGCGCAACTTGAGGCCATTAATCCTCATTGTAGGACCGAGGGACAGTAGCGGTAGATCTATCTGGGTGTAGCGAGCCCAGCCCCAGGCCCATCAGAACGGACCTCGGGGTGACTTTGTACCCAACGCAAAAATCTGCTAGGTTTGAGTCTTCCTACTTGCACTTCACACATATCAATGGCCTTGCAAACCATTGGTGATCTCTTTTTCCTTATTTGCTACATACCAGGATTTATATACTTACAAAGGTTTTACATACTCACTTACACATGAACTCGCTCAACATTATTGTTGATTTTTCCAACTTACATGTATTTCAGGGAACTAAGGATCTGGCACGGTATGCTACGTTTTCACGCTGCGTAGAGTTATGGGATCATCCGAGTTTAGGGGTTGTGGCTTTTACCTGGTTGAGTCACAGTTCTTAAACTACGTCTATTTTAAGTTTGTGGTTGTGTCTTTCAAACAATGTTTTTATGTTATTAGGTTGTAATTTCCGTTGCATGTGTCAACGCCTCAAGACAATGTTGTGGTATTCTACTTTTCAAACTTAAATCAATGGATGATCTGCATGGTTTTATTTTCATATACCTTTGTTGTGATTAAGCTATGGTATTAAGAAGTCACACCAAATAAACCCACGCTTCCGCAAAGCCAGGGTGTGACATCTTCTACCCATTCCATTTGGGTGTGTGAGCCACATTATAAAGAGTTTTGCTTGAGGACAAGCAAAGATTCAAGTGTGGGGGTATTTGATGTGTGTAAAATGCAACATATAAATTACATCAATTGAGGCATAAAACTAACCCTTTTTTTAGTACTAATGTTGGAAAAAGTGTGCTTTTGTCTTCCTTTTGTATTTTCAGGACCAAATGAGCTTAATTGAACAAAAGGAACGAATATGCAGCCAAATCTAACATAAATACAAGAAAAGGAATAAATGTGGCATGCCCGACCCCTCGACAGCATCTTCCCAAACAAAAAAAAAAGAACAGGAGGCTGACCACGGCCCCGTGCCCAGCGAACACGGGGGCGTGGCCAGTTGTCTGCAGAAAGGACAAAGCTATAGAAGCTTCTATTCCCGACACGGGGGCGTGCCCAGCTCAATACGGGCCGCGGTCAACGCTAAGATTCGCAGAATCCAAGCAAATCTTGATAGTACAGATACGCTTCTGCACACGGGGTCGTTCCCAGCGGACACGGGGGCGTGTGGAACTAATGCAAAAAATTGCAATTAATGAAGAAAGAGAAAGAGGATGGACAAGGGGCCGTGCCCCATGGACACGGGGCCGTGCCCGGGCTTCTGTGCAGGCTATAAATAGAGGTGCTTGGTTCATTTCAAATGCATCACTTGGCAAACCACCTCTCTCCCACTTCACCCACACTCCACCACCACTACAACCCACATCCACCACCATCATCCATCTTAGAGTGTGTGTAGTAGTCTCGGGATCCAAGATTGATAGTAAGAGTTCTTGACAATCAAAGGCCATGTTTGCCTAAGTCTCTTACATCACTTGGTGAAGACAAGCATTTAGTGTAATACTTTTGATTTTTAATCTTTTCGCACTTTTTATTTGGTTTTATATTAATGACTTTAATAACTAGTTTCTTATGTTGAAGGTGAAACTTCCTTATCATTTGTGCATGGTATCTGGGCATTATTTTACTGTCTATATAAAATAAAAGATTTTCACCATTCATATCTCTACAGTCTATATAGAGATATGTTGGCTACCTGGTCAGGGGTTAAGGGAATGGTTTAGTAAGGTTCTTGCCTTGTTCAGTGCACAGATCCTGCAAGGACCTGGGTCAAGCTTACTAGGACCTCCTTCAATACCCACTAGTATTGGATAGCGGGGATGCGAATGGCTTGATCCCCTCATATGTAAACTACTATTAATACATTAACCCGGCTACTTGGGATTGTATCCATGCTGACTCAAACCACTTAGCCGAGGGTAACATCACCTTCAAAAGAGGGGCCTACCACATTACGCATTAATAACTTAATTAATTATCTTTCAATATTCCAACCCTTTAGGATTGTATCCTTGCTGACTCAAACTACTGGGTTGAGGGTAACGTCACCTTCAAAAGAGGGGCCTACTACTATAACTAAGATAATCTCTTAAAAAGTGCAAAAGTGCGGAAATCATCAAAGGTTACACTAAAGGCGAATCGGATCCAAGTGATTCATCTTGTCTATCTATTTTTATATTATTTTTATTTTTCAGCATTTTTTATTTTCATGTTTAAAACCTTTTTCTGAAATTTTGATTTGATTAGACGTTGAGGATAAACCGGTACTAAAAGCTCTTGTGTCCTTGGACGACCTCAGTATCTTACCAACGCTATACTACGCTGACGATGGGTGCACTTGCCCATATGTGTGTTTAGTGTTACTAGAATATCGTGTTTTATAAATTTAAAACTTGACTAAAGTGTTAAAAAGGGCTTAAAATATAACTAAAAACCTATCACGCACTACGCACATCACAAAGCTTTATAAAAAAATCCATAGCCAAAAATAACATCATTGGTTGGAATATTTGGCCCCAAATATCATATTTAACCAAAAGAATATTAATGTATTAGAACCACACACACACACACACACACACAAAAGGTCAATATCAAGTTTAGAAATTATAATTTTGAGATATACAAAAAGTTTTAATTTCTTAAAAACGTAAGCTTGCTACTATTTTGTTTCTCTATCAATATTTCACCATTTAGAAAACGTTAAACAACAAAGCAGAAAACATAAGTCTTGATAAGCAAAGCCTTAGCGGCATTCTTTTAACAAATTACAGTAAACGTATCCTTACATTTGGAAGTGGAAGCGTCTCCAAGAGCTGTGACCAGTTGCCAAAAAAAAGATATGAAAATACGAACACAAAATATGAATCTCAGTCGCTATCAACTGGTACTTTATTCGTGTAGAAACAGAAGAAAATATTACCTTGAACCATTATCACCGAGGCCATGCAACCAGATAACGGTTGCCTGGTGTTTGCCTTTAGGTTTCACCACATACGTCCGTCCAAACTCAAATGCCCTTCTGGCAGCTCTACCACCTGTGAGAGAAACACAATCAATGTTGCACTTGATTATAAATCGGTAGACACAACTCATGCAACATATCAGGAGGAGAAAAAATAACCGGTACCAATAGAAGGGCCGCTGAAGCTAATATTAGTGATCACAGAAATGCCACCAGCTACAGTAGCTACCTGCGATGAACAAACGTTACATATGCACTTCATCTTTAACACAACCAATGTATCCGGAGAAACATGTTCTATATACACACACATAAAGGAACGCCCTTATAACACATGACCATATGACATGACTCGAAGAAGCATGTTTATTTTTACACTAAATCACTGACAAGCCGCATACCCTACCCTAAGCGGGTATGCATACCAGTGAAAACAGACCGCATACCTTACCCGAATGGTGCCCCCTTGTAAGGACCAGCCAAAAAATGTCCCACAACACTCCGTAAGTGAAAACCCGGACCCCTAAAACCCAAATCTTTGTGAAAAATCAAGAAAATCCAACTTTATCCATCTCTCGCGGGTCGCGTAAGAGTTAACCAAAGCTTACGCGGGGCGCGACAGCTTGAGATTTCCGGATAAGCTTGAAGGACACGTGTCGTCCACGTGTCACGACCACGCCATGACTCAGCAACCTTCAGTCAGACCCAGACTCCCTCGCAGGCCGCGAAGGAGAAGCCGATGGGCTTCGCGGGCCGCGACGCGCCCCCAATGTCAGCCTATATATTGAGGCTTTCAGTATCATTTCAAATCGTTCAATTCTTTTTTTTTTCTTTCTCTTGCTCTCTTGTTCTATCATTCTAATGTCATAACTACTAAAACATGAAACTCTGCTCGTTATTAGGGTAATAACTCTAATCACTGACACGATATTTTATCCGATCGATTGAAACCAATCCGATGGATGTTTAAGTGCTGCCAATATCTGGCTATGCTTTGTCATTCATTGTGAGGGTTTCGATCTCGTGATTATCGTTAAATTTGAAATGAGTTAATACACTAATACGAGTTCCATTATATCTAGAAATTAGAATTCGTAACTAGGGAGCTGTTAAACCAGAATACTTAGCGATTAAGTAAACATAGTAGTTAAAATAACTTAATAGTTAAGTAAACTTAATAGTTAAGTAAACTTAATGGTTATGTAACAATTAGCAATTAAGAAAACTTAGCGATTAAGAAACTTAATAGCTAAGGAAACTTAACAGGAAAGGAAACTTAGCAGTTAAGCAAGCTAAGTAAGTTAATTAATCAGCTAATTACGTTATTTAATTAATCGGCTAAGTAAATTACTTGATTAAACCATTAAGGAAAATTAATTAAGTTAAGTAAGATTAATTATTCAGTTAAGTAAGATTAATTAAGCTAAGTAAGATTAATTAATCAGTTAAGTAAGATTAATTAAGTTAAGTAAGATTAATTAATCGGTTAAGTAAGATTAATTAAGCTAAGTAAGATTAATTAACTAAGTAAATTAAACACCTAAATAGATATATATGAGCAAGGTGCAAGAGGATATATATGTGGGTAGGAAGCTTCCTAGAAAATGTATAGGTAACTTCCTAGAAAAGCTATATGAAATTTCCTAGAAAATACAAAGGAAACTTCCTAGAAATTTCATATTTCCTACCTATAAATAGGAAGCTTAGGGTTCATTTTTCTTTGCTCATTCCTTCTATTCTTTTCTCTATACGTTGGTGTTCTAACCAATAATCACCGATGCGATATTCTGTCCGATCGATTCGGAAGCCAACTAACGAATGCCAAAGTGCTGTCCAAACAAGACTATACTTTATGAATTTCGTTAAGGTTCTGAAACGAATGCCAAAGTGCTGTCTAAACAAGACTATACTTTGTGAATTTCGTTAAGGTTCTGATCTCGTGACCATCGTTAGGTTTGATTTGGTATAACACTAATACGTATTCCACTCTGTTAAACTAAATGTTTAACTACTAGAAAACTCTGCACTATACACTTATAATCAAAATAGATGTATAATCATCAGAAGACTTAGAATCAAGATACTTGTTTAATCAAGACTATATGCTAACAAGGTGAGTCATTCTCCTTTTATCAAATTGCTTTGCAAAACCCTAAATGTTTTCCAGTTATATTTTGCAGTGATTAAGTCATTGCTAATCTTTAATTACTGGCAGTATGTGGGGGTTTTGTGCACATTACTACTAACAATTTATCACTTTAGGTGGGCGGGCCTAATTTAATGATATGTCCACAGTCATAGATCCGGTCGAGTGACAACTGAACCAGCTAATTATAAGATAGGGGCAAATATAAAAACTCTTAATGTTGTGAATTATAACAAATGTGTTTTTGTACAAAAATGAATGAACTCACCATTATTTCCTGCTAACCAAATGTTTTTAAAACGCGTTTCAGGTAATTACAGTAGATTGGAACAAGAGTGGAGTGACGGCACCGAAAGGCTTAAAGAAGTGGCTTATTTTATCAAATAAATTAAATTAAATTAAACGTTGTTTTACGTATTCGGGTATATCCCATATTAAAGCTACCTTTCAAAACATGACTTTATCCCATCTATTTAATAAATAAAATCCGGTGTTTTCTAAACTCTGATATTTTTCCTAACTCACGGTCCTGATGAACATTTCCGCTGCAATGTTTTTTAAAATAACCACCGGTACCACTTGACTGCTCGCGGCTCCCGTCAAGGGTGGGGTCGGGGGTCGTAACAGAAGGTGGTATCAGAGCCACTGGTTTAAGCAATTAGGTGTTGTAATAATACCTAAGCTTAAACGAGAAAGTTAGGAAATTGCTAGTAACTGGTAGCACACGTGATAGTATTTAGACTTGAACTTAAGAAAGATGCTTTAGTAGTAGCTTCGAGATAAGCTAATTACTTGTGCAAATAAAGTGTGATGAGTATTGGTATGCCATGAGGATGATGACTAGAACGTTGTAGGTATGGTAAATAAGCAATAACACTTGGCCACTGTTATTTCTTATTTATTGGTACTACTGGGTTCTAGAATATGATCCATCATGTGAATACTAAATACCTTGTTCTCTGATAAAAGCCCTAATAAAAGATTCATTTTTAAATCATGAAATTGAGAAAATTCTATGGGAAATACAATGATAATTACCTCTCCGGCGAGAACCGGGTAAGATGAGGTATATAATATGTCAAATAATTCCCTAAATAGTATCATGACCTGATGTCCGACTTGTTTGGAAACATGAATCTGTTAAATACATTGACCTTATGAATGGTATGTGTATTACAGTATGTGAAATATATGATTGTATAGATATGTATATCTATAAGAAAATCCAAAAATCATAAGGATTGACCATTTAGAATAAATCACAAGCATGTGAGTGAATAATAATTCTAGATTTCTTTACCATGAATCTCTTGTGTACATCTATAATTCCGATATCAAACATTATTTCATTTGACCATCTATCTCGTAACTCGTGCGACAAGATAAACGATGTAAACCCTTTATGTTGGGACGCCATCGAAAGTATAAGAATTCCCTTTGCCTTACCTTAGATTATTAACGCATTAGGAAACCTATAGCTAAAGTTGTGCTAGGCACAAAACGTCTAAAAATTTACACTAATAAGAGTAATTCTACTTTCTTTAAGAACTCTTGCAAAGATAAAAGTAACCACGACTAGGTGCACTTACAAAGACTCTCTTCACCTATAATCCTAGTAAGATTACCAGTAATAAAGAAGCTGTTACGAAATACATGGGCTGCAAAGGATTAAAGTTGTCCAAACCATTAGTATATATGTTAAGAAGAATGAAGTAATGTATGCTTCAAAATTTAGACATTAAGATAGTAAGACCCGAGCTTCGAAACACATGATCACGACGTATGCCATGAAATGGAAAGAATAAAAAGAACTGACAGAAAGGATAGTCTGTCTGCTTCATAAAAAGGAATAAAATGGCAACAATGATTCCTGAGGTGATTGCTGACTTAGGTTTAGATTTGCAAGCCAACCGGAGAAAATGACCACAAGGAGACAAGACAGACCAGCCGACTAAGTTCATCTCTGTGATGAAAGCTGCGAGTTGTCCACGGAAGTAAGACATAGCGTATATGGACTCGGAATTCATTAACACTAGAGGCATGGAACTGAAAGAAATTCCAACCGAAGTTTCCCAGATGATCTACTTGGACTATCACCTGATCGTGAGGAGAAACTCAGAATTCATCTGAGACTAGGAACAACACCGATTGTTGTATCATAAAGTTAAGACAAATGTAGTAGTTGATTCTTTAAGTCATAAGTTTCAAAAGAAGCCGAAACAAGTACGTGCTCTTAAATTAAATTTACGGATAAATTTAATAGAACAATTAAAGAGTACCCAAGAAACAGCAATCAAGGATGATGCTGAAAGGTTATAAAGAAAAATGAAGGAATCAGAAAAAGGAGCTGATGGAATTTGGAAATTCCATAAAGAATTTGGATACCTATCTAAGGAAACATACATAATTCTTAAGAAAGCTCATAAAACTTAGTATATGATAAGGAGTATCAATGTTTGAATAAGAACTGAGGATAAATAGGAATGAAGAATGATGTAGCCAGTTACAAGTATTTAGTTTATTTGCAAAACTAAACAATAGAACCCTTTAGGTTAACCTCAACAATAAAGATATCAGTATGGAAATGAGATTGATAACAATGGATATTGTTACCAAATTACCCACAACAAGAAACGACACAATCTGGATGATTGTGGATCGACTAACTAAGTCTTTTCAATCCCTACCAATGAAGAAAACCCTTTAGTATAAGACACTTAGTTAAGTTGTGTGGGGACAAAATCGTCTCATTACATAGAATCCCGTTATCTATTGTATTAAATCAAGATAGTCATTTCACCTCTCATTTTATGGAAAATTTTAACCCGACCTATTTTGAGCAGTATAAAGGAACACTACAAACATAGAAATACATGCTAAGTGCATGTGCGATAAATAGAACTATCATTTATCACTCATAAGATTCTCCAATAATTGGTCGACAAGTATTAGTGTTAACCGTTTAAAACATTTTATGGATGATAGTATCATCCAGTATGTTAGACATACATATGAGAAAAGAAACTATCAGGCCATGAGATCGGCAAACCATTGAAATTTAAATCAGAGAAAGGATATCACTAAAAGTCTCTCTGTATTTGGAAAGGAAAGTTAAGTCCGAGGAATGTCAAACCATTAAAGTAACTAAGCAAGATGGACCAGTAGCCTATCAGCTAAAATTTCTAGAAGAAATGGCAAGTATACATGATACATTTCATGAAATACTTAGAAATCTTTAGTTATACCTCTTCAAGATATAGAAGTAAATGCAATTTTTGTTGAAAGACATTATCAGCCAATTATGAGAATTCCAAAAACATACAAGGTTAGTTCTGGTCAGGGTGAAGTAGGACTTAAAGCGTGGACAAGAAAATACTTGAGTATCGAAGATAAGACGGAAGTATCCTTACTTGTTCCAGTAAATCTCGAGGACGAGATTTTAATTAAGGTGGGGAGGATGTAAGGCCCTGCAAAAAAATGTCCCACAACACTCCGTAAGTGAAAACCCGGACCCCTAAAACCCAAATCTTTGTGAAAAATCAAGAAAAACCAATTTTATCCATCTCTCGCAGGCCGCGTAAGAGTTAACCAAAGCTTACACGGGGCGCGACAGCTTGAAGGTTTCCGGATAAGCTTGAGGGACATGTGTCGTCCACGTGTCACGACCACGCCATGACTCAGCAACTTTCAGTCCGACCCAGACTCCCTCGAGAGCCGCGAAGGAGAAGCCGATGGGCTTCGCGGGCCGCAACGCGCCCCAATGTCAACCTATATATTGAGGCTTTCAGTTTCATTTCAAATTGTTCAATTCTTTTTTTTTTCTTTCTCTTGCTCTCTTGTTCTATCATTCTAATGTCAGAACAACTAAAACCCGAAACTCTGCTCGTTATTAGGGTAATAACTCTAATCACTGATACGATACTTTATCCGATCGATTGAAACCGATCCGATGGATGTTTAAGTGCTGCCAATATCTGGCTATACTTTGTCATTCATTGTGAGGGTTTCGATCTCGTGATTATCGTTAAATTTGAAATGAGTTAATACACTAATACGAGTTCCATTATATCTAGAAATTAGAATTCGTAACTTGGGAGCTGTTAAACCAGAATACCTAGCGATTAAGTAAACATAGTAGTTAAAATAACTTAATAGTTAAGTAAACTTAATAGTTAAGTAAACTTAATGGTTATGTAACAACTAGCAATTAAGAAAACTTAGCGATTAAGAAACTTAATAGCTAAGGAAACTTAACAGGAAAGGAAACTTAGCAGTTAAGCAAGCTAAGTAAGTTAATTAATCAGCTAATTACGTTATTTAATTAATCGGCTAAGTAAATTACTTGATTAAACCATTAAGGAAAATTAATTAAGTTAAGTTAGATTAATTAATCAGTTAAGTAAGATTAATTAAGCTAAGTAAGATTAATTAATCAGTTAAGTAAGATTAATTAAGTTAAGTAAGATTAATTAATCGGTTAAGTAAGATTAATTAACTAAGTAAATTAAACACCTAAATAGATATATATGAGGAATGTGCAAGGAAGGTGCAAGAGGATATATATGTGGGTAGGAAGCTTCCTAGAAAATACAAAGGAAACTTCCTAGAAATTTCATATTTCCTACCTATAAATAGGAAGCTTAGGGTTCATTTTTCTTTGCTCATTCCTTCTATTCTTCTCTCTATACGTTGGTGTTCTAACCAATAATCACCGATGCGATATTCTGTCTGATCGATTCGGAAGCCAACTAACGAATGCCAAAGTGCTGTCTAAACAAGACTATACTTTGTGAATTTCGTTAAGATTCTGATCTCGTGACCATCGTTAGGTTTGATTTGGTATAACACTAATACGTATTCCACTCTGTTAAACTAAATGTTTAAATACTAGAAAACTCTGCACTATACACTTACAATCAAAATAGATGTATAATCATCAGAAGACTTAGAATCAAGATACTTGTTTAATCAAGACTATATGCTAACAAGGTGAGTCATTCTCCTTTTATCAAATTGCTTTGCAAAACCCTAAATGTTTTCCAGTTATATTTTGCAGTGATTAAGTCTTTGCTAATCTTTAGTTACTGGCAGTATGTGGGGGTTTTGTGCATATTACTACTAACGATTTATCACTTTAGGTGGGCGAGCCTAATTTAGTGATATGTCCACAGTCATAGATCTGGTCGAGTGACAACTGAACCTGCTAATTATAAGATAGGGGCAAATATAAAAACTCTTAATGCTGTGAATTATAACAAATGTGTTTTTGTACAAAAATGAATGAACTCGCCAGTATTTCCTGCTGACCAAATGTTTTTAAAACGCGTTTCAGGTGATTACAGTAGATTGGAACAAGAGTGGCGAGACGGCACCGAAAGGCTTAAAGAAGTGGCTTATTTTATCAAATAAATTAAATTAAATTAAATTAAACGTTGTTTTACGTATTTGGGTATATCCCATATTAAAGCTACCTTTCAAAACATGATTTTATCCCATCTATTTAATAAATAAAATCCGGTGTTTTCTAAACTCTGATATTTTTCCTAACTCACGGTCCTGGTGAACATTTCCGCTGCAATGTTTTTAAAATAACCACTGGTACCACTTGACTGCTTAGGGCTCCCGTCCAGGGTGAGGTCGGGGGTCGTGACAGAAGGTGGTATCAGAGCCACTGGTTTAAGCAATTAGGTGTTGTAATAATACCTAAGCTTAAACGAGAAAGTTAGGAAATTGCTAGTAACTGGTAGCACACGTGATAGTATTTAGACTTGAACTTAAGAAAGATGCTTTAGTAGTAGCTTCGAGATAAGCTAATTACTTGCGCAAATAAAGTGTGATGGGTATTGGTATGCCATGAGGATGATGACTAGAACGTTGTAGGTATGGTAAATAAGCAATAACACTTGGCCACTGTTATTTCTTATTTATTGGTACTACTGGGTTCTAGAATATGATCCATCATGTGAATACTAATTACCTTGTTCTCTGATAAAAGCCCTAATAAAAGATTCATTTTTAAATCATGAAATTGAGAAAATTCTATGGGAAATACAATGATAATTACCTCTACGGCGAGAACCGGGTAAGATGAGGTTACCTCTCCGGCGAGAACCGGGTAAGATGAGGTATATAATATGTCAAAGAATTCCCTAAATAGTATCATGACCTGATGTCCGACTTGTTTGGAAACATGAATCTGTTAAATACATTGACCTTATGAATGGTATGTGTATTACAGTATGTGAAATATATGATTGTATAGATATGTATATCTATAAGAAAATCCAAAAATCATAAGGATTGACCATTTAGAATAAATCACGAGCATGTGAGTCAATAATAATTCTAGATTTCTTTACCAGGAATCTCTTGTGTACATCTATAATTCCGATATCAAACATTATTTCATTTGACCATCTATCTCGTAACTCGTGCGACAAGATAAACGATGTAAACCCTTTATGTTGGGACGCCATCGAAAGTATAAGAATTCCCTTTGCCTTACCTTAGATTATTAACGCATTAGGAAACCTGTAGCTAAAGTTGTGCTAGGCACAAAACGTCTAAAAATTTACACTAATAAGAGTAATTCTACTTTATTTAAGAACTCTTGCAAAGATAAGAGTAACCACGACTAGGTGCACTTACAAAGACTCTCTTCACCTATAATCCTAGTAAGATTACCAGTAATAAAGAAGCTGTTATGAAATACATGGGCTGCAAAGGATTAAAG
Organism: Helianthus tuberosus; assembly: GCA_030545235.1. NCBI lineage: Eukaryota > Viridiplantae > Streptophyta > Magnoliopsida > Asterales > Asteraceae > Helianthus > Helianthus tuberosus. The sequence continues at coordinate 119,636,906 of CM060396.1, read as the reverse complement.
TTGTCCAAACCATTAGTATATATGTTAAGAAGAATGAAGTAATGTATGCTTCAAAATTTAGACATTAAGATAGTAAGACCCGAGCTTCGAAACACATGATCACGACGTATGCCATGAAATGGAAAGAATAAAAAGAACTGACAGAAAGGATAGTCTGTCTGCTTCATAAAAAGGAATAAAATGGCAACAATGATTCCTGAGGTGATTGCTGACTTAGGTTTAGATTTGCAAGCCAACCGGAGAAAATGAACACAAGGAGACAAGACAGACCAGCCGACTAAGTTCATCTCTGTGATGAAAGCTGCGAGTTGTCCACGGAAGTAAGACATAGCGTATATAGACTCGGAATTCATTAACACTAGAGGCATGGAACTGAAAGAAATTCCAACCGAAGTTTCCCAGAGGATCTACTTGGACTATCACCTGATCGTGAGGAGAAACTCAGAATTCATCTGAGACTAGGAACAACACCGATTTTTATATCATAAAGTTAAGACAAATGTAGTAGTTGATGCTTTAAGTCATAAGTTTCATAAGAAGCCGAAACAAGTACGTGCTCTTAAATTAAATTTACGGATAAATTTAATAGAACAATTAGAGAGTACCCAAGAAACAGCAATCAAGGATGATGCTGAAAGGTTATAAAGAAAAATGAAGGAATCAGAAAAAGGAGCTGATGGAATTTGGAAATTCCATAAAGAATTTGGATACCTATCTAAGGAAACATACATAATTCTTAAGAAAGCTCATAAAACTTAGTATATGATAAGGAGTATCAATGTTTGAATAAGAATTGAGGATAAATAGGAATGAAGAATGATGTAGCCAGTTATAAGTATTTAGTTTATTTGCAAAACTAAACAATAGAACCCTTTAGTTTAACCTCAACAATAAAGATATCAGTATGGAAATGAGATTAATAACAATGGATATTGTTACCAAATTACCCACAACAAGAAATGACACAATCTGGATGATTGTGGATCGACTAACCAAGTCTGCTCAATCCCTACCAATGAAGAAAACCCTTTAGTATAAGACACTTAGTTAAGTTGTGTGAGGACAAAATCGTCTCATTACATAGAATCCCGTTATCTATTGTATTAAATCAAGATAGTCATTTCACCTCTCATTTTTGGGAAAATTTTAACCCGACCTATTTTGAGCAGTATAAAGGAACACTACAAACATAGAAAGACATGCTAAGTGCATGTGCGATAAATAGAACTATCATTTATCACTCATAAGATTCTCCAATAATTGGTCTACAAGTATTAGTGTTAACCGTTTAAAACACTTTATGGATGATAGTATCATCCAGTATGTTAGACATACATATGAGAAAAGCAACTATCAGGCCATGAGATCGGCAAACCATTGAAATTTAAATCAAAGAAAGGATATCACTAAAAGTCTCTCTGTATTTGGAAAGGAAAGTTAAGTCCGAGGAATGTTAAACCATTAAAGTAACTAAGCAAGATGGACCAGTAGCCTATCAGCTAAAATTTCTAGAAGAAATGGCAAGTATACATGATACATTTCATGAAATACTTAGAAATCTTTAGTTATACCTCTTCAAGATATTGAAGTAAATGCAATTTTAATTGAAAGACATTATCAGCCAATTATGAGAATTCCAAAAACATACAAGGTTAGTTCTGGTCAGGGTGAAGTAGGACTTAAAGCGTGGACAAGAAAATACTTGAGTATCGAAGATAAGACGGAAGTATCCTTACTTGTTCCACTAAATCTCGAGGACGAGATTTTAATTAAGGTGGGGAGGATGTAAGGACCTGCAAAAAAATGTCCCACAACACTCCGTAAGTGAAAACCCGGACCCCTAAAACCCAAATCTTTGTCAAAAATCAAGAAAAACCAATTTTATCCATCTCTCGCAGGCCGCGTAAGAGTTAACCAAAGCTTACGCGGGGCGCGACAGCTTGAAGATTTTCGGATAAGCTTGAGGGACATGTGTCGTCCACGTGTCACGACTACGCCATGACTCAGCAACCTTCAGTCCGACCCAGACTCCCTCACGAGCCGCGAAGGAGTAGCCGATGGGCTTCGCGAGCCGCAACGCGCCCCAATGTCAGCCTATATATTGAGGCTTTCAGTTTCATTTCAAATCGTTCAATTCTTTTTTTTCTTTCTCTTGCTCTCTTGTTCTGTCATTCTAATGTCAGAACTACTAAAACCCGAAACTCTGCTCGTTATTAGGGTAATAACTCTAATCACTGATACGATACTTTATCCGATCGATTGAAACCGATCCGATGGATGTTTAAGTGCTGCCAATATGTGGCTATACTTTGTCATTCATTGTGAGGGTTTCGATCTCGTGATTGTCGTTAAATTTGAAATGAGTTAATACACTAATACGAGTTCCATTATATCTAGAAATTAGAATTCGTAACTAGGGAGCTGTTAAACCAGAATACTTAGCGATTAAGTAAACATAGTAGTTAAAATAACTTAATAGTTAAGTAAACTTAATAGTTAAGTAAACTTAATGGTTATGTAACAATTAGCAATTAAGAAAACTTAGCGATTAAGAAACTTAATAGCTAAGGAAACTTAACAGTAAAGGAAACTTAGCAGTTAAGCAAGCTAAGTAAGTTAATTAATCAGCTAATTACGTTATTTAATTAATCAGCTAAGTAAATTACTTGATTAAACCATTAAGGAAAATTAATTACGTTAAGTAAGATTAATTAAGCTAAGTAAGATTAATTAATCAGTTAAGTAAGATTAATTAAGTTAAGTAAGATTAATTAATCGGTTAAGTAAGATTAATTAAGCTAAGATTAATTAACTAAGTAAATTAAACACCTAAATAGATATATATGAGGAAGGTGCAAGGAAGGTGCAAGAGGATATATATGTGGGTAGGAAGCTTCTTAAAAAATGTATAGGTAACTTCCTAGAAAAGCTATATGAAATTTCCTAGAAAATACAAAGGAAACTTCCTAGAAATTTCATATTTCCTACCTATAAATAGGAAGCTTAGGGTTCATTTTTCTTTGCTCATTCCTTCTATTCTTCTCTCTATACGTTGGTGTTCTAACCAATAATCACCGATGCGATATTCTGTCTGATCGATTCGGAAGCCAACTAACGAATGCCAAAGTGCTGTCTAAACAAGACTATACTTTGTGAATTTCGTTAAGATTTTGATCTCGTGACCATCGTTAGGTTTGATTTGGTATAACACTAATACGTATTCCACTCTGTTAAACTAAATGTTTAAATACTAGAAAACTCTGCACTATACACTTACAATCAAAATAGATGTATAATCATCAGAAGACTTAGAATCAAGATACTTGTTTAATCAAGACTATATGCTAACAAGGTGAGTCTTTCTCCTTTTATCAAATTGCTTTGCAAAACCCTAAATGTTTTTCAGTTATATTTTGCAGTGATTAAGTCTTTGCTAATCTTTAATTACTGGCGGTATGTGGGGGTTTTGTGCACATTACGACTAATGATTTATCACTTTTGGTGGGCGAGCCTAATTTAGTGATATGTCCACAGTCATAGATCTGGTCGAGTGACAACTGTACCAGCTAATTATAAGATAGGGGCAAATATAAAAACTCTTAATGCTGTGAATTATAACAAATGTGTTTTTGTACAAAAATGAATGAACTCGCCAGTATTTTCTGCTGACCAAATGTTTTTAAAACGCGTTTAAGGTAATTACAGTAGATTGGAACAAGAGTGGCGAGACGGCACCGAAAGGCTTAAAGAAGTGGCTTATTTTATCAAATAAATTAAATTAAATTAAACGTTGTTTTACGTATTCGGGTATATCCCATATTAAAACTACCTTTCAAAACATGATTTTATCCCATCTATTTAATAAATAAAATCCGGTGTTTTCTAAACTCTGATATTTTTCCTAACTCACGGTCCTGATGAACATTTCCGCTGCAATGTTTTTAAAATAACCACCGGTACCACTTGACTGCCCGCGGCTCCCGTCCAGGGTGGGGTCGGGGGTCGTGACACCCCTCCTCCCTAAACGCAGTACACGTAAAAACCGCCTAAAATGCGGACAAACAATTATCAAATTTGTAGTTCTAGCTAAAAAATTATTTTATAAAATAGATGTTATAACTTATAACCCTCTTTCCCTAATTAAAATCCCATCTTCTTCAAAAAAAAACCTAGTAATTCTGGAAGCACAGTATTCACATTTAAGGTTTCAGTTTCATTTTTTAAGACATCATAGATGTTATTTTGCTACATTTTAAACTAAATAATTGAAGAATTTCCTCCCTCTCATCCAGTTTGAGATGAATATACTAAAATCGAGACCGATAAATTGGTAAACCATATAATAGGTGAAGTAAAACTTACCAAGAGCTATCGTATTTATGGGTATTCTAGCTTAACCATTTTTAAGTGTAATCGGGAATTGTTGTAAGCGTTGTCCTCGTTTCTTGAGAATTGTTTAATCTGCAACATGCTTGGAATCATCAACTGGCGTGTAGCGATCTGATGCACTTTGATCCCAAAAGCTAATGCGTGATGAGCAATGTGCGAACCACACGCATCACGTATGCAAGGCGTTCTTTATCAAAAAAATAAAAAACAATATTGATACCTAATATCTTAACTTGTCAGTCTTTAAACACTAAATATAAGACATTCTCACCATTTATTTTCATATTTTTTCAAGCGATAACTTGTTCAAATACTAGCCAATTGTATAAAGCGCCACATCCGACCACGTTATGTGATGCATTGCATCACACGATGCAATCTCATCACTGCATTAGTATCGGACCTAAGAGGAAGAAATCACACTTGTTTCATCGAGTGCATTGGACCGAAGAGGAAGAAATCACACTTGTTTCATCGATTGTCGATGCCCAACGTACCCTACAGCGCGGTCAAACGCCTATTGGGGTCAAGCGTTTCAACAATACCAACAATACATCGACAACACGCGTCACAACTTAAACGCGTGTCAACACAAATGGCGTGAGTTCAAACCGAAGTTGGATCGCTTTAAACCTTGCTTCAACCGTGTCCCTACGGGCGACTTGACCAACGACGATCGACTCGAAATCGCGAAGATCGAGTACAAGCACGATGCGAATACGGATTTTAAGTGAGTTGCCCACTTTAATATTTATCGTATTCTGTAGTTTCTTTTTAGTTTGTAGGATTTAATATATTTATCGTATTCTGTAGTTTTTTTTAGTTTGTAGGATTTAATAAGTAGTTTTTTTTAGGATTTAATAAATAGTTTTTTTTTATTTTTTAGGATAATAAGTAGGTTTTTTATTGTGGGTTGTCTTCTATGTAATTTTTTTTCATTAGCGTGATACACTTTTAATATGAATTGTGCTTTTTTATATAAATTGTCAACTTAAAAAAAAGGAATGCCATGTGGCACCTCAACGCCGACTTTGTCATGCCCCTTCCACACCCCACTTTTTTTGTGTGGACTGACGAAGCCCACACCTGTCACATGTTGAGCAATGCCCCCAACCCAAACCCCTCCACACCCCATAGTCTAAAGAACGAGTAAATTAAGTAAAATATGATAATGGGTAGATTTAACGTTACCTATATGGCTATGAAAATATATTATCTATATATAACAATTCACGTCGTTCCTTAGGAACAATATAACAATTGGTCAAAATGTTGTGCTTATTTACGATATTGCCATTATTTCTTTTTTCTAAAAGAGAGAGAGAGAGATGAGAATAGAGAAGAAGAAAGAAATAGTGTGAACGGGAGGGGACCACTAACTGATGAAGGATTACGGTGGTTTAGGTAAATTGATTGATGATGTCGGATTTTTGCAGTCGGCGAGTGAAGCGGCTAGAGATGGTTCAGACAAGTGGGATTGTGACAATTGATGGGGTTTTGCAGCTGTAAGCGGTGGGGGTAGTAATCACCGGCCATCGGTAGAAACGACTCAGAGCCGGAAAGTGGTCAAGAGAGAGAAAGAGTAAATTTGAAGATCAAGTGTCAACCGGTGTGGGGTATTTTCCTTTTCTCAATTTTGATCTAAACCTACAATTAATGCTTTTGCTATTTCACCATTTTTTATGGTGGTGATAAGCTAGAAGAGTGAAACACAAAAAAATAGGGAGAATATAGATGGATGAATATTGAACACTTGTAGAAAGTTTGATTTGGGTTACTAACTCAATTGGAAGATTATAAATGTGATTTGTTTGATTTGAGGCCTTTTTAATCCATCTGGATGCTTGTCATTTTGGGGATTCATACATGGGTTTAGGTTATTACTTCATTGAGTTTCTAATGATGATGATAATGATTGAGGTATGCTTCTTCATAATTTTATGTAACACCCCGAAAACGGGTTCGATAGCCAAACCACGTTAATATTAATGAACGGGTGAAATACCGTTAGTGGTAAAATTTAACCCGGTGAATATTAGGATTTAAATAAATAATCCTAAATATTAATTAAAAAGAAGAATAAACACTTAGAGAAAAACAAAGTTTGTAAGAAGCCCGGGTTAATGGGACTTAAAAAAACAGGTTATATTTTCCCTGAACCCACTAAGTTAACTAGGAATTTTTAACCTAGTTAGTAAAAAGAGATAATGTTGGAATTAAGTAGGCTGTGACCTACTTCATAACTAACTAAACATAAGGGACCAAAGTGGGAAAAACTTGGAAGTTTAATTATTAAAAGAAAAATTAAAACAAAACACACACACCAAGTGTGTGTTCTGGATCGAACATCAGGAGACAAAAAAAGGGTGAAACCCTAACTCAACCAAATCTTCAAATTGAAGGATCAATCGAAGGCCAAATTCGGATTTGAATATATATAAACGATCACCAAGTCAAGGGGATCGTAAGGTATGCCGAAATTTATATTTTGGTGATATTTTGAAATTTTGAGAATCATGCATGAACGAAATTCTTTTATGAAAGTTGAAGGTTTTAGTGAAATTGATGTGAGTTTGTCTAGGAATAAAACCCTAGGTGCAAACTTGTTGAATTTGTGCCATGAACTAGTGATTAGTCAACTAAGCAAGTATGAGCTAAGTGGGTTTTTGTAATATGATGATGTTAGTGCCTAACTAGTGATTAGAATCATCATATTTGATACTCAAGGCAAGGTACTTAAACAAATTTCAAGTTTGAGTACTTGACCATACATGATTCGAAATGGGTCTTGAATGTTGTAATGAAATTAGTAATTTATTTCATGAATATGGATGTTTGAAATCATGATATCTACTAATTGATATGTAGAACTCGATTATATTAGGTGTTCAGATGAATGCTAATGATATGACGAAACGGGTTTCACTAATAGATGAGGACCCTTAGTTCTTATGAAATGAATAAATAAGTTAGCTTTGATAATCGCTTGAACTAGTTGAAGTGTTGGAAATATAATGAACCGGGTTAAAAGGTTAGTTAAACAGTGGCTTAAAAGGACGCCTACCGGGTAAATTGTGAATGCCTAAACTAGTAATGAACTTGAATGTGCATTTTATATACTAATAGGCATTTGACTTTTAAAAAGTCAAACTGACCTAGAATACGATGAATGAATTTTTTGGATATAAAACGCATAAGGTGGAATAATCGTATTAAATTATGATTAAACTAACCACCTTGTAAACGATGATGATAGTTTGACGCTTAACAAGCTAGGTGGAAGCTTGGAGGAGGAAGCGAGTCAAACAAATCAAGAAGGAGAAGAAGAAAAGCGTAATTTGGATGCGAAGTAAGTAAAGCTTACACCTTCTAGAATAGAATACTTACTTGTATAATGGATAGCATTGTGAATAATAAAATGGACATGGTTTTTCGCGGGCGTTTTGTCAACAAAATAGTTGTTGACAGCAAGCAGGTCCGTATTTGCAGAATTGTTTCGAGGCCTTAAACACTTAGTTTTGACTCAATATTTGGTCAGAAGTGGTATAACAATATAAATGATGATTGGTAATTTTTATAACTTTCTCGGAAGTTGTTTAACGTGGTTTTCGCGGACGTTTTGTCAACAAAATAGTTGTTGACAGCAAGCAGGTCCGTATTTGCAGAAATTGTTTCGAGGCCTTAAACACTTAGTTTTGACTCAATATTTGGTCAGAAGTGGTATAACAATATAAATGATGATTGGTAATTTTTATAACTTTTTCGGAAGTTGTTTAACGTGGTTTTCGCGGACGTTTTGTCAACAAAATAGTTGTTGACAGCAAGCAGGTTCGTATTTACATAAATTGTTTCGAGGCCTTAAACACTTAGTTTTGGCTCAATATTTGTTCAGACGTGTTATAACAATATAAATGATGATTGTAATTTTTATAACTTTTTCGGAAGTTGTTTAACGTGGTTTTCGCGGACGTTTTGTCAACAAAATAGTTGTTGACAGCAAGTAGGTCCGTATTTGCAGAAATTGTTTCGAGGCCTTAAACACTTAGTTTTGACTCAATATTTGGTCAGAAGTGGTATAACAATATAAATGATGATTGGTAATTTTTATAAATTTTTTGGAAGTTGTTTAACATGGTTTTTCGCAGACGTTTTGTCAACAAAATAGTTGTTGACAGCAAGCAGGTCTGTATTTGCATAAATTGTTTCGAGGCCTTAAACACTTAGTTTTGACTCAATATTTGGTCAGAAGTGGTATAACAATATAAATGATGATTGATAATTTTTATAAATTTTTCGGAAGTTGTTTAACGCGGTTTTCGCGGACGTTTTGTCAACAAAATAGTTGTTAACAGCAAGCAGGTCCGTATTTGAAGAAATTGTTTTGAGGCCTTAAACACTTAGTTTTGACTCAATATTTGGTCAGAAGTGGTATAACAGTATAAATGATGATTGGTAATTTATATAAATTTTTCGGAAGTTGTTTAACGTTGTTTTCGCCGACATTTTGTCAACAAAATAGTTGTTGACAGCAAGCAGGTCCGTACTTGTAGAAATTGTTTTGGGGTTTTAAACACTTAGTTTTGACTCAATACTTGGTCAGAAGTTGTATAATAATATAAATGACGATTGGTAATATTATGTATTGTTAAGTGTTACAAATACAGGCAAGCGGAAAGTATGAGCATGTTTTGCCAAGGTTGGCGAAAAGTAATGCAATGTATTAGAAACGAGTCAATGTTGACCCGTGCCAGGTACTCACAAGGAATGATACTCTCGTGAAGGGTACATGTACCAACCATAATATGGATTATGGTTGGAGGAAATAAGAGTTTTTTTATAAGAGTTGATAAAATTATCTTTTTGACATAAACACCCATAACGGGTCAAATAATTTGGTTTAAGAACCGGAAATTTGAATTCGAAGGAAACAAGAATTTTGAATAATGGATGAATGAATTGGATGGAAATATGTTTATAACTTGTTGTGAAATTGTCAAAACTAACTTTTATGTTGGTTTTGATTTTAGGAATGTCTTATGGAACTCCGGATGAGGATCAAGCAAGAAAGGAGAACCGAACACATGTCTCGAAGCTTCCGCAACGATCTTATTTTGTTCTAGCTTAAAAAGTGGATATTGTAAACACTTGAAATTATATTTTGGAATGTTTTAAATTATGTAAGAAGTTTAACTTGGAAAAAATTTTGTAAGCTTGCATTTTCGTATAAAATGCATGTTTAATATTATAATATTGATTAATAGAGACGTGTCTTACATTTTAATTTTATCTTTCATTTAGAGATGAGGTAGAGTTTACATATATATAAAATGTGAAGAAAAATAAAAAGGTTTTATGTAGGTTTTTGATGTTGATATTCGGAAACTACTTTTATAAATTGAAAATTGTATTCACTGTTATATCCCTGGTAACCAACGGATAAGAAATGAGGTTTTTAGGGAAATGAGGTTGGATCAAATAAGAAATTATTCGAGGTTGGATCGAATAAGAAATAAGGTTTTTAGGGAAAGATTAGGAGTGGCTAGTATATCGGATAAGATTAAGGAGGGGAGATTGAGATGGTTTGGGCATGTGAAGCGGATGCAAACGACGGCACCAGTTAGAGTGGTGGAAACTCTTACTGTGGAGGGGAGGAGAGGAAGATGCAGACCCAAACTGACATGGGACGATTAGGCATGATTTACTAGAGTTGCATATTTCTGAGGACATGGTCCAAGATAGGACTTGTGGAGGCGTAGGATTAGGGTTAAGGACTTCTAGAGGATATTCCAGTAAGGTCTTAGGGGTATTTTAGGGACGTAGGTTTTTCTTATTCTTTAAGTGACTTTACCGGTGATTGACCTCTTGTGTTTATGCCGGAATGAGGTTGTATGCTATTATACATGATTTATATTATACTGTGTCACTCTGATCACTTTCTTGGTATAAGTCACTTCTTTTTTTTCATATTCTATTTGTCTATATTCTTTGACTTGATGTGTTGGTACGCTGTTCGTTTGACATTGGTTTATTAGATGGTAAATGTCTGTCTACATCCCACCCTCCCTATCTCTAGGGACAGCCGAGGGTCTCTTCTGGAAGCAGCCTCTCTATCTCTATGGATAGAGGCAAGGTCTGTCTACATCCCACCCTCCCCAGACCCTATAAGTAGTTTTGCTATTTGTGAGATTTACTGGGTATGGTTGTTGTTATTGTTATCCCTGGTAACCAACATTTGACATTGGTTTATTAGATGGTAAATGTAATTGTATCTATTTCTCTATTTACCTAATCATTTTAGATGCTTTGTGTGTTGCTTAGTTTTTTTTTGTCTTGCATAGCATTGTCCGATAACTCTAATTAACCTCTCTTGGCATTATTTATGGGCACCCAGAAGTTTTATATTGGCTTAATGAATTGTGCATGTAACTGTATCTATTCCTTTATTTCTGATCTTAACTAAAAGATAGTGATGGGTTTGTATAATATTATTTGACTATGTTTTATTCATGCAAGTAGAGATATTGTTTTGAAACATTTTGCTAGATGGACCGGCATTTTTTTTAAGTTCAATAAAGATATTTCCATATCTTTTTGTTAACCAACCGCATTTGACCCGTTAGATGCAAGAATTTAACGACTTTATCATGTTGGTTTATTTAGTTATGTTTGTTTTTTTTTTTTTTTTTTGTCATGTAAGTAATAGGTTCACATTTATTGTTGATTGTTATCTGTGCAGGTCTTACATTGTCCCACTGCCGAACACTATAATGGGTTTAGAATATTGTTCGTCATGGCTTCTGCTGTATTTTTATATGTTACTACTATATCCAAATACAAAGACACACACGTCATACTTTCATAGCATATTGAAGTTGAATGTTGTCATTTTGATCAGGAGTGGTAGCTTGCATCTATGTTCAGGTATATTTACACTAACTCAAGACGTTAAATGAAAGTTGAATACTTTTGTCTTTTTTAAAAGTTAAATATTTGGTTTAATGAAATCATTAATTTAATTCAAATTTGAGACATACATCTGAACACATTTGTTAATTTGGCCGCTTATTCGGTTCAATGCATTTGTTTTATAGGAATTTAATTTTATCAAACATTTAGTTTTATTTTTAGGTTAGACCTGCCAGTGGACCTTGCTGAATGGGTTTTAAGAGCACTTTGCCTTCAAGCACACAAGTACAAGAATTGATGTAGTCATGCGGCAGCCAATGTGCATTAAGAAAAGCAAAAAAGATTCTTGCAACATTATACTCAAAACAACTTTGTATTTTAAATCATGTATAGAAAACTTATGTACATGTGTTAATGTTAAAGTTTTTGCGGGTTAATGCGCCGTAACGACCATGTTGCCGCCGCGTAGCGCGGGTTGTGTTACTAGTTAACAACATTTAAAAATTATAAATATATCTATTCGATTGCCATAATAAATTTTTCAATAGTATAAAAAAATCAAGAAGTTTATAATTGATAAATGTTTCAATAGTATAAAAAAATTAAGAAGTTTATAATTGAAACACTATTTTCCTGATATTAATCGTATTGTTATTTTAATATAACAATTATCACAGAATAATATCTTCCAAATTACTATACTATTAATTTTGTTATCACAAAGTTGACGTTATTGTCGTATTAGAACATCGTTGTTCAACGTTTGATGACTATGTTGCATCGTTAATCTCGTTGTTGCTTACTATATTGTTTATATATTAACTTATATATAATATAATTACAGGTCATTGATTTTTATATAAAATCAAATGGTTCATTGATGTTAACTATTATCTTATCACATGTCAAATGATCCGATAAATGTGACAGTGACTATTTGAATATTATATTGTTTATTACTCAAAAGAACAAAAAATGATGATCTCATAACTTATTTTATTATAAATGATCTTCAGGGAGGTTATACATACTGATTTGACGTTATGCAACAGTTTAAAACGTAAAGCTCAAGAGTTAACTGCCCGTTTAATTGTACGTATGTATGTATACATAGAACCAAAGAGTTAAATGAACATTTAAATGCACGTTTACAAGCCCGTTTAACTTTCATGAACATGCTATACACCCGTTGAACTAGAAAGGTAAATCTTATATATTTGTTTAAGTGAAACTCCAATAATTATTTAACTATAATAATAGACAGACACCTTACATACACATCCATTGATTTTCATTCTTTAGCTAACAAATAAACAAGTTGATGAAAACAAAAACATCATAGTTGAAAGAAAGAGATGCCAAATATAAGTTTCTTTCCAGTTTACACAACACACACGTAATGTTTGTGGCATGTATAACACACATCAACTAGGTGAAATCTATTTCTTCATATGATTTGAGAAGAAATGTTACATGCTAGCTAGCTAACAAGGGCCTGATTTTGCAAGGCAACCTAACCTAACCTAACCTTATGGGGGATTGTGATTAAACATGTGTTAAAAGGTAGAGATAATGTTAAATCACCAAAAATACATGGTGGGTGGTATAAACGACGAGGCAAAGCATAACCTTAACGTTTTCCAACGCAACAAAATGTAATATGCATCTCAACAACACCACCACTCTTCCCTTTGCTTTCTATCTCTCTCTCTCTCTTTCTCTAAACCCTACAATCCTCCTCCTCCTCCTCCTCAATTTTCTGTTTCTCACTTTACTCTCAAATTCCAACCGCTAGCATAATGCCGCTAACACCACCAGCTTCTTGAAATCTCCACACAACAATTTCACTTTTCAACATGCCGGAGCGATTTACATCATCATCATCTCCGTCAATCAACGAAAACAAGAAATCCGAAGAGGAAACAGATGCAAAACCGCTAGTTTCCGTTTCCCGGAGAAGATCTCAGGCAGCCGCCCGTCGTGTTGCTCCGACGACCACCGTCTCCGCTGCGGTTTTCTCCCCATCCACCGAAAAACACCTCCAGAACGGAGATCTGTACATCGGAAGCTTCTCCGGCAACGTACCGAACGGATCTGGCAAGTATTTATGGTCTGACGGATGTATGTATGAAGGCGATTGGAAGAGAGGAAAAGCGTCGGGAAAAGGTAAGTTTTCATGGCCGTCCGGCGCGACTTACGAGGGGGAATTTAAGTCCGGCCGGATGGAAGGTTCCGGCACGTTCACCGGCGTCGACGGTGACACGTACCGCGGCGCGTGGATAGCAGACCGGAAACACGGTTACGGCGTGAAGCGTTACAGTAACGGCGATTATTATGACGGAACGTGGAGACGGAATTTACAGGATGGACAAGGAAGGTATGTGTGGAAGAACGGGAACGAGTATGTTGGAGAGTGGAGAAACGGCGTTATTAACGGCAGAGGGGTTTTGTGTTGGCCGAACGGAAACCGTTATGACGGAAATTGGGAAAACGGTGCTCCGAAAGGCCACGGGGTTTACACGTGGCCGGACGGTGGGTGTTATGTTGGTTGCTGGAGTAAAGAGAATACTTTTAGTTTTAAAAATCCATTTCAGGTTCAACAGATTGTTAATGGGACGTTTTATCCTGGAACTAATAGTGCTGGGAAGTTAGGCTTTACTCATAAGCTTTCTGCACCCTTTTTGGAGGATAGTTTTGTGGTTTCCACTGCCAAAAAGCGGTCTTCCGTGGACTACGGGTCGAGAGGCAGTTTAACCGAAAGAGCGTTTCCGCGGATATGCATTTGGGAATCCGACGGGGAAGCGGGTGATATTACGTGTGATATTATTGATAATGTGGAAGCTTCGATGCTGTATCGGGATGCCATGGGCTTTGGGAGGGATGATATTCGCAAGTTTAGGAGGAATCCGTGTTTTTTTAATGGTGGGGAAGTGAAGAAACCTGGTCAGATGATATCCAAAGGGCATAAGAATTACGACTTGATGCTCAATCTTCAATTGGGTATCAGGTAAAAACTTCAATTCCTTGGAGTTCTGAATTTGTTTTGTTTTGGTTTGGTTTGGTTTGTGTTGAGTTTGTGCATTTCGTTGCTATAGGTATTCAGTCGGGAAACATGCTTCGGTAATTAGGGACCTAAAGACTACCGATTTTGACCCAAAGGAGAAGTTCTGGACTCGATTCCCACCCGAAGGATCCAAGGTTACACCTCCACATCAATCCGGGGAGTTTCGATGGAAAGATTATTGCCCGATTGTGTTTAGGTATTGTTTTGAACTCAACAGATGGAATCCTGAATTTATAGCTTCAATGGTTCTTTATTGAGAAATTGTTAATGCTTTTCAGACATTTGAGGGAGTTGTTTCAAGTGGATCCTGCAGATTACATGTTAGCAATTTGTGGTAATGATGCTCTTCGTGAGCTTTCTTCACCGGGGAAAAGTGGGAGCTTCTTTTACTTGACACAAGATGATCGGTTTATGATCAAAACTGTTAAAAAGTCTGAAGTTAAGGTAGAAAGATTCAAAGATCATATTCATTGTTTCCCATAATGAAACAATTGATCTGTTGTCATTTGAAACTGAAGTTTGGAAACATGCTTTCAGGTTCTAATCAAAATGCTGCCAAGTTATCATCAGCATGTTTGTCGTTATGAGAATTCTCTTGTCACAAAGTTTTTCGGTGTCCATTGTGTCAAACCCGTTGGCGGCATAAAGGTATTGTATCTTCTTAAATTGGCATTTGTAACTGATTATCTGATTGAAATGTTTGGATATATCGGTTTCACCAAATGGCTCTATTGTAATTCTGTGATCAATGATCATTACATCGAAAACCGTTTGTTACATATGATGTCAGATGATCACATTCGATACACATATCCAGACGCTGGTTCAGTCATTTATATGCAACAATTTCTCACTATGTCTATATGTTTCCATGTCCAGACTCGGTTTATTGTGATTGGCAATCTGTTTTGTTCGGAGTATCGTATCCATAGAAGATTTGATCTTAAAGGATCATCACATGGGCGTACGACTGATAAACCCGAAGAAGAAATAGATGAAACCACCACACTTAAAGATCTTGACCTCAACTATGTGTTTCGCCTTCAAGAAAACTGGTTCAAAGAACTTATCAAGTTAGTAAAAATGTCATCATATAGGGCCTTTCTAACGTTTATCCTCTTATCACTTTGCTTATGCACTATGTTGGTTTTATATATTTTCAGACAAATCAACAGAGATTGTGAGTTTCTGGAAGGCGTTAGAATAATGGATTATAGTCTTCTAGTTGGCATGCACTTCCGTGATGATAATACAGGCGACAAAATGGGATTATCTCCGTTTCTGCTGCGGAATGGTAGTTTTCTTTCTTGGGGTGATTAAACTTGGTACAATACCATATTTACCCAACAAAATATCATAAGTTCAGATTACTTATTTATAAATTTATGGCGTTTATACCGTTTCCTTTAAACTTGCATTAGGTTATTAGGATATGAGAGTTTGGAGTTTAATGAGAAAGAGAAGGGTAAAATGGTCACATGTTAATTATTATAAGAAGTATGCAAGGAAAGTGCATATAACTTCAATTTTTGTAACCTCAAAATCCTGTTTCAGGAAAGAATGATTCATACCAAACTGAAAAGTTTATGCGCGGGTGTCAGTTTCTTGAAGCTGAGTTACAAGACATGGATCGTGTTCTGGCTGGCCGGTATGTTCCCTCCTTATCCCCTTTTGTGTCTAAAAGTACAGTCATTGTCCATTGGGTTGATTTTCTGGTTTTACGGGGTCTATTCATTGGGCAATGCCTATTTAATTGGCTTATAATTATGATAGTGTCATGGTGGTTGATAAATTTTAATGGTCTTTAAGTTGACAACCAATTTTTTTGAATGGTGTTTAGATCATGGTGGTTGTAATAAATTAATAATCAATTTGAATTGGTGTTTGGTTGGCTATATGATGTGGTTCATCAGACACGATTTGTTAGTGGGACCTTTGTGCATTATTATTGCCTTCTAATTGCATTTGTTGACATATATTCATGTTTTGTCTTTGACTTTGACCTTTTCTTGTCAATTTTGCCAAAAAAATCAATAAAATGCTTCTTGTTGTTCCATATGGCATGTGGGTAATGGTTGACTTTGACTTTATCTATCAGAAAACCGTTGATCCGGCTGGGGGCGAATATGCCAGCTCGAGCCGAGCGGATGGGCAGGCGAAGTAATTTTGACCAATATACCCCTGGAGGATTCAACAGTTTGACACCTTCAAGAAGTGGTGAAACATACGAGGTAGTTCTCTATTTTGGAATCATTGATATTTTACAAGATTATGATATTAGCAAGAAGCTTGAACATGCATACAAATCGTTACAAGCGGACCCTACATCTATCTCGGCTGTGGATCCAAAGCTTTATTCGAAACGGTTTCGTGATTTCATAAGCAGAATCTTTGTAGAAGACCGGTGATCGGGTAGGTTCAATTACAAACTCTTTGAATCTAGACATCTAGCGATCCCTAATCAAATTATTGGTTCATGCCGAGTTTTGCAACATCAGCAGACTCGAGAGGGGGACAATGACGGGTCGGCAGGTAGTGGAGTTGTTTGTGTACATGTTTTGGGTGAGGGAGAAATGGATTATTATGTGTTTTTTCTTGAACATTTTTTGTGGGTAGGAAGAAATATGTGAAGACATTAAAACAAAGGTTATAGGAATTAGGTGGTGTTTGGGAATAAGTGAAAATGTACAGGGTGTTTGTTATAGAGTGAAGCCAAACCATGGTGGCAATTTCGTAATTTACATATACTGGAAGGTCTATTTTGATAAATAGTCATAGTTTTATGCTCTGAAGGCAGGACAAGAATAGGAATGCGTGGTTGAATGACTTTTGCTTTTGTTTTGTTTTGTTTTGTTTTGTTTTGTTTTGGGAGGGGTGGACAAGGCTGCATAAAAAGCCGAGAAAGCAAATAGCAAAATTTGAAAAAATTAAGGGTAGGGTGGTAAATTTACCTTCTAGACCACATGCCTTCCCTTTTGTATTATTGAGAAATAGGTGGTGAAATGAAATAAGATACATTTAATATTTAAAAAATGATTTTACTCTGACTTTTAACATATTACAAGATAAAAAAATATGTTACAACAGTATTGAATTTTGTCATGTAAAAGATGTAACGTGTGACCAAAGATATAATGGTGATATGTTCAAAATGTTATCGACGTGTATAATTTTAGAAGGTAAATCATGTCCTAAAGTAGTAATAATGTTATAGAAATTGAAAATATTAAGAAATTTCTTCTAAAGTAAATACACTGAAGCAAAATTAAAATAAAAAAGTTAATAATAATAAATTATAACAGAAAATCACAAAAAAAAAAAAACCATAGGAAAACTAACGGGTGTTTGGTGTTGCGTTTTTAACATAGATTATGCGTTTTCAAAATAAATTTTTCGTTTTCAAAACTGCGTTTTGAAAAAGATGGAGGTACATGCTTCTCCAAAACCGCGTTTTAGAGGCAGATAATCACTTTTTCATCCAAACACTTTTTAGATTATTTATGTTTTACAAACGCAATAATCAAACAATTACTTCAAAACGTAATCCCAAACACCCTCTAAATTGATATCCATAATATTGATTTAACATATTGACCAATCTAGTATTTTTAGCTTGGAAGTTTATAATGATTTATATTTAGTAATATTAACATGTCTCCAGATAGATATATTGCCAAAAGCCCAAAAACCTTTAAAAAAAAAAGATATATTGCCAAAACAAAGTGATTGGGTAGTTGGTCTTGGAAAGTGGGACGTGACAGCACGTATGATATATTTCGGGAGAAAGGGGGCATCAAGTCATTTCAACTATATTGGTGGGGCGTCACATCCCTATTTCATATGGGATGACCCTCCAAACATTTTTAATAGGGTGGAGGATGAGACCTCACATTATATATTTTTTATTGTATTACTTTTTTAATTTGCTTAATTTTATAAAAACAATTCAAAAGTTAAATAAAAATAAGACATAAAAGATGATAATTAAATCCATTACATAACATAATAAAAATTACATAACCTAAAAAAAATAAATTACACGACCTAAAATTTATAAAAAAGACTAGATTTAAAAAAAACACACAAACATAAATACTACTCGTTATCGTCTTCGTCACCGTCCCTGACGTTTGCGTTGTTCAATATATGTTCTACTAAATAGGCTTGATTTTTTTTGTTAGCGAGAACGAGTTTAAATCCTGTTGCGCCGAATCTACCGGGACAATATTCCCGAGAGATGCATTCTCATTATACTCACAAATCGTCCGACCTTCATCTTCAATAATCATATTATGGAGCAAAATGCAAGCGTATATACAAAGGCGCAACCTCTTCGGTGTGAACGCACGTGCTGGTTGTTGAATGATTTGCCATTTTCTTTGTAGAACACCAAAACAACGTTCGATGTCTTTTCTTGCCGCTTCTTGACGCTTGGCGAATATTTTTCTTTTTTCGTCCTCCGGGTATGGAATAGTCTTGACAATTGCGGAGTAAGACGGATATATTTCGTCAGCAAGATAATAACCGCGCCTATATTCAACCCCAGAAACAAAAAAGTAGTGTCCGGACCGGGTCCATTTACGACGTCGCTGAAGATCGCTGATTGGTATAGCACGTTAAGGTCGTTAAATGAACCGGGAAGACCAAAGAAAGCATGTCAGATCCACAAATCTTGTGATGCCACGACCTTTAGTATTAACGTTGGATGGTTGTGATAGCCTCGCGTATATTGGCCTCGCCACGCATTCGGGCAGTTATGTCACGCCCAATGCATACAATCAATGCTACCGAGCAGTCCCGAAAACCCATGTCGTGCTTCATGAGCTTGGTACAACTGTTGAACATCATACGCGTTTGGTTTCCGCAAATATTTTTTGCTATACAGTTTCACCACATTTTCGCAAAACCGATACATACATTCCCGCGTAGTTCTTTCTGACATCTGTAAGTACTCGTCCAAAGCGTCGGCCACTGTCCCGTGCCAGTTGGCGAATGGCCGCAGTACACTTTTGTACGTGGTGAACCCTTGTGCACCACGAGCATCGTATCGTTGCGTGAAAAACGGGTCGAGCCCTGCCAAATCATCAGCAATTCGTGTGAATAACCGGCGACTCATTCGGAACCTGCGTCTGAAAATCTCGGCATTGTAAAGGGGTGCATCCGAAAAATAATCGTTCACCAATTTCTCGTGCGCTCCTGTCGTAAAAAAAATATAAATATGAGGAAAGAACGAATAAGGATAAAAAATTTATTAATGATAAACCTTGGCGATCTCTGTTAATCCGTTGTTGTCTGGTTTGTATTTCAGACGAGACCTCTTCCTCTCCTCCTCTATAATAATCTTCGCCGCCCTTAGCACAGTGTTTTCGTAAAACATCTCCCTTTCCTCCGAAGACGATGACCACCAAGAATTAGATTGCATTGTGGGTGAAAAGATATTTTTTTTATAAAAGTTGGGTATAAAAATGAGAGTGTTTTGGGTTGAAAGTAGGAAGAAAATGGTGAAAGAGGGGTATTTTTATAGAAAAAGGGTTTTTTTTAATTTATATTTAAAATAAGTAGCCGTTGTAACGGCTAATTTTAAGAAAAATGGGGCCGTCGAGAACGTTGGAATCAGCCGGGTAGGACGGGACGACCTAAGGGGGCGGTGTTCCGGGGCGGCGCCGGGCCTCGCTGTGCCTTAGCCGTCCCCCATACCTTCTAGTCTTAGACTGACAGGCATGGGTAAGCCAAACTTGGCCGGTGAGTGCGAACCTTCATTGGAGTTCAACAATAATTCCAATTCGTACAGTACATGTTGCAGGTTTAAGCTGCTAATGTGAGTATTTGATGTACCAGTAACATCATTCATATTCGTAATAATATCATCACTGAGGCTACTCGGTATAGGTGAGGTTCATCCTTGTAGGATGACTCTCCACGTCAGCGTCAAGTAGGATGAGTGTGAGGATGTGGCAAAGAGGATGGAGCTAAGGAAATGGGGGATGAGCCTTATATATATATATATATATATATATATTGTATGTATATGTGTGTGTGAGAAGAAGATGATGCGAGTTTTGTCCTTTACCTCCCGTCCCAATCGTCCCACCCCTGACGTTTTATACGGCGCTGAGCCACCCGGGACGGTGTTTGGGGGCGTCTCCGGGCCTGGACAACCCCCACACCGAGTGCCCTAACCAACCACACACAAGGTGGCTGCCTATTTACAACTTTGTTACAAACAATTAAAGCATGTTTTCTTGTTACAATCCAAGGCATCTGAAACCCCTAATGGTCTTGCTAATTTTCCCTATTTTCAAATTTAGATTATTTTGTGAAAATTGAAACGTACTTTATATATTTATATATAGGATAAGAATTATTTCAGAACTCTAAATAATCGCAGAACATATAGAACTCCTAATAAACAATCATTCTACTAATATAATTTTATATTTAATATTGTTTAAGGGTATTTCTTATCATTTATTATGATTCTATGTGTGTTATGAGTAGTTTTATCATTTATAATTACGTATACATAAATTTGGTTTATTTACACATATGTAAACTAGTTCCTTTACACATAAATACATATAATTTATCCTTAAATAATGTTAAATATAAAAATATATAAATAAAATAATTGTTTATTAGCAGTTCTAAAAGTTTTGTAATATTTGGAGTTCTGAAATGATATATATATAGACAAAAGATCAAATACAAATAAAATAAACGTACTAAACGTACGCATTGGGGGAAAAGTAAAAAAGGGGCGATGACAATCTTGTAATTATGCAAATATCTTTTTTCTCATGCTAAAATCGTACAACCTATAATCAACGCTCCTGATTCTGTTTCAAATTCATCTACGATAATCAGATTGAGTTGCCTCATTTGATATTTAGGGTTTATTACGATTCTCTTTCATCTCAATTCATACAAACTTACAAATCAACGTTCCTAATTCTATTCTATTGATCGTTTTGTTGTTTTATCATCAATGGCTGAAGAACATTTGAACTCTAATTTTGAAGGTTTGTGTTGTTTTTATTGTTGGAATTGATATAATTTCACATCAGCTGATTGTATTTTGAAGAATCAGCTACAAATCAACGTCGCTGATGTAGAGTAATTTTAACATTATGCATATAAACATGTTTCTTTTCTGGAATATGTAGAGTAATTTTTCTTTGTACACCTACATTCGCATATGTATTGCAATTTTACATCTGTAGAGTAATTTTTATAGAGTAATTTATTTAGTTTTTGTTTTTATATACGTAGAGTAATTATGTCTAAAGGTTTTTTTGAGTGTTATTTTTGATTTACTGTACAGTTATTTTGGTTGTAGGGTAATTTTAATGAGTTTTTCTCCTGATGCACTTGTAGGGGTTATTTTGATTTAGTGTACAGTTGTTTTGGTTGTAGGGTAATTTTGTAGGACTTGTAGGGTAATTTTGAGTGTTATATTGATTTAGTGTACTGTGTTGTGGTTGTAGGGCAATTTTGTTCTATTGTAGGGTAATTATGAATGAGTTGTTGTCTGATGCACCTCTAGGGTAATTTTGAGTGTTTTTTTTTATTTAGTGTACTGTTGTTGATGATTTAGGGTAATTTAGTAGTACATGTAGGATAATTTTGAGTGTTATATTGATTTAGTGTGCTGTTGTGGTTGTAGGGGTAATTTTGTGCACCTGTAGTGTAATTTTGACTGAGTTGTTATATGATGCACTTGTAGGGTTATTTTGATTTAACGTACAGTTGTTGTGGTTGTAGGGTAATTTTGTAGGACTTGTAGGGTAATTTTGAGTATTATATCAATGTGTAGGGTATTTTATATAGTAGTAGGACTGCTCCACCAGTAATGTAATTTGTGTGTAGTTATTTTAATTTTATGCATATTTGTAGCGTAATTATACATCAGTATAGTAATTTATAATTTAAAGTGTAATTATTTATTTGTTTTAATTTCAGATGTTGGAATCGAAGGTATAATTTCAGGTTTTCAGCGTTTGTCGCCTTTTGTTGAAAGGACTTTCAAACCTAGTGTACCTTCTTCTATAACACCGGTTGTTGGCATGGTTTTCTCATCTTTGGATGTTGCATATGAATTTTATCAAATTTATGCCAAGAAGGGAGGATTTTGTGTAAGGAAGGGGACTCAAATTGAAAAAAAAAATGGTTTCATTGCATATAAGTATTATACATGTTCAAAGGAGGGTCATAAGCCATTTAAGAAGTTTGATAAAGCTCTAGAAGTTATTAAAGATGGAAAAAAACCAAAAAAGGGTAGGAATAGGCCCTCTATCCGTAGGGGTTGTCATGCACATATTGCATTATCTTCTGATGATGGCGAATCGTATAATCTATACAGGTTTGTAGAACAACTTATCATACTTTGATTTCTCAAGAAGATATGCAATTTGTTCCGTCATCAAGGAATTTAACGGTTATGAAACAAAAGAGGATATATTATGTGTCAATGTTAAACCTAGGTCCTGTAAAGTCATTTAACATTATGAGGACCGAATATGGTGGTTTTGAAGAGGTTGGTGCAACTGCTGTGAACTGCAAGAATTTTAAAAGAGATTTAAACTGTTTCATTGGAGAATACGATGCTGAAATGATTGTTCAAAGATTGACCAATAAGAAAGAATATCTGCGGGATTTTTCATTTGAATATACTGTAGATTCAAATGGTTGTTTGGCAGGGTTATTTTGGGCAAATGAAGTTTCTAAACAGAATTATTTGGTTTTTGGTGATGTAATATCATTTTATGCGACTTTCAAAACGAACAAGTAAGTTTATAGTCTTTTTTTTATCATTTTTAATGTTATTGTTAGTTTTTTTACTTATTTACTATTTATTTTTTTGGGCAGATACAAAATGGTTTTTGTTCCGTTCACTGGCATTGATAATCATTTTCATAATGTCAATCTTGGAGCTGGTCTAATTGCAAAAGAAACTACCGAATCTTACGTTTGGTTATTGACATGTTTTTTGAATGCATTTGGTCATCAACCAATGGTTGTAGTTACGGATCAAGATGCCGCTATGAAGGCAACAATTGAAACTGTTTTCACGGATAGTAGACATCGATTATATATGTGGCATATTATGAAGAAATTAGCGGATAAGGTTAGTTTGAGCAATTTATTTAGAGTAATTATATTTATTATTGTAGAGTAATTTAGTAATTTTGGTTGTAGAATTTTAGTGTAGAGTAATTATGATCATAGGTTAATTATGTAGTTTTTATTTTTTTTAAGTAAAGTAATTATGTCTATAGTTTTGGTTTAATATGATGAATATCAGTAGAGTAATTAAGTACTTCTTGTTTTTTTATCTAATTAGAGTAATTATGACTAGAGCAATTTTATGTGGATATTTGTTCAACTATGTAGAGTAATTTTTATAGATTAATTTATCTATTTCTTGCTTTATATGAGTAGAGTAATTATTTATTATTGTAGAGTAATTATCTAATTTGTGTAGTAGAGTGAAGTGTTGAGTAATTATGTTCATAGGGTAATTATTAAGTGATGTAGAGTAGTTAAGTAACTGTTTTGTAAAATTAAGTAAGTGTGCAATTATTAATTGATCATTTATTTCTTTACAGGTTGGGAATGTATTGTGCAATGATGATACTTTTAAACGACGTGTTTGCAATATTGTGTGGACAGATGCAATTGAACCATAAATGTTTGAGAAGGAATGGCAAGAAATAATTCATGACTTTGGTCTTTTAGAGAATATTTGGTTAGAAAGTATGTTTGACTTAAGATCAATGTGGATTCCTGCGTTTTATTGTGATGAGCCTATGTCATGGCTTATGCGTACTACTTCAAGGTCTGAAAGTGAAAATCAATTTTTGGTAGTGTTTCAAACTCGCAATTGACTCTTGTAGAGTTTTTTTTACTCATTTTGATACGACAATTGAAGCTCAAAGATATAATCATCAAAAAAATGATCATGATACGCGTAATACTGAACCTGATTATTGGACCGATTCTCCTCTTGAAGTACATGCTTATAATTTGTATACCAGGGCCATATTTTTTGACGTTCAATAAGTGATCCTTGGTAGTTTTGAGAAATGTTTTTCACTTAATGTCAAAGAAGAAGGAGAGAATGCAAGGTTCTTTATTAGAGATATTTCGGGTTATGGAAGTGCGTTCTTTGAGTTTTTTTTTTTGATTTCATATGTATCAGTAGAGTAATTATATCTATATGTAGGGTAATTATATGAAATCTCATAACAATACAAACTGTGATTCTCTCAGTAGAGTAATTGTAAATATATGTAGGGTAATTTTATGAAATACAATAACACCAACAGAGAATATACCAGTAGAGTAATTGTTTTCATATGTAGGGTAATTATCATCTTTTTTTAATTTTGACAGGTATTAGCTAAAGTTGATGATGAATTTTCTGCTTCGTGTTCTTGTAAAAGATTTGAGCAACATGGGTTATTATGTCGACATGTTTTTCTTGTCATTCGAATGTTTGAAATTGAGGAAATTCCTGAAAAGTACATTTTGAGGCGTTAGAGAAGGGAAGCAGTTACAAATAGAGCCAATTGTTCTTTTTTGTGGAAGATAGTTCGAATGTCAACATTGATAAGGCAAATCAGGTTGTCTGTGAGATTATGTTTGCTAGTGAATGCCTTTGTAATCGATATTTTACAAATAATGAAGAATTAATCAAGATTAGAGATCAACTGAAAGGAATGATTCAAAAGGCAGATGAGAGTAGTAAGACTGGGCCGGTTTTGAAGAAAAAAGATATGATGGCTTCTCTTCTTGGATATAATCGACCATTAACATCAACTGCTAAACTTCCTCCTGGTATTAGAAACAAGGAACGTGGCTCACACAGGAGAATTAAATCCAAAAAAGAGAAAGCAGCTAGTCGTATGGGGAAAAGGCGTCGAGGATGTAAGGTTTGTGGGATGGTTGGTCATGATATTCGAACTTGCAGTGCACTTGTTCGTCCAGTTGTAGAGAGTGCAGTTTCTACGGATAAATAGCTTTTTATATTTTTGAAATTTTGTAAACTTTAATTGATCTTAAGGATTTTTGGATTTTGCAGTGCTTTTTTATATTGAATTATAGTTTAATATTCTTCTTCAATGTGTAGGGTAATTATTGGTTTATATGACTGTGTAGGGTAATTAACAGAATCATAACAATGCCTACAATTGATTTTATCCATAGAGTAGTTATATCAATGTGTAGGGTAATTGACATAATTATAGCATAGAAGAAGAGTTATTATGACAATTATAACAAATAATAACAATTGTTTCAATTTGTAGAGTAATTATAACAATGTGTAGGGTAATTATCAGAATTATTACAACAACAACAGTTGTAGTTATCAGTAGAGTAATTATACAATTATGTAGGGTAATTATCAGAATAACAAATCACAACAGTTGCATAATCCGTAGAATAATTATATCAATCTGAAGCATAATTATCATAATTATATCTATACCAACAGTTTAATAATGCATTAAGTGAAACAAATCATATTCTAAAATAAAGTTCAACAGTATTCAAACATATTAAAAAGTAGACAATTCTAGAAGTTAAATCCACACATTAAACATGAGTTTAAACCAGCAAATTGAAACAAACATTCAAACAAAGTCTTTTTGCCTTTGTTGCATCTTTTCCTCCAAATCTTTTTGATGTTCTGCCCTAACTTTATCATCCATTTTTTCATATTCAAGGGCATCCTTTATAAGATTACCTTTCAACGTGTTGATTTCTGACAACAGAATTTTTGTCAAGAATTTTTTCCTCAATTCAGAAATTTGATCTTTATGAGATTTCTCATTTGATGAGAAGCCGCAATCCCAGTTTTCTGCACCAAAATAAGCTTCCATATGGCGCATTGTATAAATGCCACAGTCAATGTAGTTTTCTTCTGTTCTCCATGGCATTTCCGATCTTTGATGATTGCCCTTCTTAGTGTTTTTTTGGCGAATCTGATCTTCTTAAGCTCAAGGTAGTCACATAATGCATTTCTCTACAATATATCAAAAATAAAATATGTTAGTTTCTCAAAATTCTAAAGTTAGTAAAAGTGTAAAGTTATTATTAGTCATACCAACAAATTAGGGATCCCTTGATATCTATCATGGAAATTTTTACCCATTATGCTGTTATCGATCAACACAATTTTAGAAGTCTTCATATTGAAACACACGACGTAATAATGTTTTGAAGCTAAAATGGGGAAAAACAGGAGGTCAAAATCTCTTATCGATTTGACCTTAAACTGTTCAAGCCATTGATCCGTGTTTTGTGTGAACATTAAAAGTCAAACTTTGTCGGTGCTTGTAGGTGCATAATGATCCTTTAACTATAAATTCACAATATCAAAAGTAATCGCAACAGTTGATCTATCAATAGAGTAATTATAGCTATTTTGTAGAGTAATTTTGAAGCTATTCCTATAGAAATGGAATTTTATATTTACAATACTACCTATAGCTATAATTATATTTTTTTTGCAGAAATAATATCAGTAGAGTAATTATATCAATGTGTAGGGTAATTATCAGTATTATTAGAAATAACAACAGTTGTTCTTATCAGTAGAGTAATTATAGCTATAGGTAGAGTAATTGTATGAAATTTAACAATAACAATGAATGTATCAGTTTAGTAATTGTATCCAATTGTAGAGTAATTATCCATTTTCATATTGTAAAATCATTTTAACATAATGATTTAACAAGCTCTAAACACAAGATTGACACTAAAAATCCTATGATACTCATCAAATTAGCAAACGACATTATTTTGATCCCATTTGTAGAATAATTCTTTGAAGAAACAAAATAATCTACATAATATCAAAACATAATATAAAAGAGTAAGTCTGAAAACGTACCAATACAAGCGATGAGCAAAAAACCTACTAAGAGAATACCGGCTTTTCATTTTTTTCTTCATTGTTTAGCACTTCAGCCCAATTGTCAATGATGACGGATGTAATTTTTATACCATCAAACATTGCTTCAAAAACCACTTTAATTTAATATGTCCCATAAATTGACTTGTATACAAACTTGTTGTTGTTTTAAGAAAGATAGAAAAATTAATAAGATATATAAACAACATTTGCAAACAACTAAAATAGTACTTACAATTCATCTGTTGGAGAAAATATGTAATCTACTATCAATTGTTCATCATCACTCAGCTTTGTTCCAAGTTCAACTTTCCGGTTAACGTAAGGTGATTTATATGCAGAAGTTGGCTTAGATATTCTCTTTTATTTTGTTTGTTCAGGGGTAGTGTGGGTTTCAGTTGTTTCTTGGGTGATGGGTACTTGAAGAAACAGAAATGTGTCAAGAATTGACTGTATTTTGTTTTCGTTTTCATCTTTATTCTTTGTTGTAGAAGAATAACCCTTCAATAGGATTTACTTTCCATTGATCCTTTAAAGCAGAAAACTTATTGAATCCCGACGAAGCATCTTTAGCAACTAAATGTTGTATTTCTGTTTCTTGACATCTGATCTCGATTTCATTTTGTAATTTTTCCGTTGTTCCTTGTTCTGGTTGATCGTTTTCAGCAAATTCATTCTCAGCATCATTTTTTTCACCAGCATTGTCACCTTCATTGTCACCTCCATTACCATCAACTATTTTTCTTGCATTATCAGTTGTAATAGTTGATCTTATTAGTAGAGTAATTATTTTAATGTGTAGGGTAATTAAAATAAAACTGAAAATTACCCTACAATGCATTAGCCAGTTACTTAGTCAAAATTACTCTATAAGTGCAACAAAATTACCCTACAACCTCATCAAGAATACACTAAATCAAAATAACAGTCAATGTGTAGGGTAGTTATCAGAATTATAACAAATAAAATTTTATTTTATCAGTAGAGTAATTATTTCAATGTATAGGGTAATTATCATAATTATAACAAATAACATCATTTGATCTTATCAGTAGTGTAATTATAGCAATGTCTAGGGTAATTAACAGAATTATAACAAATAACAATATTTGATCTTATCAGTAGATCAATTATCAGAATTAAAACAAATAACAATAGTTGATCTTATAAGAAGAGTAATAATTTCAATGTGTAGGGTAATTATTATAATTATGACAAATAACATTTCATTTTATCAGTAGAGTAATTATTTCAGTGTGTAGGGTAATTATCAGAATTATAACAAATAACAACATTTGATCTTATCAGTAGAGTAATTATAGCAATGTCTAGGGTAATTAACAGAATTATAACAAATAACAATATATAATCTTTATCAGTTGAGTACTTATACCTTCTAGCCCACCATCTTTATTTTTATCATCATTTAGACTTCTTTCTTCATGACGTGATTTCATTGTTTGTTCAACCTCCGCTTCTTCGGTGAAGACACCTTCAAATTTGTCAAATAATACATATGTTAATGTATGATAACTATTTTATAAAGCCAGTGTAAATATGTACCTTCTTCATCAGCTTTTTCCATTGATGGAGTTATTTCAGGTGGTTCATTCAAATCAATGATGTTAGTATCATCATTTTTACTTTGACTCAATGGAAATTTGTCTTCCCATTCCTTACACATGTCTTGTACATTTTGATTTCATGGAAACTTTGATTTTCCCTCCTTCACCATTTGATTAATTACTTCGCTTAACTCTTCATATTTTTCAATATGGTTTTCAAGAGTAATCAACCATTGCTACACATGATTAATAAATGAAAAATATATAAGTATAGTAACTATTTTGAATTGATAGCGTAGTTTTTGTTTGTAGAGTAATTATTACCTTTTCATTTGATCTATAATCAGGGCCTAAGTAGGATGATAATCCAGATAATTGTTGTGGTGTAGCACAATAATCGAAAATCTTTTGAGTTGACGATCCAATCCCAAATTTATTGATGTCAAAAGTTGAGTCGGACAGTCTTGTATAAGGCACCACATAGAACAAGTAAAACAACAAATGGTTAAAACAGTTTTTTTTTATCTTTTGATTGCATAATAGTGTAATTATATGAAATTACATACTTGATGTGGTGATATCATCATTTGGTTCATTGCGACCTTCTCCAGTTGTATTATCACCAATAGGTTCTTCAACATTTGAAACTTGAACATTCTTTTTGCTTTTATCTTCAGTATCAGATTCAACATTCTTAGGATTTTCATTCATTTATCATCATTTGTTTCTTCATCGTCTGTCAATGGGCCATTATTGTAGAAATGTTTTTGCAAGTTGTTGAGTAGCTCCGTTGTGATCTACTTCACTGCTGGTGTTTCAACTTTAAAACCTGATTTTTTATGCCTCTTGAAGTATGAATGTGCGAATATTACCTGCCATAAATTTAACGAAATATAAGGTTTAAATTAAATTAGTTATAAAAAATAACTAAATTAGTTACAAATTATAAGTAGAGTAATTATCATACCGCAAGTAATATTATTGGGCCAGTGAATTGATCAATTCCTCCCTTCCATTTTTTCTTTGATCTTCTTAGACATTCGAGCATGTAGCCACACCGGTTCATATTTGGTATTTCTGAATCTTTTTCAATACCAATTATAAACCTCTGGTTGACTGTTGTTGATTGTGTTGTTTCTCCCAACAAAGTATTCACCACAACAAGAAAGTTTGTGTTGAATAACTTTCCTGCTTGTGAAGATTCTTTGATCAAATCAATAACTTTTATCACACTGATTTTCAGGTTATCAAATTGATTCTTAAATTCATCAACTCTCTCACCAACAACTTTTCTAGGTTTGTTCTTCTCAAGCACTACAATCTTACCCCTTGGTATTCCGAGACATTCTTCTACTAACTTTGAAGTTATTTTTATACGATGATTTCCTGTATTAATCTCTTGCCTGTCTTCATCGTAGTTCATTACCAACCAATGTCCTAACATTGTTGGCACATAATTTATCTTCAGTGAAAGTAGAGCTTCAAACCCCATTTCTATCACAGCTTTTTTTGCTCATCCGAAAGTGAACTTATAGCATCCAATAGACCAGATGACTTGCATTTCATGCGTAGGGTATTGCTAGTGAAATCTACAAAGTTCCTGTGACAACTCGTATTTCAGAACTTACCGTCGAACTTAATGTAACGAATGTGAACCTTGTGTGATAATCCGATATGTTGATTTAATGAATGGTTACGAGACTTATGTTGTATTATGCGAATCTTTGTGTGTATATTTATATATATAATTTGTATTAGTGATATGAATTGTGTAATTAGTAAAACTTGGATCGGACCCCTTGCCAAACACACCCCACCCGAAATATTTCCCCCACACGAAAACACCCTCACCGATTTCGTTGAGGTATGGGCTTTGGCCCAAAGGTGTTCGACTGGCCCAACTATGTGTTTATGTTATAACTACAACACCGTATACAATGGAACATTTGGAAAACCCTAGAGTACTTCTTCTATTGGCGACGGCAGTAGACCCCCCCCCCATCGAATCAACAACATCTTGATTAACAGTTGGTATGTATATTACTCCTTTATAGTGTTGGATTTATATTACTTCTTGATTGTTTGTTTTGCTATGCATGAACTCGATTAATAGTAGTATGTATATATGCGATTTAGTGTTAGCATGTGAATGGATTTGTCAGCCACTATACATAAATCGGTCCAATCAAAAATCATCCTCTGAATGCTTAATCAAGTTGTCGGCCATTGTTTGTGTTTTTTTTTTATAATGATAAATCTTCTGATTGCATGTATGTGTTTAATGTTTGAATCGGTCAACTTATCATAATTGCCGCCCACCTATGTGTCATAATTGCCGCCCACCTATGTGATAACTTGCATGTGAAATTGTCAGAGAACATGTGTTTATTAATTAAGTTCTTGTGTTTTTCTTTCGGTCCAATCACAAGTAGATAGCAGCATCCTTGTTGGCTAGTGAATATTTAGATTATGTTGGTTATGTGCTGATTATTCTGATCATATGTATGGGTTGTGAGTTATAATTATTTTGCATGGTGATTTGGGGATGACATAAGATTGATGGTGATGTAACTGATTATGTTGATGCTCATGTATCCGGCTCTCATATAGATAGTAACTAGAACCGAATATGAATTAGTTGGGTGCGATGTGTTTGAACTCGTATATGATAGGCTATTTGTATGATTTGGATGTTAATTAGGGTTTCATATGAATTACGCGATGATTGCTTGATTTGATCGATGATAGCGTGATATGGAAACTGTTAGTGGTTACTTGATTATTTACATAATTGGAAACAATATAACTGATTTCCTTGATATGATGGAAACTTGTAACAAACTGCCAATAAGTCACGGCATTAATTGGCACCACACACACACACTTGTGCGATCACACAATATGGTTACAATCGCACAAATGATGATGATGTTTGTTTAACCGTTGGGCCTTAAAGCCCAAACCCAGTCGCACAACCCAATCGGATCGCACAAGTCAACCTGGATCGCACAAGACTTGTGTTGTCTGTTTGGGCCGATAAGTGCTGGACCATTATGCTAATGATTGGGCCGTATTTGTATGTTTGGGTTTTATGTTCATGTGGGCCGGGTGTATTACTGAATCGCACAACATGATGTGGGTCGCACAAGGCTGTGCCGACCGCACAACATGTTGGGTCGCCTGTTATTGGGCTTTACCTTTGGATCGTACAAGTATCAGATATTATGAAATTGACTGTTATGATGTAAACGTGCATTGTGTGGTTGCCATGATCTGTGTGTATTCCTGATCTGCTAGCTCATGTGATTCTTATGTGCAATACTTGAAACCCAAAAACCTGACTTGTATGGTAACCATGTTAGGATGTGGTTGACCTCTAGAAGCTTGATTGACCTTTCGTTTACCTACCGAGCAAACCAAGGTGAGTTCACACTTCTCTACAAAGCATGGGATTCCCAGGGGTTGGGAACGGGTTAAGGAATAGGGATTCCTCGTCCTGTTGAGACGTAATCAGGAACATAGATTCCTCGTCCTGTTGAGACGTAATCAGGAACATAGATTCCTCGTCCTGTTGAGACGTATTTAACTATACCAGACTAGAACTCTATCAACGAAGTCCCTCCTTTTATATCGACTTAATCGCCGAGGCCAATGGCGAATGGGTCATTAGTTAAATAGCGCTATTAGGTTTAACAAACCTCACACCGTGCCGCAGAGGACGGGCGTGGACTAATGGACTATGGCACGTCAGTGATGATAGACACAGACGTTAGGGCACTTAAACATGACGAACGTTAGTAGTCGATATGGTAACGAGTCTGGTGAATTAAACATGGGGTAGCCCCCACGGCCATAGAGCCGGGCTGGAATAGCCAACGTAAGAACGGGGTAACTAATAAACGTTTTTCGAACTATGGGGTAACCCCCACGGCTGGATAGCTGGTAAAGAGCAAACTGTGTTTTCGGAACAACTATAAACTGGACAACCAAACGTGAACTCACTCGACATTGTTGTTGACTCGTTACTACATGCTTTTCAGGTCAATAGGTACTTAGCTGGAGCTTGCATGGGGAGTGTCGTTGTGGGACATGGACAGCTGTGTGCCATGTTAAACCTTTGGATAATTAAACTTATGTTTTGGTTTTAAACATTATGCTTCCGCTCGTAATTTAAACTATGATTGTTTTGGGACACTAATTATGTTGGTTGGACTTTTACAATTAATTACTTGCTGGTTCAATATGATTAGTGGTTTGATCCTGGTCAGTCACGCCTCCAAGCGGTGATACTCCGCGTGTGGATTTTTGGGGGTGTGACAGTTCCTTTGTGGGAATTCTTTCTGAGGTGTTTCTGGTCTTAATAGGAGATTGAAAATCATCTTGAGAGTCCACTACTTGAGGTGTTTTTTACTGATGTTTTTGACTTTCTCCGTAGATTTTCTAGCTTTTATTTTTTTAATTGGCGACTCGAAATCGTCTTGAGAGTCCACTTCTGTTCTTTTGCCACTCTTCTTTTCACAAACTTGCTCATCTTTACTGTTTTTTTTCCTACTATATTTCTGTTTCATAGCAGTTTTTACCGGTGTAGATTTTGAAGTTTTCAATTGTTCAACCGGAGACTCAAAATCGTCTTGTGAGTCTAATTGCTTTCTTTTACGAGTGTCCTTTTCACAAACTTTTTTATCTTTTGCAGCGTCCTTTTCTTTCACAACAGGCTTTTCTTTTGCAGCGTCCTCTTTCACAACATGCTTTTCTTTTGCAGCGTCCTTCTCTTTCATAACAACCTTTTCTTTTGCAGCGTCCTTCTCTTTCACAACAGGCTTTTCTTTTGCAGCGTCCTTCTCTTTCACACCATCGTTCTTCGCAACAGCAACTGTTGTTTGTTTTCTTTTAAGATGTGTTTTTCTATCTTCCTTCTTTCTCTTTGCTATATTTTCTGTTTCAACATAGAGTAAAAAAATCATCAATTTTTATATTTGCTATAGATTATTTATCTACATAATTTAGGCTTTTCTAACCTGCTAATGTTTGTTCGTCATCAATTTCATCAACATCAAAGCAAACAGGGTTTGTTGCATCATTGCCATATTTTTTAAGTGATTTTGAACAAGTTCTCTGACTTTTCCTCCTTTTAATAGAAACTAAATATACAAAATACACAATTTTAATTGATAACTAATTATTGATAAAATTACCCTACAAGTTCAACAAAATTACCCTACAACATAATAATAGTACACTAAATCAAATTAACACATAAAATTACCCTAGAAGTGCATCAGGCAATAATTCATTCAAAATTACTCTACAAGTGCAACAAAATTACCCTACAAGCACAACAACTGTACACTAAATCAATATAACAGTCAAAATTACACTACAAGTCCTACAAAATTACCCTACAAACACAACAACTGTACATTAAATCAATATAACACTTAAAGTACCCCTACCAGTGCATAAGGCAACAACTATTTCAAAATTACCCTACAAGTGCACAAAATTTGCCCTACAACTACAACAATAGTACAATAAATCAATAGAGCACACAAAAATTACCTTACAGGTGCAACATGCAACAACTCATTCAAAATTACTCTATAAGTGGAACAAATTTACCCTATAAGTGAATCAGGCAATAATTCATTCAAAATTACCCTACAAGTGCACAAAATTACCCTACAACAACTACAACAGTACGATAAATCAATAAAACACTCAAAATTACCCTACAGGTGCAACTAAATTACCCTACAACATCAACAACAGTACAATAAATAAAAAAAAAAAACACTCAAAATTACCCTAGAAGTGCATCAGACAACAACTCATTCATAATTACCCTACAATAGAACAAAATTACCCTACAATTAGGACAAATTGCACTGAATCAAAATAATACTCAAAATTACCCTACAAGTGCAAAATATTTACCCTACAACATCAACAAAAGTACACTAAATAAAAAAAAACACTCAAAATTACTTGAGAAGTGCATCAGACAACAACTCATTCATAATTACCCTACAATAGAACAAAATTACCCTACAATCAGGACAAATTACACTGAATCAAAATAATACTCATAATTACCCTACAAGTGCAAAATATTTACCCTACAACCAAAACAACTGTACACTAAATAAAAAAAAACACTCAAAATAACCCTACAAGTGCATCAAACAACAACTCAGTCAAAATTACCCTACAAATGCAACAAAATTATCAATATTAATACCAGAATCAACGGTTTTCGCCTTTTTTCCGTTGTTATCCTTCATCATTATTGTAGCATCTGCGTTATGTAAAAAAAACAAAAAGAAGATCAGATGAATAGCGGTTTGAGAAAAAACTGATTCAAAATTACTCTACAAATGCTTGATTGTCGTTAAAATTACCTTTGGTAGACATGACTAATGGTAGAATTGAAGAGTTTTTGAGGATTTGGAGACTTTGAATCAGAGCATTTGGAAGTTTTTTTAGGGCTTTGATCTTTTGAAATGACGGTTTTTGTGGAAAAAGGGAGGAAATAAGACAAACTGTACGAGTATGTTTAATTACTAAAATGCCACCGCCAAAAACTGCCATTCGTACGTTTATTTTATTTGTACACACACACACTCTCTCTCTCTCTCTCTATATATATATATATATGGGAGCGCTAAAATGAAAACCATCCACAGTTGCGAGAACCGTAAGAACTCCTCTCCACTAATTAGATTATGCCACCTACACACTTTTATTTTATAATCTAACGGGTATTTTGGTAATTCATTCTAAGTGTGAAATCTCTCTCTTTCTCTTTCTTTAAAGTCTCACAGACTTTGTATCACATCATCTCATCTCTCTCTCTCTCTCTCTCGTAAAAATGTAAACCCCTCATCTCATCTCTATCTATGGTTCACCACCATCATCTTCAAGATAATCATCTTCAAGTAATCGCTGGCTCCTCCGCCACCGTTACCGGAGATTACACTCTAACCACCACCTCCATCACTCACACTCTCTTTCTCATCCACCACCACGACCCCTCACCAAAATCAAAACCACTGTCTCCTCCGCCACCTTCACCGGAGATCACACTCCGACCACCACCTGCATCACTCGCACTCTCCGTCTCATCCACCACCACGACCCCCTCACCAAAATCAAAACCCAAACCAAAAGTATGCTCACCAGAAGAGGGTTTTCAGGGGGTTTCGATGTTTGGGATTTTTGCGGCGGTGACGGGGATGAAGGCGGTTGTGGTGGTGGGGTTAGGGGCATTGGTTGGTAGGGGGTGGATGTGGCATAAACCCTCGTAATTTGACTTAGGTTTTGTTTCTTTTGTGCTAGATCCTTAGTAGCTGTCACACCCCGACCGCGTAAAACAACAAATCGCGGCGGAAACATCGGGGCGTGTTGCGACAGAATTAATTGTTTCATAACCATGGCACACAAAGTGTATTTTATTTATTAAACAAGGGTGTTACATTGTTTCAAACAGGAAAATTAACGAGTTCAGAACATAATTAAACATAGTCTATCTTCTTTTAAAGTCTCTAAGGCACAGGTCCGCCCTAGTATCATGATCAACATCCTATGGAAAAGCACCTGAAAACACATGTGAAAATAGGTACGTCAGCATAAAAATGCCTGTGAGATACATAGGTTTGTGAAAATAGGATTCATGACTTATGTTTAAGAAAAATGTTTAGTCATGAACCTTGTAATTTGCTTTGTCTTGTAAATCATTTGAAAACAATAAGATCAGATGATATGTATAAGTAAATGTCAGGTTAAATAAATAACCATGTAAAAATGTGTTTGTATAAGATAAGTTGTTTGTAAATAAATGTCTTGTGAAAAGTATGTTATTTGTATAAAATGTTCTATGTCTCAAACTGAAATGATTCAAATAACGTTACGCCATATAATACCATACAAACACTTATATATAGGAAGTACCAGCGGCGTATCCACCATGCTTGTATCATATTACACACGCATCGTTACTTAATCAAACCAAACCAACCAATGTAAAAAGTCTATGTTTAATTCAATTGTCAAATGTATTGAATAATATGTCAAATGTAAATCATGTCAAATATCTATGTCAAATATCCATGTCAAATGTCTATGTCAAATATCCATGTCAAATGTCTATGTCAAAATGTCATGTATGGCTAGTGAAATGACTCAAACTAAACCATATGTACAAAAACAAAGTATTGAAGTAAAACTTAGTTTAAATCAAAGCTATGTTTTGTGTAAATGCATGCAACTATTTAATATGAACATTTATGCGGTATTGTGAATATGCATACATCCAAGCCTGGCGACTGTGGTGATAAACCCTTTAAACAAATTAAAGGTCTATCTGTCTTAATGTCAACGAATTCGGTCATTCCTTTCTGTCCCCTTACCCTGGGATGTCCGGAACGGGAGTTGTCAATTCCTATGGTACCACTACCTACTAACGAACGGCATGATCGGTGTTAATGAATGTATTGTCCCATGTAAACAAACCAAATGTCATACCAATATGTAAGCATGTGAAAACAATGCACTAAGTATGTAATCAAATGAACATACATAGCGTGAAATGTCATGTAAAACGATGTACTAAGTAATGCACACAATGGGCACACCTAGCATGAAATGTAATGTAAAACCATGTACTAAGTAATGCACACAATGGGCATACCTAGCATAAAATGTAATGTAAAACAATGTACTAAGTAATGCACACAATGGGCACACCTAGCATGAAATGTAATGTAAAACAATGTACTAAGTAATGCACACAATGGGCACACCTAGCATGAAATGTAATGTAAAACAATGTACTAAGTAATGCACACAATGGGCACACCTAGCATGAAATGTAATGTAAAACAATGTACTAAGTAATGCACACAATGGGCACACCTAGCATGAAATGTAATGTAAAACATGTACTATAATGTACTAACGAACATAGCAGTATATGATGTTAAAACAGGAAAGCATGAAAGTAACAAGTAGGCACATGTGTTCCACCCCAAAACAGTTTGGAAAACAGTAAAAGAGGGGTCTATGTACTCACTTGAGATTGCTCAGATGTCTAAAGATAATCACCAAGTAATGCTATAGATCTCGGAATCAAACGGCACCTAATATAGGTAACTATGTTAATAACCGGACCTTAATCGGATGATTGGATAGAATGAGGTTTCGTAAACCAAACGAGTGTAGAGACTCGTGTCATTTGGTTTAACAAAGCCTACATGCTAAATGAAACTTAACATAATCGTTTACGACCCATTACGACCCGTTTAGGAAGCTTATGCTACTTTAACGTGTCGTGCGCGTGAAACGCGTTCGGACCGCCTAACTAGCCCTATGACAAGTGTTATATGCCTAAACATGTTACATAATCAGTTATGTGATAAAGGTTTAGGTTACATATGCTTAATTACCAATTATACATGAAAAGGGTATTCTGGTAATTTACCTAAGGCATATAAACTACCTATCATACAACTACTTAAACGATGTGACCATAGGGTATAACCTCGGAAGGTTATTCCCTACCTACTATGGTCACCTAATGTGTTTGGTCGGATCCTAATGATCGACCAAACTGGGTCGGGTTCGAAGGTATAGGCGATTTATTAGATCGCCTACCCTACGACCCTAGACAACGTGGTAACCAGTGGGCATAGTCCCAAGGGACTATGACCAACGTGATTACACTCACGTTGCGAAGTTCAAACGAACTTCGCATTGACCATTACTGGTCAACGCTGAAAGTCAAACAAAGTTTGACTTTCTGACTCGAAAAGCAGTAAAAATAAGGAAAAGGACGAAAGAATACTTACGAAGGGTCCCCGAATGCTAAACTCGATTCGAAAATCTCAGGTATGAAACAAACGTTTCAACTTAGAGTTTCTCAAATCAAATTTCTTGTAATTTTTGAAGCATGGGGGTGGGGTATTTATAGTTTTAGGTCCACCGTTAGGATCGTTTCATGGAAAACGTGCCATGATCCAAGCCGTACATGTGTTGGAAGCTTATGGTAACTAAAATTCCATCCTTATCACATGACTAGACAATTAGGAACATGTGGTTGTGGATTAAACATGTGAAATCTGCTGTTAGAAACAATGCATCTGGTCTGGAGACCCCATACGCATCGTATGGTATATATACCATACGCATCGTATGGTGCAAGTTTGGCAGAATTACAGTTTTGGTCCCTGAACTGTATTTAGGCCATTTTTGACACGTTTAAGGCCCGTTAACCCCATTTCAAAGCTCAAAAATGAAGTTAAAGTATAGGGAACTTAAAATGTGCTCAAAAATATCACGAATGTCGGTTCGTTTGGCCGTACGGTCGCGATGTTCGGTTAATTACGACGGAACACGCATAAGCGCGAAAAACGATCCAAATGACGCGACGAATGGATTTTTCTAATGGCGAACACTAAAATAAAATATAGTCATGCTCACATAAATTTTTGGATGTCCGGATGTATTCAGAACGTAAGTTATGCGCGAAAATGCAAACTTGTGCACTTTTTGACACTTTTAGTCCCTGAATGACCCAAAAGTTTATTTTAGCACACCGAACCCCTCAAAGCCTATTTCTAAGCTATGTAAAGGATATTTAAGGTGTGTTTAACTTATGGTTATGTTCCAGAATGTTCGTTACAGTTCAAATTGACATACTTTCGCAGTTTGTCATATTTAGTCCCTGTAAGCGAATTAACTTGTTTTTGCCATACCAAAGCCTTCAAAACTTATTTCTAAGTTATGTAAAGGTTATTTAAGGTATGTTGAGTATATGTTGATGTTCCGGAGTATTTCTCGCATTAAACTGAGTACGTTTACGCACTAGTTTGCGTATAACTCTCCAGAAAGCGATGTAGAGTTTGAAATTACATAAAAGTCAAAACATGAAAAATGTAAAACATAACAAAACAAACATTGTGATCAAATAACATTGTTTTATTGATAATAGAACTGTTCATAGTGATTACAAGCACAGTTGTTACAGTCTCCCCTACTTGTGGAAATTTCGTCCCGAAATTTATTTAGAGGAAACTCGTGGAAAAAGATGTGGATATTTCGCCTTCATTTGATCTTCGCGTTCCCAAGTAAACTCAGGTCCACGTTTAGCTTCCCAGCGAACTTTGACCAAAGGAATGCGCTTGCGTTTAAGCCACTTGACTTCACGTTCCATGATTTCCACTGGTTTCTCAACAAATTTCAGTGTTTTGCCAACACGAATTTCGTCAAGCGGTATGGAGTAGTTCTCATCAGCTGTACACTTCTTGAGATTTGATATGTGAAAAGTTGGATGAACATTTCCAAGTTCAGGAGGTAACTCAAGTCTGTAGGCTACCTTTCCGATTTTTTCGACGATCTTGAATGGTCCAACGTATCTAGGTGCAAGTTTTCCTTTCTTTCCAAATCTGATCACACCTTTCCAAGGTGAGACCTTAAGTAATACTCGATCACCGACTTGAAATTCCAAGGCTTTGCGTTTTGGGTCCGCGTAAATCTTCTGACGGCTTCTAGCTGCCTGAAGGTTATCACGAACTTTCTTGACCTTGTCAGTTGTCTCTAAAATGAGGGCAGGTCCAGTAAGTTGAGCCTCGCCAATCTCATTCCAGCAGACTGGTGAACGACATTTTCGACCATAGAGAGCTTCGAAAGGAGCCATTTTGATGCTAGTGTGATAACTGTTGTTGTAGGAGAATTCAATCAATTTAAGATGTGAATCCCAGCTACCACCAAAATCGATCACACAAGCTCTTAGCATATCCTCCAGAGTCTGGATTGTTCTCTCAGATTGACCATCCGTTTGCGGATGATAAGCTGTGCTTAGATTAAGTTGGGTCCCCATAGCAGATTGCATGGTTCTCCAAAAATGAGAAGTGAAACGAGCATCTCTGTCAGAAATGATGTTCAAAGGAACACCATGTCGAGCTACTATTTCATCAACATAGATTTGAGCAAGTCTGTTAGTAGGAAAATCCTCGCGGATTGGCAAGAAATGTGCTGACTTTGTAAGACGATCAACGACTACCCAGATGGCATCATGACCTTTCTTTGTGCGCGGGAGTTTGGTAACAAGATCCATAGTAATGTTTTCCCATTTCCAAACTGGGATCTCTGGTTGCTCCAATAAACCCGAAGGACGCTGATGTTCAGCCTTAACCTTTAGACAAGTAAGGCATTTGGATACGTATAAGGCAATGTCTTTCTTCATACCAGGCCACCAATAATGAATACGAAGATCCTTATACATTTTATCTGAGCCCGGATGAATAGAATAACGAGACTTATGGGCTTCATCCATAAGCAAGGTACGAAGATCATCCTGGCTTGGGACCCACAAACGGTCCATGAAGTAATATGATCCATTGTCCTTCAATTCCAGAGCAGGTGTTATGTGATAGGGAAATTCCTTATCCATCAATCCTTGTGAAACACAAGATTGTTGAGCTTGAGAAATGCGTGCTTGAATATCGGATCGAGCTTGAATAACAGATTGAACACGTACACAATGAAGCTTAGTACGTTCCTTACGACTCAATGCATCAGCCACGACATTCGCCTTACCAGGATGGTAGCGAATTTCGCAGTCATAGTCGTTTAAGAGCTCAACCCAACGTCGCTGTCTCATGTTGAGTTCTTTCTGGTTGAAGATATGCTGAAGACTTTTGTGGTCTGTGAAAACCACACATTTTGTACCATACAAATAGTGTCTCCAGATCTTTAGAGCAAAGACAACTGCACCCAACTCAAGATCATGAGTGGTGTAGTTCTTCTCATGTATCTTCAATTGCCTTGATGCATAGGCTATGACTTTGTTCCTTTGCATAAGAACACAGCCAAGACCCAATTTCGATGCATCGCAATACACAACAAAATCATCATCACCCTCAGGCAATGATAGAACAGGCGCATCGCAAAGCTTCTGCTTCAGGTGTTGAAAAGCTTCCTCTTGTTTGAATCCCCAGTAAAAGGGCATTTTCTTCTGAGTTAGAGCAGTTAGAGGAACTGCAATCTTAGAGAAGTTTTCAATGAAGCGGCGATAATAACCCGCTAGACCAAGAAAAGAACGAACTTCAGTAGGAGTAGTAGGTGTATCCCAATCCTTGGTCGCACTGATCTTGGAGGGATCTACATGAATACCTCGTTCGTTGATAACATGCCCCAAAAATTGAACTTCTTTAAGCCAAAATTCGCACTTGGAGAATTTTGCGAAAAGTTGTTCTTTCTTTAGGAGTTCAAGAGTAAGACGAAGATGTTGCTCGTGATCAGCTCGCGTCTTAGAGTAAATCAAGATATCGTCAATAAAAACAATGACGAACTGGTCCAAATAAGGTTTGCAGACCCTATTCATTAAGTCCATGAAAACAGCCGGAGCATTAGTCAAACCGAATGGCATGACTGTGAATTCATAATGCCCATAACGAGTACGGAACGCTGTCTTCGGAATGTCTTCTTCTTGCACCCGAAGTTGATGATATCCTGATCGCAGATCAATCTTCGAAAAATAAGAAGCGCCTTGTAACTGATCAAAGAGATCATCGATGCGAGGTAGAGGATATCGGTTCTTGATGGTAAGCTTGTTAAGCTCACGATAATCGATACACATCCTAAAGGATCCATCCTTCTTCTTTACAAAAAGAACGGGAGCACCCCAAGGTGAAAAACTAGGACGTATAAAACCTTTGTCAGAGAGCTCCTGAAGCTGTTTGGACAACTCTTGCATCTCAGACGGTGCAAGACGATATGGAGCTCTGGCAATGGGATTTGCACCAGGTACGAGATCAATACGGAACTCGACTTGGCGTACTGGAGGTAGACCAGGTAACTCTTCAGGGAACACTTCAGAATAATCCCGAACGACAGGAATATCTGAAATAGACTTACCCTTGCCTTTATCTTCTGTAACATGTGCTAAGAAAGCCACATAGTTCTTCTGCAGATACTTCCGAGCTTTAAAACAAGACATGAGTCTGAGACCACCGATAGGCTTCTCACCTTGAACCTGCAGAATCTCGCCTGACGAAAGCGGCACACGAACAATCTTCTCGGAACAAACTATCTCTGCGTGATGCTTGGATAACCAATCCATCCCCACAATAACGTCGAAGCTTCCAAGTTGCATAGGCGCGAGGTCAATAGGAAAAAGATGGTCGTTAAGATTCAACTGGCAGTTGTGAAGAACAGAATCAAGAATAATGGGTTCACCACTAGCAACCTCTACTGTCAAAGATTT
Source organism: Helianthus tuberosus (assembly GCA_030545235.1). Lineage (NCBI taxonomy): Eukaryota > Viridiplantae > Streptophyta > Magnoliopsida > Asterales > Asteraceae > Helianthus > Helianthus tuberosus. The sequence continues at coordinate 119,593,806 of CM060396.1, read as the reverse complement.
GCCTAGTTTCGTTCTAGACACGCGAAGCATTTGCTCAAAAGATAATGACACGAAACTCTTATCGGCACCGGAATCGAAAAGAACAGATGCAGGCTGATTATTAATAAAGAACGTACCGTTCACCACATTATCGTCAGCCTGTGCCTCTTGGGCATTCATGTTAAAAACTCGGCCTCGAGCCGGAGCCGGATTCTGGTTCTGGTTCTGGTTCTGGTTGGTTAGCCTTGGGCACCGATTCCTATAGTGGGTCAGATCCCCACAATTGTAACAAGCACCTGGTGGGTATTGTGGTCTTGTAGCTTGACCCTGTTGCTGAGCAACTTGTTGAGCCGGGTTCTGAACCGCGGGATTCTGAGCAGATCAACAAACATTGGCGAGATGGCCTGATTTCCCACAGTTAGTACAGAAACGGCATGGAAATTGCGGCTGGTGGTGACTGTTGCATCTATTGCACAAAGGTGCATTCCCTGTATAGGGTTTCTTTGCTGGAAGCTGTGCGGGTTGGTTGAGAGCTGCCTGATTAGCTTGGGCAGTGATAGCAAAATTTTGGGAAGCCTTACGCTTCCTTGACCTCTTCGAAGAACCAGAGTTCTTTCCATTCAAGTTTTGACCTTTCTTGCTATCTTCCTTGTCAGCCGACTGCTTCTTGCCCTTGTCACCCTTCCGGTGTAACTTGTTCTTCCGGACCTGCGACTCAGTCAGCGTCGCTGATAACTCGATCGCCTGACGAAGTGTGGCAGGTTCACTACCAGTAAGAATGTCTTGTACCGAGTCAGGTAGGCCGTCGATGTATCTCTCGATAGCCTTGTCAAGTGGGGTAACCATAGTCGGGCAAAGCAAACTCAACTCTTCAAACCGATCAGTATAAGCCCTATGCTCACCATTATCTTGCTTCAAAACATCAAACTCTTTCTCCAACGCTCGTTGCTCATGACGAGGACAGAATTCCCTCATCATAAGGGCTCTAAGTTCAGCCCATGTCTGTGCGAGAGCAACTTCTGCACCTTGGTCCCTCATAACCCCGTTCCACCATGTCAAAGCCCTCTTCTGAAATACGCTCGAAGCAAACTCGACCTTGCGATTTTCGAGACACTGCACGTGGCGAAAAGTATTCTCTATGCTCTCAAACCACTGAAGAAGCCCAGTTGCCCCTTCAGAACCACTAAACTTGAGTGGTTTAGCCTGATTAAAATCCTTGTATTTGCACGGACCATTGTTGTTGTTGTTGGCTTGTTGCCATTGAGCAAAGAGATTTGGGAATTGAGCAGCCATCTGCTGCGCAATAATTTCTGCCAGTTCAGCAGTAGCTATCTGGTTCTCGCGTCGAGGAGGCATTCTAAAAGAGGAAAACATGAAAAGAAACGAGTGAGATGATTGGATGAAGTGAATGAGATGAAACAAAATCAACAAAAGCAAAGATGGTGGTCATTCGTCCGTATCACAAAGCAAACAAACGACACACAGTGACTAATCAAAGTAAATGGGTCAAAAATAATGTATAATGAAGACATGCTCGCCTATAAGTGAACACTCACTCCAAGAATTCCCAGGTAAGCACAACTGGTCTCGCGTCTGGTTGAGATGTATACGAAGTGCTTGCCTAGACAGAAAACCCAGAATACAGGCATTCACCCTTCCAGTTTGCACATGTTCACATTATTTAAAACCCAAAACGTTTGACGGGATTTTTGAAAATTAGAAGGCACAAGGCCAAAAACCAATACTGAAAAGGGTTCAAAACCATATATAAGAGGGTTCAAAACCTTGTAATAAATCATTCAAAAACAGATGATTGTTTTTCAAAAATCGATTCGGAAAATTTGGTTCTTGTTTTGATAATCACCTAAGGATAGGTGATATACATGTTTTAAGATCTAAACACAAGATAACTCGTGTTAGGTTCCTAGAAAAGTTATAGTCTAGGTCAAAGCATTACTAATAACCTAATTCCCTATAACCATTGGCTCTGATACCAACTCTTCTGTCACACCCCGACCGCGTAAAACAACAAATCGCGGCGGAAACATCGGGGCGTGTTGCGACAGAATTAATTGTTTCATAACCATGGCACACAAAGTGTATTTTATTTATTAAACAAGGGTGTTACATTGTTTCAAACAGGAAAATTAACGAGTTCAGAACATAATTAAACATAGTCTATCTTCTTTTAAAGTCTCTAAGGCACAGGTCCGCCCTAGTATCATGATCAACATCCTATGGAAAAGCACCTGAAAACACATGTGAAAATAGGTACGTCAGCATAAAAATGCCTGTGAGATACATAGGTTTGTGAAAATAGGATTCATGACTTATGTTTAAGAAAAATGTTTAGTCATGAACCTTGTAATTTGCTTTGTCTTGTAAATCATTTGAAAACAATAAGATCAGATGATATGTATAAGTAAATGTCAGGTTAAATAAATAACCATGTAAAAATGTGTTTGTATAAGATAAGTTGTTTGTAAATAAATGTCTTGTGAAAAGTATGTTATTTGTATAAAATGTTCTATGTCTCAAACTGAAATGATTCAAATAACGTTACGCCATATAATACCATACAAACACTTATATATAGGAAGTACCAGCGGCGTATCCACCATGCTTGTATCATATTACACACGCATCGTTACTTAATCACTTAATCAAACCAAACCAACCAATGTAAAAAGTCTATGTTTAATTCAATTGTCAAATGTATTGAATAATATGTCAAATGTAAATCATGTCAAATATCTATGTTAAATATCCATGTCAAATGTCTATGTCAAATATCCATGTCAAATGTCTATGTCAAAATGTCATGTATGGCTAGTGAAATGACTCAAACTAAACCATATGTACAAAAACAAAGTATTGAAGTAAAACTTAGTTTAAATCAAAGCTATGTTTTGTGTAAATGCATGCAACTATTTAATATGAACATTTATGCGGTATTGTGAATATGCATACATCCAAGCCTGGCGACTGTGGTGATAAACCCTTTAAACAAATTAAAGGTCTATCTGTCTTAATGTCAACGAATTCGGTCATTCCTTTCTGTCCCCTTACCCTGGGATGTCCGGAACGGGAGTTGTCAATTCCTATGGTACCACTACCTACTAACGAACGGCATGATCGGTGTTAATGAATGTATTGTCCCATGTAAACAAACCAAATGTCATACCAATATGTAAGCATGTGAAAACAATGCACTAAGTATGTAATCAAATGAACATACATAGCGTGAAATGTCATGTAAAACGATGTACTAAGTAATGCACACAATGGGCACACCTAGCATGAAATGTAATGTAAAACCATGTACTAAGTAATGCACACAATGGGCATACCTAGCATAAAATGTAATGTAAAACAATGTACTAAGTAATGCACACAATGGGCACACCTAGCATGAAATGTAATGTAAAACAATGTACTAAGTAATGCACACAATGGGCACACCTAGCATGAAATGTAATGTAAAACAATGTACTAAGTAATGCACACAATGGGCACACCTAGCATGAAATGTAATGTAAAACAATGTACTAAGTAATGCACACAATGGGCACACCTAGCATGAAATGTAATGTAAAACATGTACTATAATGTACTAACGAACATAGCAGTATATGATGTTAAAACAGGAAAGCATGAAAGTAACAAGTAGGCACATGTGTTCCACCCCAAAACAGTTTGGAAAACAGTAAAAGAGGGGTCTATGTACTCACTTGAGATTGCTCAGATGTCTAAAGATAATCACCAAGTAATGCTATAGATCTCGGAATCAAACGGCACCTAATATAGGTAACTATGTTAATAACCGGACCTTAATCGGATGATTGGATAGAATGAGGTTTCGTAAACCAAACGAGTGTAGAGACTCGTGTCATTTGGTTTAACAAAGCCTACATGCTAAATGAAACTTAACATAATCGTTTACGACCCATTACGACCCGTTTAGGAAGCTTATGCTACTTTAACGTGTCGTGCGCGTGAAACGCGTTCGGACCGCCTAACTAGCCCTATGACAAGTGTTATATGCCTAAACATGTTACATAATCAGTTATGTGATAAAGGTTTAGGTTACATATGCTTAATTACCAATTATACATGAAAAGGGTATTCTGGTAATTTACCTAAGGCATATAAACTACCTATCATACAACTACTTAAACGATGTGACCATAGGGTATAACCTCGGAAGGTTATTCCCTACCTACTATGGTCACCTAATGTGTTTGGTCGGATCCTAATGATCGACCAAACTGGGTCGGGTTCGAAGGTATAGGCGATTTATTAGATCGCCTACCCTACGACCCTAGACAACGTGGTAACCAGTGGGCATAGTCCCAAGGGACTATGACCAACGTGATTACACTCACGTTGCGAAGTTCAAACGAACTTCGCATTGACCATTACTGGTCAACGCTGAAAGTCAAACAAAGTTTGACTTTCTGACTCGAAAAGCAGTAAAAATAAGGAAAAGGACGAAAGAATACTTACGAAGGGTCCCCGAATGCTAAACTCGATTCGAAAATCTCAGGTATGAAACAAACGTTTCAACTTAGAGTTTCTCAAATCAAATTTCTTGTAATTTTTGAAGCATGGGGGTGGGGTATTTATAGTTTTAGGTCCACCGTTAGGATCGTTTCATGGAAAACGTGCCATGATCCAAGCCGTACATGTGTTGGAAGCTTATGGTAACTAAAATTCCATCCTTATCACATGACTAGACAATTAGGAACATGTGGTTGTGGATTAAACATGTGAAATCTGCTGTTAGAAACAATGCATCTGGTCTGGAGACCCCATACGCATCGTATGGTATATATACCATACGCATCGTATGGTGCAAGTTTGGCAGAATTACAGTTTTGGTCCCTGAACTGTATTTAGGCCATTTTTGACACGTTTAAGGCCCGTTAACCCCATTTCAAAGCTCAAAAATGAAGTTAAAGTATAGGGAACTTAAAATGTGCTCAAAAATATCACGAATGTCGGTTCGTTTGGCCGTACGGTCGCGATGTTCGGTTAATTACGACGGAACACGCATAAGCGCGAAAAACGATCCAAATGACGCGACGAATGGATTTTTCTAATGGCGAACACTAAAATAAAATATAGTCATGCTCACATAAATTTTTGGATGTCCGGATGTATTCAGAACGTAAGTTATGCGCGAAAATGCAAACTTGTGCACTTTTTGACACTTTTAGTCCCTGAATGACCCAAAAGTTTATTTTAGCACACCGAACCCCTCAAAGCCTATTTCTAAGCTATGTAAAGGATATTTAAGGTGTGTTTAACTTATGGTTATGTTCCAGAATGTTCGTTACAGTTCAAATTGACATACTTTCGCAGTTTGTCATATTTAGTCCCTGTAAGCGAATTAACTTGTTTTTGCCATACCAAAGCCTTCAAAACTTATTTCTAAGTTATGTAAAGGTTATTTAAGGTATGTTGAGTATATGTTGATGTTCCGGAGTATTTCTCGCATTAAACTGAGTACGTTTACGCACTAGTTTGCGTATAACTCTCCAGAAAGCGATGTAGAGTTTGAAATTACATAAAAGTCAAAACATGAAAAATGTAAAACATAACAAAACAAACATTGTGATCAAATAACATTGTTTTATTGATAATAGAACTGTTCATAGTGATTACAAGCACAGTTGTTACAGTAGCCGATGAACCTAGGTCATAGATCTGAAAGATATTCAAACAATTGTTCTTTCTGCTATGCACCATTGTTTTGTAGGCTTGTAGACTAAAGGGTATGGGGGCCGGCTAGGCCCGGCTAGGACCGGCACCGGTCCCCCACACCACCCCCCTGAGGGTCGGCTCGGCCCAAACGACTCCCCAGCGCCGAATAAGACGGGGCCCCACTTCATGTTTCTAGCCGTTTGCAACGGCTCTTTTATTTAAAAAAAAAAATTCATTTTTCAATTTAAATACCCTATATCTCATCCATTTTTATACAATTCTATCCCATTCTACTCCCATTCTTCTCCAATTCTCTTCCTTTTTTATAAAAAACACTCCATATTTTTTATACCATTTTCTCTAATCATGAATCCTTTCAACCCAAACAACCCCAACCCAAACAACCTCAACCCGAATAATCACAACCCGAACCAACCTAACTTTTTTTCGACTCCCGCTTACACTCCGAGTATGGATCATTCGTGGGGTGCTCCGCAATTTCCTTTTTCGGGTTTCCAACAAACACCCAACGCATTCTCACAAATGTCTCAAGTTCAACAACTCCAACAATACCAAGCACTACAACAAATCATGCAACGCAACTCGTTTGAACAACTCCAATCGCAACCGCCAACTTCCCAACCGGTTCAACTTGATGATGATGATGAAGAAGTCGTCCCCGAATCGCCACCGCAAGAGCTCAACCGAAAAAAAAACAAGGGGAAGGGGAAGAAGGTTGAAAACGTACCCGAAACCGCGCCAAAAAGCGGTTCAAGAAAACCGGGGAGACCTTGGACGAAAGTAGAGGAGGAGGCGCTAGCAATGGCGTTTACTAAGTCCTCTACTAACCCGATAGTCGGTATGAACCAAAGTTTAAATTTTTAATTTAAATTTTAAAAGTTTTAAATTTTTATTTTTACTAATGCATTATTTTTTAAAATTTAGGAAACAATCAAACGGGTGATAGTTTTTGGAAGAAGGCAACGGCTAAATTTCATGAGATTATGGAGCATAGCTCGGATCGTGATGTAGAAGCCGTCTCGGGCAAGTGGCGTAAAATGAGCAAGATCATCAATAACTTTAACGCAATTTATAACCAAATTTACACTTGTCCTCCTAGCGGGAGTAACGAGACGGACATTCTTAACCTTGCTATCGCTAAGTGGGACTCTCAAAATGCAAAGCCTTTCCCGCACTTCCGAGCATGGAACGTAGTAAGGAAAGAACAAAAATGGACGCCGATTCCAAATGAGGTAGCAACCGCCAAACGGACTAAAACTTCCGAGTCCGGAAGTTATAGTGCGGGAGGCTCCACCGGTCGTTGTCAAATCGACATAAACGACGACCCGGAAGATGACGAGGACGTGTTGCCCATTCACGAGGCGGAACGTCCCACCGGGAGGGACAAAGCAAAAAAAGAGGCGGCCGGAAAGCACAAAGGGACCGGCTCGAGTGGAGGGGGCGGCGCGGGTGGAGGGGCCGGCCCGAAGGCATCGGCGAAAATGGACGAGTTGATAAACGAATTCCGTTCGTTCAAAGAGTTCGCGGCCGAAAAATACACTCACAAGAAAACCGTGTCGGCCGACTATGCTCGAGCGGAGGATTTTAGGATCATGAGGTTGGATCTCGACTCGGTTCCGGAGGATGAACGCGAGGTTTATCGGAGGATGAAAGAAGAGGTGAAGAAAAAATGGACGTCGTAGGTTGTTTTTTTATTTTTAGGAAATGTAATTTTTTTTTTCGGTAATTTTTTTTTTTTTTTTAGGAAATGTAATTTTTTTTTATGTTATGAAGTGACTTTATTTATGTTGTTTTATGTTGTATTTTTTAACTTTTATAAAATTTTTATTAAGTTAATAAATTAAAAGTTAGAAAATTATAAAATAATAAGGTGGGGTAGCCTCATCCTTCATCCCCCTCAAATATGAAGGAGGCCCATCCCACACGAGCCGGTGACGTGGCGCTGACGTGGCGGCTCATCCCCTCCAAGCCCATCCTCTCCATACCCTTTAGTCTTGCCATTGATTGTTATTGTCTATGTTACATTCAAGTAAAGTTATTATGTATGCACACTGTTTCAGGTTGTATCACTTCTAATAGAGTTTTGGAATCCTCTATATGATATGATTTCAGTTGTCGAGTATTCGTACATCCGTATGAGAAGATTTTGTTTATTACTGGATTCAAATTTAGTTGTTCCTATTTAGCGGTAGGGTTTGTTTCTTTTGTGATAGAATTGAATGCAATTAGATCTGAAACAAATCCAAACAATAGTTGTTTCTGCAATGCACCATTGATTTCTAAGTTTGTAGTCATTATTGATTCTTCAAATCGTTACTGGTTCAGGTTGTATCACTACTAAGGAGCTGGGAACTGTTATGAGGTCATTAGGACAGAATCCAACAGAAGCTGAACTATAGGACATGATCAATGAGGTTGATGCTGATGGGAATGGGACTATTGATTTCCCCGAGTTTTTGAATCTGATGGCTCGAAAGATGAAGGATACCGACTCTGAGGAGGAGCTTAAGGAGGCTTTCCGCGTGTTTGACAAGGATCAAAATGGATTCATTTCTGCAGCCGAGCTTCGCCATGTTATGACAAATCTTGGTGAGAAGCTGACCGATGAGGAAGTTGATGAAATGATCTGTGAGGCTGATGTCAACGGTGATGGTCAGATCAACTACGAGGAATTCGTTAAGGTCATGATGGCGAAGTGAGAACCTTTAACATCAAACTCATCTTTTATTTTAAAAAGAGGTATTAAACACTTTCAGTAGAAATTAATGGAGTTTGTTGAGTGCATTTTGTTTGATCTTATTTCCAGTTAAATTGTAGTTCAACTATGTCATTTGCTTGTTTGCTCTGTATCTTCTACTTAGTTCCTTCTTACATGCCATTCATTTTCTTCTACTCTGAAATTGGTTATAAACCTTGAACAGTTGGTTTGGTTCAATCTTTCTTGATTTATGCTTCATCGTTGTGATTTTACAGTTTGATGTTTTGTGCCAATACATGATACTTGCCATTGACATATTGAGTATATTTTTCATCGTCTGTCACTAACTGTGCTTTGCTTTTTTTTTTTCTTTTCTAAAAGAGGAAACAAACTATATGGTTAGGCAGCAATTCTCAAACTTATAATTATTAATTTCAAAGGTTTAAAGTCTTCGTTACGGTAATTAGATCTTGCTTGATGTAAGGTTATTCAAACTTTTGTAACATCGACACCTTGCACTTTCTTTTGAGCCAAACCCCGTTTTTTCAAGATCAACACATGGTTTTGAGTTTTGTCGTTGTTTTTTATATTTTTTGTGAAGTCGATGATGATAAGTTTAATCTATCTGAGACACCTACTGAGTTGTGATTTTTGGGTGAGTTCGTTTTAGAGTAAAAAAAAATTTTGTAAAAAAATTTTCAAACCGTAAAAAAGTTTTCGTAAAAAAAATTCAAAAAAAAAGTTTTTGTAAAAAAAGGTTAAAACCGTAAAAAAAAATTTTATAAATTTTTGTTATTTTGTAAAAAAAATGTAAAAAAGTTTTTTGTAAAAACGTAAAAAAGTTAAAAAAACGTGTGTAAAAAAGGTTAAAACTGTAAAAAAGTATTTGTATAAATTTTTGTCTTTTGTAAAAAATGCATTTATAAAAAAAATTGTAAAAAATTTTTGGTAAAAAAGTGTTCGTAAAAAAAGTTTAAAACGTAAAAATAGTTTTCGTAAAAAAAGTTTAAAAAACGTGTGTGTAAAAAAAAGTTTTTGTAAAAAAATGGTTAAAACCGTAAAAAAGTTTTCGATTAAAATTTTTGTTCTTTGTTAAAAAGTTTTTGTAAAAAAAAAGTTTGTCAAAAAGTTTTTTTTTTTTTAAAGTTTTTTTTTTAAAAGTTTTTTTTTGTAAAAAGAAAGTTTAAAATCGTAAAAAATGTTTTCGTAAAAAAGTTTAAAAACGTGTGTGTAAAAAAAGGCGCGTAAATACGGGGCGTAAAAACGGCACGTAAATAACGGGGCGTAAAAAACGACGCGTAAAAACAGGGCGTAAAAAACGGCACGTAAAAAAACTGGGTGATAAAACGGCGCGTAAATACGGGGGCGTAAAACAGCACGTAAAAGTGGGGCGTAAACAACGGCGCGTAAAACCGGGGGTAAAAACGGCGCGTAAAACTGGGCGTAAAAATGGGGCATAAAAAACGGCTCGTAAAAACACCGGCTCGTTTAAAAATCTGATTTTAATAAAAAACAATTAATTTAATAAGACAAAAAACTAAAAAAAAAACAATATATAAAATATGGCAAAAACAAGCAAATTTACTAAAATGCCCTTTTGACATTAAAATATTAAAAACATAATAAGACAAAAAGAATTTAATAATATTTTTATAACTTTTAATCTCATCCATCCATCTCTAGAGATCAATGGTTGGAAAGTAGTTCTCACGGTTTTCGTAACTAGGGATGGTTTTCATTTTAGCGGCCCTATATATATATATATAAGAGAGAGAGAGAGAGAGTGTGTGTATATATATATATATATAGAGAGAGAGAGAGTTAGGTTAACGTACAAGAGCCCTTATCCTACATTACGTACGCGATCATCTCAGCCGTCAGATCTTCATCCCACATTGAATTTATTTATCTTTTCAAAACGCCAAAATTACTTGCCACGTTATAGGACTGCATCCTACATGGCGGCAAAAAAAAGTTATTATAAAAGTAGAATAGGTAAACACAACTTAACACTCTACACATTGTCCAAAACGCCATACAACTTAAAAAAATGGCTAAGGTTATTGCATGGAGGTTTGAGAGGTCGGAGAGACGTTTCATCCTAAAGTTCTCTGATAGGAGAAGGGTGAAGGTCAAGACAATCAAGGCCATACTTAGTATGGATGAAGCCGTTCAGAGCGATATTCTGGCCCTTGGGATTCCAATGGCCGACGATTGTGAAAGGAGTCGAAAGGTAATAAGAAGATTGAATAGAAAATTTCCAGCAGATGATGATGATATTGACGATACTCATCTACCAACAGTTAACTGTTGGGGGTTGGATGAAGAAGCAAGAATGGTAAAGTGACTTATCGACATGGGGTGGAATATTTATTGCCGATGGACGAAATGTTGAAGACAGAGAGACTACATCTTCTTGAACAACTCCGTGATTTAGCACCTTCGAACGATGCAAGATCCAGGGTTGTAATGATATTTAAGTATAGGTTGTAGCAAAGAAGAGATGAGATGATGGCGTGTTATATGCCAATGGAAAATATGATGATGATAAATCTAAAGAAAGTGATGAATAAACCGATGGGTACATCTCTAATGTAATCCCATACACAGAAGACTATAAGTTTGTTTTGATTTCGTCTTATTGTAATCTTATGAAAATATTAATGAATTGTAATGAATTATTAAGAACGCCATGAATGCCAAAAAATTTACCTTTATAACATATATGGGATTAATTCACCTGGGACCGCCATAACGGCAAAAAAGTTATCTATGTGACACAAAAACAATTAATTCAACGAGACAGATCCAAAAAAAAAAAACCCAGTAAAACGGCATGTGCACTACAATTTTTTTTTTTGAAAAAAAGTTTTTTTATATACAAAAACTAGCGAAAATTGGTAAAAAAAAATTTTTGTATGTTTTTAGGCTTTTTTTTTAGTTAGTTTTCGGGTTTTCACTTTAACTAGTGGTTTTTATTTGAACCTTCCCATATATATATATATATATATATGACTAGGTTCATTTGAGAACAACATATTCATAGTGAACTGTGTGAACTAATCAGGACCATTGATTTCATTTTTAGTTGTTAAGGGTAGGATTGTAAACATACATTAAATTAGTTTTAAATCTTTATTTTAATAATTGAATTTCAGTTACACTTTTAATTTTGGTAGTTTTCTTAAATTTCATAATTATCTTCTCCATTTCTCTTAATTCAATATAATTTTATTTTTGGATTACATATTCAAATTTTTTTTTACAATTGCATATCCATGATTATTCTTCATGTACTCATCATGAATCTTGTGTGATAATGTACGCTTGTTCTGAACATAGGTGTGATAATGTACATATGTGTACATACGTGTTAAGAATATGACTTGTTAATGTACATATTATGAATGTGTTATGTACACATATGTACAATACCGAACAATCATCTCAGATACTTGTTATACACATATGTACCATGTTGAACAACCATATTATTAACTTCTTTTTAGAAGTATATTATGAATGTACATATATGCACATTATAAATCAGACATGTACACTTAAAGAAGATATCGGATGGAACAATATTTGTTAATGTACATATATATACATACGTTTTTAAATTGTGAATACGTATAATAGATATATGTACATTCACTTCTACAGTGTTTTTAATCATATTCTAGATGAAACAATATATTATATCATAGTTATATGTTTTAGAATTAAAAAAATTAGTTAATTGGTGAGAGAAAAAATTGAGTGAGAATGTAATTAATTATTTAATTAGAGAGAGAAGTGGTTAACAATTTACCTTTATACCCTTTTCATATATCTTTTACATATAAATAATTATAATCTTTTCATTATATATATATATAGGGTCAGATTCGTTTGTGAACAATCCACTAGATAGTGAACTGTGTGAATTAATCATAGCTCTTGATTTATCGATACACAAGTGTAAATCAATGACTAGGATTTGATGATAAAAATATAATAGTGTATTTTACGATTTCATGATGTAAATCAATGGCCATGAATTGTTCACTTAGTTCACAAATACACTAATGTTCACTCAAGAACTCCACCCTATATATATATATATATATATATAGGGAGAGGATCATGAGAAAACTACATCTAAACGAGAAAACTAACTAAAAAAGCTTAAAAAAAGCTAAAAAGCATACAATTTTTTTTACAAATTTTTATAAAAAATCGCTATTTTTTACATATAAAAAAAGTTTCAATTTTTTTTTTGTTGTATTGCACGTGTGCATTATATATGTACTACACATGCGCATTATATCCGTATTAGTGCACACGTGCAATACAACATTTTTTTTTTCTTTTTTTGAAATTTTTTGCCCATACATAAAAAATAGCGATTTTTTTTTTCATAAAAAAATGTAAAAAAAAAAATTTGGTATGTTTTTTAGGCTTTTTTAGTTAGTTTTTTTTTGTTTTATCATTTAAACTAGTTTTCTCATGACCCATCCCATATATATATGTGTATATATATGAGAATGATCCGTTAGGAACCACCCTTTATTGCGAGAACCGCGAGAAACAATGTGAACACAACCAAAAATACCTAAAAAAATCTAAAAAATACACAATTTTTTTAATATCTTTTTTTTTAAATCACTACTTTTTGTTAATAAATTTTTTTATATTTAAAAAAAATATTTTTTTAGATACTAAAAGTAGCGATTCTCATTTTGGCCCTTGATCTACTTTAAAAGTAATAAGGGTAAGATTGTAATTAGCCATGTAAACATAAGTTGTTATTTATATATATAACAAATCATGTAGATTGTTAGGAACAATATAAAAATCAGACAAGATTTAGATTTAATTGCGGTTATGCCATTACACTCTGTATTGAGGTTTTTGGAATTTAATTATAGAGTAAACTGTAATTTTACCCCCTGAGGTTAGGGGACATTGGCATGTCTACCCCCCTAAGGAAATAATTGCAATTTTACCCCCCACTGTTTGGGGTTATGTTGCAAGATTACCCCCTGACACCCAATTCTGTCAGTCAACGTTTGTTTTGACTGTTATAATGTGTGAAAAGTCGTTTTTGCCCCTGTCTTATTAAAATTATATAAAAAATCAAGAATCATGTTTATCATCATCATCAGTTCATTCTTCATCATCATCATCATCAGTTCATTATGGGTGTTGGAAGCTAGATCCACAAATCACCTACAAACAATTACTCTCATAATTCATTCAACATCAAATTCACACAAATCATCAAACCCTAAGTGCCCTAACAACAACAACAAATCCAGATCCACAACACAAATCACAAAATCAACGAAACAAGTTCATCATCATCATCAGCAGTTCATTCTTCATCATCATTATCATCATCATCAGTTCATTCTGGGTGTTGGAAGCTAGATCCACAAATCACCTACAAACAATTACTCTCATAATTCATCAAACCCTAAGTGCCCTAACAACAACAACAAATCCAGATCCACAACACAAATCACAAAATCAACGAAACTAGTTCATCATCATCATCATCAGCTTCATCATCATCATCAGTTCATCACCGCCACCACCTCCTTCTCCATTCAAAACTGTAACTAATCACCAACAAATCCACCAAATGTATATTCATCCATCATCGTTATCTTCTCCATTTCATCATCCAAAATGCCCTATGTATCCGTAAAATTCTACAGTATTATATACAAATTCATCTTAAAGTGCCAATTACAAACCCTAGCTGAAAACCCTACCGAACTCACTAACCACATCGGCGTCGTTTCACGCTCCGATGACTCCGTTGCTCCGGCTAACCCTAGCTTCTCCGGTGACGGAGTTGCCACAAAAGATATTCACATCGATCTGTTAACATCTCTAACCCTCCAGATCTCAAATTTGGGGGTTACCGATAGAAGGTTCGGAAGTTAAATCTGGATTTAGTGTGAATCAGTCAAGGGCAGAGGCAAGAGCAAGAGCTAGAGAGAGGATTAAGAGAAAATGAATGTTAAAAAGCTTGATAAGGAGTCCAAGAGTGTTCATGTTGACTGCTGTTCTTCAGATTCAACACTCAACTCAAGCTTTTGGAATTCAATTGAATCGCAAAGCGATTATAATGACAAGATTGGGGAGTCGATTATGGAGGATAAGATCTCAATCCAGTGGCAGAGAGAGAGGTATAGAGAGAGAAAGAGAGTTATATAATAATAATAATAATAATAATAATAATAATAATGGTTTGGCAAAATTACCTATTCACCCTTTGACTCTACCCTTGTTATGTTGACTGTTAAGCAAAATTGACTCCGGGGGGTAAAGTTGCGACATAACCCTAAACAGTGGGGGGTAAAATTGCAATTATTTCCTTAGGGGGGTAGACACGCCAATGACCCCTAACCTCAGGGGGTAAAATTGCAGTTTACTCTAATAAACTCTTAATTATATGTCATTCACCGGTCGACACTATTTTATAACTTTATCGATTTGACTACAATAGTTATGTTTATTTATTAATTTATTTCATTTCATTTTTGGTTCTCTTTGTAATTTCTTTTTATTTTTGCTATTTGGTTTTCTATAATGCCATTTCGTATGCTTTATTTTAATTTAAGACGCTACAGTTTGTTTTCTTTTTGTTTTTCTTTACTTAATTTATTTTATAAATAATTTTAGTTATATTTTATATAAATTCTATTTACAGCTGAGTTGTGATTGAGTTGTGACTGGTAATTTACAAGTGACCAAAGCACATACATACATGTTATCCAAGCTACTTCACGTTTAGTTCTCTTTATATATAAAGTGACGCCGTTTAATGTTTTCATCATTCAAATAATAAAAAAATATTATAAAATTATGAGTAAACCTTTGCAATGTATAAGTGATTGAAACATAAGCATACATGTCATTAGACTAACATTATTTGTTTTTTTAAATGACGTTTATCTATTTTCGTTTTTTAACAACATAATATAATTCGTTATAATATATTTGGAATATGCCATTGTTACGTGCTCGAACCAGGTCAATTATAATTGATATGAGTGTCGGTTCCGTCTTGCTACCTGACGATGATAACAAATTCTAACAAAATAACATCGGTATCAATATTCACTATAAGGTTGTCAAATATCAATCAATGTAAAACACATGTTAATATCTTTTTGGGCATATAATGACATTATTTTTTAGCTTTCAGTTTCGGTTGCTATAGCAAGAGTTGATACTCTAACAAACCGAATCGATACCGATCAAATCCCCGCGGCGTAGCGCGAGATGTACCACTAGTTAAAATACAGTAACGAAATATATGTAACTCCCTATTAAGAATCAATTACCAAAATATACGTAACTCCACTAAAAACTTGCGATTTGAAGAAAAATATTTACCTTCTAATATTTTATCATGAATTTAAAATGCCAATAGATGAATTTGCGTTTTGAATGCATTCTACAAAATAGTATTGCAAAAGTTTTTTTTTAGTTTGTTTATCATCAATAAATACTAATTCTCACTTTTTAATTATTTTTGTATAAATAGTTCGAATATTTGACATCAAGTATGAAGATGGTTATATGTAATAATGTGTCTTTTCCCTAATTTTTTCATCTTTTATTCAATACATTCCATTCATAGTGTTGTTATACATATATGTATTTTTTAATTTACATGTGTACGTATGTGTATAAAAACGATATACATATGTGTATAAAATTGTTTGGCTGAATAGAAGCCGTGTATAAAATATACACAAACAGAACTAATAAGTGGTTTATACACATGTACTTGTGTTGAATACTCAAAGTACACATGTGTATTATTCAAATTAAATATGTACGCATGTGTATAAAACAGATATACGTATGTGTATAAAACAGTTTGACTGTATAGTAACTGTGTATATTTTTAAATTAATAAATTAGTTAATTGGTGAAAGAAATGAAGAGAGAGAATGTAATTAAATATTTAATTGAAAAGAAAATTAGTTAACAATTTACCCTTATACCCTTTTCATTTATTTTCTACACATAAATAATTAGATAATTGTCATTATTACAAATCTCAAGATCTACTAAATCAATGGACAAGATTTGTTCATTTTGTTCACAAAAACAATATGGTTCACTCTTAAACCCTACCCTACCCTATATATATATATAGGGAGAAGATCATGAGAGAACCACCTCTTATTGCGAGAACCGCGAGAACCAATGTGAACACAACAAAAAATGCCTAAAAATCACACAAATTTTTTTTTAATATTTTTTTATATAAAAATCGCTACTTTTCGAAGCAAAAAAAAAATGTAAAAATTAAAAAAAAAAAAAAAAAAAAATTTTGGCCACTAAAAGTAGCGATTTGAGCATAAAAAATATTAATTTTTTTTTTTTAGATTTTTTTAAGAATTTTTTTAGGTTTTTTGGGGGTTTAGTTTTTAGCATTTTAGCTTGGGGTTGGGGGGGGGGGGGGGTTAGGTTTGTCGGGGGTTTTAGTTTTTAGCATTTAGCTTGGGGGGGGGGGGGGGGTTAGGTATTTTTAGGTTTTTTAAGGTTTTTTTAGCTATTTTAGGTTGTGTTCACATTGGTTCTCGCGGTTCTCGCAATAAGGGTGGTTCTCGCATGAACCTTACCCTATATATATATATATATATATATATATATGGAGGAGTTCATGCGAGAACCACCCTTATTGCGAGAACCGCGAGAACCAATGTGAACACAACCTAAAAAAACCAAACCCCCCCCCCCCCCCCAAAAAAACCTAAACCCCCCACCCCCAAAAAAAAAACCTAACCCCCAAGCTAAATGCTAAAAACTAAAACCCCCCAAAAAACCTAAAAAAAAATAACCCACCCCCCACCCCCCCCCCCCCCCCAAAAAAAAAACCTAAACCCCCTCATCCCAAGCTAAAATGTTAAAAACTAAACCCCCCAAAAAACACAAAAAAAAAAATATAAAAAAATAAAAAAAAATCTAATTTTTTTTAAAAGTATTTTTTATGTTAAAATCGCTACTTTTAGTAGAAAAAAAAATTAATTTTTTTTTTTTTTTGCTACGAAAAGTAGCGATCTTGTTATAAAAAATATTAAAATTTTTTTTGTGTGATTTTTAGCTATTTTTTGTTGTGTTCACATTGGTTCTCGCGGTTCTCGCAATAAGAGGTGGTTCCTAACGGATCTTTGTCCTATATATATATATATATATATATATATCAAAATTCCATGTATCCGTACATTAATTTAACAGTAATTAGTGCCTTAATGACTGTGCTTGATCCAAATTAATGACATGAATGCTTTATGATTATTGTCATAAACATACAAGTGCATCACATACTGCATGATTTCATATCATTATTACATGCAACATTTTATGATTCAAATGATGCACGAAGCAAAGCTAGCACAGTTATCAGACAAATCAGAAGTACTGACGAGAGTTCAGTACTCAAACAAACATGGTATTAAGACACAAAATGAGTCAGAAACCAAGAGTTACACTAGTATAGTGTGCAGAAAAGTAAGGATCATAAAACTGTCTTCCTAGTGATAGTTTAAGTGATGGAAAGTGCCTAAAACTCACACAGACTGCAGAATTCTGCAATTTTCAGCAAAAATAAGCATTTAAACAACTAAATATTATGCAGAATTATGGTTAAATGGTACAGAATGCTTTCCTAAGTATCGGGAATCAAAACTGTCAAAAAAGGTAACATAAAGCACACTAAACTGCATAGTTTAGCACCTTAACGAACCGGTAACCAACCGAACAACCGGACACTACCCGAAACACCAAATTTTCACTAGAAGCATTATTTTATCATTTCCGAGCTAGTTATGGTCCCCGAACATCATAAAACCTCATATATCATCATAACAACTTATAACACTAACTTAATCACTTAGATTTCACAAGTTCCTTAACTTACCATTACAAACTAACTACACCCCCCCTCATGTACACGGTTTAAGGGTGGCCCCCACCCTTGATTTTCTTTACATATTTTATTTGATCTTGTCCCACGCTTTAGAGAACATGTTATCCAAGGGGTTAAGTGTTGTTGGAAGATTATATAATTAACCTCAAGACCAAACATTCTCATTTCTTCACAACATCACCACACAAAAATCTCTCTCCCTCCTCCACCATTCACGGCCGTGAGCCACCACCCACATCACCATCATCATCATCTTTACTTTATATTCATCCATTCTCAAGTTATACAAACGTGTAAGGAGCTTGATTAAGAAGCTAGGAGCCATTGGAAGGTGAAGGACCTCTCTCAAGTGCTTTTAACCACCAAGATTGTCATCTTCATCTTCTTGAATCTCATCCCTAGCCTTCTAATCTCATTTTACATCAAAGATACTAAGTTATAGCAAATACGACTAAAAGTCAAGGCGCGACCCATCCGTCTAATAAACCGTAGCACGTTTGTAGGTAGTCGTGCGATTGAGAAGCAGCTTTGAGTTATAACGAGATACGAGACGCAAGATTGTTAGTTCATGTCCCCCTTTTTCTTTTAACTGTTTTCAGTTTTATAACTTCGGGGGTGAAATACAAGTTACAAATGTTTCGACGATTACAAATGGTATGGTTAGCTAAGGAATGAACTGCTAGATCATGTGAATGGGTAGGCGATTAACTTAAGACCATTAATCCTTGTATAAGGACCGATGGGCATGAGTGATAGATCTATTGGGTGTTGCGAGCCCCGCCCATGAGCCCGCGGGTTGGACCATGTGGCGACTATTTCGTTCCCGCCGGATGGCCCGGTACGAAATACGCATAAAAGGATTGAGCCTTCCTACACCATTGCACACATATTAATGTATTAGCTACACATTAATTGATCTGTTCATAGACGCTTTCATACCAATTTACAAATACATACATACATACAGAAGTTTTACAAGGTTATTCGTGCACACATACAAAACACATGAACTCGCTCAACTTTTGTTGATGTTTTCAAACTACATGTATTTCAGGAAATTGAGAATGGATCTGGCGGGCGTTCAAGATTTACAAGTTGTGTCTTCAATAATTGATGTCATCCGCACTTTTGTAGGGTTTGAATTGGATGTCTTATCCTAGATAAGGCATACTCTTCAAAGCCTTGTGTTATTAATGCATTTTGTCGAGTCCTTTATGGATCTTAAACAATTTGGATGGTTTGTATTATGAACATGAAGACTTGGTTTCGTGTTAAACTATGTTGGTTGTAATATTTTGAAACTCCGTAATGGATAAACATCATGGTTTCTATCATTTAGTTGTTTGTTATAGTTGAATTGATATTAAGCAAGTCACACGTAACACGCTTCCGCAAAAGTCAGGGTGTGACAGTTTGGTATCAGAGCTTCGATTGTAGCGAACTAGGATTCGTTCTCGAGTCTAGACTACAATCAATAGGGCTCTCTCACGAAAATATTTTTACAACATATTCTTCATTGCATACACAAAACGCCCAGATCCATGGAGCAAACGTTTTACAAAAGGAAAGACAAGAAACACAATGCAAGGTCACAATGGCGGTTTAGTCTGCATGGGGTAGACTAGGAAGGTTAGAAAAATTTTCATGAAGGATAATGTGGATACATGTTTATGTGATGATTGTCTTGTTTGCATATACTGAGTGTTAGTGGTTAATATATGTGCACATGTTATGATTATTATGCTATAGGCACACATGTCATCCTCAGAGAGTGGGTTGTCTGACGACCATGACCCGATGGCTGTTGTTTCGGACGACGAGATTATGCCCGAGCCAGAGATATTTACGTCGGACACCGAGAGTGATCCTGATATGCTGTCCGAGGACGAGGACGACTTCCAGCCATTCGCGCTACCCGATTTTGGTGATGATTTACCTATTGCTGATGGTTTCCCTGTTGAGGATCCTTTCGATATTCCTGCTCCAGTTCACGATCACCTCATCATTGGTCACCCCGATGGTGAGCACGTCGTGGTCCCGATCCTCGATGTCGTTCCCCTTGTGGTCATTCCTCATGAGGATTGGCCATTCAACGACTTGTTTGATGATGATGTTGATTTGATAGACGGTCCCCTAGCTGACGCCCAGGGCGACTGGGAGATTGATGAGGATGTTGTTGCTGTACCTCCTCCTGCGATTCCTGTCATTGAGTTATCTTCAGACTCCAGTTTGCATTCGGTTTCAGACTCCTTCGAGTCTGTGACTTCTTCAGCCTTACGGGCGCAGGACTACAGCTATATGCTACCGATTCTGATGATGACACCACTATGTCAGCTGCACCATCTTCTGCTCGAGACCCCACACCCCCACACGATCCAGAGCCTGCCCCTGAGCTAGCTCCTGTTCCTTTTGGACAGCCTGATGTTGCACCTATTGATCCTGAGCCGATTCCTGATCCTGACCATGTTCCGTTTGGATTACCAGATATTGCACCTCTTATTCCAGACCCGGTACCCGCACCTGTTGATCTTCCTCTTGCTGAGCCATTCATTCCTCCACCCCCACCCGTTGATGTTGCTCCCCTCCCTCCTGTAGAGTCTGATGTTCGCCGCACTGATTTACCGATGGTTTTCCTACAGGACATCCCTGCACCCCGTCCAGGGGAAGGTACTTCGGGCCAGCCCCCGAGTTATGACCCTTTTGCTTCAGCAGCTTTCCCTCCGATCCCGTAGGCGACACCTTTCACTCCCTTCACATCCACACCGCTTGACGAGCCATTTCGGTGGTTCCCGCATACTCTATGCCGATCTCAGACCCCTACCATCCCTCACATTTTGTCGGATACACACGGGATGAGTTGCTTTTGTCGCTGCAGTTGCAGTTTGAGATTTTGAGTCGCAGAGTTCTGGAGCTCGAGCTGACGCCTCCACGTCCTCCACCTTGTCCCTGTCAGTCTACTTTTGTCCCTCCACATTCATCGTCATCTCCTTTTGCACATCCACCTGCTGCTCTCGCACCTTTTCCGGGTTTTGATGCCCGTTTCCTTACTGTCAAGCAGCAGATTAGTTACTTGCTTCGTCGTGTGTACGAGCTCGAGGAGGAGCTCGCACATGTCCGCAGTTTGCTTTTCTTCCCTCCTCCTCCCCCGCCATCAGTACAATAGGTTTTTGGTCTTATACAGATGCATTACTTTTGGTGAGAGCATTACAATTGAGCCGAGATAGTGAAGATACGAAGACCATATTTTGATCATTACTTTTGTACATTGACAGACTTATTGGACAAGGGTAGTGTGACCCTATGTCACTTTTAATGTGATACATTTGTAAACAATGTAACTGTGGTCGGTAATTAATGAAAGCTCAATCGTCATGTTCTCACTAAACACTTTGTCGATTTACATGTTGTGCTATGATTGTGTTGTTACATGATTGCTTGACATGATGATTGCTTATATATACGTACATACGACCTTTAGACAACAATTTATTTAACGAATAGGACCTGACCTATCCGATCTTCTTCCTAGAAGAAAGATGCCGCCACGAAGGAATACCGATACCCACAACCCTCTGCCGACGACAGAGGCGGGATTACAAGAGCGCATCTCACAGGCCATCGCACAGCACGAGGCCCTTCGCTCCGAACACAGTGGAGGTACCTCAGGGAGTAACCCACCCAACGATAATGTTTAGTCACCCAAGACACATTACAATACGTTTGGACATTTCCATGTGTGCTTTGCTAATGCCTTCTGTGAATGATGTTGCTTGTGTTGCAGGCTGTACCTATAAGCAGTTCTTGGACTGCAAGCCCCTGAATTTCGATGGCACTGGGGGTGCCGTCGCTTTCGTGCGCTCGGTGGAAAAGACGGACTCTGTTTTAAGAATGAGCAAATGTGCACCAGAGCATCAAGTCACGTACGTTTATGGACTGTTTCTAGATGGAGCATTGTCATGGTGGAACCTTCAGGTTCAGACGTTGGGTGAGGCGGCTGCGTATGCTTTGACGTGGAATGAACTGAAGGAGCTGATGCGTAAAAAGTATTGTTCTCGGTCAGAAATCCAAAAGTTGGAAACTGAATTCTGGAACTTAAAAATGGAAGGTCCAAAGGTGGCTGAGTATGTGCAGAAATTTCATGATTTGTCCAGAGTTGTCCCTTATTTGGTGGAGCCAGAGTTTAAGAGGATAGAACGATTCATCTGGGGATTGGCACCCCAGATTCTGAGCATGGTGACAGCATCAAAGCCTCTAACAATTACTGAGGCAATTGACTTAAGTGTGGCGCTCACTGAAGAAGCAGTTAGGTTGGGAAAATTTTCAATCTCTGAGAAGAAAAAGGAGACTCATGTGGAGTCATCTGGAGATAACAAGAGAAAGTTCATTAATTTCAAGAAGGGTACTCAGGAGAATAACAACAACAATGCTAAAAAGGGAAAAGGGTACATGGGTACCCTACCTAAGTGCGACAATTGCCAACGTCATCATACCGGGCGATGTAGGTATGGAAAATGTGATAACTATGGCAAAGTGGGGCATGCCAAGGAGACGTGTTGGTATGGTGCTGGACATGGAAATGGAGGTCAATGTAGTAATGGAAATCACAGTGGATATGGGAACCAGGACGGTAGTGGAAATCGTGAATGAAACAACAACAACAACTATCAGGGTGGGAATGGTAATGATCAAGGACGTGGTTAAGGTTGTTTTAACTGTGGTGACATAGGGCATTTCAGGAAGGATTGCCCTAAAAATAAGCAGGCACGTGGAAGAGTGTTCAACATTGGAGCTAGGGAAGCACGCCAGGATCTGAACGTGGTTACTGGTACATTCCCTATTAATAAACGTTATGTAACTGTGCTATTTGATACTGATGCCGATCTTAGCTTCGTATCTCTAGAATGTAAGAACATGCTTGGTTTAGTTGCTAGTAAGTTAAACATCTAGTATTCGATAGAATTGGCTAACGGGAAGTTAGTAAAGACGAATGAAGTGATTAGAGGTTGTGTTATAGAGCTTGGAGATATCCCTGTGATAAGGGAATATCCCGAGGTCTTCCTCGAAGACTTGCCAGGATTACCTCCTCAACGGCAAGTCGAATTTCGCATTGACTTGGTTCCAGGAACCTCGCCTGTAGCCAGGGCACCTTATCGACTTGCGCCTTCAGAGATGCAAGAGTTATCCACGCAGCTTCAGGAGTTACTAGACAATCGCCTTGGGGAGCTCCAGTGTTGCTCGTTAAAAAGAAGGATGGTAGCTTCCGAATGTGTATCGACTACCAGGAGCTGAACAAGCTAACCGTTAAGAATCGGTGTCCCTTGCCAAGGATTAATGATTTATTCGACCAACTGTAAGGATCCAGCGACTATTCCAAGATTGATCTTCGATCGGGTTATCATCAGCTGCAGATTCAGGAAGAAAGTATACCGAAGAACAATGAGTCAAAAAAATTGTTTTTAGGCATGCGCTAATGTTGAGTTTTATACACGGTACATAAAACAGATACACACAGAATACAAAACTTTGAGGGTTTAGGAAACATGCACTTAGGACCTTCGGGAACTTATGTCGACGTTCATTAAAGGTTATCACGTAGGAACCACGTCTATTAACTCGGGCAAATGCCATTATTCTGTCATGTATGCTATTTTAGTTAACCGAAGAGGTAAACTACTTAAATTTATTTTATTGAAATTCCCACTTTTGCATCTAGCGAGTAGATTTTTACATCTCTACTCCTCTTGATGGTAGTTGTATCACGACAATTTTCTTCATTAGAGTGAACACTCATTTGCTTCGGTTGATCATTTCATATGTTACACATGCATCGTTTATTACGCATGTGGCTTCCTTTCGAATGATCGTTTTCATCAAAGTTTCAAATATTATTTCGCTATATCCAGTTATTTCCTTGTGACTCGGATAACCTGCATTATTGTAAGTGTTGACTCTTTGATATCGGGTCAACAAAACTTTCTTGAAGTTTCTTTCGAGTTACATACATGATTTATCCATGTAACCATGCCGAAATTTCCTTGTCGATACGTGTATTTATTGTAGGTTTGCACCGAAACCAATCTCAATTGCTTAAACTTGTCCGTTCCACATATTAAATTCAAGACACCATATGATGTATTTAAAGCATCATATTCAAATTCATTTTAACAAGCGTTTCATTTGTTCCAAGTCATAGTAGGCTTGTTCGGTCTACGACTCCATTAAGTCATTTGTTGATTTCGACACCTTATGGTGGTGTTTTCACTAAATTGAAGCTTGCGCTAATCTCGTTTACACATCTCATGCACAGATTTAATTATTTATTTATTGACTTGCTCTAAATCCGCTCTGATTTATCCTATTAAAGCAGTCTTAACGCAATCGTGCGTTAAGATAATGGTACATAAATTCATTTTATATTCTAGTGTACCTCCCAACGGTTCCTTCATTATCGATCGAATGCCTTACGATATTTATTGCTTTTTCATCATCGATCGAAAACAATAGTTATTTGATGTTCCATATTCAATTGAAAATCCTATGATGTCGTTTGAATCAAGTTTTCAGATTTGATTCATTGCGCTTTCATTTAATTTCAAACACGGTGAACTTGTTCGGTCACCGCTATTATTGAATTATTTCATTCACTACGACACCTTGTGGCGTCGGTATAAACTTGCAGGTTGTGCTAATCATGGTAAGCCGTTTCATACGAAACTACGTATACTTTTCGTTTGACTCGTTATTTAAACACTCTTAATGCAACTACCAATTAAGACGATGATACACCAGGTTCGGTTGTATTTCATTTCGGTGAATTCTCGCAATTCAATAATGTCAACACACTAATTTTATTCATTAATTTGTTCGAAAGTTGACGGATCATTTTCATGTCAATATTATATTTGAGCTTGTTGACTATGAGTTCATCTAGCGGATGTTATTGTTTCTAGAACTCATTTGCATAATGTGAACGATCGTTTGGAATTCTATTGGTCGAAATTCCTCTTTTATTGGACTCCTGTTAACTAAGTCACATTAGTTAATACGTCTGTACGTCTCGTTTCCTTTGACATCAAATTCTGAAACACATACCTTTTAACCGTTGGGCTCTTATTGTTGTAATATGTCCTTGGATTCACCTGATTCGAATAAGTCTTGATTCGGTTTTGTGGTATTTCACTCTGGTATTATTCATATCCATCTACACATAACGTAACTCTAAGGAGTTAACATAGTCTAAATTTCGAGGATGAAATTTTTTTAACGGGGGGAATGTGACAACTGTCAAAATTCCATGTATCCGTACATTAATTAAACAGTAATTAGGGCCTTAATGACTGTGCTTGATCCAAATTAATGACATGAATGCTTTCGGATTATTGTCATAAATATACAAGTGCATCACATACTGCATGATTTCATATCATTATTACATGCAACATTTTATGATTCAAATGATGCACGGAGCAAAGCTAGCACAGTTATCAGACAAATCAGAAGTACTGATGGGAGTTCAGTACTCAGACAAACATGGTATTAAGACACATAATAAGTCAGAAACCAAGAGTTACACTAGTATAGTGTGCAGAAAAGTAAGGATCATAAAACTGCCTTCCTAGTGATAGTTTAAGTGACGGAAAGTGCCTAAAACTCACACAAACTGCAAAATTATGCAATTTTCAGAAAAAATCAGCATTTAAACAACTAAATATTATGCAGAATTATGGTTAAATGGTCCACAATGCTTTCCTAAGTGTTGGGAGTCAAAAGTGTCACAAAAGGTAACATAAAACACACTAAACTACGTAGTTTAGCACCTTAACGAACCGGTAACCAAACGAACAACCGGACACTACCCGAAACACCAAATTTTCACTAGAAGCATTATTTTAGCATTTCCAAGCTAGTTATGGTCCCCGAACATCATAAAACCTCATATATCATCATAACAACTTATAACACTAACTTAATCACTTAGATTTCAACTAGTTCCTTAACTTACCATTACAAACTAACTACACCCCCCTCATGTACACGGTTCAAGGGTGGCCCCCACCCTTGATTTTCTTTACATATTTTATTTGATCTTGTCCCATGCTTTAGAGAACATGTTATCCAAGGGGTTAAGTGTTGTTGGAAGATTATATAATTAACCTCAAGACCAAGCATTCTCATTTCTTCACAACATCACCACACAAAACTCTCTCTCCCTCCTCCTCCATTCACGGCCGTGAGCCACCACCCCCATCATCATCATCTTCACTTCATATTCATCCATTCTCAAGTTATACAAAGGTGTAAGGAGCTTGATTAAGAAGCTAGGAGCCATTGGAAGGTGAAGGACCTCTCTCAAGTGCTTTTAACCACCAAGATTGTCATCTTCATCTTCTTGAATCTCATCCCTAGCCTTGTGCTAGTAGTAAGATCCTTCTAATCTCATTTTACATCTTCTTATGTTGGTTAAAAGATGATATAAGTAACAAATCATGAAGAACATAAAGAATCAAAAACATAATCACTAACATAAAACTCTAAATCATCATGATCTATGTTGTTTAAGTGTTCATATGCTTCTTGATTGTTGATTGTTTGTGTTTATGATGTTAAACATCATATGAAACTTGCTAGATTGTGATTAAACACATGATCTAGCAAGTGAGATGATGATTATGTGATGAATCAAAATGATCATCCTTATATATAAACATGAACTTGATAGATTAAGTGTTTTTCTTGAATGATGATGATCAAAGTATAATATAAATCATGTAAGTGAATGATTTCAAAACTAGTTTTCTCAAGAAACTAAGTTTACTTACAAGATTTACATAAACATGGTTTTAAAGAAACTAATCACATTTTTAGTGATTAATCAAGTGTAGAAACATGTTATTAACAAGAAAAATTCAAGAAAAAATATTTTTAGAAAATCAAGTTACAAGTTGTGAAAGTCTAAAATTTGCAAGAATGTGATTTATAAATACATAACCACACTTTAAAGGGTAACTAAGCTTACTAAACACCATACTAAGTTACTACAAAATTTTATAAGTTTTCAAGTTCATGAAGTAGTGTATATGGCATGATTTTGGCTCTTGGTAAGTATTGTATGAATTGTTGATGATTTGTGATGATTTTTAAAAGAAAAGATATGCTTTGAAGGCATGAAAACCTCTATTTTTAAGGGGAAACTATGGCAAAATTTTTCTAAAAATTAAACACTTAGAAAAATATTTTTAAACAAGTGTTTACAAGTGTATTTTAACCATAATTTTTCATATAAAAATGGCCATAATTTTTGTTACAAAAATTACAAATATTGGAGGTTGGTTTTTGATAATAAAAGTGACTAAATATGTAGTCAGGAAAATATATATACTTAGATGTCACAATGTGTGTGATTAATTGTATATTATGTGTATTAGTTATATTATTTTAGGACTTGAAATAATGTAACTCACCAAAATACCAGGAATTGTAATACAAAATATTACCAAAATTTCCAAGAAAATAAATATATAATTTATACCCAAAAATTGGAACAAACCGAACAAGGAATATAACCTACAAAAATATTCCGGAATTAAATTCATAATTATATTTTGACAAGTGAATAAAATGGTATTTTGGAAACCAAGGGAATGAAAAATATGATTTTTATAAAATATATCATATTTTTGACAAAATAAAATATATTATTTTTGGGTAAAGAAAAATATATGTGTTTTCTTGAACAATTAGAAAATATAATATTTTTGGGAGAAAATATATATTTTTCTTTAATAAATTTAGAATATATTATTTGGGGTGAAAAATGGATTTATATATATTTTCTAAGTTAATCTTGAAAATATACTATTTTTGAAGTTTATATAAAAATACAATTATTTTTTTCAAGGGAAAAGTTATAGATAATTTTCTATAAAAGTTTTTCTTAAAATAAATATATATTTTAAGAATATATATTGGTGATTTTATTGGACGAAAATATTATTCCGGAAAATATAAATACAAAAATTAAGTATATGAATACTTAATAAATACACACCGGAATACGCCACCAATACTTGGCGAAATACACAAGGATAAGAATACGTGTATAATTATACCCATCCTTGGGGGAAATATATTCTTGAAGAGTTACAATGCAAATAAGTTAAAATATATTATTTTAACAAATATTCCAATAATTAATAAATATAATTTAAGTTAAAATATTATCATTTTAACAAATAATTATATACTTTGGAATATTATTGATAACACCAAGAGACGTAACTCAAAGATACTAAAAAAAGGTTAATTTGCACGGTAACCCCGAACGCGGAGGGGATCTCCCCTCCCAGTTCACTACCCGACAAAGATCCCTGGCAGAAAATATCCTCTGGTCGTACTTGAGTGGGATCGAACCCGAGACCTCTCCAAATGAGGGTCCCCGAGAGACTTTAGCAAGGATGTCGGTGGCCACTTGAGCTAGCCCAAGTGGTCCCCGAGAGACTCAAAGATACTAAGTCATAGCAAATAAGACTAAAAGTCAAGGCACGACTCATCCGTCTAATAAACTGTAGCACGTTTGTAGGTAGTCGTGCGATTGAGAAGCAACTTTGAGTTATACCGAGATACGAGACGCAAGATTGTGAGTTCATGTCCCCCTTTTTCTTTTAATTGTTTTCAGTTTTATAACTTCGGGGATGAAATACATGTTACAAATGTTTCGGCGATTACAAATGGTATGGTTAGCTAAGGAATGAACTGCTAGATCATGTGAATGGGTATGGGATTAACTTAAGACCATTAATCCTTGTATAAGGACCGAGGGGCATGAGTGATAGATCCATTGGGTGTTGCGAGCCCTGCCCATGAGCCCACGGGTTGGACCATGTGGCGACTATGTCGTTCCCGCCGGATGGCCTGGTGCGAAATACGCATAAAAGGATTGAGCCTTCCCACACCGTTACACACATATTAATGTATTAGCTACACATTAATTGATCTGTTCATAGACGCTTTCATACCAGTTTACAAATACATACATACATACAGAAGTTTTACAAGGTTATTCATGCACACATACAAAACACATGAACTCGCTCAACTTTTGTTGATGTTTTCAAACTACATGTATTTCAGGAAATTGAGAATGGATCTAGCGGGCGTTCAAGATTTATAAGTTGTGTCTTCAATAATTGATGTCATCCGCACTTTTGTAGGGTTTGAATTGGATGTCTTATCCTAGATAAGGCGTACTCTTCAAAGCCTTGTGTTATTAATGCATTTTGTCGAGTCCTTTATGGATCTTAAACAATTTGGATGGTTTGTATTATGAACTTCAAGACTTGGTTTCGTGTTAAACTATGTTGGTTGTAATATTTTGAAACTCAGTAATGGATGAACATCACGGTTTCTATCATTTAGTTGTTTGTTATGGTTTCTATCATTTAGTTGTTTGTTATGGTTGAATGCAATGATATTAAGCAAGTCACACGTAACACGCTTCCGCAAAAGTCAGGGTGTGACATATTATAGGGTTAGTTTCATTAGTGAATTACCCCCTTGATAGTGAATAATCCCATTGATTGTGAATTAATCCTAGCCCTTGATTATCAATACACAAGTGTATACACAGGTGTAAATCAATGGTCAGGATTTGATGATAAAAATATACTAGTGTATTTTACGATTTGATTATGTAAATCAATGGCCAGGATTTGTTCACTCAGTTCACAAATACACTAGTGTTCACTCTAGAACCCCACCCTATATATATATATATATATATATATATATACATATATATATATATATCTATACTACCTTATTAAGAGAACTAGGCTTTTTATCCTTTTGGTAAATTTACATTGTGTACACATTTTGAAGCAACATGTACAAGAGAGCCAAGCTACTTTAGAGGGGTTAAACTTGCGCATTGTCCAAAATTTAAGACACTTTATGGGCATTTTAGTGATTTCGGCACCTTTGTAACCTATAATTAAGATGACATGTGAAGAGTCTAATAACTATATAAAGCAAATGTTATGAATTATTATCTTTAATGTGTGACTATCCACATGTGTTCATCATAATATAGTGACTCTCCATGTACTTAACTCTTATATTTGTAAGCCTATAAATAAAGGCTTATGTAGTTCATGCTTTACATCAATAAGAAAACTATTCCCCATTCTCTCTTCCTTATCTCTTTCTGTTGTGTTAATAGGAGTAGTTGTTTTACTACAAGTTATCAGCACGACTTACTTTTGAAGTTAAGGCATATTATCGTATGGTAAGTCAACACTATCTAATTAACTTGTTTTTGTTCATTCCCTCAAAGAAAACCCATATTGTAATTCATACGATTTTGGGCTGCATTGAGATTCATATACATTAGTTGTCTTGATTCTCTCAAACATTCACAATACCATAACACCTATAATTTTGGGTTATGTGAGATTTACTACTACATCAAAAGAGTAAAGTATTTCTTAACATAATTTATCCTATTATTACTTTTGTAAATGTTTATTTTTCCGTAAGTTTTATTTAACATCACACCTCAACGTCATGAATTTCAATTGTTATGTGCAAATATTAAGTGTGGTAATTTATCCTCTTACAATGGTTGTGTTAGTTGTGACTTGTTAGTATTTGATGCTTATATTTAGTAATAGTAACATATAAAATACATCGTTATTTCAAATGTGATAAATAATATATCAAATACTTAACTAATTTTAAATCAATTGTTACATATATTATTGGACAAGCATATTCATGTTTACGAATGATTGTGAAAAAAATAGAAAAAAACTATTCATTACCTCATTTTATGGTAGTAAAGTTAAAGAGGATTATTTTGATTATTTATGTCAGTTTTTTTATGATATTCATTACAAACAATCTTAAAAAAATGTTACTAAGTTGGTTTACTTGTTATACCTATGAAAACAATATAACTTGATTATCATTATTTTACTGGGGAATATCATATTATCTTTTTCATTCGATATCACATAAATTACTAATAAGGTGGAGGAGCTAGATATTTTGATCTTGAGTTGGAAATTGTTACTGTGGATTTTTGTTTGCTGACCACCAAATTGAATATAGTTCTTGAGGGATATAAAGTACGATGAATGAATGAGAAGAAAATTATGCTAATAATCAACGGGGCCAAGTATGTCTTTTGTGGTTGTAGATGGATATAAATTACGTGAAACCCGTCACACAATGTGCGCCAAAAAAATAAAAGTACCCGCCGCAACGCGCGGACATTCTCACTATATATATATTTCGTGAGAACCGCGAGAACCAATGTGAACACAAAAAATACCTAATAAAAATCCAAAAAACCCACAATTTTTTAATATTTTTCTAATAAAAACCGCTATATTTCGTTACAAAAAAAAAAAAAAAAAAATTTTTCGAGTAACAGTTATGGGTGCACATGTGCATATGTGTCATTTCTTGGACAAATTCCGTAATATATTACCAGTAGTAGAAAAATGCACTTTTATTTACATTACCATATGTAATACATTACTTTTTTACATTACCAATATTAGAAATGCACATGTTTCATCATGAAATTAGGTGTTTTGGTACAAAAAGTTTGTGATATTAAATGATTAAGTAGGCCCATATACATGTGTTTTGGTTAGTTATATTTAGTGGTTGATGGTTTGATTATATTTGTCACTTTATGATGTAATATGTTGTTTGGATGGTATAAAGGGTGTTGTTGTACATATAATAAAGTGAAATATTGGTAATAGTATTGTATTATGGATGGTAAAAAGCAATGGTATTGTATTACGGATGGTAGGAGGTAATGGTAGTGTATTATGGATGGTATGATAGATGAAAAAGAATGTGTATTCAAAGTGGTGTACTAAAACACATTATAACATGTTTATATATATAGATGCACATGTGCATTTCTAGTGTTGTTAATGTTATAACAAGTTCATACATATAGATGCACATGTGCATTTCTGTTATTGTTAATGTAAAAAGTAGTGTATTATGAATGATAATGTAAATGAAAGTGCAATTGTCTGATATTTGTAATGAATTACAAAATTTATCAAAGAAATGATACATATGCACATGTGCATGGATAACTAATACTCAATTTTTTTTAATTTTTTTTATTATTGATGAAATATAGCGATTTTTCCAAAAAAAAAATAGTAAAATTTTTTTTTTTTTGGGTGTTTTATAGATTTTTTTAGGTACTTTTGGTTGTGTTCACATTGGTTCTCGCGGTTCTCGCAATAAGGTGTGGTTCCTAACCGATCCTTCGCCTATATATATATATATATTATAGGCTAGGAGTTGGCTACAAAGTCCAAAATTCTTAAAGGAGTAAAATGCACGGATAGTCCCTGTGGTTTGGTAAAATAACACCTATAGTCCCCAACTTTTGGAAATTACACCGGTGGTCCCTGTGGTTTGACAGTTTGTTACTCGGATAGTCCCTGGGGTGGATGTCCATTAGTTTTCACCGTTAACTCCATGTAAAATGACCAAAATAACCTTAGTATTAAATTAAAAACATTAAAT
Organism: Helianthus tuberosus; assembly: GCA_030545235.1. Classification (NCBI taxonomy): domain Eukaryota; kingdom Viridiplantae; phylum Streptophyta; class Magnoliopsida; order Asterales; family Asteraceae; genus Helianthus; species Helianthus tuberosus. The sequence continues at coordinate 119,560,897 of CM060396.1, read as the reverse complement.
GATTATTTTTAAATAACAAAACAAATATTATTTAAAAATAATCTTTCTAAACTGTAGTCATTGACCAAACCAGTCTGCAGGTCAATATGTTACTTTACATCTAATTTCCAACTCATACAACACCAGTTTCACTACAGCATATTCATCTTTTACAGTCTAGAAACTATAAAAAGATGGTGCTCAATAGTAAGTTAATCAACATCCAAAATCAAGATTCCATCACCATAGACACCCACCTCCACCTCCACCCACACCCACCGCCACCACCTAAACCTAACCCCTCCAACCCTTAACCCATCACAGAACATCACCATAGTCACCACTGCCACAACAACAGCCACCAACAACTACCATCTGAACCACCACAGTCACCACAGCCCCCATCTGAACCACCACCATCATTATCTTTCTCCGCCGTTAACACACCTATCGTTGCCACCACCATCATCAACAACAATCATCAAAACCCAACCAATAAAACCCTAAATCGGTTCTAAATCTACAAATTCAACTCAAAACTCAAAACCCTAAGAGGCGATATGTACCTTAATCGACTGATGTTGATGGAGGAGGGAGTTGCAGTGGCGGAGTTGCAGTGGTGGTGAGTGAGTTACAATGGCGGAGATGAAGGAGTTACAGTGTCGGAGTCAAGTGGTGGTGAGTGACCTTTTTTGGGACCTTTTCTTTGTCTCTCTCTCTGATCGACTTTTTCTGGGATGGAGGAGGGAGTTACAATGGCAGAGATGTTGATGCTGGTGGGGATGGTAAGGATAAGAGTGGTGGATTGGATGGTGGCGTTGCCGTAGAGGGAGATGGAGGTGGAGTTGAAGAGGAAGTCGATGGCGGAGGATGGTGGCGATAGGAGGAGGAGGGTGGTAAGGAAGAGGAGGAGGTGGTGGTTGATCATGGTGGAGATGCGGTGGTGAACATGAAGGTGGAAATGGTGGATTGGTTGACTTGTAAATGAAGGGTGTAGATTGTTCTGGAGCCGCTTATAATACATGTTGATGATTACAGTATGCTGACTTGTACGGAAATGCACTCCAGGCAATTTTTAGTGTTTTAATTTAATACTAAGGGGATTTTGGTCATTTTACATTGAGTTAACGGTGAAAATTAACGGACATCCACTCCAGGGACTATCCGAGTAACAAATTGTCAAACCACAGGGACCACCAGTGTAATTTCCAAAAGTTGGGGGCTATACGTGTTATTTTACCAAACCACAAGGACTATCCGTGCATTTTACTCTTCTTAAAAAGTGTAAAAAGTCATAAAACACCATAATGCCAACTATAAAACACATCCAAAACCCACAAATAACATAATAAAGAATACTAATACGCTATATATGTGGGTTTTGTTTTGTGTTTTGGATGATAAGGCTCGAATTATCTAATAACTAACATTATGTGTTTTATGTTGATTAAATATCATATTGTGTTTTATATTCATAGTTCTACAATGGTGTGTTTGGAGTTTCTTTTATAGAGTGCTAGGGTTTGAATATAGTGTTTAGTAATCTTCACTTTGTTATTTTTGGGGCCTGGGCGTGTTTTAGGGCTCAAATCATGGTGTTTTATGACGTTGTACACTTTTTAGGAGATTTAGACTTTGTAGCCGAAACCCACCATATATATATAGGGAAAACTCTATTGAGTTGAGAAAACTTTGGAAACTATGATTCAACCATTGATTTGTTTAGATCTATGGCTATCATTTGATTATGGAAATAAACCCATTTTTCTTTATTATAATAATCCTGGAAAATGCAAAAAAAGTAGCACAAGGGTAATATTGAAAACTTGTTCACTTGATTAGAAGTGTAACTTGTATGCAGGTACACTTACATCAATTACAAAAATAAAGCTGACGATTGTACTTTGGACATGTAGATGTCTATTATATTCAAAATTTTCATTACACACATGTATCCCCATACACAAAGAATCCAACTTCAAAGATTTTATCACTTTCACCCAACAAGATCTTTAAAAACAATAATCAACACACCTCCAAATATACTCCCAAATACTCTGTCCTCTCTCATCATCCATCTTCAACAATAAAGAAAGTTTGCCTTCATCCCTGACGATCTGCTGTTCAAATGAACATCTGAATCTCAATGAGTAAGGGTTGCAAGGCAAACTATTTTAGTGAAAATAAGGTATGTTTTCTGGTCCATGTATATTGTTTTCTAATGTTTGCGTGTTTGGTGAAAATGTATTTGATTGATTAAGATAAGAGTCGTTAGAAGTCTAAACCTAGTTATGAATCCAGATCATAGTCTCTCCCATTCAAATTCTAGTTTTCATCGGTCGTCTTTGTCAAAGATTGATCAGTCATGTATCTGATGATTCTAAAATCCCTATTACTAGTAAGCCTTTAGTTAACCCTTATAGTGTCTTTAAAAAACCCCAATATGCCCTCTCCATAAAAGTAAAACAACTAGTTAGTTCTGTGTCAAACCCAGTTGTCAAAGAGTTTGTGCAAACCTCCAAGTTTGATTCACACCAACTTCCAGCAACAACCTCCAAACACCTCATTCCTCTCACCCTTCCCTCAGATCTTCCAAGGATCTATCTATCCAAGGATATACCCATATCCACTTTGGTGCCATAAGACTAGCCCTAACCTTCCACGGAAGAAAAGGACTACAAGCGTTCTCTCGTATCGCCCTAATCGATTCTAGATTTGTGGAGTACCAACATGCTTGCTACGGTACCATCCAAACCACGTTAAACGCTGGAACCATATTCGTCACCTTCTACCCCAACTTCAGTATGCCCCTCAATGATCCTTCATTGTTGTTAGCCTTGAAAGCCCAAATTCAGATCCGTGGTACGCCACAGGTCAACACCTTTCATGCCACTTTTTACTACCAGATTGCATATCGTGTCCAAAACCGCTCTTTGGACATCATGGTTCTCGGATCATAGGATAATTCTGGCGATGCTCTACTCATAGACATCGACTCCAATGCTACACCAACCTGCATCTATGTTCCTAAAAAGTTATCCAGAGAAGAACTTACAAAGATTTTATCTGAAAAAGAGATAACCAACTATGCACAAATCCACCAAGCACCAGTTCAGACAACAACAACCCCTGACTTTGTTCGCCATCAGGATGGACAAGTTGAGGTTCAGGTTGCAAAACAAGACCAGAGAGATGTTTTCTCTACGGATAGCATGATCCAACCGGTTGAGGAACCACATTTCCCATTCAATGTGTACGGCTGCCAGGAATGCCTGGATGATGCATATCAACTTGAATACAAAGAAGAGACCAAAAACAAAAAGAAGAAAGGATCCCAAAATGCCCAAAGTGAAAATGGTGTTACATAAAACAAGGCTCTTAACACCATCCTAGCCCAACAGAACAATATCATAAAAGCCCATGATGAATTAACAAGCAGAGAGTTCAAGGCCTAGAAGGTATCATCTATGAGATCAAGGACAAAATCCTTGAGCTACATAATGAACTTCTCCAGCTAGTACATAACTTCCCAGGACCACAAAGCCCACAAGGTCTTCAGCAAAAAGAAGCTGAGATGAAATTCCTCAAAGCACAGCTTACAGACCTAGAGAGACAACATCAACGAGTTTTCACCCCTGTTAATGACCCATGGAGACTTCCATTAGCTCCGGGTGTACGAACGTATTTTGATCCCCAACCTTTACCGACATCACCATCCTACAAACCTCCACATCCTTAAAACTCTGGTCAAAAGAGCAAACAAAATTCAAAGCCAGAAAGTTTTAAGAAGCACGACCCCAAAAGGTGTTAGAAAAATATCCCCCCTAAGAAAAGAAACAGTAGAGATTAAAGATAGGCAAAACCCTGATGATAGCCCCATCATGGCTTCATCAAAGGCTCCATAAATATTTCCAATTAGGGAATAAACTTACACCTCCTCTTTCTTGAAACTCTTAGGCCAAGGAAACTAAACTAATATAAATGAAGAAAAAATCTTAGATAGGCTGACAAATCCAGAAACAAATCAAAAGTCAGTCCTTGAAAAAAAAGATGATGTGATAAGGAGAAAATAATAAAGAAAAGGATTTGCCAACTAAGAGCTCTAAAAAAGAAAATAAAAATACCTAGCCTACGAGCCAAGGCTAAGCAAATCTGCATGGTAAAAGCCGCTTCTTGTCAACGAAGACGCAAGAAGGTGTTGGACTCTGTATGCCCAAGACACATATTAAATTGATGTGGCTAGTACGTTATGACCCAAGTCGAGTCATACCCAATAACAAGCTAGACAAACACTTACAATATTTATTTATGATATGATCAAATAAATAAATATCAACACTTAGAATATTTAGAAATTGGTTTTCTAAATAATTGCACTTGACAAACTAATAAATTATATGGATAACTTATTTTGAGAGAATATTTTATTTTGTTATTTAATGGGTTAAATAACATCATAAAAATAGCATAAGTCTTATAACATATGATGTTATATTTTATAAAAGTTATAAAATATATATATGCAAGACTTATATTTTATATAAAAGAATTTGGGTTTTTTTTTATAATAAAAGCTAGGCCGCCCCCCTCTTCCCAAGAAAAAATGGCCAATAATATTACATGCATTTTGTCATAAGTTAGAGGCCTCTTGATTGGATGGTCTTCCCAAGCAAGAATGGTCCAATTATATGACATGCATTTTGCATGTCTAGAAGGGTTTTGATTGGGTCAAGTGGGTGGCAAATCTCTCATGTCTTTTATATTCATTTTTGATGAATATTTGAAGTAGGAACTTGAAGAAGTAGAGGAAAATGGCTGAATATTTTCGGCCCCAACATGATCATCCAAGAGGGTTTTTCTTTTGGAAAAATCAAGTGTAAGACTCCCTAAAAATCGGGTCATGTATGGTTGATCAAGTAGGCTTTTTCAAGTTCATAAATCAAGTGCAAGAACTCTACAACCTTCTCTCATATTTTCGGCCATATGATGGTTTTCAAGAGGGTTTCAATAGTGAGTTCATAAGTGTGAAATCCTAGCTAAACATAAGGTGTTTGTTGGAAGGCTTGGGGTATACAAGCTTGAGGTCTTCTACACTTGAAGGCAACCGTTCAAGAAGCATCATCCGTTTCATCATCCTTGTACTTCAAGAAGGTAGTTTTCTAAACATCCTATGGTTGTGTTTGATAGTATACATCTCATATATGGATCTGGGTTTTGGGATTTTGCATATAAATGGTTTTATATCTTATAAAAGTAACATGTTTTAAACATTATTTCCGCTGCGTTTTATTTCATATGGATGAAATTGCTTTGATAAACATGTTAAAATCCCATCAGAAGGTGCCCTTATCCATTGCAAAGGTTCATCTCCTCACATGCACATATGTAAAACCCATCCCAGTTATTGCATTTTTTGATAAAGGATCAGTAGCTTCCATTCTTAACCCTGCTATTCTCCCAAAAGAATCCTGGAAGCCTCATAGCCAATGGTTTTACACAGCCAATGTTAGAACCTTCAAGATAAACAAAATAAGTGTCCCGGTACACTTGCAGCTATTCCCATCATGCACAGTCAAACATAGATTTTTAGGATTAGACTCTGATGGAAAAGACCTGCTACTAGGATTTAATATCCTATATCGACTAAGAGACTTGAGATATGGAGAAGAAGGTCTTAGTGTCACACCCCAACTGATGGCGAAAACATCGGAGTGAGACGAATGAGATTGCTTGAGACTTCATAACGCTAAATGTGGCAAGTATTTAATAAATAATTTCATTTCATTACTAATATCAAGTACATTGGTTGAAACAGAAATACAACAAGTTTGGAACGAACAAATTACAAGTAACAAATGACTAAACTAATAAACATGACTTTAAGTTTGGTGTGTTTCTAGGCATCCTACTGAGTTCCGTGCATCATCATCGTCATCAAAAACCTGCAATATGTTTTAAAGTATAGTTCAATACGAAAGTATTGGCGAGTATACAAGTTTTGAGTAATTGCACATAAGTATAGGAGTTTGAACAATCCATATGACAACTTAGGTATCAAGATTAACGTATAAACTGGCATGTGATATAAAGTGTCAACCCAAAGATTACCTGTCACACCCCAACCGATGGCGGAAACATCGGGATGAGACTAACAAATCGCTCAAAGCGTCATAACACTACTGTGACAATATATTCTAAATTCAATTTCATAAAATGCTGAAATGTCATACAAGATTCAAACATGAACAAAATTGTTTCAAACATAACATCAAATGATCGTTTATTCTAGGTGTATTTCTAAGTCCACCTAAATCTCGTTTCTTCATTAGCATCATCTCGTCTATCAACCTGCAACATGTATTAAAATATGATCAATAAAAAGTTGGCGAGTATACAAGTTTGATACCTAGCATAATATAGGATAAAATGTTTAGCGTGCTCATATCCAACATGAAGAACATAATACAAGTTACTAATATGCTGAAATGGTGTAAGCTATATGTTCAAACCCGAGTTTACAACGCAAATTTTCCTTTCCCTGAGACTAATGGGAGGTTAACATGTTTGACTTAACAATACCCCAAGACAAATGGGCGGTGCGTTAATCCTATAGCGCTATAATTGTTAAGGTAGGCTAGCAAAGTTAATGAGCAAATATAGACACAAAAAGTTTACATAGCATATGAGATTAACAAGCATCAAATTGTTTCATGTTTAAACGTGGATAGAGTGTGATTAAAATAAGTTTCAAGTGTTGCGTGTTTTTGTATAGAATACATGTTGCACCCAAAGTGTTTAGAAGTAAAAAAAATGGGATCGAGTATACTCACGGTTTTGCAAGCTTCCACTTGTTAATCCGCGAGGGTTTGTTGGTTTATTTATGATGTGTGAGCGTGCTGGCAGGAGTCGGTTCTCTCTAAGATGAAGAACGTGGTCGGAATCGATCAATACTGAGGTGCGTGATGTGTGTAAAATGCAACATATAAATTACATCAAATGAGGCATAAAACTAACCCTTTTTAAGTACTAATATTGGAAAAAGAGTGTTTTTGTCTTCCTTTTGTATTTTCAGGATTAAATGAGCTCAAAAACGCAAAAGAAGCAAAAAGACAGCTAAATCCAACATAAATACAAGAAAAGGAACATTAGTGGACTGCCCGACCCCTCAACGGCACCTTCCAAAGCAAATTAGAGAAATCAGAAGACTGAACACGCCCCGTGCTCAGCCAGCACGGGGCCGTGCCCAAGAAGCAGCAGAAAAGACAAATCTATAGAAGCTTCTATTGCCCATCACGGGGCCGTGCCCAGCGGACACGGGGGCGTGTCGAAAGTACAGCAGGCGCATTTATTGTAATTGCGAATTACAATTAATGAGGAGAGAGATTGTCAGACGGACACGGGGCCGTGTCCAGCTCTCTGTTCAGCCTATAAATAGGAGTGCTTGGATTCATTTCATCTCATCCCTTGGCACACCACCTCTCTCACACTTCATCCACCACCCACCACCATCACAACACCATCATCCACCACCATCATCCATTGTCCATCGTAGAGTGTGTGAGTCGTCTCGGGATCCAAGATTGATCGTAAGAGTTCTTGACAATCAAGGCCATGTTTGCCTAAGTCTCTTACATCACTTGGTGAAGACAAAGTGTCTAGTATAATACTTTTTATTTCTAATCTTTTGCACTTTTTATTTGGTTTTGTATTAATGACTTTAATAACTAGTTACTTATGTTGAAGGTGATCTTTCCTTATCGTTTGTCCGTGGTGTCTTGGCATTATTTTACTGTCTATATAAAATAAAGGATTTTCACCATTCATATCTCCACGGTCTATATGGAGGTATGTTGGCTACCTGGTAGGGGGTTAAGGGAACGGTTTGGTAAAGGTCTTGCCATTGTTCAGCGTTTAGAGGTCCTGCAATGGACCTGGGTCAAATTTAGTAGGACCTCCTTCAATACTTCACGGTATTGGATGGCGGGGGTCCAAACTCTTTGATCCCCTCATAAGTTAACTACTATTAATACTATAACCCGGCTATTTAGGACTGTATCCCTGCTGACTCAGACTACTTAGCCGAGGGTAACGTCACCGCCAAAAGCGGGGCCTACCACAATACTTCATTAATAACTTAATTCATTATCTTCCAATAATCCACCCTTTTAGGATTGTATCCCTGCTGACTCAAACTACTGGGGTGAGGGTAACGTCACCTTCAAAAGAGGGGCCTACTACAATAACTAAGATAATCTCTTAATTATATGCAAAAGTGCGGAAATAATCAAAGGTTATACTAGATACGAGTCGGAACCAAGTGATTCATCTTGTCTATCTGTTTTTCTTTTATTTTTATTTTCAGCATTTTAGTTAGTTTTTATCCTTTCTTAGTTTAAAACTTTTTTCTAAACTTTTATTTTGGTTAGACGTTGAGGATAAACCGGTACTAAAAGCTCTTGTGTCCTTGGACGACCTCGGTATCTTACCAACGCTATACTACACTCAACGATGGGTGCACTTGCCCATATGTGTGTTTAGTGTTAGTGAAATATCGTGTTTTATAAATTTAAAACTTGGCTAAAATAAGTGTTAAAAAGGGCTTAAAATATACACCTAATATATATAACACTTTATCGCACATCAAGTTTTTGGCGCCGTTGCCGGGGACACAAGGATTTTAAGAAAGTTAGGAATCAACGGCCTAATCTTCTTTTATTTTTTTTTTTAGGATTTTTTTCTTAGTTTTTCAGCTTCTGCAGAGCTCAGCACGGGCCGTGCCCGCTGAACACGCCCCGTGCTCAATCATTGGAACTGGCAATCTTGTTTTACGTCAGACAGTAAGCTGAACACGGGGCCGTGCCCACTCAACACGCCCCCGTGCCCAAGTTTCAGTTACTGAAAACAGAACCGTTAGATCCCGGCGGTTGGTAATTTCTGACACAAACATGAGTGATAGTAATTGTTTTTACTTTCGGCACTCTTATGGTACATGGTGTCAATTATGTGGTGGCAAACATGAAGAAGTAAAATGCTACTTCCTAAATTATAGGCCCCACTACATGGACCCACCAACTTCTCACAACCTTAAGAGGGGCGAAAGTAAAAATAAGCACTATTTCTCCCTCGAATGCGCCCAGCCAGATATTCTAGGGGAAATGCTCCTTGATGAGTTATTTCAACTAGAAAAACTAATTCTGAATTGGTTAAAAGAGCTTAGGAAGGATTTTATTAATCCACCCCAAGACGATAACCATGAAGAAATGTTGGAACCGCATTCCGACAACCTCGTTGCTCCCGAAAATACCTTCGTTCCTAGCAAAGACTTGGACGATAGTCGTCCCTGTGTCGATTGTGCCGTGAAGGACTCTCCATCGACTTCGTTCGGTGCATACATAGACCTGAGCGATTCGGCATACACCTTCTTTAACAAGAGCCCGGGAAAGGGTTGGACTTGTCCACCTAGAATGAAAATAGGAATTACCCTCACCGACAACCTCTTGCGTTCTCGCCTTAGTCTAGGACAATTAAGGTATCTTAGGCACTTTGGGGTTGTTCCAACCAGTCAGGAGCCACCCGATACTAACAAGTTCCTTAAAAAACTAGACAACTTCATAAAACAGTCCCTAGACACGGGGCCGTGCCCAGCCAACACGCCCCCGTGTCCATCGAAAGATTCCATTTTGATCAGTACGTCAGAATACGGACAAACTGTGTCAGAACTCCACCTGCACACGGGGCCGTGTCCACTGAACACGGGGCCGTGTCCAGGATGCTGTCGTTTTCTATAAATGCAGCCAAGAATTCTGCACATTTGGACCAACTTGGGACAGAGATTTGCAGGAATCTTCTCTCAAACTATCCTAGGTAAGTCTAAAAGAAGGTTCCAACAACCCATCTTGTCCTTTCCTCTTTTAGCCATTTCCTTCTTCTCCATCTTTCTCCAAGAGCTACCATTGAAAGTTTGGAATTCCTCCAACTCTATGGTAGGGATAAATGAGTTTTGTTCAAAGAATCTTGGTAAAAACATGTTATGAAACATTGTTTTAAGTTATTAGTAGCTAAAAAAAGCCCCACAAGTTCAGAAAATAACTTAAAAATCCAAGTTTCCTTGTTCCGAAACTCTGCAGAAAGATGAACACGGGGCCGTGCTCAGTGAGCACGGGGCCGTGTCCGGTCACTGTTTCATTAAATAAACTATTTTTAGTTTATTTTTCGTAGGATGTCAAGTGAAAACAGCGAAACATCTTCTGTGCATTCGTCAAACAGCCGAAGAGGAAGAAGACCCTCCATTGAAGCTACACTTGTGCACTATGTGATAGCATTAAGGGAGGCTCTCGACGAAATGACTTCAGTAGAGGAGGTCCTAATCGACCGTATTAACGATCTTACGATGGGGCTTGAAAGCAGCTTCCAAGAAATTAACCTCTTGCACCAGAGGTTAAATATTCTTGTAGCACCTCCAATGGAACCAGTCCTTCCTCAACAGGATTGGAACCTGGCACTCGGAATCAACAACCCTACCGGGTGGGAAGACTTTCCGGCGGAACCTCCCGTGGAACACCAACAAGAGATCCCGGTGGAAGTTGAAACTCCTCAAACTAATGCCAATGAGCCTTCTTTTCTCCTTCCAAGGGAGGTGGAAGAATGGCTCGCTGACATTTGAGGAGAACCGCACGCGGAAGAAGGAGTTCAAAAAGGCCTTGGTTAACCAAGATTAATTACTTCTTGGAAATTTTGCTAATTAAAATAAAGTAAAGGCTAGGACTCCATGGTTTGTTATTTCTTTGTTTTATCTAGTTTAATTTAGGATTATGTAAGTTCTCTCTATGATGAAATGAAATGATGGTTTTAAGGTTTGGATGGTTTGTAAGGAATAAAACACACTCATGGTGGTAAAGGATGAAAAGGGGAACGAGAAAAATGAACCCATGCACAAGAACAAGGCAACCCGACAATTCTCCCCATTTCAGAAGGTTCAACACGGGCCGTGCCCAACCAACACGGCCCCGTGCTGAGCACCCTGCAGAAAACGCCCAGTTCAGGTAACTGGACACGGGCCGTGTTCACCCAACACGCCCCCGTGTCCAGGCTTCTGTTTCTCTTGTTTTAATTCTGTTACTGGCACTTGAACACGGGGCCGTGCCCGGACAACACGGGGCCGTGTTCAGTGCCCAGTAACACAAATTTTTGCTTTTTAAACACTATTTTACACATCTAATCAACCTAAAAATTTATTTTTGGGACACATTGAGGACAATGTGTAATTTAAGTGTGGGGGGGATGCTAAAACCTTGAATTTTGCAAGTCCTAAATACAAGCCTTACACAAAACTCTATTGGAACCGTTAATCACCCCAAATTTTTTTCAAAAATTTCATTTTTTTTACTTGTCTAGGTTTAATTCGGAAAATTCAAGTTCTCAAAAAGGTTATATTTTTACAAATTTACAACCGATAGCGTAGTGATAAAAATAACCAACATAAGAAAATTATGAAAAGGCATGGCAAACTTATTTAAAATTTGATTATATATACTTGATCACATGAAAACCCATTCCCACAAAAGTGAGTTTTGAGCCTTTATTGAGCACACAATTACATATCATTTGACTAAATGCTCATTTTTCGTTTCTTGTGTGAATAGCCGCTTGGTTCTTACGACTCTAGAACTTGCCATGACAATACATTCCCGGTCCTTATCAACTTAAACCCGAGTAAGTAAATGATGAAGGCATTAGGACTAACCCTTTTTTTTATTTCTACACCATTATTTTTCTTTTTCTTTTACCACCTACCCAAAAATCCCCCTAGTTAGCCCCTTTGAGCCTAAACCTTTTCGTTTCATCACCCAAACAAAAACCCTTTTACCCACCAAAACCTTTTTCATTTTTTAACCCTTTATTTTAGTAACAAGTTCGGTTCTTCGTAAAAAAAAAAAAAAAAAATGTGTGATAATGATGAAGCAAAAAGAAAATAAACAAACAAGTTAATAAAAAATAACTTAGTTTGAATAAAAGCTTCATCAAAAAAAAAAAAAAAAAAAAAAAACCCGACACTTGTTACGCTTTTAGCCCTTTTTCTACTAACCACTAACCCAACCACCTACCTTTAACCCTAGCCTAACCCTTAACCCACAAAGTCCTCTTGATATCTACAAAGGTATAAAAGTTAAAAAGGAGGAGGATTGATTTCTTGGCAAGCCTATGGTAGGAATAAGTTCCATGCCGCTCTCGAGTGATTCACTAAAAATACACCTTCGGCCGAGTGTGAGTGATTTCCCCGTGAGGTATGTGAACTTGTATATAAATAGAATTTTAAAAAGGCATGTTATGCCCAAATAAGTAATTTCTTTTATGAAAAGTTCTAAATAAATCATTACGAATAGGAGTGTAAATAAATAAAAATAAAACCCAAAAAGATCTTGGAAATCCCGACACTCTACGACAAGCCCAAAACCTTCTCTTCTACCTATTCCATTTGGGAGTGTAAGCCACATATTAAAGAGTTTTGCTTGAGGACAAGCAAAAGTTCAAGTGTGGGGGTATTTGATGTGTGTAAAATGCAACATATAAATTACATCAAATGAGGCATAAAACTAACCCTTTTTAAGTACTAATATTGGAAAAAGAGTGTTTTTGTCTTCCTTTTGTATTTTCAGGATTAAATGAGCTCAAAAACGCAAAAGAAGCAAAAAGACAGCTAAATCCAACATAAATACAAGAAAAGGAACATTAGTGGACTGCCCGACCCCTCAACGGCACCTTCCAAAGCAAATTAGAGAAATCAGAAGACTGAACACGCCCCGTGCTCAGCCAGCACGGGGCCGTGCCCAAGAAGCAGCAGAAAAGACAAATCTATAGAAGCTTCTATTGCCCATCACGGGGCCGTGCCCAGCGGACACGGGGGCGTGTCGAAAGTACAGCAGGCGCATTTATTGTAATTGCGAATTACAATTAATGAGGAGAGAGATTGTCAGACGGACACGGGGCCGTGTCCAGCTCTCTGTTCAGCCTATAAATAGGAGTGCTTGGATTCATTTCATCTCATCCCTTGGCACACCACCTCTCTCACACTTCATCCACCACCCACCACCATCACAACACCATCATCCACCACCATCATCCATTGTCCATCGTAGAGTGTGTGAGTCGTCTCGGGATCCAAGATTGATCGTAAGAGTTCTTGACAATCAAGGCCATGTTTGCCTAAGTCTCTTACATCACTTGGTGAAGACAAAGTGTCTAGTATAATACTTTTTATTTCTAATCTTTTGCACTTTTTATTTGGTTTTGTATTAATGACTTTAATAACTAGTTACTTATGTTGAAGGTGATCTTTCCTTATCGTTTGTCCGTGGTGTCTTGGCATTATTTTACTGTCTATATAAAATAAAGGATTTTCACCATTCATATCTCCACGGTCTATATGGAGGTATGTTGGCTACCTGGTAGGGGGTTAAGGGAACGGTTTGGTAAAGGTCTTGCCATTGTTCAGCGTTTAGAGGTCCTGCAATGGACCTGGGTCAAATTTAGTAGGACCTCCTTCAATACTTCACGGTATTGGATGGCGGGGGTCCAAACTCTTTGATCCCCTCATAAGTTAACTACTATTAATACTATAACCCGGCTATTTAGGACTGTATCCCTGCTGACTCAGACTACTTAGCCGAGGGTAACGTCACCGCCAAAAGCGGGGCCTACCACAATACTGCATTAATAACTTAATTCATTATCTTCCAATAATCCACCCTTTTAGGATTGTATCCCTGCTGACTCAAACTACTGGGGTGAGGGTAACGTCACCTTCAAAAGAGGGGCCTACTACAATAACTAAGATAATCTCTTAATTATGTGCAAAAGTGCGGAAATAATCAAAGGTTATACTAGATACGAGTCGGAACCAAGTGATTCATCTTGTCTATCTGTTTTTCTTTTATTTTTATTTTCAGCATTTTAGTTAGTTTTTATCTTTTCTTAGTTTAAAACTTTTTTCTAAACTTTTATTTTGGTTAGACGTTGAGGATAAACCGGTACTAAAAGCTCTTGTGTCCTTGGACGACCTCGGTATCTTACCAACGCTATACTACACTCAACGATGGGTGCACTTGCCCATATGTGTGTTTAGTGTTAGTGAAATATCGTGTTTTATAAATTTAAAACTTGGCTAAAATAAGTGTTAAAAAGGGCTTAAAATATACACCTAATATATATAACACTTTATCGCACATCAGTACGGAATCCCTAAGCATCGTCAGAGAATCATCAACAACGATATCAACGATAAACATGTCCAATTTCATTTAGTAATGTGAAAGTATAAAGATCCTGATGACAACTGGACAGAGCTTCGCTACACAAACTGGCAAAAAGTTCTAAACAATGACCCCTAAACATCTATTTATAGGCATCATGGGAGAGGTGGTGTCATCCGGTCGGATGGTCATCTGTCCGGATGGCCATCCATCCGGATGACCTATGTCATCCGACCGGATCACATATAACAATTAACGTTCCGTCTCCCATTTTGTCTAGATACAAAATACATATATACAAAACTGTACAACGACACATACATGACAAAATACATAGACTCGATACAGACGGAAGCTACAAACATAAGCACTAATAGACTCCCCCTTGGATGTAGCTGTAGTCTTCCTTCCTGCATAGTCTTTATTGCGTCTTCCTGCTGCGACTCCTAGCTTTAGCTTTCTGTCTTCTCGCCTCTGTTCTTTTAGCCAACATTTTGCGCCTTAGACGCCTGCCGATCTCGCTCCAGTACTTCCTGTACTCTGGATCTCCATCACTTTTCCTATCCCATCTTGGTATCTTGTTCTCCTCAGATTCTATTAGTGTTTGATCAGTTGGTGGAGGTTTAAACAGTTTTCTTTTACCCAGAACTGCAGCTCTTTCAGCTATCTTCTTAAACTTTTCACTTCGCTTCTCTTTCTTTAAGAACTCCTCCAACTCTAAGTCTCTGAACTTCAACTCCCAATATCTACCAGAATTTATATCTTTCGCAAAACACAAGTTCACCATTTTCTGGTACTGTTGCGCTTGAGCTCTATCAGGCAAATCATACACAATCTTGTTGAAGAATAAACAATCAATATCCTTTTTCGAGCAATTCACCAACCACATAGGATCTAACACATTGATCCTCCTGGCATCTCCTTTCGTCTTGTCATATAATGAAATCACTGCTTCCGCTGTGCTTTTGTTGTATAACCATCCTTGAAAGTCTTCGTGAAAGTCTTGTTCCATTGCACGTAGCGGCATGTTCTTTCGACACCTCGGAGGCTTTATTTTTAATGTTACATATTTTTCTCCGGTGATTGGATCATATTTGACAATCTGCTTTGGATAGTGCGGCTTCCAATCAGGGAACCTGTTATTTGCTTGGAACTTTATGTAGTTCCATAACTTCTGGTCGTGCATCTTCACATCAGGACCATCATAGAACTGTTTAATGTTCTTTGTTTGCACTAGCTCCTCCGCATCCCACCATGGAAGTGTTTTAATATCAGCCAAGAATTCAGAATACTGAACCCCGTGTTCCCTTCTGATAGCATACACCAGAAGGTCTTCAAGATAACCCCAATAAAGAATATCACCCAGCGATTTATCTGGATGATCCGTAAAGTATTGAAGTGGTCTCTGTTAGACTCTGTATGCCCAAGATACATATTAAATTGATGTGGCTAGTACCTTATGATCCAAGTCGAGTCATACCCAAATACAAGCTAGACAAACACTTAGAATATTTATTTGTGATATGATCAAACAAATAAATATTAACACTTAGAATATTTAGAAATTGGTTTTCTAAATAATTGCACTTGACAAACTAATAAATTATATGGATAATTTATTTTGAGAGAATATTTTATTTTGTTATTTAATGGGTTAAATAACATAATAAAAGTAGTGTAAGTCTTATAACATACGATGTTATATTTTATAAAAGTTATAATATATATATATAAGACTTAAATAATTAATAAAAGAAATTTGAATTTTTTTTATTAATACCCATGTGGGTCGCCCCCTCTTCCCAAGACCTTAGTGGTCCAATAGCATTGCATGCAAATGCATGTGTTAGAGGCTCTTTCATTGGGCAATTGGGTGGCAACTTCTCTCTCTTCGTTTTATAATTTTGTATGACACAAAATTAAAAAGATGGACTTGAAAGAAACTCTAGAAAAACTCTCTACAAAATCGGCCAAGATAGTGTCAATTTAGGTGATAATTTTTCAATTGTAAGACTTGTAAAATACTCTCTAAAATCGGTCATGTATGGTTGATCAAGAAGGGTTTTTCAAGTTGATAAATCAAGTGCAAGAACTCCATAACTTCCCTTCATATTTTCGGCCATGGTGGTTGATCTAGATGGAAATTTTAGTGAGTTCATAAGTGTAGAAATCCTAGCTAAACTCAAGGTGTTTGTTGGAAGGCTTGGGGTATACAAGCTTGAGGTCTTCTACACTTGAAGGCAACTGTTCAAGAAGCATCATCTTCTTCATATCATTTACTCCTTGGAAGGTAGTATTCTAAACACCCTATGGTTGTGTTTTAATTTTTGATAGCATGCATGTTCGTATATGGATCCGGGTATTGGGTTTTACATATAAAATGAGTTTTATATCTTGTAAGTAACATGTTTTAAATAATTATTTCCGCTGCGTTTTTATTTTATATGGATAAAATACTTTGATAAACATGTGAAAAACCCAACAATGGCATCTAGAGCCGCTTATATGAGTGCATGCTTCATAGGATATGAAATTTTTGGGTTTCGGGTTTGGTTAAAACCCATTGGCCGAAATTTTATATATGGTTATCCTTTTTTTTTCAAGATTATTTTCATACATGCATAAAAGTATCTACAAAAATTATGTCATTTGGATGATTTGTTTGTTTGGACAAAAGCCCACTTTTTCGGTTTTTTCATTCTTGATCGAAAAGTAGGTTGTAAAAAGGAAACCATTTTTGCTTCTTGAATTTTTATATGGTGGATATATATTTTGGTGTTCATAACCTAGACATGACCTTGTGTGAATATGTTGAATGTTTGTGTTTGTGATTTATATTTAATTATTTCAAAGGTTGTAATAATTAATTATTTTTTGTTCTTCCTTTTGTAAAGTTATGTAATTTATTTATTTTCATTTGGTATGTAAAATAAATAGATTAGGTGCATTTCATTTTTGTGACACCTGTGTCACTTCAACCATCAAACAAATTCTAAACCAATGAAATATTGTATTTCATACTTGGGATTTGTAAAAATATGTGTATCGTTTGCACATATCAACTCTTGTTCGATTTCAAGCCTTAAATCGTTTTCTGGAGGGTTATACGCGCTCTGATGCGTAGATATAACCAGTTTAATGCAACGAACACTCTGGAATAGTGAAATAGGCTTAACATACCTTAAATAACCTTTACATAACTTAGATGTAAGTTTTGGAAGGTTTGGTGTGGTGAAATCAAGTTTATTCGCTTACAGGGACTAAATTTGACAAACTACGAAAGTATGCCAATTTGAACTGTAACAGACATTCTGGAACATGACCATAAGTTAAACACACCTTAAATATCCTTTATATAGCTTAGAAATAGGCTTTGAGGGGTTCGGTGTGCTAAAATAAACTTTTGGGTCATTCAGGGACTAAAAGCGTCAAAAAGTGTATAAGTTTGCACTTTCGCGCATAACTTACATTCTGAATACATCCGGACATCCAAAATTTTATGTAAGCACTAAAATATTTTATTTTAGTGTTTGGCATGAGAAAAATCCATTCGTCCCGCAATTTGGACCGTTTTTGCGTCCGTTACGACTTCCGTCGTAATTAACCGAACAACGCAACCGTACGGCCAAACGAACAAACATCCGAGATGTTTTTGTGCACATTTTAAGTTCCCTATACTTTAAATTCATTTTAGAGCTTTGAAATGGGGTTAACGGGGCTTAAACGTGTCAAAAATGCATCGAAAACCAAGTTTAGGGGCTGCAGGGACCAAAACTGTCAATCTGCCAAAGTTGCTGGCTTACGGACCGTAAGCCATGACCCTTACGGTCCGTAAGGGGTCCCCAGATCAGTAGAAGCTTCTAAACAGCCTGTTAACAGCTGCTAACCACTCCCAAAACCTTTGCCACATGTTAATCTCTGATGGTGGGGGGCCATTTTGGGTTCCATAACATTCCAACAAGTGTACGGATGAGATTCGAGCACGGTATTTGATAAACGATCCTAACGGTTCGAAGAATCCTATAAATACCCAACCCATCTCAACCCCAAAACCCACAAATCTGATCTAAAAGACTCTAAGTTGAAGTCATTGCTTCATACCTGGGTTATTTGATCAAGATTAGCTTCGGGGACCCTTTGTAAGTGTTCCTTCATTCTTGTATCGCTTTTCGAGTCCGAAAGTCAAACTATGTTTGACTTTCTGCATTGACCAGTTTATGGTCAACACAAAGTTCGTTTGAACTTCATAACGTGAGCGTAATCACGATGGTTATAGTCTCTTGTGACTATACCTACTGATTACCATGTTATCAAGGCTCAGTGACGAGTCGTAGTTTCGGCCAAAATGCGCATTTACGCGTATTTTGTAACCAAACTACTCTTGGGTATCAAAACCGTTTGTTTTGATACCAAACATGTTTTCTAAACTTAGTTAAGCATGTTCTAACATGCTTAGCTCGTCACTTTTAGTTTAGTGCTTATATAGGGTCGTAAGGTAAGCGATCTAAACAATCGCTTATACTTTCGAACCCGACCCGTTTGGTCGATCATTAGGATCCAACCAAACACATTAGATGACCATAGTATATAGGGAATAACCTTCCGAGGTTATACCTTATGGTCGCTTCGTTTAAGTAGTTGTATGATAGGTAGTATATATATGCCTTAGGTAAATTACCAAAATGCCCTTTTTACGCCAAAATTCATTCTAAGCATATGTAACATAACTTTTGGTATCTAAACTGATTTGGTAACAATATTAGACATGATAAGGCATATTTTACTTATCATAGGACTAGTTAGGCGTTCCGAACGCGTTTCACGCGAACGACGCGTTAAAGTAGCATAAGCTACCTAAACGAGTCGTAATGGGTCGTAAGCACTTAGGTTAGGTTTCATTTTAGAATGTAGGCTTTGTTAGACCACATTACATGAGTCTCCATACTCATTTGGTTTACGAGCCCTCATTCTATCCGATCTTCCGATTTAGGTCCGGTTTATTAACATAGTTACCTATATTAGGTGCCGTTTGATATCCGTGATCTCTAGCATTGTTTGGTTGTTACTCAAGGACTACTAAGCAATCTCAAGTGAGTACATAGACCCCTCTTTTACCATTTTCCAAACGTTTTGGGGTGAAACACATGTGCCTACTTGTTACTTTCACGCTTTCCTGCTTTCACATCATATACTTGCTATGTTCATTAGTACATTTATAGTACATGATTTCATTGTGTTTTATGCTATGTATGCCCATTGTGTGCATACTTAGTACATTGTTTTACTTTACATTTTATGCTATGTATGCCCATTGTGTGCATACTTAGTACATTGTTTTACATTACATTTCATGCTATGTATATCCATTATGTGCGTACTTAGTACATTGTTTTACATTACATTTTATGCTATGTATGCCCATTGTGTGCATACTTAGTACATTGTTTCACATTACATTTTATGCTATGTATGCCCATTGTGTGCGTACTTAGTACATTGTTTCACATTACATTTTATGCTATGTATGCCCATTGTGTGCGTACCTAGTACATTGTTTTACATTACATTTTATGCTATGTATGCCCATTGTGTGCATACTGAGTACATTGTTTTACATTACATTTTATGCTATGTATGTCCTTTGTTGCATACTTAGTACATTTGTTATTCATCACATGCTTACATTTTGATATTGATATACACAATTCATGATTTACATTAGACATAAACATTTTGACATTGATATACACAATTCATGATTTACATTAGACATAGACATTAGACATGGTTTTCACACAAACATTTTGACATTTGATTATACATAAACATTTTACGTTGGTGGTTTGGTTTGAGTAAGTGATTTAAGTAACGAGGCGTGTGTAATATGATACAAGCATGGTGGATACGCCGCTGGTACTTCCTATATATAAGTGTTTGTATGGTATTACATATCGTAGCGTTATTTGAATCATTTCAATTTAAGACATATAACATTTTATACAAATAACATACTTTTCACAAGACATTGTTTTACAAACAACTTATCTTATACAAACTCATTTTACATGGTTATTCATTTAACCATACATTATTCTCTTATTTATACATATCATCTGAACTTATTGTTTTTCAAATGATTTACAAAACAAATCAATTTACAAGGTTCATTACTAAACTTTATTAAACAACTCTTTCTAAACTTACAAGTCATGAAACCTATTTTCACAAAACCTATGTATCTCACAGGCATTTTTATGCTGACGTACCTATTTTCACATGTGTTTTCAGGAGTTGATGCATAGGACTTATCATACTTAGGTGGGCCTGTGCCTTAGTGAGTTAAAACGAGACAAGAACTAGTTAATTTATGTTATGTACTCTTTATTTCTTGTTTAAAGACAATGTAACTCGCTTGTTTGATGAATAAAACGAAACTTTAATTTCCATGGTTGTGAAACATTAATTCTGTTACAACACTCCCCGACGTTTCTGCCACGTTTCGTTGATTTACGTGGTCGGGGTGTGACAATTTTACTAGAAAAAAATGTATTAGGATATTTTTTTTTTGTAAAAGAAGATGCACACAAAAATGCGATTTTGGTTTTGGCTAATTTCGGGCCAAAGTACTTCATAGTTCTTAACGGGATTTTAGCCCGATAACCAAAACACATTTTTGAAGTCCAAAGGAGTTTGGAGCTGAATATAAAAGACATTTGGAAGCCCAAAGAAAGTGAAGAAATCACAACACAAGAAGAAGACTTGAAGCATTTGGATGCGGGATCAAGTGGGAGTTCAACGACACATTATTTGTGTCTATATTCACCCTTAGGAAGGACCTTTTGACACACTTGTTTCGGCTAACAAGTGTGGTCAAAATAGTTGGCTATGGGTATGCACCTATTGTTTTGTATGTTGTGCTTGTCTGGTTGTTTTATTTATGATTGTTTAGATGATATTTGGATATGCATGCTTAACAATTAATAATTAACAACAAGCTTAAAATTGGTTCTTAAACAATCATTAAAATTGGTTAATAAAAGGTTATTAAAAATTAATGATTTTATAATAAAATGGGTTTTTATTAAAAAGAACCTTGAAAATTTGTTTTCACAAAAGTACCAAGGATTTGAATGCATGCAAATGTATGGTAGATAAAGTTTTCTAAACTAGAATGTTGAAAACTTAAAAATCCTTTTTATAAAACAAGTCAAATACCATCCTTTTATACAACACTCAAATCACTTAGGAACTCTTATTGTGGGATAAAGGTCACCTAACCACATTTGAGGGAACTTGTATATTCGAGGTGGGTTTACCATGTTTGTGGGATAAAGGTCACCTAACCACCTATGTGTATAAACTCACACGTGTGTATAAGTTGGACGACTTGATTTGGAAACCATGAACTTAGGGTCACCGAAGCATGGCGAACAAAAGGTGTTGATGGGATTAAACATGCCAACTAAACATAAAGATGTTTAACCGATCCCATATGGCTAGAAGTTGCAAAGGGTTGCAATTGTTAAACGTTGACTACCTTGTTAGTTTAAATAGAGGGATAAAGGTCACCCAACCAATATTTAAATGTAACGTTGGATTCTAGATTTTAATTATTAATTGTCTATGAGACATAAAAGGGTATTAATGGCTAAAATATAATAATAACAAAAATACTAAAATTGAACCTTGTTAAATTTTGTAGATGGCCGCTAACAATATTACCCAAACCGTCCGTAACCTATCGCTAAAAACAATCCTTGAAAAGGATCGTCTCAATCAAAACACTTTATGGATTAATATCGAAACTTAAGAATCGTTCTCAAGTAAGATAAGATATCCTATGTGTTGAACGATCCTAATCCCGATGAACATCTTATGGAAGATAAGGATGCCTATGACGATTGGATTAAGTATATCGAGGATACTACGCAAGCCTCTTGCCTCATGTTAGGAATTATGATTCCTGAGATTCAAAAAGGATTTTGAACATCATGAGCATACGACATGATTACCAATTGTAGGAAATGTTTACTAAGGGTAGAACACTTCGAAATGGTTCGAGCGCTTCATGCAAGTCGAATAGAGGAAACCCAATCGGTATCATCTTATGTACTTAAGATGAAAAGCCACATTGATCACCTTGAAAGGCTCAATATGGATAAAAGGGCTTTATCCATTCTAACGATCAATGAGGGTGGCAACAAGAAAGAGCATCACCCCGACACCAAAGCAAATGTTGCAAATGGTAACGGGAAATTCAAAGGGAAAAAAATTAGAAAGACTAAAGCGAAACCACCAAAACCAAAAGAGAAGAAGGCAAAGGTTGCCGCGAACGATCCATGCTTTGAGTATGGTGAGATAGGACATTTAAATAGGAATTGTCCAACCTATCTTAAGGAGTTGAAAAATAAGAGGGATGCGGGGCAAACATCAGGTACAATCATTATGATACATATTGACCTTAATGTTATTTCTTCTAACACATGGGTATTAGATACCGGATGTGGAACTCGTGTTTGCAATTTGTTGCAAGAGTTCAAAAGAAATTTGCATTTCAAAAGGGAGACATTAGTCTCTTCATGGGCAATGGAACGAAAGTTCAATATGAAGCCCTAGGAGACTATGTTTTGAAACTTCCAAATGGTTTGGTAATTGTTTTAAAAATGTATTGTGTGCTCCTAGTTTGACTAGGAACATTATTCAAGTTTCCCTTATAGAACAATATGGTTTTGATTCAAAGTTTATAAACAAGGACATTTATATTTTGATGAATGACATGTTTTACTTTAATGCTATCCTTTCAAATGGTATTTATGAATTGGTTCATCATAATACATCATTTGATAGTTCAATGTACCAAGCAATCACCAAGAAACTCAAAATGGATTTGAGTAAGACCTATCTTTGGCATTATCGCCTTGGTTATATAAACAGATGTCACACGTAAATACTTCGAAAGAATGGTCTTTTAGAAACAAATGATAGTGGTTCATTTGATAGATGTGAATCCTGTTTACAAGGTAAAATGACTAAGAAACCCTTTAGTGGGAAAGGGCAAAAGATTTATTAGGTATCATACATTCAGATGTATGTGATCCTTTTAAGCCAATGACTAGGTATGGTGAAAGATACTTCCTTAATTTTACCAACAACTGTAATAGTTATAGTTATGTGTACTTGTTGAGACACAAAGTTGAAGTTTTGAAATGTTCAAAGCCTTCAAAAAGTGAAGCACAATATCAACTCAATTAAAGTTCTTCATTCCGATAGATGAGGAATCGAACTCTATTTGGATATGGTTCGATCTATGATGGCTAGGAGCGAATTATCTCTATCAGTTTGGGGTTACGCTTTTACTCTCCACGGCCCGTATGGCCCCAACCAAGAATGTGGATACGACGCCTTTTGAAATATGGCATGGAAGGGTTCCATCATTATCATATTTGAAGGTATGGGGTTGAGAAGCTTATGTGAAGCAATACACCCCAAACAAATTGGAAGTACGATCCACTAAGTGTATCTTCGTAGGATATCCTAAAGATGGTATAGGATATTAATTCTACGATCCAACAGAGCAAAAGGTATTTGTTGCTTGAAAAGCTAAGTTCTTGGAAGCTAAGTTCCTTGTGGAAGGAATTAGTAGAACAGTGGAACTTGATGAGGATCAAGAACCACAAGCCGATACACGTTTGGTTGATACTAGCACTCAACAAGAGGTTGTTGAAAATGGTCAAGTGGTTGATCAATACACACAAAACGTTCAAAGATCTGGTAGAATTAGTAGTCCCCCTGAAAGATATGGATTTTTCATGGATGGATGCTACGTGGTAGATTCAGATGAACCAACCACATACCATGATGCAATGTCAAAATTTGATTGTGACAAATGGCTTGAAGCCATGAACGTAGAGATGCAATCCATGTTTGACAACCAAGTATGGGAATTGGTTGTGCCACCTCTTAACTCCAAAGTAGTTGGAAATAAGTGGGTTTTCAGTAAGAAAACTGATATGCATGGAAACTTGGATACTTATAAAGGAAGACTTGAAGCAAAAGTTTTCACTCAAACTCAAAGGGCTGATTATGATGAGACCTTTTCGCTTGTGGCGATGCTAAAGTCAATAAGGATATTATTTGCTATACCTGCATAATATGATTATGAGATTTGGAAAATGGATGTCAAAACGGCTTTCCTTAATAGATATCTTAAGGAAGATGTCTATATAGTTCAGCCTGAAGGTTTTGGCGGTCCAAAACATCCTGACAAAGTATGCAAGTTAAAGAAATCAATCTGCGGATTGTAACAAGCATCTAGAAGTTGTAATCACCGTTTTGATGAAGAAATTAAGGAATATGGATTCATCAAGAACGTCGATGAAGCTTGTGTATATATGAAGGCTAGTGGGAGCATCATCACTTTCTTAGTACTGTATGTCGATGACATTCTACTATTTGGAAATGACATTCCAAACAAGGAAGGTGTAAAAACCTGGCTTGGAAGTTGTTTTTCCATTAAGGATCTTGGTGAAGTCGCCTATATTTTGGGAATAAAGATCTATAAGGATAGATCAAGGCGCTTGATAGGTTTAAACTAAAGTGCATACATTGACAAAGTCTTGAAAAGGTTCAAGATGGAAAACTCTAAGAAAGGTTTGGTACCTATTCAAGAGAGGACAATATTGAGTGTGTCGCAATGTCCAAGCTCAAAGGATGAGCAAGAAAGAATGAAAGGAATCCCATATGCGTCAGCTATAAGATTCATTATGTATGTAATGATATGCACTAGACCGGACAAGTTATGCGCTTTAAGGATGACGAGAAGATACCAGCGAGTAACGGTCATTGGGTGACTATTAAAAGTATATTGAAATACCTTAGAAGGACTAAGGATATATTTCTAATATATGGATCTGGTGGAAAAAAACTCGTTGTAAAAGGTTACAAGGATACGAGTTTCGGAATTCATTGTAAAGGGTTACACGGATATGAGTTTCCAAACTGATTGAGATGATTCTCGATCACAATCAGGGTAGCATTGTCCACTACAAAATCAGAATAGATCGCCGCTTCATTGATCGAGATGATTCATGTGGATCTGCCACTTGAATTATTGCCGATCTAGGGGTAGTCACTACCATTCAGGACCTTAGAGATCTTTGTGATAACGATGGTGCGATTGCTCAAATCAAGGAACCTCGTGCACATCAAAAGACTAGGCACATTGAGCGGAGTTTCAACTACATAAGGGATGAAGTTGAGAAGGGGAAAGATATGTATTCGCAAAGTTCACACTGATCAAAATATTGCGGATCCACTCACGAAGCTCCTTGAACAGGCAAAGCATGAATGGTCATACTTGTGCCTTAGGACTTCGATATTCTAGTGATTGGATTTGATCTATTTTGTATTTGGATATTGGAACAACTGTTATATAACTCTTGTACAGGGTATTTTGAGTTATGTTCCATTTTAGCATGTTTAAATCCGTGAATAAGTTGCTTATTCTAAATGTCCGTAGTCGATCATACTTGTGGGAACAAATATGAATGCAAGACTATTATGAACTTGGATTGGTGGATATTCATTAGGTATGAATATAGAGCAAAGTGTTGCTGCCAAAGTTCATAGATATTTGTGGGATACAAATATTGGACTGACTCGCTCTCAAATCTTACTGCATGGAATCATTGGTGATTGATCATAAGTAAATTTGAGTAAAGGAGAATATCATAGTATCCTCTGACCTGAGATTCATATTGGGTCTTGATATTCACCAAATATTATACCTTGACTTAGTTCTTCGCTGTCAGTAATATGACAGTACATAAGGCTAAGCTCAGGTGTGATACGAGGTGATTGTGAGAGACGCATGTAGTCAAGAAGGGATTTGTTCCTCTTATTCATTGAGAGTAAGATGTCTAACACCTGCTAAAGTTAAATCAACAGAGAGTGATCACTCTATGTCTCTGGATTTGACATGACATCTGTAATAAAGGGATAAATGATAAATTCACCTAAATCATTTCAAGTAAGGGACTTGAAGGGGATGATGTTATTGAATGAGACATATAGTAATACGTATTAGGGGTAGTAAATCGTAGTTAGGCGTTATTTACTACTTGCATCAATTTTCTATGTATCTTGTGCAAGTGGGAAATTGTTGGACTCTGTAAGCCCAAGTCACATATTAAATTGATGTGGCTAGTACGTTATGATCCAAGTCGAGTCATACCCAAATACAAGCTAGACAAACACTTAGAATATTTATTTGTGATATGATCAAACAAATAAATATTAACACTTAGAATATTTAGAAATTGGTTTTCTAAATAATTGCACTTGACAAACTAATAAATTATATGGATAATTTATTTTGAGAGAATATTTTATTTTGTTATTTAATGGGTTAAATAACATAATAAAAGTAGTGTAAGTCTTATAACATTTGATGTTATATTTTATAAAAGTTATAAAATATATATAAGACTTAAATAATTAATAAAAGAAATTTGATTTTTTTATTAATATCCATGTGGGCCGCCCTCTCTTCCCAAGACCTTAGTGGTCCAATAGCATTGCATGCAAATGCATGTGTTATAGGCTCTTTCATTGGACAATTGGGTGGCAACTTCTCTCTCTTGGTTTTATAATTTTGTATGACACAAAATTAAAAAGATGGACTTGAAAGAAACTCTAGAAAAACTCTCTACAAAATCGGCCAAGAGAGTGCCAATTTAGGTGATAATTTTTCAAGTGTAAGTCTTGTAAAATACTCTCTAAAATCGGTCATGTATGGTTGATCAAGAAGGGGTTTTCAAGTTGATAAATCAAGTGCAAGAACTCCATAACTTCCCTTCATATTTTCGGCCATGGTGGTTGATCTAGATGGAAGTTTTAGTGAATTCATAAGTGTAGAAATCCTAGCTAAACTCAAGGTATTTGTTGGAAGGCTTGGGGTATACAAGCTTGAGGTCTTCTACACTTGAAGGAAACCGTTCAAGAAGCATCATCTTCTTCATATCCTTTACTCCTTGGAAGGTAGTATTCTAAACACCCTATGGTTGTGTTTTAATTTTTGATAGCATGCATGTTCGTATATGGATCCGGGTATTGGGTTTTACATATAAAATGGGTTTTATATCTTGTAAGTAACATGTTTTAAATAATTATTTCCGCTGCGTTTTTATTTTATATGGATAAATTATTTGATAAACATGTAAAAAAACCCAACAGTCTCTTGAACTTCCTTTCCTTTGGCATCACTTTAAACCAATTCTTTCTTCCTTCTAACAACTCTTCCTGTGGAACTACCTCTGGAATACCTTCAGTTGATTTCCTTTCTACCACTTTCCTCCTAACTTCATCTTCATTATGTGATTTGAACATTTCAGCGAATGTCGGAAAGGTATCATCAACTCCCGCATAGTGAAAGGGAGTGTCTTCATCAGAAATATCCGATCCTTGTTAAACTATAACATCTTTAAAGTTGTCTGCTTCATTGGCAAAATTGAAAGTATATTCTCTTTCGGGCGATGGTGGAATTTCATCTTCAATATCAAACTTTAAGTTCCCATCTTCCATCCCCAACTCTTCTAACATCTCCTCTCTCGTCCTAGGCACCTCTAACTCCCCCTCAAATGAAGAATGCAAGTAAATAACTTTGGGTTGAGTTAGGAATACATGTTCACCGGTATGTTGTTTACCAGAAGATGAAGCCTCATGCTGCTGCTCATCCTGTTGCTCATTCAATTGATCATTAAGGAAGTCTTCAAGAGTTTGTTGAATAGACGGCCTCACAACTAATAATCATGGTGATCCTTGATCATCATCATCTTTGTAATCATCCCATGAACGATCACAATTTTCAACATCTTCGAACAACTCTTTTAGTTCAGGATCCCATTCTTCCTCTTCTTTCTCTTCATGACGTTTCTCGACGATCTTACGTCTATCAAGCTTGATCTCTTCAGGAGTAACATCGATTACGTCACCAACATCTATCATAGCGATTGGGTTAGAATCTGTAGTACCTTCAGCTTTAGGTTGAACTTGTTGGCTAGAGGACCCAAGAATTTCTTCGTTATCAACCACAACACTTTTCTTCTTCTGCGTTGCCTCTTCTGCCAACTCCTTTTCCCTTTGAACTCTTCGTTCCTCGACCCTTTGAATCTCCAAGTCATTATACACAGCTTGGACATTGATTCCAAGCATGTGTTCTATCACAGTGTACAACATATTCAATTGCTTGTCTTTCACAGCTTTGTCTGCCCTTAAGGCTTCAATCTCTTGCCTCAGAACTTTGTTTTCATTTGATGAAGTTTCATGCAACTCACCGATCATTTGATGCAGTGTCTTGTTGACTTCATTCATGTTCTCATACTTGGCATTCACTTCTTCAAATTCTGCAGTGAGTCTATCAATGACTTTAACATTATCTCCAAGATCATCAGTTAAATCATCAATTCTTTCAGCATGATCATTCACTGCTTTCTTCAACTCTTCATTTTCTTTCATTACTTTCTTTAGCTTTTCTTTCACCTCATCACGCTCAACTTCTGCTTTCTTCTTTGCTTTCTCAAGAAGACTAACTTTCTTTGTGAGCACGTTGACTTTTCCATCATTGAACATATCGTAATCACCTTCTGGAAGATCAGCTGGAAATTCACCATGAACTTCCGGAAATCCATCAAATAAACCAGAAGAAGTATATTTCTTTTCAGGTGAATTCTTTGGATCGTCATCACTAATATGAATAGCAGGATTGACTGGTGGAGGTGGTGGAGTAGACTCTCTTTCTCCCATAAACTCTACCTCATCATCAACTTTCTCAGCTTCAACATTCTTTTCAACTTTTTCATACACTGGACTTTCAGGCGCTTTCTTCTTTTCAACTTCAGGCTTATCAACCTTTTCAATTTCTGGAATATTAACACTTTGAACTTCAACCTCTGGAGCTTTCACACTTTCAACTTTAGGAGTAGTTATAGCATGTTGTTCAGCAGAATCTCTTCTTGCTCTAACACTTCTTAACACAACTCCAGTTGGTCTTGCCTTTCTTTTTCTAATAACTTTCTTCTTTTTCTCTTGAGGTGTTGGAATGTAAGTTGAATCCTCTTCATCAGAACCCTTCTTTTTCTTTGGAGGCTTCACTTTTAACTATATATTTCCAACGCCCAACTTTGATGTGTCATATCCAGGTTCTGTATCACTTGAATCACTTTCAGTTGCACTGGAATCAGTGTGTGCAACTCCTTCAACCACCTTTTCTTTCAAACTTTTAGCTTCAACATTCTTTGCAGAAGTTTCAGCTTCCTTTGCAACTTTAGCACCTTGAGTCTTTGCAACAGCTTCAGTTTTCTTTATGTAATCATCAAAAGACAAGTTCAAGTATTCTACGCCTTTGTTGATCAAGTCTGCTGGTGGAATCACTGGCTCATCAACAAGCCTTGGTGGAGATTTCTTCTTTGTTGGCTCTGTAAAACAAACATCAACACTTATTAGTATAACATATAATAAGAACAATCTATCAACCTCTTATGTGACTCCCCCTTTCCAATTTTACCCTTAATAACAATCTTCGGTGTCATCACTTTAGGTGATATCTTTGGAGTCCTTTTTCTCTTTCCATCTTTCTCAAACCAAAACCAAAACCTTAGCTTTTTCTCCATCATCTCACTCAAACGTTCACTTTCATCCGTAGAATTACTTTCTTCGTGTCTCCAGTGATCATTTGCAGGTGCAACATAGTTTGGATTCTTTATCTTTCCTATCATTCCTTTCACCATCGGCTCCTGATCCTCTGTCAGACCTTTATATTTGTTCAATCTATTCAATGTTTCACTGCTCCTTTGTTGTAATTTCAGTTCATCAACAGGATCTTTTGGTAGATTAGGCACTTGATCGTCCAACATCATTTGAATGAATCTAGGGTACATAATATACTTCTCACCCTTGATGTTATCAACCATATGATTAAAGATGACCTGTGAAATATTGTAAGGCCTATTCAACACTAGACATGTAATAATGTTCATAATGTAGTCTGATGTCTCATCATAAGCCCCCTTTTTGTGTGATAAAGCTTGCACCACACAATGAACCATGAATTTGTAGGGTCGACAAAATCTAGACTTAAGATATTTGTCATTTACATGACCCGTGTATCCCATTCTAAACCACAAACCCTTGCTTAAACGTTCAGGAATAATGATTGGGTCATCATCACAGTCCTTTAGATCTAAAACCCTTCTTACGTCAGCCACTGTGAACTTAACTTCAACATCTATGTCTTTATCATTTTCAACTTTCTTCTGTACCACCGAATATATCATCTTTTCTTTTTCGTCGTACCTCACAGACTTCCAAAACATCCTAACATGTGATTCATAACACTTATGTTTTTCCGTTAGAGCCTTAGCAATTCTACTTTCTTTTAAGAATGGTACAATCTCTTTGAATGGTTCCATATTTGCATAATTCTCATCTAATATGCAGTAGATGTTGTGATTTGGATGCCAATCTGTCGCTCTTGCCTGCAAAAATATCAACGTTTAGAATCTGCACACATATCGAGACATAATAGTGAAAAGTGACAAGTTTTCAAAATTCTCAAAAATTTTCTAACACTTTCACCTCTTACACTCTATACAGTACTGATGATCGAATGGTCATCCGATCGGATGAGCTTAGCCAATAAAGAACAATCAATCACTACATGTGCATTTGGATCAGATGGCCATCCGACCAGATTATCATTCGTTCCAAGAGTGATGAACAAATATGCACAATGAAAAGACAAACATGTGAATGTGTGATTTGGATCGGATGGCCCTCTGATCGGATGGTCATCCGATCGGATTGTCATTCGTTCCAAATATCAGTAATAGATGAAGCATGTACATTATGATGAATAACAGTTTGAGCAATATCACTTCAAAATCTTAAACACTTAGAAAATTATTCAAATATATAAGTGCCATGGATCAGATGGCCCTCCGATCGGATGGTCATCCGATCGGATTACCCTTCGATCCAAGAGACCATGAAGAACAGTTTGAATCTCACATGAACATAAAAAATTTTCTAACATTTTTCCAAAATTGATCACATATTCACGTAGAGTTTTTGCCGACAAACACAACCCTATGTTCAAATTTTCTTAAAACTCAATGGTTTGGGTTTAATTTCTGTTTTAGTCTCTCGGCCTACCAACACCCTTAATCAATCAATCTTCAAATCTAGATTGTTATCATTGAAATTGGAATGGTAAATTCATAGATCTAAGGCTGATAATCAAAACCCTATGTTCAGATTCTAACAAAAATCCCTAACAAAACCTAGATCTAAGAATCTCTATGAACAGTCACAGTCGGCACCTTTAAACATCAAATACTCAAAATTTAACGGTGAAAATTAGAAAACTTACCTTTCCCATAGTGAAGATTGAGTGTGCCAACAATCCTATGTAACTTGGAAAGCTAGAATGTATGAAACAATCAAAGCCAGTTGAGAGAGTTTGTATGTGTGACGAATGGTGGTCCGATCGAATGAGTTTGACTGAAACAGTTTGATCTCCTTTTATAGCCCTTGACAACCACTCGGATGGCTATCCGATCGGATTGCCATCCAATCGGATTGTCATCCGATCCAAACTCAATCTTTTTCAAATCTTTACTTTTTCACATTTTTTCAAAATTTATCTGTTTTGGTCAGTTTTAGAAATCCACTCAAGTATCTAGGTCCAAATTAATGACCCTAGGTACTTAATTTGCCTACCAAGTCCAAGGTAATGACCTTGGTTGACCTGAAACGAAACAACTGATATTTTTCTCAAACTTTCTCAACACTTTTTTATGAAAAATGTACAAGTCTCAAGTTAATGAACTTGTTTATACTTTGAGATTCTCCAACATTCAAGATTAGCTCCCAACCCAGTTGTTCAGCCCAAAAACTTCCTGCTTCGCTTCACTTCTGAGATTCTGAAGATCAGCTTTCCACCTTGGTTTGTCGTAAACTAAAGTAGAAGATAAAATCTTTTTGTGATTTTAAGAAGTTCATGCTAAAAACCTTGAAAATATTTTTGGGTTTTTATGCTAAACTGAAATGAAATGCTGTAAAGTAAACAGTAACCTATTTACAAACTTATTTTTGGTGAGTGTGTTAGAGGATCATATCAGCTTCTAACTCGTTACAAGTACCGTTGAGCTTAATTTCACACTAAGCTTTACACAATTCACTTAGATTGCCGATATACTGATCCTTTTAAATTTTCACACAGATTTAAACTAATTCAGGATACGCTTTAATGTTTTAAGTACTTAACTTATTCGCGTGTCCAACCTCAGAATATACTCTCGTATCCAGATTCCTATATTCAGTCTTACAGGTGAACGTACAATAATGATATCTATAAAGGGTAGTGCAAGGCCATGAGAGCTTAGGTTAGAACTTCCGTTCAGATAAAGAGATGATGGCTCGTCTTTCGGTGTGTCCCTCTTGGGGATCTTTTCTTCAACAACACACGATTCACATTTTGCAATGTTTATCATTTTTTATGCTGAGGGGATGCTTTAAAGATTAAAGCTGTGCACAGTATTATACGAGGACTAGGCTATTGCTTCCGCAAAATCAGAAGTCCAGGTATAATACCCTAGATATCATCAAGTACATAGACCTAGTATGTCAGAAATAGAAAATCTTTCAAACAAGATTTCAGGGGTTACCTATATATCTGAGAGATGTTCCCCACGAAATAAGCAAGAAATGATTTTATGTTTATATCCTGAAAAAGTCTACTAAACTTGTAAAAACCTATCGGCATATCATCAGCGAGACATTTTAACACTTTTAAACTTTACATTTCTTTAGCATACCGTAACTGTCTAGCTGATGTACTATTATTTCCTCTTTTTACACAAACTCTTTTTGGTTTTCTAATGTTTTTGGATTTTGAAAATTTCTCATGTTTTTGTATTTTTTATTGTTTTTGTATTTTCTGAAATATAATATCTCCCCCTAAATACGAAAACAACTAAAAAGTCGACAAACCAAAGAAGTCTGCTTTTCAACATCCTCTGCTTCGGTTTTCTCATCAACACCAATAATGTCTCCCCCTGACGACAAAAGCTTCATACCATTTGATTTTAGTAAATATAAAAATCTTGATTTATCAAATGCTTTGGTATGTAAATCTGCCTTTTATTCGTCGGTGTGGATTTTATCTATTTGAATCCACTTCTTCTCGAAGCAATCTCGGATGAAGAGATGTTGAATCTCTATGTGTTTAGTTTTAGCGTGATGTACCGGCTTTTTCATTATGTTTATTGCAGCCTCGTTATCAACAAATATAGGAGAGGTAAGAAATTGCACTCGCGTGTGTTGTTGTATCCATAGGATTTACGAGCAGCAACTGCTGGCTGACACGTATTCAGCTTAGCATGTTGAAAGCGCGATGGTTGTTTGCTTCTTACACTGCCAAGTGACCAATCGGGGTCTGAAGAATTGGCATCCTGCAGTTGTTGATTTTGAATTGATCTTGAAGCAACCGAAGTCTGAGTCTGAATATCCTTCGAGCTAGAAGTCACCATCTTTGGGATACCACAACCCTAGGCTTGGGGTTCCTCTCAGGTAGCATAGGATCATTTTGACGATTGACATGTGTGAGGCTCTAGGACTCGACTGATATCGTGCTGCGAGGCATGTCGTGTGACAACTGTGTTCTATAATCGATGTACAATGTAAAACGATGTTAATTATCAATAAAACAATGTGCTTTGGTATTATTATATGTGTTTTGGTGTTATTATGTGTGTAATTATGTTTGATGATTTTAAGATTTGATTCGATTCCGATTTCAAGCTTTAAATCGCTTTCTAGAAGGTTATACGCAATCTGGTGCGTAAACGCAGTCAGTTTAACACGAAAAACACTCCGGAATAGTGA
This sequence comes from Helianthus tuberosus, assembly GCA_030545235.1. Lineage (NCBI taxonomy): Eukaryota > Viridiplantae > Streptophyta > Magnoliopsida > Asterales > Asteraceae > Helianthus > Helianthus tuberosus. Next base: position 119,526,728 of record CM060396.1, on the reverse strand, counting down.
CATAGGCTTAACATACCTTAAATAACCTCCACATAACTTAGAAATAAGTTTTGGATGGTTTGGTGTGCAAAATCAAGTTTGTTCGATCACAGGGACTATTTGTGTCAAACTGCGAAACTATACCGATTTGTATAGTAATGAACATTCCGGAACTTAATCATAAGTTAAACGTACCTTATATATGTTTACATTTGTGACACCTGTGTCACTGTGACCATCAAAAAAATACCAAACCAATGAAATATTGTATTTCATACTTGGGATTTGTATATATATGTGTATCTTTTGCACATATCAATTCTTGTTCGATTTCAAGCTTTAAATCGCTTTCTGGAAGGTTATACGCGATCTGATGCGTAAATATAACCAGTTTAATGCAACAAACACTCCGGAACATCAACATATGCTTAACATACCCTAAATAACCTTTACATAACTTAGATTAAAGGCTTTGGTATGGCAAAATCAAGTCTATTTGCTTACAGGGACTAAATTTGACAAACTGCGAAAGTATGCCAATTTGAACTGTAACAGACATTCCGGAACATGACCATAAGTTAAACATACCATAAATATCCTTTACATAGCTTGGAAATAGGCTTTGAGGGGTTCGGTGTGCTAAAATAAACTTTTGGGTCATTCAGGGACTAAAAGCGTCAAAAAGTGCACAAGTTTGCATTTTCGCGCATAACTTACATTCTGAATACATCCGGACATCCAAAAATTTATGTAATCATTAAAATATTATGTTTTAGTGATTGGCTTGATAAAAATCCATTCATTTCACAATTTGGACCGTTTTTGCGTCCGTTACGACTCCCGTCGTAATTAACCGAACAACGCAACCGTACGGCCAAACGAACTGACATCCGACATAATTTTAAGCATATGTAACATAACTTTTGGTATCTACACTAATTTGAAAACAATATTAAACATGTTGAGGCATATTTTACTTATCATAGGACTAGTTAGGCGTTCCGAACACGTTTCACGCGAACGACGCGTTAAAGTAGCATAAGCTACCTAAACCGGTCGTAAGGGGTCGTAAGAACTAAGGTTAGGTTTATTTTTAGTATGTAGGCTTTGATAAACCATATTACATGAGTTTCCATACTCGTTTGGTTTACGAACCCTCGTACTACCCAATCCTCCGATATAGGCCCGTTTAATTAACATAGTTACCTTATTAGGTGCCGTTTGATTCCGTGATCTTCTATCTTGCTTGGTGGTTATCCTAGAACTTCTAAGCAATATCAAGTGAGTACATAGACCCCTCTTTTACTGTTTTCAAACTGTTTTGGGGTGAAACACATGTGCCTACTTGTTACTTTCATGCTTTCCTGTTTTCATGACGTATACTTGCTATGTTCATTAGTACGCATTTAGTACATGATTTACATTACATTGTTTTGCTATGTATGTTTACTTGGCATACTTAGTACATTGTTTTACCTTACATTCCTGCTATGTATGTTGACTAAGCATGCTAGCACATTGATTTACATGACTTTTCCGCTTTGTATGTTTTACATTACATTTATGTTGCATATGCTCATCCAGCATATGAACACATTGTTTTACATTACATTTATGTTGCATATGCTCATCCAACATATGAACACATTTATTTTACATTACATTTTGTTGCATATGCTCATCCAGCATATGAACACATTATATTACATTTTGAACCGTTTATAACTATTTGACTATGTGAACCGTTGTAACCATTTGACTATGTGAACCGTTATAACCATTTGATTATGTGAACCGTTTGTAACTGCTGAACCGTGTGAACCGTATTTGACCATACATAAACATTTCTACAATTGTTAAACATTACATTTTGGTGGTTGTTTGGGTAAGTGATTTAAGTAACGAGGCGACGTGTAATACGATAAAAACGTGGTGGATACGCCGCTGGTACTTCCTATATATAAGTGCTTTTATGGTATTACATATCGTAGCGTTATTTAAACCATTTCAGTTTAGACATATTACATATACAATACAATCTTCACATAAACACCGTTTTACAAATAACTTAACTTATACAAACTCATTTTACATGGTTATTCACTTAACCATACATTATACTTTTATACATCATTTGGTTTATTTACCACTTTTCAAATGATTTATGAAAGTAAACACTCAACAAGATTCATGGCTACTTTTTATTAATCAGTTTCTTTAAACTCAAGTCATGAATCCTATTTTTCACAAAACCTATGTATCTCACAGGCATTTTTATGCTGACGTACCTATTTTCACATGTGTTTTTCAGGAACTGTTGCATAGGATGATCGAGACACACTTAGGCGGACCTGTGCCTTAGTGACTTAAAACGAAGCAAGAACTAGTTTAATTATGTTATGTACTCTTTGTTTCTTGTTTAAGACAATGTAACTCTCTTGATTGTTAAATAAAACGTAACTTTAATTTCCATGGTTGTGAAACAATTAATTCTGTTACAACACTCCCCGACGTTTCCGCCATGTTTTGTTGTCTTACGTGGTCGGGGTATGACAGAAAAGTTGGTATCAGAGCCAATGGTTATAGGGAATTAGGTTATTAGTAATGCTTTAACCTAGACTATAACCTTCCTAGGACCCTAACGCGAGTTTACTTGCGTTTAGTCATAAAATAATACCGTTGCCTATCTTTAGGCAGCGACCGCAACGAGAACATCAATTCCGAATCCGCTTTGAAAATTAATCATCTGTTTTTGGATGATTGATTACTAGGTTTTGAACCCTCTGTTATAAGGTTTTTAACCCCTTTGAGTTTTCAAAATCTCGTCAATAGTTTTGGGTCCTAAATAGTGTGAACACGTGCAAACTGGAAGAGTGAATGCCTGTACCCTGGGTTTTCTGTCTAAGGCTAGAGTGTTCGTACAAATCCACATAATCGGACCAGTCACTCTTACCTGGGAACTCTTGGGGTGAGTGTCCACTTATAGGCGAGCATGTCTTCGCGATACATTATGAGGACCTACTTGCTTTGATTCAGCCTTTGTGTGTCGTTTGTTTGCTTTGTGGTTCAAACAAATGACCATCACCCATGATTTTAGTCGGTAGTTAAGTCCCTTGGATTATAAAGTACTACTCCATAATTAGACCCCTTGAGTGGTCTAGTTAAACAGATTAATCCAAAAATCTGGTTAGGAATATCATATGATGATATAGCTGAAAGGACTCCCTGGTGGCCTTATTAAAAAGATCATATGTCGATCTAATTAAAAGGACCCTATGGTAGTCTAGTCACCCTCTTCACAGGTTTGATTTTCTTCCCCTAAACAATTACAAAACAAACTGTGCGGACTGTGCAAGGAATTACGTAATTATGGATGCATACATAATTATAGAATTTAGTGCACAGAAATCACAACAAGTTCTGTCATGTATCTAGAGTTAACCCAATTCATTTCCAACTCTGAGGAAGCAACCGTTGAAAATGACTCCGTCTGTTCATTTTCGTTTTTGAAGATTATCCGTTGAGGAAATGAATATCCGTTTGTTTAATCCTTCATTTCCATTTCTGAAGATTATCCGTTAAGGAAATGAATATCCGTTTGTTTAATCCTTCATTTCCATTTCTGATGAAGCAACCGTTGAAAATGACTCCTTCAGTTCATTTTCGTTTCTGAAGAATATCCGTTGAGGAAATGAATATCCGTTGTTAAATCCTTCATTTCCATTTCTGATGAAGCAACCGTTGAAAATGACTCCGTCTGTTCATTTTCGTTTCTGAAGATTATCCGTTGAGGAAATGAATATCTGTTTGTTTAATTCTTCATTTCCATTTCTGATGAAGCAACCGTTGAAAATGACTCCTTTAGTTCATTTTCGTTTCTGAAGATTATCCGTTGAGGAAATGAATATCCGTTGTTAAATCCTTCATTTCCGTACCTGAGGAAGCAACCGTTGAAAATGACTCCGTTAGTTCATTTCGTTTCTGAAGATTACCCGTTGAGGAAATGAATATCCATTTGTTTATCCTTTTTCATTTCCGTTTCTGAGGAAGCAACCGTTGAAGATGACTCCATTTGTTCATTTCCGTTTCTAAAGATTGTCCGTTGAGGAAATGAATATCCGTTGTTTAATCCTTCATTTCCGATTCTGAAGAATACTCGTTGAGGAAAATGACTCCGTCCGCTCATTTTCATTTCTGAAGAATGTCCGTTAAGGAAATGACAGGATTATGCCTTGCATATCTCTGGTGGATTATTTGACACAAAGTCACAGACAGACTCCTACGAATAAATTTCGGGACGAAATTTTCTAAAGTAGGGGAGACTGTGACACCTGTGTCACTGTGACCATCAAACAAATACCAAACCAATGAAATATTGTATTTCATACTTGGGATTTGTATATATATGTGTATCTTTTGCACATATCAATTCTTGTTCGATTTCAAGCTTTAAATCGCTTTCTAGAAGGTTATACGCGATATGATGCGTAAATATAACCAGTTTAATGCAACAAACACTCCAGAACATCAAAATATTCTTAACATACCCTAAATAACCTTTACATAACTTAGAAATAAGTTTTGAAGGCTTTGGTATGGCAAAATCAAGTCTATTCGCTTACAGGGACTAAATTTGACAAACTGCAAAAGTATGCCAATTTGAACTATAACAGACATTCTAGAACATGACCATAAGTTAAACATACCATAAATATCCTTTACATAGCTTGGAAATAGGCTTTGAGGGGTTTGGTGTGCTAAAATAAACTTTTGGGTCATTCAGGGACTAAAAGCGTCAAAAAGTGCACAAGTTTGCATTTTCGCGCATAACTTACATTCTGAATACATCTGGACATCCAAAAATTTATGTAATCATTAAAATATTATGTTTTAGTGATTGGCTTGATAAAAATCCATTCATTTCACAATTTGGACCGTTTTTGCGTCCGTTACGACTCCCGTCGTAATTAACCGAACAACGCAACCGTACGGCCAAACGAACTGACATCCGACATAATTTTAAGCATATGTAACATAACTTTTGGTATCTACACTAATTTGACAAAAATATTAAACATGTTGAGGCATATTTTACTTATCATAGGACTAGTTAGGCGTTCCGAACACGTTTCACGCGAACGACTCGTTAAAGTAGCATAAGCTACCTAAACGGGTCGTAATGGGTCGTAAGCACTTAGGTTAGGTTTATTTTTAGTATGTAGGCTTTGATAAACCATATTACATGAGTCTCCATACTCGTTTGGTTTACGAACCCTCGTACTACCCAATCCTCCGATATAGGTCCGTTTAATTAACATAGTTACCTTATTAGGTGCCGTTTGATTCCGTGATCTTCTAGCTTGCTTGGTGGTTATCCTAGAACTTCTAATAAATCTCAAGTGAGTACATAGACCCCTTTTTACTGTTTTCAAACTGTTTTGGGGTGAAACACATGTGCCTACTTGTTACTTTCATGCTTTCCTGTTTTCATGTTGTATACTTGCTATGTTCATTAGTACGCATATAGTACATGATTTACATTACATTGTTTTGCTATGTATGTTTACTTGGCATACTTAGTACATTGTTTTACCTTACATTCCTGCTATGTATGTTGACTAAGCATGCTAGCACATTGATTTACATGACTTTTCCGCTTTGTATGTTTTACATTACATTTATGTTGCATATGCTCATCCAGCATATGAACACATTGTTTTACATTACATTTATGTTGCATATGCTCATCCAGCATATGAACACATTTATTTTACATTACATTTTGTTGCATATGCTCATCCAGCATATGAACACATTATATTACATTTTGAACCGTTTATAACTATTTGACTATGTGAACCGTTGTAACCATTTGACTATGTGAACCGTTATAACCATTTGATTATATGAACCATTTGTAACTGCTGAACCGTGTGAACCGTATTTGACCATACATAAACATTTCTACAATTGTTAAACATTACATTTTGTGGTTGTTTGGGTAAGTGATTTAAGTAACGAGACGACGTTTAATACGATAAAAACATGGTGGATACGCCGCTGGTACTTCCTATATATAAGTGCTTTTATGGTATTACATATCATAGTGTTATTTAAACCATTTCAGTTTAGACATATTACATATACAATACAATCTTCACATAAACACCGTTTTACAAATAACTTAACTTATACAAACTCATTTTACATGGTTATTCACTTAACTATACATTATACTTTTATACATCATTTGGTTTATTTACCACTTTTCAAATGATTTATGAAAGCAAACGCTCCACAAGATTCATGGCTATTTTTTATTAAACAGTTTCTTTAAACTCAAGTCATGAATCCTATTTTTCACAAAACCTATGTATCTCACAGGCATTTTTATGCTGACGTACCTATTTTCACATGTGTTTTTAAGGAACTGTTGCATAGGATGATCGAGACACACTTAGACGGACCTGTGCCTTAGTGACTTAAAACGAAGCAAGAACTAGTTTAATTATGTTATGTACTCTTTGTTTCTTGTTTAAGACAATGTAACTCTCTTGATTGTTAAATAAAACGTAACTTTAATTTCCATGGTTGTGAAACAATTAATTCTGTTACAACACTCCCCGACGTTTCCGCCACGTTTTGTTGTCTTACGTGGTCGGGGTGTGACAACATTGCTTAGAAATAGGCTTTGAGGGGTTCGGTATGCTAAAACAAACTTTATTGATCAATAGGGACTAAAAGCGTCAAAAAGTGTATAAGTTTGCATTTTCGCACATATCTTACGTTCTGAATATATCCGGACATCCAAAAATTTATGTAATCATTAAAATATTTTATTTTAGTGATTGGCATAATAAAATTCCATTCGTCGCTTAATTTGGGTCGTTTTTGTGTTCGTTACGATTTCCGTCGTAATTAACCGAACACCGCAACCGTACGGCCAAACGAACCGACACCCGAGATGTTTTTAAGCATATTTCATGTTCCCAATGTTTTAACGTCCTTATGGAGCTTGAAAATGGGTTTGACGGGTGTTAAAAGTGCCGAAACGTGACGAAACAAAGTGCAGGGGCTAAACTGTAAATAAGTGAAAGTTGCTGGTCTGCAAGGTCCTTACGGACCGTATGGACCTATGCTTACAGTCCGTAAGTAGTCTCCAGCACATCAGAATTGCAGAAACATTGAATATGGCCTTTACCACCTACTCTAATGGTTTTTAACCACTGATTTATGATTCTATGGACTGGTTTTTGAGTACCCATGGTATTCTAAACTATGTGCCCAAGTGTAAGGCCTAGATTAAAGCTCAAACTTCGAGAAATGATCCTAGCGGTTTACCGAATCCTATAAATACCCATGCCCTTCATTTGGTTTCTGCACACTTGATCTGAATAACTCTAAGTTGAAGTTCTTAAACTTCATACCTAAGTGTTTTGGATCAAGATCTTCCTAGCTTGGACCCTTTGTAAGCATTCTTTCCTTCTTTTATGCATTTTAAGCATGAAAGTCAAACTGTGTTTGACTTTCTGCTTTTACCAGGTTATGGTCAACACAAAGTTCGTTTGAACTTTGCAACGTGAGCGTTATCACGATGGTTATAGTCCCGTGTGACTAAACCTACTGATTACCACGTTGACTAGGCGTAGTGACGAGTCGTAGTTTCGGCCAAAATTCGTATTTATGCGTATTTTGTAACCAAACTACTCTTGGGTATCAAAACCCTTTGTTTTGATATCAAAACCTGTTTTCTAACTTAACTAAACATGTTTTAACACGTTTAGCTCGTCACTTTTAGTTTAGTGCTTGTGTAGAGTCGTAAGTCAAGCGGACTAAACACCCGCTTAGACTTTCGAACTAGACCCGTTTGGTCGATCATTAGGATCCGACCAAGCATGTTTAGTGACCATAGTTGTATAGGGAATAACCTTCCGAGGTTATACCTTATGGTCACATAGTTTAAGTAGTTGTATGATAGGTAGTTTATATGCCTTAGGTAAATGACCAAAATACCCTTTTCATGCATAATTGAATTTTAAGCATATGTAACCTAAACTTTTGTCACTTAATTGATTATGCAACATGTTTAGGCATATAATACTTGTCATAGGGCTAGTTAGACGTCTCGAACGCGCGTATGCGCAAACGACGCGTTAAAGTAGCGTAAGCTACCTTAATGGGTCACAAAGGGTCGAAAGCACTTAGGTTAGGTTCCGATCTAGAATGTAGGCTTTGTTAAACCATATCACATGAGTTCCAAACTCATTTGGTTTACGAAACCTCATTCTATCCAATTTTCCGATTTAGGTGTCGATTATTTGACTAGTGATTCGATTACTAGGTGCTGCTTGATTTCTCTAGTTTACTTGAGTTTGTTGAAGTTCTGTTGATTGAGGATACTTTGCACTTCATGTGAGTACGTAGTTCCCCTATTTTACTGTTTCGATTGTTTTGGGGTGATTCATATGTGTTAAACGATTTTCGAGGTTTAAACGATGGTTTCAAAAGCGATTAAAATGGTTTATATTAAATTAATAACGTTTTCGATAAAGTGAACAAACTTGTTGGTTGTAATTACATAACGAATGACATTCATTAGCATTGATCAAGCCGACCAGTATTAGGTTATGATACCATAGGATCTGACAAATCCCGTTATCAGACTACACCCATGGTTACGTGTGGGGGTTATGTAGGTAATGACTGAATCTGTGATAGTTAACTTACCCTTTGGTGGTTTGTTAATGCGAGAAGCGAGATAGTCGAGTCATGAAGGGTTGGATGTTATTAGCGAGACGACCAAAAGTAGTTTTCACAATTAAAACGAGGGTGATTTAAACGAGTTAAACGATTTCGAAACGACTTAAACGAGTTAAACGAATTGGATAAACGATTGGTTTTTGGTTAGTGATTAGATAACGGGACGGGTGTAATGTGATGAAAACATGGTAGATACGCCGCTGGTACTTCTTATATATAAGTGTTTTCCTCATATTACATACCGTGGCGTTATTTAGTTCACTTGGGTAAACGAGGTTATCACGATGTCACATAACGATGTTTTAGAGAAGATATAAACCATACGAGTTTTATTAACGAGTTTTTACGAGATGTTTTACGAGATGTTTTACGAGTTGGTTTACTAAAACAAATGTTTTTGGGGTTAAGAATCATGGCTACGAGATTTTATAAACTATAACCAACTTGATTTGAGTTGGTTAATTATGTTGCAATACACTTTTCAAAACAAGGTTTGTATTTTTGACTCTTGTAGTCTAATAAAGTACTGCAACATGTAAACGAGCCATGAATCCGATACTCTCATAAAACCTATGTGCTTGCCAGCATTTCTTTGCTGACTTTGTTTTTACATATGTTTCAGGTGTTGTTGCTTGATGTTGATTGCTAGGATGCATGTGTCACATAGGATCTGGACGAGGCCTTAGTGACATAATAACAATGATAGTCGATGTGTAAAAAAAAATTTTTGTGTTAAAACAATGTAAATTACTTAATGAATCAATAAAACGAAACTCTTTTTGTATCCATGGTTGTGAAACAAAAATTCTGCCACAACACTCCCCGACGTTTCTGCCACGATTTGTTGTTTTACGTGGTCGGGGTGTGACAGAAGAGTTGGTATCAGAGCCAATGGTTATAGGGAATTAGGTTATTAGTAATGCTTTGACCTAGACTATAACTTTTAGGACCCTAACGCAAGTTTTTCGTGCGTTTAGATTTTAAAACAAAACCGTCACCTATCCTTAGGTGATAACCACAATGAGAACATAAATTTCGAATCCGCTTTGAAAACTAATCATTTCTTTGTAAATGATTTGTTATAAGTTTTTGAACCCTTTAAGTTTTCAAAATCTCGTCAAAGTTTGGGTCTAAGTAGTGTGAACAAGTGCAAACTGGAAGAGTGAGTGCCTGTACCCTGAGTTTTCTGTCTAAGGCTAGAGTGTTCGTACAAATCCGCAGTATCGGACTAGTCACTCTTACCTGGGAACTCTTGGGGTGAGTGTTCACTTATAGGCGAGCATTTCTTCGCGATACATTATTTTGGCCCATTTACTTTGATTAGTCACTGCGTGTCGTTTGTTTGTTCGAGATAACGAACAAATGATCGCCTTCCTTGTGTTTTGTCGATGTTTTCGATACCTCTTTTGTTTTTCCTAATTGTCGACCTCACTCGTTTCTCATATTTCCTTTTAGACAATGCCTCCTCGACGTGATGCACAACCTTTTACTGCTGAAGAAGTCGCAGCCCTTGTCGCTCAGCAAATGGCTGCAGTACTTCCTGGCGTAGTAACCGAGATCCATCAGTTATACAACAACAATAATAACAATAATGTTTAGTGTAATTTCAAGAATTTCAATTCTGCTAAGCCATTGAAGTTTTCTAGGTCTCAAGGAGCAACCGCGCTCCTGCAATGGTTCGAGAGTATCGAAAACACATTCAGACATGTGTAGTGTCCGAATGAGCGTAAGGTTGAGTTTGCATCAAGTGTGTTCGAGAAGCGTACCCTTACGTGATACGGGTGCCGATGTGGCTATGGCACAAACATGGGAAGAGCTTCGAGCTCTCATGATGAAAGAATTTTGTCCCCGTCATGAAATTCGAGCTTTGGAGCGAGAGTTTGACGATCTAAAATAAGATGGGGGGAACACCGTGCAAATACGGATCGTTATGAGGAACTCAGTTTGTTGTGTCCCACTATGGTTACCCCATTGGAAAAGGCAATTGAGAGGTATATTGATGGTTTACCCTATTCTGTGCAAGACATTGTGACTGGCAGTATTCCTACTACTGTTCCTCAAGCGATCGAGTTGTCTGCTACCCTGACTAAGTCTCAAATCAGGAAGGGTAAACTGACCCGCAAGGGTGACAAGAAGAAGTCGACCAATTCTGTTAAAGACAAGGAAAAGGGTAAGAGTAAGAAAGGTGATTCGTCGAAGAAGTCGAGAAAGTGAAAGGGTTCCCAAAATTTTGCAGTAACAGCACAGAATGTTCAGAACCCTTAGAACCCACCGACTCAACCTCCTGCGAAGAAAGTGTATGCTGGTACCGCACATCACTGTGCTCGCTGCAACGGTCATCATGTTGCACAACAAGCTTGCAAGCAATGCACTACGTGTGGTAAACTTGGGCATCTGGCTAATATCTATCGTTTGGGCCAGAATCAAGCCGCTCAGAATCCAGCACAGGTTCAGGGGAATGATGCTAGATTCCCACCAGGTTCATGTTTCATTTGTGGAGAGTTTGGTCACTTCCGCAACAACTGCCCGAGGTTGGTGAATGCAAATGCGAATCCAAACGCAAATGTCAATGCCAATGTGAATCCCGCTCATGGACGAGCGTACAATCTGAATGCTAACAAGGCGAGGGCTGACAACGTGGTTGTCAATGGTACTTTTCTTGTTAACAATCGACCTGCATCTGTTCTTTTTTATTCTGGTGCCAATAGAAGTTTTGTTTCGTTGTCTTTTGAGCCTTTGCTTGCAATACCTAGAACTAAACTGAGGAAACCCTTATCTGTCGAAGTTGCTACTGGTAAACCTCTCATACTCGATTCTGTTCTCCATGATTGTCAATTGAACCTTGATAACCATCTTTTTCCTATTGACCTCACACCGATGCAACTTGGGAGTTTCGATATTATTGTTGGGATGGATTAGTTAACCAAACATCATGCTGAGGTGGTTTGTTTCGATAAGATTGTTCGTATTCCTCTTTCATCTGGCGATGTTCTGGAAGTTCGTGGCGAGAAACCGTCAGGTGGTTTGAAACTCATGTCGTGTACGGAAGCCCAAAGGTATTTATGAAAAGGATATGTTGCTTTTCTGGCACATGTCACCGAGGAGAAAAGCAAGAGAAAGAGTATTCAGGATATTCCAATTGTTCGGGATTATCCAGAGGTGTTTCTTGATGAACTGCCTGGTTTGCCTCCAGTTCGTCAAGTCGAGTTTCATATTGACCTTGTACCCAATGCTAACCCAATTGCGAAAGCACCTTATCATCTTAAACCGTCAGAGATGCAAGAATTATCGAAACAGCTTCAAGAGTTATCTGACAAAGGATTCATCCGTCCGAGTTATTCACCTTGGGGAGCTCCTGTCCTCTTTGTGAAGAAGAAAGATGAGTCTTTTCGTATGTGTATCGATTATCGTGAGCTTAACAAGCTTACCATCAAGAATCGATATCCCCTACCTCGAATCGATGATCTCTTTGATCAGCTGCAAGGTGCAACATGTTTTTCCAAGATCGATCTGCATTCTGGATATCATCAGCTTCGTGTTCTCGAAGAAGATATTCCCAAAACTGCTTTCCGCACAAGATATGGGCATTACGAGTTCACTGTCATGCCTTTTGGTTTGACGAGTGCTCCAGTTATCTTCATGGACTTAATGAATAGGGTCTGTAAGCCTTATTTAGAAAAGTTCGTCATTGTGTTCATCGACGATATTCTTGTTTATTCGAAGTCTTGAGCCGATCACGAGCAACACCTTCGTTTGACACTGGAACTCCTGAAGAAGGAACAACTTTTTGCTAAATTCTCCAAGTGTGAATTTTGGCTTAAAGAAGTTCAGTTTTTGGGACATATACTCAATGAGCAGGGTATTCATGTGGATCAATCCAAAATAGCTGCTATTAAGGATTGGAATACACCGACGACACCTACAGAGATTCGATATTTTCTTGGTCTTGCTGGTTATTATCGACGGTTTATTTCAAACTTCTCGAAGATTGTGGTTCCTCTCACTGCTTTGACTTAGAAGAATAAGCCTTTTGAGTGGGGACCCAAGCAAGAGGAAGCGTTTCAAACACTGAAACAGAAGCTCTGTGATGCTCCTGTTCTATCTCTGCCCGAGGGAAATGATGATTTTGTTGTCTACTATGATGCGTTCAACTTAGGCCTTGGTTGTGTTCTTATGCAACGAGGTAAAGTGATAGCTTATGCGTCTAGGGAATTTGAAGTTCACGAGAAGAACTACACGACTCATGATCTTGAGTTAGGTGCTGTGGTGTTCGCTCTTAAAATTTGGAGACGCTATCTTTATAGCACGAAGTGTGTGGTTTTCACAGACCACAAAAGTCTCCAACATATCCTTAATCAGAAGGAGCTGAACATGAGGCAACGACGTTGGGTTGAGCTCTTAAACGATTATGATTGCGAGATTCGCTACCATCCTGATAAGGCGAATGTCATAGCTTATGCGCTTAGTCGAAAGGAGCGAGTCAAGCTTCATTCTGTTTGAACTCTATCTGATCTTTAAACTCGTGTTCTTCAAGCTCAGCAATTTTGTGTTTCACAAAATTTGATGGGTAAGGAATTACAACATCAGCTTGAGCTTAAACTCGAAGCGAAGGACGATGGTTTACTCTATTTCAAGGATCGTTTGTGGATTTCGAAACAAGACGATCTTCGCACCTTGGTAATGGATAAATCTCATAAGTCTTGATATTCTATCCATCCTGGTGCTGATAAAATGTACAAGGATCTTCGTACTCAGTATTGGTGGCCTGGTATGAAAAAGGATATTGCCTTGTATGTATCGAAATGCCTAACTTGTCTCAAGGCCAAGGCTGAACATCAACGACCTTCTGGTTTGCTTGTACAACCAGAGATACCGGTTTGGAAGTGGGAGAACACTACGATGGATCTCATCACTAAATTACCGCGTACATCTAAAGGTCACGATGCGATTTGGGTTGTTATCGATCGTTTAACGATGTCAGCTCATTTCATTCCGATTCACGAGGATCTATCTGCTGATAAACTTGCAAAGATTTATGTTGATGAGATTGTATCTCGACATGGTGTTCCTTTGGATATCATTTCTGATCGTGATGCTTGATTTTCATCTCATTTTTGGAAGACCATGCAATCTGCTATGGGAACCCAGCTAAATCTAAGCACTGCTTATCATCCCCAAACAGATGGACAATCTGAGAGAACGATTCAAACTTTGGATGATATGCTTAGAGCATGCGTGATAGACTTTGGTGGTAATTGGGATTCTCATCTTCCACTCATCGAGCTCTCTTACAACAATAGTTATCATGCTAGTATCAATACGACACCATTCGAAGCTCTCTACGGTCGAAAATGTCATTCACCTGTCTGTTGGAATGAGATCGGTGAAGCTCAGCTTACTGGACCTGAGCTCATTCTTGAAATGACAGACAAAATCAAAAAAATTCGCGATAATCTTGTGATAGCTCGAAGCCTCCAAAAGAGTTACGCGAATATGCGACGAAAGCCCTTAGAATTTCAAGTCAGAGACCGTGTCCTACTCAAGGTGTCACCTTGGAAGGGAGTGGTGAGATTTGGAAAGAAAGGAAAACTTGCACCTCGATATGTTGGACCATTTAAGATTGTTGAAAGAGTTGGAAAGGTTGCCTACCGACTAGAGCTACCTCCAGAGCTTGGAAATATTCATCCGACTTTTCACGTGTCCAACTTGCGAAAGTGTTTAGCTGATGTTGATCTTCACATTCCTCTCGACGAGATTCAAGTTGATGAAATGATGCACTTTGGCGAGAAATCTGTGGAGATAATGGACCGTGCAGTCAAACAGTTGAAGAACAAACAGATTCGATTGGTCAAAGTTCGCTGGGAATCCAAACGTGGCCCAGAGTTTACTTGGGAACGTGAGGACCAAATGAAGGCGAAATATCCGCATTTGTTTTCACAAGCTTCCTCTAGTTAAAATTTCGGGACGAAATTTCCTAAAGTAGGGGAGACTGTGACAACTGTGTTTTGTAATCGATGTACATTGTAAAACGATGTTAATTATCTATAAAACAATGTGCTTTGGTATTATTATATGTGTTTTGGTGTTATTATGTGTGTAATTATGTTTGATGATTTTACGATTTGATTCGATTCCAATTTCAAGCTTTAAATCGCTTTCTGGAAGGTTATATGCAAACTGTTGCGTAAACGCAGTTAGTTTAACACGAAAAACACTCCGGAATAGTGAGATAGGCTTAACATACCTTAAATAACCTCCACATAACTTAGAAATAAGTTTTGGATGGTTTGGTGTGTCAAAATCAAGTTTGTTCGATCGCAGGGACTATTTGTGTCAAACTGCGAAACTATACCGATTTTGTATAGTAAAGAACATTCCAGAACTTGATTATAAGTTAAACGTACCTTATATATCCTTTACATAGCTTAGAAATAGGTTTTGAAGGGTTCGGTATGTTAAAACAAACTTTATTGATCAATCCCTAAATTCCATTAAAATATTTTATTTTAGCGTCAAAAAGTGCAAAAGTTTGCATTTTTGCGCATATCTTACGTTCTGAATATATCTAGACATCCAAAAATTTATGTAATCATTAAAATATTTTATTTTAGTGATTGGCATAATAAAATTCCATTCGTCGCTTAATTTGGATCATTTTTGCGTTCGTTACGATTTCCGTCGTAATTAACCGAACACCGCAACCGTACGGCCAAATGAACTGACACCCGAGATTTTTTTAAGCATATTTCATGTTCCCTATGTTTAACGTCCTTATGGAGCTTGAAAATGGGTTTGACGGGTGTTAAAAGTGCCGAAACGCGATGAAACAAAGTGCAGGGGCTAAACAGTAAATAAGTGAAAGTTGCTGGTCTGCAAGGTCCTTACGGACCGTATGGACCTATGCTTACGGTCCGTAAGCAGTCTCAAGCATGTCAGAATTGCAGAAACATTGAATCTGGCCTTTACCACCTACTCTAATGGTTTTTAACCACTGATTTATGATTCTATGGACTGGTTTTTTAGTACCCATGGTATTCTAAACTATGTGCCCAAGTGTAAGGCCTAGATTAAAGCTCAAACTTCGAGAAACGATCCTAACGGTTTACCGAATCCTATAAATACCCATGCCCTTCATTTGGTTTCTGCACACTTGATCTGAATAACTCTAAGTTGAAGTTCTTAAACTTCATACCTGAGTGTTTTGGATCAAGATCTTTCTAGCTTGGACCCTTTGTAAGCATTCTTTCGTTCTTTTAGGCGTTTTAAGCATGAAAGTCAAACTGTGTTTGACTTTCTGCTTTGACCAGGTTATGGTCAACACAAATTTCAATTGAACTTTGCAACGTGAGCGTAATCATGATGGTTATAGTCCCGTGTGACTAAACCTACTGATTACCACGTTGACTAGGCGTAGTGACGAGTCGTAGTTTCGGCCAAAATGCGTATTTATGCGTATTTTGTAACCAAACTTCTCTTGGGTATCAAAACCCTTTGTTTTGATATCAAAACCTGTTTTCTAACTTAACTAAACATGTTTTAACATGTTTAGCTCGTCACTTTTAGTTTAGTGCTTGTGTAGAGTCGTAAGTCAAGCGGACTAAACACCCGCTTAGACTTTCAAACTAGACCCGTTTGGTCGATCATTAGGATCCGACCAAGCATGTTTAGTAACCATAGTTGTATAGGGAATAACCTTCCGAGGTTATACCTTATGGTCACATAGTTTAAGTAGTTGTATGATAGGCAGTTTATATGCCTTAGGTAAATGACGAAAATACCCTTTTCATGCATAATTGAATTTTAAGCATATGTAACCTAAACTTTTGTCACTTAATTGATTATGCAACATGTTTAGGCATATAACACTTGTCATAGGGCTAGTTAGACGTCTCGAATGCGCGTTTGCGCGAACGACGCGTTAAAGTAGCGTAAGCTACCTTAATGGGTCACAATGTGTCGAAAGCACTTAGGTTAGGTTTCGATATAGAATGTAGGCTTTGTTAAACCATATCACATGAGTTCCAACACTCATTTGGTTTATGAAACCTCATTCTATCCGATTTTCCGATTTAGGTGTCGATTATTTGACTAGTGATTCGATTACTAGGTGCTGCTTGATTTCTCTAGTTTACTTGAGTTTGTTGAAGTTCTGTTGATTGAGGATACTTTGCACTTCATGTGAGTACATAGTTCCCCTATTTTACTGTTTTCGATTGTTTTGGGGTGATTCATATGTATTAAACGATTTTTGAGGTTTAAACGATGGTTTCAAAAGCGATTAAAATGGTTTATATTAAATTAATAACGTTTTCGATAAAGTGAACAAACTTGTTGGTTGTAATTACATAACGAATGACATTCATTAGCATTGATCAAGCCGACCAGTATTAGGTTATGATACCATGGGATCTGACAAATCCCGTTATCAGACTACACCCATGGTTATGTGTGGGGGTTATGTAGGTAACGACTGAATCTGTGATAGTTAACTTACCCTTTGGTGGTTTGTTAATGCAAGAAGCGAGATAGTTGAGTCACGAAGGTTTGGATGTTATTAGCGAGACGACCAAAAGTAGTTTTCACAATTAAAACGAGGATGATTTAAACGAGTGAAATGATTTCGAAACGACTTAAACGAATTGGATAAACGATTGGTTTTTGGTTAGTGATTAGATAACGGGACGAGTGTAATGTGATGAAAACATGGTAGGTACGCCGCTGGTACTTCTTATGTATAAGTGTTTTCCTCATATTACATACCGTGGCGTTATTTAGTTCACTTGGGTAAACGAGGTTATCACGATGTCACATAACGATGTTTTAGAGAAGATATAAACCATACGAGTTTTATTAACGAGTTTTTACGAGATGTTTTACGAGTTGGTTTACTAAAACAAATGTTTTTGGGGTTAAGAATCATGGCTATGAGATTTTATAAACTATAACCAACTTGATTTGAGTTGGTTAATTATGTTGCAATACAATTTTCAAAACAAGGTTTGTATTTTTGACTCTTGTAGTCTAATAAAGTACTGCAACATGTAAACGAGCCATGAATCCGATACTCTCATAAAACCTATGTGCTCGCCAACATTTCTTTGCTGACTTTGTTTTTACATATGTTTCAGTTGTTGTTGCTTGATGTTGATTGCTAGGATGCATGTGTCACATAGGATCTGGAAGAGGCCTTAGTGACATAATAACAATGATAGTCGATGTGTAACATGTTTGTTTTGTGTTAAAACAATGTAAATTACTTAATGAATCAATAAAATGAAAGTCTTTTTGTATCCGTGGTTTTGAAACAATAATTCTGCCACAACACTCCCCGACGTTTCCGCCACGGTTTGTTGTTTTACGTGGTCGGGGTGTGACATGTTGGGTACATGATATAGGGGTCTGGATGCTGTCAGGTACATCAGCGAACCAATCATTGAGCGGTATAGCGCCTCGTCGACCTTCTCTCCGATGAGATCAGGGTTGATACCGCGATTAGTTGCTATTGGGGTGGACATAGGAGTAGTCTCGGACATCCCAAATTTCTCCAGAACGTCATAAACGTACTTCGTTTGATGTATGAAAGTTCCCTTAGGCATCTGATCGACTTGTAGCCCTAGGAAGAACTTCATCTCTCCCATTGATGACATCTCTAACTTTTGCTTCATGACTTGTTCAAATTCCTTGCAGAGTTCTTCGTTCGTTGACCCAAAAATAATGTCATCAACATATATCTGAACTATCAGTAGATGACTAGCGACTTCCTTAGTGAAGAGTGTAGTGTCCACCTTGCCTCGGATAAAGCCGTTGGAAAGAAAGTGTTGAGAAAGCGTCTCGTACCAAGCTCTCGGGGCCTGATGCAAACCATACAGTTCTTTGTCCAAGAGCTAGACCTTGTCTTTGTGTATCGGATCGGTAAAGCCCGGTGGCTGACCGACTTAGACTTCCTCTTTCACCTTCCCGTAAAGGAACGTGGACTTGACATCTAGCTGGTAAACCTTAAATCCTTTGAATGAAGCGAAAGCAAGAAATATTCTGATGGCCTCAAGTCTGGCAACTGGAGCATAAACCTCTGTGAAGTCTATCCCCTCTTGCTGACTAAAGCCCTGAACAATGAGTCGAGCTTTGTTTCTGACTATCACTCCTCGATCGTCTCTCTTACATTTGAATAGCCATTTGGTGTTTATCTTTCTGTGCCCGTCAGGCAGATCGACAAGTTTCCATACTCCAAGCTTCTCAAATTGACTCAGCTCCTCCTGCATCGCATTTACCCACGATTCTTCTGGCAGTGCTTCTTTATATGAGCGAGGTTCAATCTGCGAAATAAAGAAGCTGAGTGAGAATTTAGTTTGTAATGGAACAATTTTAGTATAAAAACATGTAAGGCCATGGTCAATTTGGCTTCTTGTGCGAACTCCTGATTGCAATTCCCCTATAATCAACTCCTCGGGGTGATAGGATAGAGTCCTCGGCATAACTTCGCCAGGAACGTTCACCTCGCCTTCCAAATTTATGACATTTTGGTCCGCAACTTGTTCATTAACATGAACTGTCTGGTCTGAAGATTGGATCTGCTCCCCCTAAGATTCTGAATCACCGCGATCAAATGTCGGACTATCCGAGTGAAACTCTGAATCATTATCATTGATTGTCATCTGATTTTCTGGAGCAGACTCTTGTTCCGAAGTGTGAGTTTGCTGTATATCATCACTTTCATCAACATGACTGGGACTAGCTTCATTGTCATTGGAAGTTTGTTGACGTTTAGAAGACTTTGCTGGTAATCTACCCTGGGACGCTTCATAATCCCTGAGTATGTCTAATTCATCAAAGTACTCTGGCTCTTCTGGTGAATCGAATGAATCCCTTAAAGAATCATAGTTGAATCGCCATGAGTCTGCGGGTTTCTGTGGAGGCATAGTATAACCTTGACATTCAACGTGCTGTGCTTCGATAATCCTCCCGAGACTTGGAACAAACACTCGTCTAAGTGGACTGGAGTAGCCCACAAAGATTCCTTCCAAATTCTTTGACCCACACTTTCCATCAAGATCTAGAATTGTGTAGGGAGACCCGAACGGTTCCAGATATTCAAGGTTAGGTTTGCGTTTGTTAAGGACCTCAAAGCAAGTTTTGTTATGCTTCTTCATAGTTAACACCCGGTTAAGCGTATAGCAAGCGGCATGCACAACTTCTCCCCAAAAGTTGATAGGTAACTTTGAATCAGCTAGCATCGTTCTTGCCGTTTTGATCAGTGTCCTATTCTTTCTTTCTGCAACTCCATTCTGCTGTGGAGTGTATGGTGCGCTAAAGTCTTGCAATATACCTTTCTTGTCATAGAATTCTTCCATTTTGTTGTTTTTGAACTCCGTACCATTGTCACTTCGTAGTCTGTAGATGCGAGTCTGGTACAGATTCTCTATCTTTCGGAACAACTTCAGCAAACTCTCAAATGTTTCATCTTTGGACTTCAGGAACATCACCCATGAAAATCTTGAAAAATCATCGGTAACCACTAGACAGTAAAGATCTCCAGTTATACTTTTGACATTCACGGGACCGAAGAGATCCATGTGAAGTCTTTCCAGTGGTTTCGAGATTGAATTTTCCTTCTTTCTTGGATGGGATTTCTTGTGTTGCTTTCCTTTAAGACAGCTAATACATTCTCCCTCCAGATGGAAATTCTTCAAATGAACACCTCTAATAAGATCGTTGTGAACCAGGTGATTCATCTTACGTAGGTGAATATGGCCCATTTTTCGATGCCATAACACTGAATCCTTTTCAGTAGCTTTCGATACGAAACACTGAGGGTGACCCGTGGTAGTCGTAGCAACGCTCATATCCAAAACGTACAGATCGTTTACCCTTGGTGCTCGCATTATGATCCACTCCTCGGGGATAACAAACCCCGGCTTCTGAATCAGACACTCCTTGTCAGTAAAATGAGTTGTATACATCCTGTCACAAATCTGAGAAATGCTGAGTAAGTTGTTCTCCAGCTCCGGTATGTAGTTAACTCTTTCAAAAGTAAGGAAACCGTTTGATAACGTGCCCTCCCCGATTATTCTACCACCTTGGTTTCCTGCGAAACCAATGTAACCACCGTTGAAACCTCTAACATCGTACAAAAGGGTCTTCCGCCCTGTCATGTGCCAGGACGCTCCACTATCCATAATCCACTTTGAGATAGATCTTGGGAGCTCCTGCACATTTTACAAACAGTTTAGTTAGAAGTTGAAGCATCCCAAGCCTCCTTTGACTCGGGTAGCTTGACGTCAAGGTGAGTTGTCTTTGTGTAGAGTGGTGGGAAGTTCTTATCATTCATTTTCAAACTTTCTTCTGTTCCAACCTCAACCTCTTTATATAGAAAGAATTCATCCTCTTTAGGTTGACCAGACAGTTGAACCTTCTTTGGAACATACTTCTTCCCTGGTGGGGTCGAAGTTTGTTTCTCAAGCTTTATGAAATAATCCAAAGGTACATCCATCTTAACCTGTTCAGTTGAAGACGGTTGTTTTGACTGAACCTTTGGTTTTGCTTCATCAGATGTCTTAGCCTGTGTTTTCGACTTTGGCATCCGTGTTTGTGGAGGAGAAGCAACCCATTTGTAAAATTTATCATTTTTCTTTACCGGTTGTGATGCGACCGATTGTTTAACAGGTTTATCTTCTGTTTTAACCTTTTCAGATTTCGAGATATTCTTCTCAACATACATTGGTGCTTTACCTTTGACATCATTTTTTTTCGGATTCTCAACAACCACAGACTTAGGTTTCAAATTGGTACACTTTCATGCAATGTGACCAACTTGATTGCATTTGAAGCAAGTACGAGTGTCAACATCTCGACTGTTACCTTCGGTCTGCGACTATGAGGCCTTTTTAGCAAAGAATTCCTCATTAGTTTTTGAAAAGATTTCCGATTCTTGTTAGGAAATTGAGCTTGAGCTCTTCACAAACGTTTTCTTTTCAACAAACTTTTGCTTCTAAAAATTCCTTTTCGGATAACTCTTACCCCCCTGATGTCCACCCAACCATCTGTTTTGATTGTTTTTGTTAAAACGTGGTGGCACAACTGGTTTCTTGTAGTAAGATTTATCACGTTCAAAGTTCAAAAACCTCTTAGAACTCGTTAACCCCTTAACCTCAGAAACATCGATCTCAACAAGTTTGGAAACCTTCTTCAGTTTATCCATGTTTATGTTTTCAATTGGAAACTCAGTATCCGAGTACAACTTATCCGAACCTTTTCTTGTACATGACAAGACTCGGCTCATCACTTAAATTGTCCTGGGATTTTGGTTTCAGGATGTAGTTGTTTAGAAAACATTCTTCATCCTCAACCGTGGAATCATTTTCAGATTTTAGCACTTTATCAACAACATTTTTCACAACTTCAAATTGAATACTATCCGCATCTGACTGTGAAGTGAATGTGACATTAAGGTTTTCTGGAAGTTTTTGAGTATCAGTTTTATCACTTATTTCTGATTCGTTTACTAACCCAGATCGTTTCTTTGAAAAGTTGTTAAGCACAGGTGGTGGAACTTGATGATAACCCACCCCTGTTCCATCTGAGTAAACATCCTCACCAGCTTTGTTCTTCCCGATTGGTTTGGGGACTATGTGTTGAAGAACAAAGCTAGCGGAGTTATAGCTGTTCAGCTTCAGATTTATTCTCTCATTTTCGATCTTAGCTTCTTGAAATTGAAGCTTGAGACTTGCGATCTCATCCAGTTGCTCATTTATCAGTTTTTCTTTCGCTTGAAGAACTCCTGATAAATGAGTGTTTTCTTTGTAAGTTTTACCGTTGCGTTCATCTGAATCTTTTACCGTTCTTTTCAACTTGTCAAAATTTTCTGAAATTTTTATGTTTTCAAGAGTTAATTTTTCATTTTCTTTTTGAAAACGTTCAACATCACTTTTATCTTTTTCAATATTTTCGGTTAATTCTTTGATTCTTTCATTTGAAGCTTTAATCAGTTTATCTAGACCTAGAACTTCTCTATGGATTATACCAACTTTTTCAACCAGCTCCTGGATTCTCTTGTTTGAGAGATATGCATGTGTGTTGCAGGCGTTGCACTCTTTCATGCAACCTTTGCAAACACTTTCAGTTTTAGCATAATCAGCCTTACCTGATTCGTTTTCGAACCACTACTACTGACCTTTCCTGATAACTCAGAACTAGAAGCAGACTTGGAATCTACCTCAAGTGCTTTTGCCATTAGAACTTGGTCCGCCATCTTCGTCAGATTATCGGCTGTCATCTCCTTTGTAGTGTCAATGATCCCTTCGTCCACTTTCTTTGGTTCCACAGACCTCAGATGTCTTTCACGACTCTCCTGTATGAGCCTTTCTTTCTCGGCTCTATTTGCTGCATCGATTTTGATATGTTCTTCAACTGGCGGAATTGTTTTCATGAGAGTTTTGACATCAATTGTTGAGGGATCAACGCAGATGTTGCCTTTTGGATCTAAGTAACACTCACGATCCGGATCCCATCTTTTTGCCTTTTTTGCTTCTTTGTAAGCGTCGTAAATCCTTTTCTTCATTCTTTGGGCCATAGACCTTTCTCGGTTGTATGTTGACTCAGTAGTTGCCATAAATGCATAACCGGCAACGTCCTCTTCCGGCAAAAATTTGCTCCAATCAAATCCCTCATCATCCTGGATCACCGCTAAAGCTCTTAATTTTTCTTTTGGAGCTTCCTCAATCTGCTTCATCCTCGGTGGCTCCTCATGGTTTCGATGGTAGACCGCCTTTTTATAATAATCATCGTGAAAAGGATTTGCTGTCTCATCAGTTGCAGAGTTTTGACATTCTCGATTGAAGTGCCCTTTCTGCTTGCATATGAAGTAAGTCACCTTTGATTTGTCGAAGCCGAGCTTCATTGAAGGACCTCCAATAGAGTTTCTCCCGGTAATTTCCATAAACCTTTGAGCTCTGCGAATCACGCTCGCCATGCACCATCAAATATCGATCAGCTCCATTTCCTCTGGATCTATTTGGTCGTAGTCCTCCTTTGTGAGATTGGTGTTCCCAATATTTCTGGCAACTAAACTTTCGTACGACTCCAGAATCGATGCTAGGAATACCATTTGCTGCTTTGCTGTTTCTTCGTTGAAGTTCTGTGCATTGTTTAGATTAACAGCAATGTTGCACTGGAATACATTCTTTGAAGCGTTTTGTGATTGTTGATTGTTCGATGCAGATGAAGAAGATGTACTCGACCCAGTTCCCTGATAACCGTTGTTTGGTGATGAACTGCTGCTGGGCTTTTCTTGTGATGCAGTATTTGAGCTCTCAGCACTAAAGGCAGTTTTTGGTGAAGTAACTTTGGGAATCATACTGCCCCGATAGTATAGATCAACGTTTTGTTGATATGGCGTGCTGCTCACCTTGTTCATCTTCTTTATCTCCAACTCATGACCCTCAAGTCTCTCGATCAACAAATCTACTGTCATTTCTGCCGCTGGCTTGGTGTTTTTGAGCACTAGACCGAAATATTGCCAGTCCTGCTCATTTGGCAAAGCCTCGAACTTTTTGTCAACCATCTCATCTTCGCCTTTCTTGATTCCATATCTGATTAATTCTGCCTTCAGATGACATAATTTTCAATCATTTGACGTACACTCTCATTTTTCATACATGTAAACAAATCAAATTCCTTTTTCAACAAACTTTTCTTATTTTTCACTATTTCCTCACCCCATGTACATTTCTTCTCGAGTTTTCCCCATAAATCTTTTGAGTTATCATAGTCAATCAGTGATATGATATCATCTCGAACGGACTGATGTATTAAAGCAATACATTTCTGTTCAGCTACAAAATCTTCCTGTTCAGTATCAACCAAGTTCTCATGATCTTCCCTTGAAGCCTTGAAACCATTTTTCATGCATTTCCAGCTATCGTAGGCAAATGCCTTTAACCACCCATCGAACCTCTTTGTCCATCTATTATATTCCTCGATCGCCATTAGGTTTGGAGGTTTATTGTACGTGCCGTATGCATTGTTGACGCTCAGCGAGTCCGAGATCGCCTTGGTAGCAGTCTTTGGGTTCGTGTTGGTATTCGTGTTGGAAGATGTGTCTCCTATGTTGTATGCAAAGATATCACTAAAAGGATTCATGAATTCATCTACCATGATCGTACCTGAAAAGTCAAACACTTGGTCAAATTTCAAAAAGTCAAAAACTTGGATTGGATGGTCGTTCGTACGAATGGTCATTTGTACGAATGACTACAGTGAACAAAGTAACAAATGCCCAAGTAACGAATGGCACAAGTGATGAATGGCAATCTTATCGGATGACAATCCGATCGGATGGTCGTTCGTTAATAGGTAACCTGAACTCTTAAACACTTCAATACTTATCCGGTCGGATGGCAATCCGATCGAATGAGTATGACGTCAGCAAGTAAAACAAGAACAATAACTAGTGCAATCTGACCGGAAGGCAATCCGATCGGATGAGTGATGTCAGCATGTTCGATACGCAGTTCATAATTTTGATCAATTTGGACGTGTTTTATCTCGAATTTTGAATTGAAACTTTGTAGGATTAACCTATAACAGATTCCGATTAGTTTGATATCAATTTTAGTTCATTTTGTCCGTAAATTGGCCGTCAATTTTTTATTTTTAGTAGTTTTAGGTGTGAAAATATGAAAAAGCAGGTAGAAATGTAGAAGAAGATGATGAATTTGTCAAAATCTCCGGTGAGATTTGACTAGAAACGACTGAAATCGGCTAAAATCCTCGTGGAATCGCTGTAACTATCTCCGATTCGACTTCCTGTGGCTCTGATACCACTTGTGAGCGTGTTGGCAGGAGTCGGTTCTCTCTAGGATGAAGAACGTGGCTGGAATCGATTAATACTGAGGTGCGGAATCCCTAAGCATCGTCAGAGAATCATCAACAATGATATCAACGATAAACATGTCCAATTTCATTTAGTAATGTTAAAGTACAAAGATCCTGATGACAACCGGACAGAGCTTCGCTACACAAACTGGAAAAAGGTTCTAAACAATGACCCCTAAACATCTATTTATAGGCATCATGGGAGAGGCGGTGTCATCCGGTCGGATGGTCATCCGTCCGGATGGGCATCCGTCCGGATAACCTATGTCATCCGACCGGATCACATATAACAATTAATGTTCCGTCTCCCATTTTATCTAGATACAAAATACATACATACAAAATTGTACAATGACACATACATGACAAAATACATAGACTCGATATAGACGGAAGGTACAGACATAAGCACTAACAGGATGGAACACCGAGTCCTTCTACACGAGGAAACATAGGTGTATGAGTATTGGATGTTTAACGGAGGAGTACGAATTCGGGATTTAAAGTATAAGAAAAGTAGCATATGAGAAAAATAACCATCTAGAACCTAGTACTCGTTCTTGACATTATGAAACCCATAGGGGTTTGAATGTTTTCATGGGTTAAAGTACCCATTAGAATTGTAATGAGAGCTAAGTTCTTAGATGATGCAACTTAGTATTTTGACAAATAACCACTAGGTTATCATCAAAGGTTTGGTTACTATGGATATTATATGTGTTATATAGTATATATCATAAGTTTAAGTCCAATAATATAACAAGATTATCATAGAAGTCATGCATGAGGTAGGAAGATAAATCTCCCATTTTGGAAGCTCTTTTGTATTCACCAATGCACAAGTTGTCATAGACAAAAAGGATGGTCATGAATGTACAATAAAGAAATAAACTAACTAACTAACTAACTAAGGAGAAAACACCAAGTGATGTGTGGATTTGTAAGTAGGATAGCCCAAGCTATCCCAATAATCACACATATTCAAGTTCAAAACTTGTTCATCACTTGTGGGTTAAAACCCTTTTAAAACAGAAAGTTTTTTGAGGATTAAACCTCTGGATTTACATGTTACAACCTTGTTTTTAAGCTTACATAATCATAGTCTTGATTAGTGGCATAAGGACATAGGAATGCATGAAGAAATCATAAGTTTAAACATGTTTATCAAAGTGTTTGTACAACATAGAAACTTTCTTGCACTTTTAACCCTATTTGGTTTATGTTCCAGCCTTGGTTTTCCATGGAAAACCTGTGGAAACATACCTAAGGTTGTTCCAAGTGCTAGGAAGAAAGAATGAATGAAAAAGATGAAGTATAAGTGAAGTTATGCTCACTTTTGTAACTTGGTATGATTCTGCCTTGCTACTGATTTCTCAGCTGATTTTAAAGTGTTTGAGAGTAGAAAAGATGAGTTTGCAAAGTGGAAAATGTGTGGGAATGGGTTGGCTTATATAGGGAATGATTAGGTTAAGTGGTTAAGTGTAATCAATGCAAGAAATACACTAAACTAGCACAAACCCTCCCAATAAACGAGCTAGAAAACAATTCTGCAGATCTGACATCCTCGCAGGGCGCAACCGAGATGGGGGAGGGGGTCGCGGCCGACGCGTCACCTCATTTGGTGATTTTGTTTGTTATATTGACAAGTTTGGTCCCTATACTTCCATATTTGAGTGTTTTAAGGTGTTATAAGGTGTTTTATGTATAAAGGGGCCATGTGTAAGAGTATGTATTGTATTTAAATCAGGAAAAAAAATATAAAACAAGTATAAATAAGTATGGATGTCGAGAATATGTATCGTATTTGCATGAATTGAGCATGTATGACAAGTTTAACACGTTTTGCATGAATCATGGATAAAGTATCACATGTATGATTAATCCGAACGTATGAACATGTATGAAATATGTAGAACATGAATTTAATGAAATACGAATTTTATTTATGATCCAAGTCTTAGATGTGACAACCCTCATTAAACCAGGTATCCGTACAATTAATTAATATTAATTAAGTGCTTAATGACTGTGCTGAATTACTTAATTGCTTTCTGATTACTGCATCATACATACACGTGCATCACATTTCATACTGTCACACCAATTATTACACACAAACTTTAGTGACATATTTGATGCACAAAGCACAGTTAGCACAGTGAGCGGATAACTCAGAAATATACTGACAGTGCCAGTACATAGACAGACAGTGTTTTGAGACACAGTATGGGCTAGGGACAAGGTACCACACTAGTATAGTGTGTAGGGAAGTGAGGACCATAAAACTGCGTCACTAGGTGATAGTTTGAGTGCCGGAAAGTGCCTAAAACTCACTTTAAGTACAGAATTCTGCATTTTCAGCAAAAAATCATCATTCTAACATACTAATATTATGCAGAAAATTGACTAAATGGTCCTGAATGCTTTCCTAAGTGTTGGGAAATAATTATGTTATATAAAGATACATAAGGGACACTATACGGAACAACTTAGCACTTTAACGGAACGGTATCTAACCGAACAACTGGACATTACCTGGGACACCAAATTTTTGTCAGAAACATTGTTTTATTATTTTTCGACTAGTTATGTTCTCCGAATACTCCAACACACTATGAAATGTATCATACACATATAACACTAGATATTACACTTAACCTCCAATTATTTACCCACTATCACCAATATTTTACAATTAACCCCCCCTCTCCATTTACGGTCCACATAGGGGACCCACAACCCACTCACTAGATTTTCATATATATTTTATTTTGATAGCTTGCTTGTGATCTTGAACAAGATATGGAGGTGTAAGAGATTATAAGTATGGCCTAAAGGATTCATTTGAGATTTTCATCATTCCTTCACTAGTTCACACTCCACTCCCTCACACCTCTCTCTCCCTCTCGGCTTTGGTTGTGCCGCCACCACCACCACCTTATCACCACCATATTCATCAAATTCCAAGTCCATTCAAGTGCTAGGAGGTGATCCTTGGAAGCTTGAAGCTTGAAGATCTTGGAGGAACTTCATACATTGCTTTTACACACCATCTTCATCATCTTTTGTTCTTGAGTTCTTCCCTAGCTTTTAGCTAGTTGTAAGACTTCCTTAAACTCTTGTCTACTTTTATTTTCATGGTTAAAGGATTATATTATGAAGAAATCTTATGAACACTACAAGAACACAAACATAAATCATGAACATAAAGCTTTACATAAAGATGATATATGATGAAATCTTGTTGGATTAAGGTTGATTAAAGCATGCATGGCATTTGATGTTGATTTCTTGGTAATATGATGTTGATCATCATATGAAACTTGTTAGATTATGATTAGAAACATGATCTAACAAGATAAGAGGTGATTATGTGTTTACATAAAATAATCATCTTCTAATAAAAATATGAACTTGATAATAAAAATAATTTCTTGGAAAAATAAGTAAACAAGTAGGTTGATGATCATGTAAATCCAAGATTTACAAAAGAGACTCTTCTAAACAAACCAAGTTCAAAAGACAATTTTTAAAAGATCATAACTTTTCTTGCATTTACATTATTTTTGAAATAAAATAAGTGTAGAAAGACTAGTAAACAAGAATATGTTGTAAATAAATATTTTTGTAAAATTTGTTCACAAGTTGTTAACACCGAGATTCTTTAAAAATGAGATTTTTAAAGGGATGAATATACTTTGGAGGGTAACTAAGTCCACTAAACGAGTTACCAAGTTACTACGCGTTTTTGTGAAATATCAAGTCCATTATGTTATGAAAATCATATAATTTTTGCACTTGGCGAACATAATATTGTCTTTTTTTTGGGGTAAAGGTTTCACCCTGGTAAATTTTATATCACAACAAACGCCAAAAAAGAACAAGTGGGGGATAGAAAAATCCACCAGTTCATATACCCGACATGCCAGGTATATGTACAGCCAAACAAAACAAACAACCAAACTAAACAAACCTACAAACTAGCATTTAAACATTGCTAATCTGCAACCCTGTCTTCTCCAATGCCCTTAGCCGATCCTTTCATATATCACGAGCCCTTTTGGCAACTTCCAGTCTCTAAGAATTTGGTTCACTGAAGTAGAGTTCTTAAATTTAAGCGTTACCATCTTCAATCGGACCTCAGCAGCAATATCCTCAGCAACTTGGTTGGCCGGCCTTTTCCTATTTGCAAATAATCTAGCATTTCTTTCTTTCCAAACATGATACACTGTTGTAGCCACTAGCA
The DNA here is from genome assembly GCA_030545235.1 of Helianthus tuberosus. Classification (NCBI taxonomy): domain Eukaryota; kingdom Viridiplantae; phylum Streptophyta; class Magnoliopsida; order Asterales; family Asteraceae; genus Helianthus; species Helianthus tuberosus. The sequence goes on along the minus strand of CM060396.1, from coordinate 119,496,874 downwards.
GTCTTCCAATAACATTTTTCGCAGCTTTTGATTTGGAAGTAGAGATTAAATGATCAAGGACATTCTCCCATATGTCCGTGAGATGTTGCATAGACCCGAGCGGCTTTACCATATCCCACACTTGAGCCGAGTATACACATTCAAAAAATAGGTGAGCATGAGAATCAATACCATTTTGGCAAAATGAGCAGCACATCAGGCGCAAGTTATATTCTCCACCAACCTCCCGTTGCTTCAGCTTGTCTTGTGTCTTCAGCTTGTTGCGTATAACTAACCATATTAGAAACGCATGACGTGGTATACATTGTGAGAACCAAATCACATTATGCCACGGCACTCTATTTCCATGAAGACGAAGCGTTTCCCATACCCCCTTAGCTGAATAAGGCACCTCTTTACCCTCTACATTGATCCAGATGACGGTATCTCGCATATTGGGTTGAATGTTCGGAGGCTGCAAATTAATAAGGACCGGGAAACATCTAACCAAGTCGCTGGCCACAACCACTGGCCATCATTCACAACATCAGCTATTTTAGAGTGGATGTGGAACCCTGCTTGCCGAATCATTCTAGGAGTGATAACACTCCCAATCAGATCAGCATTTGACCATTTGTCATACCATGCTGAGGTACCCAAACCATCCCCGATCTTCGACCACATGTTGTTGCGAATAATTGATCTAAGTGTCAAAATCTTTCTCCATCCCCAACTATTCCCTTGCTTCAACGGTATATCCCAAAAACTTCTTTGTTTCAACTTGTATGTATGAATCCACTTAACCCATAAGGATTCTCGATTAGTGATAAGGCTCCAAACATGGAAGGTCATGAACGCTTTATTAACATCTTCAACTCGTTTGATTCCCAACCCACCTTCCCACCTTGGCCGACACACATCTTTCCAAGCAACTTTAGCCTTGCCTTTACCCACCAAACCACTATTCCAAAGGAAATCTCTCATTTTCTTCTCAAGGCCTTTAATGATACGTTTTGGCAGAATGAATACCGATGCCCAATAAACATGCATAGACGACAAAACCGACCTTATTAATTGCAGCCTACCAGCAAAAGAAAGGAATTTGTTGCCCCAAAAAGTGATTCTACTCTCCATTCTTTCAACAAGCACCTTGCAATCCTTGTATAATAACCTTGAAGATATAAGAGGAACCCCTAAATATCGCACAGGAAGACACCCCTCTTTGAACGCTAAAAGATCAAGAATGTTATGTTTAACCTGACTGTTTACATTTGCAAAATAAACAGTGCTCTTCGGTATACTAGGAACAAGCCCCGACATGTTCTTGAAGCTTTCTAGCTCCTCGAGAACCACCTTGACCGATTTTACCTCCCCTCTTGCAAACATGAGAAGATCATCCGCAAAACAAAGACTCACAATTCTTTGCTTGTCACATTTATTATGGAATCGAAAATTGATAGATGATGCCACCATGTGATCTAGCCGAAGGGTCAGGACTTCCATCACCAACGTAAATAAATACGGGGACATCGGGTCCCCTTGCCTTAATCCCCTTTGACCTTTGAAGAAACCATTAAGATTACCATTAATACTTAAGGAAAATGTGGTATTCGAGACACACGTCATAATCCATTTAATCATACGTTCATGGAATCCGAACCCTGTGATAGTGTGTTTTAAAAAATCCCAATCCACTGTATCATAGGCTTTTTGGATATCAATTTTAAATGCACATCTGGGGGGCCCTGCGTTTCTATGATAATTATGCATTAGTTCTTGCGTAAGCATAATATTATCAGAAATACGTCTACCCGGAATGAACGCCGATTGATTTATGCTAACCAGATCTTGTAAACCATTCTTTATTCGAGTTGTAATAATTTTGCTTACACACTTATAAATGGTGTTGCAACAAGATATCGGCCTATAATCCGTCACATATTCAGGCGTAGAGACCTTGGGGATTAGAGCAATAATAGTGTGATTTACCTCTTTAAGAAGCTTTCCATTCCTGAAGAACTCCCGCACAGCACGACAAACATCATCACCAACTATACTCCACGCTTTTTTATAGAAAACTGATGTGAACCCATCAGGGCCCGGAGCTTTATTGTCCCCTATATCAAACATAGCATTCCTTATTTCCTCATCCGAGATTGCCACAACCATAGTTTGTGATTTTGCCAAGGTTAACTTATTAACAAACAAATCAGGCGACGGTCTCTCCAAGTTCGTGTCCTTAAGACGAAGGAATTTTTCATAGTGTTCCAGGAAAGCTTTTAACGCCTCAATTCCTCCATATTGGGTACCATTAGTATCTTTTATAAACTCAATTCTACTCCTGTGATTTTTGCTCTTAACCGAATTGTGGAAGAAAGCTGAATTGGAATCACCCTCCCCTAGCCATTCAACTTTAGCTTTTTGTTTAAGGAAGCTTTCCTCATCAGCCGAAGTATCATTAAAAGCTTTAAATATAACATCCTCCTTTTGTCGAAGCATGTCATTACACGGGTCACTATCCAGCTGGATCTGCACATCATCCAGCTCCTTACGAAGCCTAGCCACTTCTTTGTGAAGATTCCCTTGGTCACGAAGGAGCTTCCTTAATGGTGACTTTAGTTTCTTCATTTTCGTTACTAGCATGAACATGTGGCACCCCTCAACATCCTCTTCCCACCCTTTGTTAACCACTTCCACAAAATCTTCTTTACTAGCGATGAAGTTAGCAAACTTGAACGGTTTCGGCTTCTCCTTTGTCAATGACGGCAACTTTAGAATACAAGGTGAATGGTCCGAAATTCTGTTGGGGTGGAAAACCGCACATGCTGCTGGGAACATATCTATAAAGTGAGCATTGGACATAATTCTATCAATTTTCTTTATAACTCCAATACCCTTCTTGGGTTTTTGCTTCCAAGTGTAATGAACTCCAGTGCTATTGACATCAAAAACTTCCAAATCAACAACACATTCTTTAAAATCTCGCATACCAGTATTCACTTTGGACGACCCAAACAAGTTATCTTCTAAGTTCAATGAAGAGTTAAAATCCCCTAGCATTACCCATGGTTTATCATGGACTAATGCTTTATGTTGCCGTAGACTCTCCCATAAATCACGTCTATGTTTGTAGTAGTTGTCCGCATAAATGAAGGAGCAAAACATGATTTTGGGATCCCTTTTAAACTTTATTTGAGCATGGATGACTTGGCTCGTTTGATCCAAAACCATCATATCTACTTCTGCAGTGTTCCATCCCAGAATGATTCTAGTACCCTTTGGACAGCAATTACCATTCGAAGTCCAGTCCCAATTCCTCCAAACCTTACTGCACACATTAGTTAGATTGCTAATATCGACATGAGATTCAATGATGGCACAAACCTGCAGCTGATTTTCTACAATAACTTACCGAACCTATTTTTGTTTCAGAGGGCGGTTCAACCCCCTTATATTCCAGGAAGCTATGCTAGACATGGGAAACATTCTCACCGGGAGTGCTTGCCCCCTCAGATTTTTTCCGGTTTCCCACCAAAGATTGAATTGTTTCATTATACACCTCTTCCACTTCATCATCATCCGATTTATCACCTTCAGTCTCATGCTTATCATTTTTTGACACATTCCGTTGCTTCTCAGCTATAGTACACCCATTCTTTTTAATCGTGTTTTCCACATCCCCACTCAACAAGTCAAACTTATTACTAGTTTTGATCTGATTCACCACTTCCCATGGCACCGCAACAGTCGCTTTCTCCAACTCATCTATCACATTAATAATTCTTGGCTCACGCTTGTTATTTTTAGGAACCGGCCTATATTCAAATTCCGTTCCTTGTTTCTTTGTCGGGAAACCATATTTAGCCTTGTTTTTCTTCTTAACCACCTCATACCCGTCCTCCAGCTTTCTTTCTTCATCCTGGGTTTGTTTGATTTGTTGTTTCGGGTATTTCAAGTCTAAGTGGCTAAACACCTTGCATAAACTACATCTAGGAGGTTGCCACTCATATTCTACCTTGACCAAACTTTTTGCAAATCCTTCCTCCTCCTCCAACGGAACAGCCACCATAACATTTTCCTTGAGTTCATGTTCAGCATTCACTTCAATCAACGCTCTAGCATAACTGCTTCTTCCCCACGAGTCATTACACATCGTTGCCGTATACGAGTCTAGCATCTTCGGTTTACCCACCTTTGTGGCGATCATGCTTAACCCATCCTCTGAAAACGCTGCTATAGGAACATCATGCAATTTCACCCAAACGGGTATTGATGTTAAGTCTTCTTTAACCAGCTTAGCAGACGGTTTCCAAATATTAAGAACAATCGGCAGGTTCCTTATTAACCATGGTCCCTCCTCCATCACTTTATCCATTCCTTCTTTAGAGTTAAATTTGAAGAAAAAGAAGTCGTTAGCGTTCATCATAGTCTTACTTATTCCGTACTTTGCCCACGTATTTTTAACATAGTTTTCAATGATTGGAAAATCCAATCTTTTCCCCACAAAGTACTCGTAAAGTGTATTAGTAAATCGGTCCTGTACCTTTTTAACTGAAGCCATTGGTATAACCACATCAGCCCCTTCAACAGACGTAGTTGAGTTTAAGACACAAAAATTAACCTTCTTTCTACTTGTCCCAGCTTCAATCACACTAGCATATGACCTCTTACTTTGTTCAGCATCCATCTTAGAATCCCCCAGCACATTCACTTGATCAAAAGTACCATTCATTATGTCATCATATAATCCCGTATCCGGCTGCCCCCCCACGTGTTTTGACTGAAAAACATCCTGAGACTTTGGTTTTGCATGATCTGAATCCCCACTCACCGTAAAATCCAGGTTCACAGGTACATGAATAGCCGTTAGGCTGTCCATGAACGATGGATTATTCGTGGAATATATACCCCTCCTAGGAAGTAGAGGATTACCTTCAATGTTCGTTACCCTTAGTCCAATCCCACGAACTGGAGCTGTTCCAGGGGTTGATTCGGCTTCCTCTTCCAACTTTTTGTTTCCATCCCCATCATAAAGTTCAACTCTCTCCATATTCACGAAACAAAGACAGCATGCAACAAAAAAACGACGTAACCCAAGCACCGAAGAACACGGATCAAAAACCTTAATCTAGCAAAACCCTAATCCAAGAATCATCATGAAATCAAATAGCGAATCCGATCAATCAAGGTATTGTTGATTGATTGAATGAATTTTGGAAAAGAAAATGATATGCTAAATAGCATGGACACCTCCATTTATAAAGGAAACTATGGCGAAATTTTCTAAAAATTTCAACACTTAGTAAATATTTTCTAGACAAGTGTTTACTAGTATGTTTTAAACTATGTTTTTCAAACATAAACCTCGCCATAATTTTTGTAACAAAAGTACAAGTATTGGAGGATGATTTTTGTAAATAAAAAAAGGGGTAAATATATATTTAGAATATATATTTTGTATTAAGACACTTGTGTGGATATTTGTTTGATTTGTGGAATAGTTATATTATTTTAGGGTAAAATAATATATATATCTTAATAAAAGACCATGAAATTACAACTCTAACATAATACCAAAAATCACACGGAATAAATATTTAAGTTACACACTTATCATTGTGAAACCGAACGCGAAAACGTAACTTACGAAATATCCCAGAATATACTTATGCAAATATATTTTTGGTATATATTATTTTTGGACAAGAAGTGAAAATATATTATTTTTGGGAAAAAAAAAATATATATATATATATATATATATATATATTTTGGAATACATTATTTTGACAAATAAGTTATATATATTTTCTAAGTGGGACTTAAAAATATAATTATTTCAAATACGAACATACATGTATAAATACCCTCATACACGGGAAAGAATTACGGAATTAAATACTTTAGAAGTATTAATACAAGAATATTGAATGAATAATTATTCCAACACAACATATAATTTAAGTTGAAATATTAATTATTTTGACAAATAATTATCACTCGGAATAATATAAGAAACGTAACTCAAAACATTAAACTCCAAGCCAAAGCACGGCCCGTTCGTCTAATAGACATTAGTACGTTGTAGGTTGTCGTGTAGCTGACAGAGTTTGAGATACGGTACAAGACGCACTACTGTGAGTTCATGTCCGCCTTTTCTCTTAACTGTTTTTAGTTTTATACTTCGGGGGTGGAATACATGTTACAATTATTATAGACATTTTTATACATGGTATGGTTAGCTTAAGGAGGGTTTACTGCGCGATCATGTGAGTGGTGGGCATGACACTTAAGGCCATTAATCCTCATTGTAGGACCAAGGGACATGAGTGATAGATCTATTTGGGTGTAGCGAGCCCACACCCATGAGGCCGGGGCGGCCCATAGTGGTGACTATGTCTTCATACCGGAGACAAATTTGCTAGGTTTGAGTCTTCCTGCACCATTTTCACACATACCATTGGCTTTGCAACCCATTGGTGATCTATTTTTCCTTACTGCTACATACCAGGGACATTTTTACATACAAACATACTTTAATGGTTTATACACACAGACATACACATGAACTCGCTCAACTTTTTGTTGATTTTTCAAACTACATGTATTTCAGGGAATTAATCGGATCTGGCAAGTGGTGCGTGTTAATCAAGCTGTGTACTAAATAAAGATGTCATCCAGGGATGTAGGGTTAGGAGGTGTAACCTCTTCCTGGACGGGTTACATGTCTCTAAACCTCGTGTTATGGAAAGTCTTTTGTTGAGTCTTATAAACTCGTTTTAAACAAGTCATGGTTTGTAACTTATTTTGGGTTTGATGTTTTTAGACAATGTTGTCGTGGTATTTTCTAAGTTCTTTTAATGGATGAACATCTCGTAAATTTTATCATATAGCATTGTTATGATTGTTGCTATGGTATTAAGAAGTCACACCAAATAACCACGCTTCCGTAAAAGTCGGGGTGTGACAACTTGGTATCAGAGCCTCGATCATAGCGAACTAGGATTCTTTCTCGAGTCTAGACTATGATCACTCGGGCTCTCACGAATACGTTTTCAAACATTCTTACATTGCATACACAAAATGTCCAGATCCAGGAACAAACATTTTTACAAACAAAAGGCACAAGTACACATTTCAAAAAGGCTATGTATGAATTTAGTCTTAGAGACTGAGGGAGTTCAGCCTTAGAGGCTGGGGAGGTTCAATCTTAGAGACTGAGGGAGGTTCAGTCTTAGAGACTGGGGAAAATTTGAGTCTTAGAGACTGGGAAAGTTCGGTCTTAGAGGCCAGGGAGTTAGTCTTAGAGACTGGGAGGTTGGTCTTAGAGGCCAGGGAGTTAGTCTGAGAGACTAGGGAGTTCAGTCTAAGAGACTGGGTGGGATAGTCTGGGAAGACTAGGATGCATACATGATTACGTTGCTATTTGCTTACATGCTTATCTGATATATGTGCATATGTTGTGGTTATGTTACAGACACCATGGCATCTTCTTCTGATAGCGGAGTGTCCGACACGATAGACCCTATGGCTATTACCTCGGATGATGAGATAGCCACGGACCCGGAGGTTTACACATCAGATACCACGAGTACCGACGAGGATGATTTTCAGCCTTTCACTCTACCGGACTTAGGAGACAATATGCCTTTAGCTGATGGTATTGTTGACGGGGACCTACCTCTTGTTCAGGTCCCTGCACCACTTCCTATCGCTGCAGTTCCTGTTGAGGATCTGCCACTTGACAAGATAGCTGACGACGATATCGATCTATTCATCGAGGGTCCCCCGGAGGGTGACCAGGATGGAGGGGTCCCGACGGATGACGATATTCCACCTACTGATATTCCTGTTGATGACACTGTTGTTCCTATGGTTGAGGTTCCTGTTCTTGATGCCATTATTGTGCCACCGGGCGACGCTCCTGTTGTGGAGGCCTTACCCGATCCATCTGTTTCCTACTCGCTTGAGTCTGTATCATCCGCCACTCTTCACGCCCAGGAAATGCAACACTACTCCACCGACACTGATTCAGACATGGCGATGTCTGCTGCACCAATATTCCCCATGACTTTGACCCGGATCCTGAGGTTGAGTTTGTACCTGCTGAGCCACCAGTTGATGCATCAGTTGTTGCACCACCAGTTGATGCACCAGTTGTTGCACCACCGGTTATTGATATTCCTGTCGTTGTTGCACCTCTACCCGACCCTATACCTATGTTTGATGACCTTGCACCTTTTGCTACACACATAGATCCCAGATACGCCGACACCCGTAACGGGTGGATTGAGGATGATGATGACTATCCTCCATTTGTTCTACCAGTAACTCCCCCTGCTGCACCTGTTTTTGCACCCGTTGATGCCCCACAGTTTCGCCCTCCCGTGTCAGATGTCCACCGCATGGATTTACCCGTCACTTTTCTCCAGGACATACCCCCTCATTGTCCAGGGGAAGGACCATCTACTCAGCAGCATGATCACGTACCACCTATGACAACAGCTTTTCCATTTATATCCCCTTTTGCACCTGCTGCACACACCGCTTTTACTTCTGCAGCACCCACCGGCGAGCCATTTATGTGATCTTCGCCTAACGTCATGCCTTTGTCAGATCCATACCATCCTTTTCATGTTGGGTATACGACGGATGATATACTTTTATCCTTGCAGTTACAGCAGGATGCGTTGAGCCGACGAGTCCAGGAGCTGGAGAGGACACCGCGTCCTCCCCCTTGTCATTGCCAGTCTCCGTTTGTGACACCACCGGCTCCTCTCGGACTGCACCCTGATTCTGATGTCCGCTTCCTCACCACGGACCAGCAGATTGCTTACCTGCTACGTGTTGCCCATGCTCTCGAGGAGGATTTGGTGCATTTGTGCAGATTGGTTCTCACTCCTCCACCTCCTCTTCCCCCACCATCAGCTTAGGGGTTTTAGGTCTCCTGCGGATAGGCTACTTTTGGTGAGAAGACAACTATTGAGCCGTGATTGCAAAGACTTTTTGAAGACCACACTTTTGATATTTGAACTTTTTGGTTGTTGTAAATTGTTAGAAGGGTGATGCGACCCTTAGTCTCTTTTGACATATGATACAATTGTAAAACCGTACTGATGGTCTTGTTATATGCAAAGCTCAATCGCAGCCTTCTCATTACATGCATTGTTGACTTATTTATTTGTGTTATGACATGGGATGTTATATATTGTAGTGTTAATGGATGTTATTACATACGCATATTACTTACTTACTACACTTACTATGACCTGACCAATATGATCTTCTTTTAGAAGAATGCCTCCATGACGAGACACACGTTTGCCTACCACTGAGCCAGAATTACAGGAGCGAATTACCGCAGCAATAGCACAGTACGAGGCCTCACACGCCGAGACCAGTGGAGGTTCCTCAAGGAATAACAATCCACCCAATGGTAATGTCCAAGTCGATTCACATTACGTTACATATGAATACTTCTTACACATCCACTAACGCCTTCTGTTAATGATATTGCCTGTACAGGCTGTACCTAGAAACAATTTTTGGATTGTAAGCCCTTAAACTACGATGGCACTGGGGGTGCTGTTGCTTTCGTCAGGTGGACGGAAAAGACAGATTTGGTAATAAGGATGAGCAAGTGTGCTCCCGAAAACCAAGTTACTTATGTCTCAGGACTCTTTCTTGATGGTGCTTTATCCTGGTGGAATCTTCAAGTACAGACCCTAGGGGAGGCGACGGGGTATGCATTGACATGGGCTGAGCTGAAGGAGCTCATGAGGAAGAAATATTGTTCACGGGCCGAAATACAGAAGCTGGAAACTGAATTCTGGCACCTCAAAATGGACGGTCCAAAAATTGCTGAATATGTACAAAGGTTCCACGACTTGTCACGCGTTGTGCCATATATGGTTGATCCTGAATTTAAACGCATTGAGCGTTTCATCTGGGGATTGGCACCCCAGATCATGAGTATGGTAACAATGTCCAAGCCTCCAACAATTACCGAAGCCATTGATCTCAGCGTGGCACTTACTGAGGAAGCCATCAGATTGAACAAGTTTTCAATCTCTGAACCGAAAAAGAAGGAAACACATGTTGAATCGTCATCGAGTGAGAACAAGAGGAAGTTCTCAAACTTCAAAAAGGGTACCAGCAGTGTCAGCGAGAAAGAAGACGGAAGCACACTGACCAGGGCCAAATCTGGTGCTGAAAGCAGAGGGAAGGGATACATGGGCACTCTGCCCAAGTGTGATGCATGCCAATATCATCACCCCGACCCATGCAAATTCAGGAAATGCGAGTCCTATGGGAAGACTGGCCACTCAAAAGAAACATGCTGGGCTGGTAATAGTGTTGGTCATGGTAATCAAAGAGGTCATGGAGGAGGGAATGGAAACCGCCAACAGGGAGGAAATGGCGGGAATGGGAATCATGGGAATCAAGCTGGTAACCGGGGAGCTAACACCAATCGAGGCGGTAAAGGTAATGGTAACGGTCGAGGACCGAGATGTTTTAACTGTGGAGACGTCGGGCACTTCAAGCGCGAATGCCCGAAACTCAATCAAGCGCAAGGCAGAGTATTCAACATAGGTGCAAGGGAAGCACACCAGGATCCCAATGTTGTCATTGGTAAATTCCCTATAAATCAATGCTTTGCATCTGTTCTATTTGACACTGGTGCCGATTATAGTTTCGTATCGTTAGAATTTAAAAGTATGCTTGGGTTAACTGCTAGTAAGTTAGATATTCCGTACTCAATTGAACTGGCTAATGGAAAGCTAGTTGAAACAAATGAAGTCATCAGAGGATGCGTAATAGAGCTGGGAGAGCACGAGTTTACACTGGATCTACTGCCAGTCAAGTTGGGAAGCTTCGACGTGGTAGTAGGAATGGATTGGTTGTCAAGTAACAGAGCCGAAATTGTATGTCACGAGAAGACCATTCACATCCTAATGGTGAATGGAGAAACAATTGTGGTACACGGAGAGAAGCGTGATGCGCCTTTAAGAATCATCAGTTTCTTAAAGGCTAGAAAATGTTTGAAGAGGGGATGTGTTGCCTTCTTGGCGCACATCGTGGATAAGGAGGCCGCTGAGCCAAATATAGAAGACATTCCAGTCGTAAAGGAATATCCCGAAGTCTTTCCAGAAGACTTGCCAGGATTGCCACCACAAAGACAAGTCGAGTTTCACATTGACTTAGTTCCAGGCGTCGCGCCTGTAGCTAAGGCTCCCTATCGACTTGCGCCTTCAGAGATGCAGGAGTTGTCGACACAACTTCAGGAGTTGTTAGACAAGGGATTTATCAGACCAAGCTTCTCGCCTTGGGGAGCTCCAGCCCTGTTCGTTAAAAAGAAAGATGGTAGTTTTCGCATGTGTATCGACTACCGGGAGCTGAACAAGTTGACAATCAAGAATAGGTATCCTTTACCAAGGATCGACGACCTGTTCGATCAGTTACAAGGTTCAAGTTTTTACTCAAAGATCGAACTACGATCAGGTTATCACCAGCTAAGGATTCAAGAGGAGAGCATTCCGAAAACTGCCTTTAGGACTCGTTATGGACATTACGAGTTCCTGGTTATGGCATTCGAGTTAACAAACGCGCCAGCCGTGTTCATGGACTTGATGAACATAGTCTGTAAGCCGTACCTCGACAAGTTCGTGATTGTGTTCATTGACGACATTTTGATCTACTCAAAGACAAAGGAAGAACACGAGCAACACCTAAGAGCTATCTTGGAACTGCCCAAGAAAGAGAAGTTGTACGCGAAGTTCTCGAAGTGCGAGTTCTGGTTACGCGAAGTCTAGTTTCTTGGTCATTTAGTAAATGGAAATGGAATCCATGTGGATCCTACAAAGGTTGAAGCAATCAAGAATTGGGAGACTCCTAAGACACCAACCGAGATTCGACAGTTTCTAGGTTTGGCAGGTTATTATCGCAGGTTTATTGAGGATTTCTCGAAAATCGCTCAACCTTTGACCTCTCTCACCCAGAAAGACAAGAAGTTTGATTGGGAAGACAAGCAAGAAGAGGCGTTCCAATTGTTGAAGAACAAACTGTGTGACGCACCGATTTTATCTCTACCCGAAGGCACTGACAACTTTGTGGTATATTGCGATGCCTCGTGTCAAGGTTTGGGATGCGTGCTGATGCAGCGACAAAAAGTTATAGCCTATGCTTCACGCCAGCTGAAGGTTCACGAGAAAAACTACACCACGCATGACTTGGAGTTAGGCACAGTGGTGTTTGCTTTAAAAATCTGGCGATATTACTTATATGGCATGCGGTGCACAATCTTTACTAACCACAAGAGCCTGCAGCACATCTTCGATCAAAAAGAGCTTAACATGAGACAAAGACGCTGGGTGGAATTGTTGAATGACTATGACTGTGAAATTAAGTATCACCCAGGGAAGGCGAATGTAGTCGCCGATGCCTTAAGTCGGAAAGAAAGGATTAAGCCCCTAAGGGTTAGGGCCTTGGAAATGATTGTTCAGACAAATCTCACATTGCACATTTATGCATCGCAGAGAGAAGCTCTCAAAAGGGAAAACCTTGTGAATGAATATCTCCGTGGAATGGAGAAGCAATTGGTACCAAAGGAGGATGAAACGTTATGTTTCTTGGGAAGGATTTGGGTTCCTTTCTTTGGTGGTCTGAGAGACATTATCTTTGATGAGGCTCACAAGTCACGGTACTCGATCCATCCAGGATCGGATAAACTGTACCAAGATCTAAAGGATTTCTATTGGTGGTCGAGAATGAAAGGCGACATTGCGATATATGTTGGCAAATGTTTAACTTGCGCCAAGGTAAAGGCCGAATACCAGAAGCCTTCAGGTCTTCTGCAATAACCAGAAATTCCCCAATGGAAATGGGAACATATTTCCATGGATTTTATAACAAAATTGCCAAGGACGCCCAGAGGCCATGATACGATTTGGGTAATTGTAGACCGTTTAACGAAATCTGCACACTTTTTGGCAATCCAAGAGAACGACATGGAGTACCTCTCTCAATTGTTACCCGCAGACAGACAGACAGAGCGAGCGAACGATTCAAACGTTGGAAGACATGTTGCGAGCTTGCGTAATGGATTTAGGTGGAAATTGGGACACTCACCTACCATTGGTCGAATTTTCATACAACAACAGTTATCATGCAAGCATTCAGGCTGCACCGTTCGAAGCTCTTTATGGACACAAGTGTTGATCACCGCTATGCTGGGCAGACGCGGGTGATAGACAGCTTGTTGGCCCGGAATTGGTCCAGGAAACGACTGACAAGATTATACAGATCTGAGAGCGCATTAAAGCGGCTCGTGATCGTCAAAAGAGTTATGCGGACCGAAGAAGGAAACCTCTGGAATTTGAGGTGGGTGATATGGTATTGTTGAAGGTTTCACCCTGGAAGGGTGTGGCACGCTTTGGGAAGCGTGGGAAGTTGAATCCGTGGTACATTGGACCATTTAAAATCCTGGAAAGGATTGGTCTTGTAGTCTACAAGTTGGATCTACCTGCTGAACTAAATGGCGTTCACGATACATTCCACGTATCAAATTTGAAAAAGAGTCCAACTCAAGAGACAGTGGTCATTCCTGCCGATGAAGTTCACATTGACGACACACTCCACTTTATTGAAGAACCTGTTGAGGTTACGGATTGGAAGATTAACAAAACACGCGGGAGTAGTGTCAAACTTGTCAAGGTTCGATGGAATGCACGACATGGCCCTGAATTCACGTGGGAACGTGAGGATCGTATGAAGGCCAAGTACCCACATTTATTCCCCAGGACCCCTGCAACTAGAAGCGGAACTTAAAATTTCAGGATGAAATTTTCTTAACGGGGGGAGAATGTGACAACCCTCATTAAACCAGGTATCCGCACAATTAATTAATATTAATTAAGTGCTTAATGACTGTGCTGAATTACTTAATTGCTTTTTGATTACTGCATCATACATACACGTGCATCACATTTCATACTGTCACACCAATTATTACACACAAACTTTAGTGACATATTTGATGCACAAAGCACAGTTAGCACAGTGAGCGGATAACTCAGAAATATACTGACAGTGCCAGTACATAGTCAGACAGTGTTTTGAGACCCAGTATGGGCCAGGGACAAGGTACCACACTAGTATAGTGTGTAGGGAAGTGAGGACCATAAAACTGCGTCACTAGGTGATAGTTTGAGTGCCGGAAAGTGCCTAAAACTCACTTTAAGTGCAGAATTATGCATTTTCAGCAAAAATTCAGCATTCTAACATACTAATATTATGCAGAAAATTGACTAAATGGTCCTGAATGCTTTCCTAAGTGTTGGGAATTAATTATGTTATAAAAAGATACATAAGGGACACTATACAGAACAACTTAGCACTTTAACGGAACGGTATCTAACCGAACAACCGGACATAACCCGGGACACCAAATTTTTGTCAGAAACATTGTTTTATTATTTTTAGACTAGTTATGGTCTCCGAATACCCCAACACACTATGAAATGTATCATACACATATAACACTAGATATTACACTTAACCTCCTATTATTTACCCACTATCACCAAAATTTTACAATTAACCCCCCCTCTCCATTTACGGTCCACATAGGGGACCCATAACCCACTCACTAGATTTTCATGTATATTTTATTTTAATAGCTTGCTTGTGATCTTGAACAAGATATGGAGGTGTAAGAGATTATAAGTATGGCCTAAAGGATTCACTTGAGATTTTCATCATTCCTTCACTAGTTCACACTCCACTCCCTCACACCTCTCTCTCCCTCTCGGCTTTGGTTGTGCCGCCACCACCACCATATTCATCAAATTCATAGTCCATTCAAGTGCTAGGAGGTGATCCTTGGAAGCTTGAAGCTTGAAGATCTTGGAGGAACTTCATACATTGCTTTTACACACCATCTTCATCATCTTTTGTTCTTGAGTTCTTCCCTAGCTTTAAGCTAGTTGTAAGACTTCCTTAAACTCTTGTCTACTTTTAGTTTCATGGTTAAAGGATTATATTGCGAAGAAATCTTATGAACACTACAAGAACACAAACATAAATCATGAACATAAAGCTTTACATAAAGATGATATATGATGAAATCTTGTTGGATTAAGGTTGATTAAAGCATGCATGGCATTCGATGTTGATTTCTTGGTAATATGATGTTGATCATCATATGAAACATGTTAGATTATGATTAGAAACATGATCTAACAAGATAAGAGGTGATTATGTGTTTACATAAAATAATCATCTTCTAATAAAAATATGAACTTGATAATAAAAATAATTTCTTGGAAAAATAAGTAAACAAGTAGGTTGATGATCATGTAAATCCGAGATTTACAAAAGACTCTTCTAAACAAACCAAGTTCAAAAGACAATTTTTAAAAGATCATAACTCTTCTTGCATTTACATTATTTTTGAAATAAAATAAGTGTAGAAAGACTAGTAAACAAGAATATGTTGTAAATAAATATTTTTGTAAAATTTGTTCACAAGTTGTTAACACCGAGATTCTTTAAAAATGAGATTTTTAGAGGGATGAATATACTTTGGAGGGTAACTAAGTCCACTAAACGAGTTACCAAGTTACTACACGTTTTTGTGAAATATCAAGTTCATGATGTTATGAACATCATATAATTTTTGCACTTGGCGAACATAATATTGTCTAGAGTATGATTGTTGATTGATTGAATGAATTTTGGAAAAGAAAATGATATGCTAAATAGCATGGACACCTCCATTTACAAAGGAAACTATGGCGAAATTTTCTAAAAATTTCAACACTTAGTAAATATTTTCTAGACAAGTGTTTACTAGTATGTTTTAAACTATGTTTTTCAAACATAAACCTCGTCATAATTTTTGTAACAAAAGTACAAGTATTGGAGGATGATTTTTGTAAATAAAAAAGGGGGTAAATATATATTTAGAATATATATTTTGTATTAAGACACTTGTGTGGATATTTGTTTGATTTGTGGAATAGTTATATTATTTTAGGGTAAAATAATATATATATCTTAACAAAAGACCATGAAATTACAACTCTAACATAATACCAAAAATCACACGGAATAAATATTTAAGTTACACACTTATCATTGTGAAACCGAACGCGAAAACGTAACTTACGAAATATTCCGGAATATACTTATGCAAATATATTTTTGTTATATATTATTTTTGGACAAGAAGTGAAAATATATTATTTTTGGGAAAAATATATATATTTTGGAATACATTATTTTGACAAATAAGTTATATATATTTTCTAAGTGGGACTTAAAAATATAATTATTTCAAATACGAACATACATGTATAAATACCCTCATACACGGGAAAGAATTACGGAGTTAAATACTTTAGAAGTATTAATACAAGAATATTGAATGAACAATTATTCCAACATAACATATAATTTAAGTTGAAATATTAATTATTTTGACAAATAATTATCACTCGGAATAATATAAGAAACGTAACTCAAAACATTAAACTCCAAGCCAAGGCACGGTCCGTTCGTCTAATAGACATTTGTACGTTGTAGGTTGTCGTGTAGCTGACAGAGTTTGAGATACAGTACAAGACGCACTACTGTGAGTTCATGTCCCTCTTTTCTCTTAACTGTTTTTAGTTTTATACTTCGGGGGTGGAATACATGTTACAATTATTACAGACATTTTTATACATGGTATGGTTAGCTTAAGGAGGGTTTACTGCGCGATCATGTGAGTGGTTGGCATGACACTTAAGGCCATTAATCCTCATTGTAGGACCAAGGGAAATGAGTCATAGATCTATTTGGGTGTAGCGAGCCCACACCCATGAGGCCGGGGCGGCCCATAGTGGTGACTATGTCTTCATACCGGACACAAATTTGCTAGGTTTGAGTCTTCCTGCACCATTTTTACACATACCATTGGCTTTGCAACCCATTGGTGATCTGTTTTTCCTTACTGCTACATACCAGGGAAATTTTTACATACAGGCATACTTTAATGGTTTATACACACAGACATTCACATGAACTTGCTCAACTTTTTGTTGATTTTTCAAACTACATGTATTTCAGGGAATTAATCGGATCTGGCAAGTGTTGCGTGTTAATCAAGCTGCGTACTAAATAAAGATGTCATCCAGGGATGTAGGGTTAGGAGGTGTAACCTCTTCCTGGACGGGTTACATGTCCCTAAACCTCGTGTTATGGAAAGTCTTTTGTTGAGTCTTATAAACTCGTTTTAAACAAGTCATGGTTTGTAACTTATTTTGGGTTTGATGTTTTTAGACAATGTTGTCATGGTATTTTCTAAGTTCTTTTAATGGATGAACATCTCGTAAATTTTATCATATAGCATTGTTATGGTTGTTGCTATGGTGTTAAGAAGTCACACCAAATAACCACGCTTCCGCAAAAGTCAGGGTGTGACATCGGATTTTACAACAATTACAACGAAAAGACGATTACAAGAATACAAGACTTCCAAAAATAGAAATACAAACAACGCTTTCTAATTATTGAAAGTACGAAGAAGCAGGGCGTTACAGTCTCCCCTCCTTTAGGAAATTTCATCCCAAAATTTAGGAAGAAGTAACGAAAAGTTGCGGATACCTAGTCTTCATATCACTTTCGAGTTCCCAAGTGAATTCAACGCCACGTTTTCCTTCCCATCGAACCTTAACAATAGGAATTTGACTGCTCCTCAATTTCTTGACTCCTCGGTCCATGATCTCGACGGGTTTCTCCACGAAATGCAAAGTCTCATTGATTGGAAGATCTTCGAGCGGGACTTGAAGTCCTTCCTCAGCTAAGCACTTTTTGAGGTTCGAGACGTGAAACGTTGGATGAACGTTGCTGAGTTCTTGAGGTAAATCGAGTCGATAAGCCACCTGCCAATCCTCTCGAGAATCTTGAAAGGACCGACGTAGCGAGGGGCAAGTTTTCCCTTTTTACCAAAACGAACTACTCCTTTCCAAGGAGATACCTTGAGTAGTACATGATCACCAACATTAAACTCCAAGGGTTTGCGTCTCTTGTCGGCATAGCTCTTTTGTCGGCTTCTAGCCATGAGTAGATTGTCTTGGATTTGGAGAATCTTATCCGTTGTTTCTTGTATGAGTTCAGGGCCTGTAAATTGCTTAACACAAATCTCGTGCCAGCTGATGGGAGATCGATACTTGGGACCATATAATGCCTCGAAATGAACCATTTGAATACTGGAGTGGTAGCTATTGTTGTACGAGAACTCGATCAATGGTAAATGCACATCCCAACTACCACCAAAGTCGATAACACAAGGGCGTTACATTACCACAAGAATAAAAGACATAACATGACCTCAAGAATATGGGTGGTGCATTATTCCTATAGCGCTATACATGTTAAGGGTAGACTCGTATGAAGTTAATGACAAGTTTATCACAAAAAGATTAAACCCAGAATAACAAATCAAGTATAATATATGTATGCATGTATTGGATTGTTTGTGCATTTGAATAAAGTCCAAGTGTAACTATGTAGATTTAATAGTAAACATATTGCACCCAAAGTGTAAAATAGAAAAAAGGGTGTTCGAGTATACTCATAATTTTGCAAAAGCCTTCCAATCATCCGAGAGTGACGAGTTGCGTGAGAATGGGATTCGAAGGCATAAGGTCATTCGGGGTTTGTGGAGTAGTTGAATTTAGAATTAAAGTATGTAAGTATAAAGTATGTGATGTGCGTAGTGCGTGATAGGTTTTTATGTATATTTTAAGCCCTTTTTAACACTTTAGTCAAGTTTTAAATTTATAAAACACGATATTTTACTAACACTAAACACACATATGGGCAAGTGCACCCATCGTGAGCGTAGTATAGCGTTGGTAAGATACCGAGGTCGTCCAAGGACACAAGAGCTTTTAATACTGGTTTATCCTCAACGTCTAATCAAATAAAAAATTTAGAAAAAGTTTTAAACATGAAAATAAAAACTAAAAATGCTGAAAATAAAAATAAAATAAAAACAGATAGACAAGATGAATCACTTGGATCCTACTCGCCTTTAGTGTAACCTTTGATGATTTCCACACTTTTGCACTTTCTAGGAGATTATCTTAGTTATAGTAGTAGGCCCCTCTTTTGAAGGTGGCGTTGCCCTCAACCCAGTAGTTTGAGTCAGCAAGGATACAATCCTAAAGGGTCGGAATATTGAAAGATAATTAATTAAGTTATTAATGCGTAATGTGGTAGGCCCCTCTTTTGAAGGTGACGTTACCCTCGGCTAAGTGGTTTGAGTCAGCAGGGATACAATCCCAAGTAGTCGGGTTAATGTATTAATAGTAGTTTACATATGAGGGGATCAAGCCATTCGCACCCCCGACCAGGTAGCCAACATATCTCTGTATAGACCGTAGAGATATGAATGGTGTAAATCTTTTATTTTATATAGATAGTAAAATAACGCCAAGACACCACGGATGAATGATAAGGAAGTTTCACCTTCAACATAAGAAACTAGTTATTAAAGTCATTAATACAAAACCAAATAAAAAGTGCGAAAAGATTAAAAATCAAAAGTATTACACTAAATGCTTGTCTTCACCAAGTGATGTAAACATGGCCTTTGATTGTCAAGAACTCTTACTATCAATCTTGGATCCCGAGACTACTACACACACTCTATGATGGATGATGGATGATGGTGGTGGATGTGGGTTGTAGTGGTGGTGGAGTGTGGGTGAAGTGGAAGAGAGGTGGTTTGCTAAGGGATGCCTTTGAATTGAACCAAGCACCTTTATTTATAGCCTGCACAGAATCCCGGACACGCCCCTGTGTCTATTGGGCACGGCCCCGTGTCCATCTACTTTCTCTTTCTTCATTAATTGCAATTTGTCAGCATTAGCTCCACACGCCCCCGTGTCCGCTGGGCACGGCCCCGTGTACAGAAGCGTATCTGTACTATCAAGATTTGCTTGGATTCTGTGAATCTTAGCATTGACCACGGCCGTGTTGAGCTGGGCACGCCCCCGTGTCAGGAATAGAAGCTTCTAAAGCTTTGTCCTTTCTGTAGACATCTGGCCACGCCCCCGTGTCCGCTGGGCACGGGGCGTGTTCAGCCTTCTGTTTGCTTGTTTTTGCTTGGGAAGATGCTGTCGAGGGGTCGGGCATGCCATGTTTGTTCCTTTTCTTGTATTTATGTTAGATTTTGCTGCATATTTGTTCCTTTTGTTCATTTACGCTCATTTAATCCTTAAAATACAAAAGGAAGACAAAAGCACATTTTTTCCAACATTAGTACTAAAAAAGGGTTAGTTTTACGCCTCATTTGATGTAATTTATATGTTGCATTTTACACACATCAAATACCCCCACACTTGAATCTTTGCTTGTCCTCAAGCAAAACTCTTTATAATGTGGCTTACACTCCCAAATGGAATGGGTAGAAGAGAAGTTTTTGGGCTTGACTTGAGTGTCGGGAATCCAAGATCTTTATTAGGCTTTATTTTTATGTTATTTACAATCCTATTCGTTATGATTTATTTAGAACATTTCATAAGAGAAATTACTTATTTGGGCATAACATGCCTTTTTAAAATTCCATTTTTATACAAGTTCACATACCTCACAGGAGATCACTCAACACTCGGCCGAAGATGTATTTTTGTGAAACACTCGAGACCGGCATGGAACTTACTTCTACCATTTGCTTGCCAAGCAATCAATCCTACTCCTTTTTAACTATACACCTTTGTAAATATCAAGAGGACTTAGGGAAGGGTTAGGCTTGTGTTGAAGGTATGTGGTTTTGGGTTAGTAGTTAGTACAAAGGGCGAAAAGCGTAAAAAGCGTCGGTCGTCGCAAAACTTTTTGTTTTTGTGACTTTGATTCAAATAAAGCATTTTCAAACAAAGCTTCTTTTGAGGAACTTGTTTGTTTATTGCAAGACTTCTTTTTTTTTTTTTTGATAAGGAATGTCAAATGAAAACCGAGCTTTTTACTAAAATAAAGGGTTAAAAGTAAAAAAGGGTTTTGGTGGGTAAAGGGTGTTTGTTTTGTGGGTTTAGAAACGAAAAGGTTTAGGCTCAAAGGGGTTAACTAAGGGGATTTTGGGTAGGTGAAAAAAAATTGAAAATAATGGTGTTGAAGAAAAAGGGTTAGTCCTAATGCCTCCATCATTTACTTACTTGGGTTTAAGTTGGTAAGGACCGGGAATGTATCGTCTTGGCAAGTTCTAGAGTCATAAGAAACCAAGCGGCTATTCACACAAGAAACGAAAGATGAGCATTTAATTTAAAGATGTATGCTTTTATGCTCAATAATGGCTCAAAACTCACTTTTTGTGGGAATGGCTTTTTAATGTGATCAAGTATATATAATTAAATTTTAACTAGATTTGTCATGCCGTTTCATAATTTTCTTATGTTGGTTCTTTTTATCACGACGCTATCGGTTGTAAATTTGTAAAAATATAACCTTTTTAGAACTTGTTATTCCCAATTTAAACCAAGACAAGTAAAAAAAATGAAAAGTTTTTGAAAAAAATTGGGGTGATTAGCGGTTCCAATAGAGTTTTGTGTAAGGCTTGTTATTAGGACTTGCAAAATTCAAGGCTTTAGCATCCCCCACACTTAAATTACACATTGTCCTCAATGTGTCCCAAAATTAAGTTTTTAGGTTGATTGAATGTGTAAATAGGTGTTAAAAACAAGGTTTTGGTATTACTGGGCATCTTGACACAACCCCGTGTCGGATGAGCACGGCCCCGTGGTCAGATTGCCAGTAACAAAAACTTACAGAAGGTGGACACAGGGGCGTGCCTGGTGAACACGACCCCGTGTTGGGCAGAAATTAAACAAACAGCAGGTACTGGGCAGTGGACACGGGGGCGTGCCGGCTGGACACGGCCCCGTGTTGACAATCTACAATCATTGAAAACAGGTTTCGGCTTTCGGTTCTGCTTTCCAGGCTTGTGTAGCACTAATATTTAGTGCTCCCAAGTCTCCTAGGTACCTGTTTTACTTAAAAAATACCACACCACACAAAATAACCAACATCCTACTTTACCAATGTTTCATCATCCACACACACAAACTAAAAAAAAAAGAAAAATGCAGGAAATTAGAAGTGTTAAGAAAAGTAAATTTTTCAACATTGGCACGCAGGCCATGAAATTGTTTGTGAGAGATAAAGGGTTAACCTGTTATGACCTTCAACCGTGTAATGCCACCTCCAACGCCTTGCGTTCAATCCATGTCCTCATTCTCGTCATCATCCCCTCCTTGGCCCTCCATGTACTCCCGGATGTTGCTGATATCATCCTGCATGTCGGAGATGTTTCTTTCTATAACTCCAACCCAGGCGTACGTGTTGCTTGCCATATTGTAGGTGTTCCGGGTGCACATGAGAGTTTCCTGCAACAAATCATGTAAACTTTGGAAGTTAGGAAAACCACCTCCTTGGGAGGAGGATTGGCTCGGTTTACCATGATGCTGATAGTGGTACTGGGGAGGAGGACGAATATGTGGAGCGTGAAGGACGAGAGATTCTTGAGGGTTCCACACATATCCTTGAACCGTCTGAAATCTAACTGTCCCGTCATCTGCTTCGTTGATTAAACTCATGGAGCGACATATAACAAGGTCCACTTTTCCCGACCATGGCCCCTTCTGGAAGGACCTTGGCATCCTTTGCACAAAATGCTTGAAGAAGCGGTAGATCCATCCTCCAAAAAGGATAGGAGTCGGGGGAGTGCCGAGCTGGTTCAAGTGCGTGTTGCGAAGTAGCAGGTGTGGAACATCGAGGTTTATACGGTTGTGAATGCAGTAGAGGATAATCAGATCACGCAACTCTACCACACCACCACTGTCATGTCTCTGGCAAAGGGAGTAGCTGAGGAGCCTATGGATGTAGCGGTAGAGACGGTCCCTCAACTGTGTGCTCTTGGTCTGGCTCGGGTTATAGTGTCCCTCCCCAATCTGAGCCCATGCAGCTTGGCGTTGATCTTGTGGAAGTTCGCAGAGACCACTAGTGTTCTCTTCCTCTCCAACATCCTCTTCCGAATACAACCCGATGATTGCCCCAAATTATGCAATTGAGATTAAGTACATAACCCCTGCACAACGGAATTCCACCCCCTCATTGTCAAATGGCTCCGCTTTTGCCTTGAAGGCAAATGTGCTATAAAATTCCATGTTATACTCATGCACGGAGTGAAGCCGAGTGCAAAGAGCTGCTCGTAGTGGACCAGTAACAAGGTTGTTGAAGCGGTCGATTTGGCCTACTGCTTCTAGAGTATCCAAGCAAACTTGTTGGGGGTTTTCCTCGGGCCTTGTCTTGAGAACTTCAAACCGTGCTTGAGCAACATACTCCTTCGGGTTGAACCTAGTAAACTTTTTGGCCATCTGAAAGAAAACCCCAAACAATTAGCATGAAACAGTAAAATTCTCGAAGAAAACTGAAAACAGTCAGCTGAACACGACCCCGTGTTCAGTGGACACGCCCCATGTTCGCTGAAAAATAGTTGGACACGCCCCCGTGCTCGCCGAGCACGACCCCGTGCTCAGGCGTCTGTTTCCCAAAAATTTGATTTTTCGTCCCGGTTTCGAAAACTTGAAAATTTTTGGTCTAGTAGGGGCGGTTTTCCCCAAAAATGAAACCCCAAGTGCCGTTTTTCTCAAAACAAACCGTTTACCCCTTCAATTTCATATTTTTCAGTTCAAAAACAAGGGTTTGAGGTTTATGTGAGAAATCGGGCAAATCTACAAACAATTCAAGTTGATTTACTTCCTATAACATGCATCTATACTAATACTAATAGATCTAAGCAAAAATTTGAGGTTTGATTCGGTTCAAGTTGAAGAACCCTAGATTTTTCCCATATTTTTTATGTTAAACTACATGCAAGTGATTAATCTAACTAATTATAACGATAGAATCATACGTTGACGTTGTTAGAAGTCGGGGGAACGTTAAAATCTGTAGAAAATTTCACCAAAACCAGTGAGTTCTTGGGGAAACAGGGCGTGTTGAAATGAAAAAATGAAAGAAAAAGGGGTTTTATCCCCAACAGTTGCACGAACACGGCCCCGTGGGCGAGCAAAAATAATTTATATATATATTTAAGTGCTCGTGTGAGTGCCCTGTTTCCCGAAGCTTGGTTTTAGAAATCGTATCGATTTAGATGCTTTCCCGATGTTCATAACTTACAAGATATGATGTTGATGCTCAAACCTTCGTCTTATTCTTTGGCCGCTTTTAGCGAGATTTCTTCCTCTTCATCCTCAATAAATCCTTGATAAAGCTTTAGCCACTGGCCATTGACTTTGAATGGAATTCCATTCCGAGATTTAATCTCAATTGCATCGTGTGGGAAAATGTGGGTGATGGAAAAAGGTCTCGACCACCTAGACTTTAATTTACCGGGAAATAATCGAAGTCGTGAATTAAACAATAGAACTTGATCTCCCACCCGAAATTCATTTGGTTTAATGTGTTTATCATGAAAAATTTTCATTCTTTCCTTATAAATTTCGGAGTTAGAGTATGTGTGATTTCTTAATTCTTCTAATTCATTTAATTGACAAAATCGATTTTTACCGGCCATTTCTAAGTCTAAGTTTACGTTTTTAATTGCCTAGTAGGCTTTATGTGCTATTTCTACCGGCAAATGATTGCTTTTTCCATATACAAGCTTATATGGGGTTGTACCTGTTGTTGTTTTATATGCAGTTCGAAAATCCTATAAAGCGTTGTCTAATTTATCAGCCCATTCCTTTTTATTTAATCCTACGATTTTTTCAAGTATTCTTTTTAAACCTCGATTAGTCACTTCGGCTTCTCCGTTTGTTTGAGGGTGATATGCTGTTGAGACCCGGTGATTGACCCCATACCTTGTTAAAAAAATTTCAAGTTGATGGTTACAAAAATGGGTGCCTCTATCACTTATTAATGCTTTTAGAGTCCCAAAACGAGAGAATAATCGCTTCAGAAATCTTACCACAACCCTTCCATCATTTGTTGAAAGTGACTCGGCATCGGCCCATTTAGACAAGTAATCTACCGCCACAAGTATATATTTGTTTCCTTTTGACGGTGGGAAAGGTCCCATAAAGTCGAGTCCCCACACATAAAAAATTTCACAAACAAGAATGCCATTTTGTGGCATTTCGTTTTTGGAAGAAATATTACCTGATCTTTGGCAAGCGTCACATGTCTTGATAAGACTTTGGGGCGTCTTTGTAAATGGTTGGCCAATAAAATCCTGAATCAAATACCTTTCGTGCGGTACTAGCGGCACCATGATGTCCTCCGTATGGACCTTCATGACAATGGCGGAGAATTATCTTTGCTTCACTACCATGAACGCATCGACGGATGAGTTGTGTGACACATGTGCTTGTAATCATTGTAAACAATTCAGTTATCAATAAAAAAATGTTATTTGATCCCAATGTTTTTTTAATTATGTTTGACATTTTGCATGTTTTGATTTTTGTTCAATTTCAAACTCTATATCACTTTCTAGAGAGTTATACGCAAACCGATGTGCAAACGTAATCAGTTTAACGCGACAAACACTCCGGAACATCAACATGTTCTTAACATACCTTAAATAACCTTTACATAACTTAGAAATAAGTTTTGAAGGCTTTGGTATGGCAAAATCAAGTTTATTCGCTTACAGGGACTAAATTCGACAAACTATGAAAGTATGCCGATTCGTACTGTAACAGACATTCCGGAACATGATCATAAGTTAAACATACCCTAAATATCCTTTATATATCTTAGAAATAGGCTTTGATGGGTTCGGTATGCTAAAATAAACTTTTTGGTCATTCAGGGACTAAAAGCGTTAAAAAGTGCTTAAGTTTACATTTTCGCGCATAACTTACATTCTGAATACATCCGGACATCCAAAAATTTATGTAATCATTAAAATATTTTATTTTAGTGATTGGCATGATAAAATTCCATTCGTCGCGTAATTTGGATCGTTTTTCGCATCTGTTCGAGTTTCGTCGTAATTCACCGAATATCGTAATCGTACGGCCAAACGAACCAACATCCGAGATGTTTTTTAGCATGTTTCATGTTCCCTACACTTTACCTTCATTATAGAGCCTTGAAATGGCTTAACGGGCCTTATACATGTTGGAAAAGGCCTTAAACATGTGCAGGGACCAAAACAGCAACTTTCAAAACTTGTTGCTGAACTGTGCAGCTCAGGCGGGCCGCGTAAGCCCCCCCTGAGCCTTACGCGGGGCGTGTAAGCAGACCAGATCTGCCGAAAATCTTTAACAGCCTGTTCCAGCTGTTCCACACACTTGCAAATGGTTTTGGGCAATCTATGGGCTCATTTAGGGGTGCCCATGGTTTTAGAAATCAGGGGGTGTATGTGTACGGCTTAGATCGAAGCACGTTTTACGGGGAAATATCTTATCAGTTACCCGAAATCTATATAAACCCCCATCCATTTCATTTGCAACTCACACCTTGATCTGATTTTCTAAGTTGGAGGATAAAATCCTTCATACCTGAGAATATCTAGATCAAACCTCCATTTATTGGACCTTTTGTAAGAGTTCTTTCGTTCTTTTACGCGTTTTAAGCACGAAAGTCAAACTGTGTTTGACTTTCAACTTTGACCAGTTTATGGTCAACATGAAGTTCATTTGAACTTCGCAACGTGAGTGTAATCACGAAGGTTATAGTCCCTTGAGACTATACCTATTGATTACCACGTTATTTTAGGCTTAGTGACGAGTTATAGTTTCGGTCAAAATGCGTATTCTTGCGTATTTTGCAACCAAACTATTCTTGGGTATCAAGACCCTTTGTATTGATACCAAACTTGTTTTCAAACCTCGTTAAACATGTTTTAACATGTTTAGCTCGTCACTTTAGGTTTAGTGCTTATATAGGGTCGTAAGATAAGCGATCTAAACAATCGCTTAGACTTTCGAACCCGACCCGTTTGGTCGATCATTAGGATCCGACCAAACACATATTGTGACCATAGTTGCCTAAGGAATAACCTTCCAAGGTTATACCTTATGGTCACTTCGTTTAGTTAGTTGTATGATAGGTAGTTTATATGCCTTAGGAAAATGACCAAAATACCCTTTTTGCGCATAAATTCATTTTAAGCATATGTAACCTAATTTTTGACATCTAAACTGATTAGGTAACATTATTAGGCATGTTAAGGAATATTTTACTTATCATCGGACTAGTTAGGCGGTCCGAACGCGTTTTACGCGAACGACGCGTTAAAGTAGCGTAAGCTACCTAAACAGGTCGTAATGGGTCGTAAGCACTTAGGATAGGTTTCGTTTTAGAATGTAGGCTTTGTTAAACCATATTATATGAGTTCTTATACTCATTTGGTTTACAAAAGCACATTTTATCCGATCCTCCGATTTAGGTCCGTTTATTAACATAGTTACCTATATTAGGTGCCTTTTGATTCCATGATCTTTCTGGCATTGCTTGGTGGTTATCTAAAGACTATTGAGCAATCTCAAGTGAGTACATAGACCCCTCTTTTACTATTTTTCAAACATTTTGGGGTGAAACACATGTGCCTACTTGTTACTTTCGTGCTTTCCATGTTTTTTAACTCATATTTGTTATGTTCATTAGTACACCTATAGTACATGATTTCATTATGTTTTTGCTATGTATGTCCATTTATTGCATACTTAGTACATTGTTTTACATTACATTTTATGCTATGTATGTCCATTTGTTGCATACTTAGTACATTTGTTTTACATCACATGCTATGTATGATTTGTTGCATACTTAGTACATTTATTTTACATCACATGCTATGTATGTCCATTTGTTGCATACTTAGTACATTTGTTTTACATCACATGCTATGTATGATTTGTTGCATACTTAGTACATTTGTTTTACATCACATGCTATGTATGTTCATTTGTTGCATACTTAGTACATTTGTTTTACATCACATGCTTACATTTTGGTATGACATTTGGTTTGTTTAAATGGGACAAAAATACGTTCATTAACATTGGCCATGCCGTTCGTTAGTAGGTAGTGGTACCATAGGAATTGACAACTCCCGTTCCTGAAATCCTAGGTTTGTTTGGATGGAAGGAATGACCGAATTCGATACACATAATTCAGATAAACCTTTAATTTATTTAAGGGTTTGTCGCCACAGTCTCAAGGCTTGAATGTATGCATTTTCACAATACCGCATTGATGTTTGTATCAGTAGAGCATGCAATTGTTTTACAAAAGATAACTTTGATTTAAACTATGATTTACTTCAATACCTTGTTTTGTGCATTTTACCTATGGTTTAGTTGATATATTTTACTTGCCATACATGACATTTGGTTACACATTACATGATTTACATTTGACAATAGACATTGTTTACCCATGAACATTTTTTACATTTGTTTACACATTACATGATTTACATTAGACATTGTTTACACATGAACATTTGACAATTGGTTTAAACAAGACAATTTTGGTGGTTTTTGGGTAAGTGATTCAAGTAACGAGGCGTGTGTAATATGATAAAATCATGGTGGATACGCCGCTGGTACTTCCTATATATAAGTGCTTTTGTGATATTACACATCGTAGCGTTATTTAAATCATTTCAATTTAGACATATAACATTTTACATAAATAACATATTTTTCACAAGACATTGTTTTACAAAACAGTTTGTTTTATACCACTCATTTTACTTGGTTATTTAATTTACCATACATCTTTTCTTTTATATAATCTGATTTCTTATCAAGTTTTCATATGATTTATAAAAGAAAACACTTAACAAAATTCATGACTAATTTTTATTAAACATTTCTTTAAACTTAAGTCTTGAATCCTATTTTCACAAAACCTAGGTATCTCACAGGCATTTTTATGCTGACGTACATATTTTCACATGTGTTTTCAGGAACTGGTGCATAGGTTTGATTCAAGATACACTAGGGTGGACACGGGCCTTAGTGACATAAAAGCAAGATTAGTTTAAATAATGTTATGTACTCTTGTTTCTTTCGTTTTAAGACAATGTTATCCCTTTTGTTTATAAATAAAACACAACTTTAAATACCATGATTGTGAAACAATAATTCTGTTACAACACTCCCCGACGTTTCTGCCGTGGTTTCGTTGTTTTACGCGGTCGGGGTGTGACAAGTTGGTCGGCACACATTTTGAAAAGAGAAGGATCTTACCAAAAATAATGCTTTACATCGGAAAATAATTTCTTTCTTTGATGATGTGACCATCCTTTTGTGACTATACCGCTAGCTAAGTAGTTAGCATAGTCGGCGTACCATGGCTCTTCTCGGTATTCCACCATTTCTAGGGATTCTGTTGGGAATTTTTCATTGATTTGCTCGTCCCTAGTTGCCTTGATGTGCACAAAGTGGTTTAACAAAAACAACTAAAATTAACCCTAATTTAGACACTCTAAGCTTTAAATTTATAAACTAAGACTCGATCTAAACCCTAAACCACACAACCGGCAAGTGTACCGATCAATGTAGTAAAGCTAAAGCAAGTCCGAGTATCGAACCCACGAGACTCTATGGATTACGCTAATGACTCTATAAAGACTAAGACTGACACGACTCAAACTATTTGTTTATTGATTGGGGGGTTTTCTAAAAATCCTAAGAATGCAAATAACGAATAACTAGATTAGCTAAATAACTAACACGAACTCGAACGAAGACTTTGACCAGAGATGATGAAGACTACCTAGGCTAGACGCAAGCTAAACTCAGAATGGATTTCTATTCGATGATTTTGTGGTGTGGAACCGGGATCTTTAGATACTAAACCTATTAAGACACCACTAAGCCCCTCAAACACTCTCAAGGCGATTCTTGTGGCACTACCTATGCTGTTACGCTCACCGGTTTTCTGGATTTCCTCACAGTCCTCTAGTTTCTTGAAAGTGCCTATATAAGACGCTCTACCTCACAGCGCGAACGTCTAAAGCAACTACGGGTTTTAATCTTGGTTTAATAGACAATGGAATGTTAAGGACTTATAACCAAACCGAGACCTATTAATAACCTCGAGCCTGACAGCGACAAGTTTAGCAGCACACTTGATTTTATTAAATTACCGAATATTACTTCTAAGGTTACTTACTCGATTTTCACCCTAAAGGATTAATGATCTATTACGTGATAAAGACCGTCACCTAAATCAAGAACCCTAGCATAACCCTATTATGTGATAAAGACCGTCACCAAGGATTATACGAAGCAAATAAACAGTGATAAAATAATCATCAAGCACGCATATGCACCAAGTTAAATTCCCGAAGCTTTTACAATACAAGAAAAACCCACAACCACGCCAAAAATCGAATAAAAAAAACCAAACTTTATTTAACTATTGTCATAACCTAGGTAGTATGAAAAGTCTAGCCAATAATCATGTCAACAATCATAGCAACAATCAATATTAATTCAGAATTCATCATTAAAAACTAAGAATAAACGAAACCGAAAGATAAACGGAAGTATAGAACCCGAAAATCTTCAACTCTGAGTGTTCCCGAGCCTTCAAAACAGCCTCCAGATGTCCAAACTTCGCCCCCAAGTCGTGTACAATTCTCCCCTTCGTCTGATGTTGATTGTTTATTTATATCTTTTTTAAAAACCCTATAACCGTTGCTGTTTGAATACAAAGTCGGTGCAGACAATTCACATCTTCACGGCCCACATAAAAATTAGACTTAAGTGCCGCCCATGTGCATCTTTTCCTTGATCTCCCCCCAAATAATATTCCTTGCTAATATTTTTTCCAATCCATCCAGAATTGATGTCCGTGCGCAAGTACTAATAGGCTTAGGTTACAATGTGTAATATATCATTCAAAAGCCCACTAACCATGATTCATACGTAAGCTTTGCTGGGCTGATGTGTTTTCGCTTTACATAAAAAAGGTTGGCCCATCATGTTTTCAAGAATTATAAATAATTTAGGAATCCTCAATTCCTTGTTTCCAAAGCCCACTGTTTCGTTTATATATATCAATATATATGGCCCACATCCATATTGACGTAACCTTGGATTGGGCTTCTTTACTTTCTTTGTGTTTGTCAAACCTAGGGCTGGCAATTTTACACGAATACACGACACGAACCTACACGATTTTAACATGTATCGTTATGACCTTAACAGGTAACAGGTAGACACGAAAATACCTGTTAATTTTCGTGTCTAAACAGGTCAGATACCTGTTTACCTGTTATGTACCTGTTAAGACATGATAAGGTTTTAATTTTAATTAAATAAAACATATATGATAATATATGGTGTACGCCAGTGGAACTTTTCAGAATCTTCTTTAGTTCAAAAAAATGAAAACCCTAAGTCTCTCTCAACTCTCTCTACAGCCGACATCGACAGCTCCACCGCACCGGCATCCACCGCTCCACCGCACCGGCATCCAGCCATCCACTGTCTTCTCCGGCCTCCCCTGTCCGCTGGCCATCCACCGCACAGCCACTCCGCCGGCCATCCACCGCACCGACAGCTTCAGCCACTCCGGCATCCACCGCACCGACAGCTTCAGCCACTCCGGCGTTCAAAGTAAGCAGATCTTCCTAATTTTATTGTACACATGAAAACCTCTTGTTAATCACAGTTTGATTTTTTTTTTTTTTTTTGTAGTTAACTATAGTTTATTTTCATTATTAATTGTTTGATATGTATGATTGCTGTTATATAATCTTTAATTTATGAGGAGGTTTCGTGATCTTGTTGATGTTAAATCTAGGGTTTTTCGATGGTGTAACTGTTCGTAGACTTTGTTTGTTATTTGAGGATTTTAACGCTTTTTTATGATGAATTGTGAGTGTTTGGCTGTTATGTTTGAAGAATGATGTGGAATTTGATGAATTTTGGTTGTGGAATTTGTGATTTTTATGATTTGGGCTCAATTTAGACTAAAGATATATACATCTGTAATGTTGATTTGAATTAGTGTTGTTAGGAATATGGATATCTCAGCTCTGTTATGATTTGCTCAATTGGCAAATTATATTCATATCTAGGATGAACTTTGGTACTTTTTTGTTTATAGTTTATGTTATGAATTTTGTCACACCCCGACCACGTAGAACATACAAAACGTGGCGGAAACATCGGGGAGTGTTGTAACAGAATTAATTGTTTCAAATCCATGGCAATTGAAGTTTCGTTTTATTGATTAAAAGTGTTACAATGTCTTAACAAACAAAGAAATACAACATAATTAACTAGTCTTGCATCTTTTATTGTCACTAAAGCCCAAGTCTGCCTATGTGTATCTTGATCATCTTATGCAACAGCTCCTGAAAAACACATGTGAAAATAGGTACGTCAGCATAAAAATGCCTGTGAGATACATAGGTTTTGTGAAAATAAGATTCATGACTTATGTTTGAGAAAATATTTAGTCATGAACCTTGTTATTTGCTTTGTCTTTTAAATCATTTGAAAAACGATAAGATCAGATGATAAGTATAAATAAATGTAAGGTTAAATGAATAACCAAGAAAAATGTGTTTGTATAAGATAAGTTGTTTATAAATCAATGTCTTGTGAAAAGTATGTTATTTGTATGAAATGTTCTATGTCTCAAACTGAAATGATTCAAATAACGTTACGACATGTAATACCATACAAACACTTATATATAGGAAGTACCAGCGGCGTATCCACCATGCTTGTATCATATTACACACGCATCGTTACTTAATCACTTAATCAAACCAAACCAAACAATGTAAAATGTTCATGTCAAGATGTAAATCATGTCAAAATGTCTATGTCAAATATCCATGTCAAATGTCTATGTCAAGTATCCATGTCAAATGTCTATGTCAAATATCCATGTCAAATGTCTATAGTCCAAAAGTAGTCAAGTAATGTATAACCAAAATGATATGTATGGTAAGTAAAATTTAGACTACTTAAACCATAAGTAAAAATGTACAAAACAAAGTATTGAAGTAAAACTTGGTTTAAATCAAAGTTATGTTTTGTAAGATATATGCATGCTATACTGAATATGAACATTTATGCGGTATTGTGAAAATTCATACATCCAAGCCTTGAGACAGACGGATAACTATGTAAAAGTGAGTTATCAAGAGAATATGTATTCGGATTCGGTCATTCCTTTCATCCCCTTTCCCTGGGATGTCCGGAACGGGATTTGTCAAGTCCTATGGTACCACTACCTACTACCGAGCGGCATGATCGGTGTTAATGAATGTATAGTATAGTTTAAACAAACCAAATGTCATACCAAAATGTAAGCATGTTTTATGAAGATAATGTACCTAGTATGCTAGAGTAAACATACAGGGTAGAGCTGTAAAACAATGTGTCCATACGTTACTGGAACATATGCAACAGAGATGCAGTATAAAACAATGTACTAAGTATGCAAAGTCATCATACAAAGTAGAAAAGTCATGTAAAACAATGTACTAAGCATGTTATCAGTCAACATACATAGCAGAAAAGTCATGTAAATCAATGTGCTTAGCATGTTATCAGTCAACATACATAGCAGAAAAGTAATGAAATCATGTACTATAATGTACTAACAAACATAGTCGGTATATGATGTGAAAACAGGAAAGCATGAAAATAACAAGTAGGCACATGTGTTCCACCCCAAAACAGTTTGGAAAACAGTAAAAGAGGGGTCTATGTACTCACTTGAGATTGCTCAGTTGTCTAAAGATAACCACCAAGCAGTGCTAGAGATCTCGGAATCAAACGGCACCTAATATAGGTAACTACATTAATAAACCGGACCTAAATCGGAAGACTGGGTAGCATGAGGGTTTGTAAACCAAATGAGTGTAGGAACTCATGTGATATGGTTAATCAAAGCCTACATACTAAATGAAACTTAACCTAAGTGTCTACGACCCATTACGACCCGTTTAGGAAGCTTATGCTACTTTAACGTGTCGTGCGCGTGAAACGCGTTCGGACCGCCTAACTAGCCCTATGACAAGTGTTATATGCCTAATCATGTTACATAATCAGTTATGTGGCAAAGGTTTAGGTTACATATGCTTAATTACCAATTATACATGAAAAGGGTATTCTGGTAATTTACCTAAGGCATATAAACTACCTATCATACAACTACTTAAACGATGTGACCATAGGGTATAACCTCGGAAGGTTATGCCCTATACTAGGGTTACCTAATGTATTTGGTCGGATCCTAATGATCGACCAAACTGGGTCGGGTTCGAAGGTATAGGCGATTTATCAGATCGCCTACCCTACGACCCTAGACAACGTGGTAATCAGTGGGCATAGTCCCAAGGGACTATGACCAACGTGATTACACTCACGTTGCGAAGTTCAAACGAACTTCGCATTGACCATTACTGGTCAACGCTGAAAGTCAAACAAAGTTTGACTTTCTGACTCGAAAAGCAGTAAAAATAAGGAAAAGAACGAAAGAATACTTACGAAGGGTCCAAGAATGGAAGGTTTGAACCCGAACACTCTCAGGTATGAAGTGTTAAACACGACAACTTAGAGAGCAAGTTCAGATTCAAAGGTGTGAGTTTTTGGGTGTGATGTTGGTGGGTATTTATAGGAAATGGTCCACCGTTGGGATCGTTTCTTGGATAACGTGCCATGAATCCAACCCGTACACTTGTCGGAACCTTATGGTAACTAAAATTCCATCCTTATCTCATGACTAGACAATTAGGAACATGTGGTTGTGGTTAAATCTGCTGAAAACAGGCTGTTAAAGACTCTGCACCTGGTCAGAAGACCCCATACGCATCGTATGGTATAAATACCATACGCATCGTAGGGCTTACTTTGGCAGAATTACACTTTTGGTCCCTGAACTGTATTTAGGCCATTTTTGACACGTTTAAGGCCCGTTAACCCCATTTCAAAGCTCTAAAATGAAGTTAAAGTATAGGGAACTTAAAATGTGTTCAAAAATATCTCGGATGTCGGTTCGTTTAGCCGTACGAACGCGATGTTCGCTTAATTACGACGGAATGCGCACAAGCGCGAAAAACGATCCAAATGACGCGACGAATGGATTTTTCTTAAGGCGAACACTAAAATATAATGTAGTCATGCTTACATAAATTTTTAGATGTCCGGATGTATTCAGAACGTAAGTTATGCTCGAAAATGCAAACTTGTGCACTTTTTGACACTTTTAGTCCCTGAATGACCCAAAAGTTTATTTTAGCACACCGAACCCCTCAAAGCCTATTTCTAAGCTATGTAAAGGATATTTATGGTATGTTTAACTTATGGTCATGTTCCGGAATGTCTGTTACAGTTCAAATTGGCATACTTTCGCAGTTTGTCAACTTTAGTCCCTGTAAGCGATTTAACTTTATTTCACCACACCAAACCTTCCAAAACTTATTTCTAAGTTATGTAAAGGTTATTTAAGGTATGTTAAGCCTATTTCACTATTCCGGAGTGTTTGTTGCATTAAACTGGTTATATTTACGCATCGGTGCGCGTATAACCTTCCAGAAAGTGATTTAGAGTTTGAAATAGAACAAGAATTGATATGTGCAAACGATACACATATTTTTACAAATCCCAAGTATGAAATAAAATATTTCATTGGTTTGGTATTTGTTTGATGGCCGTGAAGGCACAGGTGTTACAAATTTGATGCAGCCCCTTGATTATAATTTCTTGTATGCTTTCTAACAGATTGTATGCTTTCTAACAGATTAAGAAATTCAATATGAGTGATTCTCAAAAGAAGGTGGGAAAGAAGAAGGATAAGAAGGACAAAACAATGGTATGTATGTTTATCTAGCTTTTAGGGCTTTTAGTTCAAGTTTGGTATTCTTTTTTGTGTAACTTTATTTGTTTTCTCTATTGTAGCCGGAGTCAGATATAATGTCACTTGATATTAGTGGAGAATCAAATGCTAAGGTAACCACTCCAAATGCTTCGAGTAGTGAGTAGTGTTGCTAAAAAACAATGAACAATCATAAGGTACTTACTCCAAATGTTTCAAGTAATGTTTGATAAATTAAAATTACTCGCTTTATGTCCAATTGTCAATGCTAAATATGAGTACAATTATGTGCAGGTTTGAATTGTTGGAACTAAAGATCTGAGAAGAGAACCATGGGAAATTTGAAGTTGTTTTTAATGGATGTTTTGAATTATTAAGTCTTTTGTGATTTGTCGTTTATGGATTTTTGTTTTAAACTTGTTAAGTATTCGGTGTTTATGGATTATTTAAGCTGTTTGTGAACTTTTGGCGAGTTTTGTTTCACTAAACTGGTTCTAAATATGTGATTATTCTAGTCTTCGTTAACAGGTACTAACATGTAAATTTCGTGTATATCGTGTCGTGTTCGTGTTGGAAAAAAAGGACACGAAACCTTATCGTGTCGTGTTCGTGTATGGCGTTTCGTGTATCGTGTCTTATCGTGTCGTGTCTTATCGTGTACGGGTATACACGATATGCCAGCCCTAGTCAAACCCCACAACAATAATCATAATTATAAAATATGGCCGTGATTCTTTAATAATGGTGAGATAGTGGGCTCGGCTCACTCGAGATAAATAGCGGCAATTTTTACTTCTGTCACTGGCGACCCACTCTGCTCAACTGGCTAGTTATTAATTTATTATTCTTTTTCGCTCCATTTGCACCAGGACCTGCCAAAACACAAATTAATGTAATATAATACTAAACTAAATAAAAACAAATAAAATCTATACAATAATTATACAATTTACACGGGACAAATATGTGTATTTTACCCCACATCATGCCTCCAAAGCTGGGTCTTCCAAGCGGGAAAGATGATCTGCAGCGGTGTTTTCTGCTCCTCTCTTGTCTTTTATTTCAATGTCGAATTCTTGGAGGAGTAGAATCCATCTAATCACACGCGGTTTAGCATCCTGTTTCTGAAAGAGATATCGAATGGCTGCATGGTCTGTATAAACTATCGTTTTAGAAAGAACAAGATAAGAACGAAATTTATCAAAAGCAAATACCATAGCTAGTAATTCTTTTTCTGTTGAAGTGTAATTTTCTTGTGCATACTTAAGTGCTTTACTAGCGTAATAAATTGGGTGAAAATGCTTGTCTTTTCGTTGTCCCAAGACAGCTCCAACTGCAAAGTCACTTGCATCACACATGATTTCGAAGGGTAAATTCCAATCAGGCGCTATCATGATAGGTGCATTGACTAGCATATCTTTTAGTGTTAGAAATGATTGGTTGCAATCCTTGTTAAAGATGAAAGGGGCATCTTTTTCAAGTAATTTTGTTAGAGGTCTTGAGATTTTTGAAAAATATTTGATAAATCGTCTATAAAATCCGGCATGCCCGAGAAAACTTCTGATAGCTCTAACGGAGGATGGGGGTGGTAATCGAGAAATAGTGTCTATTTTTGCTCGATCAACCTCCATTCCTTCGCTTGAGATTTTGTGACCGAGTACTATTCTCTCCGTTACCATGAAATGGCATTTTTCCCAGTTTAGGGCGAGGTTAGTTTCCTCACATCGGGATAGCATTCGTTCAAGGTTATCTAGGCATTGGTCGTATGAATCTCTAAAGATATAAAAGTTGTCCATGAAGACTTCCATTGTGTTTTCTATCATGTCATGGAAGATGGCCACCATGCAACGTTGAAAGGTTGCGGGGGCATTACATAGACCAAAAGGCATGCGTCGATAAGCAAAAGTTCCGTAGGGACATGTGAATGTTGTCTTTTCTTGGTCTTCGGGTGCTATCGGTATTTGAAAGTAACCTGAAAAACCATCTAAGAAACAATAAAATTCGTGACCGGATAATCTTTCTAACATTTGATCAATAAAAGGTAAAGGAAATTGATCTTTCCTTGTTGCCTCATTTAATCGACGATAATCTATACATACTCTCCATCCTGTGATGGTTCTTGTTGGTCTTAATTCATTTTTCTTGTTAGTTATTACCGTCATACCTCCTTGCTTAGGAACTACTTGGACGGGACTTACCCACGGACTATCGGAGATTGGGTAAATGAGTCTAGCGTCAAGTAATTTGTGTGACACCCGGCTTTCCAGGCTGTACCATACAATTATAGCACATCTTGTGAATAGGTAACAGGACTATATTTGACAGATTATGGTGTTTATACGTGAAATTTAGTGTATTGATAAAATTAAACTTTGATAAAAATTATGTTGGCAACGGTAAGATAGACGCTTATCGCGTAACGGTTAAAATGCGAAACGAACATCGGTGACCACCCGGACAGTGTTAAAATCCTAAAAATAGTCTATTATGATTAAAATAATAATTTTAATCCTGTTCATGAGGAAAAATAAATTAAAACGCTTAGAAACCCTATTTTTCGACTTTAAGCGCGTACTGCGCGATGCAGCACGTATACCGACAAAATACTGTCAACGCAGCCCGTCAAGACAACTGAAAATCATTTTAGCAATAATTTGATAAGTTTATTCTTATAGAATGACAAAAATAAATAAAAACGCTTAAATTCCTATTTTTGCGATTTTTAACGTGTACCGCGCAGCACAGCGCGCATACTGCCAAATACCAACAACGTCGCCAGTCCAGGCAAAAAAAATATTGTACAGTAATATTTTGGTGAGTTTATTTTTATAGAGCGTTAAAAATAATTTAAAACACACTAAAACGGGTTTAAAACGCAAGATAAAATACCCGGTATCCAGTAAAATACTTGTTTTTAACACCAATTTACATATGTGTATATATATATATATATATATATAATCTTTTGTGTATATAGGAGAGAGAGAGTATAGGTGGCGGCTTAGGGAGGTGCCACCCACCTTGAAAATGCAAGAGTGTGACATGTAGATCTTGTGTCCTGAACTCAATCATTAAAACTTTACAAACACTTCACTTCATGAACTCCAAGATCAAAATTTCATCTCTCTCTTTCTCCCTTGAGCATATCTCGGCCGAACACTCCCCCCCACACATAATTCAGAATTTTTAACCTTTCTTGAAGATTTGAAGGCATTTCAAAGAGTTTTCAAGCTAGTATGGAGGTTTAGAGGTGATTTTAAGAAAATCCAAGCAAGAACAAGGTCTCATATCATCATCATTTTCCAAACCCACTAAGAAATCTTGAAGGTATAACATATTTACTTTCAAAATCATGTTCATGATTCTTGGTGATGAAGATGTTATGGAAGGTTTCTCTTATTCTTAGATTTAAACACTAACTTTAAAACTAAAACAAATGGGTTTTAAAGAAAAATAAAATGGATGAACTTGTATGTATATATATATATGTGTGGCCATATGTATGTATGTATGTATATATATGTATATGAGTTCAAGTTTTGACTTTTGATTGATTCTTGATTGTCATGATTCTTGTAAAGTGAAATACATGTGTGATCTTGGAATGTTCTAAAAATTTGTTTGATGATTGAAATGAATATATGAAAAGTATAAATTTGGAAGCACATGAATGTGTATATATGTGTGAGCCGTGTATATATATATGTCTATGCATGCACTCAAAATTTGTTGTTAGTTCATAAATGTGAAGGAATGTGTCTTGCATTTATGTTGAATGATTAGATGATGATGATCATATGAAGATGATATTAATTTTGAAGATATGAACATAAGTTAAAGGCATGTCTAGATGCATTTAGTCCATACATGATGATGATATGATATACGTGCATTAAGTGCTTGTACATAGTCATGCATGTGGGTGTATGTACATAAAATGATGGATAAATGATGTTATGATAAAAATAGTTTTAGATCAGATTATAAACCTTAAAATAAAGTTATTTGGAAGTGTTTAATGATATGTAACTTTGTCATAATGTTTGCTAGCTTTGTAAGTTGTACTTGGTGCATTAAAAGTTGTAAAATATGTGAAATCACATGAGTTATGTGACTTAAATAAAAACTGCACTAATCTGAATATAATCACTATTTTAATCAGTAAATAACATGTATTGTGTTAAAATATCAAGTTGTTTCGAGTTGGGATGGTTATGGTAACATTTAACGCAAAACTATGCGTTAAAACGGTCAAACAAATAACCATCACCCATGATTTTGGTCGGTAATTGTAACATCATATTCTTACCCAATCCCATTTCATTTGTTTTCTCTCTTGTTTCCTTTTTTTAGAATGCCTCCACGACGCGAAAATCAGATACCTATTGAAGAACTGGCAGTTGTTATTACGCAGCAAATGACTGCTGCAATCCCGAACATCGTTGCTCAATGTAACCAAGCTCTCAACAACAATAATGCCCCCTGCAACTTCAAGACGTTCAACTCGGCTAAGCCATCAAAGTTTTCTGGGTCTCAAGGAGCGACTGCACTTCTGCAATGGTTCGAGAGTCTAGAGAGCACCTTCAGACATGTTCAATGCCCAAATGAGCGAAAGGTAGAATTCACATCTAGTGTCTTTGAGAAACGAGCTTTGACATGGTGGAATGGTGTAATGAGAGATAGGGGTGCCGATGTGGCACTGGCTCAAACGTGGGAAGAGTTTCGAGCTCTGATGATGAAGGAATTCTGTCCTCGTCACGAGATCAGGGCCTTGGAAAGGGAATTCGACGATCTTAAGCAAGATAGCGGTGAGCATCGAGCCTACACGGATCGTTATGAGGAGTTAAGTCTGTTATTCCCGAATATGGTTACGCCTTTGGATAAGGCAATCGAAAAGTACATTGATGGCCTCCCTGACCCAGTACAAGATATTGTTACTGGTAGCAACCCTACTACGGTTAGACAGGCCATTGAGCTATCTGCCACCTTGACTGAATCTCAGATCAGGAAAGGTAAACTTTTCCGAAAAGGTGATAAGAAACCAGTCGAGGAACCGAAACCAAGGGATGAACAGACTGAATCCCCCAAGAAGTCAAAGAAGCGAAAGGCTTTTCAGAACTTCGCCGTGGTCGCTCACAATGATCAAGCCATCCCCAACCAACCAGCTCAACCCCCTGCTAGGAAGCCATACAACGGAACTGCACCCTTGTGCAACCAATGTAACCTACATCATCATGCTGGTGTGAAGTGCCGCACATGCCAAATTTGTGGACTTATAGGTCATACAGCAAGGGTTTGCCCAACTGCAGCTGCACCAATCAAGTTAACAACAATCCTGCTCAAGCTCGTTTTCCACCGGGTTCTTGCTACAACTGTGGCGAGATGGGTCATTTCCGAAGAAATTGCCCAAGGCTTGCTAATGCAAATCCAGCACAGGGATGAGCATCTGACCGACAAAAAGACAACACCGTTTAGAAATAATCGTGTCTTATGTATTATTTTCTTTTGTTGTCATGGTCTATAAAACAGTTGTTATCGTTGTTTATAAATAAATCTTTTATTTATAATGCAATATATTTATGTGGTTGCATGTATAAACAACATATCCCCTACGATACCGACAATCAAGGAATCGTATTCCTTGAAAAACAGACTACCCCCAAATTTCTTCTATTTTATGATCTCTTGCGTTTTCCACGGAAATCCTAAGTACCCGTTTCTTCCAAGGCAACGAAGTACAAGGCGCAAGTTACAACTCTGGACGAATACCCAAAGTACCACTGTAAGTCCTTAATTGTTGTGCACCTTAATTCGAATGTTGTGTTTCCTTGTAAACGAAATCGAATTTTTGGAAGATCATCCTATCTTTTTAGATAGATTCTTGAGGACGTTGAAGTCCATCGACTGGGCTCCTGGTGTACCTTGAATACCCTTGTTCAAATCGACATCAAGTTAATAACAAACTGATAACAAATTAATAACCAAGAAAACAATTATGTGATTATGTGTTGACCTAATGAAAGTTATCTCGACCTTGTTCAAGTTCTATCCCCTTCACATTATAAAACAAACTGTGCGGACTGTGCAAGGAATTACGTAATTATGGATGCATACATAATTATAGAATTTAGTGCACAGAAATCACAGCAAGTTCTGTCATGTATCTAGAGTTAACCCTATTCATTTCCAATCCTGAGGAAGCAACCGTTGAAAATGACTCCATCAGTTCATTTTCGTTTCTGAAGAATATCCGTTGAGGAAATGAATATCCGTTTGTTTAACCCTTCATTTCCAATCCTGAGGAAGCAACCGTTGAAAATGACTCCGTCTATTCATTTTCGTTTCTGAAGAATATCCGTTGAGGAAGTGAATATCCGTTGTTTATCCTTCATTTCCAATTCTGAAGAATACCCGTTGAGGAAAATGAATCATCCATTCATTTTCGTTCTGAAGAATATCCGTTGTGGAAAATGAATATCCATTGTTTATCCTTCATTTCCGATTCTGAAGAATACCCGTTGAGGAAAATGAATCATCCATTCATTTTTGTTCTGAAGAATATCCGTTGTGGAAAATGAATATCCATTGTTTATCCTTCATTTCCGATTCTGAAGAATACCCGTTGAGGAAAATGAATCATCCATTCATTTTTGTTCTGAAGAATATCCGTTGTGGAAAATGAATATCCGTTGTTTATCCTTCATTTCAAATTCTGAAGAATACCCGTTGAGGAAAATGAATCATCCATTCATTTTCGTTCTGAAGAATATCCGTTGTTTATTCCTTCATTTCCATTTCTGACGAAGAACCCGTGGAGGAAAATGAATCATCCATTCATTTTCGTTTCTGAAGAATATCCGTTAAGAGAAATGAATATCCTTTTGGTTATTCCGTCATTTCCACTTTTGACGAAGTGCCTGTTAAAAAAAATGAA
This sequence comes from Helianthus tuberosus, assembly GCA_030545235.1. Lineage (NCBI taxonomy): Eukaryota > Viridiplantae > Streptophyta > Magnoliopsida > Asterales > Asteraceae > Helianthus > Helianthus tuberosus. The sequence goes on along the minus strand of CM060396.1, from coordinate 119,454,108 downwards.
TCATCCACTCATTTTTTTTTTGCTTTAAAGTATATCAACTGGGAAATAACAGGATTATGCCTTGCACATCTTTGATGGGTTACTCTACACAAATAGATAAACACCCTAGATTCCATGTAAGACAATTATTTAACACAAGCGTCACAGACAGACTCCTACGAATAAATTTCGGGACGAAATTTCCAAAAGTAGGGGAGACTGTGACACCTGTGTCACTTCAACCATCAAACAAATACCAAACCAATGAAATATTGTATTTCATACCTGGGATTTGTATGAATATGTGTATCTTTTGCACATATCAATTCTTGTTCGATTTCAAGCTTTAAATCGCTTTCAGGAAGGTTATACGCGTACTGATGCGTAAATATAACCAGTTTAATGCAACGAACACTCCGGAATAGTTAAATAGGCTAAACATACCCTAAATACCCTTTACATAACTTAGAAATAAGTTTCGGAAGGTTTGGTATGCCGAAATCAACTTTATTCGCTTACAGGGACTAATTACGACAAAACTGCGAAACGAACGTTGGTGACCGCCCGGATAATATTTAAATCCCAAAAATATTCTGTTATGATTAAAATTTTATTTTAATCAGGTCCGTGTCGAAAAATAAATTAAAACGCTTAAAAACGTTATTTTTCAAGCTTAAGCGCGTACCGCGTGTTTCTGCGCGACACAGTGCTTCTACTGCAAAACGCGGACAACACAGCCAGTCTTGGCAACTGAAATTTATTTCAGTAGTATTTTGGCGAGTTTATTTTTATAGAATAATAAAAATAATTTAGAACGCCATAAACCGGGATTTAAACGCTAGATAAAATACCCGGTATCCTGTTAAATACCTATTTTTATCTAACTTACCATCAAAAATTACACTCTACCCCCTCCCCCATACAATTTACGGTTCAATATATGGAGTGGGACCCACCAAAATTTTGTTAGATTTTGCAATATTCTTATTTGATCTTGTGTGTGCCAAGTGTTGTTGCATGCTCCACCATATCTCTCCTATATCTATCTTCCAAATCTTCACAAGATCACAACACTCTACAACACTCAACATCCTTCTCTCCTCTCCTCTCCCCTCCCAAACCGTAACCCACCTTCATCACCATCCTCATCCTTTTTTTTCCTTGTTCTTCATAATCAAGTCCCTTTTCAAACATGTTTCAAGTGGTGTGAAGATACAAAGGTGTTTTCCAAGGTGTTTCAAGTGATTCAAGCTCCCTATCATCAAAATCTCATCCTACAACCTACTTGAATCTTGAAGGTATAACACTTATGTTTAAATCATACTTTGATTCTTGGTTGTTCTTGATGATTTGAAGTTTCTCTTGAATCTTGGGATTTTCACTAAACTTGAAATCTAAAATGAAATGGGTCATGATACAAGTAAAAATGGTGATGTACATATATGTATATATAACCGTACATATGTATGTGTGTGTTATGTTAAATGTAAATTACTTCAGCAAATAAACCTGAATATATCACATATTTGAAGCATTTAGATTAACATAAAAAGATGATGAAATGTTAGTGTGCTTTAGGCACTTGTACATGAGAATACATGTTGATTTAAAGCTCTAGAAATGGTGAAAAATGGTTATATGACAAAAACGATTTTGAACAGATTACTAACACTAAAAATAACATTTCTTGGTGTATTATGATGGCATGAAACTTTGACATAGGTTTCATAGCTTTGCATGTTGTACATATAGCTTAAAAAGTGGTAAATTATGTGAAATTTGCATGATTTATGTGCTTTATTTAAGACCTGCACTATGATGAGTATAACCATTATTTTATTCAGTAAATAACATGGGTTATGTTAAAATTTCAAGTCGTTTCGATTTGGGATGGTTCGGGTAACGTTTGGTGCAAAACTATGCGGTAAAACGGTTAAAAATCGGCTTTTCGGAGTATTTTTGCAAACCTGTTTTAGATCAGTAACCAAACTGATATTTTTGGTATAAAAATAAGTATTTTAACTTATATTAAGTTTACTTGGTGTTTGGTTGGTCATACGTGACTTCCGACGCCCAAAAATGTTACCGAATCACTAAAATAAGTGTTTTTCGACATAACTAGAATGGGTTGTTCATGGGTAAATTTTATGTGTTACAATGTGCTATGTGTTTTACAATATATTTATGATGATGTGTGAGTGTTGACAAAATTATGTGTATTACGCTTGAGTACATATATACAAATACATCAAGATAATAAAAAATAATAACTTTTCGAGAAAATCTCAAAGTTAAGTGAAAATTCTAAGTATCGGAGAAACTTCGGAATTTTTGTGGGTTTTTGATTATTAAATCATTCTTATTTAATTTAGGACGAATAAACAATTTGAGGGATTGTGTTAACGTATAAAACGCACCCAAAGGTGAGTACATAGTTCCCCTATTTTACGTTTTCAAATGTTTTGGGGTGAAGCATATGTGCATAAACTTTACTTTCCGTTTTCATGACATTATATATGGTTTATTACTTATTACATATAATACATTATTCCAAAGACATTTTTATGGTATGTTGACTTAGTATACCTAATATTTGGTTTCAAAGACATTTTATTTGACATTTGACATTTGACATTGGACATTGACATTTATACAAGACATGGTTTATACTAGACATTTGACATTGAACATTTGACTTAGTTTGCCTAGTACATGATTTCAAGGACCCGTTTTGCTTCGTATGTTGACTTAGCATATTTAGCACCTTGATTTCGTGAACACTTTACTTAGCATGTTGACTTAGCATTACATAGTACATGGCTTACAAAGATATCTTTACATGACATGCTTACTTTGATTATGGCATTTCGATATGTTGAACAACACATTAGTTATGACTCGACATTTGTTATACAAGACATTGAATACATGACGTGTGCGTATATATACATAATTTTGCAATGAATTTACACACGATTGGGTTTTAAATTTATAAAAGTGATTATTACTTTTACATCAAAACACACACGAAAGAGGCAAGTGTACCCCGTCATATATGTAATAAAGCATCGGTAAGAACCAAGTATCGATCCAAGGAAATGGGCGGAGAAATAATAGTAGACCTTTGTCACTAAACTACCGGTAAAAACATATTTTGTTTGATTTTAATTAAACTAAAGTAAGCAATAACAAATACTTATAAAACATAGTAAATATCAAATATGAAAATAGATAAAAGCCTTGCTTAATACACAACCAAAGCATGTCAACTAAGTTAGTTTTGGCACTAGAAGCATTCGGTCAATTTTCCATTTTAAGACAATTAGTATCCCTTTCGGGAATCCTAACATGACAATCAGTCGGAAAGTTAAAACGATAAACACACTTTAACCACCTAAAATTGTTCTTTAACGTGCAATTGATAAATGTCTATGAAAATCTCTTAAAAATAAGTTAGTCATCCGTTAGGAGTTTTCTAACCGCACTTAATCAAGGAAAGAGACACCGATAAACACAATGCAACCACCGAGACAAGCATAAACTAGATTAAATCACAACCAAGTTCATTTTACAAATCTTGCACAATAATTCACTAAGATAGCAATTTTGGCCTAAACTACTAACTAAGCTAACAAATCATGGCAAGAATTTATAACGACACCATCTAACCCGTTTAGGTCCTTACGTGACGGCAAGCTCTCTTGATTAACAATAATTACATTTTATTAAATCACTAACCATTTCTAGTATCATGATGCAAACATTTTAACCAAGCTAAACTAGTTAACCAAGTTTAAAGTCTACTAATACAAGATTAATTAAGCTTCATTTTTCAACTATCTTAACTAATCAAGCACCAATCATCCAACATAATTACTTATAATCAAGAAATCAATATCAATAACAAGGTTGCAAACTAATCATCAAAGATTAACATAGAAAATACTTCAAAATGTCATTACAAACATAGATTAACACACTAATGGCTATAATCAAGCAAGGGATTGTTGTGTTTTTGCCCAAAGGCTACAATAATACATAAATATTAATCTAAATGCTTGAAAGATTAACAAAATTCTGGAAAGATTAGAAAACCAAACCATAAACAAGCATAAGATTAAGAATCTGGAAGACAACGGAGCTAATCGGCACAATGCGGCTTGAATCCGGGTGAAAGCTAGCGCCTCCGGAGCCTGAAAATCGCCAGAATCGCTCCCAAAAATGTCTAGAGTTCCCAGAATATCGAACAGACTGTTTCAGTTCTGTTTTTATATTTTTTTGATGTTGCACGGTCGTTCTTCCTGTGGCACGACCGTGCACTTTAAGCAATTATTGGAGTATGGTGCCCCATACCGCATGACGTCATCAGATCTTTGACCAGATTCGATATCGCACGACCGTTCTTCAGATGGCACGGTCGTTCCATGCCGGGATCTTGTTGCACGCCGAGTCGCACTGGCCGTTCAGTTCCGGGGTTATCGGTGATCATCGGATCCGCACGGGGTGCAAGATATGGCACGACCGTGCTTCACCGGGCTGGCCTTGTTTTCCTTGAACGCCCAGTCGCACCCTCGTTCATTGCCGGGTTGGACTTTACTTGTCGGAGATGCACGACCGTGCATCAGGTGGAACGACCGTTCCACACGCCCAGGTCCGTTTTCTAACAGAATGTTCGCAGCTTCGTCGTTTTGTCCGGAAAGTCCTCGTTTTTGCTATCATCTTGTCTGGTATGCAGTTTTAAGCCTGTAAACAAAAGTATACAATATTAAGTATCCGAATGACGGTTTTACGGCTAAAAACGCATAAAATGGAGGTAAAACGGGGAACTAAAATATGTGTAAATTAGCGAATATCAAATCTCCCCACACTTGAACCTTGCTTGTCCTCAAGCAAGCTAAACTAAAATGTGATAAAAGACAGAATCAAACAAGAACGATAATTTACACACTATTTTATTGAAATAACTAATATAAACGGTTAGCCGGTTTTTCGAAAGACAACATCAAAAGACTTAAACCCAACAAGCATATGCAAATATATAGCGACAACCAAAAAGCCGTGACTTCACATTTAATTGACTCAACATGTTAATCTTCACACAACTCACAATGTTCACACACACTCGGTTTTATTTATGAAACATACATAAAATGTGTACGTGCAAACACTCAATGCCTCGTCAATGAAATGTGTAATATCATAAGCTTGTCATAAGATCTCGTCTCCACCAACTAACATGCGAAAAAGTGTAAATCAAGAGGTCTTTACGGGTTGTAACGTTAGGCTTGGGCGAAGGGTATGGAAATGGAATTTTAAAGTGGCGAAAATGGTCAAAACTCGGTTTTAGCATTTAACTAGCAATAAGCAATACAACTATACATACAAATGCCTTAAAAGGCTACTATTGCGCAATCGAGCTTATCAACGAAAATTTTAACATTTAAGCATTCAAAATTGCTCGATTTTTGTCGACTTCACCCTATTTTAGGGTGTTTTATTTTCTGTTTTTTTTTTTTTTTTTTTTTTATAACAAACACACTAATGGAATTTATACAATGGAACATAAACAATAACAAGCTAGTTAAACGATTATTTTGACCGAGTTTCAACACTAAAAAGGGATTAAAACATAAAAAGGCTAAATTTGGCTAAGTGGGCGATAATGTGGGTAAACAAAGGTAAACGGGAAGGCTCGACATGGTTAATCCTAAAGGGTAATGTAAGGTGGGAAGCACAACACAAAGAACAAGGTTTACAACAAAGGGTAATCTAAGTGCCTCTATCACTTTTACACAAATCCGCACGTTCATGGTCTTAACAAGCATACTAGTGACAAGTTCTAAATTACACATAACATCCGGCTCACTCCTATATCCGAAATGAACAAATATATAACAATATCAAGGCTCAAATATGCTCACGTAACGGAAGGAATGGGTAAAAGTGTGAAAACTATCATGTAAGTCTTTCTTTGTTTGTCACGCTTTCCGGTTTCCTTTTTCAAAAATATTTTGCTTGTCGAGTTTTTATCAAGTCCGAAGCTTCCTAAAACACAACCGACCGGTTTATTTACTAAAATATATACAAAATACAGGTATTTTTGAATGATTTTTCTGATTTTCTGATTTTTTTTTTGTTTTTTTGTTTTTTTTTATAGAGGACAAACAAAGTTAACAAAGTTAACCCCCTCCCCACACTTGAACTTCGCATTGTCCCCAATGCGAGACCCGAAATATAGAGAAAAGGATAATAATACTCCCCTCAAGATGATGATGATGCAACGAGACTTCCAAAGCTGTATCTGCCACGTGCTCCGGTCCAAGATATGTCGGCCAAAAACCTGCAAGTATGTCGCATGTGCACCAAAACAAAACAGAAACAGAAAAATCACAAATAAACCATAATTTACAGAAATAGAAATACTAGCAATCCCAACAAAGACATAACATAAAAACTGAAGTAAAGAGTCTGAAAAATAAAGCATACATAACCGGGGTGTTTGAAATAACAGTCAAAATAAACACCCAAAACAAAGTACTGAAATACTAAAAACAACCACCAACTATCACTCCACCACTCCTAAGCGTCATCACCATCATCGTCTCTAGTAAAGGACGGGCCCGCCTCGCCATAACCAGGGGGGTTCCACGGTGGGAACTGTGGAGGGTGCTGAAAGTAGTCGGGGTATGCGTGATGCATCTCCCCGAAAAGATAAGAAAATCCCGCACTCACCCCCTGGTATAGAGTATCCTGGTTCTGCCGAAGCTGGTCCTGTGTGGCCCGAAGCTGATCCTGACTGGCCCGAATCTCGTCCTGGCTAGATCTAATCTGATCGATGTAGGTACCATGCTGCTCCTGAGTCACTCGCATCTGCTGGAACTGCTGGTAGAACTCAGGCCACTCCTGATGCTGGTGGAATGCATGGTGCTGCGGTGATTGTGGTGGCGTATGTGGTGGTTGGTGCTGCTCGTGCTGCTCCCCCATTTCTTCATCCTCATCTTCCCCTACACCTGGAGGCAACGGGTCCCAGACCTCGTTGTTCAATCCCTTCAACCTATCCCCCCTATCAAGCTCTACAATCAACCCCATGGCCTTTAGTGACCTAATGTCGACATGAACCCCCTCGGTTATCAGAGTGAGACCCTGAAGCACCTCCTCAGTCATATAGCGTTCGTTGTAAGCTATTTCGGTCACATACTGACCGCCATGTATCTCACTGTTCGGAGTCCGCCCCGAGCACTTGACAAAGTACTCAGCCATTCGTGCGGCTAGGTTGATTGGTGCTCTCTCAACCAACGCATATAAAAAGATCAAATCTGGTGTTGGACAGTTACCAAGACTGTCCATGCGACCGCATATCGTATGGCTAAATACATGGTGCAACACTCGCACCAAAGGGTCTCTGAGTCGCGAGGCCTTCGACATCCTCGGGTTGTAGGGGCCCCCAACGGCATTTTCAGCCCAAAATGCATCCCGTGCTGCATCAGAAGGGAAGGTGAACTGATCGTTGAAGACATCGGTATCATCCATGTCGTCCCTAGTATAAATCCCGAGCCTTCTTCCCAACCGACCAACCGACCACGAATGCCATCGTCCGCATAACCTGAAAGCTACCCGCTCCTTGTGGCGGAATTTGGGTTTCCGATGAGCAACCGGCTTTTCATAGGCATAAGATGCGAAGAACTCAATTGTCAGCTCCCGGTAAACGGGTCGGTTGCAACCGACCAGATTTGCAAGCGGGCGACTCATCATGTCGTCTAGTCTGTCATACTGATTGAGTTCCCGCATCACTTCCCAATCCAACCATCGGGGGACTCCGAACTGTCCCCGCCTTTGCCATAGGGCGTCGTGTTTTGGAATGCAAAGTGCTTCTCGCTCATCGTTGGGGTCGAATTGAAGGAAGGGATGGTCCATCTGTATAGGAAATAACGTTAGAAAGACGGAAACAGGAGAAATTTGAATAAAAAACAGGCAAGCAGCCAATTATGAAGAAGCTGTGAATTCTGATCTGGGCATATGGCACGGTCATGCGACGAGATGCACGGTCGTGCGTCGCCGATGACAAGCACCATCTGCCCAAATCTGTCGGAACTGCACGGCGTGCGACCAACGGCACCACCGTGCAACACCGACCAACAAACAAATATCGTGAATCAACGGCGAGGCACGACCGTTCCACACGAGGAACGTCCGTGCGACTGCGTTTTCTGCAGAATCTGACCCAGGCTCTTAGTAGCCCGATTTTTTCATAAATCAACAAGTTTTTACACAAACTGGGGTCAGAAAATGCACCGGATGTTCACGATATGCAAGATTCAAACAAGGGTTAGGGTTTCGATTTGTTTATGAAGAGAACCCTAAAAATGCCTTGAAGAATCGGAAGAAATCTAACCTAGAAAGCAAAGAAACAGATAATCTACAACTAGGAACGTACCGTGCGAAGTAGGGTGTGAGATCGTGCGAAAAACCGTGCGATTTGAAGAAATCTCGCTCTGGAACGGCTGCAGTTGGCTAGGGTTTCGCGAATTGTGAATGGGGGCTGCAGATGAGGGTATTTATAGTACCAAATGACAAAACTGCCCTCAGCCTGTCGAACGGTCGTTCGACCTGTCGCACGGTCGTGCGTCAGCGACATCGCTCAAACCCAGCAACTGATCTCGGAAATGCACCGGGGGTGCGATCCACCGTGCCGGCCCTCGGAAACGCACGGTCGTGCGACCCGAGGAACGACCGTGCAACAGCTGCAGATCAGAATTTTCCGCAGAAGCTATTTCCAGCAACTGTTTCGGCCGTTTTTCGCCATTTTTTCGACACACAAACTGTTTAAACAATATTTCACCATAGAACCTTCGCCCGACACGTACGAAACTAATACAAACTAACGGAAACTACCTGACTAACCTAAATTACGCTAAAACTACAAAAACAAAAAAATGGACTAATTTACCCTTATAGCGCCAAAGACGCTCCTGCTACATTTTTGTCGGCGAGTCAGTAGCGTAGACTCATGCTAAATTTTTGTCGGCGAGTCGATAGCAAGACTCATACTAAAACTAGAAAAACTACTAAAAAGACGATACTACCCCTAAAGCGCAAAATACGCTCTTGCTACATTTTTGATCCGCGAGTCAGTAGCGTAGACTCTATCCTCCCCACACTTATGATGTGTGCGGGGTTTGGAGCTCAATTACCTCCACCGCCGACTCTATCGGCCCGGCAACGTACAACTTCAACCGGTGACCATTTACTTTGAATGTAACGCCATCTACGTTCTCTACTGCAACAGTACCATACGGAAATACTTCCTTAACCGTGTATGGTCCTGTCCAGCGTGAATGAAGCTTCCCAGGAAATAAGCGCAGCCTTGAATTATAGAGAAGAACAAGATCACCCGCTTGGAATTCTTGATGGTCCTTCAAGCGTTTGTCGTGAAGTTTCTTCGTGCGCTCTTTGTAGAGTACGGAGCTTTCGTAGGCTTGTTGTCGCAATTCTTCCAATTCATGAATTTGGAGAAACCGGGCTTCACCTCCGGTTTTAAGGTCCAAATTCACGGTTTTCAAAGCCCACATAGCCTTGTGCTCCAACTCCACCGGTAAATGGCATGCCTTTCCGTATACCAACCTAAAGGGGGTGGTCCCTATAGGGGTCTTATAAGCTGTACGGAATGCCCACAATGCATCCTCAAGTTTGTTCGACCACTCCTCGTGACCTGTAAACATAACACCCTGCTCACACGTACCTGGCACGTGTGACACTCCACACTGGTCACACCCAGGGCCAACTTGCGCGGCTGTTTGGGATTTATCGAATTTCGTCGCCAGAGCCGAGATTTGTGCAGTAATGGCTGTGTAATCATCCACAGCATGAGCTCCTGGGCTAGACGATGATGATGTTGCCCAGCCTCTATCTCCTTCGCGACGCGAACTGGATTTCAACGCAGCTTTTTCTATGATAGCATACGCTTCCGTCGGCGTCTTAGTTCCCAGATCGCCTCCCGCGTTCACGTCTAATCGCTCATGCGTATTGTAGCTGAGCCCCCGATAGAACGTCAAAACCAGCTGTCTCTTGGAGAAGCCATGATGTGGCACATCAATCAACAAATCCTTGAATCTCTCCCAAGCCGCATGCAACGACTCGCCCTCGTCCTGGCGAAATGAAGCAATCCGGTTCTGTAGCTTGTTCGTTTTCTCAGGTGGAAAGTATTTATGCATAAACTGCTCTGCCAACTGATCCCAGGTCCTGATGGACCCGGCTGGAAGTGACATAAGCCAAGCTCTGGCTTTGTCACGCAACGAGAACGGAAACAACCTCAACCGAATTGCATCCTCCGAAACATCCCTAATCTTGAATGTGGAGCAAACATGGAGAAAAGCAGCAATGTGTCTCCCGGGATCCTCGTGCTCACGCCCGTCGAACTGCACTGAATTCTGCACCATGTTAATAATACTAGATTTAATTTCAAAAGAAGGTGCATCAATAGTAGGTCTAATAATACTGGGCTCCAAGCCCTCTCGTCCGGGCTGATTCGTCTCATTCAAAGGTTGATTATCGTTTGCCATGATTGCGTCTCCTCCTGAGCCCTCGGCTTCAGCGAGTACTACCTGATCCGGCTCACCAGCTGCGAGTATCAGCCCAACCGCACGAGATCTCTCGCGAAGACGTCTCCTCAGATCACGCTCGGGTTCGTCTGATGGCTCAACAGGATCGGGAACGGGTGTCGAGAACATCAACCTGCAAACGAAAATTTGACACAATGAATTATTTTATTATTATAATAATTATGCCCCCTTTTTTTAGCTGAATAAAAGCAGAATGTTATTAGAAATGGGCTGAAAATTTTATAACAATCCGAAAATGGGCCCGAAATTTTATAAAAATCAACACCATGAAAAATAATCGAATCGGCTAGTATAAAAAAATGATTAAGGTGCCGAAAACCCAAAGAATAAATGAATAATAAATCCGGATTTGAATGAATAAATGGAACAAAAATTTACAAGTGTGAAAAATATTAACGAAAACGAATAAATCGAATTAAAAGCAAGAAATATTAACAAATAAATAAACAAATAAAGAATCAAGAAATTATACACAAATATTAACAAGTATATACGCCGATAACACAATGACTCGGGTCGTTCCTAAAACTCGCCATTTCCCCGGCAACGGCGCCAAAAACTTGACGTGTGCGTATATATACATAATTTTGCAATGAATTTACACACGATTGGGTTTTAAATTTATAAAAGTGATTATTACTTTTACATCAAAACACACACGAAAGAGGCAAGTGTACCCCGTCATATATGTAATAAAGCATCGGTAAGAACCAAGTATCGATCCAAGGAAATGGGCGGAGAAATAATAGTAGACCTTTGTCACTAAACTACCGGTAAAAACATATTTTGTTTGATTTTAATTAAACTAAAGTAAGCAATAACAAATACTTATAAAACATAGTAAATATCAAATATGAAAATAGATAAAAGCCTTGCTTAATACACAACCAAAGCATGTCAACTAAGTTAGTTTTGGCACTAGATGCATTCGGTCAATTTTCCATTTTAAGACAATTAGTATCCCTTTCGGGAATCCTAACATGACAATCAGTCGGAAAGTTAAAACGATAAACACACTTTAACCACCTAAAATTGTTCTTTAACGTGCAATTGATAAATGTCCATGAAAATTGTAACAACTGTGCTTGTAATCACTATGAACAGTTCTATTATCAATAAAACAATGTTATTTGATCCCAATGTTTGTTTTGTTATGTTCTACATTTTTCATGTTTTGACTTTTATCCAATTTCAAACTCTATATCGCTTTCTGGAGAGTTATACGCAAACTAGTGCGTAAACGTACTCAGTTTAATGCGAGAAATACTCCGGAACATCAACATATACTCAACATACCTTAAATAACCTTTACATAACTTAGAAATAAGTTTTGAAGGCTTTGGTATGGCAAAAACAAGTTAATTCGCTTACAGGGACTAAATATGACAAACTGCGAAAGTATGTCAATTTGAACTGTAACGAACATTCCGGAACATGACCATAAGTTAAACACACCTTAAATATCCTTTACATAGCTTAGAAATAGGCTTTGAGGGGTTTGGTGTGCTAAAATAAACTTTTGGGACATTCAGGGACTAAAAGTGTCAAAAAGTGCACAAGTTTGCATTTTCGCGCATAACTTACGTTCTGAATACATCCGGACATCCAAAAATTTATGAAAGCATGACTACATTATATTTTAGTGTTCGCCTTAAGAAAAATCCACTCGTCGCGTCATTTGGTTCGTTTTTCGCATTCGGGACCAGATTCGATGTATTAGCCGTTGTTTAATTCACAACCACACATTCTAAACTTGCTTAGTCAGCGGATAAGGATGGAATTTAAACACCTAAACACCATGACTTTGCAACACATGTATGGATGGAATTTAAACACCTAAACACCATAACTTGGCAACACATGTATGGATGGAATTTAAACACCTAAACACCATAACTTTGCAACACATGTACGAATGGAATTTAAACACCTAAACACCATAACTTTGCAACACATGTATGGATGGAATTTAAACACCTAAACACCATAACTTTGCAACACATGTATGGATGGAATTTAAACACCTAAACACCATGACTTTGCAACACATGTACGGATGGGATTAAGGCACGTTTTCCATGAAACGATCTTAACGGTTCGGGTATTCCTATAAATACCCCATACCCCCCATTGCTAAAATCACTAGAAACTTGATTTGAGAAACTCTAAGTTGAAACATTTGTTTCATACCTGAGATTTTTGAATCGAGTTTAGCATTCGGGGACCCTTCGTAAGTATTCTTTCGTTCTTTTCCTTATTTTATTGCTTTTCGAGTCCGAAAGTCAAACTTTGTTTGACTTTCAGCGTTGACCAGTAATGGTCAATGCGAAGTTCGTTTGAACTTCGCAACGTGAGTGTAATCACGTTGGTCATAGTCCCTTGGGACTATGCCCACTGATTACCACGTTGTCTAGGGTCGTAGGGTAGGCGATCTAATAAATCGCCTATACCTTCGAACCCGACCCAGTTTGGTCGATCATTAGGATCCGACCAAATACATTAGGTGACCCTAGTATAGGGCATAACCTTCCGAGGTTATACCCTATGGTCACATCGTTTAAGTAGTTGTATGATAGGAAGTTTATATGCCTTAGGTAAATTACCAGAATACCCTTTTCATGTATAATTGGTAATTAAGCATATGTAACCTAAACCTTTGTCACATAACTAATTATGTAACATGTTTAAGGCATATAACACTTGTCATAGGACTAGTTAGGCGGTCCGAACGCGTTTCACGCGAACGACGCGTTAAAGTAGCATAAGCTACCTAAACGGGTCGTAATGGGTCGAAATCACTCAGGTTAAGTTTCATTTAGTATGTAGGCTTTGTTAAACCAAATGACACGAGTCTCTACACTCGTTTGGTTTACAAACCCTAATGCTACCCAGTCTTCCGAGATAGGTCCGGTTATTAACATAGTTACCTATACTAGGTGCCGTTTGATTCCGAGATCTCTAGCGTTGCTTGGTGATTATCTTTATACGACTGAGCAATCTCAAGTGAGTACATAGACCCCTCTTTTACTGTTTTCCAAACTGTTTTGGGGTGGAACACATGTGCCTACTTGTTACTTTCATGCTTTCCTGTTTTCACATCATATACCTGCTATGTTCGTTAGTACATTATAGTACATGATTTCATTTCATCTTATGCTAGGTGTGCCCATTGTGTGCATTACTTAGTACATTGTTTTACATGACATTTCCTGCTAGGTGTGCCCATTGTGTGCATTACTTAGTACATTGTTTTACATGACATTTCCTGCTAGGTGTGCCCATTGTGTGCATTACTTAGTACATTGTTTTACATGACATTTCCTGCTAGGTGTGCCCATTGTGTGCATTACTTAGTACATCGTTTTACATGACATTTCACGCTATGTATGTTCATTTGATTACATACTTAGTGCATTGTTTTCACATGTTTACATTTTGGTATGACATTTGGTTTGTTTACATGGGACAATACATTCATTAACATTAGCTACGCCGTTCGTTAGTAGGTAGTGGTACCATAGGAATTGACAACTCCCGTTCCGGACATCCCAGGGAAAGGGGACAGAAAGGAATGACCGAATTCGTTGACATAAGACAGATAGACCTTTAATTTGTTTAAAGGGTTTATCACCACAGTCGCCAGGCTTGGATGTATGCATTTTCACAATACCGCATAAATGTTCATATTAAATAGTTGCATGCATTTACACAAAACATAGCTTTGATTTAAACCAAGTTTTACTTCAATACTTTGTTTTTGTGCATATGGTTTAGTTGAGACATTTCACTTGCCATACATGACATTTTGACATAGACATTTGACAGGGATATTTGACATAGACATTTGACATGGATATTTGACATAGACATTTGACATGGATATTTGACATAGACATTTGACATGGATATTTGACATAGACATTTGACATGATTTACATCTTGACATAAACACTTTGACATATTATTCAATACATTTGACAATTGGGTTAAACATAGACTTCTTACATTGGTTGGTTTGGTTTGATTAAGTGATTAAGTTAACGATGCATGTGTAATATGATACAAGCATGGTGGATACGCCGCTGGTACTTCCTATATATAAGTGTTAGTATGGTATTACATATCGTAGCGTTATTTAAATCATTTCAGTTTGAGACATAGAACATTTTATACAAATAACATACTTTTCACAAGACATTGATTTACAAACAACTTAACTTATACAAACACATTTTTACATGGTTATTTATTTAACCTGACATTTACTTATACATATCATCTGATCTTATTGTTTTCAAATAATTTACATGACAAAGTAAATAACAAGGTTCATGACTAAACATTTTCTCAAACACAAGTCATGAATCTTATTTTCACAAAACCTATGTATCTCACAGGCATTTTTATGCTGACGTACCTATTTTCACATGTGTTTTCAGGTGCTTTTCCATAGGATGTTGATTATGATACTAGGGCGGACCTGTGCCTTAGAGACTTTAAAAGAAGATAGACTATGTTTAATTATGTTCTGAACTCTTTAATTTCCTGTTTGAAACAATGTAACACCTTTGTTTATAAATAAAATACAACTTTGTATGCCATGGTTATGAAACAATTAATTCTGTTGCAACACGCCCCGATGTTTCCGCCGCGGTTTGTTGTTTTACGCGGTCGGGGTGTGACAGAAGAGTTGGTATCAGAGCCAATGGTTATAGGGAATTAGGTTATTAGTAATGCTTTGACCTAGACTATAACTTTTCTAGGAACCTAACACAAGTTATCTTGTGTTTAGATCTTAAAACATGTACATCACCTATCCTTAGGTGATTAACAAAACAAGGAACCAAAATTTTTCCGAAACGATTTTTGAAAAACAATCATCTGTTTTTGAATGATTTATTACAAGGTTTTGAACCCTCAATTGTAAGGTTTTGAACCCTCTGTTATATGGTTTTGAACCCTTTTCAGTTTGGTTTTTGGCCTTGTGCCTTCTAATTTTCAAAAAAATCCCGTCAAACGTTTTGGGTTTTAAATAATGTGAACATGTGCAAACTGGAAGGGTGAATGCCTGTATTCTGGGTTTTCTGTCTAGGCAAGCACTTCGTATACATCTCAACCAGACGCGAGACCAGTTGTGCTTACCTGGGAATTCTTGGGATGAGTGTTCACTTATAGGCGAGCATGTCTTCATTATACATTATTTTTGATCCATTTACTTTGATTAGTCACTGTGAGTCGTTTGTTTGCTTTGTGATACGGACGAATGACCACCATCTATGCTGTTGGCAATTCTTGTTTTTATCATCTCATTCTTTTCATCCAATCATCTCACTCGTTTCTTTTCATGTTTTCCTCTTTTAGAATGCCTCCTCGACGCGAGAACCAGATAGCTACTGCCGAGCTGGCAGAAATTATTGCGCAGCAGATGGCTGCTCAGTTTCCAAATCTCTTTGCTCAATGGAATCAAGCCAACAACAACAACAATGTTCCATGCAAATACAAGGATTTTAACCAGGCTAAACCACTCAAGTTTAGTGGTTCTGAGGGAGCGACTGGGCTTCTTCAGTGGTTCGAGAGCATAGAGAATACTTTTCGCCATGTGCAGTGTCCGGATAATCGCAAGGTCGAGTTTTCCTCGAGCGTATTTCAGAAGAGGGCTTTGACATGGTGGAACGGGGTTATGAGAGACCGGGGTGCAGAAGTTGCTCTCGCACAGACATGGGCTGAACTTAGAGCCCTTATGATGAGGGAATTCTGTCCTCGTCATGAGCAACGAGCGTTGGAGAAGGAGTTTGATGAGTTGAAGCAAGATAGTGGTGAGCACAGGGCTTATACTGATCGGTTTGAAGAATTGAGTCTGCTTTGCCCAACAATGGTCACCCCACTCGACAAGGCTATCGAGAGATACATCGACGGCCTACCTGACTCGGTACAAGACATTCTTACTGGTAGTGAACCTGCCACACTCCGTCAGGCGATCGAGTTATCTGCGACATTGACTGAGTCGCAGATCCGGAAGAACAAGTTACACCGGAAGGGTGACAAGGGCAAGAAGCAGTCGACTGACAAGGAAGATAGCAAGAAAAGTCAAAACGGGAGTGGAAAGAACTCTGGTTCTTCAAAGAGGGCAAAGAAGCGTAAGGCTTCCCAAAATTTTGCTATCACTGCCCAAGCTAATCTGGCAGCTCCCAACCAACCCGCACAGCCTCCAGCAAAGAAACCCTATACAGGGAATGCACCTTTGTGCAATAGATGCAACAGTCACCACCAGCCGCAACTTCCATGCCGTTTCTGTACTAACTGTGGGAAATCAGGCCATCTTGCCAATGTTTGTCGGTCTGCTCAGAATCCCGCGGTTCAGAACCCGGCTCAACAAGTTGCTCAGCCTCCTGCTCCGCAACAGGGTCAAGCTGCACGACCACAATACCCACCGGGTGCTTGTTACAATTGTGGGGATCTGACCCACTATAGGAATCGGTGCCCAAGACTGGCGAACCAGAACCAGAATCAGGCTCCGGCTCGAGGCCGAGTTTTTAACATGAATGCCCAAGAGGCACAGGCTGACGATAATGTGGTGAACGGTACGTTCTTTATTAATAATCAGCCTGCATCTGTTCTTTTCGATTCTGGTGCCGATAAGAGTTTCGTGTCATTATCTTTTGAGCAAATGCTTCGCGTGTCTAGAACGAAACTAGGCAAATCTTTGACAGTAGAAGTTGCTAATGGTGAACCCATTATTCTTGATTCTGTTCTTCGCAACTGCCAGTTGAATCTTAACGACCATCTTTTTCCTATTGACCTCGCGCCTATGCAACTTGGAAGCTTCGACGTTATTGTGGGAATGGATTGGTTATCCAAGCATCACGCAGAGATAGTTTGTTCTAAGAAGATTGTTCGTGTGCCGCTTTCGACAGGCGAGATTCTGCAGGTTCAAGGTGAGAAGCCCACCGGTGGTCTCAAACTCATGTCTTGTTTTAAAGCTCGGAAGTATCTGCAGAAGAACTATGTGGCTTTCTTAGCACATGTTACAGAAGATAAAGGCAAGGGTAAGTCTATTTCAGATATTCCTGTCGTTCGGGATTATTCTGAAGTATTCCCTGAAGATTTACCTGGTCTACCTCCAGCACGCCAAGTCGAGTTCCGCATTGATCTCGTACCTGGTGCAAATCCCATTGCCAGAGCTCCATATCGTCTTGCACCATCTGAGATGCAAGAGTTGTCTAAACAGCTTCAGGAGCTCTCTGACAAAGGTTTTATCCGTCCCAGCTTTTCACCTTGGGGTGCTCCCGTTCTTTTTGTCAAGAAGAAGGATGGATCCTTTAGAATGTGTATCGATTATCGGGAGCTTAACAAGCTTACCATCAAGAATCGATATCCCCTACCTCGCATCGATGATCTCTTTGATCAGTTACAAGGCGCTTCTTATTTTTCGAAGATCGATCTGCGTTCCGGATATCATCAACTTCGGGTGCAAGAAGAAGACATTCCGAAGACAGCATTCCGTACTCGTTATGGACATTACGAGTTCACAGTCATGCCATTCGGTTTGACTAATGCTCCTGCTGTTTTCATGGACTTAATGAATAGGGTCTGCAAACCTTATTTGGATCAGTTCATCATTGTTTTTATCGATGACATCTTGATTTACTCTAAGACGCGAGCTGATCACGAGCAGCATCTTCGTCTTACTCTGGAACTCCTGAAGAAAGAGCAACTTTTCGCCAAATTCACCAAGTGCGAATTTTGGCTTAAAGAAGTTCAATTTTTGGGACACATTATCAACGAACGAGGTGTTCATGTAGATCCCTCCAAGATCAGTGCGATTAAGGATTGGGATACGCCTACTACTCCTACTGAAGTTCGTTCTTTTCTTGGTCTAGCGGGTTATTATCGCCGCTTCATAGAAAACTTCTCGAAGATTGCAGTTCCACTAACTGCTCTAACTCAGAAGAAAATGCCCTTTTATTGGGGATACAAACAAGAGGAAGCTTTTCAACACTTGAAGCAGAAGCTTTGCGATGCGCCTGTTCTATCATTGCCCGAAGGTGATGATGATTTTGTAGTGTATTGTGATGCATCGAAATTGGGTCTTGGCTGTGTTCTTATGCAAAGGAACAAAGTCATAGCCTATGCATCGAGGCAGTTGAAGATTCATGAAAAGAACTACACCACTCATGATCTTGAGTTGGGTGCAGTAGTCTTTGCTCTCAAGATCTGGAGACACTATTTGTACGGTACAAAATGTGTGGTTTTCACTGACCACAAAAGTCTTCAGCATATCTTCAACCAGAAAGAACTCAACATGAGACAGCGACGTTGGGTTGAACTTTTAAACGACTACGACTGTGAAATTCGCTACCATCCTGGTAAGGCGAATGTCGTGGCTGATGCATTGAGTCGTAAGGAACGTACTAAGCTTCATTGTGTACGTGTTCAATCTGTTATTCAAGCTCGATCTGATATTCAAGCCCGCATTTCTCAGGCCCAACAATCTTGTGTTTCACAAGGTTTGATGGATAAGGAATTTCCCTATCACATAACACCTGCTCTGGAACTGAAGGACAATGGATCATATTACTTCATGGACCGTTTGTGGGTCCCAAGCCAGGATGATCTTCGTACCTTGCTTATGGATGAAGCCCATAAGTCTCGCTATTCTATTCATCCGGGCTCAGATAAAATGTATAAGGACCTTCGTACTCACTATTGGTGGCCTGGTATGAAGAAAGACATTGCCTTATACGTATCCAAATGCCTTACTTGTCTAAAGGTTAAGGCTGAACATCAGCGTCCTTCGGGTTTATTGGAGCAACCAGAGATCCCAGTTTGGAAATGGGAAAACATTACTATGGATCTTGTTACCAAACTCCCGCGCACAAAGAAAGGTCATGATGCCATCTGGGTAGTCGTTGATCGTCTCACAAAGTCAGCGCATTTCTTGCCAATCCGCGAGGATTTTCCTACTGACAGACTTGCTCAAATCTATGTGGATGAAATTGTAGCTCGACATGGTGTTCCTTTGAACATCATTTCTGACAGAGATGCTCGTTTCACTTCTCACTTTTGGAGAACCATGCAATCTGCTATGGGGACCCAACTTAATCTGAGCACAGCTTATCATCCGCAAACGGATGGTCAATCTGAGAGAACAATCCAGACTCTGGAGGATATGCTAAGAGCTTGTGTGATCGATTTTGGTGGTAGCTGGGATTCACATCTTAAATTGATTGAATTCTCCTACAACAACAGTTATCACACTAGCATCAAAATGGCTCCTTTCGAAGCTCTCTATGGTCGAAAATGTCGTTCACCAGTCTGCTGGAATGAGATTGGCGAGGCTCAACTTACTGGACCTGCCCTCATTTTAGAGACAACTGACAAGGTCAAGAAAGTTCGTGATAACCTTCAGGCAGCTAGAAGCCGTCAGAAGATTTACGCGGACCCAAAACGCAAAGCCTTGGAATTTCAAGTCGGTGATCGAGTATTACTTAAGGTCTCACCTTGGAAAGGTGTGATCAGATTTGGAAAGAAAGGAAAACTTGCACCTAGATATGTTGGACCATTCAAGATTGTCGAAAGAATCGGAAAGGTAGCCTACAGACTTGAGTTACCTCCTGAACTGGGAAATGTTCATCCAACTTTTCACATATCAAATCTCAAGAAGTGTACAGCTGATGAGAACTTCTCCATACCACTTGACGAAATTCGTGTTGGCAAAACACTGAAATTTGTTGAGAAACCAGTGGAAATCATGGAACGTGAAGTCAAGTGGCTTAAACGCAAGCGCATTCCTTTGGTCAAAGTTCGCTGGGAAGCTAAACGTGGACCTGAGTTTACTTGGGAACGCGAAGATCAAATGAAGGCGAAATATCCACATCTTTTTCCACGAGTTTCCTCTAAATAAATTTCGGGACGAAATTTCCACAAGTAGGGGAGACTGTAACAACTGTGCTTGTAATCACTATGAACAGTTCTATTATCAATAAAACAATGTTATTTGATCCCAATGTTTGTTTTGTTATGTTCTACATTTTTCATGTTTTGACTTTTATCCAATTTCAAACTCTATATCGCTTTCTGGAGAGTTATACGCAAACTAGTGCGTAAACGTACTCAGTTTAATGCGAGAAATACTCCGGAACATCAACATATACTCAACATACCTTAAATAACCTTTACATAACTTAGAAATAAGTTTTGAAGGCTTTGGTATGGCAAAAACAAGTTAATTCGCTTACAGGGACTAAATATGACAAACTGCGAAAGTATGTCAATTTGAACTGTAACGAACATTCCGGAACATGACCATAAGTTAAACACACCTTAAATATCCTTTACATAGCTTAGAAATAGGCTTTGAGGGGTTTGGTGTGCTAAAATAAACTTTTGGGACATTCAGGGACTAAAAGTGTCAAAAAGTGCACAAGTTTGCATTTTCGCGCATAACTTACGTTCTGAATACATCCGGACATCCAAAAATTTATGAAAGCATGACTACATTATATTTTAGTGTTCGCCTTAAGAAAAATCCACTCGTCGCGTCATTTGGTTCGTTTTTCGCATTCGGGACCAGATTCGATGTATTAGCCGTTGTTTAATTCACAACCACACATTCTAAACTTGCTTAGTCAGCGGATAAGGATGGAATTTAAACACCTAAACACCATGACTTTGCAACACATGTATGGATGGAATTTAAACACCTAAACACCATAACTTGGCAACACATGTATGGATGGAATTTAAACACCTAAACACCATAACTTTGCAACACATGTACGGATGGAATTTAAACACCTAAACACCATAACTTTGCAACACATGTATGGATGGAATTTAAACACCTAAACACCATAACTTTGCAACACATGTATGGATGGAATTTAAACACCTAAACACCATGACTTTGCAACACATGTACGGATGGGATTAAGGCACGTTTTCCATGAAACGATCTTAACGGTTCGGGTATTCCTATAAATACCCCATACCCCCCATTGCTAAAATCACTAGAAACTTGATTTGAGAAACTCTAAGTTGAAACATTTGTTTCATACCTGAGATTTTTGAATCGAGTTTAGCATTCGGGGACCCTTCGTAAGTATTCTTTCGTTCTTTTCCTTATTTTATTGCTTTTCGAGTCCGAAAGTCAAACTTTGTTTGACTTTCAGCGTTGACCAGTAATGGTCAATGCGAAGTTCGTTTGAACTTCGCAACGTGAGTGTAATCACGTTGGTCATAGTCCCTTGGGACTATGCCCACTGATTACCACGTTGTCTAGGGTCGTAGGGTAGGCGATCTAATAAATCGCCTATACCTTCGAACCCGACCCAGTTTGGTCGATCATTAGGATCCGACCAAATACATTAGGTGACCCTAGTATAGGGCATAACCTTCCGAGGTTATACCCTATGGTCACATCGTTTAAGTAGTTGTATGATAGGAAGTTTATATGCCTTAGGTAAATTACCAGAATACCCTTTTCATGTATAATTGGTAATTAAGCATATGTAACCTAAACCTTTGTCACATAACTAATTATGTAACATGTTTAAGGCATATAACACTTGTCATAGGACTAGTTAGGCGGTCCGAACGCGTTTCACGCGAACGACGCGTTAAAGTAGCATAAGCTACCTAAACGGGTCGTAATGGGTCGAAATCACTCAGGTTAAGTTTCATTTAGTATGTAGGCTTTGTTAAACCAAATGACACGAGTCTCTACACTCGTTTGGTTTACAAACCCTAATGCTACCCAGTCTTCCGAGATAGGTCCGGTTATTAACATAGTTACCTATACTAGGTGCCGTTTGATTCCGAGATCTCTAGCGTTGCTTGGTGATTATCTTTATACGACTGAGCAATCTCAAGTGAGTACATAGACCCCTCTTTTACTGTTTTCCAAACTGTTTTGGGGTGGAACATATGTGCCTACTTGTTACTTTCATGCTTTCCTGTTTTCACATCATATACCTGCTATGTTCGTTAGTACATTATAGTACATGATTTCATTTCATCTTATGCTAGGTGTGCCCATTGTGTGCATTACTTAGTACATTGTTTTACATGACATTTCCTGCTAGGTGTGCCCATTGTGTGCATTACTTAGTACATTGTTTTACATGACATTTCCTGCTAGGTGTGCCCATTGTGTGCATTACTTAGTACATTGTTTTACATGACATTTCCTGCTAGGTGTGCCCATTGTGTGCATTACTTAGTACATCGTTTTACATGACATTTCACGCTATGTATGTTCATTTGATTACATACTTAGTGCATTGTTTTCACATGTTTACATTTTGGTATGACATTTGGTTTGTTTACATGGGACAATACATTCATTAACATTAGCTACGCCGTTCGTTAGTAGGTAGTGGTACCATAGGAATTGACAACTCCCGTTCCGGACATCCCAGGGAAAGGGGACAGAAAGGAATGACCGAATTCGTTGACATAAGACAGATAGACCTTTAATTTGTTTAAAGGGTTTATCACCACAGTCGCCAGGCTTGGATGTATGCATTTTCACAATACCGCATAAATGTTCATATTAAATAGTTGCATGCATTTACACAAAACATAGCTTTGATTTAAACCAAGTTTTACTTCAATACTTTGTTTTTGTGCATATGGTTTAGTTGAGACATTTCACTTGCCATACATGACATTTTGACATAGACATTTGACAGGGATATTTGACATAGACATTTGACATGGATATTTGACATAGACATTTGACATGGATATTTGACATAGACATTTGACATGGATATTTGACATAGACATTTGACATGATTTACATCTTGACATAAACACTTTGACATATTATTCAATACATTTGACAATTGGGTTAAACATAGACTTCTTACATTGGTTGGTTTGGTTTGATTAAGTGATTAAGTTAACGATGCATGTGTAATATGATACAAGCATGGTGGATACGCCGCTGGTACTTCCTATATATAAGTGTTAGTATGGTATTACATATCGTAGCGTTATTTAAATCATTTCAGTTTGAGACATAGAACATTTTATACAAATAACATACTTTTCACAAGACATTGATTTACAAACAACTTAACTTATACAAACACATTTTTACATGGTTATTTATTTAACCTGACATTTACTTATACATATCATCTGATCTTATTGTTTTCAAATAATTTACATGACAAAGTAAATAACAAGGTTCATGACTAAACA
This sequence comes from Helianthus tuberosus, assembly GCA_030545235.1. Taxonomy (NCBI): domain Eukaryota; kingdom Viridiplantae; phylum Streptophyta; class Magnoliopsida; order Asterales; family Asteraceae; genus Helianthus; species Helianthus tuberosus. Next base: position 119,430,301 of record CM060396.1, on the reverse strand, counting down.
TTTTCTCAAACACAAGTCATGAATCTTATTTTCACAAAACCTATGTATCTCACAGGCATTTTTATGCTGACGTACCTATTTTCACATGTGTTTTCAGGTGCTTTTCCATAGGATGTTGATTATGATACTAGGGCGGACCTGTGCCTTAGAGACTTTAAAAGAAGATAGACTATGTTTAATTATGTTCTGAACTCTTTAATTTCCTGTTTGAAACAATGTAACACCTTTGTTTATAAATAAAATACAACTTTGTATGCCATGGTTATGAAACAATTAATTCTGTTGCAACACGCCCCGATGTTTCCGCCGCGGTTTGTTGTTTTACGCGGTCGGGGTGTGACAAAAATCTCTTAAAAATAAGTTAGTCATCCGTTAGGAGTTTTCTAACCGCACTTAATCAAGGAAAGAGACACCGATAAACACAATGCAACCACCGAGACAAGCATAAACTAGATTAAATCACAACCAAGTTCATTTTACAAATCTTGCACAATAATTCACTAAGATAGCAATTTTGGCCTAAACTACTAACTAAGCTAACAAATCATGGCAAGAATTTATAACGACACCATCTAACCCGTTTAGGTCCTTACGTGACGGCAAGCTCTCTTGATTAACAATAATTACATTTTATTCAATCACTAACCATTTCTAGTATCATGATGCAAACATTTTAACCAAGCTAAACTAGTTAACCAAGTTTAAAGTCTACTAATACAAGATTAATTAAGCTTTATTTTTCAACTATCTTAACTAACCAAGCACCAATCATCCAACATAATTACTTATAATCAATAAATCAATATCAATAACAAGGTTGCTGATGTGCTAAAAGTGGTTCAACCAAATTAACTAAATTAAACCCTAAACTAGACTCTCTAAGTTTTAAATTTATAAAACTAAGACTCTCTAAACCCTAAACCACACGACCGGCAAGTGTACCGATCGATGCAGTATAGCCTAAGGAAGTCCGAGTATCGAACCCAAGAGACTCTACTAAATTACGCTAAAGACTCTATCTAGACTTAGACTGACACGAACTTAACTAAATGTTTGTTGATTGGAGGGGGGGTTTTCTAAAAATCCTAAGAATGCAAAAACAACTAACTAGATTAGCTAAATAACTAACACGAACTCGAATGAAGACTTTGACCAGTGATGAATGAAGACTACCTAGGCTAGACGCAAGTTAAACTCAGAATGGACTTCTATTCGATGATTTTGTGGTGTGGAACCGGGATCTTTGGATACTAAACCTATTAAGACACCACTAAGCCCCTCAAACACTCTCAAGGCGATTCTTGTGGCACTACCTAGGCTGTTACGCTTACCGGCTTTCTAGATTTCCTCTCAGTCCTCTAGTTTCTTGAAAGTGCCTATATAAGACGCTCTACCTCTCAGCGCGAACGTCTAAAGCAACTACGAGTTTTAATCTTGGTTTAATAGACAATGGAATGTTAAGGACTTATAACCAAACCGAGACCTATTAATAACCTCGAGCCTCTCAGCGACAAATTTAGCAGCACACTTGATTTTATTAAATTACCGGATATTACTTCTAAGGTTACTTATGCAATTTTCACCCTAAAGGATTAATGATATATTATGTGATAAAGACCGTCACCTAAATCAAGAAACCCTAATACAACCCTATTATGTGATAAAGACCGCCACCAAGGATTATCCGAAGCAATAAACAATAATAAAATAATCGTCAAGCACGCATATGCACCAAGTTAAATTCCCGAAGCTTTTACAATACAAGAAAAATCCACAACCACGCCAAAAATTGAATAAAGAACCAAACTTTATTTAACTATTGTCATTAGCCTAGGTAGTTTATGAAGTTTTAGCCGATAATCATGTCTAAAAACATAGCATAAATTATAATCAAATCTGAATTCATCATTGAACAATTAAAAACAAACGAAAAACAAAGAAACAAGATGATAGAACCCGTAAACTTCGATCCCGAGTGCTCCCGAGTGTTCCCCGACGATTCCTAGCCACTCCAACTTTCAACAAACTTCAAAACAGCCTCCCTTCTGTTTCGTCCCCCTGATGTGATGTTCGTCTGATATGCGGCTCACTGATATTGTGCGTCCCTTTAATTGTGCAGGTATCCTTTATATATTTTATTCTCCTCTAATTTAATAACTTCACGTCCAAGTCTACCTTTAGGGTTTTTTTATCACATCATAAAATAATATTTAACCTTCACAGAAAAACCCATGTCCCACGCACAAATTCGTTGGGCTGAAACCCTTTAGCGACCCATGTGATGTTGTATCCTCCAATGTTGTTGTCTTTTTATTTATTTATGATTCTTTAGGGTAAATGCTAATTTCATGACCAGGGCTATTCAACGAACTAAAATCCACCAGGCCCAATTCAAAATAATTGACCATCTCCTAGTGCTCCACTTATTGGCCCATCACCTTTTTTATTCACTTAATGGTCCCTCAGTCACATTTAATTTTTCACTTTCACATATTAGATATTTAGGTCCAACTTATAATATATTATAATATAGAGATAGTGCCTTGACCCACTCAGCGGCAATTTTACTTCGGTCCCTGGCACACCACTCTGCCCAACTGGCTGGTCATTTCCATATTACCCTTTTTTATACAATTAGTAACTTAGGGTGTCATGGCATACACATGCCTTTTCATATAACTATAAAAAGCAACAAAGATCACCAAGAATTGACTCCCACCCCTTCAAGCAACTAACAATTTTTTTGGGTAAAGTTCAAGCAACTAACAATTAACTTTTATCTTTTATATATCCCTTTGCGCTCCTTCAGACACACATCTGCATAAATTCCACCACATAACCCATCGAATGGGTAGCAATCCCAACTAAACAACATGTATACCATATTAACTAATTAACAAAACGTTGCGACTTTATTCCTGTTAAATGTCGAATAGGACGACAATCATAAATAAGTAACATAAATATACTTGATTAAAAAAGTAATAGACGCGCCTTTCCGTCGAGCGATTAAAACGGTTATCAGTTATCACAGCCATTCAACGCCCCTTTTCGTTGTGCATATACCTTATATCTCCATAATAGTGGTACGGATTCTATCTTGACGACCAGAACCTCTCGGTTGTTTGAGCGAATTTTAGAATAGGATCAAACCTGATTTCGTGATGATGGTGGTGATCCGCCGGATAATCGGATCATGATGACCGGAGTTGTTCCGGCCGGTGAAGATGGAGGGAAACGTGGCGTACACTCAGTGGAGAATTCGATGTTTACCTTTCGTTGCGGTGATGGAAGTCGTGTTATCATATCACCACGCCGGAGAAGCAATGGTGCGGTGGTGGAACAAACGAGAAGATGGTGAGAGAATAGAGAGAGGAACGGAGATAGAGGGAGAAACGGTGGTATCAATGTACGTCATGTTATTGAACATAAAAATACTGAGTTGGTTTTTATTGTTTTCAAAATCTTTCTGAGGTTCACAAAAGTGGGTTTATTGATTCATATTTTTTTATGTTAGTTTTTATTTTGATAACAATAGCGTAAATAATGAAATTTCCAGTCATGATATGTGGGTTTGTAATTAGCGTGGCCACAAGTCTAGAAGAATGAATGTATGTACTTAGTTTTAATTTGTATTTGATATTAGTGTATACATGGGCCCATTAAGTATGGTGATTATTTTTAGTTTATTAAAATATGTAGGGGAAAGTTCTTGTACAAATAATCTTAACATACTAAACATATAATCTTAACATACTAAACATACAAATTGAAGGAAAAGTCAAAGAGACAAGTTAGCATTTTTGTAATTATCTATAACTATCAAAATTACTCTACAAATGTATCTAAAAAACCTAAAAAAAAAAACTACCCCCCACCCCCAAAAACCTAAAAAAAACCTTACCCCCCCCCCCCAAGCTAAAATGCTAAAAACTAAACCCCCCAAAAAACCTAAAAAAATAAAAAAACACACACAAAATAATTTTTTCTTTTAATATTTTTTATAAAAAATCGCTACTTTTACTAGCAAAAAAATTTTTTTTTTTTTACAAAACGTATCGATTTTTTATAAAAAATTGTGTTTTTTTAGGTATTTTTGGTTGAGTTCACATATGTATAGTAACTTTGATAGTTAGTGGTAATTACAAAAATGTCACCTTGTCTTTTTGACTTTTCCTTCAATATGTATGTTTAGTAGGTTAAATTTATTTGTTTTTGATCTTTTGCCAAAATATGTAAACGTGATCATAATCGAGCATCTCATATAAAGCTACTAAAGACATTCATAATCAACAGCCCGCTGCAACGCGCGGGTTTGCGTCAACTCGTCATAAAATAATATTTAACCTTCACAGAAAAACCCATGTCCCACGCACAAATTCGTTGGGCTGAAACCCTTTAGCGACCCATGTGATGTTGTATCCTCCAATGTTGTTGTCTTTTTATTTATTTATGATTCTTTAGGGTAAATGCTAATTTCATGACCAGGGCTATTCAACGAACTAAAATCCACCAGGCCCAATTCAAAATAATTGACCATCTCCTTGTGCTCCACTTATTGGCCCATCACCTTTTTTATTCACTTAATGGTCCCTCAGTCACATTTAATTTTTCACTTTCACATATTAGATATTTAGGTCCAACTTATAATATATTATGGCCTGGTCTATTCGCACACGGCCTATGTCTATTTGCACACTCAAAGCGCCCCGCTATGGCCAAAGCGGGGCGCTTTGAGTGTGCAAAAAGACAAAAAGTGTTGGCTGGAAGTTGTGTTGTTTTTTTTTTTGAAATAGGTGGGATGTGGGTTAGTTTGGTAGTGTTTTTTGAAGGAAAAAATTGTATTTGAGTTTTATAATACGTTGTTTTATAATTACGTTTTTTTACGTCATTATTTTTATAGAACGTATATAATATAAGTGCGTCTTTATAAACTGTTAACCTAGTTTATTTCGTTAAATTAAACGAACACGTTAAATAAATTGTACAGAAAGCCATAAGAATTAAACGTAAACAATCCAAAACCAACGTGATGTAAATATATATCAGTTTGTACATACAAAACAAAAAGGTACAACTGACTACATAATACATAACAAAACACTATACAAACAAACTAAGGTACTAATCCTCGTGCGGTGGGGACGGTGGGAGGGGAAGTGGAGGCAACCCAGCGAGCTCTCGTAGAGAAACGAGCGTCTCGATGATCCAGTCCTGGCGTGCGGCCTGGCGTCTGAGGCGCCGGTCGAAGTCCCGAGCCACCTCACGCGCTACCGGAGGCAGGTCAGCGTAAACGTGCTGCGGGTACTGTGGCGGCTCAGGAGCTGGCTGAACTGGTGGTACCGGGATCTCCTCGATATGCTCCTCCTGAGCCGGATCCTCTAATACAGGCTGAGCCTGAGCCTGAGCCTGAGGCTCCTCCTGAGCCTGAGCCTGAGCCTGAGGCTCCTCTTGAGCCTGAGCCTCAGCCTGAGGCTGGCCCGGGAACTGATCGAGTCCCAGAGCCTGTAGCTGAGCCTGCCGAGCGGCCGCCTGCTCAGCAGGAGGGGCCAACACTCCAGGCCTCAACTCAATAACAACCGGGATGACCTCCGGCACCGGCTCCGGCTGCCAAATCAGCCCGTCTCCGCCCCTAAACCTCAGACCAACATCAAAGCGACGGGTGATCTGCATGCTAGAAACTGACGCGCGGCCCAACCTGGTAGACGGGACCGGATCGGACAGCACCGGATCTCCCTCGGGCACGATCCCGAGCGAGCGTGCGATGGCGGTGATGAATGAGCCAGTGTGCACCCACCCGCGGAGCTGCCGGTGGTATGCTGTGGCAAAGTAATCTGCCAGGCTGGCTGCTAGATCGCAGGGCTGTCGTCGCAGTAGGCAATATAGAAAGAAAAGGTCACTGAGGTTGACCTTCTCCCTGCTGTTTTCCCGCGGCACGATAGTTGCCGCGATAACATGGTGCAGGTATCGGAACAAGGGGTCTTTGATGGTGGTGGCCTTTTGCCAGGATCTCCCAAAGGGAACCCTGGAAATGGCCCTCCAGAAACTGATAAGCGTCTGCCTGTCCATCATCGTAACTGCCTGCGTATATAAATCAGTATCAAGCTCGGCCTCTGTGTACAAACCTGGATAAACAAATAATATTAAATAAACAAATAATAATAATAAACAAATAATATTAAATAAACAAATAACATTAAATAAACAAATAATAATAATAAACAAATAATATTAAATAAACAAATAACATTAAATAAACAAATGATATTAAATATAAAATAATAAATAATATTATTTAAACAAACCTGTATGGACAGCAAACTGCCGCACACTCATCTCAAACTGCTGACCGGCGAGACGGAATGTAACCTCGTGGACTGGAAAATCTGGGTCCTCCACGTAATCCGCCGGATGCGGCGCGTATGTAAACGTGGAAAGAAACTCCCACGTAAGCTCAGGGTACGAGTCCTCCATCGCTAACTCAAATAGGCGCGACCAAGGAGTATCTAGTCCAACTATCTCACGCGCCCGCGCGGCCTCTCCCACGGTCTCCAGCAGGCCCCAGTCTATCCCTACATGCTCCCCAATGGGGATGGTGCGCAACCTCGCGCATCTCCCCCTCGCCCGTGACCCCGGCGGAAACTGCAGGTACGGACATGCCGGCTCTCCCTCATCTCCCACATCTCCCTCAGCCTCCATATGCTCAATTTCGTCATCGGAGGAATCCATCCCTGCACGTTGACAAGATAATATTAAATAAACAAATAATATTACTAAACAATTTAAATAATAAACAAATAATATTATTTAAACAATTTTTAATAATAAACAAATAATATTAAATATAAAATAATAAACAAATAATTTTATTTATAAAATTTAAATAATAAACAAATAATATTAAATATAATTTAAATAATAAACAAACAATATTAAACAAATAATATTAAAAAAAAATAATAAACATGAACCAAAGCGCCGCGCTTTGGCCTCGGCGCGGCGCTTTGGTTCTTCGTTATGAAGAACAGCCCCAGCAACATGATCACAACCGCCCAAATCAAATCAAAATCAAACATATAACTTGAACCAAAACAATAAACGAAGTTCGATCGTACCTAATAGCGGTTGAAATCCGGAAAAAGACGATCTTCGCACTAGTGTGTGTAATCGCACCGTAGTGTGTGTGTTTTCTTTGAGGGTGAAATGGGGGAGAAGGCTGCCCCGCTTCAGGTATAACGAGGGGCCAAAGCGCCCCGCTATGGCCAAAGCGGGGCGCTTCGGGGCCAAAACGCTGCGTTATGACCTAAGCGGGGCGCTTCGGCCCTTTTTTTAAATTTTTAAAATTGTTTTTTATTCACAAACGCGTCGATAATAGTCTAAATTTTATGTTTTTTCCATTATACATCATTTTTTAAAATATATGGACTATACTGCAAGTTCCGGATCAAATCGGTTACGTGTGATGTCTTATTCCGTTATATCGTATCATTTTGGTTTGAAAGCACAAGTACTCCTGTGAGAGGTGTTATGTGTATCAGCCGCCTACCGCACATGAACATGACGTATTTTTTCATTAATTGTAGTATTATGATGTATATGGTCATTTTGGGTCGTACAAGTGCGTATTGAATCTGATTGGGTCGTGTCGGTGACATTCGGTTTAACGTGATGTAACGCATATATTGAACAAACACAAACGTGATTATTATTAAACACATTTAACCTACATCGTGAACATATGGGGTTACATTAAGGTCAGGGGCACGATACGTAAGCATTTCGTACGTGTTGATCTGATCCCTGTATAATGTATGCCAGGCTGCTGCGCGCTCTGTTCTGTGTGCTGTCCAGAGTGGGTTTGGGGGAGGCATTGGATAACAACCTCCAAGCTCTACATGTATGAAATGCCCATGGTCGACGAACACAACCGCAACCACCAGGTGAGGTTCCTCAGCTTCGTTTGGCCCGCCCAGCAGAGGGAAAATTGTACAGCTCCCACGCATGTCGAAGCTGTGAACAATCACACCGTATCGTTGGGCAATAAGAAACCCCGTCTCAGGCATCGTCATGTAATTTTCGATATCTGCTCGTCCCACCCCCTTGAAATTGATCCGTCTAAGCAGCGCATCATAATGTCCTATGTTTTCCGGATCGAAAAACTACCTCCAAAGCGATTCGTTCGTACGTAACTCCTTTATAAGTTGTTTCCGGATCATCAAATATGAATTTTGTTTCACTCCTAACCCAACAGCCACCGATCGAAACCCACAATGACCATCTGGTTTCACGTCCTTTATTCTAACGATGTATGGATGGATCACTTCGGGAATCTGAGATGCGTAGTTGCGGATCGCTATATCCGTCTTAGGACCGAGCTTGATCATCGGGAAATCAGGGTGCAGGTTGATAGGTTTGGTATTCTTTTGTCTTCTAGAATCTTCGAGTGATATGTACGAGCTGTGACGGGGAAGATCATCTGAGGCCTCGACCCAAGTTTCTTCCGACGGAATGTACGAGCTTTTTCTAGCGGCTTCAACCTTTCTTTCTTCCTGCGTTTTCAATGTTGGGCGACCACGAGTTTTCTTCAGAACAGCAGGAGGTTTTTTGTTATTGTTCCCTGGATTGAGGATTTGCTGAAACTTTTCAAAGAAGCTCCTTTTCACCTGAGGGGGTGTTGGATCGATCTTTTGTTTCAATTTTTCAAATTCCGCGTCTACATCGATATCCTCTATGTTTTTCTTTGCAGGCTTGAAGTTAAGCTTCTTCCAGAACACGTCTATGTGTGTGATCCGGAGTTGCTGACCTGTGGATGAAAACAAATTAGGTGGCAAAATCATAACGAGAAAGGTCAAAGATATTAATTACCTTTATTTTCCAACTTTTCCAAACGACAGGCACATGGCAAACCACAGCTGGTAAAAAGTTGGCAACCACAGCTTGCACCGTAGGCTCTCAACCCGTCTTCCTTACGTTTTAGTTCCCTACTCAAAAGCTCAATCGCATATATTGAAACCTTTCTGAGAATATATGCAAGCATGGGCTGCTTCTTGTGGTGCGTCATCACTTTTCGGAGGCTTGTTTCAAAGCTTGTACTAATCTCGGTGTATTGTCTATCAACAACATGATCAACATACAGTACAAGTTTATCCAGTGTGTTGCGATGACTTGGAAAGTGACTTTTTAGTGTTGCATGCATGCCCTCAACCCTGTTGGTCGTAGTTTGGTGAAAGTTGATAGTTTTGTTAATCCAGCATGATACAAACTTTTCACGGTACGGATCCAACCAGGATTTCTTCATATAATCAAAAACCTCTAAAATAAAAAAAAAACGTAAATAGTCAGTTTTTGTTATTATATAAAATTTGAACATAATTATGTAAGAAATACCTACGTTCACGGTCATCTTCTTTCAGCTGTGCTTCAAGGTTTTCCAAGTTATACCTGTATATTTCCTCGGTCGTAGACTCGCACAATAACCAAAAACTACGTACGAATTCTTTCCAATCCTTGTCAGAGAATTTCTTCTTGCTGTTCTTATTAATATTTTGTTGAATATGGAACCGACAAAGATACTTATGCGCTTTTGGAAAAACTTGTTCACACGCGTTCATCAGCGCAAAATCCCTGTCTGTTAAAATCACGCGCGGTTCCATACATCCTACCAGCATAGACTTGATCCTCTGCAACACCCATATGTAGTTCTCTGACTTCTCAGCGGAAATTACCGCACAAGCAGCCGTAAACGATTTGTTTGTCGACGTCATGCCTACGACCTGAACAAATGGCAGGTTGTACATGTTCGTTTTGTAGGTGGCGTCAATAATTAGCACATGCGGGAAGGCACACCACATATTGAATGATCTTTCGTGAACAAAGAAGACATCTTCAACTTCGTTTGATATCTCATTCGTGCGCATGTAATAAGTGTAATTTTTTTCGAGAAGAATGCTTTCAAGTTTTTGCATCGGAGACTTACCGACATTTTTTTCGGCGTTGATCTTCTGAACAGCGTTGTGTATATCTTTCGGAATAAGCTTTCTAGCCGGATTGTTTTTTGTCAGCGTTCGCCAGATACTTTGGTTGGGAATGTCTTGCTCTGCCAGCTCCTTAACCAGTTTTGTATCCTCCGAAGAAAGCCTTCTCGCATACGCGTGACCCTCTAAGTTTTCAATAGGAGTGTGGTTATGCTTCGCCTTCGTCACCTCGATCCTCCAAACACTTCCGGATGATTCCGAAAACCCGATCATCTCGAACGGGCAGCCTATTTTCTTGCTACCCGTTTTCCTCTGTGTAGCTATACTCTTATGCTCCCCACCAAAAGTACATTGAAACCAAATCTTGTAATTCTCTCCTCTTTTATTCGACCTCTTAGTCACAATGAGGTAACCGTTGTCTTTTGCCGTGTCTTGTACCCAACGCACCAACTCTTTACGTGACGAAAAGGTCTGCGTCGTATCAAACGAAAACGTAACCGGGTAACAGCCTTCCTCGTCAACAGACACATCCCCCGGCTCACCATCGTCACCGAGGTCCGAATATACTTGATGTTCAAAGTTGTGCTCGCCACCGTAACCGAAATTCGAATAACCTTGTAAGCTCTGTTGACAACCGTAACTGTCGTTTGGACTACACTCCTGCTGTATAAAGCTGTACTCGCCACCGTAACCGAAATTCGAATAACCTTGTTGTGCGTAAGGGTCCTCCACAGGGGTATTCAAATCCAGCGTCACCGTGTTATCACGATAATGAATGCCAGATACAACCTCTGCCTCCCTCAAGTTGGACGAGACCGGTTTCTCATACGAGTCAGAAATAGCGGTCCCCTCATAAGAATCAGGAACAACTGTCTCGTCAGAATATTGACCGAAAATATAGTTGTTTAACCACGACATCGTTTTTTGTAAACAACAAACAACAAAACACTCGAATACCCACGTATGTTTGTAAACAACGTGAAGAAGAAGAAGACCGAGCTTTGGAGCTTTGAAGCAGAACCTCAATCAGTAGTTTGCTTTTTAAAAGTGAAAATTTGGGTCGAAGCGCCGCGCTATGGCCAAAGCGCGGCACTTAGGGTTAACGACAAAACATCATAATCAGCTTTATGTCTGTCAAACAGTATCGAATGTTTCAAACGTCAATCGAAGTACGTTTTGTCGATCGAAGCGCCGCGCTTTGGCCATAACGCGGCGCTTTGGGGTGTGAAAATAATTTTGGGCGTGTGCAGCTAGCATGACCCTATATTATAATATAGAGATAGTGCCTTGACCCACTCAGCGGCAATTTTACTTCGGTCCCTGGCACACCACTCTGCCCAACTGGCTGGTCATTTCCATATTACTCTTTTTCGCTCCATTTGCACCGGGACCTAGCCAAACACAAAATAATGTACTAAAATACTAAAACTAAATAAAACAAATAAAAAACTATACAATAACTATACAATTTACACGGGACAAATATGTGTATTTTACCCCACATCAAATATCCCCACACTTAACTTTTTTTCGTCCTCGAAAAAGAATTATGCGAACGGAATCATAATCGGAATAGTCGAACGGGCCAAAAGCTTAAATTACTTATTAAAAACCGAAACTTGTGTTAGCCGCGATTGCAAGTATGTTGATCCTCTTAAACCCAACCCGGTTCCAAGCCCTTATCATGCAATTTAGTTCAAGTTCGGTCAATCTACCTAGGGTCTCACGCTAAGAATTGCAAGTCCACCTAATCCCCCCTCAAGCTTATAGAACAAAAGGAACAACCACTGGGCTATTTCCTAACCGCCTTATACCAAGATCCAGAGAGTTTAAAATCAAATCTTTTCTTTTCTTTCCATTTTTTTTTCTTTTTCTCATTTTTTTTTCTTTTCTTTTACGAGCGTAGACGTTGCATTCCCTAACCAAGAGGCATTCCGGCTGTAGAGTCGCTATCCCCAACTCGGATTACTTAGGCTTCGGTACTTTTTATTTATTTTTCTTTATTTGCAAGGTCGATTTCACACACCCTAGCAGTAATCCGGCTGTAGAGTCGCTATCCCCAACCACATACTACATAGGAATGGCTACTTTCATTTAGTTTCTAGCTCGTTTTTTTTTTCATTTCCAACGAGATAATGACCAAAAACTCTAACGATCTTAGCTTATAACGGCATCCCTTATACTATTATTGGCGGTTTCAATTTCCCCACTTTCCCTAGATGAGAACCCACTAGTAGACCGACAATTAGGTATATTTTAAGATCAAAGGAACCTAGAACCGAACCGAGCCTACCCGCGCATTCCAAACTAGACACAAGCACGATTATTTTATCTCATATTATTATTATTTGAACCCGAACAAAAACCCGACTTTTCTATCATTTTCCGCTTTTTAGTTTGCAAACTTCTTATTTCAAAAGACATTTTCTAATTTTTTTAATTTAATTTTTTTTTTTATTTTTTTTTGATTTTTTATGACTCAACTAACTATACTAACGACACTAAACGATAGTTTCCCATCCCCACACTTAAACTCTACATTGCCCTCAATGTAGGATGGAAACCGACTAAAAAAAAATAAATAAATAAATAAAAAAAATAAGAAATAAAAGACAAAGGGCAAATCAGAAAGGAATTAGCTGGTTTTATAATCGCGTAAGCTCCAGAACTCTCGTCCAATCCAGCTCGATCGTATAACATTTCATTCGCGATCGGCTTTGACTCTAACTGGTATACTTAGTAAATGCCTGGAATTTGATAAGCAGCTCCAAAATCACCTGAATGGAGATTGAGTACGGGTGGTACATATTCAAACCTGCATAAACAAAAACAAGCAAACACCAAAGCAATACCGACTCGACACAAACGACTGACTCAAAAACTACTAAATTAGACTCATAGTACAGAATAAAAGACTCAAAATACAAACTCTACAAGTGGGTCACAACTGATCACATACTCATGGAGGATCATACAAGCGCAGCTCACCTCCATACCAACTCTTACGGGCTGTAGCACTACCATTCCTAACATTGCCCGCATCTCTCCTATCCCCATATCTCTCACACTCTCTCAACTCATCATCGGGCGGTTTGAATCTTGATGTTTCATATCGAAACCTATCCCCACACTGAGCCTTGCTCAGTATCTCTATCTTAGATTCTAACCTCATCAATCTCTCTTCCAACTCCTCGACTCTCCTATCAGGTGGATCCCCACACTTGGGTTTTATCACCTTCTCTAAACTTGGCTCAATCACCACCTTTTTCTCATCACTCTCAACCCTCTCATTCTCCCCCACTGACGCTATCGCCTCGACTTTCTCACTCGGCCCTCTCGCATTATTCACCTTGAAAACTACCGATTCGTCGCCCGCTCTAAGTGTGATTGTGCCTAAGAAGACATCTATAAGCGCTTTAGCAGTGTTCAAGAACGGGCGCCCTAAAATCAACGGTACGTTTTCATTGGCCTCCATATCTAACACTACAAATCTGCCGGGAAGACAAACTTGTCCACCTTCACTAACAAATTCTCTACAATCCCCCTAGGGTACTTAACTGTCTTATCGGCTAACGAGAGGGTCATACGAGTTGGCTTCAAATCACCAAGGCCTAGTTTTTCGTAAAATGAATATGGCATCAAATTAATACTAGCACCAAGGTCTGCCAACGCGTGGTTTTTAACATCACCACCAAACAAACATGGTATCGTGAATATGCCTGGATCCGTGAGTTTCTCAGGAAGTTTGTTTAAGATCACCGCAGAACAATCTCCATTCGATAGAGTACTAGAACACTCACCTACCTTATCCTTACGCTTGAGAAAATCCTTAAGGAACTTGGCGTATTTGGGCATGGATCTCAGGGCCTCTATGAACGGAAGATTCACCTTTAGCTGGGTGAACATCTCAAGAAATTTCTCGTATTCCCTAGCGTATTGCTGCTGCTTAGCGCGGGCGGGAAACGGAAGGCGGGAATAATCAATCACTGGTGATGGCCTAACCCTAACTGGTTGCTTCTCTACTCTCCTCTCAACCTGAGGCTCCTCGGTATGTGCGGTACTTGCTGGGTCTAGCCTACGTTGCACCTTACCGGGGCCTCCATCTCTATCTCCTCATCTACCTCATCATCACTCCCTAACTCAGCATTCTCTCACACGACCTCTCCTAGACTCATCCCACTGCGAGTAGTGATTGCTTTCACAGAATGGTTAACTGGGTGAGTGGTACCTGAAAACTGACCAGAAGGGGATTCTCTCAACTGCCTAGCTATATCCCCTACTGTTCTCTTAAGATCTAAAAGAGTAGACTCTTGATTTTTAAGCTGAAGATCGTGACTCTTATTAATTTGATCTTGAGTTTGAATAAATTCAGTTAGGGATTTCTGGTTCGCCTGACTCTGCGTCATCATCGCCTGATTTTGTGTCATCATCTGGGCGAACATCTCCTCTAACCTACTCAAATTTCCCTCTGAAGCCTTTCCACTACCTTGACTCTCTTGATTCGACCCCCCACTAGCAAACTGACCTCCTGAACCACTATACTGACCACTCTGACCCGAACCACTACTCGTATAAAGACCCGGCCCCCTATTTTGATACTGACCAGATGGGAAACCAGGGGGATTGCCAGAAGGACGAAAACTACTATTGTTGCCACTACCCTGCCAGCTGGAGTTGTAATTGGAATTGGAATTAAACAGATTCGTGGGACCCCTAGACTGACCGGCTATGTACTCTACCTGCTCAAGTGTAAGTGTGGGACACTCGAGTGTGTCGTGACCTCCCCTACAAACCTCACACCTATCAACTTTCTTCTTAATCTCATTCAACTCTTGCCTCATCTCTTGCTTCAAACTCTCGACTATAGCAGCTACCGATAGATCCAAGCTAACTTGGTTTACCCCTCGACCGGCCAAGGAGGTACGAACAGGAATGGAAATCCTGCTGGTAGAGCTGTAGTCCATATCAGAATGTGCGAAACTCTCGAACAAATCATTGCACTCATTTACCGTCTTCTTTCCCATAAGCTGCCCTCCTGCTGAAGTATCGAAACGAGCTCTAATCTCAGGAGTAAGACCATTGTAGAATTTTTCAACTAACGCCCAATCAGACAAACCATGCTGTGAACAACGAGAGAGAAGCGTCTGAAAACGCTCCCAAGCTAAGTGGTATGGCTCATCAGGCTCCATACGGAAGGAGTGAATCTGATCACGAAGGCGAGACGCCTTGGCTGGTGGGAAGTATTTGGCTATGAAAGCATCGCGAAGACCAGCCCAAGTAGTGAAAGTGCCTGCGGGCTGAGAATCGAACCAGACGGCTGCACGTCCAGCGAGAGAGAATGGGAAAACCTGTAGGTACCTAGCATCTAGATTGACACCCTCTATGGAGTAGGTGCCACAAAGACGAGTGATGCGATTTATATGAGCGGGAGCATCCTCGTCGTCACGACCATGGAACTGGCAAGAATTGGTGATGGCCGTCATGATGTAAGAAGGAATCTGCCAGGACCTATCATTCGCAATGGCGGGAAAGGTGATGGGTGAAGTAGCGCCGGTGAAACCGGTGGTAGCCTGCTGGTAAACGGTGCGGTTCGCCATTTGAACTACGGGTGTGGGTGGTGGGGAACTGGGTGGAGGTGAAGAAGAAGAACTATCCTCAGATGAAGAAAGCGAGAAGGAAGATTTGATCGTCAACGGCTCGGGCGGAGGTCCCTGCGAACGCGTATGGGGCATCCACTACAAAACCGAATACAAGTACTACGACTCTAACAACGACTCACTAATCTAGAAAAAACACTAAAGCAAATATTTTTTTGATTTTTATAATTTTAAGACTCCTACGACTCAACGAACACAAATAGCACGTAATATGTCAACTAAGTCCAAACAAAGTAATCAACGTAATCGCCAAAGAATCCCCGGCAACGGCGCCAAAAACTTGATGTGCTAAAAGTGGTTCAACCAAATTAACTAAATTAAACCCTAAACTAGACTCTCTAAGTTTTAAATTTATAAAACTAAGACTCTCTAAACCCTAAACCACACGACCGGCAAGTGTACCGATCGATGCAGTATAGCTTAAGGAAGTCCGAGTATCGAACCCAAGAGACTCTACTAAATTACGCTAAAGACTCTATCTAGACTTAGACTGACACGAACTTAACTAAATGTTTGTTGATTGGAGGGGGGGTTTTCTAAAAATCCTAAGAATGCAAAAACAACTAACTAGATTAGCTAAATAACTAACACGAACTCGAATGAAGACTTTGACCAGTGATGAATGAAGACTACCTAGGCTAGACGCAAGTTAAACTCAGAATGGACTTCTATTCGATGATTTTGTGGTGAGGAACCGGGATCTTTGGATACTAAACCTATTAAGACACCACTAAGCCCCTCAAACACTCTCAAGGCGATTCTTGTGGCACTACCTAGGCTGTTACGCTTACCGGCTTTCTAGATTTCCTCTCAGTCCTCTAGTTTCTTGAAAGTGCCTATATAAGACGCTCTACCTCTCAGCGCGAACGTCTAAAGCAACTACGAGTTTTAATCTTGGTTTAATAGACAATGGAATGTTAAGGACTTATAACCAAACCGAGACCTATTAATAACCTCGAGCCTCTCAACGACGAATTTAGCAGCACACTTGATTTTATTAAATTACCGGATATTACTTCTAAGGTTACTTATGCAATTTTCACCCTAAAGGATTAATGATATATTATGTGATAAAGACCGTCACCTAAATCAAGAAACCCTAATACAACCCTATTATGTGATAAAGACCGTCACCAAGGATTATACGAAGCAATAAACAATAATAAAATAATCGTCAAGCACGCATATGCACCAAGTTAAATTCCCGAAGCTTTTACAATACAAGAAAAATCCACAACCACGCCAAAAATCGAATAAAGAACCAAACTTTATTTAACTATTGTCATTAGCCTAGGTAGTTTATGAAGTTTTAGCCGATAATCATGTCTAAAAACATAGCATAAATTATAATCAAATCTGAATTCATCATTGAACAATTAAAAACAAACGAAAAACGAAGAAACAAGATGATAGAACCCGTAAACTTCGATCCCGAGTGCTCCCGAGTGTTCCCGACGATTCCTAGCCACTCCAACTTTCAACAAACTTCAAAACAGCCTCCCTTCTGTTTCGTCCCCCTGATGTGATGTTCGTCTGATATGCGGCTCACTGATATTGTGCGTCCCTTTAATTGTGCAGGTATCCTTTATATATTTTATTCTCCTCTAATTTAATAACTTCACGTCCAAGTCTACCTTTAGGGTTTTTTTATCACATCATAAAATAATATTTAACCTTCACAGAAAAACCCATGTCCCACGCACAAATTCGTTGGGCTGAAACCCTTTAGCGACCCATGTGATGTTGTATCCTCCAATGTTGTTGTCTTTTTATTTATTTATGATTCTTTAGGGTAAATGCTAATTTCATGACCAGGGCTATTCAACGAACTAAAATCCACCAGGCCCAATTCAAAATAATTGACCATCTCCTAGTGCTCCACTTATTGGCCCATCACCTTTTTTATTCACTTAATGGTCCCTCAGTCACATTTAATTTTTCACTTTCACATATTAGATATTTAGGTCCAACTTATAATATATTATAATATAGAGATAGTGCCTTGACCCACTCAGCGGCAATTTTACTTCGGTCCCTGGCACACCACTCTGCCCAACTGGCTGGTCATTTCCATATTACTCTTTTTCGCTCCATTTGCACCGAGACCTAGCCAAACACAAAATAATGTACTAAAATACTAAAACTAAATAAAATAAATAAAAAACTATACATTAACTATACAATTTACACGGGACAAATATGTGTATTTTACCCCACATCAGTTGCAAACTAATCATCAAAGATTAACATAGAAAATACTTCAAAATGTCATTACAAACATAGATTAACACACTAATGGCTATAATCAAGCAAGGGATTGTTGTGTTTTTGCCCAAAGGCTACAATAATACATAAATATTAATCTAAATGCTTGAAAGATTAACAAAATTCTGGAAAGATTAGAAAACCAAACCATAAACAAGCATAAGATTAAGAATCTGGAAGACAACGGAGCTAATCGGCACAATGTGGCTTGAATCCGGGTGAAAGCTAGCGCCTCCGGAGCCTGAAAATCGCCAGAATCGCTCCCAAAAATGTCCAGAGTTCCCAGAATATCGAACAGACTGTTTCAGTTCTGTTTTTATATTTTTGTTTGATGTTGCACGGTCGTTCTTCCTGTGGCACGACCGTGCACTTTAAGCAATTATTGGAGTATGGTGCCCCATACCTCATGACGTCATCAGATCTTTGACCAGATTCGATATCGCACGACCGTTCTTCGGATGGCACGGTCGTTCCATGCCGGGATCTTGTTGCACGCCGAGTCGCACTGGCCGTTCAGTTCCGGGGTTATCGGTGATCATCGGATCCGCACGGGGTGCAAGATATGGCACGACCGTGCTTCACCGGGCTGGCCTTGTTTTCCTTGAACGCCCAGTCGCACCCTCGTTCATTGCCAGGTTGGACTTTACTTGTCGGAGATGCACGACCGTGCATCAGGTGGAACGACCGTTCCACACGCCCAGGTCCGTTTTCTAACAGAATGTTCGCAGCTTCGTCGTTTTGTCCGGAAAGTCCTCGTTTTTGCTATCATCTTGTCTGGTATGCAGTTTTAAGCCTGTAAACAAAAGTATACAATATTAAGTATCCGAATGACGGTTTTACGGCTAAAAACGCATAAAATGGAGGTAAAACGGGGAACTAAAATATGTGTAAATTAGCGAATATCAATACACAAGACAATGTTTTACATATGACATATTGTTTTTACAAAGACATGACATATTTGTACATATTATTTTCATTTGGTTATCTATTTAACCGTACATTAATCTTTTACATCATTCGATTATCATATTGATTTTCTTATGATTTTATAAAAGAATACATTTTCAAAGGTTCATGACTACTTTTCGCTAAACATTTCTTTAAACATTCAAGGTCATGAATCTTCAACACTAAACCTATGTTACTCACAGAAATTTTTATGCTGACGTATTTACTTTCACATATGTTTCAGGTTTTATTACGTGACGACCGTTGATTGCTTTACATAGGATGTACATGGGCCTTAGTAATTATAAAAACATGAACGACAATTGTACTGTTCGTTGATCAAATTCCAAGACAATGTAACTTATTATGTAATAAAACAATTATTCTAAATTCCATGTGTTGAGAAACAATGATTTTGCCACAGCACTCCCCGACGTTTCCGCCGCGGTTAGTTGTTTTACGCGGTCGGGGTGTGACATCACCCAGATCTATTTTACCAGAGGCACCTATCACGACCCCATAGATGGTTGGTATGGCTGAGTTTGCTTCATCATTCCGTGTCGACCCTGCTTTCGCTAGTCAGGTGGACCCCCGATATGCTTTCACGAGCAACGGGTGGATTGATGACAACGATGACGCTCCTTTCTCGATCCATGAGACAGGACAATCATCTGGTATAGTACCAGTTATCGATGACGTGATCAGAGATGTCCTTGTGTTTGGAGGACCTTTCAGTATTGCACCAGCAGTGGATGCCACTATTGTTACTGCTCTACCATTAGAGCCGTCTGTTGCTCCACCTGCTACTGTGATCGAGTCTGTTCCTAAGGTCCCTCCACCTGTTTTATCAGAGACACCTTTACCTGTTATTGAGACACGCGCATCTTCTATGCCTCTATTAGTGTATTATCGCCGCAGAAAGAGAGTTAGGCCTACTGGAGAGGTAGCTTCTACGTCACAAGCTGAGACTGCATCTGCTTCTAAGAAGCAGAAAGGAGTTTGGGTGGATCGATGTTCCCATTGTGACAGACAGTTCGCTGCCATGCGTGAAGAGCTGGAAACGACCAAGGGAAAGCTAAAGGACCTCGAGGGGCAAATCGACTGGTACAATGAGTTGAAGGAGTTAAATGACAGCGCGACGGATCAGATGCATTGGAGGATCGTGGATTTGGAGGAGTTGGTTAGGAAGATGCTAGATTTCATAGGGATGAAGCGTTAGATGTTGATTATGTTTATGGATCGTTGTTTGTTTTTGGTTGTTGTGTCTGGATACTCTTTTGATATTTTCTTTTCTTTTGGGGGTCTGCGTGCCGATTATATTTTGTGATATTAGGTAGAAATTTTGTGAAAAACTTGTTATGGATGTCGATGTAGACATACCGATGATTAGACATGATGTACTGGGAAACAAGTTGTTAAATTTCTATGATAATATCAGATGGTTAACTTTTGGTTTAGAAATTGTTCTCATTAATATGTGGATATTATACATGCGCTATGTTTGGTCCACTAATATTTAATGATTGAATTATTTTTATTTTGGTTATCGTCTCATGTGCTTATTATTGTTGTAAATAATAGAAACGACAAAAATGCCACCAAAAGCAAAACCGGATACTGGACTACCTGCCACCCCAGAGGAGTTGGCACGACTCATAACTCAACACGTTAATACTGCCTTGGAATAGCGTGATGTTAACCAAAATGACGGTCAGAAACGTGATTGTAATACTCCTGGGCAGGATCTTGGTGGGACATAGATTGGAAACCCTTCAGGTAAAATAATGATCGGAAAGTTTTGGTTGTTCATTTGTCATGATCTCATTGGAACGTATTCCTGATTTCTAATAACTATATGAACAGTGCACCGGAGCATACACAAAACAATCCAGGGTTGTAGCCCAAGATCATTTACTGGTGTTCTATGAAATGATGTGACCTCGATATGCGTGATATCAGGCTGTCAGAATGAGTCAGTTATCCGAGTATTTCAGCAGTCTAAACCTGAAATTGGAAATTCGAAGAAGCGCAAACCCGAGAGCTCCAAGAAGACTCCCGAAGTTGGAAGTAGGAAGAAACGTAAGTTGGAGAAAGCAAGTGCAGCTAACCCTCAAGAGTCAGGAAAGGGTAAGGACGGTGATGGACAAGAGAAGTGCGCCAGATGTAGCCGAACCAGACATGTGACTTCCTAGTGTTACGCTAAGAGTACATTGGATAGAGATGTGCTTGAAGGATGCTTTACATACGGTGGACAAGGACACTACAAAAGAGAATGCCCGAATTCGAAAGGACAAGATATTAAGAGTAATTTCGTTGGGACAAGTGTCAGGAAGGCAAGCGAGAGCCCTGCTACTGTTACCGGTATGTTTCGAATCAAAAGCCAATTTATGTTCATACTTATGATACTAAAGCTGACCGAGTTTCGTTCTAGAAACTATGAACCATTGTTGTGTTCACCTATAAGTAAGCCAAGTATAAAGTGTCCGATAGAATTAATAATTGGTAAATTGATAGAAACTAGCGAGGTCATTCGTGGTTATAGCATTTAGTAAGGTGATTGTAGTTTTAGAGATTGGATTCGTATCAGTGGAATTGAGAAGTTTTGATGAAAATGCAAGAATGGATTCACTTTCAGAGGAAGAAATGAGGACTGTTGCTCGGAGAAGCTAGTTGGAATCCTTCGTCCTGATGATAATGGAAAGGCGGAAGCTGTGCGCGAGAAGTGATAGAGTCGAATGTTTAGTATTGATAGTCGGGAGTGGTCAGTATTGTGAGGATGCTGAGTTGTTGAGAAAGGGGTTATCCATCGTTTGTAGTGAACGTGATGGATACGGAAACCGGATGTAGGAACGTCGGAGAGATTTCTATAAAAACGCAACTATCCGGAGGTCTTCCTAAAAAGACTTACCTGGATCTTCCCTGCGAGATGGATCGAACCTCGAATCGATCTGACTCACGGTGCTGCACCCAATTGCACAATCTTCTTACAGATTAAGCACCGCCTGAAGTGATAAAAATGATGAGAATATAGAAATCGAGAATGTGTGTAATATAGATCTACAAGGATTCTTCGGAAGAATCCAAGTTTCTCGCAGAAACTATGAGACTATATTCAATAGATTCATTTTATTAATTTATTTAGTGCAAAGAAAAAACCTGTAAAGTAAAATTTCGGGGACGAAATTTCCTAAACAGGGGGAGACTGTGACACCCGGCTTTCCAGGCCGTACCGTACAATTGTAGCACATGTTGTGAATAGGTAACAGGACTATATTTGACATATTATGGTGTTTATACATGAAATTTAGTGTATTGATAAAATTAAACTTTGATAAAAATTATGTTGGCAACGGTAAGACAGACGCTTATCGCGTAACGGTTAAAATGCGAAACGAACATCGGTTACCACCTGGACAGTGTTAAAATCCTAAAAATAGTCTTTTATGATTAAAATAATAATTTTAATCCTATTCATGAGGAAAAATAAATCAAAACGCTAAGAAACCCTATTTTTTGAGTTTAAGCGCGTACCGCGCGATGCAGCACGTATACCGACAAAATACTGTCAACGCAGCCCGTCAAGACAACTGAAAATCATTTTAGCAATAATTTGATAAGTTTATTCTTATAGAATGAAAAAAATAAATAAAAACGCTTAAGTTCCTATTTTTGCGATTTTTAACGTGTACCGCGCAGCACAGCGCGCATACTGCCAAATACCGACAACGTCGCCAGTCCAGGCAAACAAAATATTGTACAATAATATTTTGGTGAGTTTATTTTTATAGAGCGTTAAAAATAATTTAAAACGCACTAAAATGGGTTTAAAACGCTAGATAAAATACCCGGTATCCAGTAAAATACCTGTTTTTAACACCAATTTACATATGTATATATATATATATATATATATAATCTTGTGTGTATATAGGAGAGAGAGAGAGAGTATAGGTGGCGGCTTAGAGAGGTGCCACCCACCTTGAAAATGCAAGAGTATGACATGTGGATCTTGTGTCTTGAACTCAATCATTAAAACTTTACAAACACTTCACTTCATGAACTCCAAGATCAAAATTTCATCTCTCTCTTTCTCCCTTGAGCATATCTCGGCCGAACACTCCTCCCCACACACACAATTCAGAATTTTAAACCTTTCTTGAAGATTTGAAGGCATTTCAAAGAGTTTTCAAGCTAGTATGGAGGTTTAGAGGTGATTTCAAGAAAATCCAAGCAAGAACAAGGCCTCATATCATCATCATTTTCAAAATCCACTAAGAAATCTTGAAGGTATAACATATTTACATTCAAAATCATGTTCATGATTCTTGGTGATGAAGATGTTATGGAAGGTTTCTCTTATTCTTAGATTTAAACACTAACTTGAAAACTAAAACAAATGGGTTTTTAAAGAAAAATAAAATGGATGAACTTGTATGTATATATATATGTGTGGCCGTATGTATGTATGTATATGTATATGAGTTCAAGTTTTGACTTTTGATTGATTCTTGATTGTCATGATTCTTGTAAAGTGAAATACATGTGTGATCTTGGAATGTTCTAAAAAGTTGTTTGATGATTGAAATGAATATATGAAAAGTATAAATTTGGAAGCACATGAATGTGTATATATGTGTGAGCCGTGTATATATATATGTATATGCATGCACTCAAAATTTGTTGTTAGTTCATAAATGTGAAGGAATGTGTCTTGCATTTATGTTGAACGATTAGATGATGATGATCATATGAAGATGATATTAATTTTGAAGATATGAACATAAGTTAAAGGCATGTCTAGATGCATTTAGTCCATACATGATGATGATGATATGATATACGTGCATTAAGTGCTTGTACATAGTCATGCATGTGGGTGTATATACATAAAATGATGGATAAATGATGTTATGATAAAAAATAGTTTTAGATCAGATTATAAACCTTAAAATAAAGTTATTTTGAAGTGTTTAATGATATGTAACTTTGTCATAATGTTTGCTAGCTTTGTAAGTTGTACTTGGTGCATTAAAAGTTGTAAAATATGTGAAATCGCATGAGTTATGTGACTTAAATAAAAACTGCACTAATCTAAATATAATCATTATTTTAATCTGTAAATAACATGTATTGTGTTAAAATATCAAGTCGTTTTGAGTTGGGATGGTTACGGTAACATTTAACGCAAAACTATGCGTTAAAACGGTCAAAAATCGGCTTTTCGAATGATTTTTATAAAACTAATTTAGATCAGTAAATAAGCTAATATTTTTAGTTTAAAAATAAGTATTTTAACTAATTTCAAGCTTACTTGGTGTTTGGTTGGTCATACGTGACTTCCGACGCCCAAAAACGTTACCGAATCGCTAAAATACGCATTTTTCAGTGAACATTAGTATGGGCAAATTTTGAGTGAATCCTATGTGATAAAATGTATTAAGTGATTTGAGCATGTAAATGCAATTATATGTTAAGTGTTAACTCGATAATGGGAAAATTAGACTATGCATGTACGTTTTGTGCGGTAGAAATGGTGAAATTTCGTTAAAAGTGTAACTTGTTTGTTGAGCATGAAATTGGTACATGTGAGATGTTTTATGTATGTTTGCTATAAAAATGACAAAATAGTTAAGTTAGTAATGTTTTGCGTGTTTCGGTGTTAAATTATGTGAACGTTTATATATATATATATATATTACGACACGCAAATCATAGATATATTATGTATAAACGGAAGAGTTAACGGATTTACACAACAATGGTCACCAATAAAACCGTTCAAAACGCAAAATCATAAAGATATATACATATATATATATATACATATACATATATATATATACATATATATATATATACATATATACATATATATATATATATTAACATGCCAACATAATAAAAAATGACAACTTTTCGAGAAAATCTCAAAGTTATGTGATAATTCTAAGAAACGGAGAAACTTAGGACTTTTGTGTTGAATACGTATATTGATTTAGAATTGTTCCCATATTAGGACGTATATAATTAATTTCTGGGATTGCGGTATTAGAAATACGCACCCAAAGGTGAGTGTCACTAAACCCCTCTTTTGACTGCTTTATATATATTTTGGGGGTAGAACACGCCAATAAAAGGGTTTAATAATGTTTTTGAAATAAAACATACCTGTTGATATAAATTATATATTTTCATTGGAAATATATGGATTTTTGGGAAATTATATATGTATTTCGGGATGAAATGGTTTTGAAGAATAAATATGTTTCGGATGGAAACGGGATTATGCACGGTGTTCAGAAAAATATGAGTATGAGGGAGAAGGTTCATACCTTGGGTCTTCATAGGATGTATATGAAGTGGATGGCTCGTACTTGGGCTCCTCATAGTAGTTGTATGAAGGGGATGGTTCCAGGAGGTCACAATATTGTACCAAGTGAGGGTTACCACAAATGGTGTAATAATCTTCCCTATAATCATCCTCCTCATAGTGGTAGTCGTAATCTACTGTGTATTGATCCATAAGAATCACTCAGCAGACCACAACAGAGTCTCGGGACCAGAAAACAAAAATAAAAATGAAAACAGAGGCTGGACACGGCCCCGTGTTCAGTGAGCACAACCCCGTGTTCAGGTTCTGTATCTGGGTGTTTTAATAAAAGTGACTGGTTTTGTGCAGCACGGGGGCGTGTTCAGCGAACACGATCCCGTGTTCAAACTCTGTATCTGGGAGTTTGTTTAAAAATATGCAGCACGACCCCGTGTTCAGTGAGCACGGCCCCGTGTTCAATGAGCACGGCCCCGTGTTCAGTCTACTGTAAATGCAAAAACTAACTAAAATGCAAAAAATGTGCGAGCGATTTTAAAAAGGTTTTGAAAAACTGATTAGGTCGTCGATTTTAAGCTTTCCTAAAATCCTTGTGTCCCCGGCAACGGTGCCAAAAACTTGATGTGCGTAGTGCGTGATAGGTTTTTATGTATATTTTAAGCCCTTTTTTACACTTTAGTCAAGTTTTAAATTTATAAAACACGATATTTTACTAACACTAAACACACATATGGGCAAGTGCACCCATCGTGAGCGTAGTATAGCGTTGGTAAGATACCGAGGTTGTCCAAGGACACAAGAGCTTTTAATACCGGTTTATCCTCAACGTCTAATCAAATAAAAAATTTAGAAAAAGTTTTAAACATGAAAATAAAAACTAAAACTGCTGAAAATAAAAATAAAATAAAAACAGATAGACAAGATGAATCACTTGGATCCGACTCGCCTTTAGTGTAACCTTTGATGATTTTTTCACTTTTGCACTTTTTAAGAGATTATCTTAGTTATAGTAGTTGGCCCCTCTTTTGAAGGTGACGTTACCCTCAACCCAGTAGTTTGAGTCAGCAAGGATACAATCCTAAAGAGTCGGAATGTTGAAAGATAATTAATTAAGTTATTAACGCGTAATGTGGTAGGCCCCTCTTTTGAAGGTGTCGTTACCCTCGGCTAAGTGGTTTGAGTTAGTAGGGATACAATCCCAAGTAGCCGGGTTAATGTATTAATAGTAGTTTACATATGAGGGGATCAAGCCATTCGCACCCCCGACCAGGTAGCCAACATATCTCTATATAGACCGTAGAGATATGAATGGTGTAAACCTTTTATTTTATATAGACAGTAAAATAACGCCAAGACACCACAGACAAATGATAAGGAAGTTTCACCTTCAACATAAGAAACTAGTTATTAAAGGCATTAATACAAAACCAAATAAAAAGTGCGAAAAGATTAAAAATCAAAAGTATTACACTAAATGCTTGTCTTCACCAAGTGATGTAAGAGACTTAGGCAAACATGGCCTTTGATTGTCAAGAACTCTTACGATCAATCTTGGATCCCGAGACTACTACACACACTCTATGATGGATGATGGATGATGGTGGTGGATGTGGGTTGTATTGGTGGTGGAGTGTGGGTTAAGTCGGAGAGAGGTGGTTTGCCAAGGGATGCCTTTGAAGTGAACCAAGCACCTCTATTTATAGCCTGCACAGAAGCCCGGACATGGCCCCGTGTCCATCCACTTTCTCTTTCTTCATTAATTACAATTTGTCTGCATTAGCTCCACACGCCCCCGTGTCCGCTGGGCACGGCCCCGTGTGCAGAAGTGTATCTGTACTATCAAGATTTGCTTGGATTCTGCGAATCTTAGCGTTAACCATGACCGTGTTGAGCTGGGCACGCCCCCGTGTCGGGAATAGAAGCTTCTAAAGCTTTGTCCTTTCTGCAGACATCTAGCCACGCCCCTGTGTACGCAGTGCACGGGGCGTGTTCAGCCTTCTGTTTGCTTGTTTTTGCTTGAGAAGATGCTGTCGAGGGGCCGGGCATGCCACGTTTGTTCCTTTTCTTGTATTTATGTTAGATTTTGCTGCATATTTGTTCCTTTTGTTCATTTACGCTCATTTAATCCTGAAAATACAAAAGGAAGACAAAAGCACACTTTTTCCAACATTAGTACTAAAAAAGGGTTAGTTTTATGCCTCATTTGATGTAATTTATATGTTGCATTTTACACACATCAGTATGAAAGTATGATTAAAATGGAAAATATATCATGTGCAGGCACTTGTCACGACACCGAGTTTCTGTGATTTTACGGGTCCTGATTTGCCTAACAGAATCAGTAACAAGGAACGTGGAAATAGAATAATGGAAGAACCGTAACACAAACTGTTCGGCCAAAAGAACAGTTGGCACGACAGGCCTTTCGCGCGAGAGGGACTGTTTAGCGAACCGATCCTCGTTTGAACGTTTTAACTATCAATTAGTTATGTTCGTGCCTTCTGTTTGGTTATTTAGTTATAGTTTAGTGTAATATTAGTCTAGAATGTTCATAGAGGTCATAGAAGTCATGCATGGAGGTATACACCTCGTTATTGTTCACCAAAGCACAAATAAGCTAACTTAGTTAACTGACTGGTTGGTCATGAATACGGAATTAGAAATAACAAAATGTAAATAATAGCCAAACAACCGAACAAGGACAACCCATGTGTACCAACACGACATAGAAAGAATAAACTAAGTGTCGGAGGCTGGACGAGGTTAACTTGTTCTAGATCTAGGAGATTGTTTAGGTGTTCGTCTTATGAGTTTAAGTGAGGTGGTGGAACTAGGTTGGAAGCCAAGGCTTCCACAGATCACACACTGATATTCCAGAGTCATCTATATTGAAAATAGGGATCTGGATAATCATTCAACAGTTAGAAATGTCGAAACGTAGTGAAATAGTCCCATTCGGATGACAAAAGTTCCCTCTCGTGCGAAAGGGTTATCCTTTCGGGCGAGTGGGCTAGTTCTTTCAGATGACTAGCACTATTTCAAGGTGAAATCAGTTTAGTTTTGGTTGAACTGATCACCTTCTCGGCTGGAATTGACTCTAACATGAATCCACAGCTATGGACTTAGCTTGTGAGCTTAGAGAGTCTCTGATTCGGTCAAGTTTAAAGTTAGAAAGTTTGTTTACAAAAAGTTTGAGATGTTATCTTCATTTATTCAGCTTGGTCCTCAATGAGTTGAGAGTCAATATCAGTTTGCCATTGCAAATATGAGAAACCAAGTGAAATGAGGTGAAGAAAGTACAAAAGTTTGGAAAAATATAAGAAATTAGAAGAAGTGGAGCGTTTGTGAGTTGAAAACTCACTTAGAGTGTTGCTGGAAATAGCTCAGAGGAATTGCTCGAGTTCAAGTTTTGAGAGAGAATTTCGGAGTTGTGAAGGTTGGAATGAAGGAAGTGGGTTGGTATTTATAAACTGAGGGTGAAGTTTGGGACGAGCCACTTATGGATGAATGGGAAGTTTGGGACGAGAGGGTCCTCTCGTGTGAGAGGGACCAGTCCCTTATGTTTGAATTTCAAGTTTGCGTAAATTATCGGTTTCAAGCGTTTTAAACGTATAAGTGAAATTCATAAGTGAAGTGTATAAAATAATGAATGAATTTGTATGTATAATAAGTATGAGGTTGCGTAAAAATGTATTTAAACAATCGATTGAACGAGTAACAAGTATGTATAAAATATGAATTTCGTATTGATCAAGGTTTCAAATTGTGAAATTGGGAGTGGATTATGAATATGATATGAATACAAGTTTTCAAAGATAGAAATACAAGTAATCTTTCTAATTGAGGAATGTTCCAAAAAGCGAGGCGTTACAGTCTCCCCTCCTTTAGGAAATTTTGTCCCGAAATTTATTCAAGCGGAAGACTTTAGAGAAAAACATTTTGGCTATAATGGTTGGCTAAAATTGAAATCTTGAATTTTGAAGCTTGCTGAACATGCGTGGAAATTTTGAGGAATGGAAGGGTAGGTTTGTAAAAGTAGTTTGTTTGACTAAGGTGCTTTGGGGCACCCATCGTAATTATGAGTAAAACGTGCATATGTGGGTAGACAAAGTGAGTTTGACTAAGTTTGAATAGCTCGATGGGGGATGTGTGTGTATATATATATATTAAAAAAAGGATGCTACTTAAAAAGAAAAGTTTTCGTATAAAATATAGTGTATTTTGATGAAAGTGCGGCCGACACCGTAGGTTGTAAGAAAAGTTTTATCGGTTTTAAGGCGTATTAGTAAAATCACATGTTTGTAGGAAATTGTTTATTGGTGAGAAACCGAGATGGTAGGTATTTAAGTTTTCAAAAGGTTTTGGTGGTAATGGGCCAACTAAGTAAAGTTTGTGCGTAATAAAATATGGAAGATAGTTTTAAAATAAAAGGAACTTTAAGGGATTGAACGTTAGGCCGATTTATTGTAAATAAGGTTTGGATAAAATGACAAAAGAATAATTGGAACTAATCGCGGTATGGGAGTGGACAAATGATTCGGTAGATGAATGTAAGGGTAAGAATGGCATGATTTCTGGATATAATGCGAATATGAAGCATTGAGGATGAGGTTTCGTCATAGATAATCAGATATCGAGCTGCTTAGCAGCGCGTTTATGAGTCACTAAATTTTGTGTAGTCACGTTTAAATAAGGTCTGGGTAAACACCGAATTTCTCATGGCACGTTTTGCGAAAGTTTGGTAATATGGTAAAAACACTTATATATAGGTGTACCATCGGCGTATCCACCATGTTTTAACCATTTAACGTCCGTTTTCGTTATTCGGTGTCATGTTACGTTCTGTGTCTTACCATACACAGCAGAACACCCTATGGTTTTCATGCGTCTACCACTATAATCTCGTGTGCACCCGCGATTATATTGGTCATTGCATGATCCGCATAGTTTGTGCTAGTAGTGTATGAGTCAGGTTATGCAGTAACATTAAAAGTGAGAATGTGTACGTGTGATAGCTTATAAAAATTTAGCATATAAGCATTGTTTAAGTATGTATGTGACCAACGTAAGAGAACCACTCTGGTTATGCTCATGTATAGGTGCGAATGTATGAGTATGAGTATGAGTATGAATGATGATAATTGCGTATATCATATAAATTGAAACACAACGAATTTAAGCATATAAAACGATAAAGAATTTTGAGTATGTAAAAACGAATGATATGTGTGAGATTGTCATGAAATATTGTCTAAAACTTGTATGATGATATACATGTATAGTTGTTTGAGCAAATCGTTGAGTTTATTGAATCAAAATAGATTGAGTTCTGACGGGAGTGGAGAATCAAGTTTATGAATGTTAAGAGAATATAAAGTATCCATTTGTTATGTGAGATGTGTTTTGTAAAAAGGAATGCTTCTCTTGTTTCAAAAAGATTTACGTATGTCAGAAGGTTGTCTACTCCTATGAAGTTTCCTTGCCCATGTGTTTAGATTTAGAATTTGGTATTAGCGATGTTCGAAAAAGGTTTTGAAAACAACGAGTTTGCTTTATTAAAATATTTTGTATATAAGGATAAGAAAAGTTGTATTTCGAAAATTCTCGTGAAACTTTGATTTTGAAAAGAGTTTTAGCAAAATGATCTTATAGATAGTCGAACTTCGTTAGGGTGGTCGTGTAGGTGTAGAGTTACTATGTCTAGTGTGTGTATTGGGAGTGAGTTTGAGTGACGATTATGGTAAGTTGATTGATTGGTAGTTTGATGGTAGGGTGCTAAGTCTCGACTAAGGGCTTATAGGTTCGGTTCCTTGGTGTTTACGGCATGGTGTATGGTTCGTATTGAGTTCCTTGGGTTGCGAGTGTAGACAAGGGTTGTAAGAGTTCCATCCTCGTTCTAAGGTATTGAGGGATTTTCTGTTAGTGGAGCTAGTTCTAAATTAGGATCTACTGTTAGAAATCGAAGTCTCGAGGGTGTATGAATAGGCCATTTGCATTTGTTGGTTAGGTTGTCCATGAACTAATTAAGTTTTACCAACTAAGCAAGTTTTAATGAAGCGACATCTATAAGATTTTATACGCATGTGAGAGAATGTTTATTTGGTTCCCGATTGGGAACAAAATGTCTTTAGTATAACGTGTTGAATACGAATTATGTGGCAAGAGATTCATTAGACCAACTAGGTTGATAGGTAGCATTTCATTAGATTTTGAAAATCGGGTAATAAAGCATTTAAAGTGTGATTATGAATTTCGTGCATGTGATTTACCTAAAATAGGTTGTGAGAAATATGCTTTTGATAAAACAATGAGGTTTGAAATTTTTTGCATAAGTAGAAATTTGACAAAATGATAAAAGGTCTTAGTGTAAGACTTGATAGTGTGGTTGGCATGATAGAGTTTATTTGAAAAAGAGAGTTGGTAACGATCACTGAGGTAAGGGAATCACCCCTAGCCCGTTGGTGAGGCCGTCTTAAGAAGGGAAGGAGCGTAGCTAATCGTCAAGGTAAGGGAATCACTCCTATCTTGATGATATGCCTTCATTTTGGGATTATGAGTAGCGTAAATCTTGTTGATGACGTCTTGAAATCATGCATGTAAATAACGTTTAGGTAGATGAAAAGGTTTAGTATGATGTGTGTAACCATTGTGAAAATAATTTGAATTTTGAAAAGGAAAGTTTGAATCGTGTTAAGCATAAAATTGATATTAGTAGAATGGAGGTTTGATTAAAACTTGGATTGTTCCAAAACGTAACTTTGACTAAACCAAACTGGTCGAAAGTTCTTTTGAGTTTGAGAAGCATGCTTTGGCCTAATAGGTAGAATACTGTTGCCGAAATTTCGGTTAACACTATTCACCCTTCCGATTACTACATGTCCCTAATCAATAAAAATATCAAGACTTGGTGGGATTTTGAAAATCGAGGAGTGGGACTAGTTGACAAGATGCGGGTTTCACCCTTAACTTGACAACCTTGTACCCTAGGTGTGGTTAGTACTCGTCGGGTCAAGAAAGTTAACTCCGACACATTGACGAGGGTCCACTAGATTTTGAATTGGAAATTTTCCATCAAGGTGAGGATTTCACTCCTAACTTGATGGCGAAACCCATCTCAGTTATTGAATTTTTTGATACGAGATCAGCAGCCTCCATTCTAAACTCTACTATTCTCCTAAAAGAATACTGGAAGCCTCATCGCCAACGGTTTTACACAGCCAATGCTAAAACCTTCAAGATAAACAAAATAAGTGTCCAGGTACACGTGCGGCTATTCCCATCATGCACAATCAAACATAAATTCTTAGGATCAGACTCTCATGGAAAAGACCTGCTACTAGGATTTGATATCCTATATCGACTAAGAGACTTGAGATATGGAGAAGAAGGTCTTAGGTACAAAAAATTCACAAACCCATGGGTTTCTTTTCCAAGGTTCTACATGGTTTCTCCCATTTCATTAGATACCTTAAAATAGCAAATAATCGAATCATCCTATGCCTCAAGCCATACAAAATTCCTCACAAAACACAAATCATGTCACACCCCGACCACGTTGAACATACAAAACGTGGCGGAAACGTCGGGGAGTGTTGTAACAGAATTAATGTTTCACAACAATGGAAATTAAAGTTTCGATTTATTAAACAAACAAGCGAGTTAAATTGTCTTAAACAAGAAACAAAGAGTACATAACATAAATTAACTAGTTCTTGTCTCGTTTTAAATCACTAAGGCACAGGTCCGCCTAAGTATGTCTTGATAAGTCCTATGCATCATCTCCTGAAAAACACATGTGAAAATAGGTACGTCAGCATAAAAATGCCTGTGAGATACATAGGTTTTGAGAAAATAGGATTCATGACTTATGTTTGAGAAAATGTTTAGTCATGAACCTTGTAATTTGCTTTGTCTTGTCTTGTAAATCATTTGAAAAACGACAAGATCAGATGATATGTATAAATAAATGTAAGGTTAAATGAATAACCATGTAAAAATGAGTTTGTATAAGATAAGTTGTTTGTAAATCAATGTCTTGTGAAAAGTATGTTATTTGTATAAAATGTTATATGTCTCAAATTGAAATGATTTCAAATAACGCTACGGTATGTGATACCATACAAACACTTATATATAGGAAGTACCAGCGGCGTATCCACCATGCTTGTATCATATTACACACGCCTCGTTACTTAATCACTTACTCAAACCAAACCACCATGATGTAATGTTTAACAATTGTAGAAATGTTTATGTATAGTCAAATGTCTATTGTCAAATATAAATCATGTCAACAGATACAATTCGTTCACACGGTTCAACAGTTACAAACGGTTCACACGGTTCAACAGTTACAAATGGTTCACACGGTTCAACAGTTACAAACGGTTCACACGGTTCAACAGTTACAAACGGTTCATATAATCAAAGGGTTACGACAGTTCAAGATGTAGTATAATGTGTTCATATGCTGGATGAGCATATGCAACAGAAATGCAATGTAAAACAATGTACTAAGTATGCACATAATGGACATACATAGCATGAAATGTAATGAAATCATGTACTATAATGTACTAATTGAACATAGCAAGTATATGATGTGAAAACAGAAAGCATGAAAGTAACAAGTAGGCACATGTGTTCCACCCCAAAACAGTTTGGAAAACAGTAAAAGGGGGGTTCTATGTACTCACTTGAGAATGCTCAGTAGTCCTTGAGTGACAACCAAACAATGCTAGAGATCACGGATATCAAACGGCACCTAATATAGGTAACTATGTTAATAAACCGGACCTAAATCGGAGGATCGGATAGAATGAGGGTTCGTAAACCAAACGAGTGTGGAGACTCGTGTAATATGGTTTAACAAAGCCTACATACTAAATGAAACCTAACATAAGTGCTTTCGACCCATCGCGACCCATTAAGGTAGTTTATGCTACTTTAACGCGTCGTTCGCGTGAAACGCGTTCGGAACGTCTAACTAGTCCTATGACAAGTGTTATATGCCTAAACATGTTACATAATCCGTTATGTGACAAAAGTTTAGGTTACATATGCTTAATTACCAATTATACATGAAAAGGGTATTCTGGTAATTTACCTAAGGCATATACACTACCTATCATACAACTACTTATCGAAGCGACCATAAGGTATAACCTCGGAAGGTTATTCCCTATATACTATGGTCACCTAAAGCGTTTGGTCGGATCCTAATGATCGACCAAATGGGTCGGGTTCGAAGGTATAAGCGATTTATCAGATCGCTTACCCTACGACCCTAGACAACGTGGTAATCAGTAGGCATATGTCCCAAGGGACTATAACCATCGTGATTACAATCACGTTGCGAAGTTCAAACGAACTTCGCATTGACCATAAACTGGTCAACGTAGAAAGTCAAACAAAGTTTGACTTTCAGACTCGAAAAGCAATAAAAGAACGAAAGAAATACTTACGAAGGGTCCCCGAATGCTAATCCCGATCCAAGTAGCTCAGGTATGAAACAAAGGTTTCAACTTAGAGCTTCTCAAATCAGGATTCTTGTGGGTTTTGGCAATGGCATGGGGGGGTATTTATAGGATTCGTAGAGTCGTTAAGATCATTCCTCGTTAACCGTGATTCAATCTCAACCCTCCACCTCAAAACCCTGGTTTTAGAAAACCATTTGAGCCCATGGTATTGCCCAAAACCATGTGCGAAGTGAAACGGACCCGATTCGATGTTTCTGCATACATTTCTGTTCAAGTTAGGCAGTCGCGTAGCGCCACTGCCTAGGCATGAGGTGCTCGCGCTACGCCACTGCCTACCAGTTTCAGCAAAGTTTCAAAAATGGCAGAAATGGTCCCTGCAGCCCGTTTAAGCTATTTTCGATGCGTTTGAACCCCGTTTGTCACACCCCGACCGCGTAAAACAACAAATCGCGGCGGAAACATCGGGGCGTGTTGCAACAGAATTAATGTTTCATAACCATGGATATCAAAAGTGTTTCGTTTTATTAATCATTGAATAATTACATTGTCTGGAAATCTAAATACACAAGTTAGACATAGTCTATCATTATTATTGAGTCACTAAGGCCTTGCCCAGTCCTATATGAGCATGCATCTTATCAATCGATATCATCCAACAATACCTGAAACATATGTGAAAACGAGGTCAGCAAAGAAATGCTGGCGAGTACATAGGTTTTGTGAAAATAAGATTCATGACTTCTGTTTAAGAAAAATGTTTAGTCATGAACCTTGTAATTTGCTTTGTCTTTGTAAATCATTTGAAAAATAATAAGTTTAGATGATATGTATAAATAAGAGAATAATGCATGATTAAATGAATAACCATGTAAAATGAGTTTGTATAAGATAAGTTGTTTGTAAATAAATGTCTTGTGAAAAGTATGTTACTTGTATAAAATGTCCTATGTCTCAAACTGAAATGATTCAAATAACGCTACGACATGTAATACCATACAAACACTTATATATAGGAAGTACCAGCGGCGTATCCACCATGCTTGTATCATATTACACCCACATCGTTACTTAATCACTTAATCAAACCAAACCAAACAATGTAAAATGTCTATGTTTAAATATCCATGTCAAATGTCTATGTCAAATATCCATGTAAAATGTCTATGTCAAATATCCATGTCAAATGTCTATGTCAAATATCCATGTATGGCAAGTGAAATGTCTCAACTAAACCATATGCACAACAACAAAGTATTGAAGTAAAACTTGGTTTAAACCAATACTATGTTTCGTGTAAATGCATGATCAAATGTAAATCATGTACAAATGTTTACCCAATCGTTACCCATTCGTTCAAATCGTTCTTGTTTTAATCGTTCTAATCGTTCTTGTTTTAATCGTTCTAATCGTTCTTGTTTTAATCGTTCTAATCGTTCTTGTTTTAATCGTGAACTACTTTATGATCGATTCTCTAATAACATTCAAACCTTCTTGACGCGTTCCTCGTTCCAACTCGCTCTCGTTCTTAACAAACCCTTACCAAAGGATAAGTTAATAATTTCGTTCTTAACAAACCCTTACCAAAGGATAAGTTAATAATTACAGATTCAGTCGCTACCCACAACACCCACACATAACAATGGGTGCAGTAAATAACGGGATTTGTCAGATCCTATGGTACCATAACCTAATACTGGTCGGCTTGATCATTGCTAATGAATGTCATCGGTCATGTAAACTACAACCAACAAGTTTGTTCACTTTTTGAAATTGTTATTAGTTTTTGAAATCATTGTATTCGTTCTTGAAATCATTGTTAGCGTTCTTGAAATAATTGTTATTGTTCTTGAAACTACATTGTAATTGTTCTTGAAACTATTGTAATTGTTCTTGAAACCATTGATAAAACATTTAGCACATATGAGTCACCCCAAAATAGTTGAAAACAGTAAAAGAGGGGAATAATGTACTCGCCTGATAATGCTTGGAGGTCTTGAACAACAACCAAACAAAGCTAGAGGGAGCACGGAATCAGTCGGCAATCTAAAACTATATAAATAAACCGGACTTAAATCGGGAGATCGGATAGAATGAGGCTTGGTAAACCAAATGAGTATTGGAACTCATATGATATGGTTTAACAAGGCCTACATACTACATTGAGACTAACCTAAGTGCTTTCGACCCATCGCGACCCATTAAGGTAACTTATGCTACTTTAACGCGTCGTGCGCGTGAAACGCGTTCGGACCTTCTAACTAGTCCTATGACAAGTGTTATATGCCTAAACATGTTACATAATCAGTTATGTGACAAAAGTTTAGGTTACATATGCTTAATTACCAATTATAAATGAAAAGGGTATTCTGGTAATTTACCTAAGGCATATAAACTACCTATCATACAACTACTCAAACGATGTGACCATAGGGTATAACCTCGGAAGGTTATTCCCTACCTACTATGGTCACCTAATGTATTTGGTCGGATCCTAATGATCGACCAAATGGGTCGAGTTCGAAGGTATAGGCGATTTATTAGATCGCCTACCCTACGACCCTAGACAACGTGGTAATCAGTGGGCATAGTCCCAAGGGACTATGACCAACGTGATTACACTCACGTTGCGAAGTTCAAACGAACTTCGCATTGACCATTACTGGTCAACGCTGAAAGTCAAACAAAGTTTGACTTTCGGACTCGAAAAGCAATAAAATAAGGAAAAGAACGAAAGAATACTTACGAAGGGTCCCCGAATGCTAATCCCGATCCAAGAACTCAGGTATGAAACAATGGTTTCAACTTAGAGCTCTCAAAATCAGAATTCTAGTGAGAAATGCAATGGGGGTGGATGGGTATATATAGTTTTCGGTCCACCGTTAGGATCGTTTCATGGAAACCATGCTTTAATCGTAACCGTACAAGTGTCGGGACCTTATGGTAACTAAAATTCCATCCTTATCACATGACTAGACAATTGGGATTGTGTGGTTGAGGATCAATCTGCTGAAAACAGGCTGTGTTATACACTGCATCTGGTCTGGAGACCCCTAGCGCACCGCTACACTAAAAGTGTAGCGCACCGCTAGGCTTAAGTTTGGCAGATTTACACTTTTGGTCCCTGTCATGCATTCAGCCCATTTTTGACACGTTTAAGGCCCGTTAACCCCATTTCAAAGCTCTAAAATGAGGTTAAAGTATAGGGAACTTAAAATGTGTTCAAAAATATCTCGGATGTCGGTTCGTTTAGCCGTACGAACGCGATGTTCACTTAATTACGACGGAATGCGCATAAGCGCGAAAAACGATCCAAATGACGAAACGAATGGATTTTTCTTATGCCGAACACTAAAATAAAATATTATAGTGCTTACATAAATTTTTGGATGTCCGGATGTATTCAGAACGTAAGTTATGCGTAAAAATGCGAACTTGTGCACTTTTTGGCGCTTTTAGTCCCTGAATGACACAAAAGTTTATTTTAGCATATACCGAACACCTCAAAGCCTATTTCTAAGCTATGTAAAGGATATTTATGGTATGTTTAACTTATGTTCATGTTCCGGAAGGTCTGTTACAGTTCAAATTGGCATACTTTCGCAGTTTGTCAACTTTAGTCCCTGTAAGCGATTAAACTTTGATTTCACCACACCAAACCTTCCAAAACTTATAACTAAGTTATGTAAAGGTTATTTAAGGTACGTTAAGACTATTTCACTATTCCGGAGTGTTCGTTGCATTAAACTGGTTATATTTACACATCAGTGCGCGTATAACCTTCCAGAAAGCGATTTAGAGCTTGAAATCGAACAAGAATTGACATGTGCAAATGATACACATATTTTTACAAATCCCAAGTATGAAATATAATATTTCATTGGTTCGGTATTTGTTTGATGGCCGTGGAGGCACAGGTGTTACAGTCTCCCCTACTTTAGGAAATTTCGTCCCGAAATTTATTTAGAGGAAACTTGTAAGAGCTTGAAAGCATGAAGTTGAAAAGATCGAACAATATTGGTTAGGGTTCTGAACTTCTAGTAACCTTAATAACATTATGCTTGCAATGTAAGAGGAACACTTATATACAAGTATATGAAGCGTCATTGGTGCGTCCACCGTACCTCCATTACATCGTTCTCATTTCGTTATTTTTGTCACTATCGGTTCTTACACATAATAAATCTTACTGGGTTCCTATGCACTAAATTTCATAATTATGTACGCGTCCATAATCAGACAATTCCTTGCACAGTACACACAGTCTATTTTATAGTGTGTAGGGGAAAACCAAATGAACAATCCTGTGATGAGTGTGACTAGACCGCCATAGAGTCCTTTTAATTAAATCAATAAATGATCTAAAGAGACTATCAAGGAGTCTGTTCAGCTACATCACTAGATGTCATTCTTTAACCAGATTGTGAATCAATCTTTTTGACTAGACCACTTAAGGTCTCTTAAGAATCATGGAGTGGTACTATATAATCCAAGGGTCTTAACTACTACGTAGAAGCCCATAAGGATTTAAGGTAGTACCCTTTTGAATATCCTACTACGAATCCATCATATGAAGATATGAAAGATTCTACGAGGATTTGGATAACGAATATCCAGAGTATACAAAAACACAAAAAATCATAGAGGAGAACACATAAACACATATCACATAACCACAAAATTGTTTGTTAAGTTGTCTTGTAAATTGCGTACATGCATTTAAAGCACACTAGGAATCCATTCCGTGGATTTCATTTGGTACTTTAAACGTTATCGAGAATCCAACTATAAAGATAGAAAGATTCAAAAAAAAAATTCGATTTCGATTACTAGGAACCGAAGTGTTCGAATTAAGGTACATAAGGAATCCAATTAAGGACTCTGATTTGAACGATAATCATCCACAAGGATCTAATTGTAAAGATAAAAAGATCCCATATGAATTTTAGAAGTTGAAGATGTTTTGAAACCTTGCACTGGATGTGCTTAGGTCAAAACATGATGTAAAATGCTTATGAAGTTGAGATGCTTGATATGTCAAGGCGACATATGAAGCAGAATTTTGAAGGTTAAGTCAATGTATGAGGAAAATATTTTTGAAAACTATGCATGGGGTTCTTTTAAGAAAAATGTGTTTAACGTTTTTGAAACCTTATATATAATACTTTTTGAAATCATAAAGTAGGTGTATTAGGTAGATATATTTACAAAAATGTTTTAAAATCATGCGAGATGAATTTTGAAATTTTGTATAAGGTTTTTGAAAGACATGAATGATGCTTTTCGAAATCATGCACTTGATCAGAAAATGTATTGTGTTAATATTGTCTTCAGACTATATGAAATATTTTGAAATTAGAAAGGTTGGTTTTGATAACATGGCCAATGTTTTTGAAATAACATAGACAATGCATCTAGAAAAATTGTTTTCAAACTATATGAAATGTTTTGAGATCATGAAGATTGTTTTGAAATACTGGTACTGTGTATGTTGAAAAATCAAAACGTAATGGGTATGAGATTTGAAAATACCCTTAGTTATCTAACCAAGGATTTACAGGCACAGATGTGCGAAGAGCATGATTACTCATAATGTCACTTAATTTTCTGTACTTTGTTTCTTAGAGTGAAACGAGTACTTAAAATTTTTGAGGGAATCATGAGCAATCATTTGAAAGAGAGAAATCACAAGAGTAGTTTGTAAGGTACATAGTTCCTTGATGTAGGTATCATAGGAAAAGCCATACACACCTAGCAGGGGGTTGAGCTGGTTGGTTGGGGACTGCTTTACCATTGTGAGCGACCATGGCGAAGTTCTGAGAAGCCTTTCGCTTCTTTGACTTCTTAGGGGATCGTTCATCCATGGTCTTTGATTCCTCGATTGGTTTATTGGCTGATGGTGTTGTCGCCTGACTAGGTCCTGCCTGTCTTGGTGACTCTTGAGTGGCTTCATCCTGGAGATGATACATGGCAGTAGCTAATTCAACAGTCTTCAGGACTACTTCGCCTATTCGCTGAGCTAATTTGGCTGTTTGCTCAGATATCTGGGCGTCATCGTGATGAAGAGACATTCTTGAAGAAAAAGAAAGGCGTAGGGAGAAACAGGTGAAAGATTATTGGACAATCAAAATAGAATGATAACGCATGAAGATTGCGATCATTTGTTTGTTACCTAAGGCAAACAAATGAGACGGTGACTAATCAAAGTAAATGGGTCAAAAATAATGTATCGCGAAGACATGCTTGCCTATAAGTGAACACTCATCCCAAGAATTCCCAGGTAAGCACAACTGGTCTCGCGTCTGATGAGATGTATACGAAGTGCTTGCCTAGACAGAAAACCCAGAATACAGGCATTCACCCTTCCAGTTTGCACGTGTTCACATTATTTAAAACCCAAAACCTTGACGAAGTTTTGAAAACTCAAAGAGGTTCAAAACCATATAATAGAGGGTTTAAAACCTAGTAATCAATCATCCTAGAACAGATGATTAGTTTTCAAAGCGGTTTTGAAATATATGTTCTTGTTGTGGTCGTCGCCTAAGGATAGGTGACGGTATTGTTTTATGACTAAACGCAAGTAAACTCGCGTTAGGGTCCTAAGAAGGTTATAGACTAGGTCAAAGCATTACTAATTACTAATAACCTAATTCCCTATAACCATTGGCTCTGATACCATCTTTTCTGTCACACCCCGACCGCGTAAAACAACAAATCGCGGCGGAAACATCGGGGCGTGTTGCAACAGAATTAATGTTTCATAACCATGGATATCAAAAGTGTTTCGTTTTATTAATCATTGAATAATTACATTGTCTGGAAATCTAAATACACAAGTTAGACATAGTCTATCATTATTATTGAGTCACTAAGGCCTTGCCCAGTCCTATATGAGCATGCATCTTATCAATCGATATCATCCAACAATACCTGAAACATATGTGAAAACGAGGTCAGCAAAGAAATGCTGGCGAGTACATAGGTTTTGTGAAAATAAGATTCATGACTTCTGTTTAAGAAAAATGTTTAGTCATGAACCTTGTAATTTGCTTTGTCTTTGTAAATCATTTGAAAAATAATAAGTTTAGATGATATGTATAAATAAGAGAATAATGCATGATTAAATGAATAACCATGTAAAATGAGTTTGTATAAGATAAGTTGTTTGTAAATAAATGTCTTGTGAAAAGTATGTTACTTGTATAAAATGTTCTATGTTTCAAACTGAAATGATTCAAATAACGCTACGACATGTAATACCATACAAACACTTATATATAGGAAGTACCAGCGGCGTATCCACCATGCTTGTATCATATTACACCCACATCGTTACTTAATCACTTAATCAAACCAAACCAAACAATGTAAAATGTCTATGTTTAAATATCCATGTCAAATGTCTATGTCAAATATCCATGTAAAATGTCTATGTCAAATATCCATGTCAAATGTCTATGTCAAATATCCATGTATGGCAAGTGAAATGTCTCAACTAAACCATATGCACAACAACAAAGTATTGAAGTAAAACTTGGTTTAAACCAATACTATGTTTCGTGTAAATGCATGATCAAATGTAAATCATGTACAAATGTTTACCCAATCGTTACCCATTCGTTCAAATCGTTCTTGTTTTAATCGTTCTAATCGTTCTTGTTTTAATCGTTCTAATCGTTCTTGTTTTAATCGTTCTTGTTTTAATCGTGAACTACTTTATGATCGATTCTCTAATAACATTCAAACCTTCTTGACGCGTTCCTCGTTCCAACTCGCTCTCGCTCTCGTTCTTAACAAACCCTTACCAAAGGATAAGTTAATAATTTCGTTCTTAACAAACCCTTACCAAAGGATAAGTTAATAATTACAGATTCAGTCGCTACCCACAACACCCACACATAACAATGGGTGCAGTAAATAACGGGATTTGTCAGATCCTATGGTACCATAACCTAATACTGGTCGGCTTGATCATTGCTAATGAATGTCATCGGTCATGTAAACTACAACCAACAAGTTTGTTCACTTTTTGAAATTGTTATTAGTTTTTGAAATCATTGTATTCGTTCTTGAAATCATTGTTAGCGTTCTTGAAATAATTGTTATTGTTCTTGAAACTACATTGTAATTGTTCTTGAAACTATTGTAATTGTTCTTGAAACCATTGAT
Organism: Helianthus tuberosus; assembly: GCA_030545235.1. Lineage (NCBI taxonomy): Eukaryota > Viridiplantae > Streptophyta > Magnoliopsida > Asterales > Asteraceae > Helianthus > Helianthus tuberosus. Next base: position 119,387,481 of record CM060396.1, on the reverse strand, counting down.
AAAACATTTAGCACATATGAGTCACCCCAAAATAGTTGAAAACAGTAAAAGAGGGGAATAATGTACTCGCCTGATAATGCTTGGAGGTCTTGAACAACAACCAAACAAAGCTAGAGGGAGCACGGAATCAGTCGGCAATCTAAAACTATATAAATAAACCGGACTTAAATCGGGAGATCGGATAGAATGAGGCTTGGTAAACCAAATGAGTATTGGAACTCATATGATATGGTTTAACAAGGCCTACATACTACATTGAGACTAACCTAAGTGCTTTCGACCCATCGCGACCCATTAAGGTAACTTATGCTACTTTAACGCGTCGTGCGCGTGAAACGCGTTCGGACCGTCTAACTAGTCCTATGACAAGTGTTATATGCCTAAACATGTTACATAATCAGTTATGTGACAAAAGTTTAGGTTACATATGCTTAATTACCAATTATAAATGAAAAGGGTATTCTGGTAATTTACCTAAGGCATATAAACTACCTATCATACAACTACTCAAACGATGTGACCATAGGGTATAACCTCGGAAGGTTATTCCCTACCTACTATGGTCACCTAATGTATTTGGTCGGATCCTAATGATCGACCAAATGGGTCGAGTTCGAAGGTATAGGCGATTTATTAGATCGCCTACCCTACGACCCTAGACAACGTGGTAATCAGTGGGCATAGTCCCAAGGGACTATGACCAACGTGATTACACTCACGTTGCGAAGTTCAAACGAACTTCGCATTGACCATTACTGGTCAACGCTGAAAGTCAAACAAAGTTTGACTTTCGGACTCGAAAAGCAATAAAATAAGGAAAAGAACGAAAGAATACTTACGAAGGGTCCCCGAATGCTAATCCCGATCCAAGAACTCAGGTATGAAACAATGGTTTCAACTTAGAGCTCTCAAAATCAGAATTCTAGTGAGAAATGCAATGGGGGTGGATGGGTATATATAGTTTTCGGTCCACCGTTAGGATCGTTTCATGGAAACCATGCTTTAATCGTAACCGTACAAGTGTCGGGACCTTATGGTAACTAAAATTCCATCCTTATCACATGACTAGACAATTGGGATTGTGTGGTTGAGGATCAATCTGCTGAAAACAGGCTGTGTTATACACTGCATCTGGTCTGGAGACCCCTAGCGCACCGCTACACTAAAAGTGTAGCGCACCGCTAGGCTTAAGTTTGGCAGATTTACACTTTTGGTCCCTGTCATGCATTCAGCCCATTTTCGACACGTTTAAGGCCCGTTAACCCCATTTCAAAGCTCTAAAATGAGGTTAAAGTATAGGGAACTTAAAATGTGTTCAAAAATATCTCGGATGTCGGTTCGTTTAGCCGTACGAACGCGATGTTCGCTTAATTACGACGGAATGCGCATAAGCGCGAAAAACGATCCAAATGACGAAACGAATGGATTTTTCTTATGCCGAACACTAAAATAAAATATTATAGTGCTTACATAAATTTTTGGATGTCCGGATGTATTCAGAACGTAAGTTATGCGTAAAAATGCGAACTTGTGCACTTTTTGGCGCTTTTAGTCCCTGAATGACACAAAAGTTTATTTTAGCATATCGAACACCTCAAAGCCTATTTCTAAGCTATGTAAAGGATATTTATGGTATGTTTAACTTATGTTCATGTTCCGAAAGGTCTGTTACAGTTCAAATTGGCATACTTTCGCAGTTTGTCAACTTTAGTCCCTGTAAGCGATTAAACTTTGATTTCACCACACCAAACCTTCCAAAACTTATAACTAAGTTATGTAAAGGTTATTTAAGGTACGTTAAGCCTATTTCACTATTCCGGAGTGTTCGTTGCATTAAACTGGTTATATTTACACATCAGTGCGCGTATAACCTTCCAGAAAGCGATTTAGAGCTTGAAATCGAACAAGAATTGACATGTGCAAATGATACACATATTTTTACAAATCCCAAGTATGAAATATAATATTTCATTGGTTCGGTATTTGTTTGATGGCCGTGGAGGCACAGGTGTTACACCGTTAACCTCATTTCAAGGCTCTAAAATGAAGTTAAAGTATAGGGAACTCAAAACATGCTCAAAAATATCTCGGATGTCGGTTCGTTTGGTCGTACGATCGCGATGTTCGCTTAATTACGACGGAATGCGCATAAGCGCGAAAAACGATCCAAATTGCGCGACGAATGGATTTTTCTCATGCCAAACACTAAAATAAAATGTTTTAGTGCTTACATACCTTTTTGGACGTCCGGATGTATTCAGAACGTAAGTTATGCGTGAAAATGCAAACTTGTGCACTTTTTTACGCTTTTAGTCCCTGAATGACCAAAAAGTTTATTTAAGCACACCGAACCCCTCAAAACTTATTTCTAAGTTATGTAAAGGTTATTTAAGGTATGTTAAGCCTATTTCACTATTCCGGAGTGTTCGTTGCATTAAACTGGTTATATCTACGCATCAGAGCGCGTATAACCCTCCAGAAAGCGATTTAAAGCTTGAAATCGAACAAGAGTTGATATTTGCAAATGATACACATATTTTTACAAATCCCAAGTTTGAAATACAATATTTCATTGGTTTGGTATTTGTTTGATGGTCGCAGTGACACAGGTGTCACAAATCACCTCTGTGGCTAAATCCATAATTTTTTGTCTCATTACCATTTAAACAAAATGAAGACATAAACCCGATAAAAGCTAGTCACCTAGGAATGAATCCTGATCATACCCAACTCGCCATCCAAGAAGGAGTTGGTAAACCAAGACTTAATCGAGCAAACAATGTCTCAATGGGCATGCGAAGCATTTTATGTAAATTCACGGAGTTAACAAGTCCGGGGAAAACTGCGACTAGTGATAAACCCGCTGAACCATTTTTTAGCTAACAATAAATTCCCCCTACCTCAAAAGAAATCCCTTCTCCAATCATTGGTAAATGCCAAAATTCTATCAAAATTTGTCCTAAAGGCGGATTTTTGGCAACTAGGGATCAAACCAGAAGAGAGGCCAAAAACGGATTTCTGCATCCCAAACCACCATTATCAATGGAAGGTGATGCCATTTGGCTTAAAAAGTGCTCCGTTTTTTTTCCAAAAGGCAATGGTGCGCATATTTGCACCAATCCTTGATAATGCCCTGATATACATTGATGATATCCTCTTGTTCTCTGAAAATGAAGACTCACATATAGAATTACTCACAAAATTTCACTCCATAGTAAAATAATATGGAATCATGCTTTCAGAAAAGAAAATGGAAATAGGAGTCACATCCATTGATTTTTTTGGGAATAAAAATTACCAATGACATGTACCAAGCACAACCACAGATCTCCCAAGAACTCCATCAATTCCCAGATAAACTGACGTTATAAAAAGAAGTACAACAGTTTCTTGGCTTAGTCAATTATAAGGCTGATATTCTGCCAAAACACACAGTACATTTGTTCCCCATGTTAAAAAAGAATCCACCAGTATGGTCAGAAAAGAAAACGCAAGCTGTAAACGGAATAATGAAACTTGTCAATGTGATGCGTACATTAAAGATTCCTGCAACAACCGACAAATGAATCTTACAAACGGATGCCAGCGATGAACATTGGGCAGCAGTACTTATGGCAGAAGATGATGAAGGTGTCAGAACAATACGTCGATACAAAAGCGGCACATTTAAAGAATAAAAAAACATTATCATTCCATGTACAAAGAAATCTTAGTTGTAAAGAAAGGAATCGAAAATTTTCAATTCCATCTAGTCGGCTACAGTTTCTTGATTGAGATGGACATGTCCTCTTTCCCAAAAATGCTTGAATTCAAAAGAAAGATGCTACCAGAATCACAATTATTACGATGGGCGAATTGGTTTTCACAATGGACATTTACTGTTAAGTATATCAAGGCAAGAAAAATATCCTTGCAGATTTTTTGTCCAGACCAATGGCCTATAAATTCAAGGGCTCTAACATGGTTCAGCATTACCACTCTCACCCCAAAGACATATTACCAACAGTCTTCATGATGAACATCTCTAGCTCCCAAACTCCAGATGAAGCCGTTCCACTCAACCAAGAATTTAAAGAGAAAGAGATCCAAGAGGAGATCATTGAAGTCATAGCGGATCAAGCTCTGAATGACCGGTCAATCTTGATGTGACATCTGTGTCTCTTTGACCATTAAACAAATACCAAATCAATGAAATATTATGTTTCATACTTGGGATTTGTATAAATATGTGCATCATTTGCACATATCAATTCTTGTTCGATTTCGAGCTTTAGATCGCTTTCTGGAAGGTTATACGCGAACTGATGCGTAAATATAACCAGTTTAATGCAAAAAACACTCCGGAACAGTGACATAGGCTTAACATACCTTAAATAACCTTTACATAACTTAGAAATAAGTTTTGGAGGGTTTGGTGTGGCAAAATCAAGTTTATTCGATCGCAGGGACTATTTGCGTCAAACTGCAAAAGTATACCGAATCGAATGATAACGGACATTATGGAACTTGATCATAAGTTAAATATGCCCTAAATATTCTTTAAATAGCTTAGAAATAGGCTTTGATGTGTTTGGTGCGCATAAATAAACTTTTTGATCAATAGGGACTAAAAGCGTCAAAAAGTGCACAAGTTTGAATTTTCGCGCATATCTTACATTCTGAATATATCCGGACATCCAAAAATTTATGTAATCATTAAAATATTTTATTTTAGTGATTGGCTTGATAAAATTCCATTCGTCGCGTAATTTGGATCGTTTTTCGCGTCCGTTCGTGTTTCGTCGTAATTAACCGAACAACACAATTGTACGACCAAACGAACTGACATCTGAGATGTTTTTGAGCATATTTTAAGTTCCCTATACTTTAAATTCATTTTAGAGCCTTGAAATGGAGTTAACGGGGGCTTAAACGTGTCAAAAATTCATCAAAAACCATGTTTTGCACATTCAGGGACCAAAAGTGAAATCTGCCAAAGATGGCCAGGAGGGGCACGTAAGCCTTGATCATTTCTTACGTGGCCAGTGAGAGCCCATCAGACAAAAACATTGAATCTGGTCCAAAACAGCTGAATTTGATGGTTTTGTTGCTTGTTTTGCAATACCGTTTGATGGTTTTGAGTGTCCCAGTGTTTTGTAAACCATGGGCTACACATGGAGGGTCAAGATCAAGGCACGATTAATGAGAAACGATCCTAACGGTTGTGGGTTTTCTATAAATACCCAAGCTTTCATTTCTTGTTCCTCACAAATCTGATTCAAATGCTCTAAGTTGGGGTTTAGCACTTCACACCTGAGCAATTTGAATCAAGATTTCCTTGCTTGGACCCTTTGTAAGTATTCTTTCGTGCTTTTATGCGTTTTTAAGCGTAAAAGTCAAACAATGTTTGACTTTCAGCTTTGACCAATTTTTGGTCAACACAAAGTTCGTTTGAACTTTGCAACGTGAGCGTAATCACGATGGTTATAGTCCCGTGTGACTATACCTACTGATTACCACGTTGATTAGGTGTAGTGACGAGTCATAGTTTCGTCAAAATGCGCGTTTATGCGTATTTTGCAACCAAACTATTCTTGGGTACCAAAACCGTTTGTTTTGATATCAAACTTGTTTCAAACCTTGTTAAACATGTTTAACTCGTCACTTTTAGATTAGTGCTTGTATAGGGTCGTAAGATAAGCGGTCTAAACAACCGCTTAGACTTTCGAACCCGACCCGTTTGGTCAATCTTTAGGATCCGACCAAGCATGTTTAGTGACCATAGTTGTATAGGGAATAACCTTCTGAGGTTATACCTTATGGTCACTTCGTTTAGTTAGCTGTATGATAGGTAGTTTATATGCCTTAGGAAAATGACCAAAATGCCCTTTTCATGCCTAATTGATATTTAAGCATATGTAACTTAAACTTTTGTCACTTAACTGATTTTGCAACATATTTAAACATGTTTAGGCATATAATACTTGTCATAGGACTAGTTAGGCGTTCCAAGCGCGTTTAACGCGAACGACGCGTTAAAGTAGCGTAAGCTACCTAAACGGGTTGTAATGGGTCGTAAGCACTTAGGTAAGGTTTCGATTTAGTATGTAGGCTTTGTTAAATCATATCGTATGAGTTCCAACACTCATTTGGTTTACGAAACCTCATTTTATCCGATCTTCTGATTTAGGTCCGGTTATTAATGTAGTTACCTATATTAGGTGTCGTTTGATTTTCCGTGATCCCTCTAGCTTTGCTTGGTTGTTATTCAAGACTTCTAAGCATCCTCAAGTGAGTACATAGTCCTCTCTTTTACTGTTTTTAAATGTTTTGGGTTGAAACACATGTGCCTACTTGTTACTTTCGTTCTTTTCATGCTTTTATATCATATACTTGCTATGTTCATTAGTACGCATATAGTACATGATTTCATTATGTTTTTCTATGTATGTTCTCTTAGCATGCTAGCACATTGATTTTCATATTACATTTTGTTGCATATGTGTCACACCCTGACTTTTGCGGAAGCGTGATTATGGTGTGACTTTCTTAATACTATTGCATTCAATCATAACAACAACTATATGATAAACCATAGATTCGTCATCCATTAAATAAGTTTAAAACATAACAATATTTTTTTAAAACGTAGACTTCAAACACAAGTTTTACAAACCATACGAATTGTTTAGGAGTTCACTAAGGACTCAACAAAAGACATTAAATAAAACCAAGGTTTGGAGGGCGTGTCTCGTCCAGGAATAAGACACCCAACTCAAACCTCAAAACCATGGATGACATCTTTATTCACAACGCAGCAAGAAACTTCCAACACCCACCAGATCCACTTACTAATTCCCTGAAATACATGTATTTTGAAAACATCAACAAAAGTTGAGCGAGTTCGTGTGTTTGTTTGTATGTATGTATAAACCTTTGAAACCACTGTAAGTATGTATGTATGTTTATAAATCACGATATGAAAGCAACAAGGAAAAACATATCACCAATGGGTTGCAAGGCCATTGATATGTTTGACGTGATGCACGTAGCTCATGTCACACCCTGACTTTTGTGGAAGCGTGATTATGGTGTGACTTTCTTAATACCAATGCATTCAATCATAACATCAACTAGATGAAAACCATAGATCCGTCATCCATTAAATGAGTTTAAAACATAACAACATTGTTTTAAAACGTAGACTTCAAATTCAAGTTTTACAAACCAATACAAATTATTTATGAGTTCATTAAGGACTCGTCAAAAGATTTTAAAAATAACCAAGATTTGGAAAACGTGTCTCGTCTAGGAATAAGACACACTGACCAAACCCAAAGACCATGGATGACATCTTTATTTCCTATCGCAGCATAAAACTTCCAACGCCCGCCAGATCCATTTACTAATTCCCTTAAATACATGTAGTTTGAAAACTTCAACAAAAGTTGAGCGAGTTCATGTGTTCGTTTGTGCATATGTATAAACCTTTGAAATCGTTGTAAGTATGTATGTAAGTTTATAAGTCCCGGTATGAAAGCAACAAGGAAACAGATCAATTAATGTGTAGCTAATAGATTAATATACGTGACATGGTGCAGGAAGACTCAAACCTAGCAGACTTTGTACCAGGCTTCCGGCTGTAAGACATAGTCACCACATGGCCCATTCGGCGGACTCATGGATGGGGCTCGCTACACCCAGATAGATCTATCACTCCTATCCCTCGGTCCTACTACGAGGATTAATGGCCTTAAGTATGCGCCTACCCATTCACATGATCTACTGTACTTTCCTTAGCTAGCCATACCAATTGTATCTATCTGTAAGCATTTTGTAATCATTTGAAACATGTATTTCACCCCCGAAGTTAATAAACAAAACAGTTTAAAGAAAAGGGGGACATGAACTCACTGTTTTGCGTTCTTCGAATCCGCCTGTAACTCAAAGTTTCCTCTGGTGTACACGACTACCTACAATGTACTATGGTCCATTAGACGAGCGGGTCGTGCCTTGTCTTTGTATTGATTAGTGCCTTTGAGTTACGTTTTAAAGTGTCTTCGTTATTATTCCAAGTTATAACTACTTTGTTAAAATCATAATTGTTTTAACTTTAATTATATTTATTTAGTTTTGGAATAATTGTTAAACAATATTTTGTAATAATACTTCTCAAGTATTTATACTCGTATTTCCTTCCCAAGGATGGGGGTATCTCATACATGTATATCCGTATTCTTGTATTTGTACAACTTGCCATGTATTGGTGTTGTATCCCGGCGTGTATTATTTTTAATAAGTATCCAATATATATTTCTAAAATATATATTTTAAGAAGTATTTCTTAGAAAAATTATCCTTAATTTTTCTTTTGGCAAAATAATTATAGTTCCAAAATAATATATTTTCAAGTCTAACTTTAGAAAAAATATATATATAATAACTTATTCTTATCCAACATAATGTATTTCCCGTTTATCCGAGAAAATATATATTTTTTTCCAAAAATCATATATCTTCTAAAAATTTCAGGAAAATATATTTTTACTTCCCAAAAATAATATATTTTCTCCATGTCATAAATATGATACAACTTCGTAATAATTGGAAAAATCATATTTTCCTTTCTTATGTCCAAAATATTATTTACCAAAAATATATCTTGTAAACATATTGTTCGGAATATTTGGTAAGTTACATTTCTTTCGTTCGGTTCACAATATTATGTGTGTAACTTGTGTATTTATTCCATATGATTTTTGGTAATATTTTGGATTGTAATTTCTCTTGGTATTTTGTTAAGTTATATTATTTTAACCCAAAAATAATATAACCAAGCATACAAATATTCACACACGTGTGTCTTCTAAATAAATATATCTAGCCACTTTTATTTATAAAAACCAACCTCCAATATTTGTATTTTTTTGCAACAAAAGTTATGGCAAAGTTTATATTGAAAACTCATGGTCAAAACACACTTGTAAATATTTGTTTGAAAATATTTTTCTAAGTGTTTACATTTTTAGAAAATTTTGCCATAGTTTTCCCTAAAAATGGAGGTGTCCATGCTATCAAAGCATATCATTTTCTTTTTAAAATCATCACAAACAATCAACAACTTAACCAACACTTACCAAGTGCCAAAACAATGCTATTTACATAACAACATGAACTTGAACTTTCATAAAGACTTGTAGTAACTTGGTAGTGTGCTTAGTAGGTTTAGTTACCCTTTGAAATGTATCTACTTCTTTAAAAACATCATCTTTAAAGAAGTTGGGTGTTTACAACTTCCAAACACATTTTCGAAAAATGCTTCTTTATGTAATCTTTTTGTTACACAAGTTTTTCTACACTTGTTTAACCCTTAAAAATAGTATTTGTTTATGTAAGAACCAAGTCTAGGTAAATCTTGTTATTTAACTTAGTTTCTTGAGAAGACTATTTTGGAAATAATCTACTTACAAGACTTGTATTGTGTTTAGATCATTATCACTTATGAAAGCAACTTTTATTATTCAAGTTCATGTCTACATAAAGTATGATCATCTTGGTCTTTCACAAGATCATCATCTTAACTTACTAGATCATGTGTTTAATCACAGTCTAGTAGGTTTCTTATGAGGTCTAACATCATAAACACAATAATCAACCATCAAGAAGCAAAACAATACTTAAACAACATAGTTCATCAAGATTACTTCATATATCAAGCTTATGTTCATGTTTCATGATTATGTTCTTTAGTGTTCTTCAAGTTATTCATCATGTATCATTCTTTAACCACTTAAAATAGATGTAAAATGAAGAGTAGAAGATCTTACTACTAGCTTAAGGCTAGGGATGATTAAAGAGGAGAAAACAAGTGGATAAAAGCAAATAAGAGTGGTCCTTCAACTCCCGAAAGCTCCAAGCTTCCTAACTTAGCTTCTTACACCTTTGTATACATGTGGAATGAATGATATTTGAAAGATGAAGATGGATGTGGGTGTGCTCTTCTTGGCCGTAGGTAAGCAAGAGGGAGAGAGAGAGAGTTTGTGTTGGTGATGAAGATGAAGATGATGAAATGAGTTAAGGACTAAGGGTTTATAGAAAAATCTTCCAACACAAAATTAACCAATGTGTAATGTGTCTTCTTAGTACACAACAAGATCTCTAGCATATCAAAATTGATCAAATAAGATTATGGTGGTGGGGCCACCTTGATGCCGTGAACATGAGGGGGGGGGGGGGTATTTGGTTAGTTTGTGATGGTAAGTTAAGAGATCTAGTTAGATTTCAAGTGTATTAATTAGGTGTTAAGCATATCATGTGTTATATAGTGGGTTTGGGTGCTCGGGGATCATAACTAGCTCAGAATTGTTAAAACAATGCTTCTAGTATAATTTTAGTGTTTCGGGTAGTGTTCGGTTGTTCGGTTCGATACCGGTTCGTTAAAGTGTCAAACTATACCGTTTAGTGTTCTTTATGTACCTTTTTGTGACACTTTTAATTCCCGACACTTAGGAAAGCATTTAGGACCATTTAGTCAAGTTTCTGCATAATATTAGTGTGTTTAAATGCTGAAAAATGCTGAATTTTGCAGAATTCTGCACTTTGGGTGAGTTTTAGGCACTTACCGGCACTTAAACTATCACTTAGAAAAGCAGTTTTGCAGTCCTTACTTCCCTACACTCTATACTAGTGTAGTACTTAGTTTCTAGCTCATAATGTGTTTCAAAACAACGTCTGTCTATGCACTGAACTCCGTCATCATTTTCCCGGGTTGTCTGTTAACTGTGCTAACTGTGCTTTGTGCATCATTTATTTCAATATGGTTGCACGTAATAATGATGTGACATTTGCAATAGGTGATGCACATGTAAGTATAATGCAGTAATCAGCAAATAATTCAAGTCATAAATTGTAAATCAGCACAGTCATTAATCATTATTTATTGTTTAATTAATTGTACGGATGCATGCAAATTTGGCAGTTGTCACATTCTCCCCCTGTTAAGAAAATTTCGTCCTCAAAATTTATACTACCTTAACTCCTTAGGGTTACATTATGCGTGTATGTATATGAATAGTACTGAGTTAGTTAACCACCGAACAGAATCAAATCTTATTCCCATCGGGTGAATCCAGGGATATATTTCAACAACAAGAGCCCAAAGGTTAAAAGGTATGTGTTCTATCATTTGATGTCAAAGATACAGGACGTATTGAGGTATAGTCTAGTGCAATCTAGTTTACAGGGGTTCCGCAAAAGAGGAGTTTTGACCAATAGGATTTCAACAATCGATCACGATATGTCAATGAGTTTTCAGAAACCATAGCATCCGCTATATGAACTCAAATTCAACAACTCGAATGTGATAGTAACATGAAAATGATCTGTCAACTTTCGAACAAATACATGGATAAAATAGTGTGTTGACATTCTTGAATTGCGAAAATACACCGAATGGAACACAAGCGAATCTGGTGTATTATTGTCTTAGTTCTTAGTTGCATTCAGAATGTTTAAATGAAAAGTCAAATAAAAGTATGTGTAGTTTTGTGTGAGACGGTTGACCATGATTAGCACAAGCTACAAATTTGTAATGACACCACAAGGTGTCGTGATGACATAATTCAATAATAGTGGCGACTGAACAAGTTCACTGTGTTCGAAATCAAACGAAAGTGTACTGAGACAATATGAAGATTTGATTTACACAATGTCATAGAGTTTCCAATTGAATACGGAACATCAAAGAACCACTGTTTCCGATCGAAGATGAAAAAGTAATAAGTACCGCAAGGCATTCGATCGACCATGAAAGAATCGTTAGGAGGTACACGGTGCTATGAAATGAATCTATGTACCATTGCCTTAGCACACAACTGTGTTGGGAACGCTTTAATTGTGATAAACAAAACGGATTTAGAGCAAATAAATAGACTATTAAATCCGTGTATGAGGTACGTAACCAAATTAGCGCAAGCTTCAATTTTGTGAAGGTATCATCGTAAGGTATTGAAATCAATAAACGATTTAGTGGAGTCGTACACCAATCAAGTCTACTATGACTCGAAACAAAAGAACCTTTGCAAAAATGTTCGAATATGATGCTCTCAATACATCATATGGCGTCTTAAATTGAATATGCGAAATGGATAAGTTCAAGCAATTGAACTTGGTAACCTGACAATAAACGTATGTATCCACAAGGGAATCTCAACATGGTTACAAAGTTAAACCAGGAATGTAACTTGAAAGAAATGAAGTCTCAAGAAAGTGTGTTGACTTGACAACGAGGAAGCCAACAATTACCATAATGTAGGTCATTCGAATCACAAATCAGTAATTAGATTTTAGCAACATAATTTTTGAACTTTAATGAAGCGTTTATTTGAAATGAAACCGCATGCGTAGCATATGGTGCATGCGTAACATATAAGTTTTCAAGTTGTTAGTGCATACATCTGTCGTCTTCGTCTTATGTCGAGTCTCGGGTTCGTTGTTGTTCGGAACAAGAATGATGTCATCATTCTTGATGATGACATCATCCAAGTGACATCATCTTTCATCATCATTACAATTTATATGGCATTTAAATGAAATCAGAATGTTAGATTCGCTAGAAGACAAAAGAATAATTTGAGAGATTCCGCTCGTAATCACATGTGAGTGATTCCGCCCGGAACTTGATTCCACTCCTATTGGTTTTGTTCCTCTTCGAGCAAAATCAAGACTAGTATAAATAGGCCATAAGCGAAATCAGTTGTAATCAGTTCTTGAATTCTATACCGAGGTGCTGCCAGTATATTTTGTGATTGTACAAGCTGTTAGATCAATACAAAAGGTGTTTAAAGTGTATTACTAGCTGTTTCTACATCAGTTACTTGTTTTCCGCACCTGTAACTGATTAAAACTCCTCTGAAAAGACTCGTTTAGGTCCGTACATGATCCTACAATTGGTATCAGAGCCGATCCTCTCATCATTATATAAAAATGATCATATATAATGGTATGTTATGTTGAAGTAATACAAATATAATGTGACAACAAGATGACGAGAAAGTGGCTGATGGTTTTAGCTGGGACAAGTACATTCCAGCTGATCCTAATGTTAAAGCTTTTATTGCTCAGATTGTTCAAAAACCAGAGTTGATGAAGGAGTGGATGGCAGTGATGTCGGATGATGAGGAGAGTCAAGATGGAAAATCTGTTTCTTCATAAAGCAGTGATGATGATGAAGAGCTTGAACAAATAAATCTTGGAAAAACACATTTATCTTCTGATAGTTTTGAATTTTTTTTTGCAGATAAATTGAAGAAATTCAAAGAGAGAAGAGCTACAAAAGAATTGAAGGAAGTCAAAGTGATTGAGAAGATAGTGGAAGTGGAAAAGGTAGTTGAAGTTGAGAAGATTGTGGAGGTAGAGAAGATTGTTGAAATCACAAAACCATGTCTTACATGTTCAGTATCTTGCAAACAATGTGAGGAAAAAGACGAGAGGTTTAGTGAATCAGAGAAGATGAAAGAAAAGTTGTTGTTTGATGTGAAAAACTTGAAAGAATCATACGATGAGTTGAACAGAACAGTAAACAGTTCGCAAGAGACAAACACAGAATGGGAAAAAGCTTTGAAGACGTTGAACGCAACAATGATGTCAAAGCAGAAAGAGAAAATTTTTTATATTGAAGAATGCGCGAAATGGAAGCAAGAGTTAGATACTGAAAAGACTGAAAATGAAAGAATCAGACGGTTACTGAAAAGTTATACATGTTCTGATTACTTAATTGATAGAATTTATCCTACTGTTGCAGGTTTTGAGGCGTTTAAAGATGAAGACAAGAAGTCAAAGAAGAAAACGGATACTGGTAAGAAACAGAGTGTCTGTTACAATAAGTGTCCGCCTCCAATTTGGGAAGGGTATTCGCCTAGAAAACCGAATGAGGAACAAGTCCAAAAGGCAGTTAATCTAAAGTTAGAGTCCGAGTTAACCGATGTATTACCAGACAACATTGACATAACGTTCACAGCGTCCGACACAGATCATGAGTCCGAATTAATTAAAAGAATGGTCGATCAGGTGTTGGATAGGGATGAGGAGTCAGAGTTAAAGTCCGAGTCCAAAAGTTCGTGTCAGTCAGTCGGGAGTTTGAGTTCGTCCGAAAAGAGTTCAAAATCGTCGGGAAAACGGGTTTATAGTAAAGAGTTTTTGTTGTCAAAATCTAATTTGAATGATGAAACGTTTGAAGTTGCATATACTTTGAATGATTCTGACAAATTATATTTTGATAAAGAGTTTCTAATAAGAAGTGTTCGTTTTGACATGATCAAAAAGGTTTTCAAAATGACAGAAATTAATATTTCTGAAATAAAAGATTTAAATCTTATTGGAAAACCTAAGAAATACACTTCAAGAGTTCAACAACGTTTAAACAAGAAAAAGAGTTACAATTCTGGTTCTGTTTTTCAAAAGAAATCAAACCAAAATGGTAACTACAAAAAGAAAGGTCTTGGTTTTATTCCACCAGACAACTATAAAAATGAAAAATTTTCTAAAACAAATACAAAATTTGTTTCAGGTCCATCTGCTGAAGAGGAGAAGAAGAGCTCATTCTGGAGACAATCAAATCAAGAATTTCTTGCTGAGAAGAAGAAGAATGAATTTCAGAGAAAAGAAACCAGAACCTGTTTTAGATGCAATGAAGTTGGTCATATTGCATGGAACTGTCCTAAAGCAACTAACACAAAAAGGGAGTTTTTGGAAAACTAAAAGAAGTTGTTGTTGATAAAACCGAACCACCAACTGAGAAATTTAAAGTTTTCAAAAATTCAACATATGAAGTTGGTGAATGTTCAAAAAGATTTTACAGAAGAAGTGTGAAACTTGACAACCAAAAATGGGTTGTTAAGAAATCAGAGGTAAAATCTGGCGATGAATCTGATTCCACAAAATCAGAGGAGCTACAATTTGATGAGAATAATGAAAACTCGGTTCCTTCAATGAATGATGAGAACTTTCCACCATTGAGGACTGAGAATTTTAAACAAAAGATTGGGAAGGTTGAAATATCAAATCAGTTTTATTCTGAAAAGGATAATTTTGATGTTGAGAAAGCGTTTAATGGAAATGTGAAGAAAATTTCCGGAAAGATGGTTGATGGGAAGGTTAAAGGGGTAAAAGATTTCTATGCTACAAAGAAAGCAACTTACACCCCAACTGAATCTGAATTGAAATCACCCAAGGCTGGTAAGGCTTGGGTGGACATTTTCTTTGCTTAAAAAAAACTGACTTGCCGGAGATCCCAAGTTTGTAATCGTGGATCAGGACTCGGCATCATTCTTGTTAAACTTGTTTTTGTGAAAGATTTTAAAATTGTCTAAATTTTACAGATTGAGGAATTGCCGGAACTTCCAGGTTAGTAAGTGTGAAGCAGGAATCGGCATTTTTATTGGTAAAATGGTTTTGTGTAGATGAGGTATTCCTACAAGTGGTTGATGGAAATTTTCACTTCCAAGTGGTAAATCAGGGACATTAAGTTGTATCTGATTTTCTAAAAATGATTGAGAAAAATGTGATGAACCAAACCCTTAACTTTACAAGTGGTAAATTTAACAAAACTAATTTTCCGGAAAAATCATTTTGGTTAAAACAAACTTAAGTGTTTTGAAATCATAATGAGAAAATAGTTTTGTGTAAGGGGGAGTTCTGATTGTTTATGCCAAGTGGATGGCGAATTGAAGTGATTCGATATCAGTTGTCAAGTTTATTGTATAGTTTATTTTCAAATTTCCTAAAATGTGTTTGCATTTTAGGGGGAGTAGAAAATTTCAGAAAATCAAAAAACATTTGAAAATTTGAAAAATCCAAAAACATGATAAAATCAAAAATGAGTTTTGTTGTATAAAAGAGGAAATGATAGTACATCAGTGGACTGTCACAACATGCTAAAGATTTGGAAAGTATAAATGTGACAAACAATCTCACTGCGGATATGCCAGTAGGTTTTTGCACATTTAGTAGATTGTGACGAGATATAAACCTAAATTCAAACTTGCTTATATCGTGGGGAACAACTTCTTGGATATATGGGTAACCCCCGAAATCTTGTTTGAAAGGTCCCTCTTTCTGAGATACTAGGTCTTTATGCTCAGTGATATCTGGGGTATTATCCCGGGACTTCTGCTGAATGGAAATTCTGACCTAGTCCCTGGAGAATACTTTCTGTATGCTTGAAATATAGCGCCTCCCTCAGCAAATTGATGAAACAATAAAATTGATAGTCATTGCTGTTGTAATCAAAAGATCCTCTAAAGGGGACACACCAAAAGTCGAACCGTCATCTCTCTGCTGAACGGAAGTTCTGACCTGAGCTCTCACGGTTTCGTACTATAATTTATTCCCTTACATATATCATCTGTGGTATACTCACCTGTAAGATTGAATATTGGGATCTGGATACGGGAGTATATTCAAGTAGTGGGACACGCGAATAAGTTTAAGTTCTTAAGACATTAATATCATATCTCGGAACAGTTGAACTTTGTGTGAAAATTTAAGTGGACCAGTATACTGACAATCTAGGTGAATTGTTTAGAACTTAAAATGAAATATAGCTTAACGGTGTTGGTGATATGTCTCAGAAACTGATATGATCCTCTTACACAAACTCACAAAAATATTGTCTGTAAATATTTCTTTACTGCATTTCTTAATATCTCATAATCCAAAAAGATTTTCAGTGTGTTTTAGCATAAAATTTTGAAAAAGTCAAAAAGATTTTCGACAACCGGTGTTGGAGAGCTGATTTTCAAAATTCCAAGTGCTAGACATGATGACCATGTTGTGAGGGGGAGTTTATGTTTTTTAATCAAATGGGTTTTAATCTAATTTACAAGTGGTTCATCAGGATGATCATTGATAAAATTTTCTGTTTGATTTGAGAGAGGATTTAAGTTGATGTATACATGTTAATGTTTAAAATTGTAAAATTTACTTTGAGGTAGAGATGATGCAGGTTTGAGTAAAAGCTGGATGTGAGCCAGGTTGATTGATTCGGAGAAGCTTATGTTTGAAAAGCCAGGTTATGATATCTGAAGACTCTGAAGACAAATCATGAGCCAGGCAAAGATTTTGAACCTGTGAAAGTCAGTCTATGATCCTGAAGCAGATGATGCTGAAGAACTGAAAGAATGCCAGCACATTGTTAAGGGGAGTCTGTTTATGCTGATTGAAAGAGTGAAGCTCAAAGACTGATAGAGACTGAAGATGCAAATACTCGACACTTAAGACTCGTCAACATCTGAGGGGGAGTCTGTTAGTGCATACATCTGTCGTCTTCGTCTTATGTCGAGTCTCGGGTTCGTTGCTGTTCGGAACAAGAATGATGTCATCATTCTTGATGATGACATCATCCAAGTGACATCATCTTTCATCATCATTACAATTTATATGGCATTTAAATGAAATCAGAATGTTAGATTCGCTAGAAGACAAAAGAATAATTTGAGAGATTCCGCTCGTAATCACATGTGAGTGATTCCGCCTGGAACTTGATTCCGCTCCTATTGGTTTTGTTCCTCTTCGAGCGAAATCAAGACTAGTATAAATAGGCCATGAGCGAAATCAGTTGTAATCAGTTCTTGAATTCTATACCGAGGTGCTGCCGGTATGTTTTGTGATTGTACAAGCTGTTAGATCAATACAAAAGGTGTTTAAAGTGTATTACTAGCTGTTTCTACATCAGTTACTTGTTTTCCGCACCTGTAACTGATTAAAACTCCTCTGAAAAGACTCGTTTAGGTCCGTACACGATCCTACACAAGTAATGAAACAATGAGTATTTGCTAAAATGAAGAAATGACCAAGTATTGAAGCAAATGTGTGTTCGCTCTCAGCGAAGAAAATTAACGCGATGCAACTACCATTAAGGGGAGTAGAGATGCAAACATCTACTCGCTAGAAGCAAAAGTGAAGATTTCAACAAAAGAAATTTGAGTACTTTCTGTTCGGTTAACTGAAATAGCATATATGTCAGGATAATGGGGTTTGCTTGATTAACAGGTGTGGTTCCTAAGCAACCTTTACGAGTTTGGACCTGGGTTCCCAAAGTCCTAAGTACATGTTTTCTAGATTCTCAAAGTCTCGTATTCTGTGTAAAACTGTTTTGTGCATTGTGTAGGAAACACCATATATGTGTACGTTTAAAACAAGTTATTGTCCCACAATTTCCCCGGTATACTTTCTTCCCGAATTCACAGCTAATGACACTCGATCATTGATCAGTCGTGAAATAGTACTTGGATCCTCACAGTTAGTTAAATAAATAATTCGTTAATCCTTAGCAAGAGTTACTGACTCTTGTTGGTTAGCTCGTTCGGCTCCTGGTAGTTGATGCTCATTTGAAAATCATCGTCCTTCTTCTTTGACGAGCAGAACTGGGGTTACCCAAAATGGGAAACTTGGTCTGTTAACTTCCTTCTTTATCAACTACTGAAGCTACACTGACAATCCTTGCATCTCCGAAGGTGTAAGTCGCTAAGGTGCATTGACTGCAGGCGCGACGCCTGGAATCAAATCGATGCGAAATTCGACTTGTCGTTGAGGAAATAATTATGGCAAGTCTTCGGGGAAGACTTTAGGGTATTCCCTTATCACAGGGATATCTTCGAGTTTCGGTTCTTCGGTTCCCTTGTCTACGACATGAGCCAAGAAAACAACACATCCTTTACGCAACAACTTTCGTGCCTTCAATTAATTAGTAATTTGTAGAGGCGTATCCTACTTCATGAGTCACGATCGTTTCTTCGTTCACCGTCGGGATGCGGATATCAATCTCCGCTCGATCGCTCGACAACCAATCCATCCCAATTACAATGTCGAAGCTTCCCATTAGCTAGTTTTATCGAGTGCGGAATATCTAAGTTATTTGCTACTAAACCAAGTATACTTTCAAACTCTAGAGATGCGAAGCTTAAAATTTGCAACAGTATCTAGCAGCACAGATGCATAATGTTGACTAATATGGAACATATGGATAACCTTGTTTGGATTCTTGCATGTTTCCCTAGCTCCGGTGTTGAGCTTTCATCCTCATGCCTGAGTGTTTTTAGAGCATAATTTTCTAAAATGCCTTTTGTCTCCACAGTTAGAACAACCTTGAGCACGCTTTCGTTTGTCACCCTTCTTGCCTTGATAGTGGTTGTTGTCGTTGTTCCCTTCGTAATTCTCGCTACCATCTTGGTCTCCATTTCCATGTTCTTGCCAACAAGTCTCCTTGACATGCCCCACTTTGCCACAGTTTTCACATTTTCCATATCTGCATCGCCCGATATGATAACGTCGACAATTTTCGCACTTAGGTAGGATACCCATGTACTCTTTTCCCTTTTTGACCCTGTTCTTTCTACTCACCCGAGTACCCTTCTTGAAGTTTGCGATCTTTCTCTTGTTGTCTCCAGATGACTCTACAGGAGTCTCCTTTTTCCCTTCCGAAGTGGAGAATTTTCCTAGTCTAACCGCTTCTTCAGTGAGCGCCACACTTAAGTCGATAGCCTCGGTGATCGTTGGAGGCTTAGATGTTGTTACCAGGCTTAGAATCTGGGGTGCCAATCCCCCGATGAAGCGTTCGATCCTCTTAAACTCTGGTTCCACCAGACGCGAAGCAACTTGTGATAAGTCGTGAAATATCTGCACATACTCAGCTATCTTTGAACCTTCCATTTTTAAGTTCCACAGTTCAGTCTCCAACTTCTGGACTTTTGCCCTTGAGCAATATCTCTTACGCATCAGCTCTTTCAGTTCGTCCCATGTCAAAGCATACGCAGCAGTCTCGCCCATCGTCTGAACCTGAAGGTTCCACCATGACAGCGCCCCATCTAGAAATAGTCCAGCTATGTACGTGACCTGATGTTCGGGGGCGCATTTACTTAATCGCAAAACATAATCCATCTTCTCAACCCAAAGCACAAAAGCTATGGCACCCCCAGTGCCATCAAAATCCCAGGGCTTGCAGCTCAAAAACTGCTTGTAGGTGTAGTCGTTGGGTGGATTATTTCCTGAGGTACCTCCGCTACATTCGAAGTGAAGAGCCTCGTGCTGTGCGATGGCTTGTGAGACTAGAAGAAGATCGGTTAGGCCAGGTCTTATTAAGCACACGAGCACACAAGCCTCTACTTAACGAATAAGACCTAGAAGGTGTATTTACATATGTATATAAGAAATCATATAACGTCACCATTATAGTACAACTTGTAGATGGGAACATATATAACGAGGGCATAACAAGCAAGCTCGTAGCATCACAATTATAGCACACACATTCAGATTAACAACATGCATAGTGAGGGCATGGCGACTGAGTTTTCATTAGTCGTTGACCACCAAGTATTGTTACATGTTTAATGGGGAATATGACAATTGGGCTTTCATTATTTTCCAACCACAATCACATTGTCTACAAAGTATATCAAAAGGGACACAGGGTCACCCTACCCTTGCCCAATAAGCCTATCAATGTATCATAATCACATGGTCAAAAGTAGTCTTCCAAAAAGTCTCCCCAATCTCGGCTCATTAGTAGTGTCTTTACCCAAAAGTAATGCAATCCGCATAAAACCAGAAACCAACTATACTTGTGACTGAGGTGGAGGAGGAAAGTGTAGCAACCCATAAGAATTATAGATTTGTTTAAATTTATTAACCACTAGTAAATTTTTAATATAATTATTCGACCCAAATAGTTTTAAAAACTATTTTATATATAGTTGGTTGAAATATTATACTAATTAATTGACATGTATATGGGTGACCTTTCTAAATAAAATAAAAGTATATAAAAAGCTTATATTATTAGACGGGTAGATTACGGGTAAGTTGACTATTAGAAATATGAAGTATCTAGACGGACCCATGAACCGTTTAATAATTAAATTATAAAAATACATTATATTTGAACATACTCTGTTTTTAATGAAACTTGGTTCAAAATGTAGATTAGATTATTCTCGTTCTAATAACATATTCATTATTTTATAAAACGCCATATTTTAGAAGTTATACACGCTAAATAAGTAAAGTAGTTAAATTAATAATAATAATAATAATAATAATAAAATAATAAATGGATACATATGAATTGAAAGACCTGTCGTGTCTTCTTTTTCAATTTCATGTCCTATATTTTTAATATAATAATAAAATAATAAATTGATATTTGAGATATGTAAAGGTGTCGAGATATTAGGAAATAATAATAAAAAATTGAAAGACTCATCAAATACGTGTCTGAATGCATGTGTAACTTCAAGGTTATAAATAGGTAGTATAAAGCTATGCGTAGCCTCAATATTTTCTACTCTTTTCGTTCCCCTCTATTTATATTCATAATATATATATAGTTTTCTTTAGTAATTGTAATAAGGCTCTGCCTCGTCTTAAGTATTTAACTCCGGATCACGGCTACCCTTTCCGATTGATCTGAGCCCTATAACGCATGTCAAGGCTTTGCCTGACTAAGTTCATTGGGGTTCTGTCTCGTGACATAGGGACAAGGTTGAATTAGGGGTACAATACTTAACACGAGTACAAATATATATATATATATATTTTAAAATAGCTCGGGAATTATACCTAAGATTTATACCAGGAGTTTTTCTAGTTAAACCCTAAAGTTACAAAGCAAGTCCATTTTCTTTTCTCACCGTTTTATTCCCTTTTGTCCCCAAACTGTAACAACTCTCACCAAAACTATTATTTCTTATTTTATTTTGTCCAAAAGGAAACCCTAATTGAGACCCTCAAGTGATCCTGCATAAACCCTAAAATTTTCAGAACAATCAGAATCAGGATCAGGGCCCCTAAAACTCAGGGGGGTATTTCCCATTGACGATATCCACATAAATTGCTGTCAAATCCGAATTTATCATTTCCGTCAACTCAGCAAAGCTACCTGTACACGTGGCTACCCTATGATAGGATGTGGCCCCTCGCGTCACGCGACGCCCAAAGCTGACCCCTCGCGTCACGCGAGGGGGTCAAATCTTCAGTATAAATAGAGGGGTGTGGGACTTGCATTTTGGCGTTGGATCGACGAACAAATTCGTTTTACACTTCGAGATATCCCCTGTTTACTACAAAACACACACATAGCACTAAACGATGCTACAATACAGGGTATTAACTCGATCGCTGCTACGATTCAATGTCCGATCGATTGAAACTATCCGATGAATGTTTAAGTGCTGCTCAAACTTGGGTTATGCTTTGTCATTCGTCGTTAATTCGATGGATGTTTAAGTATTGCACTTTGTCATTCGTTGTGAGGGTTTTAATCTCGTGAGTTATCGTAAATGCTGTATTAGTTACTTACCTAGTTCGTGTGCATTGTTATTTAAATTAGGATACAAGGCTAATCAATAGGCTAATCTCTGCCTGTATAAATCTGCAATATATCAAGGCTTATCTGTAGGCTAAACTTTGCCCGTATGAATCTGCAATGTGAGTCATTCTCTTTTATCAAAAGTATTTTACAATACTCCATTATTTTCAAAGGTTAAAATTACAGGGATTAAGTCGTGGTTATCTTAATCACTGGCTAGTGGGGTGTTGTGCACAATATTAATTTCTCACGGGTTAGGCTAATAAATCCTAACAGTGATAAACGTCACTACTTGGGGTGGGACCCAATAGTGGTATGACCATCGTCACACGGGTGACAAGGCGCCAGATAAAAATAAGATAGAAGCCATTGTAATCGCTCTTATGCTGTAATCTATAACAAGGTTATAATTACAGGGATTAAGTCGTGGTTATCTTAAATAAGATAAAAGCCATTGTAATGGCTCTTATGCTGTAATTTATAACTAAGGGTCATTTTATAAAACTGGAATGAACTCACCAGTATTTTCTGCTGACAAAACCTTTTTAAAACGCGTTTCAGGTAGTTATAGTAGATTGGAGTAAGAGTTGGATACGGCACTGAAAGGGCTTCAAGAAGTGGCTTATTTTATCAATTAAATCAAATTAAGAAATATTATTTTATGTAATTGGGTTTATCCCTTATTAAAGCTACCTTTGTAAAACTTGGGTTTTATCCCATCTATTTAATAAATAAAATCTGGTGTTTTCTAAAGTCTGATATTTTTCCTAACTCACGGTTCTGATGAAATTTTCGCTGCAACATTTTCAAAATAACCACCGGTACCACTTGGCTGCTCGTGGCTCTCGATTCCATCCAGGGTGGGGTCTGGGGTCGTGACAGAAGGTGGTATCAGAGCCACTGATTCAAGCCTATAGGTGTTGTGATAATAATACCTAAACTTATATAAAAGAGTTAGGAAATTGCTATTAACTGGTAGCACACAGGATAACATTTAGACTTGAACTTAAGAAAATATGCCTTAATATTAGCTTTGAGATAAGCTAAGTACTTGTGTAAATAAAGTATGATGGGTTTTTGGTATGCCGTAGGGATAATAACTAGAACGTTGCAAGTATAATAAATAAGCAATAACACTTGACCACTGTTATTTCTTATTTATTGATACTACTATGTTCTAGAATATGGTTCGTCAGGTGAATATTAATTTCCTGATTCGTTGTTGAAAGTCATAATGCACTTTCCAAATCATGATTTAAGAAAAATACTATTTATGGGAAAATCTAAAAATTTTCTCCAACAAGACTGGGTATGGTGAAGTAGACTCTCCAGTTTATCCGGATATAACAGGGTTACCTCTCCGGCCAGAACCGGATAAGCAGGTATATAATATGTCAGCAAGTGACAAGATTTCCCTAAATAGTATCATGACCAGATATCTGACTGGTTCTTGAAAATATAAATTTGTTAAATACATTAACCTTATGAAAGGTATGTATATTACAGCATGTGAAATATATGATTATATAGATATGTATATCTATAAGAAATTTCAAAAGTCATAACGATTGACAATTTGGAATAAAGCACAAGCATATGTGTCAATAATAAATATAGATTTCTTTATTAGGAATCTCTCGTATACATCTATAATTCTAATATCAAACATTATTTCGTTTGATCATCTATCTCGTAGCTCATACGACAATATAAACAATGGAAACCCTTTAAGTTGGGACACCATCAAAAGTATTAGAATTACCAATGCGTTACCATAAACTATTAACGCAAGTAAGAAGCATGCAAAGTTGTGCTAGTGCACAAGAAAACACATGAAACTTAAATTATACGTCCACAGACGTCGAAGTATATCACACACGACTTTCGAGGCAAGACCTCTGGAAAATATGATTGGGCACGACAACAACAATGCGCATTCCAGCAGTGGGAGAACTACTGATAAAAAAGCGGCACTTTGCCACGTGATCCTACAAACGACATGAATATCGCTGAGGTACGTTGGAACAAGATTTCACAACAATCGGTGCATAGTCTAATCGGACTCATAAATTACTGGTGGTTGGGTGCTCCTTGCATCACTCATTTGCTGCATAAACTGTTTGCATGAAATCAGAGAGTACTTCGGTGTGCATTTGTTGGGTGACAGTTTATATCAGATTTGGGAGTAACCCCTCGACAGCACATTGGACTGCGTCATTAATCTTACGACGTCTAGAAGTCGTGCCAGAGCTACGTGAACTGCGTCGGTTAACATACCTTTGCAAATCCCCTATTTCATTTTATTCGACATTCCATGGTAATGTCAACTAACAACCGATCATCACACGAACTTCTAGGTAAAGTCCTTGAATTTCTTTTATTGAAATTCTGATTTTTGCATATAGTGAGTAGATTTTTGCATATAGTGAGTAGATTTTTGCATCTCTACTCCCCCTAAAGGTCATTGCATCGCGAAAATTTTCTTTCATGATAGCGAACACTCATTTGTTTCATGTATTGACAAATTCACATGTTACACATGCACTGTTTGTTGCGCATGTGGTTCATTTGATTTATGAAGACCACTGGAGGACTTCATTCCAATTTGTTGTTTTAACAAAACTCAAATATCATTTCGCTATACTTGATCTTTGCATTGTAAATCGCGTTTTTTCAAAACGATGACTCTTTGATATCGAGTCAATGAATTTTTTAAGAACTCAATTTTCTTTGGCATACATGGTTTTTGTTGTGACCATGTCCGAACTTTGTTATTGATACATGAACTCGTTTTGTTTAAACCAAGTTCAATTGCTTGAATTTGCTCGTGTTTCGTATTCAATTCAAGATCCCATATGATGGATTGTAGCTATCATATTCGAAATAATCCCAACAAGCACTTCATTTGTTTTGAACCATAACAGGCTTGTTTGGTCTTCGATTTCATTAAATAATTTCTTTGATCACGATCACCTTGTGGTGACGTTTGCACAAATCTGAAGCTTGCGCTAATCTCGTTTGCACACATCATATACAGATTTAATTATTTATTTATTTATTTATATTGAATCCGCTTTGTTGATTTATTCTATAAAAGCAATCTTAACACAATCATGTGCTAAGATAATGATGCACAAATTCATTTCATATTTCAGTGTATCTCTTAATGATTCTTACATCATCAATTGAGCATTTCATAATCTTTATTACTTTATCATCTTTGATCGAAAAACATTATTCAATTGTTTCATTTTCAATCGAAAATCCTACTAGATTCTTTGAAACAAACATTCGGATTTACTTCGTTGAACTTTCATTTGGTTTCAAGCATGGTGAACTCATTCAGTCACCACTATTATTATTTCAATTACTACGACACCTTGTGATGGCGTTTTCTTTAATTTGAAACTTGAGCTAATCTTCTTTTCACACTTGATGTACGGATTTATTTATTTAATTTTGTTAGTTCATTATCTTAAACAGTCTTAATACAATTATGTGTTAAGATAAGAGTACACAAATTCATATTCCTGTGTACCTCTAAAGATTCTTTCATTTAAAATTCTATGATATTCATTTGGTCTTATCATCATCAATTGAAAATCCTATTCGAAATAAATATCCAAATTTACTTCATTAAAGCTTTCAGTTGATTACATGGTGAATTTATTCGATCACCATAATTATTGAACTATTTCAATCATTACGACACCTTGCGGTATCGGTATAAACTTGTAGCTTGGGCTAATCACAATCATTCGAATCATTCAAAACCACATCTGTCTTTCGTTTAACTCATCATTTAAAATAGTCTTAATGCAATTATGTATTAAGACAATGATACACTAACTCTGTTGTATTTCGGTGTATCCTTGCAATTCACTCATTTTCTCATATCATAAATTCGATAGTTGACAATCATTTTTCGAACTTCTATTTCATTTGAGCTTGTTGATTCTAAGTCTTTCTAAGTTGACAATCGAATAAGTTCTCTTTTGACAATTGAATTCTACTATTTCTAAAAGTCGTTTACCATCAATTTTGACATCTATTGATCATATATCTCTTTTGACTTGAACCTAGTCACTTTGGAAATTATATCATTTCATTTCATTTGACATTGATTTTTTTCAAATAATTCAGCTGAACCATTGAGTCCTATTTATTGTACAACTCATATTCACAAAATTTGATGTCTTGATTCTGTGTCATTTTCCCTAATACTGTTCTTATTGACAAAGACGTGACATAACTCTAAAAGAAATATAATAGTCCAAATCTCGAGGACGAGATTTAAAACAAGGTGGGGAGAATGTAACATCCCATAAGAATTATAGATTTGTTTAAATTTATTAACCACTAGTAAATTTTTAATATAATTATTCGACCCAAATAGTTTTAAAAACTATTTTATATATAGTTGGTTGAAATATTATACTAATTAATTGGCCTGTATATGAGTGACCTTTCTAAATAAAATAAAAGTATATAAAAAGCTTATATTATTAGACGGGTAGATTACGGGTAAGTTGACTATTAGAAATATGAAGTATCTAGACGGACCCATGAACCGTTTAATAATTAAATTATAAAAATACATTATATTTGAACCTACTCTGTTTTTAATGAAACTTGGTTCAAAATGTAGATTAGATTATTCTCGTTCTAATAACATATTCATTATTTTATAAAACGCCATATTTTAGAAGTTATACACGCTAAATAAGTAAAGTAGTTAAATTAATAATAATAATAATAATAAAATAATAAATGGATACATATGAATTGAAAGACCTGTCGTGTCTTCTTTTTCAATTTCATGTCCTATATTGTTAATATAATAATAAAATAATAAATTGATATTTGAGATATGTAAAGGTGTCGAGATATTAGGAAATAATAATAAAAAATTGAAAGACTCATCAAATACGTGTCTGAATGCATGTGTAAGTTCAAGGTTATTAATAGGCAGTATAAAGCTATGTGTAGCCTCAATATTTTCTACTCTTTTCGTTCCCCTCTATTTATATTCATAATATATATAGTTTTCTTTAGTAATTGTAATAAGGCTCTGCCCCGTCTTAAGTATTTAACTCCCGATCACGGCTACCCTTTCTGATTTATCTGAGCCCTATAACGCATGTCAAGGCTCTGCCTGACTAAGTTCATTGGGGGTCTATCTCGTGACATAGGGACAAGGTTGAATTAGGGGTACTATACTTAACACGAGTACAAATATATATATATATATTTTAAAATAGCTCGGGAATTATACCCAAGATTTATACCAGGAGTTTTTCTAGTTAAACCCTAAAGTTACAAAGCAAGTCCATTTTCTTTTCTCACCGTTTTATTCCCTTTTGTCCCCAAACTGTAACAACTCTCACCAAAACTACTATTTCTTATTTTATTTTGTCCAAAAGGAAACCCTAATTGAGACCCTCAAGTGATCCTGCATAAACCCTAAAATTTTCAGAACAATCAGAATCAGGATCAGGGCCCCTAAAACTCAGGGGGGTATTTCCCATTAACGATATCCACATAAATTGCTGTCAAATCCGAATTTATCATTTCCGTCAACTCAGCAAAGCTACCTGTACACGTGGCTACCCTATGATAGGATGTGGCCCCTCGCGTCACGCGACGCCCAAAGCTGACCCCTCGCGTCACGCGAGGGGGTCAAATCTTCAGTATAAATAGAGGGGTGTGGGACTTGCATTTTGGCGTTGGAACGACGAACAAATTCGTTTTACACTTCGAGATATCCCCTGTTTACTACAAAACACACACATAGCACTAAACGCTGCTACAATACAGGGTATTAACTCGATCGCTGCTACGATTCAATGTCCGATCGATTGAAACTATCCGATGAATGTTTAAGTGCTGCTCAAACTTGGGTTATGCTTTGTCATTCGTCGTTAATTCGATGGATGTTTAAGTATTGCACTTTGTCATTCGTTGTGAGGGTTTTAATCTCGTGAGTTATCGTAAATGCTGTATTAGTTACTTACCTAGTTCGTGTGCATTGTTATTTAAATTAGGATACAAGGCTAATCAATAGGCTAATCTCTGCCTGTATAAATCTGCAATATATCAAGGCTTATATGTAGGCTAAACTTTGCCCGTATGAATCTGCAATGTGAGTCAGTAAAGAAACGAGCATCGCAACCTGGGTAAGATGTAAGAGCAGCAGGTAAGAGTGCAGAAGGAGACAGTGATGAATGTGGAGGATCAAAGTATACTGACAATAGACAGGGTGGAGGACGTGGTGTCAGCTCAAGCTCCAACATTCTACGACTTATAACCTCAAACTGTTGCTGATGTGACAGGAACAACTCATTCTATGTATAGCCTCCATAATGTGAGGGGTGGCAGGGGTCTGAAATCAGCATAGTGCATGGTAGGGATCCATCAGAATGGCTCGTCCATTGGTAAAGTATTGAAAGGAGCAAACGGTGCGGCCCGTGAGGTTGGGGAAAATGCTGCTGTAGTAAAAGAATCATCATGTGGGTGCTGACCTAGAGTACCTTCCCGGGGTGCGGGTATGTCCTGAAAGAAGCGATAGATACGTCGGTGCAATGGACGTTGGTTTCTAAAGGAGCAACATCAACGGGTGCAGGTGCAGGAACAAATGTCCCAACAAAAGAGAAGGTCATCAGGTGCAGGTACTGGGTCTGGTATAAGGGGTGCAATGTCTGGTAACCCAAAAGAAATAGGGTCATGATCAAGCAAGGGCGCAGGATCAGCAGGTGTAACATCAAGCTGACCCAAAAGGAACTGGAGCTGTCTCAGGAGCAGGCTCTGGGTCGTGTGAAGGTGTGGGATCTCGAGCAGGTGATAGTGCAGCAGTCATAGCAGTGTCGTCGTCCGAGTCTGTAGCAAAAAGCGGTAACCTGACCATCTGTAAAGCTAAAAATGTCGCAGACTCAAAGGAGTCTGAAATCGAGTGTATACTAGAATCAGAGGATAGCTTGATAACAGGGGTCTCAAGAAGTGAAATTAGTAACAACGTTCTCATCTAACTTTCCATCATCATGGGCGTCATTAGGAGGAACATGTCAACATCATCATCAACTACTCGTCGAGTAGCCCACCTTCGGAAGGAATGTCCACAGGAGGCGCATCATCGAGGATCGGGGCCATGGTGTGCTCACTATCGGGATGACCAATGATGAGGTGGTCATGGACTGAAACTAGGATGACAAAAGATCCTTGTCGGGGAAGCCAGTAGCAAGGGTAAATCGTTACCAAAGTCTAGTAGCGCGGACAGTCGGAGGTCGTCCTCGTCCTCGGTCAGCATATCAGGATCACTCCCAATATCTCTGGCACAGGTGCAAATCTCATTATCTGTGGCGGTGGCCGTAGGGTTGTCAATGTCTGATAACTCGCTTTCTAAAGAAGGTGACATGTGTGCCGGTACATAATAATCATAGCATGTATATCCATAGTAATTACTAACACTTAGTGTATTGCAAGCAAAGATAATTCATCATGTAATCATGTATTCACATTATTCTTCATGAGACTTTCTATCCTTCCTAGTCTCCCAGAATAACCCACCTAGTCTCCCAGACTAAACCAACCCGTCTCCCAGACTAAACACCCAGTCTCCCAGACTAATCACCCAGTCTACTAGACTAAACACCCAGTCTCCCCAGACTAATCACCCAGTCTCCCAGACTAAACACCCAGTCTCCCAGACTAATCACCCAGTCTCCCAAACTAAACACCCAGTCTCCCAGACTAATCACCCAATCTTCCAGACTAAACACCCAGTCTCCCAGACTAAACTACCTAGTCTCCCAGACTAAACTACCTAGCCTCCCAGACTAAACACCTAGTCTCTCAGACTGAAACACCCAGTCTTTCAGACTGAAACACCCATTCTTTCAGACTGAAACACCCAGTTTCTCAAACTGTCCCAACTAGTCTCTCAGACTAACTACCCAGTCTCTCAGACTGAACAACCCAGTCTCTCAGATTGAATTATAAACATTAACTTTGAAATGTGTTTCGTGTCTTTTATTTGTAAAAATGTTTGTCTTCCTGGACCTGGGCGTTGTATGCAATGAAAACATGTTTGTGAAAACATTTTCGTGAGAGCCCTAATGATTGTAGTCTAGACTCGAGAAAGAATCCTAGTTCGCTACAATCGAAGCTCTGATACCAAGCTGTCACACCCTGACTTTTGCGGAAGCGTGATTATGGTGTGACTTTCTTAATACCATTGCATTCAATTATAACATCAACTAGATGATAACCATAGATCCGTCATACATTAAATGAGTTTAAAACATAACAACATTGTTTTAAAATGTAGACTTCAAATTCAAGTTTTACAAACCAATATAAATTGTTTATAAGTTCATTAAGGACTCGTCAAAAGATTTTAAAAATAACCAAGATTTGGAAGACGTGTCTCGTCCAGGAATAAGACACACTGACCAAACCCAAAGACCATGGATGACATCTTTATTTCCTATCGCAGCATAAAACTTCCAGCGCCCGCCAGATCCATTTACTAATTCCCTGAAATACATGTAGTTTGAAAACATCAACAAAAGTTGAGCGAGTTCATGTGTTCGTTTGTGCATATGTATAAACCTTTGAAATTGTTGTAAGTATGTATGTAAGTTTATAAGTCCCGGTATGAAAGCAACAAGGAAACAGATCAATTAATGTGTAGCTAATACATTAATATACGTGACATGGTGCAGGAAGACTCAAACCTAGCAGACTTTGTACCGGGCTTCCGGCTGTAAGATATAGTCACCACATGGCCCATTCGGTGTACTCATGGATGGGGCTCGCTACACCCAGATAGATCTATCACTCCTGTCCCTCGGTCCTACTACGAGGATTAATGGCCTTAAGTATGCGCCTACCCATTCACATGATCTACTGTACTTTCCTTAGCTAACCATACCAATTGTATCTGTCTGTAAGAATTTTGTAATCATTTGAAACATGTATTTCACCCCCGAAGTTAATAAACAAAACAGTTTAAAGAAAAGGGGGACATGAACTCACTGTTTTGCGTTCTTCGAATCCGCCTGTAACTCAAAGTTTCCTCTGGTGTACACGACTACCTACAATGTACTATGGTCCATTAGACGAGCGGGTCGTGCCTTGTCTTTGTATTGATTAGTGCCTTTGAGTTACGTTTTAAAGTGTCTTCGTTATTATTCCAAGTTATAACTACTTTGTTAAAATAATAATTATTTTAACTTGAATTATATTTATTTAGTTTTGGAATAATTGTTAAACAATATTTTGTAATAATACTTCTCAAGTATTTATACTCATATTTCCTTCCCAAGGATGGGGGTATCTCATACATGTATATCCGTATTCTTGTATTTGTACAACTTGCCATGTATTGGTGTCGTATCCCGGCGTGTATTATCTTTAATAAGTATCCAATATATATTTCTAAAATATATATTTCAAGAAGTATTTCTTAGAAAAATTATCCTTAATTTTTCTTTTGGCAAAATAATTGTAGTTCCAAAATAATATATTTTCAAGTCTAACTTTAGAAAATATATATAATAACTTATTCTTATCCAACATAATGTATTTCCCGTTTATCCGAGAAAATATATATTTTTCCCAAAAATCATATATCTTCTAAAAATTCCAGGAAAATATATTTTTACTTCCCAAAAATAATATATTTTCTCCTTGTCATAAATATGATATAACTTCGTAATAATTGGAAAAATCATATTTTCCTTTCTTGGGTCCAAAATATTATTTACGAAAAATATATCTTGTAAACATATTGTCTGGAATATTTGGTAAGTTACATTTCTTTCGTTCGGTTCACAATATTATGTGTGTAACTTGTGTATTTATTCCTTTTGATTTTTGGTAATGTTTTGGATTGTAATTTCTCTTGGTATTTTGTTAAGTTATATTATTTTAACCCTAAAATAATATAACCAAGCAAACAAATATTCACACACATGTGTCTTCTAAAAATATATATCTAGCCACTTTTATTTATAAAAACCAACTTCCAATATTTGTATTTTTTTGCAACAAAAGTTATGGCAAAGTTTATATTGAAAACTCATGGTCAAAACACACTTGTAAATATTTGTTTGAAAATATTTTTCTAAGTGTTTATACTTTTAGAAAATTTTGCCATAGTTTCCCCTAAAAATGGAGGTATCCATGCTATCAAAGCATATCATTTTCTTTTTAAAATCATTACAAACAATCAACAACTTAACCAACACTTACCAAGTGCCAAAACAATGCTATTTACATAACAACATGAACTTGAACTTTCATAAAGGCTTGTAGTAACTTGGTAGTGTGCTTAGTAGGTTTAGTAACCCTTTGAAATGTATCTACTTCTTTAAAAACTTCATCTTTAAAGAAGTTGGGTGTTTACAACTTCCAAACACATTTTCAAAAAATGCTTCTTTATGTAATCTTTTTGTTACACAAGTGTTTCTACACTTGTTTAACCCTTAAAAATAGTATTTGTTTATGTAAGAACCAAGTCTAGGTAAATCTTGTTATTTAACTTAGTTTCTTGAGAAGACTATTTTGGAAATCATCTACTTACAAGACTTGTATTGTGTTTAGATCCTTATCACTTATGAAAGCAACTTTTATTATTCAAGTTAATATCTACCTAAAGTATGATCATCTTGGTCTTTCACAAGATCATCATCTTAACTTACTAGATCATGTGTTTAATCACAATCTGGTAGGTTTCTTATGAGGTCTAACATCATAAACACAATAATCAACCATCAAGAAGCAAAACAAATCTTAAACAACATAGTTTATCAAGATTACTTCATATATCAAGCTTATGTTCATGTTTCATGATTATGTTCTTTAGTGTTCTTTAAGTTATTCATCATGTATCATTCTTTAATCACTTGAAATAGATGTAAAATGAAGAGTAGAAGATCTTACTACTAGCTCAAGGCTAGGGATGATTAAAGAGGAGAAAACAAGTGGATAAAAGCAAATAAGAGTGGTCCTTCAACTCCCGAAAGCTCTAAGCTTCCTAATTTAGCTTCTTACACCTTTGTATACATGTGGAATGAATGATATTTGAAAGATGAAGATGGATGTGGGTGTGCTCTTCTTGGCCGTAGGTAAGCAAGAGGGAGAGAGAGAGTTTGTGTTGGTGATGAAGATGATGAAATGAGTTAAGGACTAAGGGTTTATAGAAAAATCTTCCAACACAAAATTAACCAATGTGTAATGTGTCTTCTTAGTACACAACAAGATCTCTAGCATATCAAAATGGATCAAATAAGATTATGGTGGTGGGGCCACCTTGATGCCGTGAACATAAGGGGGGGGGGGTATTTGGTTAGTTTATGATGGTAAGTTAAGAGATCTAGTTAGATTTCAAGTGTATTAATTAGGTGTTAAGCATATCATGTGTTATATAGTGGGTTAGGGTGCTCTGTCACACCCCGATCACGTGTAACATACAAAACGTGGCGGAAAACATCGGGGAGTGTTGTAACAGAATTATTGTTTCACAACCATGGCATACAAAGTTATAATTTATCTATTAAACAAGAGTGTTTCATTGTCTTAAACAGAAATCAAAGAGTTCATAACATAATTAAACAAGTCTATCTTCATTTTTAGTCTCTAAGGCACAGGTCCGCCCTAGTGTCACGATCAACATCCTATGGAAAAGCTCCTGAAAACACATGTGAAAATAGGTACGTCAGCATAAAAATGCCTGTGAGATACATAGGGTTGTGAAAATAGAATTCATGACTTATGTTTAAGAAAATGTTTAGTCATGAACCCTGTATTTTGCTTTGTCTTGTAAATCATTTGAAAAACGATAAGATCAGATGATATGTATAAATAAATGTAAGGTTAAATGAATAACCAAGAAAATGAGTTTGCATAAGGTAAGTTGTTTTGTAAATCAATGTCTTGTGAAGATAAGTTGTTTATGTAAAACGTAATATGTCAAATATTGAAATGATTTAAGTAACGCTACAACATGTAATGCCATACAAACACTTATATATAGGAAGTACCAGCGGCGTATCCACCATGCTTGTATCGTATTACACACGCCTCGTTACTCAAATCACTTACTCAAACCAAACACCAATGTAAATTGTTTATGTATAATGAATTGTCATGTGTAAACCATATCGAAATGTCTATGTCCAATGTAAACCACTCAATGTGTATATCAATGTCAAAATGTATATGTTTAATGTATATCATCTAATGTGTACCCAAATATATCATGTATGGTAAGTGAAATATATCAACTAAACCATATGTAAAATGCACAAAAACAAGGTATTGAAGTAAACATAGTTTAAATCAAAGTTATGTTTTGTGGAACAAATGCATGCTATACTGATATAAACATCTATGCGGTATTGTTATAATGCATACATCCAAGCCTTGAGAC
The DNA here is from genome assembly GCA_030545235.1 of Helianthus tuberosus. Lineage (NCBI taxonomy): Eukaryota > Viridiplantae > Streptophyta > Magnoliopsida > Asterales > Asteraceae > Helianthus > Helianthus tuberosus. Next base: position 119,352,709 of record CM060396.1, on the reverse strand, counting down.
TGTGGCGATAAACCCTTAAACAAATTAAAGGTTTATCTAAGTTATGTGTATTGAATTCGGTCATTCCTTCCAATCCAAACAAACCCAGGATTTCAGGAACGGGAGTTGTCAATTCCTATGGTACCACTACCTACTAACGAACGGCGTAGCTAATGTTAATGAATGTATTGTCCCATGTAAACAAACCAAATGTCATACCAAAATGTAAGCATGTGAAAACAATGCACTAAGTATGTAATCAAATGAACATACATAGCGTGAAATGTAATGTAAAACAATGTACTAAGTAGGCACACGATGGGCATACATAGCATGAAATGTCATGTAAAACAATGTACTAAGTAGGCACACAATGGGCATACATAGCATGAAATGTAATGTAAAACGATGTACTAAGTAGGCACACAATGGGCATACATAGCATGAAATGTCATGTAAAACGATGTACTAAGTAGGCGCACAATGGGCATACATAGCATGAAATGTCATGAAATCATGTACTATAATGTACTAACAAACATAGCAGGTATATGATGTGAAAACAGGAAAGAATGAAAGTAACAAGTAGGCACATGTGTTCCACCCCAAAATGTTTGGAAAACAGTAAAAGAGGGGTCTATGTACTCACTTGAGATTGTTCAGTAGTCCTAAGATAACCACCAAGCAATGCTAGAGATCACGGAATCAAACGGCACCTAATATAGGTAACTATGTTAATAAACCGGACCTAAATCGGAAGACTGGGTAGCATGAGAGTTTGTAAACCAAATGAGTGTAGGAACTCATGTGATATGGTTTAACAAAGCCTACATACTAAATGAAACTTAACATAAATGCTTACCACCCATTACGACCCGTTTAGGTAGCTTATGCTACTTTAACGCGTCGTTCGCGTGAAACGCGTTCGGACCGCCTAACTAGCCCTATGACAAGTGTTATATGCCTAAACATGTTACATAATCAGTTATGTGACAAAAGTTTAGGTTACATATGCTTAATTACCAATTATACATGAAAAGGGTATTCTGGTAATTTACCTAAGGCATATAAACTACCTATCATACAACTACTCAAACGATGTGACCATAGGGTATAACCTCGGAAGGTTATTCCCTACCTACTATGGTCACCTAATGTATTTGGTCGGATCCTAATGATCGACCAAATGGGTCGGGTTCGAAAGCATAAGCGACTGATCAAGTCGCTTACCCTTACGACCCTAGACAACGTGGTAATCAGTAGGCATAGTCCCAAGGGACTATAACCAACGTGATTACACTCACGTTGCGAAGTTCAAACGAACTTCGCATTGACCATAAACTGGTCAATGCAGAAAGTCAAACAAAGTTTGAATTTCAGACTCGAAAGACTCGAAAAGCAATAAAAGAACGAAAGAATACTTACGAAGGGTCCCCGAATGCTAATTTCGATCCGAGAATCTCAGGTATGAAACAATGGTTTCAACTTAGAGTTTCTAAGATCAAAATTCTTGTGGGTTTTGCAATGGATGGGGGGGGGTATTTATAGTTTTCGGGTAACCGTTAGGATCGTTTCTTGGAAAAGGGGAAATGATCTCAACCATACACATCAAGATAGTGGTTTTTGAAAACCATTTGAGCCCACGGTATTGCCAAAACCGTGTGCGAAACTGAAAAACAGACCAGATGCGATGTTTCTGTCCAGGTAAGGCAGTCGCGTAGCGCCACTGCCTAGGCCCTTAGGGCTCGCGCTACGCCACTGCCCCCTGTTTCAGAAATGTTTCAAAATTGGTAGAAATGGTCCCTGCAGCCCGTTTAAGCGATTTTCGATGCGTTTGAACCCCGTTAACCTCATTTCAAGGCTATAAAATGAAGTTAAAGTATAGGGAACTCAAAACATGCTCAAAAATATCTAGGATGTCGGTTCGTTTGGCCGTACGATTGCGATGTTCGCTTAATTACGACGGAATGCGCATAAGCGCGAAAAACGATCCAAATGACGCGACGAATGGATTTTTCTTATGCCAAACACTAAAATAAAATATAGTCATGCTTACATAAATTTTTGGATGTCCGGATGTATTCAGAACGTGAGTTATGCGCAAAAATGCAAACTTGTGCACTTTTTGACACTTTTAGTCCCTGAATGACCCAAAAGTTTATTTTAGCACACCGAACCCCTCAAAGCCTATTTCTAAGCTATGTAAAGGATATTTAAGGTGTGTTTAACTTATGGTCATGTTCTGGAATGTTCGTTACTGTTCAAATTGGCATACTTTCGCAGTTTGTCAAATTTAGTCCCTGTAAGCAAATTAACTTGTTTTTGCCATACCAAAGCCTTTAAAACTTATTTCTAAATTATGTAAAGGTTATTTAAGGTATGTTAAGTATATGCTGATGTTCCGGAGTATTTGTCGCTTTAAACTGATTACGTTTACGCATCAGTTTGCGTATAACTCTCCAGAAAATGATATAGAGTTTGAAATTGGATAAAAGTCAAAACATGAAAAATGTAAAACACAACCAAACAAACATTGGGATCAAATAACATTGTTTTATTGATAATAGAACTGTTCACAATGATTACAAGCAAAGATGTTACAGTCTCCCCTACTTGTGGAAATTTCGTCCCGAAATTTATTTAGAGGAAACTCGTGGAAAAAGATGCGGATATTTCGCCTTCATTTGGTCTTCGCGTTCCCAAGTAAACTCGGGTCCACGTTTAGCTTCCCAGCGAACTTTGACCAAAGGAATGCGCTTGCGTTTAAGCCACTTGACACGTTCCATGATTTCCACAGGTTTCTCGACAAATTTCAGTGTTTTATCAACACGAATTTCGTCAAGTGGTACGTGGAGGTTCTCATCAGCTAAACACCTCTTGAGATTGGACACGTGAAAAGTTGGATGAACATTTCCAAGTTCAGGAGGTAACTCAAGTCTGTAGGCTACCTTACCGATTCTTTCGACGATCTTGAATGGTCCAACGTATCTAGGTGCAAGTTTTCCTTTCTTTCCAAATCTGATCACACCTTTCCAAGGTGAGACCTTAAGTAATACTCGATCACCGACTTGAAATTCCAAGGGTTTGCGTTTTGGGTCCGCGTAACTCTTTTGACGGCTTCTAGCTGTCTGAAGGTTATCACGAACTTTCTTTATCTTGTCAGTTGTCTCCAAAATGAGGGCAGGTCCAGTAAGTTGAGCCTCGCCGATCTCATTCCAGCAGACTGGTGAACGACATTTTCGACCATAGAGAGCTTCGAAAGGAGCCATTTTGATGCTGGTGTGATAACTGTTGTTGTAGGAGAATTCAATCAACTGAAGATGTGAATCCCAACTACCACCAAAATCGACCACACAAGCTCTAAGCATATCCTCCAGAGTCTGGATTGTTCTCTCAGATTGACCATCCGTTTGTGGATGATAAGCTGTGCTCCGATTAAGTTGGGTCCCCATAGCAGATTGCATGGTTCTCCAAAAATGAGAAGTGAAACGAGCATCTCTGTCAGAAATGATGTTCAAAGGAACACCATGTCGAGCTACAATTTCATCCACATAGATTTTAGCAAGTCTGTCAGCAGGAAAATCCTCACGGATTGGCAAGAAATGCGCTGACTTTGTAAGACGATCAACGACTACCCAGATGGCATCATGACCTTTCTTTGTGCGTGGAAGTTTGGTAACAAGATCCATAGTAATGTTTTCCCATTTCCAAACTGGGATCTCTGGTTGCACCAATAAACCAGAAGGACGCTGATGTTCAGCCTTAACCTTAAGACAAGTAAGGCATTTTGATACGTATAAGGCAATGTCTTTCTTCATACCAGGCCACCAATAGTGAATACGAAGATCCTTATACATTTTATCTGAGCCTGAATGAATAGAATAACGAGACTTATGGGCTTCATCCATAAGCAAGGTACGAAGATCATCCTGGCTTGGGACCCACAAATGGTCCATGAAGTAATATGATCCATTGTCCTTCAGTTCTAGATCAGGTGTTATGTGATAGGGAAATTCCTTATCCATCAAACCTTGTGAAACACAAGATTGTTGAGCCTGAGAAATGCGTGCTTGGATATCGGATCGAGCTTGAATAACAGATTGAACACGAACACAATGGATCTTAGTTCGTTCCTTACGACTCAATGCATCGGCCATGACATTCGCCTTACCAGGATGGTAGCGAATTTCGCAGTCATAGTCGTTTAGGAGCTCAACCCAGCGTCGTTGCCTCATGTTGAGTTCTTTCTGGTTGAAGATATGCTGAAGACTTTTGTGGTCTGTGAAAACCACACATTTTGTGCCGTATAAATAGTGTCTCCAGATTTTGAGAGCGAAGACAACTGCACCCAACTCAAGATCATGAGTGGTGTAGTTCTTCTCATGTATCTTCAACTGCCTCGATGCATATGCTATGACTTTGTTCCTTTGCATCAGAACACAGCCAAGACCCAATTTAGATGCATCGCAATAAACGACGAAATCATCATTGCCCTCAGGCAAAGTCAGAACAGGCGCGTCGCAAAGCTTCTGCTTCAAGTGTTGAAAAGCTTCCTCTTGCTTGAATCCCCAATCAAAAGGTTTGTTCTTCTGTGTTAGAGCAGTTAGAGGAACTGCAATCTTTGAGAAGTTTTCAATGAAGCGGCGATAATAACCCGCCAGACCAAGAAAAGAACGAACTTCAGTAGGAGTAGTAGGCGTATCCCAATCCTTAATCGCACTGATCTTGGAGGGATCTACATGAATACCTTGTTCGTTGATGATATGTCCTAAGAATTGAACTTCTTTAAGCCAGAATTCACACTTGGAGAATTTGGCGAAAAGTTGCTCTTTCTTTAGGAGTTCCAGAGTAAGACGAAGATGTTGCTCGTGATCAGCTCGCGTCTTAGAATAAATCAAGATGTCGTCAATAAAAACAATGACGAAAAGATCCAAATAAGGTTTGCAGACCCTATTCATTAAGTCCATGAAAACAGCAGGAGCATTAGTCAAACCGAATGGCATGACTGTGAACTCGTAATGCCCATACCGAGTGCGGAACACCGTCTTGGGAATATCTTCTTTATGCACACGAAGTTGATGATATCCAGATCGCAGATCAATCTTTGAAAAATAAGAAGCGCCTTGTAACTGATCAAAGAGATCATCGATGCGAGGTAGGGGATATCGATTCTTGATGGTAAGCTTGTTAAGCTCACGATAATCGATACACATCCTAAAGGATCTGTGACACCTGTGTCACTCCAACCATCAATCAAATGCCAAACCAATGAAATATTGTATTTCATAATTGGGATTTGTAAAAATATGTGTATCGTTTGCACATATCGACTCTTGTTCGATTTCAAGCTCTAAATCGCTTTCTGGAAGGTTATACACGCACTGATGCGTAAATATAACCATTTTAAGCCAACGAACACTCCGGAATAGTGAAATAGGCTTAACATACCTTAAATAACCTTTACATAACTTAGAAATAAGTTTTGGAAGGTTTGGTGTGGTGAAATCAAAGTTAAATCGCTTACAGGGACTAAAGTTGACAAACTGCGAAAGTATGCCAATTTGAACTGTAACAGACATTCCGGAACATGAACATAAGTTAAACATACCATAAATATCCTTTACATAGCTTAGAAATAGGCTTTGAGGGGTTCGGTATGCTAAAACAAACTTTTGGGTCATTCAGGGACTAAAAGTGTCAAAAAGTGCACAAGTTTGCACTTTCGCGCATAACTTACGTTCTGAATACATCTGGACATCCAAAAATTTATGAAAGCATGACTATATTATGCTTTAGTGTTTGGATTGCCAAAAATCCATTCGTCGCGTCATTTGGATTGTTTTTCGCGCTTATGCGCATTCCGTCGTAATTAAGCGAACATCGCGTTCGTACGACCAAACGAACCAACACCCGGCATATTTTTGAGCATGTTTCATGTCCACAATGTTTAGGCAACATTTTAGGGCCTTAAAGTTGGCTTTACGGGCCTTAGAAGTGCCGGAAATGGGCTTAAACACGTGCAGGGACTGAAACTGTCATTTCTGAAACTTTTTCTGATCTGTGACTCCTAGGCGGCCCGCCTCAGGATCTTAACATCCTTAGGCGGCCCGCGTCAGACCTTCTGACCAGGTTAAGTGTTTCTAACAGCAGATTGCAGCTGTTTGATCCACCACCACACATTCCTAATTATCTAGTCAGCTGATAAGGATGGAATTTTAGTCACCATAAGGTCCCGACACTTGTACGGGTGGGATTAAGGCACGTTTTCCATGAAACGATCTTAACGGTTCTTCAAAAACTATAAATACCCAACATCCCCATTGCTAAAATCACTAGAATTCTGATTTGAGAACCTCTAAGTTGAAACCATTGTTTCATACCTGAGATTTTTGAATCGGGATTAGCATTCGGGGACCCTGGGTAAGTATTCTTTCGTCTTTTATTGCTTTTCGAGTCTTTCGAGTCTGAAAGTCAAACTTTGTTTGACTTTCTACATTGACCAGTTATGGTCAATGCGAAGTTCGTTTGAACTTCGCAACGTGAGTGTAATCACGTTGGTTATAGTCCCTTGGGACTATGCCCACTGATTACCACGTTGTCTAGAGTCGTAGGGTAGGCGATCTGATAAATCGCCTATACCTTCGAACTCGACCCAGTTTGGTCGATCATTAGGATCCGACCAAATACTTTAGGTGACCATAGTAGGTAGGGAATAACCTTCCGAGGTTATACCCTATGGTCACATTGTTTAAGTAGTTGTATGATAGGTAGTTTATATGCCTTAGGTAAATTACCAGAATACCCTTTTCATGTATAATTGGTAATTAAGCATATGTAACCTAAACTCTTGTCACATAACTGATAATGTAACATGTTTAGGCATATAACACTTGTCATAGGACTAGTTAGACGTTCCGAACGCGTTTCACGCGCACGATGCGTTAAAGTAGCATAAGCTACCTTAATGGGTCGCGATGGGTCGTAGACACTTAGGTTAAGTTTCATTTAGTATGTAGGCTTTGTTAAACCATATCATATGAGTTCCTACACTCATTTGGTTTACAAACCCTAATGCTACCCAATCTTCCGATTTAGGTCCGGTTAATTAACATAGTTACCTATATTAGGTGCCGTTTGATTTCCGTGATCTCTAGCATTGTTTGGTTGTTACTCAAGGACTACTGAGCAATCTCAAGTGAGTACATAGACCCCTCTTTTACTGTTTTCCAAACTGTTTTGGGGTGAAACACATGTGCCTACTTGTTACTTTCGTGCTTTCCTGTTTTCACATCATATACTTGTTATGTTCATTAGTACATTATAGTACATGATTTCATTACATTTCATACTAGGTGTGCCATTATGTGCATTACTTAGTACATTGTTTTACATTACATCACATGCTACGTATGTCTATTGTTGCATACTTAGTACAGGTCGCATGCTACGTATGTCTGTTGTTGCATACTTAGTACAGTTCACATGCTATGTATGTTCAATCGTTGCATTGTTCTTCATACTTAGTACATTTGTTATTCATCACATACTATCATTTTGGTTACACATTACATGGTTTACATCTTGACATAAACATTTTGACATATTATTCAATACATTTGGCAATTGGTTTAAACATAGACATCTTACATTGTTGGTTTGGTTTGTGTAAGTGATTTAAGTAACGAGGCGTGTGTAATATGATACAAGCATGGTGGATACGCCGCTGGTACTTCCTATATATAAGTGTTTGTATGGTATTACATATTGTAGCGTTATCTGAATCATTTCAGGTTGAGACATATAACATTTTATACAAATAACATATTTTTCACAAGACATTGATTTACAAACAATTTATCTAATACAAACTCATTTTTACATGGTTATTCATTTAACCGTACATTATTTATACATATCATCTGATCTTATCGATTTTCAAATGATTTACAAAACAAAGCAAATAACAAGGTTCATGACTAAACATTTTCTCAAACATAAGTCATGAAACCTATTTTCACAAAACCTATGTATCTCACCGGCATTTTTATGCTGACGTACCTATTTTCACATGTGTTTTTCAGGAGCTATTGCATAAGATGATCAAGATACACATAGGCAAACTTGGGCTTTAGTGACAATAAAAGATGCAAGACTAGTTAATTATGTTGTATTTCTTTGTTTGTTAAGACATTGTAACACTTTTAATCAATAAAACGAAACTTCAATTGCCATGGATTTGAAACAATTAATTATGTTACAACACTCCCCGACGTTTCCGCCACGTTTTGTATGTTCTACGTGGTCGGGGTGTGACAGGATCCATCCTTCTTCTTGACAAAAAGAATGGGAGCACCCCAAGGTGAAAAGCTAGGATGGATGAAACCTTTGTCAGAGAGCTCCTGAAGCTGCTTGGACAACTCTTGCATCTCAGACGGTGCAAGATGATATGGAGCTCTGGCAATGGGATTTGCACCAGGCACGAGATCAATACGGAACTCGACTTGGCGTGCTGGGGGTAGACCAGGTAACTCTTCAGGGAAAACTTCAGAATAATCTCGAACGACAGGAATATCTGAAATAGACTTACCCTTGCCTTTATCTGCTGTAACATGTGCCAGGAAGGCCACATAGTTCTTTCGGAGATACTTCCGAGCTTTAAAGCAAGACATGAGCTTGAGGCCACCGGCAGGCTTCTCACCACGAACCTGTAGGATCTCACCCATCGAAAGCGGCACACGAACAATCTTCTCAGAACAAACTATCTCTGCGCGATGCTTGGATAACCAATCCATACCCACAATAACATCAAAGCTTCCAAGTTGCATAGGCGTGAGGTCAATAGGAAAAAGATAGTCGTTAAGGTTCAACTGGCAGTTGCGTAGAACAGAATTAAGAACAATGGGTTCACCAGTAGCAACTTCTACTTTCAAAGGTTTACCTAGTTTCTTTCTAGACACGCGAAGCATTGGCTCAAAAGACAATGATACAAAACTCTTATCGGCACCCGAATAAAAAAGAACAGATGCAGGCTGATTATTAATAAAGAACGTACCGTTCACCACATTATCGTCTGCCTGCGCCTCTTGGGCATTCAAGTTAAAAGCTCGCCCTCAAGCCTGAACCTGATTCTGGTTTGCATTCTGATTCTGGTTAGCCAGCCTTGGGCACCGGTTTCTGTAATGGGTCAGATCCCCACAGTTGTAACAAGCACCTGGTGGGTATTGTGGTCGTGCAGCTTGACCCTGTTGCTGAGCAGGATGCTGAGCAAATTGTTGAGCCGGGTTATGAACTGCCTGATTCTGAGCAAACCGGCAAACATTGGCAAGATGACCCGACTTCCCACAGTTATTACAGAAACGGAACGGATGTTGCGGCTGATGGTGACTGTTGCATCTATTGCACAAAGGTGCATTCCCTGAATAGGGTTTCTTTGCTGGAGGCTGTGCGGGTTGGTTGGGAGCTGCCTGGTTAGCTTGGGCAGTGACAACAAAATTTTGGGAAGCCTTACGCTTCCTTGACCCTCTTGAAGAACCAGAATTCTTTCCATTCTTGTTTTGACCTTTCTTGCTATCTTCCTTGTCAGCCGACTGTTTCTTGCCCTTGTCACCCTTCCTGTGTAACTTATTCTTCCGGATCTGCGACTCAGTCAATGTCGCTGATAACTCGATCGCCTGACGGAGTGTGGCAGGGTTACTACCAGTAATGATGTCTTGTACCGAGTCAGGTAGGCCGTCGATGTATCTTTCGATAGCCTTGTCGAGTGGGGTAACCGTAGTCGGGCAAAGCAGACTCAACTCCTCAAACCTATCAGTATACGCCCTGTGCTCACCACTATCTTGCTTCAAATCATCAAACTCTTTCTCCAACGCTCGCTGTTCATGGCGAGGACAGAACTCCCTCATCATAAGAGCCCTAAGTTCAGCCCAGGTTTGTGCCAAAGCAATTTCTGCACCACGGTCTCTCATTACCCCATTCCACCATGTGAGAGCCCTCTTCTGAAACACACTCGAAGAAAACTCAACCTTGCGATTGTCAGCACACTGCACGTGGCGAAAAGTATTCTCAATGCTCTCGAACCATTGAAGAAGCCCAGTTGCTCCTTCAGAACCACTAAACTTGAGTGGTTTAGCCGAGTTAAAATCCTTGAATTTGCATGGGGCATTGTTGTTGTTGTTGGCTTGGTTCATTTGAGCAATGAAAACTGGGAATTGAGCAGCCATCTGCTGCGCAATGATTTCTGCCAGTTCGGCAGTCGCTATCTGGTTTTCGCGTCGAGGAGGCATTCTAAAAGAGGAAAACATGAAAGGAAACGAGTGAGATGATTGGATGAAGAGAATGAGATGAAACAAAATCAACAAAAGCAAAGATGGTGGTCATTCGTCCGCATTACCAAGCAAACAAACGACACACAGTGACTAATCAAAGTAAATGGGTCAAAAATAATGTATCGCGAAGACATGCTCGCCTATAAGTGAACACTCATCCCAAGAATTCCCAGGTAAGCACAACTGGTCTCGCGTCTGATGAGATATATACGAAGTGCTTGCCTAGACAGAAAACCCAGAATACAGGCATTCACTCTTCCAGTTTGCACGTGTTCACATTATTTAAAACCCAAAACTTTGACAAGATTTTGAAAATTTGAAGGCACAAGGCCAAAAACCAAACTGAAAGGGTTCAAAACCTTACAATAGAGGGTTCAAAACCTTACAATAGAGGGTTCAAAACCTTGTAATAAATCATTCAAAAACAGATGATTGTTTTTCAAAAATCGTTTCGGAAAAATTTGGGTTCTTGTTTTGATAATCACCTAAGGATAGGTGATGTGCATGTTTTAAGATCTAAACACAAGATGACTTGTGTTAGGGTCCTAGAAAGGTTATAGTCTAGGTCAAAGCATTACTAATAACCTAATTCCCTATAACCATTGGCTCTGATACCAACTCTTCTGTCACACCCCGACCACGTGTAACATACAAAACGTGGCGGAAAACGTCGGGGAGTGTTGTAACAGAATTATTGTTTCACAACCATGGCATACAAAGTTATAATTTATCTATTAAACAAGAGTGTTTCATTGTCTTAAACAGAAATCAAAGAGTTCATAACATAATTAAACAAGTCTATCTTCATTTTTAGTCTCTAAGGCACAGGTCCGCCCTAGTGTCACGATCAACATCCTATGGAAAAGCTCCTGAAAACACATGTGAAAATAGGTACGTCAGCATAAAAATGCCTGTGAGATACATAGGTTTGTGAAAATAGAATTCATGACTTATGTTTAAGAAAATGTTTAGTCATGAACCCTGTATTTTGCTTTGTCTTGTAAATCATTTGAAAAACGATAAGATCAGATGATATGTATAAATAAATGTAAGGTTAAATGAATAACCAAGAAAATGAGTTTGCATAAGGTAAGTTGTTTTGTAAATCAATGTCTTGTGAAGATAAGTTGTTTATGTAAAACGTAATATGTCAAATATTGAAATGATTTAAGTAACGCTACAACATGAAATGCCATACAAACACTTATATATAGGAAGTACCAGCGGCGTATCCACCATGCTTGTATCATATTACACACGCCTCGTTACTCAAATCACTTACTCAAACCAAACACCAATGTAAATTGTTTATGTATAATGAATTGTCATGTGTAAACCATATCGAAATGTCTATGTCCAATGTAAACCACTCAATGTGTATATCAATGTCAAAATGTATATGTTTAATGTATATCATGTAATGTGTACCCAAATATATCATGTATGGTAAGTGAAATATATCAACTAAACCATATGTAAAATGCACAAAAACAAGGTATTGAAGTAAACATAGTTTAAATCAAAGTTATGTTTTGTGGAACAAATGCATGCTATACTGATATAAACATCTATGCGGTATTGTTATAATGCATACATCCAAGCCTTGAGACTGTGGCGATAAACCCTTAAACAAATTAAAGGTTTATCTAAGTTATGTGTATCGAATTCGGTCATTCCTTCCAATCCAAACAAACCCAGGATTTCAGGAACGGGAGTTGTCAATTCCTATGGTACCACTACCTACTAACGAACGGCGTAGCTAATGTTAATGAATGTATTGTCCCATGTAAACAAACCAAATGTCATACCAAAATGTAAGCATGTGAAAACAATGCACTAAGTATGTAATCAAATGAACATACATAGCGTGAAATGTAATGTAAAACAATGTACTAAGTAGGCACACGATGGGCATACATAGCATGAAATGTCATGTAAAACAATGTACTAAGTAGGCACACAATGGGCATACATAGCATGAAATGTAATGTAAAACGATGTACTAAGTAGGCACACAATGGGCATACATAGCATGAAATGTCATGTAAAACGATGTACTAAGTAGGCGCACAATGGGCATACATAGCATGAAATGTCATGAAATCATGTACTATAATGTACTAACAAACATAGCAGGTATATATGATGTGAAAACAGGAAAGAATGAAAGTAACAAGTAGGCACATGTGTTCCACCCCAAAATGTTTGGAAAACAGTAAAAGAGGGGTCTATGTACTCACTTGAGATTGTTCAGTAGTCCTAAGATAACCACCAAGCAATGCTAGAGATCACGGAATCAAACGGCACCTAATATAGGTAACTATGTTAATAAACCGGACCTAAATCGGAAGACTGGGTAGCATGAGAGTTTGTAAACCAAATGAGTGTAGGAACTCATGTGATATGGTTTAACAAAGCCTACATACTAAATGAAACTTAACATAAATGCTTACGACCCATTACGACCCGTTTAGGTAGCTGATGCGTGCGAAGTGTTACTTATTTTAGGTGTATATTTTAAGCCCTTTTCTAACACTTATTTTAGCCAAGTTTTAAATTTATAAAACACGATATTTCACTAACACTAAACACACATATGGGCAAGTGCACCCATCGTTGAGTGTAGTATAGCGTTGGTAAGATACCGAGGTCGTCCAAGGACACAAGAGCTTTTAGTACCGGTTTATCCTCAACGTCTAACCAAAATAAAAGTTTAGAAAAATGTTTTAAACTAATAAAAGATAAAAACTACTAAAATGCTGAAAATAAAAATAAAATAAAAACAGATAGACAAGATGAATCACTTGGTTCCAACTCATATCTAGTATAACCTTTGATTATTTCCGCACTTTTGCACATAATTAAGAGATTATCTTAGTTATTGTAGTAGGCCCCTCTTTTGAAGGTGACGTTACCCTCACCCCAGTAGTTTGAGTCAGCAGGGATACAATCCTAAAAGGGTGGATTATTGGAAGATAATGAATTAAGTTATTAATGCAGTATTGTGGTAGGCCCCACTTTTGGCGGTGACGTTACCCTCGGCTAAGTAGTCTGAGTCAGCAGGGATACAGTCCTAAATAGCCGGGTTATAGTATTAATAGTAGTTAACTTATGAGGGGATCAAAGAGTTTGGACCCCCGCCATCCAATACCGTGAAGTATTGAAGGAGGTCCTACTAAATTTGACCCAGGTCCATTGCAGGACCTCTAAACGCTGAACAATGGCAAGACCTTTACCAAACCGTTCCCTTAACCCCCTACCAGGTAGCCAACATATCTCCATATAGACCGTGGAGATATGAATGGTGAAAATCCTTTATTTTATATAGACAGTAAAATAATGCCAAGACACCACGGACAAACGATAAGGAAAGATCACCTTCAACATAAGTAACTAGTTATTAAAGTCATTAATACAAAACCAAATAAAAAGTGCAAAAGATTAGAAATAAAAAGTATTATACTAGACACTTTGTCTTCACCAAGTGATGTAAGAGACTTAGGCAAACATGGCCTTGATTGTCAAGAACTCTTGCGATCAATCTTGGATCCCGAGATGACTCACACACTCTACGATGGACAATGGATGATGGTGGTGGATGATGGTGTTGTGATGGTGGTGGGTGGTGGATGAAGTGTGAGAGAGGTGGTGTGCCAAGGGATGAGATGAAATGAATCCAAGCACTCCTATTTATAGGCTGAACAGAGAGCTGGGCACGGCCCCGTGTCCGCTGGGCACGGCCCGTGTCCGTCTGACAATCTCTCTCCTCATTAATTGTAATTCGCAATTACAATAAATGCGCCTACTGTACTTTCGACACGCCCCCGTGTCCGCTGGGCACGGCCCCGTGATGGGCAATAGAAGCTTCTATAGATTTGTCTTTTCTGCTGCTTCTTGGGCACGGCCCCGTGCTGGCTGAGCACGGGGCGTGTTCAGTCTTCTGACTTCTCTAATTTGCTTTGGAAGGTGCCGTTGAGGGGTCGGGCAGTCCACTAATATTCCTTTTCTTGTATTTATGTTGGATTTAGCTGTCTTTTTGCTTCTTTTGCGTTTTTGAGCTCATTTAATCATGAAAATACAAAAGGAAGACAAAAACACTCTTTTTCCAATATTAGTACTTAAAAAGGGTTAGTTTTATGCCTCATTTGATGTAATTTATATGTTGCATTTTACACACATCAAATACCCCCACACTTGAACTTTTGCTTGTCCTCAAGCAAAACTCTTTAATATGTGGCTTACACTCCCAAATGGAATAGGTAGAAGAGAAGGTTTTGGGCTTGTCGTAGAGTGTCGGGATGTCCAAGATCTTTTTGGGTTTTTATTTTTATTTATTTACAATCTTATTCGTAATGATTTATTTAGAACGTTTCATAGGAGAAATTACTTATTTGGGCATAACATGCCTTTTTAAAATTCTATTTATATACAAGTTCACATACCTCACGGGGAAATCACTCACACTCGGCCGAAGGTGTATTTTTAGTGAATCACTCGAGAGCGGCATGGAACTTATTCCTACCATAGGCTTGCCAAGAAATCAATCCTCCTCCTTTTTAACTTTTATACCTTTGTAGATATCAAGAGGACTTTGTGGGTTAAGGGTTAGGCTAGGGTTAAAGGTAGGTGGTTGGGTTAGTGGTTAGTGGTTAGTAGAAAAAGGGCGAAAAGGCGTAACAAGTGTCGGTTTTCGTATTTTTGCAACTTTTTATTTTGATGAAGCTTTTATTCAAACTAAGTTATTTTTTTATTTTTGATTAACTTGTTTGTTTATTTTCTTTTTGCTTCATCATTATCACACATTTTTTTTTTTACGAAGAACCGAACTTGTTACTAAAATAAAGGGTTAAAAATGAAAAAGGTTTTGGTGGGTAAAAGGGTTTTTGTTTGGGTGATGAAACGAAAAGGTTTAGGCTCAAAGGGGCTAACTAGGGGGATTTTTGGGTAGGTGGTAAAAGAAAAAGAAAAATAATGGTGTAGAAATAAAAAAGGTTAGTCCTAATACCTCCATCATTTACTTACTCGGGTTTAAGTTGATAAGGACCGGGAATGTATTGTCATGGCAAGTTCTAGAGTCGTAAGAACCAAGCGGCTATTCACACAAGAAACGAAAAATGAGCATTTAGTCAAATGATATGTAATTGTGTGCTCAATAAAGGCTCAAAACTCACTTTTGTGGGAATGGGTTTTTATGTGGTCAAGTATATATAATCAAATTTTAAATAAGTTTGCTATGCCTTTTCATAATTTTCTTATGTTGGTTCTTTTTATCACTACGCTATCGGTTGTAAATTTGTAAAAATATAACCTTTTTGAGAACTTGAATTTCCCGAGTTAAACCTAGACAAGTAAAAAAAAATGAAAATTTTTGAAAAAAATTTGGGGTGATTAGCGGTTCCAATAGAGCTTTATGTAAGGCTTGTATTTAGGACTTGCAAAATTCAAGGTTTTAGCATCCCCCCCACACTTAAATTACACATTGTCCTCAATGTGTCCCAAAAATAAATTTTTAGGTTGATTAGATGTGTAAAATAGTGTTTAAAAAGCAAAAAATTGTGTTACTGGGCACTGAACACGGCCCCATGTTTAGTGGGCATGACCCCGTGTTCAGGTGCCAGTAACAAGAACTTACAGAAGGTGGACACGGCCCCGTGTCCACTAGACACGGCCACGTGTCTGACAAAATTTTGCAGAACAGAAGCCAAACAGCAGGTCTGGGAGGTGAGCACGGGGGCGTGTTGGCTGGACACGTCCCCGTGTGGACAGTCTGAAAGCCTGAAAAACAGGTTTCTTCCTCCGGTTTTTCCATCCTGGCCCTATAAGTGCTGAGGCTTAGCACCCCAAGCCTTGGTTTGTACCTGTTTCATCACTTAATACCACACCAAGCAACACAAACATCCTACATTACCACAGTTAATTGTTCCAAGCATAAAGTAAAAGAAAAATAAAACGGAAAATAAAAGTGTTTAAGGAAAGTAAATTGTTCAACTTCTGGCACGCAGGCCACCAATCGTTCGATAGATAAAGGGACTTAAACCTGTGGGCTCGCCATCAACCCGCTCCTGCTCCTCCAAACCCTCTACTCCATATCTTCATCGCTCTCATCACCTCCATCCCCATGCCCCGCTATGTATTCCCGGATGCTGCCGATATCGTCTTGTATATCGTTGATGTTGCGTTCAATAGCTCCGATCCGGTGGTATGTGTTGTTGGCGAGGTTGTAGGCGTTCCTGGTACACATGAGGTTTTCCTGCATAAGATCATGTAAGCTTTGAAAATTAGGAAAACCGCCTCCTTGTGAGGAGGATTGACCCGGATCACCATGGGGTGGATACTGGTGGTGGGGAGGCGGTGCGTGAAGAACTAGGGCCTCCTGTGGGTTCCATGCATAGCCTTGCGTTCTTTGGAAACTCACTGTTCCGTCTTCCGCCTCATAGAGCAAGTTCATGGCTCGGCAAATGTGGTAGTCAACTCGTCCCGACCATGGGCTTCTTTCAAAGGCTCTTGGAATTTGCGTGTAATGCTTAAAAAGACGGTACACCCATCCTCCGAAGAAGATAGGCGTTGGAGCTCGAGCAAGGCGGTTGAGATGCATGCTTCTTAACAGGAGATACGGAACATCGAGAGGCTTTTGGTTGTGGATACAGTGGAGGACAACCAAATCTTTCAACCCTACGACACCGCTACTGTCGTGACGTTGGTTTAGAGAGTAGGTGAGGATCCTGTGAATGTAGCGATAGAGCGGATCCCTTAGCTTCGTACTCTTGGTGCTACGAGGGTCGTAGATTCCTTCACCGATTTGAGCCCATGCGGCTTGTCTTTCATTTCCCTCCAAGTCTCGTAATCCCCGGGGGAATTTTCTTCGTTTCCCGATTCTTCTTCTTGGTATAGACCTATTATGGCTCCAAACTGTGCCATGGAGATCGTGTACCTTGTCCCTCCACACCGAAATTCAACCCCTTCATTGTCGAATGGGTCACACCTTGAATCGAAGTTGAAGGTACTGTAGAACTCCATGGTGCATTGATGCACCGACCGAAGCCTAGTGTTTAATGCAACAGCTAGTGGTCCCGTAACGATGTTGTTGAATCGGTTCAGCTGGTTTACCAAGGTTAACAGATCCGTGCAAGCTCTCCTGGGGTACTCTTCGGGTCTTGTTTGAAGAACCTCATACCTTGCCCTTGCATCAAGCTCACTTGCATTGAACCTTGTGAACTTTGCCATCTGAAAGAATACACCAAAAATTAGTACGAAACAGAAATGTTTTCGGACAAAACTGCAAACAGCGGGCTGGACACGACCCCGTGTCCAGCGGACACGGCCCCGTGTCCAGAGGTCTGTTACTAAAAAAACTTCATTTTTTTCGACCCGGTTTCGAAAACTTGAAAATTTTTGGTCCAATAGGTGCGGTTTCCCCCGAAAATGAAACCCTAAACACCGTTTTTCCCAAAATATCCCGTTTACCTTATCAATTTTATCTTTTTCGGTTCAAGAACAAGGATTTGGGGTTTTTGTAAGAAATCGGGTGAATCTATGAACAATCTAAGTGTATTTACTTCCCTTAACACTAATATAACTAAATGCAAACAGATTTAGGCAAAAATTTTAGGTTCGATCTGGATGGACATCAAGAACCCTAGATTTTTTTCCCAAATTTGTGGTGTTTTAACTACATGCAAGTAACTAATCTAACTACTAAGAGTGATAGAATCATACCTTGACGTTGTTAGATCGGTAAGAGACGTCGAAATTTCGCGAAAAATCGCCTGGAACCAGAGCTTTTGTGGGGAAACGGGGCGTGTGGAATGAAGAAACTGTTTTGAAAAAGGGGTTTTATCCCGTCTGCAGCGCGAACACGGGCCCGTGTCCAGCGGACACGGCCTCGTGCCGAGCAGTTTTTTTTTTTTTTTTTAACGATGTGCGCGTGTGAGTGCCCCTTTTTCCCACAAGCTATGGTTTAGAAAACTTACCGCTTTATTTTGTCGTCTCAATCGTTCGTAACTTACCAGGCATGATGTTTTTATTCTTCCACGGTTTGAAGCGAGATCTCTTCTTCCTCATCCTCAATAAATCCTTGATAGAGTTTCAGCCGTTGGCCATTGACTTTAAATGGTGGCCCATTTCGAGGTTTAATTTCTACTGCACCGTGTGGATAAATATGGGTGACGGAAAAAGGTCCTGACCACCTAGACTTTAATTTACCAGGAAACAATCGAAGTCGTGAATTAAACAAAAGAACTAAATCTCCTACCCGAAATTCATTAGGTTTAATATGTTTGTCATGCAAATTTTTCATTCTTTCCTTATAAATCTCGGAGTTTGAGTATGCATAATTCCTAAGCTCGTCTAATTCATTTATTTGACAAAATCGATTTTTACCAGCAAATTCTAGATCTAAGTTTACATTTTTGATTGCCCAGTAGGCTTTGTGTGCAATTTCTACTGGCAAATGACAACTTTTTCCATAGACTAGCTTATATGGGGTTGTACCTATCGTTGTTTTATAAGCAGTTCGAAAAGCCCATAAAGCATCATCTAATTTATCAGCCCATTCCTTTCTATTTAACCCTACGGTTTTTTCGAGTATTCGTTTTAACCCTCTATTAGTCACTTCGGCTTGTCCGTTTGTTTGAGGGTGATATGCTGTCGAAACCCGGTGATAGACCCCATATCTTGTTAAATTTTTTTCAAGTTGATGGTTGCAAAAATGGGTACCTCTATCACTTATTAAAGCTTTAGGTGTGCCAAAACGAGAGAATAATTTTTTCAGAAATCTTACCACTACTCTTCCATCATTTGTTGGAAGTGCCTCGGCCTCGGCCCATTTAGTCAAGTAATCTACTGCCACAAGTATGTATTTGTTTCCTTTCGATGGTGGGAAAGGTCCCATAAAGTCGAGTCCCCATACATAAAAAATTTCACAAACAAGAATGCCATTTTGTGGCATTTCGTTTTTGGAAGAAATATTACCTGTTCTTTGGCAAGCATCACATGTCTTTACAAGATTTCGAGCATCTTTGTAAATGGTTGGCCAATAAAATCCTGAATCGAATACCTTTCGTGCGGTACTGGCAGCACCATGATGTCCTCCGTATGGACCTTCATGACAATGGCGGAGAATTCTTCGTGCTTCACTACCATGTACGCATCGTCTGACGAGTTGGTCGGCACACATTTTGAAAAGATATGGATCTTCCCAAAAGTAGTGTTTCACATTGGCAAAGAATTTTTTTCTTTGATGATGTGGCCATCCTTTTGCGACTATACCGCTAGCTAGGTAGTTAGCAAAGTCGGCGTACCATGGTTCTTCCTTATATTCCACCATTTCCAGGGACTCAGTTGGAAATTTTTCGTTGATTTGCTCGTCCCTGGTTGCCTCCAAAGCTGGGTCTTCTAAGCGTGAAAGATGATCTGCTGCGGTATTTTCTGCTCCTCTTTTGTCCTTGATTTCAATGTCAAATTCTTGGAGGAGTAGAATCCACCTAATCAAACGTGGTTTTGCGTCTTGCTTCTTAAAGAGATATCGAATGGCTGCATGGTCTGTATAGACTATAGTTTTAGAAAGAACAAGATAAGAACGAAATTTATCAAAAGCAAATACCACAGCTAGTAACTCTTTTTCAGTTGTTGTGTAATTTTCTTGTGCATCGTTAGGTGTTTTACTAGCATAATATATTGGGTGGAAATGCTTTTCTTTTCTCTGTCCCAAGACAGCTCCAACTGCAAAGTCACTAGCATCACACATGATTTCGAAAGGAAATTTCCAATCAGGTGCTATCATGATAGGTGCATTGACTAGCATTTCCTTTAGGGTTAGAAATGCTTGATTGCAATCCTTGTCAAAGATGAAAGGAGCATCTTTTTCAAGTAATTTTGTTAGAGGCCTTAAGATCTTTGAAAAGTCTTTGATAAACCACCTATAAAATCCGGCATGCCCTAGGAAACTTCTAATAGCTCTTACGGAGGATGGAGGTGGTAATCTAGAAATGGTATCTATTTTGGCTCGATCCACCTCCATTCCTTCGCTTGAGATTTTGTGACCGAGTACTATTCCCTCCGTTACCATGAAATGGCATTTCTCCCAATTAAGGGCGAGGTTAGTTTCCTCACATCGGGATAGCATTCGTTCAAGGTTATCGAGGCATTGGTCGTATGAATCCCCAAAGATAGAAAAGTCGTCCATGAAGACTATCATTGTCTTTTCTATCATGTCATGGAAAATGGCTACCATGCAACGTTGGAATGTTGCGGGGGCATTACATAGACCAAACGGCATGCGTCGATAAGCAAAAGTTCCATAGGGACATGTGAAAGTTGTCTTTTCTTGGTCTTCGGGTGCTATCGGGATTTGAAAGTAACCTGAAAAACCATCCAAGAAACAGTAAAATTTATGACCGGATAATCTTTCTAACATTTGATCAATGAAGGGTAAAGGAAAATGATCCTTTCTTGTTGCTTCATTTAATCGTCTATAATCTATACATACTCTCCATCCTGTGACGGTTCTCGTTGGTATTAATTCATTCTTTTCGTTAGTAATTACCGTCATACCTCCTTTCTTTGGAACTACTTGGACGGGACTTACCCAAGGACTATCGGAAATAGGATAGATAAGTCCGGCGTCAAGTAATTTGATGACTTCGTTTTTAACCACTTCTTGAACATTTGGATTTACTCGACGTTGTGGTTGTATGACCGATTTGTAGTCATCATTCATCAAAATTTTGTGTGTGCACATAGAAGGACTAATTCCTTTTATGTCAACAAGTTTCCAAGCTATTACATTTTTGTGTTTTTTCAAAAGATTAATTAGTTTTTCTTTTTCTAAGTTATCTAATTTAGACGAAATAATTACAGGTAACTTACCATCTTTGTCTAGAAAAGCATATTCCAAACCTTTTGGAAGTTCTTTGAGCTCAAGTGGTGGGTCTTTAGGAGACTCCTTATTTGGTTGCTCGTTTCGATCAAGAACTTTAAAAGTTTGTTCTATGGCGACCTCTTCTTCAACAAAGTGGTCAATCTCTTCACTTGTATCGGGTGGTTCATCTTCATCTTCAATTAGGGGGTTATTATTGCCGAATGGATATTTCATTGATCGTTCGAGATCGACACTTCTTTTAAATGCCCCTAATTGAAGAGGTAGATTATTGAACTTCCAGTTTTTCAAAGCTTCGTGAGTTTTTACAAATGGTCGTCCCAACACTAGAGGAGCGTCATCGAGGATGACAAAGTCGGTTGGGATTACCATTTGATTTGTTTGAACCAAGACATCTTCAACTATACCGATTGATTTTATTACTTTCCGATTGGATAGAAAAATGGGTATTTGAAGTGGAGAAAAATCACTAATACTTAATTTTTCGAAAATGTAGTTAGGCATTATGTTAACACAAAGATCTTTACCGATTGTGACATTACTAATAAACGAATTTTGAAAGAAACATGGAACCGGTGTGATGTTAATTTCAAATGGGTCTTCTTTTATTAGCGAAGTTTGATCATTAGTTAACTTAACACTTACCGTTTCGTCAATTTTAGTGTTAGTGTTTAACTCTTTTAAAAACTTAGCATGAGTGGGTACTAAACAATGATTTTCGAAAGAAGGTGTCAAGAGATTAATTTATTCAAAATTAGACTCTTCTTGGATTTTAACGTTGTTGGACTCACCTTTTTCGTTGTTTAACTCATGTGTCGGTTTTTCACTTATTTGTTCTTCCATTTTTTCACTTTTAGTTATCTCTTCCTTTTTTAACTCTTCTCTTGCGCGGGACTCCTCTTCCCTTGCGCGAGCTTCTTTTATACATCGATCGATAACTCTAATGTGTTCTAATATCCTATCGGTCACTTCGGTTATAGAAAAAGAATCATTATTTTCTAAGCTTGAATCCGGTTGTTCGACCCTTTGTTCCTCATAATACCCATATGAAGTTGATGGTTCACACCATTGTCCTTCATTGTAAGCATATGATGGATAAGGTTCGTAATTTTGTTCTTCATAATACTCATATGAGGTGGGTTGTTCACGCCAAGGTTCCTCATAATAAGCATATGAAGGTGGTGGCTCATATCTTGGTTCCTCAAAGTATGAGTAAGAAGGCTCATACCTTGGTTCATCAAAATATGAGTATGAGGGAGGAGGTTCATACCTTTGGTCTTCATAGGATGTGTATGAAGTTGATGGCTCGTACCTGGGCTCCTCATAGTAAGCGTATGAATTGGATGGTTGATACGAGTGATTATTTTGAATCGAACGTGTATTACGACAATTAGTGCAATAATTACCCCTATAATCATCCTCATCATAGGTGTAGTTGTATCCTCCTGAGTATTGATCCATAAGAATCACTCAGCAGACCACAACTGAGTCTCGGGACCAGAAAATGAAAACAAAGACTGAAACAGAAGGCTGGACACGGCCCCGTGTCTGGTGAACACGGCCCCGTGTACAGGATCTGTATCTGGGCGTTTTAATTAAAGTTACTGGTCACGTTGAGCACGGGGGCGTGTTCAGTGAGCACGGCCCCGTGTTCAGACTCTGTATCTGGGTATCTAACTAAAAATATGCAGCACGGGGGCGTGTTCAGTGAGCACGGCCCCGTGTTCAGGCTACTGTAAATGCAAACTAAACTAAAATGCAAAAAAATGTGCGCGCGTTTTGAAAAGGTTTTGAAAAACTGATTAGGCCGTCGATTTTAAACTTTCTTAAAATCCTTGTGTCCCCGGCAACGGCGCCAAAAACTTGATGCGTGCGAAGTGTTACTTATTTTAGGTGTATATTTTAAGCCCTTTTTTAACACTTATTTTAGCCAAGTTTTAAATTTATAAAACACGATATTTCACTAACACTAAACACACATATGGGCAAGTGCACCCATCGTTGAGTGTAGTATAGCGTTGGTAAGATACCGAGGTCGTCCAAGGACACAAGAGCTTTTAGTACCGGTTTATCCTCAACGTCTAACCAAAATAAAAGTTTAGAAAAATGTTTTAAACTAATAAAAGATAAAAACTACTAAAATGCTGAAAATAAAAATAAAATAAAAACAGATAGACAAGATGAATCACTTGGTTCCGACTCATATCTAGTATAACCTTTGATTATTTCCGCACTTTTGCACATAATTAAGAGATTATCTTAGTTATTGTAGTAGGCCCCTCTTTTGAAGGTGACGTTACCCTCACCCCAGTAGTTTGAGTCAGCAGGGATACAATCCTAAAAGGGTGGATTATTGGAAGATAATGAATTAAGTTATTAATGCAGTATTGTGGTAGGCCCCGCTTTTGGCGGTGACGTTACCCTCGGCTAAGTAGTCTGAGTCAGCAGGGATACAGTCCTAAATAGCCGGGTTATAGTATTAATAGTAGTTAACTTATGAGGGGATCAAAGAGTTTGGACCCCCGCCATCCAATACCGTGAAGTATTGAAGGAGGTCCTACTAAATTTGACCCAGGTCCATTGCAGGACCTCTAAACGCTGAACAATGGCAAGACCTTTACCAAACCGTTCCCTTAACCCCCTACCAGGTAGCCAACATATCTCCATATAGACCGTGGAGATATGAATGGTGAAAATCCTTTATTTTATATAGACAGTAAAATAATGCCAAGACACCACGGACAAACGATAAGGAAAGATCACCTTCAACATAAGTAACTAGTTATTAAAGTCATTAATACAAAACCAAATAAAAAGTGCAAAAGATTAGAAATAAAAAGTATTATACTAGACACTTTGTCTTCACCAAGTGATGTAAGAGACTTAGGCAAACATGGCCTTGATTGTCAAGAACTCTTACGATCAATCTTGGATCCCGAGACGACTCACACACTCTACGATGGACAATGAATGATGGTGGTGGATGATGGTGTTGTGATGGTGGTGGGTGGTGGATGAAGTGTGAGAGAGGTGGTGTGCCAAGGGATGAGATGAAATGAATCCAAGCACTCCTATTTATAGGCTGAACAGAGAGCTGGGCACGGCCCCGTGTCCGTCTGACAATCTCTCTCCTCATTAATTGTAATTCGCAATTACAATAAATGCGCCTGCTGTACTTTCGACACGCCCCCGTGTCCGCTGGGCACGGCCCCGTGATGGGCAATAGAAGCTTCTATAGATTTGTCTTTTCTGCTGCTTCTTGGGCACGGCCCCGTGCTGGTTGAGCATGGGGCGTGTTCAGTCTTCTGATGTCACACCCCGACCACGTGGAACATACAAAACGTGGCGGAAACATCGGGGCGTGTTGCAACAGAATTAATGTTTCATAACCATGGATATCAAAAGTGTTTCGTTTTATTAATCATTGAATAATTACATCGTTTGGAAATCTAAATACACTATTTAAACATAGTCTATCATTGTTATTAAGTCACTAAGGCCTTGTCCAGTCCTATGTGAGCATGCATCTTATCAATCGATATCATTCAATCAATACCTGAAACATATGTGAAAACGAGGTCAGCAAAGAAATGCTGGCGAGTACATAGGTTTTGTAGGAGTGTCGAAATCATGGCTAGTTTAGATGTTGCAATACTTTATTTAAAAACCTTGTTTTGAAAAGAGTATAATATTGCAACTTAATTAACCAACTCAAATCAAGCGGGTTTATAATTTGTAAAACCTCGCAGCCATGACTCTTAACCCAAAAACATTTGTTTTAGTAAAATATTTGGAAAAACAATGATAAGTTCAGGTGATATGTATAACTAAGAGAATAATGCATGATTAAATGAATAACCATGTAAAAATGAGTTTGTATAAGATAAGTTGTTTGTAAATAAATGTCTTGTGAAAAGTATGTTACTTGTATAAAATGTTCTATGTCTCAAACTGAAATGATTCAAATAACACTACAATATGTAATACCATACAAACACTTATATATAGGAAGTACCAGCGGCGTATCCACCATGCTTGTATCATATTACACACGCATTGTTACTTAATCACTTAATCCAAACCAAACCACCAAAGTAATTGTTAAAACATCGTGTGAAAACCCAATCGTTACCCAATCGTTACCCAATCGTTAAAACATTGTGTGAAAACCCAATCGTTACCCAATCGTTACCCAATCGTTAAAACATCGTGTGAAAACCCAATCGTAAATCGTTAAATTCGTTTTAGGTCGTGAAACTACTTATGTGGTCGTCTCGCTAATAACATTCAAACCTTCGTGACTCGATAAATCGTAGCTTCTCGTTTTCGCATTAACAAACCTCCATAGGGTAAGTTAATGTTTTCAGATTCAGTCGCTACCTACCATTGCCCACACATAACCACGGGGTAGTAAATAACGGGATTTGTCAGATCCTATGGTACCATAACCTAATACTGGTCGGCTTGATCATTGCTAATGAATGTCATTTGTTATGTAACTTAAACCAACAAGTTTGTTCACTTTATGAAATCGTTATTAGTTTTGTATAAATCGTTTTAATCGTTTTTGGAACCATCGTTATAATATTGAAAACATTTAGCACATATGAGTCACCCCAAAACAATTGAAAACAGTAAAATAGGGGAATAATGTACTCGCCTGAGAGTGCTTGGAGGTCTTGAACAACAACCAAACAAAGCTAGAGGGAGCACGGAATCAATCGGCAAATCTAAAACTATATAAATAAACCGGACCTAAATCGGGAGATCGGATAGGATGAGGCTTGGTAAACCAAATGAGTGTTGGAACTCATATGATATGGTTTAACAAGGCCTACATACTACAATGAAACCAAACCTAAGTGCTTTCGACCCATCGCGACCCATTAAGGTAACTTATGCTACTTTAACGCGTCGTGCGCGTGAAACGCGTTCAGACCGTCTAACTAGTCCTATGACAAGTGTTATATGCCTAAACATGTTACATAATCAGTTATGTGACAAAAGTTTAGGTTACATATGCTTAATTACCAATTATACATGAAAAGGGTATTCTGGTAATTTACCTAAGGCATATAAACTACCTATCATACAACTACTTAAACGATGTGACCATAGGGTATAACCTCGGAAGGTTATTCCCTACCTACTATGGTCACCTAATGTATTTGGTCGGATCTTAATGATCGACCAAATGGGTCGAGTTCGAAGGTATAGGCGATTTATCAGATCGCCTACCCTACGACCCTAGACAACGTGGTAATCAGTGGGCATAGTCCCAAGGGACTATGACCAACGTGATTACACTCACGTTGCGAAGTTCCTACGAACTTCGCATTGACCATTACTGGTCAACGCTGAAAGTCAAACAAAGTTTGACTTTCTGACTCGAAAAGCAGTAAAATAAGGAAAAGAACGAAAGAATACTTACCCAGGGTCCCCGAATGCTAATCCCGATTCAAGAATCTCAGGTATGAAACAATGGTTTCAACTTAGAGCTCCTCAAATCAGAATTCTTGTGCATTTGGAGTAATGGGGGGTGGGGTATTTATAGTTTTTGGGTAACCGTTAAGATCGTTTCAAGGAAACCGTGCCTTAATCCAACCCGTACACTTGTCGGAACCTTATGGAAGCTAAATGCCATCCTTATCTTCATGACTAAGCATTTTAGAACATGTGGTGGAGGATCAAACATGTGCAAACAGGCTGTTAGAAACTCTGCATCTGGTCTGGACTTGGCTAGCGCACCGCTACACTAAAAGTGTAGCGCACCGCTAGCCAAAGTTTGGCAGAATTACACATTTGGTCCCTGAACTGTATTTAGGCCATTTTTGACACGTTTAAGCCCCGTTAACCCCATTTCAAAGCTCTAAAATGAAGTTAAAGTATAGGGAACTTAAAATGTGTTCAAAAATATCTCGGATGTCGGTTCGTTTAGCCGTACGAACGCGATGTTCGCTTAATTACGACGGAATGCGCATAAGCGCGAAAAACGATCCAAATGACGCGACGAATGGATTTTTCTTAAGGCGAACACTAAAATATAATGTAGTCATGCTTACATAAATTTTTGGATGTCCGGATGTATTCAGAACGTAAGTTACGCGTAAAAATGCAAACTTGTGCACTTTTTGACACTTTTAGTCCCTGAATGACACAAAAGTTTATTTTAGCATACCGAACACCTCAAAGCCTATTTCTAAGCTATGTAAAGGATATTTATGGTATGTTTAACTTATGGTCATGTTCCGGAAAGTCCGTTACAGTTCAAATTGGCATACTTTCGCAGTTTGTCAACTTTAGTCCCTGTAAGCGAATTAGCTTGTTTTTGCCATACCAATGCCTTCAATACTTATTTCTAAGTTATGTAAAGGTTATTTAAGGTATGTTAAGCCAATTTCATTATTCCGGAGTGTTTGTTGCATTAAACTGGTTATATTTACGCATCAGTGCGCGTATAACCTTCCAGAAAGCGATTTAAAGCTTGAAATCGAATAAGAATCGATATGTGCAAATGATACACATATTAATACAAATCCAAAGTATGAAATACAATATTTCATTGGTTCGGTATTTGTTTGATGGCCGTGGAGGCACAGGTGTTACAGTCTCCCCTACTTTAGGAAATTTCGTCCCGAAATTTATTTAGAGGAAACTTGTGAGAGCTTGAAAATATGAAGTTGAAAAGATCAAACAACATTGGTTAGGGTTCTGAACTTCTAGTAACCTTTAATAACATCATGATTGCAATGTAAGAGGGATACTTATATACAAGTATATGAAGCATCATTGGTGCGTCCACCGTACCTCCATTACATCGTTCTCATTTCGTTATTGTTGTCACTATCGGTTCTTACACATAATAAATCTTACTGGGTTTACCGTGCACTGAATCTCATAATTATGTGCGCTTCCATAATTAGACAATTCCTTGCATATTTCACACAGTCTATTTTATAATGTGTAGGGGAAAACCAAATGAACAATCCTGTGATGAGTGTGACTAGACCGCCATAGAGTCCTTTTAATTAAATCATTAAATGATCTAAATAGACTATCAAGGAGTCTGTCCATCTACATCACTAGATGTCATTCTTTAACCAGATTGTGAATCAATCTTTTTGACTAGACCACTCAAGGGTCTATCATCGAATCAAGGAATGGTACTATATAACCCAAGGGTCTTAACTACTAAGTAGAAGCCCATAAGGATTTAAGGTAGTACCTTTTTGAAAATCCTACTATGAATCCCTCATATGAAGATATGAAAGATTCTATGAGGATTTGAAAATTGGATCACACAAAAACATAGAGGAGAACACATAACACATAAACACATAATCGCATAATTGTATAATCGTTTAATCGCAAAATCGTTTAATCGTATAATCGTTTAATTTGTTATCTTTGGACATGGGTATTTAAAGCATACTAGGAATCCAATCCGTGGATTTCACTTGGCACTTTAAATATTTTCAAGAATCTAACTATAAAGATAGAAAGATTCAAAAATTCGATTTCGATTACTAGAACTCGAAATGTTCGAATTAAGGTACATAAAGAATCCAATTAAGGACTCTGATTTGAACGATAATCATCCACAAGGATCAAATTGTAAAGATAAAAAGATCCCATATGAATTTTAGAAGTTGAAGATGTTTTGAAATCTTGCACGGGATGTGCTTACGTCAAAACATGAAGTTGAAATGCTTATGAAGTTGAGATGCTAGATATGTCAAGGCGACATATGAAGCATAATTTGAAGGTTATGTAAATGTACAAGGAAAATATTTTTGAAAACTGTGCATGGGGTTCTTTTAAGAAAAATGTGTTTAACGTTTTTGAAACCTTATATATAATACTTTTTGAAATCATAAAGTAGGTGTATTAGATAGATATTTTTACAAAAATATTTTAAAATCATGCAGGATGAATTTTGAAATTATGTATAAGGTTTTTGAAAATATGAATGATGCTTTTCGAAATCATGCACTTGATAAGAAAATGTTTTGTATTAATATTGTCTTCAGACTATATGAAATATTTTGAAATTTGAAAGGTTGGTTTTGATAACATGGCCAATGTCTTTGAAATAACAAAGACAATGTATCTAGAAAAATTGTTTTCAAACTATATGAAATGTTTTGAGATCATGAAGATTGTTTTGAAATACTGGTACTGTGTATGTTGAAAAATCAAAACGTAATGGGTATGAGATTTGAAAATACCCTTGGTTATCTAACCAAGGATTTAAAGGCACAGATGTGCGAAAAGCACGATTACTCATAATGTCACTTAATTTTCTGTACTTTGTTTCTTAGAGTGAAACGAGTACTTAAAATTTTCGAGGGAATCATGAGCAATCATTTGAAAGAGAGAAATCACAAGAGTAGTTTGTAAGGTACATAGTTCCTTGATGTAGGTATCATAGGAAAAGCCATACACCTAGCAGGGGATTGAGCTGGTTGGTTGGGGACGGTTCGACCATTGTGAGTGACCACAGCGAAGTTCTGAGAATCCCTTCGCTTCTTTGACTTCTTAGGGGATCGTTCATCCATGGTCTTTGATTCCTCGATTGGTTTCTCGGCCGGTGGTGTTGTCGCCTGACTAGGTCCTGCCTGTCTTGGTGATTCTTGAGTGGCTTCATCCTGGAGATGATACATCGCCTATTCGCTGAGCGAATTTGGCTGCTTGCTCAGATATCTGGGCGTCATCGTGATGAAGAGACATTCTTGAAGAAAAAGAAAGGCATAGGGAGAAACAGGTGAAAGAGTATTGGACAATCAAAACAGAATGATAACGCATGAAGATTGCGATCATTTGTTTGTTACCTAAGGCAAACAAATGAGACGGTGACTGATCAAAGTAAATGGGTCAAAAATAATGTATCGCGAAGACATGCTCGCCTATAAGTGAACACTCACCCCAAGAATTCCCAGATAAGCACAACTGGTCTCGCGTCTGATGAGATGTATACGAAGTGCTTGCCTAGACAGAAAACTCAGAATACAGGCATTCACCCTTCCAGTTTGCACGTGTTCACATTATTTAAAACCCAAAACCTTGACGAGATTTTGAAAATTCAAAGGGATTCAAAACCTTATAACAGAGGGTTCAAAACCTAGTAATTAATCATCCTAGAACAGATGATTAGTTTTCAAAGCGGTTTTGAAATTTATGTTCTTGTTGTGGTTGTCGCCTAAGGATAGGCGACGGTATTGTTTTATGACTAAACGCAAGTAAACTCGCGTTAGGGTCCTAAGAAGGTTATAGACTAGGTCAAAGCATTACTAATTACTAACAACCTAATTCCCTATAACCATTGGCTCTGATACCATCTTTTCTGTCACACCCCGACCACGTGGAACATACAAAACGTGGCGGAAACATCGGGGCGTGTTGCAACAGAATTAATGTTTCATAACCATGGATATCAAAAGTGTTTCGTTTTATTAATCATTGAATAATTACATCGTTTGGAAATCTAAATACACTATTTAAACATAGTCTATCATTGTTATTAAGTCACTAAGGCCTTGTCCAGTCCTATGTGAGCATGCATCTTATCAATCGATATCATTCAATCAATACCTGAAACATATGTGAAAACGAGGTCAGCAAAGAAATGCTGGCGAGTACATAGGTTTTGTAGGAGTGTCGAAATCATGGCTAGTTTAGATGTTGCAATACTTTATTTAAAAACCTTGTTTTGAAAAGAGTATAATATTGCAACTTAATTAACCAACTCAAATCAAGCGGGTTTATAATTTGTAAAACCTCGCAGCCATGACTCTTAACCCAAAAACATTTGTTTTAGTAAAATATTTGGAAAAACAATGATAAGTTCAGGTGATATGTATAACTAAGAGAATAATGCATGATTAAATGAATAACCATGTAAAAATGAGTTTGTATAAGATAAGTTGTTTGTAAATAAATGTCTTGTGAAAAGTATGTTACTTGTATAAAATGTTCTATGTCTCAAACTGAAATGATTCAAATAACACTACAATATGTAATACCATACAAACACTTATATATAGGAAGTACCAGCGGCGTATCCACCATGCTTGTATCATATTACACACGCATTGTTACTTAATCACTTAATCCAAACCAAACCACCAAAGTAATTGTTAAAACATCGTGTGAAAACCCAATCGTTACCCAATCGTTACCCAATCGTTAAAACATTGTGTGAAAACCCAATCGTTACCCAATCGTTACCCAATCGTTAAAACATCGTGTGAAAACCCAATCGTAAATCGTTAAATTCGTTTTAGGTCGTGAAACTACTTATGTGGTCGTCTCGCTAATAACATTCAAACCTTCGTGACTCGATAAATCGTAGCTTCTCGTTTTCGCATTAACAAACCTCCATAGGGTAAGTTAATGTTTTCAGATTCAGTCGCTACCTACCATTGCCCACACATAACCACGGGGTAGTAAATAACGGGATTTGTCAGATCCTATGGTACCATAACCTAATACTGGTCGGCTTGATCATTGCTAATGAATGTCATTTGTTATGTAACTTAAACCAACAAGTTTGTTCACTTTATGAAATCGTTATTAGTTTTGTATAAATCGTTTTAATCGTTTTTGGAACCATCGTTATAATATTGAAAACATTTAGCACATATGAGTCACCCCAAAACAATTGAAAACAGTAAAATAGGGGAATAATGTACTCGCCTGAGAGTGCTTGGAGGTCTTGAACAACAACCAAACAAAGCTAGAGGGAGCACGGAATCAATCGGCAAATCTAAAACTATATAAATAAACCGGACCTAAATCGGGAGATCGGATAGGATGAGGCTTGGTAAACCAAATGAGTGTTGGAACTCATATGATATGGTTTAACAAGGCCTACATACTACAATGAAACCAAACCTAAGTGCTTTCGACCCATCGCGACCCATTAAGGTAACTTATGCTACTTTAACGCGTCGTGCGCGTGAAACGCGTTCAGACCGTCTAACTAGTCCTATGACAAGTGTTATATGCCTAAACATGTTACATAATCAGTTATGTGACAAAAGTTTAGGTTACATATGCTTAATTACCAATTATACATGAAAAGGGTATTCTGGTAATTTACCTAAGGCATATAAACTACCTATCATACAACTACTTAAACGATGTGACCATAGGGTATAACCTCGGAAGGTTATTCCCTACCTACTATGGTCACCTAATGTATTTGGTCGGATCTTAATGATCGACCAAATGGGTCGAGTTCGAAGGTATAGGCGATTTATCAGATCGCCTACCCTACGACCCTAGACAACGTGGTAATCAGTGGGCATAGTCCCAAGGGACTATGACCAACGTGATTACACTCACGTTGCGAAGTTCCTACGAACTTCGCATTGACCATTACTGGTCAACGCTGAAAGTCAAACAAAGTTTGACTTTCTGACTCGAAAAGCAGTAAAATAAGGAAAAGAACGAAAGAATACTTACCCAGGGTCCCCGAATGCTAATCCCGATTCAAGAATCTCAGGTATGAAACAATGGTTTCAACTTAGAGCTCCTCAAATCAGAATTCTTGTGCATTTGGAGTAATGGGGGGTGGGGTATTTATAGTTTTTGGGTAACCGTTAAGATCGTTTCAAGGAAACCGTGCCTTAATCCAACCCGTACACTTGTCGGAACCTTATGGAAGCTAAATGCCATCCTTATCTTCATGACTAAGCATTTTAGAACATGTGGTGGAGGATCAAACATGTGCAAACAGGCTGTTAGAAACTCTGCATCTGGTCTGGACTTGGCTAGCGCACCGCTACACTAAAAGTGTAGCGCACCGCTAGCCAAAGTTTGGCAGAATTACACATTTGGTCCCTGAACTGTATTTAGGCCATTTTTGACACGTTTAAGCCCCGTTAACCCCATTTCAAAGCTCTAAAATGAAGTTAAAGTATAGGGAACTTAAAATGTGTTCAAAAATATCTCGGATGTCGGTTCGTTTAGCCGTACGAACGCGATGTTCGCTTAATTACGACGGAATGCGCATAAGCGCGAAAAACGATCCAAATGACGCGACGAATGGATTTTTCTTAAGGCGAACACTAAAATATAATGTAGTCATGCTTACATAAATTTTTGGATGTCCGGATGTATTCAGAACGTAAGTTACGCGTAAAAATGCAAACTTGTGCACTTTTTGACACTTTTAGTCCCTGAATGACACAAAAGTTTATTTTAGCATACCGAACACCTCAAAGCCTATTTCTAAGCTATGTAAAGGATATTTATGGTATGTTTAACTTATGGTCATGTTCCGGAAAGTCCGTTACAGTTCAAATTGGCATACTTTCGCAGTTTGTCAACTTTAGTCCCTGTAAGCGAATTAGCTTGTTTTTGCCATACCAATGCCTTCAATACTTATTTCTAAGTTATGTAAAGGTTATTTAAGGTATGTTAAGCCAATTTCATTATTCCGGAGTGTTTGTTGCATTAAACTGGTTATATTTACGCATCAGTGCGCGTATAACCTTCCAGAAAGCGATTTAAAGCTTGAAATCGAATAAGAATCAATATGTGCAAATGATACACATATTAATACAAATCCAAAGTATGAAATACAATATTTTATTGGTTCGGTATTTGTTTGATGGCCGTGGAGGCACAGGTGTTACATCTGACTTCTCTAATTTGCTTTGGAAGGTGCCGTTGAGGGGTCGGGCAGTCCACTAATATTCCTTTTCTTGTATTTATGTTGGATTTAGCTGTCTTTTTGCTTCTTTTGCGTTTTTGAGCTCATTTAATCCTGAAAATACAAAAGGAAGACAAAAACACTCTTTTTCCAATATTAGTACTTAAAAAGGGTTAGTTTTATGCCTCATTTGATGTAATTTATATGTTGCATTTTACACACATCAGTAGCTTATGCTACTTTAACGCGTCGTTCGCGTGAAACGCGTTCGGACCGCCTAACTAGCCCTATGACAAGTGTTATATGCCTAAACATGTTACATAATCAGTTATGTGACAAAAGTTTAGGTTACATATGCTTAATTACCAATTATACATGAAAAGGGTATTCTGGTAATTTACCTAAGGCATATAAACTACCTATCATACAACTACTCAAACGATGTGACCATAGGGTATAACCTCGGAAGGTTATTCCCTACCTACTATGGTCACCTAATGTATTTGGTCGGATCCTAATGATCGACCAAATGGGTCGGGTTCGAAAGCATAAGCGACTGATCAAGTCGCTTACCCTTACGACCCTAGACAACGTGGTAATCAGTAGGCATAGTCCCAAGGGACTATAACCAACGTGATTACACTCACGTTGCGAAGTTCAAACGAACTTCGCATTGACCATAAACTGGTCAATGCAGAAAGTTAAACAAAGTTTGACTTTCAGACTCGAAAGACTCGAAAAGCAATAAAAGAACGAAAGAATACTTACGAAGGGTCCCCGAATGCTAATTTAGATCCGAGAATCTCAGGTATGAAACAATGGTTTCAACTTAGAGTTTCTAAGATCAAAATTCTTGTGGGTTTTGCAATGGATGGGGGGGGGGTATTTATAGTTTTCGGGTAACCGTTAGGATCGTTTCTTGGAAAAGGGGAAATGATCTCAACCATACACATCAAGATAGTGGTTTTTGAAAACCATTTGAGCCCACGGTATTGCCAAAACCATGTGCGAAACTGAAAAACAGACTAGATGCGATGTTTCTTTCCAGGTAAGGCAGTCGCGTAGCGCCACTGCCTAGGCCCTTAGGGCTCGCGCTACGCCACTGCCCCCCTGTTTCAGAAATGTTTCAAAATTGGCAGAAATGGTCCCTGCAGCCCGTTTAAGCGATTTTCGATGCGTTTGAACCCCGTTAACCTCATTTTAAGGCTCTAAAATGAAGTTAAAGTATAGGGAACTCAAAACATGCTCAAAAATATCTAGGATGTCGGTTCGTTTGGCCGTACGATTGCGATGTTCGCTTAATTACGACGGAATGCGCATAAGCGCAAAAAACGATCCAAATGACGCGACGAATGGATTTTTCTTATGCCAAACACTAAAATAAAATATAGTCATGCTTACATAAATTTTTGGATGTCCGGATGTATTCAGAATGTGAGTTATGCGCAAAAATGCAAACTTGTGCACTTTTTGACACTTTTAGTCCCTGAATGACCCAATAGTTTATTTTAGCACACCGAACCCCTCAAAGCCTATTTCTAAGCTATGTAAAGGATATTTAAGGTGTGTTTAACTTATGGTCATGTTCCGGAATGTTCGTTACTATTCAAATTGGCATACTTTCGCAGTTTGTCAAATTTAGTCCCTGTAAGCAAATTAACTTGTTTTTGCCATACCAAAGCCTTTAAAACTTATTTCTAAGTTATGTAAAGGTTATTTAAGGTATGTTAAGTATATGCTGATGTTCCGGAGTATTTGTCGCTTTAAACTGATTACGTTTACGCATCAGTTTGCGTATAACTCTCCAGAAAATGATATAGAGTTTGAAATTGGATAAAAGTCAAAACATGAAAAATGTAAAACACAACCAAACAAACATTGGGATCAAATAACATTGTTTTATTGATAATAGAACTGTTCACAATGATTACAAGCAAAGATGTTACAGTCTCCCCTACTTGTGGAAATTTCGTCCCGAAATTTATTTAGAGGAAACTCGTGGAAAAAGATGCGGATATTTCGCCTTCAATTGGTCTTCGCGTTCCCAAGTAAACTCGGGTCCACGTTTAGCTTCCCAGCGAACTTTGACCAAAGGAATGCACTTGCGTTTAAGCCACTTGACACGTTCCATGATTTCCACAGGTTTCTCGACAAATTTCAGTGTTTTATCAACACGAATTTCGTCAAGTGGTACGTGGAGGTTCTCATCAGCTAAACACCTCTTGAGATTGGACACATGAAAAGTTGGATGAACATTTCCAAGTTCAGGAGGTAACTCAAGTCTGTAGGCTACCTTACCGATTCTTTCGACGATCTTGAATGGTCCAACGTATCTAGGTGCAAGTTTTCATTTCTTTCCAAATCTGATCACACCTTTCCAAGGTGAGACCTTAAGTAATACTCGATCACCGACTTGAAATTCCAAGGGTTTGCGTTTTGGGTCTGCGTAACTCTTTTGACGGCTTCTAGCTGTCTAAAGGTTATCACGAACTTTCTTTATCTTGTCAGTTGTCTCCAAAATGAGGGCAGGTCCAGTAAGTTGAGCCTCGCCGATCTCATTCCAGCAGACTGGTGAACGACATTTTCGACCATAGAGAGCTTCGAAAGGAGCCATTTTGATGCTGGTGTGATAACTGTTGTTGTAGGAGAATTCAATCAACTGAAGATGTGAATCCCAACTACCACCAAAATCGATCACACAAGATCTAAGCATATCCTCCAGAGTCTGGATTGTTCTCTCAGATTGACCATCCGTTTGCGGATGATAAGCCGTGCTCCGATTAAGTTGGGTCCCCATAGCAGATTGCATGGTTCTCCAAAAATGAGAAGTGAAACGAGCATCTCTGTCAGAAATGATGTTCAAAGGAACACCATGTCGAGCTACAATTTCATCCACATAGATTTTAGCAAGTCTGTCAGCAGGAAAATCCTCACGGATTGGCAAGAAATGCGCTGACTTTGTAAGACGATCAACGACTACCCAGATGGCATCATGACCTTTCTTTGTGCGTGGAAGTTTGGTAACAAGATCCATAGTAATGTTTTCCCATTTCCAAACTGGGATCTCTGGTTGCACCAATAAACCAGAAGGACGCTGATGTTCAGCCTTAACCTTAAGACAAGTAAGGCATTTTGATACGTATAAGGCAATGTCTTTCTTCATACCAGGCCACCAATAGTGAATACGAAGATCCTTATACATTTTATCTGAGCCTGAATGAATAGAATAACGAGACTTATGGGCTTCATCCATAAGCAAGGTACGAAGATCATCCTGGCTTGGGACCCACAAATGGTCCATGAAGTAATATGATCCATTGTCCTTCAGTTCTAGATCAGGTGTTATGTGATAGGGAAATTCCTTATCCATCAAACCTTGTGAAACACAAGATTGTTGAGCCTGAGAAATGCGTGCTTGGATATCGGATCGAGCTTGAATAACAGATTGAACACGAACACAATGGAGCTTAGTTCGTTCCTTACGACTCAATGCATCGGCCACGACATTCGCCTTACCAGGATGGTAGCGAATTTCGCAGTCATAGTCGTTTAGGAGCTCAACCCAGCGTCGTTGCCTCATGTTGAGTTCTTTCTGGTTGAAGATATGCTGAAGACTTTTGTGGTCTGTGAAAACCACACATTTTGTGCCGTATAAATAGTGTCTCCAGATTTTGAGAGCGAAGACAACTGCACCCAACTCAAGATCATGAGTGGTGTAGTTCTTCTCATGTATCTTCAACTGCCTCGATGCATATGCTATGACTTTGTTCCTTTGCATCAGAACACAGCCAAGACCCAATTTAGATGCATCGCAATAAACGACGAAATCATCATTGCCCTCAGGCAAAGTCAGAACAGGCGCGTCGCAAAGCTTCTGCTTCAAGTGTTGAAAAGCTTCCTCTTGTTTGAATCCCCAATCAAAAGGTTTGTTCTTCTGTGTTAGAGCAGTTAGAGGAACTGCAATCTTTGAGAAGTTTTCAATGAAGCGGCGATAATAACCCGCCAGACCAAGAAAAGAACGAACTTCAGTAGGAGTAGTAGGCGTATCCCAATCCTTAATCGCACTGATCTTGGAGGGATCTACATGAATACCTTGTTCGTTGAAGATATGTCCTAAGAATTGAACTTCTTTAAGCCAGAATTCACACTTGGAGAATTTGGCGAAAAGTTGCTCTTTCTTTAGGAGTTCCAGAGTAAGACGAAGATGTTGCTCGTGATCAGCTCGCGTCTTAGAATAAATCAAGATGTCGTCAATAAAAACAATGACGAAAAGATCCAAATAAGGTTTGCAGACCCTATTCATTAAGTCCATGAAAACAGCAGGAGCATTAGTCAAACCGAATGGCATGACTGTGAACTCGTAATGCCCATACCGAGTGCGGAACACCGTCTTGGGAATATCTTCTTTATGCACACGAAGTTGATGATATCCAGATCGCAGATCAATCTTTGAAAAATAAGAAGCGCCTTGTAACTGATCAAAGAGATCATCGATGCGAGGTAGGGGATATCGATTCTTGATGGTAAGCTTGTTAAGCTCACGATAATCGATACACATCCTAAAGGATCTGTGACACCTGTGTCACTCCAACCATCAATCAAATGCCAAACCAATGAAATATTGTATTTCATAATTGGGATTTGTAAAAATATGTGTATCGTTTGCACATATCGACTCTTGTTCGATTTCAAGCTCTAAATCACTTTCTGGAAGGTTATACACGCACTGATGCGTAAATATAACCATTTTAAGCCAACGAACACTCCGGAATAGTGAAATAGGCTTAACATACCTTAAATAACCTTTACATAACTTAGAAATAAGTTTTGGAAGGTTTGGTGTGGTGAAATCAAAGTTAAATCGCTTACAGGGACTAAAGTTGACAAACTGCGAAAGTATGCCAATTTGAACTGTAACAGACATTCCGGAACATGACCATAAGTTAAACATACCATAAATATCCTTTACATAGCTTAGAAATAGGCTTTGAGGGGGTTCGGTATGCTAAAACAAACTTTTGGGTCATTCAGGGACTAAAAGTGTCAAAAAGTGCACAAGTTTGCACTTTCGCGCATAACTTACGTTCTGAATACATCTGGACATCCAAAAATTTATGTAAGCATGACTTTATTATGCTTTAGTGTTTGGATTGCCAAAAATCCATTCGTCGCGTCATTTGGATCGTTTTTCGCGCTTATGCGCATTCCGTCGTAATTAAGCGAACATCGCGTTCGTACGACCAAACGAACCAACACCCGGCATATTTTTGAGCATGTTTCATGTCCACAATGTTTAGGCAACATTTTAGGGTTTTAAAGTTGGCTTTACGGGCCTTAGAAGTGCCGGAAATGGGCTTAAACACGTGCAGGGACTGAAACTGTCATTTCTGAAACTTTTTCTGATCTGTGACTCCTAGGCGGCCCGCCTCAGGATCTTAACATCCTTAGGTGGCCCGCGTCAGACCTTCTGACCAGGTTAAGTGTTTCTAACAGCAGATTGCAGCTGTTTGATCCACCACCACACATTCCTAATTATCTAGTCAGCTGATAAGGATGGAATTTTAGTCACCATAAGGTCCCGACACTTGTACGGGTGGGATTAAGGCACGTTTTCCATGAAACGATCTTAACGGTTCTTCAAAAACTATAAATACCCAACACCCCCATTGCTAAAATCACTAGAATTCTGATTTGAGAACCTCTAAGTTGAAACCATTGTTTCATACCTGAGATTTTTGAATCGGGATTAGCATTCGGGGACCCTGGGTAAGTATTCTTTCGTCTTTTATTGCTTTTCGAGTCTTTCGAGTCTGAAAGTCAAACTTTGTTTGACTTTCTACATTGACCAGTTATGGTCAATGCGAAGTTCGTTTGAACTTCGCAACGTGAGTGTAATCACGTTGGTTATAGTCCCTTGGGACTATGCCCACTGATTACCACGTTGTCTAGAGTCGTAGGGTAGGCGATCTGATAAATCGCCTATACCTTCGAACTCGACCCAGTTTGGTCGATCATTAG
This sequence comes from Helianthus tuberosus, assembly GCA_030545235.1. Lineage (NCBI taxonomy): Eukaryota > Viridiplantae > Streptophyta > Magnoliopsida > Asterales > Asteraceae > Helianthus > Helianthus tuberosus. The sequence goes on along the minus strand of CM060396.1, from coordinate 119,312,853 downwards.
GATCCGACCAAATACTTTAGGTGACCATAGTAGGTAGGGAATAACCTTCCGAGGTTATACCCTATGGTCACATCGTTTAAGTAGTTGTATGATATGTAGTTTATATGCCTTAGGTAAATTACCAGAATACCCTTTTCATGTATAATTGGTAATTAAGCATATGTAACCTAAACTCTTGTCACATAACTGATAATGTAACATGTTTAGGCATATAACACTTGTCATAGGACTAGTTAGACGTTCCGAACGCGTTTCACGCGCACGATGCGTTAAAGTAGCATAAGCTACCTTAATGGGTCGCGATGGGTCATAGACACTTAGGTTAAGTTTCATTTAGTATGTAGGCTTTGTTAAACCATATCATATGAGTTCCTACACTCATTTGGTTTACAAACCCTAATGCTACCCAATCTTCCGATTTAGGTCCGGTTAATTAACATAGTTACCTATATTAGGTGCCGTTTGATTTCCGTGATCTCTAGCATTGTTTGGTTGTTACTCAAGGACTACTGAGCAATCTCAAGTGAGTACATAGACCCCTCTTTTACTGTTTTCCAAACTGTTTTGGGGTGAAACACATGTGCCTACTTGTTACTTTCGTGCTTTCCTGTTTTCACATCATATACTTGTTATGTTCATTAGTACATTATAGTACATGATTTCATTACATTTCATACTAGGTGTGCCATTATGTGCATTACTTAGTACATTGTTTTACATTACATCACATGCTACGTATGTCTATTGTTGCATACTTAGTACAGGTCGCATGCTACGTATGTCTGTTGTTGCATACTTAGTACAGTTCACATGCTATGTATGTTCAATCGTTGCATTGTTCCTCATACTTAGTACATTTGTTATTCATCACATACTATCATTTTGGTTACACATTACATGGTTTACATCTTGACATAAACATTTTGACATATTATTCAATACATTTGGCAATTGGTTTAAACATAGACATCTTACATTGTTGGTTTGGTTTGTGTAAGTGATTTAAGTAACGAGGCGTGTGTAATATGATACAAGCATGGTGGATACGCCGCTGGTACTTCCTATATATAAGTGTTTGTATGGTATTACATATTGTAGCGTTATCTGAATCATTTCAGGTTGAGACATATAACATTTTATACAAATAACATATTTTTCACAAGACATTGATTTACAAACAATTTATCTAATACAAACTCATTTTTACATGGTTATTCATTTAACCGTACATTATTTATACATATCATCTGATCTTATCGATTTTCAAATGATTTACAAAACAAAGCAAATAACAAGGTTCATGACTAAACATTTTCTCAAACATAAGTCATGAAACCTATTTTCACAAAACCTATGTATCTCACCGGCATTTTTATGCTGACGTACCTATTTTCACATGTGTTTTTCAGGAGCTATTGCATAAGATGATCAAGATACACATAGGCAAACTTGGGCTTTAGTGACAATAAAAGATGCAAGACTAGTTAATTATGTTGTATTTCTTTGTTTGTTAAGACATTGTAACACTTTTAATCAATAAAACGAAACTTCAATTGCCATGGATTTGAAACAATTAATTCTGTTACAACACTCCCCGACGTTTCCGCCACGTTTTGTATGTTCTACGTGGTCGGGGTGTGACAGAAAAGATGGTATCAGAGCCAATGGTTATAGGGAATTAGGTTATTAGTAATGCTTTGACCTAGTCTATAACTTTTCTTAGGACCCTAACGCGAGTTTACTTGCGTTTAGTCATAAAACAATACTGTCACCTATCCTTAGGTGACGACCACAACAAGAACATAAATTTCAAAACCACTTCGAAAACTAATCATCTGTTCTAGGATGATTAATTACTAGGTTTTGAACCCTCTGTTATATGGTTTTGAACCCCTTTGAATTTTCAAAATCTCGTCAAGGTTTTGGGTTTCTAATAATGTGAACACGTGCAAACTGGAAGGGTGAATGCCTGTATTCTGGGTTTTCTGTCTAGGCAAGCACTTCGTATACATCTCATCAGACGCGAGACCAGTTGTGCTTACCTGGGAATTCTTGGGATGAGTGTTCACTTATAGGCGAGCATGTCTTCGCGATACATTATATTGACCCGCTTACTTTGATTAGTCACTGTCTCATTTGTTTGCCTTTGGTAACAAACAAATGGTCTCAATCTTCATGCGTTGTCATTTTCTTTTGACTATCTTCCGCTTGTTCCTCCCATGTGTTCCATTTTCTTCATAATGCCTCTTCATCACAACAAGACTCGAGTGTCCGGACCAGGTGCTACAATTTCCCAACAAATAGGCATTGTACTCCAGAAGACCGTTGATTTAGCTATCACAGCGACTCGTCTCAGGGATGAAGCTGTATAAAGGGAACTGCTCCTTGGCGCAATCAATGCCACTGCCATAATCCGAACCAAATACCCTGTTACAAATGTACCCACGGTGGACGATGGAGACATTTGGTTAACATGTGCTGCTTTGTAATCCAAAGCAAAGCTGTTACAAATCCTGCTGCTGCTCAACCTTTAAACTCTGCTTCATATGTCGCTTGACATATCTGGCGCCTCAACCTCATGAACTTTCTACCTTGTGTATTGACGTAAGCACGCCTAGTGCAAAGTGTCGGAACACCTCCCGTCACACAAACTCCAAAAATCCATGTAGGATCTTTCTATCCTCATAATTAGATCCTTGTGGATGGGTATCATTCATCGGAGTCCTTAATTGAATTCTTTGTATGATTCAATACGTACATCACAATTCAATAAGGATAAAGCCGAATTCCTTTTAAGATTATCCTATCTTCATAGATAGATTCTTGAAATGATTAAAGTGCCAAATGAAATCCACGAATTGGATTCCTGGTGTACTTTAAGTATCCGCGTCCAAAGACAACAACTTAAAGGTTAAATTAGACAACTATGTGATTATGTGCTTATGTGTTTCCTTTTATGTTTTTGAGTAATCCAAGTTTTTGTAATCCAAATCCTCGTAGAATCTTCCATATCTTCGTATAAGGGATTCATAGTAGGATATCCAAAGGTACTATATTAAATCCTCAATGGGCTTCTACGTTGTAGTAAAGACCCTTGGATTATATTGTACCATTCCATAATTAGACCCCTGAGTGGTCTAGGTAATCAGATTGATCCAAAAATCTGGTTAGGAATATCATGTGATGATATAGCTGAAAGGATTCCTGGGTGGCCTAATTTAAAAAAAAGATCCTTTGTCGATCTAATTAAAAGGACCCTATGGTAGTTTAGTCACACTCATCACAGGTTTGATTTTTCCTCCCCTTCACATTACAAGCAAATTGTGCGGACTATGCAAGGAATTGCGTAATTATGGATGCATACATAATTATAAAATTCAGTGCACGGAAACCACAGCGAGTTTTGTCATGTATCTAGAGTTAGTTCTGTTCATTTTTGTTTCTGAAGATGGAAAATGACTATTCTGTTCATTTTTGTCTCTGAAGATGGAAAATGACTATTCTGTTCATTTTTGTTTCTGAAGATGGAAAATGACTCTTCCGTTCATTTTTGTCTCTGAAGATGTTAAAATGACTTTTCCGTTCATTTTTGTTTCTGAAGATGTTAAAATGACTTTTCCGTTCATTTTTGTTTCTGAAGATGTTAAAATGACTTTTCCGTTCATTTTTGTTTCTGAAGATGTTAAAATGACTTTTCCGTTCATTTTTGTTTCTGAAGATGTTAAAATGACTTTTCCATTCATTTTTGTTTCTGAAGATGTTGTGGAAAATGACACATTCTGTTCATTTTCGTTTCCGTTCATTTTCGTTGCTGAAGAAAATCCATCGAGGGAAATGAATATCCTTGTTTATTCCTTCATGTGCCATTTTCTAAAGAATGCCTGTTGAAAATAACTCCGTTCATTTTTTTTATTTCTGAAAAATGTCCGTTAAAGAGAAATTACAGGATTATGCTTTACATATCTCTGGTGGTTATTTGACAAAAAGTCACAAATAGACTCCTACGAATTAATTTCGGGACGAAATTTCCTAAAGTAGGGGAGACTGTGACACCTGTGTCACTCCAACCATCAATCAAATTCCAAACCAATGAAATATTGTATTTCATAATTGGGATTTGTAAAAATATGTGTATCGTTTGCACATATCGACTCTTGTTCGATTTCAAGCTCTAAATCGCTTTCTGGAAGGTTATACACGCACTGATGCGTAAATATAACCAGTTTAAGCCAACGAACACTCCGGAATAGTGAAATAGGCTTAACATACCTTAAATAACCTTTACATAACTTAGAAATAAGTTTTGGAAGGTTTGGTGTGGTGAAATCAAAGTTAAATCGCTTACAGGGACTAAAGTTGACAAACTGCGAAAGTATGCCAATTTGAACTGTAACAGACATTCCGGAACATGACCATAAGTTAAACATACCATAAATATCCTTTACATAGCTTAGAAATAGGCTTTGAGGGGGTTCGGTATGCTAAAACAAACTTTTGGGTCATTCAGGGACTAAAAGTGTCAAAAAGTGCACAAGTTTGCACTTTCGCGCATAACTTACGTTCTGAATACATCTGGACATCCAAAAATTTATGTAAGCATGACTATATTATGCTTTAGTGTTTGGATTGCCAAAAATCCATTTGTCGCGTCATTTGGATCGTTTTTCGCGCTTATGCGCATTCCGTCGTAATTAAGCGAACATCGCGTTCGTACGACCAAACGAACCAACACCCGGCATATTTTTGAGCATGTTTCATGTCCACAATGTTTAGGCAACATTTTAGGGCCTTAAAGTTGGCTTTACGGGCCTTAGAAGTGCCGGAAATGGGCTTAAACACGTGCAGGGACTGAAACTGTCATTTCTGAAACTTTTTCTGATCTGTGACTCCTAGGCGGCCCGCCTCAGGATCTTAACATCCTTAGGCGGCCCGCGTCAGACCTTCTGACCAGGTTAAGTGTTTCTAACAGCAGATTGCAGCTGTTTGATCCACCACCACACATTCCTAATTATCTAGTCAGCTGATAAGGATGGAATTTTAGTCACCATAAGGTCCCGACACTTGTACGGGTGGGATTAAGGCACGTTTTCCATGAAACGATCTTAACGGTTCTTCAAAAACTATAAATACCCAACACCCCCATTGCTAAAATCACTAGAATTCTGATTTGAGAACCTCTAAGTTGAAACCATTGTTTCATACCTGAGATTTTTGAATCGGGATTAGCATTCGGGGACCCTGGGTAAGTATTCTTTCGTCTTTTATTGCTTTTCGAGTCTTTCGAGTCTGAAAGTCAAACTTTGTTTGACTTTCTACATTGACCAGTTATGGTCAATGCGAAGTTCGTTTGAACTTCGCAACGTGAGTGTAATCACGTTGGTTATAGTCCCTTGGGACTATGCCCACTGATTACCACGTTGTCTAGAGTCGTAGGGTAGGCGATCTGATAAATCGCCTATACCTTCGAACTCAACCCAGTTTGGTCGATCATTAGGATCCGACCAAATACTCAACCCAGTTTCACATCATATACTTGTTATGTTCATTAGTACATTATAGTACATGATTTCATTACATTTCATACTAGGTGTGCCATTATGTGCATTACTTAGTACATTGTTTTACATTACATCACATGCTACGTATGTCTATTGTTGCATACTTAGTACAGGTCGCATGCTACGTATGTCTGTTGTTGCATACTTAGTACAGTTCACATGCTATGTATGTTCAATCGTTGCATTGTTCTTCATACTTAGTACATTTGTTATTCATCACATACTATCATTTTGGTTACACATTACATGGTTTACATCTTGACATAAACATTTTGACATATTATTCAATACATTTGGCAATTGGTTTAAACATAGACATCTTACATTGTTGGTTTGGTTTGTGTAAGTGATTTAAGTAACGAGGCGTGTGTAATATGATACAAGCATGGTGGATACGCCGCTGGTACTTCCTATATATAAGTGTTTGTATGGTATTACATATTGTAGCGTTATCTGAATCATTTCAGGTTGAGACATATAACATTTTATACAAATAACATATTTTTCACAAGACATTGATTTACAAACAATTTATCTAATACAAACTCATTTTTACATGGTTATTCATTTAACCGTACATTATTTATACATATCATCTGATCTTATCGATTTTCAAATGATTTACAAAACAAAGCAAATAACAAGGTTCATGACTAAACATTTTCTCAAACATAAGTCATGAAACCTATTTTCACAAAACCTATGTATCTCACCGGCATTTTTATGCTGACGTACCTATTTTCACATGTGTTTTTCAGGAGCTATTGCATAAGATGATCAAGATACACATAGGCAAACTTGGGCTTTAGTGACAATAAAAGATGCAAGACTAGTTAATTATGTTGTATTTCTTTGCTTGTTAAGACATTGTAACACTTTTAATCAATAAAACGAAACTTCAATTGCCATGGATTTGAAACAATAAATTTTGTTACAACACTCCCCGACGTTTCCGCCACGTTTTGTATGTTCTACGTGGTCGGGGTGTGACAGGATCCATCCTTCTTCTTGACAAAAAGAACGGGAGCACCCCAAGGTGAAAAGCTAGGATGGATGAAACCTTTGTCAGAGAGCTCCTGAAGCTGCTTGGACAACTCTTGCATCTCAGACAGTGCAAGACGATATGGAGCTCTGGCAATGGGATTTGCACCAGGCACGAGATCAATACGGAACTCGACTTGGCGTGCTGGGGGTAGACCAGGTAACTCTTCAGGGAAAACTTCAGAATAATCCCGAACGACAGGAATATCTGAAATAGACTTACCCTTGCCTTTATCTGCTGTAACATGTGCCAGGAAGGCCACATAGTTCTTTCGGAGATACTTCCGAGCTTTAAAGCAAGACATGAGCTTGAGGCCACCGGCAGGCTTCTCACCACGAACCTGTAGGATCTCACCCATCGAAAGCGGCACACGAACAATCTTCTCAGAACAAACTATCTCTGCGCGATGCTTGGATAACCAATCCATACCCACAATAACATCAAAGCTTCCAAGTTGCATAGGCGTGAGGTCAATAGGAAAAAGATAGTCGTTAAGGTTCAACTGGCAGTTGCGTAGAACAGAATTAAGAACAATGGGTTCACCACTAGCAACTTCTACTGTCAAAGGTTTACCTAGTTTCTTTCTAGACACGCGAAGCATTGGCTCAAAAGACAATGATACAAAACTCTTATCGGCACCCGAATAAAAAAGAACAGATGCAGGCTGATTATTAATAAAGAACGTACCGTTCACCACATTATCGTCTGCCTGCGCCTCTTGGGAATTCAAGTTAAAAGCTCGCCCTCAAGCCTGAACCTGATTCTGGTTTGCATTCTGATTCTGGTTAGCCAGCCTTGGGCACCGGTTTCTGTAATGGGTCAGATCCCCACAGTTGTAACAAGCACCTGGTGGGTATTGTGGTCGTGCAGCTTGACCCTGTTGCTGAGCAGGATGCTGAGCAAATTGTTGAGCCGGGTTATGAACTGCCTGATTCTGAGCAAACCGGCAAACATTGGCAAGATGACCCGACTTCCCACAGTTATTACAGAAACGGAACGGATGTTGCGGCTGATGGTGACTGTTGCATCTATTGCACAAAGGTGCATTCCCTGAATAGGGTTTCTTTGCTGGAGGCTGTGCGGGTTGGTTGGGAGCTGCCTGGTTAGCTTGGGCAGTGACAACAAAATTTTGGGAAGCCTTACGCTTCCTTGACCCTCTTGAAGAACCAGAATTCTTTCCATTCTTGTTTTGACCTTTCTTGCTATCTTCCTTGTCAGCCGACTGTTTCTTGCCCTTGTCACCCTTCCTGTGTAACTTATTCTTCCGGATCTGCGACTCAGTCAATGTCGCTGATAACTCGATCGCCTGACGGAGTGTGGCAGGGTTACTACCAGTAATGATGTCTTGTACCGAGTCAGGTAGGCCGTCGATGTATCTTTCGATAGCCTTGTCGAGTGGGGTAACCGTAGTCGGGCAAAGCAGACTCAACTCCTCAAACCTATCAGTATACGCCCTGTGCTCACCAATATCTTGCTTCAAATCATCAAACTCTTTCTCCAACGCTCGCTGTTCATGGCGAGGACAGAACTCCCTCATCATAAGAGCCCTAAGTTCAGCCCAGGTTTGTGCCAAAGCAATTTCTGCACCACGGTCTCTCATTACCCCATTCCACCATGTGAGAGCCCTCTTCTGAAACACACTCGAAGAAAACTCAACCTTGCGATTGTCAGCACACTACACATGGCGAAAAGTATTCTCAATGCTCTCGAACCATTGAAGAAGCCCAGTTGCTCCTTCAGAACCACTAAACTTGAGTGGTTTAGCCGAGTTAAAATCCTTGAATTTGCATGGGGCATTGTTGTTGTTGTTGGCTTGGTTCATTTGAGCAATGAAAACTGGGAATTGAGCAGCCATCTGCTGCGCAATGATTTCTGCCAGTTCGGCAGTCGCTATCTGGTTTTCGCGTCGAGGAGGCATTCTAAAAGAGGAAAACATGAAAGGAAACGAGTGAGATGATTGGATGAAGAGAATGAGATGAAACAAAATCAACAAAAGCAAAGATGGTGGTCATTCGTCCGCATTACCAAGCAAACAAACGACACACAGTGACTAATCAAAGTAAATGGGTCAAAAATAATGTATCGCGAAGACATGCTCGCCTATAAGTGAACACTCATCCCAAGAATTCCCAGGTAAGCACAACTGGTCTCGCGTCTGATGAGATATATACGAAGTGCTTGCCTAGACAGAAAACCCAGAATACAGGCATTCACTCTTCCAGTTTGCACGTGTTCACATTATTTAAAACCCAAAACTTTGACGAGATTTTGAAAATTTGAAGGCACAAGGCCAAAAACCAAACTGAAAGGGTTCAAAACCTTACAATAGAGGGTTCAAAACCTTGTAATAAATCATTCAAAAACAGATGATTGTTTTTCAAAAATCGTTTCGGAAAAATTTGGGTTCTTGTTTTGATAATCACCTAAGGATAGGTGATGTGCATGTTTTAAGATCTAAACACAAGATGACTTGTGTTAGGGTCCTAGAAAGGTTATAGTCTAGGTCAAAGCATTACTAATAACCTAATTCCCTATAACCATTGGCTCTGATACCAACTCTTCTGTCACACCCCGACCACGTGTAACATACAAAACGTGGCGGAAAACGTCGGGGAGTGTTGTAACAGAATTATTGTTTCACAACCATGGCATACAAAGTTATAATTTATCTATTAAACAAGAGTGTTTCATTGTCTTAAACAGAAATCAAATAGTTCATAACATAATTAAACAAGTCTATCTTCATTTTTAGTCTCTAAGGCACAGGTCCGCCCTAGTGTCACGATCAACATCCTATGGAAAAGCTCCTGAAAACACATGTGAAAATAGGTACGTCAGCATAAAAATGCCTGTGAGATACATAGGTTTGTGAAAATAGAATTCATGACTTATGTTTAAGAAAATGTTTAGTCATGAACCCTGTATTTTGCTTTGTCTTGTAAATCATTTGAAAAACGATAAGATCAGATGATATGTATAAATAAATGTAAGGTTAAATGAATAACCAAGAAAATGAGTTTGCATAAGGTAAGTTGTTTTGTAAATCAATGTCTTGTGAAGATAAGTTGTTTATGTAAAACGTAATATGTCAAATATTGAAATGATTTAAGTAACGCTACAACATGAAATGCCATACAAACACTTATATATAGGAAGTACCAGCGGCGTATCCACCATGCTTGTATCGTATTACACACGCCTCGTTACTCAAATCACTTACTCAAACCAAACACCAATGTAAATTGTTTATGTATAATGAATTGTCATGTGTAAACCATATCGAAATGTCTATGTCCAATGTAAACCACTCAATGTGTATATCAATGTCAAAATGTATATGTTTAATGTATATCATGTAATGTGTACCCAAATATATCATGTATGGTAAGTGAAATATATCAACTAAACCATATGTAAAATGCACAAAAACAAGGTATTGAAGTAAACATAGTTTAAATCAAAGTTATGTTTTGTGGAACAAATGCATGCTATACTGATATAAACATCTATGCGGTATTGTTATAATGCATACATCCAAGCCTTGAGACTGTGGCGATAAACCCTTAAACAAATTAAAGGTTTATCTAAGTTATGTGTATCGAATTCGGTCATTCCTTCCAATCCAAACAAACCCAGGATTTCAGGAACGGGAGTTGTCAATTCCTATGGTACCACTACCTACTAACGAACGGCGTAGCTAATGTTAATGAATGTATTGTCCCATGTAAACAAACCAAATGTCATACGAAAATGTAAGCATGTGAAAACAATGCACTAAGTATGTAATCAAATGAACATACATAGCGTGAAATGTAATGTAAAACAATGTACTAAGTAGGCACACGATGGGCATACATAGCATGAAATGTCATGTAAAACAATGTACTAAGTAGGCACACAATGGGCATACATAGCATGAAATGTAATGTAAAACGATGTACTAAGTAGGCACACAATGGGCATACATAGCATGAAATGTCATGTAAAACGATGTACTAAGTAGGCGCACAATGGGCATACATAGCATGAAATGTCATGAAATCATGTACTATAATGTACTAACAAACATAGCAGGTATATATGATGTGAAAATAGGAAAGCATGAAAGTAACAAGTAGGCACATGTGTTCCACCCCAAAATGTTTGGAAAACAGTAAAAGAGGGGTCTATGTACTCACTTGAGATTGTTCAGTAGTCCTAAGATAACCACCAAGCAATGCTAGAGATCACGGAATCAAACGACACCTAATATAGGTAACTATGTTAATAAACCGGACCTAAATCGGAAGACTGGGTAGCATGAGAGTTTGTAAACCAAATGAGTGTAGGAACTCATGTGATATGGTTTAACAAAGCCTACATACTAAATGAAACTTAACATAAATGCTTACGACCCATTATGACCCGTTTAGGTAGCTTATGCTACTTTAACGCGTCGTTCGCGTGAAACGCGTTCAGACCGCCTAACTAGCCCTATGACAAGTGTTATATGCCTAAACATGTTACATAATCAGTTATGTGACAAAAGTTTAGGTTACATATGCTTAATTACCAATTATACATGAAAAGGGTATTCTGGTAATTTACCTAAGGCATATAAACTACCTATCATACAATTACTCAAACGATGTGACCATAGGGTATAACCTCGGAAGGTTATTCCCTACCTACTATGGTCACCTAATGTATTTGGTCGGATCCTAATGATCGACCAAATGGGTCGGGTTCGAAAGCATAAGCGACTGATCAAGTCGCTTACCCTTACGACCCTAGACAACGTGGTAATCAGTAGGCATAGTCCCAAGGGACTATAACCAACGTGATTACACTCACGTTGCGAAGTTCAAATGAACTTCGCATTGACCATAAACTGGTCAATGCAGAAAGTCAAACAAAGTTTGACTTTCAGACTCGAAAGACTCGAAAAGCAATAAAAGAACGAAAGAATACTTACGAAGGGTCCCCGAATGCTAATTTCGATCCGAGAATCTCAGGTATGAAACAATGGTTTCAACTTAGAGTTTCTAAGATCAAAATTCTTGTGGGTTTTGCAATGGATGGGGGGGGGGGTATTTATAGTTTTCGGGTAACCGTTAGGATCGTTTCTTGGAAAAGGGGAAATGATCTCAACCATACACATCAAGATAGTCGTTTTTGAAAACCATTTGAGCCCACGGTATTGCCAAAACCATGTGCGAAACTGAAAAACGGACCAGATGCGATGTTTCTGTCCAGGTAAGGCAGTCGCGTAGCGCCACTGCCTAGGCCCTTAGGGCTCGCGCTACGCCACTGCCCCCCTGTTTCAGAAATGTTTCAAAATTGGCAGAAATGGTCCCTGCAGCCCGTTTAAGCGATTTTCGATGCGTTTGAACCCCGTTAACCTCATTTCAAGGCTCTAAAATGAAGTTAAAGTATAGGGAACTCAAAAAATGCTCAAAAATATCTAGGATGTCGGTTCGTTTGGCCGTACGATCGCGATGCTCACTTAATTACGACGGAATGCGCATAAGCGCGAAAAACGATCCAAATGACGCGACGAATGGATTTTTCTTATGCCAAACACTAAAATAAAATATATTCATGCTTACATAAATTTTTGGATGTCCGGATGTATTCAGAACGTGAGTTATGCGCAAAAATGCAAACTTGTGCACTTTTTGACACTTTTAGTCCCTGAATGACCCAAAAGTTTATTTTAGCACACCGAACCCCTCAAAGCCTATTTCTAAGCTATGTAAAGGAAATTTAAGGTGTGTTTAACTTATGGTCATGTTCCGGAATGTTCGTTACTGTTCAAATTGGCATACTTTCGTAGTTTGTCAAATTTAGTCCCTGTAAGCAAATTAACTTGTTTTTGCCAGACCAAAGCCTTTAAAACTTATTTCTAAGTTATGTAAAGGTTATTTAAGGTATGTTAAGTATATGCTGATGTTCCGGAGTATTTGTCGCTTTAAACTGATTACGTTTACGCATCAGTTTGCGTATAACTCTCCAGAAAATGATATAGAGTTTGAAATTGGATAAAAGTCAAAACATGAAAAATGTAAAACACAACCAAACAAACATTGGGATCAAATAACATTGTTTTATTGATAATAGAACTGTTCACAATGATTTCAAGCACAGATGTTACATGCTCGGGGATCATAACTAGCTCAGAATTGTTAAAACAATGCTTTTAGTATAATTTTAGTGTTTCGGGTAGTGTCTGGTTATTCAGTTAGATACCGGTTCGTTAAGGTGTCAAACTATACCGTTTAGTGTTCTTTATGTACCTTTTTGTGACACTTTTAATTCCTGACACTTAGGAAAGCATTTAGGACCATTTAGTCAAGTTTCTGCATAATATTAGTGTGTTTAAATGCTGAAAAATGCTGAATTTTGCAGAATTCTGCACTTTGGGTGAGTTTTAGGCACTTACCGGCACTTAAACTATCACTTAGAAAAGCAGTTTTGCGGTCCTTACTTCCCTACACTCTATACTAGTGTAGTACTTAGTTTCTGGCTCATACTGTGTCTCAAAATAACGTATGTCTATGTACTGAACTCCGTCAGCATTTTCCCGGTTTGTCTGTTAACTGTGCCAACTGTGCTTTGTGCATCATTTATGTCAATATGTTTGCACGTAATAATGATGTGACATTTACAATAGGTGATGCACATGTAAGTATAATGCAGTAATCAGCAAGTAATTCAAGTCATAAATTGTAAATCAGCACAGTCATTAATCATTATTTATTGTTTAATTAATTGTACGGATGCATGCAAATTTGGTAGTTGTCACAGCTCAAACCTAGCAAATTTTGCACCGGGCTTCCGGCTGTAAGACATAGTCTACCCATGGGCCAAACCCTGGTCCAACATGGGCGGGGCTCGCTACACCCAAATAGATCTATCACTCATGTCCCACGGTCCTATAACTAGGATTGATGGCCTTAAGCGTTGTGCCCACCACTCACATGATCTAAGTGTACCCTTCCTTAGCTAACCATACCAAATAACAATGTATGTAAACAGTTGTAACATGTATTTGACACCCGAAGTTATAAAACTGAAAACAGTTAAAGAAAAAGGGGAACACGAAACTCACAGTCTTGCGTCTTTAACAATCATAACTCGTACTTCTCCGGTGTACACGACTACCTACAACGTACTAATGTCTATTAAACGAACGGGCCGTGCCTTGATTTAGTGTTAACGTTTCTGAGTTACGTTTCTTTTACGCTTCTGATATTATTCCAAGTTATATAATTATTGTCAAAATAATTAATATTTTAACTTAAATTATATTTATAAGTTTTGGAATAATTGTTAAACAATATATATTTACTTAATACTTCTCAAGTATTAATACTTGTATTTCTTCCCAAGGATGGGGGTATCTTATACATGTGTACTCGTATTCCGGTGTGTATTTATACGTACGAGAATACGTATTCTATTGTGTCCATTAAGTATTCATACACTAAATTTATATTATACTTTCCGGAATATTATTCTTAATAGAAAGTCCACCAACATATATATTTCCAAAATATATATTTAAAGAATGTTTCTTAGAAAAATTATTCATAATTTTTCTTTTGGCAAAATATTTGTAGTTCCAAAATAATATATTTTCAAGTCTAACTTAGAAAATATATAAACTTATTTTTATCCAAAAATAATGTATTTCATGTTTACTCAAGAAAATATATATTTTTCCCAAAAATAATATACTTTCTAATAATTCCAAGGAAAACATATGTATTTATATTTGTCAAAAATGCTATATTTTTCCTTTGTCAAAATATGGCATAACTTTGTGGTAATCATAAAAATCATATTTTTGTTCATTTGTATCCAAAATATTATTTACCATAATATATTTTTGTGAACATATTTTCCGGAATATTTTGTAAGTTACATTTCTTGTTCTGTTTCGCCAATATTTTGTGTGTAACTTGTATGCTTATTCCTTGAGATTTTGGTAGCATTTGGATTACAATTCTTGGTGTTTTTATGTGTTATATTATTTTAAGTCCTAAAATAATATAACTAATACACAAAGTATACACATAATCACACATGTGTGTCTTTATTGTATATATATATTTATCCATTTTTATTTATAAAAACCAACCTCCAATATTTGTATTTTTGTAACAAAAATTATGGCAAGGTTTATATAGAAAACTCATGGTTAAAATACACTTATAAATATTTGTTTGAAAATATTTTTCTAAGTGTTTATATTTTTAGAAAATTTTGCCATAGTTTCCCCTAAAAATGGAGGTTTCCATGCTTTCAAGCATATCATTTTCTTTTGTAAAAATCACCACAATCAATTTACAATCATCAACAAACAACATTCACTTACCAATCTTGCCAAAATCATGCTTAATCTACCACTTCATGAACTTGAAAATTTATGAAAATTTGTAGTAACTTGGTAGTGTGTTTAGTGAGTTTAGTTACCCTTAAAAATGTATTTACTTCTTTAAAAACTTCATTTTTAAACAAGTTGGATGTTTACAACTTCAAAACAAATTTTCTAAAAATGCTTCTTTATGTAATCTTCTTGTTACACAAGTGTTTCTACACTTGTTTAACCATTAAAAATAGTATTTGTTTATGTAAGAACCAAGATCCAATCATATTTTAAGTTTGGTTCTTTTGAAAAACCATTCATAAATTTTAGATCTATATGATTATTAACTCACTTTGATTATTATTTTTCAAGAAACCAAAGTATCCTTTTCAAGTTCATGATTCAAGTGTGGATGATCTTTCATCCTACAACCTTCTTACTTTCTCATCTTGCTAAACTATGTTTCTAATCATGATCTAGCAAGATGTTATGATGATCAACATCATCTTTACAAACAATCAATGATCAACGAGCATTCATACCACAAACAACTTAGTTTCAACAAGATTACTTCATAAATCAAGCTTATGTTGAAGTTACATGCTTATGTTATTTAGTGTTCTTGAAGTTTTGATTATGATACTCCTTTAACCACTAAAAATGGATGTAAAATAGAGTGTTTAAGGATCTTACCACTAGCTCAAGGCTAGGGATGATTCAAGTGAAGAAAGTGAGTGGATAAATGCAAACCAGAAAGGTCCTTCCACTTCCAAAGCCACCAAGCTTCCTTATACACCCTTTCACACCTTTGTATGGCCTTAGAATGGTTGAAGAAGATCGAATGATGGTGGATGTATGGTGGGTTGGTTTCGGCCGAGAATGGGAGTAAGAGGAAGAGGAGAGTTTGTGTGTGTTTAGTGTGTGTGAGATATGAGATCAAGTTCCTTCATGCCATACTTATAACCATTTTATTCTTCTAACTCTTGGATAATATGCTTGTAATTTAGAGACAAGATCCAATAAATAATTGAAATAAAATCAAAGTGTGGGGACATGTATGGGCCGTGAGATAGGTGGGGGGGGGGGGGGTCTAGCATAGGTTTAACCAATTTAGTCACAATCTAGTTGAAAACCAAGTGTTAGTTACATGTCTTGGTTATTAGATATTTTGTAAGGGGTGTTAGGATGTTCGGGGATCATAACTAGCTTGGAAACATTAAAACAATGCTTCTAGTGTAATTTTGATATTTCGGGTAGTGCCCGGTTGTTCGGTTAGATACTGGTTCGTTAAAATGCTAAACTATACAGTTAATGTTCTTTATGTATCCTTTTGTGACACTTTTAATTCCTGACACTTAGGAAAGCATTCAGGACCATTTTATCATGTTTTTGCATAATATTTATGTGTTAAAAAAGCTGATTTATGCTGAATTTTGCTAAATTCAGCACTTTGTGTGAGTTTTAGGCACTTCCCGGTACTTAAACTATCACCTAGAATGCAGTTTTGTGGTCCTTACTTTCCTACACACTACTCTAGTGTAGTACTTAGTCTCTGGCGCACACTGGGTCTTAAAACACTGTCTGTCTAGGTACTGAACTTCGTCAGCATAATCCTGGTTTATCAGATAACTGTGCTAACTGTATTTAACGCATCATTTGAGGCAATATAGTTTTTATGCAGTATTGGTATGACATTTAACAATGTATGACGCACATGTTTGTGTATGGCAGTAATCAAAATGCAGTTACTTGTAATTTCAGCATAGTCATTAAGCATTAATCAAGATTAATTAATTGTACGGATACCTGGATTTTTGACAGTTGTCACATTCTCCCCCTGTTAAGAAAATTTCGTCCCGAAATTTTAAGCCTTACTACTGGCTGCAGGGGTATTAGGGAATAAGTGCGGGTATTTAGCTTTCATGCGACCCTCACGCTCCCAAGTAAACTCTGGGCCATGATGCGCGTTCCATCGAACCTTAACAAGCTTAACACTTCTCCTTCGAGTTTTGTTAACCTTCCAATCCGTGACCTCAACGGGTTCTTCTGTAAAATGGAGTGTGTCGTCAATGTGAACTTCGTCGGCAGGAATAACAACCGTTTCCTGTGTTGGACTCTTCTTCAGGTTGGATACATGGAATGTATCATGAACACCATTAAGTTCCGCAGGTAGGTCCAACTTGTATGCTACAGAACCAATCCTCTCCAGGATTTTGAACGGTCCAATGAATCGTGGGTTTAACTTTCCACGCTTCCCAAAGCGTGCCGCACCTTTCCAAGGTGAAACTTCTAACAGAACCATATCTCCCACTTCGAACTCCAAAGGTTTCCATCTTTGGTCCGCATAGCTCTTTTGTCGATCACGAGCCGCCTTAATGCGCTCTCGGATCTGTATAATCTTATATGTCGTTTCTTGGACCAACTCGGGACCAACTAGCTGTCTATTGCCCGCATCTGCCCAGCATAACGGCGATCGACACTTGCGTCCGTAAAGAGCTTCAAACGGTGCAGCTTGTATGATCGTATGGTAGCTGTTGTTATAGTAGAACTCAACCAAAGGTAGGTGAGTGTCCCAACTGCCACCCAAGTCCATTACACAAGCTCGCAGCATGTCCTCAAGCGTCTGAAGTGTTCTCTCGCCCTGACCATCCGTCTGTGGATGAAATGCAGTACTTAAATTCAGTTGAGAACCAAACGCTTCTTGGAAGGATTGCCAAATCCTTGACACAAATCTCCCGTCTCTGTAAAAAATAATCGAGATAGGCACTCCATGACGTGCTACTATCTCCCTTAGGTACAGCTCAGCAAGCTTACCAGTGTTTTCCTTTTCCCTGATCGGTAGAAAGTGCGCAAATTTTGTCAGACGGTTTACGATTACCCAAATCGTATCATGACCTCTGGGTGTCTTTGGCAACTTGGTTATAAAATCCATTGAAATCTGCTCCCATTTCCACATGGGCATTTCAGGTTGCTGCAGAAGACCTGAAGGCTTCTGATATTCGGCCTTTACTCTGGCACAAGTCAAGCACTTCCCAACATAAGTTACAACTTCACCTTTCAGTCTTGGCCACCAGTAGAAATCCTTCAAATCCTGGTACATCTTATCCGATCCTGGATGGATTGAGTACCTTGACTTATGGGCTTCATAAAAAAATCACGTTTCTAAGACCACCAAAGAGGGGAACCTAAATTCGTCCCATAAAACACAATGTTCCTTCCTCATTGGGTATCAACTGCTTCTCCATCCCACGGAGGTATTCATCCACAAGATTCTCCTTCTTAAGAGCTTCTCTCTGCATAGCACGAATGCTCAACGAGAGGTTCGTTTGTATAATCATTTCCAAAGCCCTAACCCTTATGGGCTTAATCCTCTCTTTTCGACTCAAGGTGTCTGCTACTACATTCGCCTTACCTGGGTGATACTTGATGTCACAATCATAATCGTTTAACAACTCAACCCATCGTCGCTGTCTCATGTTAAGCTCTTTCTGATCAAATATATGCTGTAGGCTCTTGTGATCAGTAAAGATCGTGCAACGGGTGCCATACAAATAATGTCGCCAAATCTTCAATGCAAACACCACTGTGCCTAATTCCAAATCATGTGTGGTGTAGTTCTTCTCATGAACTTTCAACTGGTGTGAAGCATAAGCGATAACCTTCTGTCGCTGCATCAGTACACAACCTAATCCCTGACGCGAGGCATCGCAATATACCATGAAGTCATCAGTGCCTTCGGGTAGGGACAAAATAGGTGCATCGCAAAGCTTGTTCTTAAGCAGCTGAAAAGCTTCTTTTTGTTTATCTCCCCATTCGTACTTCTTATACTTTTGAGTAAGGGAGGTCAACGGTTGAGCGATTTTTGAAAAATCCTCAATGAATCTGCGATAATAACCAGCTAAACCTAGGAACTGACGGATCTCGGTTGGCGTCTTCGGAGTTTCCCAATTCTTGATCGCCTCGATCTTGGTGGGACCCACATGAATTCCATCTTCGTTTACCACGTGACCAAGGAACTGAACCTCACACAACCAGAACTCGCACTTTGAGAACTTTGTGTATAATTTCTCTTTCTTGAGCAACTCTAAAATGGTTCTAAGGTGTTGCTCATGGTCTTCCTTCACCCTTGAATAAATCAAAATATCGTCGATAAACACAATCACGAATTTATCGAGATAGGGCTTGCAGACTTTATTCATCAAATCCATAAATACTGCTGGCGCGTTTGTCAACCCAAACGGCATAACTAGAAACTCGTAATGTACATAACGAGTCCTGAAGGCAGTCTTCAGAATACTCTCCTCTTGAATTCGCAGCAAGGGATAACCTGATCGAAGATCGATCTTAGAGTAATAACTTGAACCTTGAAGTTGATCGAAAAGATCATCAATTTTCGGTAGAGGATACCGATTCTTGATGGTTAATTTGTTTAGCTCGCGGTAGTCAATGCACATACGAAAACTACCGTCCTTCTTCTTAACAAATAGCACTGGAGCTCCCCAAGGCGAGAAGCTTCGTCTGATAAATCCCTTGTCCAAAAGCTCTTGAAGTTGTGTCGACAATTCTTGCATTTCTGAGGGTGCAAGTCGATAAGGTGCCTTAGCTACAGGCGCAACGCCTGGAACTAAGTCAATATGAAATTCGACTTGTCTTTGCGACGGCAATCCTGGCAAGTCTTCGAGGAAAACTTCAGGATATTCCCTCACAACTGGGATATCTTCCAGCTTTGGCTCAGCGGCTTCCTTGTCCATGACATGCGCCAAGAAGGCAACACATCCTTTCTGCAAACATCTTCGGGCCTTCAAACAACTGATAATCCTTAGAGGCGTATCATGCTTCTCTCCATGCACTACAATCCTCTCTCCATTCGCCAAC
This sequence comes from Helianthus tuberosus, assembly GCA_030545235.1. Classification (NCBI taxonomy): domain Eukaryota; kingdom Viridiplantae; phylum Streptophyta; class Magnoliopsida; order Asterales; family Asteraceae; genus Helianthus; species Helianthus tuberosus. Next base: position 119,293,028 of record CM060396.1, on the reverse strand, counting down.
GGGATTCGGATTATCTTCTCATGGCATACGATCTCCGCTCGGTTGCTCGACAACCAATCCATTCCAACTACCACGTCAAAGCTTCCCAACTCTACTGGAAGAAGGTCAAGCGTAAACTCATGCTCCCCAATCTCTATTACACATCCTCTAATTACTTTGTTCGCCTCTACTAGCTTTCCATTAGCTAGTTCTATCGAGTATGGAATATCTAGCTTACTAGCTACTAACCCAAGCATTTTCTTAAACTCTAGGGATACAAAACTATAATCGGCACCAGTATCAAACAGTACAGATGCAAAGTGTTGGTTGATAGGGAACGTACCCGTGACTACGTTTGGATCTTGGCGAGCTTCCCTCGCTCCAATGTTAAAAACTCTCCCCTGAGCTTGGTGGTTCTTTGGGTAATCTCTCTTGAAGTGCCCAATATCCCCGCAACTGAAGCATCCTTGCTTGTTTCTAGCACCACCTTGATTGTTGTTGCGGTTTCCATTCCCAGCTTGGTTCCCAGTACCGCCACGATTACCATTACCGCCATTTCTTCCTTGATTGTTTCTATTCCTAGTACCGTTCCCACCACGGTTTCCACTACCACTACCATTACCTCTCTTGCCACCATAACCACGACCATTACCATTACCACCCCAGCACGTCTCCTTTGAATGACCATTCCTTCCACAATTTTCACACTTCCTATACCTACATGGGCCGGCATGATGTAACAGGCATACATCACACTTAGGCAAAGTGCCCATGTATCCTTTCCCATTGTTTTCTGAACTTGCAACACCAGTTTTGACCTCAGCTGGTGGGTTTGCATCCCTCTTCTTGTTACCACTACCGCTCCCTTGAGTACCTTTCTTGAAGTTAGCGAACTTCCTTTTGTTCTCCCCTGACGACTCAACATGAGTCTCCTTTTTCTTTCCATCAGAGATTAAGAACTTGTTCAGCCTAATCGCTTCTTCAGTCAATGCCACACTCAGATCAATGGCCTCGGTGATCGTTGGAGGCTTTGATGTTGTCACCATGCTCATAATTTGGGGTGCCAATCCCCAAATAAAACGCTCGATTCGCTTGAACTCCGGATCAACCATGTAAGGTACAACGCGAGATAGGTCATGGAATCTCTGTATGTACTCAGCAATCTTTGGACCATCCATCTTGAGGTTCCAAAACTCTGTTTCCAACTTTTGAATCTTAGCCCTCGAACAATACTTCTTGCGTATGAGTTCCTTCATCTCATCCCAAGTCATAGCATATGCAGCCTCTTCTCCCAGAGTCTGAACTTAGAGGTTCCACCATGATAGAGCTCCGTCTAGAAAAGTCCAGAAATGTAGGTGACCTGGTGCTCCGGCGCACACTTGCTCATTCTTAGCACATAATTGGTTTTCTCCACCCATCTAACGAAAGCTACAGCACCCTCAGTGCCGTCAAAATTCAGAGGCTTGCAGTCAAGGAACTGCTTGTAGGTACAACCTGACAAGCAACATCATTCACAGAAAGCATTAGCGAACGCACATGGAATATCCAAATGTAACGTAATATGTCTTTAGTGATTTAAACATTACCATGAGGTTGGTTATTTCCTGAGGTACCTCCGCTGTGTTCAGAGCGCAAGGCCTCGTGCTGTGCTATCGCTTGTGAAATCCGTTCTTGTAGTTCAGCCTCTGTTGTGGGCAACTGGTTGTTTCTTTGAGGAGGTATCTTCTAGAAGAAGATTGTATAGGTCAGGTCTTATGTATTTAAGTATGTAGTACGTGTATGTAATATCATTTATAAACGCAAGTAAGCACATAACATCACATTCACATTACCAATGTATAATTTTAACAACGCATATAATGAGAACATTGTGATTGAGCTTTCATAAATCATCGACCACAAATACAGTTACATGTTCTACAAATGTAACATATCTCATCAAAAGGGACTACAGGGTCACACTACCCTTTTCCAAAATGTCTATCAATCTACAACAGTCATATACTCAAAAATTGGTCTCCAAAAGGCTTTGCAAGCTAGGCTCAATAGCGATACTCTCATCAAAAGCAGGCTACCTGCATAAAACCAAAAACCGGCTATGCTGATGGCGGTGGAGGAGGAGGTGGAGGAACGAAAAGCAAGATGCGCATATGCGCTAACTCCTCCTCGAGAGCATAAACGTGACGCAACAGATAACTGATCTGCTGATCCATGGTGAGAAATCGAACATCAAAATCTGGATAAGGCAAAAGAGGAGCAGGTGGAGTCGCAAAAGGTGACGGACATGAACAAGGTGGAGGACGTGGAGTCCTCTCAAGCTCCATAACTCTACGACACAGGATCTCCTGCTGAAGCTGCAAGGACAGGAGTAACTCATCCCTTGTGTAACCAAAAAAGTGGGAGTGATGGTATTCGGCGGAAACCATATGAGTGGCTCGCCTGGCGGTGCAGAAGTAAAATGAGCAGTAGGTGTATACTGAGGCATGTGAGAAAAAGCTGCGGACACGTGTGGAACATGGCTAGGCTGCTGGCTAGATGGACCTTCCCCTGGATGGGGTGCGAGAATGTCCTGTAAGAAAGTGACAGGTAGATCTGTGCGGTGTACATCGGACACAATCGGGTAAAAAGGGGCGACATCAACAGGTGCATGTGTAGGTGCAGGTGGGGGAGTGACAGGCTCAACAAAAGGGGGCATATCATCATCATCATCAATATCCTCTATCCACCCATTGCTGGTGAAAGCGTATTGGGGATCTATCTGATCGGCAAAAGCAGCAGGGTCAGCGGGTGCAGGAATCGGGTCTGGTACAAGTGGTGCAACAACAGGTATGCCAAATGGTACGGGATCATGACCAGGTAAAGGCTCAGGTGCAGGTATCGGCACAGGAGCAGGTATAGGCACAGGAGCAGGTACCACCTCAGGATCAGCGGGTGCATCAACAGGCTGATCGTCTGTCACACCCCCAAATTACCACTTGCGAAATCACCGCGGGGTGTGTGACGTACCCGGATCTAGCCACCAATCACATTGAACTCATAGGTATATTTAAATAAAACCTTCATTTATTAACATTAAGTGTTACAACGTTACAAATAATTCACAGTATACAGCGGAAGCATAATTCATTCGTTAAGTGTTTATAAACCACATGTAAAACCATTAGTCTTGTGTTGCGATTCCATGTATCTCGACCCATGACCACTCCAGCCTCCCAAACAGCAAGTTCCAACAATATGCACCTAAAGGCCTGCAAGGCATGTAACAACGAATCAACAACAAAGTTGAGCGAGTTCACAGTTGGTTGTCCATTTTAAAGTTGTTCCAAAAACCATAAGTTCTTTCGAAAACCATGTGTTAACCAATTCCTTGTTTCCCAAACCATAACCAGTGGGGGCTACCCCATGTTGTAAACCACTAGACCGTTACCATATCGACAACTGACTGAGGAAGTTGTGCTCTACGTTAATGTCTATCATCATTGACTAAGTGCCCAGATCCATTAGTACACGCCCGTCCTACTGGCACGGTGTGAGGCTTGTCAACCCTAATAGCGCTATTAACTAATGACCCGCTCGGCATTGGCCCGTCGATTAAGTCGATATAAAAATGAGGGACTTCATGATAGAGTTTTGTCTAGTAAGTTATATGTTGTCGTCCTTCCCAACCGAGGACGGAGGTACGTACTCTACCCAACCGAGAATACGCAGGTTAAATGTAGTCGTCCTTCCCAACCGAGGACGGAGGTACATATTCTGTTAGAGGTGAATATGTAGGTTTCGTTTTAGCTTCTTAACCCATTCCCAAACCACCGGGAATCCCATGCCTTATAGAAAAGTGTGAACTCACCTTGGTTTGCTCGGTATAGATTAGTTTCTTGTTCAAGTTGCTCAAACCGATCCTCACATGATTACCATTGACAATCAGTCGTGTATTACTTAATCTCATATTCCATACACATATTACCCAAGTAACACCGTATGATATCATGCAAGTTATTAGGCACCTATCAGTTCTCAACTAACACATAGCAAGCACTTTATTATTATACACACAAAACACTTAGTTACCGTCTAGCATAAGACACACATATTCCCATGATAACTTTTGTTATTCAGTACACACATCGAATCATACCCCAGTTTCACAGTTTCACTTATTACCTTAGTTTAGTCAATCATATGGTTAATCATGTTTTATAATTTCACCACTGTTTGGGCCGCCTACAAGTCATGTATTACCAACCTCTCCTAACTACTCAATAAGGTATCTAAACGAGTCTGGCCCAAACAGGTTCAGCCCACATCAACTACTCGGCCCAACTCCCTCCCCTTTTTGTACAACCTGTCTAGTCCATTGCCTAAATTCCATGTTTTATTTCTGGTTTAAGCGGCCCAATTAATATAGAGATCAATCCACAATCTTGCTTATCATTTAGCAGTTGCACATTATACTAAGAAATCAATTCATCTTCCAATAAAAACATATGTCAATCAAATAGATAATCATGTGTGGCATATTACAATTCATCACCGTCCATCAATTTCGTTAAGTAACCCTAATATTCAATTATTACATAATGTTTTACCTTTTATAACATGCATCCTACAACAATAGTTAGTCATCATGCACATTTTTTTAATTCTGTGATGGCCCTTTCAACCATAGCTGATTCATAATCATTCTTTTACAATCATCTATGGTAAATAATTAACCAATTCTTTATACCACCAACATCAATTCATTTATTATGCTATATTATACATGTATGAAATTATCACAACAGGAGGGGGTTCTTTCGGCTCATACCAATCCGACCGAGACATCATATACAACCATCATACCCATCAGATCATTATCTCTTCAATTAATCACACAAGCATCATGCATACAAAGTTCTGTTAATCACACAAGATATATTCATGTATTGCAACCTCAACTAATCACAATAATGAAAGCATACATCAACCAGAAATTCATACTTTGTTCACATATAATCAAAGCAATCAACCAAGTGAAACAAGCATTAGATAACACTAACGGAGAGAGTATGAAGATTATGGTGATGGTGATTGCGACCGGGGGGGGGTGTTCTACCACTGCCGTACGTACAAAGGAGGTGGGTAGGGTTTTGTTTGAATATAGAGATTATGAGATAATGAAAAGAGTGACACCAATCCATGTATATAAACTTTACAATTAACCAGGTTGTAATCGGCCCAATTCTAACTCCACTTGGGCCGAGACTAAAAGATACCAAGTTCATAATTGTGTGCATGCACCATTAACCCAACTAACCGGCCCACTAACAATATTAATCGGTTTATTACCAAGTCTTAGTGGGGCTTGTGTAGATAGGGCCTAACATATGTATGTAACAAACTAGAATCCATAGCCAGCCCAATTACAATGCACCACTTGGGCTCTACCAAGCCCAACCATAATTTCGGTGTATAATGTGCTCGGGTTGGGCTTCGGGTGTGTGTGTGTGCCCAAACGTAAACATGTGTATGTTAAACATAACCCGCTTTTATATTTAATGAGAAGTCAGGATCACAAAATTAAACAATACAGACCTTGAAAGTTCGGGTTGTCACATCATCCCCAACTTGAAAGAAATTTCGTCCCGAAATTTGACAAGTAAGCATAGAGAGGTGAAGTGATGAATTCAAGATTGTTGCGGATTTTCCTCAGGTGCCACATCATCCCCAACTTGTAGAGGAATTTCGTCCCGAAATTCACCAGTTTTACCAGCATTAGATTGGTCATTAGGAAAGAGTTGAGGATACTTGAGCTTCATCTGATCCTCGCGTTCCCACGTGAACTCCGGTCCATGTCTTGAGTTCCAACGAACTCTAGCAATCGGGATACGACTATGTTAACGAACCTTGACTTCCTGGTCCATATGTTTGATAAATTCCTCCAGTAAAGGTATCGTACATGTTTCATCAGATAACTGCCTTAGATCCGAAACATAAATGACATCACGTACGTTACCCAGTTCGTTGGGTAACTCGAGTTTGTAGGTTACGCTACCGATTCTTCCCAGACTGTTTAATGGTCCATCGTGACGTCAGTTAAGCTCACCATGCTTCCCAAGCATTTCACACCCTCCCAGGGTGAGACTTTCAACACGATACGATCGCCTACAGCGATCTTCCAGTGTTTCCCAAGTTTATGAGCTTTCCTGACGGTCACGCGTTGCCACCAATCGACTCCTGATCCCAACAACCTTTCCAAGAGTTTCGAGTACCAGTCCTGGACCAGTAATTGAGTTGTCAACCATCTCAGTCTAACAAGAAGGTTGGCATTATTGTCTATGTAATGCCTCAACAGAGCTGTCTGGTTACCAAGATGATACCTGCCGTAGTAGTACTCAACCATAGGTAAGAGTCCTTCCAATTTGCACCAAATCCAGTCACACACATGCTCGCAACATGTTTTCGAGTGCCAAGAGAGTTTGTTTTCTCTGATCGTTTGCCCAACGGCGATAAGCAATGTTCTGGTCCTGACGTGAGCCAAGGGTGTTGTGTATTGCCTGACATAAATCATGCATAGATCAAAGTCAGAGGTAACAGGAGTTGGCACCTCGTGCCTAAAAGCCGCCTCTCTCAGAGGAACATTCACAACTGTGAAGACTCGTCAGTTTTCTTGATTGCAAGAAAGTGTGCTGGTAACTTGAGTCCATCAATGATCACCTAGGTGATAATGTTTCCGTTTCGAGTTGTAAGTAGACTAGTGACAAAATCCATGGCAGTCTGTTCTCATTTCCATACATGTGTTTCTGGTTGCTAATATCTCACCTTGACTTTCCCACATGTCAAACTTCGTTCCCATGCGTGGCTATGTGGGCCTTCAGGCCCGGTCACCCGTACATGGTCTTCAGGTTTTAATACATCCTATTAAAACTCATATGAATAGGATATCGAGGCCCGTGTGCTTCGCCTGCACCAATTCCCTAAGGTTGCTGTATAGTGAGGTCAATATTCATTACATGAAGTAGCAAATATCATCCGACCTACCAAAGGTTGCTTCCCCATGCCCCGCATGGGTCAATCTTGAGAACTCTCTTCCTTCAGTTCTTCAATTTGAACAAGGCGATGTCCTTACACGTTTTAGTTCTTTCGAAACAAGGGTACACAGGAGGCCCTTGTGATCGGTCTAAGTGGTGCATTTCGTACCGTCCAAGTAATGCCTCCAACTTAAATCCAAAGACCATGGTTTCCACCTCAGGTTGTGACTCATGCAATTCCCTTTGTAAATCCACTACGTGCATCATCGTCTCCTCGTGTTGCATCGGCGTGTAACCGGGTCTCTGATGTGCACAAAATGCAACATATAAATTACATCAATTGTGGCATAAAACTAACCCTTTTTTAGTACTAATGTTGGAAAAAGTGTGTTTTTGTCTTCCTTTTGTATTTTCAGGATTAAATGAGCTCAAATGAACAAAAGAAGCAAAAAGGCAGCAAAATCTAACATAAATACAAGAAAAGGAACAAACATGGCATGCCCGACCCCCCGACAACATCTTCCTAAGCAAAAACAAGAGAACAGAAGGCTGAACACGCCCCGTGCTCAGTTAACACGGGGGCGTGCCCAAGTGCCAGCATAAAAGACAAAGCTATAGAAGCTTCTATCACCCACCACGGGGGCGTGCCCAGCGGACACGGGGCCGTGGTCAACTATAAGATTTGCAGAATCTGAGGAAATCTTGATAGTACAGATATGCTTTTGCACACGGGTCGTGGTCAACTGATGCAGACAAACTGAAATTAATGAAGAAAGAGAAGGAGGATGGACATGGGGCCGTGCCCAATGGACACGGGGCCGTGCCCGAGCTACTGTTCAGCCTATAAATAGGGGTGCTTGGCTCATTTGCAAACCATCCCTTAGCACACCACCTCTCTCACACTTCACCCACCACCATCACAACACCATCATCCACCACCATCATCCATTGTCCATCATAGAGTGTGTGAGTCGTCTCGGGATCCAAGATTGATCGTAAGAGTTCTTGATAATCAAAGGCCATGTTTTCCTAAGTCTCTTACATCACTTGGTGAAGACAAGTGTCTAGTGTAAAACTTTTTATTTTTAATCTTTTCGCACTTTTTACTTGGTTATGTATTAATGACTTTAATAACTAGTTTCTTATGTTGAAGGTGATTCTTCCTTATCGTTTGTCCGTGGTGTCTTGGCATTATTTTACTGTCTATATAAAATAAAAGATTTTCACCATTCATATCTCCACGGTCTATATGGAGGTATGTTGGCTACCTGGTCGGGGGTTAAGGGAATGGTTTGATAAGAGTCTTTCCTTGTTCAGTGTATAGATCCTGCAAGGACCTAGGTCAAATTTAGTAGGACCTCCTTCAATACCCACCGGTATTGGATGGCGGGGGTCCAAACTCTTTGATCCCCTCATATGTAAGCAATTAATATTTTAACCTGGCTATTTAGGACTGTATCCCTGTTGACTCAGACTACTTAGCCGAGGGTAACGTCACCATCAAAAGAGGGGCCTACCATAATATGCATTAATAACTTAATTAATTATATTTCAATAATCCGACCCTTTAGGATTGTATCCTTGTTGACTCAAACTACTGGGTTAAGGGTAACATCACCTTCAAAAGAGGGGCCTACTACAATAACTAAGATAATCTCTTAAAAAGTGCAAAAGTGCGGAAATAATCAAAGGTTACACTATACACGAGTCGGAGCCAAGTGATTCATCTTGTCTATCTGTTTTTACTTTTACTTTTATTTTTCAGCATTTTAGTTAGTTTTTACTTTTCTAGTTTAAAACCTTTTTCTAACTTTTGATTTGATTAGACGTTAAGGATAAACCGGTACTAAAAGCTCTTGTGTCCTTGGACTACCTCGGTATCTTACCAACACTATACTACGCTCACGATGGGTGCACTTTCCCATATGTGTGTTTGGTGTTAGTAAAATATCGTGTTTTATAAATTTAAAACTTGACTAACGTGTAAAAAGGGCCTAAAATATACTTAAATCCATATACACACCAACCCGCATCAGTCTCCGATTCGAACCATCATGGTATACCTCTAGATCACCCGTACCCTCGGGTAAAGACGTTGTTCGGTGCATTGTAGAGTCATATTTCAAAAGCTAGAAAAAAAACGTTCTCCTGTTTTGTCTCCCACGAATACACAGCACCCTGTTGTGCTAAAGAGATTAAAGCTGCGCAATCCTCAAAAATCCCATGATGAATCTGCGATAGTCTCTAGCGAAACCAAGGAATTGATGTATCCCTGAAAGAATCTTTGGTGCCAAACGGTTTCTAACAGAATGGATCTTAGCGAGATCCCCCATGTGTTCCACTCATTCATTTCATGGCCAAAAATGTACCTTTCGAATCCAGTAGTCACATTTATCAAGACTTCGTGCGGTGTGGCTCCTCCCCCCAGGAGCTCTCAAATAAATTGCAAAGCTGCCCATGATGTTCTTTTCTCCTGGAAATGATCCAAAACATCATCGATGTGACACCTGTGCCTCCACGGCCATCAAACAAATACCCGACCAATGAAATATTGTATTTCATACTTGGAATTTGTATAAATATGTGTAGGATTTGCACATATCAATTCTTGTTCGATTTCGGGCTTTAAATCGCTTTCTGGAGAGTTATGCGCAAACTGGTGCGTAAACGTAATCAGTTTAACGCAACAAACACTCCGGAACAGTGACATAGGCTTAACATACCTTAAACAACCTTTACATAACTTAGAAATAAGTTTTGAATGGTTTGGTATGCCGAAATCAAGTTTATTCGCTTACAGGGACTAAATTGGACAAACTGCGAAAGTATGACGATTCGTACTAGAGCAGACATTCCAGAACATGACCATAAGTTAAAAACACCTTAAATATCCTTTACATAGCTTAGAAATAGGCTTTGAGGGGTTCGGTGTGCTAAAATAAACTTTTGGGTCATTCAGGGACTAAAAGCGTCAAAAAGTGCACAAGTTTGAATTTTCGCGCATAACTTACATTCTGAATACATCCAGACATCCAAAAATTTATGTAAGCACTAAAAAATTTTATTTTAGTGTTTGGCATAAAAAAAATCCATTCGTCGCGCAATTAGGATCGTTTTTCGCGCTTATGCGCATTTCATCGTAATTAAGCGAATATCGCGATCGTACGACCAAACGAACCGACATCCGGCATACTTTTTAGTATGTTTCTTGTCCACAATGTTTAGGCATCATTTTAAGGCCTTAAAGTTTTCTTAACGGGCCTTAAACATGTCGGAAATGGCCTTAAAACACAACAGGGACTGAAACTGTCATTTTGGAAACTGTTTGCTGAACTGGGACACCTAAGCGTGACTTGAGGCCTGCCCTTGCCCCCTACGCGTGATGCGAGGCCCTCCCAGATATGGAAAACCAGATTAAATAGCTGTTAACAGCTGTTATACACTCATAACCCACTTACACATGGTATTTCCTGATACTAGGGGCTCCAATGGTTTTATAAAACTATGGGCTTGAGGTGTATGGATGAGATTGAAGCACGGTTTTCGAGGAACGATCTTAACGGTCCTAGAAATCCTATAAATACCCCTCAAGTTCACAACACAAAACCCACACCTTTGAATCTGAATTTGTTCTCTAAGTTGAGGTGTTTATCACTTCATACTTGAGAATATTCGGATCAAAACTTCCATTATTGGACCCGTTGTAAGTCCTCTTCCGTTCTTTTAGCGTTTCTGCATTTTAGCGTTTTCTACGTTGACCAGTTTATGGTCAGCATGAAGTTCGGTTGAACTTCGCAACGTGAGCATAATCACGATGGTTATAGTCCCCTGTGACTATACCTACTGATTACCACGTTATCTAGGCTCAGTGACGAGTCGTAGTTTCGGCCAAAATGCGTATTCTTGCGTATTTTGTAACCAAACTACTTTTAGGTACCAAAACCGTTTCTTTTGATACCAAACTTGTTTTATAACTTAGTTAAGCATGCTTTAACATGCTTAGCTCGTCACTTTTAGTTTTGTGCTTGTCTAGGGTCGTAAAGGTAAGCGATCTAATCAATCGCTTATACTTTCGAACCCGACCCGTTTGGTCGATCTTTAGGATCCGACCAAACACATTAGGTGACCATAGTTGTATAGGGAATAACCTTCTGAGGTAATACCTTATGGTCACGACGTTTAGTTAGTTGTATGACAGGTAGTTTATATGCCTTAGGTAAATTACCAAAATGCCCTTTTTACGCCAAAATTCATTTTTAGCACATGTAACATAACTTTTGACATCTAAACTGATTTGGCAACAATATTAGACATGTAAAGGCATATTTTACTTGTCATAGGACTAGTCAGGCGGTCCGAACGCGTTTTTCGCAAACGACGCGTTAAAGTAGCATAAGGTACCAAGACGGGTCATAATGGGTCGTAAGCACTTAGGTTAGGTTTCACTTTTGTATGTAAGCTTTGTTAAACCATATTACATGAGTTCCCATACTCGTTTGGTTTAAGAACCCTCATTCTATCCGATCCTCCGATTTAGGTCCGGTTTATTAACATAGTTACCTGTATTAGGTACCGTTTGAATTCGTGATCTTCTAGCTTTGCTTGGTGGATATCTAAATCTATTGAGCAAACTCAAGTGAGTACATAGACCCCTCTTTTACTGTTTTCAAACTGTTTTGGGGTGGAACACATGTGCCTACTTGTTACTTTCGTGTTTTCCATGTTTTCATATCATATACTTGTTATGTTCATTAGTACATTTATAGTACATGATTTCATTACATTTTGATGTTATGTATGTCCATTTAGTGCATACTTAGTACATTACTTTACATTACATTTTATGCTATGTATGTCCATTTAGTGCATACTTAGTACATTACTTTACATTACATTACATTTTATGCTATGTATGTCCATTTAGTGCATACTTAGTACATTACTTTACATTACATTTCACGCTATGTATGTTCTTTAGCATACTTAGTGCATTGTCTCACATTACATTTCACGCTATGTATGTTCTTTAGCATACTTAGTGCATTACTTTTACTTCACATGTTTACATTTGGTATAACATTTGGTTGTTTAAACAAACTAATACATTCATTAACATTTGCTACGCCGCTCGGTAGTAGGTAGTGGTACCATAGGACTTGACAACTCCCATTCCTGAAATCCCGGGTTTGTTTGGATGTAAGGAATGACCGAATCCGAAAACATTTTTGATAACCTTTACTCTAAGGTTGTCCTACAGTCTCAAGGCTTGGATGTAGACGTTTAACTTACCACATAAGTGTTTATATCAGTAAAACATGCATTTATTATGCAAAACACAACTTTTGATATATTCAAAATACTTTGTTTTGTACATTTTTACATTTGGTTTAAGTGACTACACTTTGCTTACCATACATGACATTATTTACACATTACATGATTTACATTTGACATTAGACATTCGACTATACATAAACATTTCTACAATTGTTAAACATTACATTTTGGTGGTTGTTTGGGTAAATTTAAATACGTTGTTTTGTACAATTATACTTATGGTTTAAGTAGTTACATTTTACTTACCATACATAACTTTTGTTTATACATTACATGGTTTACATTTGATGGTTTTCACACAAACATTTGACATTTGACTATACAAAAACATTTTACTTTGGTGGTTTGGTTTGAGTAAGTGATTCAAGTAACAAGGCGCGTGTAATATGATACAAGCATGGTGGATACGCCGCTGGTACTTCCTATATATAAGTGCTTGTATGGTATTATATATCGTAGCGTTATTTGAATCATTTCAATTTAGACATATAACATTTTATACAAATAACATACGTTTCACAATACATTGTTTTACAAACAACTTATCTTATACAAACTCATTTTACTTAGGTTATTCATTTAACCTTACGTTACTCTTTTACATATCGTCTACTTTATCATCGCTTTTCAGATGATTTATAAAACAAAACAATATACAAGGATCATGACTGACTTTTGGTTAAACAACTTTTTTCTAAACTTATAAGTCATGAATCCTATTTTCACAAAACCTATGTATCTAACAGGCATTTTTATGCTGACGTACCTATTTTCACATGTGTTTCAGGAAATGATGCATAGGATTGATCAAGATACACATAGGCAGACTCGGGCCTTAATGACATTAGAAGATGCAAGACTAGTTAATTATGTTGTGCTTCTTTGTTTGTTAAGACATTGTAACTCTTTTTATCAATAAAACAATATTTCAATTTCCATGTGTTATGAAACAATGATTCTGTTACAACACTCCCCGACATTTTCGCCACGTTTTGTTGTTTTACGTGGTCGGGGTGTGACAGAAAAGTTGGTCTCAGAGCTCATGGTTATAGGGAATTAGGTTATTAGTAATGCTTTGACCTAGTCTATAACCTTCCTAGGACCCTAACGCGAGTTTACTTGCGTTTAGTCATAAAACAATACCGTCACCTATCCTTAGGCGACGACCACAACAAGAACACAAATTTCAAAACCGCTTTGAAAACTAATCATCTGTTTTAGGATGATTGATTACTAGGTTTTGAACCCTATAAGTATTCAAAATCTCGTCAAAGTTTGGGTCTTATAATGTGAACACGTGCAAACTGGAAGGGTGAATGCCTGTACCCTGAGTTTTCTGTCTAAGGCTAGAGTGTTCATACAAATCCGCAGTATCGGACCAGTCACTCTTACCTGGGAACTCTTGGGGTGAGTGTTCACTTATAGGCAAGCATGTCTTCAGTTATACATTAATATGACCCGTTTACTTTGATTAGTCACCGTCTCATTTGTTTGCCTTAGGTAACAAACAAATGATCGCAAATTCTATGCGCTGCCATTTTGTTTTGATTTTTCCGATAACATTTCAGTTGTTTCTTCCTATGCTTCTCGTTTCTTCTAGAATGTCTCTTCAACTCAGCAACACCCAGATGTCCGAGCAAACTGCCAGATTTGCCCAGCAAATAGGCAAGGTAATCCCGAATTCTGTGGATTTAGGTATCGCCATGTCTCATCTCAAAAATGGAGCCACTCAAGAGTCACTGAAGAAAGTAGAAGTCAAGCCTGCACCAAAATCAAGGAAGCGTAAAGATTCAAAGAATCCCGCAGCGGTTGCACCAAAACAGGCAGGACCTAGCCAAGTGGCAGCACCACCAGCCAAGAAGCCATGCAACGGAACTGCACCCTTGTGCAACCAATGTAGCCTTCATCATCATGCTAGTGTGAAGTGCCGCAAATGCCAAATTTGTGGACTTATAGGTCATACAGCAAGGGTTTGTCCAACTGCAGCTGTACCAAATCAAGCTGACGACAATCCTGCTCAAGCCCGTTTCTCACCAGGGTCTTGCTACAACTGTGGCGAGATGGGCCATTTCCGAAGGGATTTCCCAAAGCTTGCTAATGCAAATCTGACCCACGGATGAGCATTTGGCTGATTAGAACATGATGCTGCTTTGAATAATTCGAATCCTATGCTTTTGTATCTTTTGTTGAACCCTGAAACAATCTATTTTGTTTATAAATAAATCGTCGTTCACAATTCTGATATACAAGTATAATTACATGAGTGTATGGCATTTCTCTATAATACCTGCATTAAGGAACTATGTTCCTTACAAACTACCCTTGTGATTCTCTCTTTCATGTGATCGCTCATAATCTCCTCGAAAGTTCTAAGTACTCGTTTCATTCTAAGAAATGAAGTACATGAAATGAAGTGACATTATGAGTAATCGTGCTTTTCGCACATCTGTGCCTTTAAATCCTTGGTTAGATAACTAAGGGTATTTTTCAATCTCGTACCCATTACATGCTAGTTTTCATAACAACATACAGTATAAGTTTTCAAAACAACCTTCGTGATTTCAAAATATTCCATATAGTTTGAAAACATTTTTAACATAGTATATTTACTTAATATATCAAGTGCATAATTTCAAAAGTATCATTGATGTTTTCAAAGACCTTATACATAATTTCAAAATTTATCTCGCATGATTTTAAAACATTTTGTAAGTATACTTATCTAATACACCTACTTTACGATTTCAAAAGTATTATACACAATTCTAAAAGAACCCCATGCATAGTTTTCAAAAACATTTTGCCCATACATTGACTTAACCTTCAAGCTCTGCTTAATATGTCGCCTTGGCATATCCAGCATCTCAACTTCATAAGCATTTTTTTACTTCATGTTTTGACTTAAACACATCTAGTGCAAGGTTTCAAAACATCAACAACTTATAAAAACCATATGGGATCTTTTATCTTCACATTAGACCCTTGTGGATGATTATCATTCAAATCAGAGTCCTTAATTGGATTCCTTATGTACCTTAATTCGAACATTTCGGTTCCTTATAATCGAAATCGAATTTTCTTTTTAAAAATCTTTCTATCTTTATAGTTAGATTCTTGGAAATATTTAAAGCACCAATCAAAAATCCACTGATTGGATACCTGGTGTGCTTTGAATACATGTGCAGAACAAATTAACAAAATGATAACAAATCTAAAATCAAGTTAAACAATTTTGTGATTATGTGTTTATGCATTTTGTGTTTTTGTATACTCTGGATATTCGTTATCCAAATCCTCGTAGAATCTCCCATATCTTCATATGAGGAAATTCGTAGTAGGATATTCAAAAGGTACTACCTTAAATCCTTATTGGGCTTCTACATGATAGATAAGACCCTTGGATTATATAGTACCACTCCATGATTCATAAGAGACCCTTTTAGTGGTCTAGTCAAAAGATTGAGTCAGAATCTGGTCAACAATGACATGTGGTGATGTAGCTAAACAGACTCCTTGGTGGTCTATTTAAATCATTTATTGATTTAATTAAAAGGACCCTATGGTGGTCTAGTCACAATCATCACAAGTTCATTCATTTTCTTCCCCTACACGTTATAAGATGCACTACGTGACTATGCAAGGAATTACGTAATTATGGATGCATACATAAATACGAAGTTCAGTGCACGGAAACCACGGTAAGACTTATTATGTGTAAGAACCGATAGTGGCAACCATAACGAAATGTGAACAATGTAATAGAGGTACGGTGGACGCACCAATAACACTTTATATACTTGTATATAAGTGTCCCTCTCACATTGCAAGCATGATATTACTTAAAGTTACTAAAAGTTCAGGACTCTAACCAGTGTTGTTTGATCTTTTCAACTTCATGTTTCAAGCTCTCACAAGTTTCCTCTAAATAAATTTCAGGACAAAATTTCCTGAAGTAGGGGAGACTGTGACACCTGTGCCTCCACGGCCATCAAACAAATAACCGACCAATGAAATATTGTATTTCATACTTGGTATTTGTATAAATATGTGTAGCATTTGCACATATCAACTCTTGTTCGATTTTGAGCTTTAAATCGCTTTCTGGAGAGTTATGCGCAAACTGGTGCGTAAACATAATCAGTTTAATGCAACAAACACTCCGGAATAGTGAAATAGGCTTAACATACCTTAAACAACCTTTACATAACTTATAAATAAGTTTTGAATGGTTTGGTATGCCGAAATTAAGTTTATTCGCTTACAGGGACTAAATTGGACAAACTGCGAAAGTATGATGATTCGTACTAGAACAGACATTCCGGAACATGACCATAAGTTAAAAACACCTTAAATATCCTTTACATATCTTAGAAATAGTCTTTGAGGGGTTCGGTGTGCTAAAATAAACTTTTGGGTCATTCAGGGACTAAAAGCGTCAAAAAGTGCACAAGTTTGCATTTTCGCGCATAACTTACATTCTGAATACATCCAGACATCCAAAAATTTATGTAAGCACTAAAACATTTTATTTTAGTGTTTGGCATAAGAAAAATCCATTCATCGCGCAATTTGGATCCTTTTTCGTGCTTATGCGCATTTCATCGTAATTAAGCGAATATCGCGATCGTACGACTAAACGAACCGACATCCGGCATATTTTTGAGTATGTTTCTTGTCCACAATGTTTAGGCATCATTTTAAGGCCTTAAAGTTTGCTTAACGGGCCTTAAACATGTCAGAAATGGCCTTAAAACACAACAGGGACTGAAACTGTAATTTTGGAAACTGTTCGCTGAACTGGGACACCTAGGCGTGACGCGAGGCCTGCCCTTGCCCCCTACGTGTGACGCGAGGCCCTCCCAGATATGCAAAACCAGATTAAACAGCTGTTAATAGCTGTTATACACTCATAACCCACTTACACATGGTATTTCCTGATACTAGGGGATCCAATGGTTTTATAAAACTATGGGCTTGAGGTGTATGGATGAGATTGAAGCACGGTTTTCGAGGAACGATCTTAACGGTCCTAGAAATCCTATAAATACCCCTCAAGTTCACAACTCAAAACCCACACCTTTGAATCTGAATTTGTTCTCTAAGTTGAGGTGTTTATCACTTCATACGTGAGAATATTCGGATAAAAACTTCCATTCTTGGACCCGTTGTAAGTCCTCTTTCGTTCTTTTAGCGTTTCTGCATTTTAGCGTTTTCTACATTGACCAGTTTATGTTCAACACGAAGTTCGGTTGAACTTCGCAACGTGAGCGTAATCACGATGGTTATAGTCCCTTGTGACTATACCTACTGATTACCACGTTATCTAGGCTCAGTGACGAGTCGTAGTTTCGGCCAAAATGCGTATTCTTGCGTATTTTGTAACCAAACTACTTTTAGGTATCAAAACCATTTGTTTTGATACCAAACTTGTTTTCTAACTTAGTTAAGCATGCTTTAACATGCTTAGCTCGTCACTTTTAGTTTTGTGCTTGTCTAGGGTCGTAAAGGTAAGCGATCTAATCAATCGCTTATACTTTCGAACCCGACCCATTTAGTTGATCTTTAGGATCCGACCAAACACATTAGGTGACCATAGTTGTATAGGGAATAACCTTCCGAGGTTATACCTTATGGTCATAACGTTTAGTTAGTTGTATGACAGGTAGTTTATATGCCTTAGGTAAATTACCAAAATGCCCTTTTTACGCCAAAATTCATTTTTAGCACATGTAACATAACTTTTGACATCTAAACTGATTTGGCAACAATATTAGACATGTAAAGGCATATTTTACTTGTCATAGGACTAGTTAGGCGGTCCGAACGCGTTTTTCGCAAACGACGCGTTAAAGTAGCATAAGCTACCTAGACGGGTCGTAAGCACTTAGGTTAGGTTTCACTTTAGTATGTAGGCTTTGTTAAACCATATTACATGAGTTCCCATACTCGTTTGGTTTACGAACCCTCATTCTATCCGATCCTCCGATTTAGGTCCGGTTTATTAATATAGTTACCTATATTAGTTACCGTTTGCATCCGTGATCTTCTAGCTTTGCTTGGTGGATATCTAAAGTCTATTGAGCAAACTCAAGTGAGTACATAGACCCCTCTTTTACTGTTTTCAAACTGTTTTGGGGTGGAACACATGTGCCTACTTGTTACTTTCGTGCTTTCCATGTTTTCATATCATATACTTGTAATGTTCATTAGTACATTTATAGTACATGATTTCATTACATTTTGATGCTATGTATGTCCATTTAGTGCATACTTAGTACATTACTTTACATTACATTTTATGCTATGTATGTCCATTTAGTGCATACTTAGTACATTACTTTACATTACATTTTATGCTATGTATGTCCATTTAGTGCATACTTAGTACATTACTTTACATTACATTTTATGCTATGTATGTCCATTTAGTGCATACTTGGTACATTACTTTACATTACATTTCACGCTATGTATGTTCTTTAGCATACTTAGTGCATTGCCTTACATTACATTTCACGCTATGTATGTTCTTTAGCATACTTAGTGCATTACTTTTACTTCACATGTTTACATTTGGTATAACATTTGGTTGTTTAAACAAACTAATACATTCATTAACATTTGCTACGCCGCTCGGTAGTAGGTAGTGGTACCATAGGACTTGACAACTCCCATTCCTGAAATCCCGGGTTTGTTTGGATGTAAGGAATGACCGAATCCGAAAACATTTTTGATAACCTTTACTCTAAGGTTGTCCTACACTCTCAAGGCTTGGATGTAGATGTTTAACTTACCACATAAGTGTTTATATCAGTAAAACATGCATTTATTATGCAAAACACAACTTTTGATATATTCAAAATACTTTGTTTTGTACATTTTTACATTTGGTTTAAGTGACTACACTTTGCTTACCATACATGACATTATTTACACATTACATGATTTACATTTGACATTAGACATTCGACTATACATAAACATTTCTACAATTGTTAAACATTACATTTTGGTGGTTGTTTGGGTAAATTCAAATACTTTGTTTTGTACAATTATACTTATGGTTTAAGTAGTTACATTTTACTTACCATACATAACTTTTGTTTATACATTACATGGTTTACATTTGATGGTTTTCACACAAACATTTGACATTTGACTATACAAAAACATTTTACTTTGGTGGTTTGGTTTGAGTAAGTGATTCAAGTAACAAGGCGCGTGTAATATGATACAAGCATGGTGGATACGCCGCTGGTACTTCCTATATATAAGTGCTTGTATGGTATTATATATCGTAGCGTTATTTGAATCATTTCAATTTAGACATATAACATTTTATACAAATAACATACGTTTCACAATACATTGTTTTACAAACAACTTATCTTATACAAACTCATTTTACTTAGGTTATTCATTTAACCTTACGTTACTCTTTTACATATCGTCTACTTTATCATCGCTTTTCAGATGATTTATAAAACAAAACAATTTACAAGGATCATGACTGACTTTTGGTTAAACAACTTTTTTCTAAACTTATAAGTCATGAATCCTATTTTCACAAAACCTATGTATCTCACAGACATTTTTATGCTGACGTACCTATTTTCACATGTGTTTCAGGAAATGATGCATAGGATTGATCAAGATACACATAGGCAGACTCGGGCCTTAATGACATTAGAAGATGCAAGACTAGTTAATTATGTTGTGCTTCTATGTTTGTTAAGACATTGTAAATCTTTTTATCAATAAAACACACCGAGAGGAATCACGAACAATTGGTGGATCCTCGATCCTCTTTTCCTTTGCCTTAACAGAGCCGTAAGATCTCGGCGGTTGGTAATTTATGACACAATCATGAGTGATACTGATATTTTTACTTTCGGCACTCTTATGGTACGTGGTGTCAAATATGTGGTGGTTCCCATAAAGAATTAGAATGTTATTTTCTAAATTATAAGCCCCACTATATAGACCCATCGTTTTCCCGTAGCCTTAAGAGGGGCGAAAGTAAAAATAATCCCTATCTCTCCCTCGAATGCTCTCAACCGGATCTTCTAGGAGAAATGCTTCTTGATGAACTATTTCAATTAGAAGATCTAATTCTTAATTGGTTAAAAGAACTTAGGATAGATTTCAATAATTTATCTCAAGACGATAACCAAGAAGAAGTGTTGGGATCCCATTCAAATAAAAACAACTTCGTTGTTCCCAATGTTACCTCTAACTCTAGCGATGACTTGAGCGATAGTCGTTCCTGTGTCGATTGTGCCGTGAAGGACTCCCCATCGACTTCGTTCGATGCATACATAGACCTGAGCGATTCGGCATACACCTTCTTTAACGAGAGCCCGGGAAAGGGTTGGACTTGTCCACCTACTTATAGCATAGGAATCACCCTCACCGACGACCTCTTGCGTTCTCGTCTTAATCTAGAGCAATTAAGGTATCTTAGGCACTTTGGGGTTGTTCCATCCAGTAAGGAACCGCCCGATCTGGATAAGTTCATTAGAAATAGACAAACTTCATAAACAACCTTTCGACACGGGGCCGTGCCCAGGTCAACACGCCCCCGTGTCCACCAAAAGATTACTTTCTGACTTTTTGTCAGAATGCGGACAAAATGTGTCAGGATATTGCCTGCACACGGGGCCGTGTCCAGCCGACACGAGGCCGTGTCCAGCATGCTATCGTTTTCTATAAATGCAGCCAAGAATCCTGCACATTTGGACCATCCACGGACAGAGATTTGAAAGGATCTTCTCACCTACCATCCTAGGTATTTTCTAAAAGAAGGTTCTAACAACCATCTTGTCCTTTCCTCTTTTATCCATTGCTGTCTTCATCATCTTTCTTGCATCAACACCTCCATTGAAGCTTGAGATCACCATGATTCCAAGCTTTATTGTGGTGTTTATTAGGTTTTTGTTCAAGGAATCTTGTTAAAAATAAGTTGTACAACATTGTTTTAAGTTATTTCTGCTAAAAAATGCTTCATAAGTTGGAAAAATAATTTGAAACTCCAAGATTCCTTGTTCAAAAGATCTTTAGAAAGTTGAACACAGGGCTGTGCTCGTTGAGCACGGGGCCATGTCTGATGTGATGTTCCATTAAAATGAACTATTTTTGGTTTGTTTTCGTAGAATGTCTAGTCAAAACAGTGGAACCTCTTCTGCGCACTCCAGAAACAGTCGAAGGGAAAGAAGGACATCAATCGAGGCAACTCTCGTATGCTACGTAATGGCATTGCGTGAAGCTCTTGACGAGATGACTTCGGTAGAGGAGGTCCTAATAGACCGTATAAATTATCTTACGGTGGGGTTGGAAAACAGTTTTCAAGAAATTAACATCTTGCACAAGAGGTTAAACATTCTTGTAGCACCTCCCATGGACCCAATCCTCCCTCAAGAGGATTGGAACCTAGCGCTTGGAATCAACAATCCTACTGGGTGGGATGACCTTCCCGCGGAGCCTCCTCTTGAAGATCTACAAGAAGTCCCGGTGGAGGTTGCACCCCCTCAAACCAATGCCAATGAGCCCGCCTTCCTTCTCCCAAGGGAGATAGAGGAGTGGCTCGCCGACGTGTGAGGAACCCATGCTCGGAGAAAGAAGTTCTTCATGCCGCATCCAACCAAGAGAATTATCTCTTTGGAAATTTTGCTAGTAAAATAAAATTTAGGCTAGAACTTCTTGATTTAGATTTCTTGTGCTTCTTTGACCTACTTATCTAGAATTTTAACTTCTTAGGATTGTTATGTAATTCACTCTATGACTTAATGAATGATGGGTTTTAGCTAATTTGGTGTTTGGATGATGTTGTAATGGATAAAAAACACTCGGGATGGTGAAGGATGACAAGGGAAACTTGAACCAGCACCCCATGCACGAAAACAGGGCCATCCGACAAAATTTTCTTCATTACAGCAAGTTCAGCACGGCCCTGTGCTGCACAATCTGCAGAAATTGCCCAGTTCAGGTAACTGGACACGGGTCGTGTTCACCTAACACGCCCCCGTGTCCAGGCTTCTGTTTCTTTTTACAACTTTTTGTTACTGGCGATCTGAACACGGGGCCGTGCCCGGACACCATGGGGCCGTGTCCAGACGCCCAGTAACATAAATTTTTCTTTTTCACACCTTTTTACACATTCAATCAACCTAAAAACTTATTTTTGGGACACATTGAGGACAATGTGTAATTTAAGTGTGGGGGGGGGGGATGCTAAAACTTTGAATCTTGCAAGTCCTAATCACAAGCCTTACACAAAACTCTATTGGAACCGCTAATCACCTCAAATTTTTTCAAAAAAAAATTCAATTTTTTTACTTGTCTAGGTTTAACTTGGGAATTTCAAATTCTAAAAAGGTTATATTTTTACAACTTTACAACCGATAGCGTCGTGATAAAAAGAACCAACATAAGAAAATTATGAAACGGCATGACAAGTTTAGTTAAAATTTGATTATATATATTTGATCACATAAAAACCCATTCCAACAAAAGTGAGTTTTGAGCCTTTGTTGAGCATACAAATACATATCTTTAAACTAAATGCTCATTTTTCGTTTCTTGTGTGAATAGCCGCTTGGTTCTTACGACTCAAGAACTTGCCAAGATGATACATTCCCGGTCCTTATCAACTTAAACCCGAGTAAGTAAATAATGGAGGCATTAGGACTAACCTTTTTCATTTCTACACCATTATTTTTTCTTTTTTTTACCACCTACCCAAAAATCCCCCTAGTTAACCCCTTTGAGCCTAAACCTTTTCATTTCTTAACCCAAAAACAAACACCCTTTCACCCACCAAAATCTTTTTTTATTTTTAACCCTTTGTTTTAGTAACAAGCTCGTTTTTTCATTTGACTTTTCAAAAAACAATGTTGATGATGAAGCAAAAGAAAAATAAACAAACAAGTTTATGAAAAATAACTTTGTTTGAATAATGGATTCATCAAAATAAAAATTTCAAAAATAAAAAGTCTTATGAAAAGCCGACGCTTTTACGCCTTTCGCCCTTTTCTACTAACCACTAACCCAACCACCTACCTTTAACCAAAGCCTAACCCTTCACCCCAAAAGTCCTCTTGATATTTACAAAGGTATATAGTTAAAAAGGAGGAGGATTTATTGCTTGGCAAGCCTATGGTAGGAGTAAGTTCCATGCCGCTCTCGAGTGATTCACTAAAATACATCTTCGGCTGAGTGTTGAGTGATCCCCGTAAGGTATGTGAACTTGTATATAAATGTAATTTAAAAAAAAGGCATGTTATGCCCTAATAAGTAATTTATCTTATGTAATGTTTTAAATAAATCATGACGAATAGGATTGTAAATAAATAAAAATAAAACTTAATAAAGAATCTTGGAAATCCCGACACTCATAACAAGCCCAAAAACCTTCTCTTCTACCCATTCCGTTTGGATGTGTAAAGCCACATTATAAAGAGTTTTGCTTGAGGACAAGCAAATATTAAAGTGTGGGGGTATTTGATGTGCACAAAATGCAACATATAAATTACATCAATTGTGGCATAAAACTAACCCTTTTTAGTACTAATGTTGGAAAAAGTGTGTTTTTGTCTTCCTTTTGTATTTTCAGGATTAAATGAGCTCAAATAAACAAAAGAAGCAAAAAGGCAGCAGAATCTAACATAAATACAAGAAAAGGAACAAACGTGGCATGCCCGACCCCTCGACATCTTCTTCCCAAGCAAAAACAAGTGAACAGAAGGCTGAACACGCCCCGTGCTCAGTGAACACGGGGGCGTGCCCAAGTGCCAGCATAAAAGACAAAGCTATAGAAGCTTCTATCACCCACCACGGGGGCGTGCCCAGCGGACACGGGGCCATGGTCAACTCTATGATTCATAGAATCTGAGGAAATCTTGATAGTACAGATATGCTTCTGCACACGGGGACGTGCCCAGCGGACACGGGGGCATGGTCAACTGATGCAGACAAACTGCAATTAATGAAGAAAGAGAAGGAGGATGGACACGGGGCCGTGCCCAATGGACACGGGGCCGTGCCCGAGCTACTGTTCAGCCTATAAATAGGGGTGCTTGACTCATTTGCAAACCATCCCTTGGCACACCACCTCTCTCACACTTCACCCACCACCCACCACCATCATCCATTGTCCATCATAGAGTGTGTGAGTCGTCTCGGGATCCAAGATTGATCGTAAGAGTTCTTGACAATCAAAGGCCATGTTTGCCTAAGTCTCTTACATCACTTGGTGAAGACAAGTGTCTAGTGTAAAACTTTTTATTTTTAATCTTTTCGCACTTTTTACTTGGTTATGTATTAATGACTTTAATAATTAGTTTCTTATGTTGAAGGTGATTCTTCCTTATCATTTGTCCGTGGTGTCTTGGCATTATTTTACTGTCTATATAAAATAAAAGATTTTCACCATTCATATCTCCACGGTCTATATGGAGGTATGTTGGCTACCTGGTCGGGGGTTAAGGGAACGGTTTGGTAAGATTCTTGCCTTGTTCAGTGTATAGATCCTGCAAGGACCTGGGTCAAATTTAGTAGGACCTCCTTCAATACCCACCGGTATTGGATGGCGGGGGTCCAAACTCTTTGATCCCCTCATATGTAAGCTACTATTAATACTTTAACCCGGCTATTTAGGACTGTATCCCTGCTGACTCAGACTACTTAGCCGAGGGTAACGTCACCTTCAAAAGAGGGGCCTACCATAATATGCTTTAATAACTTAATTAATTATCTTTCAATAATCCGACCCTTTAGGATTGTATCCTTGCTGACTCAAACTACTGGGTTGAGGGTAACGTCACCTTCAAAAGAGGGGCCTACTACAATAACTAAGATAATCTCTTAAAAAGTGCAAAAGTGCGGAAATAATCAAAGGTTACACTATACACGAGTCGGAGCCAAGTGATTCATCTTGTCTATCTGTTTTTACTTTTATTTTATTTTTCAGCATTTTAGTTAGTTTTTACTTTTCTAGTTTAAAACCTTTTTCTAACTTTTGATTTGATTAGACGTTGAGGATAAACCGGTACTAAAAGCTCTTGTGTCCTTGGACGACCTTGGTATCTTACCAACACTATACTACGCTCACGATGGGTGCACTTGCCCATATGTGTGTTTGGTGTTAGTAAAATATCGTGTTTTATAAATTTAAAACTTGACTAACGTGTAAAAAGGGCTTAAAATATACTTAAATCCATATACACACCAATCTGCATCAGTCTCCGATTCGAACCATCATGGTATACCTCTAGATCACCCGTACCCTCGGGTAAAGACGTTGTTCGGTGCATTGTAGAGTCGGATTTCAAAAGCTAGAAAAAAAACGTTCTCCTGTTTTATCTCCCTCGAATACACAGCACCCTACTGTGCTAAAGAGATTAAAGCTGCGCAATCCTCAAAAATCCCATGATGAATCTGCGATAGTCTCTAGCGAAACCAAGGAATTGCTGTATCCCTGAAAGAATCTTTGGTGCCAAACTGTTTCTAACAAAATGGATCTTAGCGAGATCCCCCATGCGTTCCACTCGTTGATTTCATGGCCAAAAATGTACCTTTCGAATCCAGTAGTCACATTTATCAAGACTTCGTGCGGTGTGGCTCCTCCCCCCAGGAGCTCTCAAATAAATTGCAAAGCTGCCCATGATGTTCTTTTCTCCTGGAAATAATCCAAAACGTCATCGATAAACATGGCCGTTTTATGTGATCCATGAAGCTGCTGGTGTGTTGATTAACTCAATGGTCATGGTGTACAAAGTCACACTGGCCGTATTGCGTTCACTATGCCGCTCCAAGAACATTCTCCCCTTGGACTTCCATCTGATAATAGCTTGTTTCGTTAGTTAATCCTCGAATGGAAGCTTGTCCCTTGCAACTGGTCAACATGGTGTTACTACATGGTCGAAGCGAACGGTTCTTGACTGTCACCTTGCTGAGTTCTCGATAATTAGTACACATACGAAAATGCTTATCTTCACGGGTATAACTGGGGCTCCCCAAAGCGAAAAGCTAGGTATGACAAAACTCCTGGTCAACCATTCCTGTAGTTGATCGGACAGCGCTTGCAACCCTCCGGGTGCAAGAGGGGAAGAGTACGAGTAATCAGGGCTGCCTCAGACGTGAGATCAAACTGAGATTCCGCCTAACAATTTTCGGAAGTAAACCTGAAAGTTCCTCAGGTAGCACACCGAGAGGAATCACGAACAATTGGTGGATCCTCGATCCTCTTTTCCTTAGCCTTAACATCGGTAACGGTTGCTAACATAGCGGGGTAATCCCTCCATAGACACTTCTGGGCCTTTATTGCTGATATGATGCTAACCTTTACACCACTCTAACACTTCGAAGTATAAAGTGACGCAAAATTTCCTTCCCACAGGGTATATCCACGCGATATCTAGATAATCAATCTCCACAGCTACTGCATCGAAACCATCAAGGATAGCAGAAGGAAGGTCGGCGTCGAACACTTGTCCCACAAGGTCGAGTTTGCACCCCAACGAACATATGAGATTTCATCTGACTTGCCATCAGCCGATTCCACATCAGGTTTAGTTTCAAGAAGTATCAGGGTCAGGCAGAATAGAGACGAAGCGAACAACTACCCATACAAGCTACCATGTTGCTGCTATGCCTGGCGTCGCCTATGCCAATCCTAAATGTCCTTCCACGAGCATCATTTCCAGTGTTGTTGTTACGGTTGCGAGGATTCCCAATACTATCATTATTCCCTTGGTTGTTGACGTCTTGACTTAGTAATAGTCAATCCCTGTTAATGTCACCCTCGTTTCCATGCTTTAGACTATGATTACGAGTACCTTGATGTTGCCGCGATTGTGCCTCCAATGCTGTTGCTTGAAATGAAGCCCTACGATCTTTCACCATCAAAGTCCATCTTTTCACATTCTGTGCCACGCGCTACTCACTGTGCTGGTAGCCACATATTCCACACTATAATCTGTTGTCATTGCTTATGTCCCGATTGATTCGTAAGAGTTGACTCCCACGAGTCGCTGACTATGGTTAAGAATTCGATTAAAGTCAATTTGCTGGTGTTCGTTGCCACTAATCAGGGTTGTCCAAGTACTGAGGTCGGTAAAGTACTACGCTCACCCTTTTGTCCATCGATGTTGCAGGTTGTTTGAGTAATACACAGTATGTTGCGGGAGTGTTGCAGAAGTGATCACACTTCGGAATCTAGGACGTCAATACATGAGTTCCAGCAAACGAAGAAGAGTAAGAAAGGTATCGATCAATCTTCGACGCTGCGACATCCAACTCAGGGACGTTCGTATAAGCACCTAACATTCTACATGGTTCGTTAGGTGTTCAGATGGGTGTTCAGGTAATACTCGATAGCATCGAGATTCGAAGGGATCTAGAGATGAATGAAAAGTTCACATTCGAGTAGGGGACAATCACTGCTATGACCCCTATAGGTTTGTTATGTTTCACATTGATCAAATAACGGAACGGAACCCCTTTTTCCACTTGTTAAGGCTCACTGGGACTCGCATACACCCCACATTATTATTATGTGTGCACCCACAATAATATTGTGATTTGCATGCTCATCTCAGCTCCTCTTAACTTATGTCAAATGGTTTCTCAACCTCGAGTAGCAAACAAAGAGCATCACGAAGCGTAAGTCATGAATGTTTAGGGAAATACCACCCTATCAGTCACATAACACATGCAATTAATACATGAATTCTTATTGTTGTTCTAAACGTGCAATCACATGCAATATCATATGTAAGTGTTCACTAGTTATGCAATACAATGAGTATACGAGAGACGAACCTTGTAATCTGGAGCTGAGTGTCATGGTCGTATTCATGTTTTCAGAACTGTTCGGTTATAGTCTGGTTTTACAAAAACGTTTTTTTCACTTTTTAAAACCAAGTTCACTATAACCAATGGCTCTGATACCAATCTGTCACACCCCCAAATTACCACTTGCGGAATCACCGTGGGGCGTGTGACGTACCAGGATCTAGCCACCAATCACATTGAACTCATAGGTATATTTAAATAAAACCTTCATTTATTAACATTAAGTGTTACAACGTTACAAATAATTCACAGTATACAGTGGAAGCATAATTCATTCGTTAAGTGTTTATAAACCACATGTAAAACCATTAGTCTTGTGTTGCGATTCCATATATCTCGACCCATGACCACTCCAGTCTCCCAGACAGCATGTTCCAACAATATGCACCTAAAGGCCTGCAAGGCATGTAACAACGAATCAACAACAAAGTTGAGCGAGTTCACAGTTGGTTGTCCATTTTAAAGTTGTTCCAAAAACCATAAGTTCTTTCGAAAACCATGTGTTAACCAATTCCTTGTTTCCCAAACCATAACCAGTGGGGGCTACCCCATGTTGTAAACCACTAGACCGTTACCATATCGACAACTGACTGAGGAAGTTGTGCCCTACATCAATGTCTATATCATTGACTAAGTGCCCAGATCCATTAGTACACACCCGTCCTACCGGCATGGTGTGAGGCTTGTCAACCCTAATAGCGCTATTAACTAATGACCCGCTATCGATTGGCCCGGCGACTAAGTCGATATAAAAATGAGGGACTTCATGATAGAGTTTTGTCTAGTAAGTTATATGTTGTCGTCCTTCCCAACCGAGGACGGAGGTACGTACTCTACCCGACCAAGAATACGCAGGTTAAATGTAGTCGTCCTTCCCAACCAAGGACGGAGGTACATATTCTGTTAGAGGTGAATATGTAGGTTTCGTTTTAGCTTCTTAACCCATTCCCAAACCACCGGGAATCCCATGCCTTATAGAAAGTGTGAACTCACCTTGGTTTGCTCGGCATAGATTATTTTCTTGTTCAAGTTGCTCAAAATGATGCTAACATGATTACCATTAACAATCAGTCGTGTATTACTTAATCTCATATTCCATACACATATTACCCAAGTAATACCGTATGATATCATGCAAGTTATTAGGCACCTATCAGTTCTCAACTAACACATAGCAAGCACTTTATTCTTATACACACAAAACACTTAGTTATCGTCTTGCATAAGACACGCATATTCCCATGATAACTTTTGTTATTCAGTACACACATCGAATCATACCCCAGCTTCACAGTTTCACTTAATACCTTAGTTTAGTCAATCATATGGTTAGTCATGTTTTATAATTTCACCACTGTTTGGGCCACCTACAAGTCATGTATTACCAACCTCTCCTAACTACTCAATAAGGTATCTAAACGAGTCTGGCCCAAACAGGTTCGGCCCACATCAACTACTCGGCCCAACTCCCTCCCCTTTTTGTACAACCTGTCTAGTCCATGGCCTAAATTCCATGTTTTATTTCTGGTTTAAGCAGCCCAATTAATATAGAGATCAATCCACAATCTTGCTTATCATTTAGTAGTTGCACATTATACTAAGAAATCAATTCATCTTCCAATAAAAACATATGTCAATCAAATAGATAATCATGTCTGGCATATTACAATTCATCATCGTCCATCAATTTCGTTAAGTAACCCTAATATTCAATTATTACATAATGTTTTACCCTTTATAACATGCATCCTACAACAATAGTTAGTCATCATGCACATTTATTTAATTCTGTGATGGCCCTTTCCAACCCCATCCGATTCATAATCATTCTTTTACAATCATCTATGGTAAATAATTAACCAATTCTTTATACCGCCAACATCAATTCATTTATTATGCTATATTATACACATATGAAATTATCACAACAGGAGGGGGGTTCTCTCGGCTCATACCAATCCGACCGAGACATCACATACAACCATCATACCCATCAGATCATTATCTCTTCAATTAATCACACAAGCATCATGCATACAAAGTTCTGTTAATCACACAAGATATATTCATGTATTGCAACCTCAACTAATCACAATAATGAAAGCATACATCAACCAGAAATTCATACTTTGTTCACATATAATCAAAGCAATTAACCAAGTTAAACAAGCATTAGATAACACTAACCGAGAGAGTATTAAAATTATGGTGATGGTGATTGCGACCTGGGGGGGTGTTCTACCACTGCCGTACGTACAAAGGAGGTGGGTAGGGTTTTGTTTGAATATAGAGATTATGAGATAATGAAAGGAGTGACACCAATCCATGTATATAAACTTTACAATTAACCAGGTTGTAATCGGCCCAATTCTAACTCCACTTGGGTCGAGACTAAAATTTACCAAGTTCATAATTGTGTGCATGCACCATTAACCCAACTAACCGGCCCACTAACAATATTAATCGGTTTATTACCAAGTCTTAGTGGGGCTTGTGTAGATAGGGCCCAACATATGTGTGTAACAAACTAGAATCCATAGCCGGCCCAATTACAATGCACCTCTTGGGCTCTACCAAGCCCAACCATAATTTCGGTGTATAATGTGCTCGGGTTGGGCTTCGGGTGTGTGTGTGTGCCCAAACGTAAACATGGGTATGTTAAACATAACCCGCTTTTATATTTAACGAGAAGTCAGGATCACAAAATTAAACAATACAGACCTTGAAAGTTCGGGTTGTCACATCGTCAGGGGCAATGTCTAGCTCAAGGTCAAGATCAAAGTCGTGTGGAGGAACAGGTGCGACAGACAGGGCCGTGTTAGTATCAGAATAAGTGGGGTAACGCTGCAATCCTAATGCATGCAAAGTGGAGGATGACACAGACTCGAAAGAATCTGGAACAGAATGGTCAGAGGAAACCTCAATAATAGGAATCTCAACAAATGGAACAACAATGACATCCTCAGCTGGAACTCCATCACCCTGGGCAGCATCAGGGGGACCATCAATAAAAAGATCGACATCATCATCAGACAAGTCATCAAAAGGCAAATCCTCGAGAGGAAAAGCAGCAAGAGGCAAAGGGGCGAGGATCGGAACCACAACATGCTCACCATCGGAATGTCCGAGGATGAGATAATCCTGGTCAGGAATAGGAATAAGAAAGGGATCCTCGTCGGGTAAACCATCAGCATGCGGTACATCGTCGCCAAGGTAATGCAAAAGGCTGGAAATCGTCATCATCATCTGACATCATCTCCGGGTCACTCTCAGTGTTGGAGGTAAAAATCTCTGGCTCCGGGATGATCTCGTCTTCAGAAACAATGGCCATGGGGTCGACAGTATCAGACAGTCCACTCTCAGACGAAGACATGGTGTCTGTAACAAAACAATCACAACATATGCACATATATTAACAATCATCAATAAGCATGTAATCAATAACAATGTATGCACGTATCCATCCTAGTCTTCCCAGACTATCCCACCCAGCCTCTCAGACTGAACTACCAAGTCTCTCAGACTAAACCTCCCAGTTTCTCAAACTGAACCACCCAGTCTCTCAGACTGAACCACCCAGTCTCTCAGACTGAACCACCCAGCCTCTCAGACTGAACCACCCAGCCTCTCAGACTGAACCACCCAGTCTCTCAGACTGAACCATAAACATAACCTTGAAATGGGGTTTGTGTCTTTTGTTTGTAAAAATGTTTATCTTCCTGGATCTGGGCGTTGTATGCAATGAAAGTATGTTGTGAAAACATTTTCGTGAGAGCCCTAATGATTGTAGTCTAGACTCGAGAAGGAATCCTACTTCGCTACAATCGAAGCTCTGATACCAAGCTGTCACACCCTGACTTTTGTGGAAGCGTAATTATGGTGTGACTTTCTTAATACCATTGCATTCAATCATAACAACAACTATATGATAAACCATAGATTCGTCATCCATTAAATAAGTTTAAAACATAACAACATTGTTTTAAAACATAGACTTCAAACACAAGTTTTACAAACCATACGAATTGTTTAGGAGTTCACTATGGACTCAACAAAAGACATTAAATAAAACCAAGGTTTGGAGGGCGTGTCTCGTCCAGGAATAAGACACCCAAGTCAAACCTTAAAACCATGGATGACATCTTTATTCACAACGCAGCAAGAAACTTCCAACGCATGCCAGATCCACTTACTAATTCCCTGAAATACATGTATTTTG
This sequence comes from Helianthus tuberosus, assembly GCA_030545235.1. Classification (NCBI taxonomy): domain Eukaryota; kingdom Viridiplantae; phylum Streptophyta; class Magnoliopsida; order Asterales; family Asteraceae; genus Helianthus; species Helianthus tuberosus. Next base: position 119,260,631 of record CM060396.1, on the reverse strand, counting down.
AAAACATAAACAAAAGTTGAGCGAGTTTGTGTGTTTGTTTGTGTGTATGTATAAACCTTTGAAACCACTGTAAGTATGGGTTGCAGGGCCATTGATATGTGTGACGTGATGCAGGTAGCTCAAACCTAGCAAATTTTGCACAGGGCTTCTGGCTGTAAGACATAGTCTACCCATGGGCCAAACCCTGGTCCAACATGGGCGGGGCTCGCTACACCCAAATAGATCTATCACTCATGTCCCTCGGTCCTATAACTAGGATTGATGGCCTTAAGCGTTGTGCCCACCACTCACATGATCTAAGTGTACCCTTCCTTAGCTAACCATACCAAATAACAATGTATGTAAACAGTTGTAACATGTATTTCACCCCCGAAGTTATAAAACTGAAAACAGTTAAAGAAAAGGGGGAACACGAAACTCACAGTCTTGCGTCTTCAACAATCGTAACTCGTACTTCTCCGGTGTACACGACTACCTACAACGTACTAATGTCTATTAGACGAACGGGCCGTGCCTTGATTTAGTGTTAACGTTTCTGAGTTACGTTTCTTTTACGCTTCTGATATTATTCCAAGTTATATAATTATTGTCAAAATAGTTAATTTTTTAACTTAAATTATATTTCTAGGTTTTGGAATAATTGTTAAACAATATATATTTACTTAATACTTCTCAAGTATTAATACTTGTATTTCTTCCCAAGGATGGGGGTATCTTATACATGTGTACTCTTATTCCGGTGTGTATTTATACGTACGAGAATATGTATTCTATTGTGTCCATTAAGTATTCATACACTTAAATTGTCACACCCCTACCACGTATAACATACAAAACGTGGCGGAAAACGTCGGGGAGTGTTGTAACAGAATTATTGTTTCACAACCATGGCATACAAAATTATATTATATTTATTAAACAAGAGTGTTACATTGTCTTAAACAGGAATCAAAGAGTTCATGACATAATTAAACTAGTCTATCTTCAGTTTTATTCTCTAAGGCACAGGTCCGCCCTAGTGTCACGATCATCATCCTACGCAATAGCTCCTGAAAACACATGTGAAAATAGGTACGTCAGCATAAAAATGCCTGTGAGATACATAGGATTTGTGAAAATAGGATTCATGACTTATAAGTTTAGGAAAAGTTGTTTAACAAAAGTCAGTCATGAACCTTGTAAGTTGTTTTGTTTTGTAATTCATTCAAAAAGCAATGATATATATATATAAATAAGAGAATAATGTAAGGTTAAATGAATAACCAAGAAAAATGAGTTTGTATAAGATAAGTTGTTTTGTAAATCAATGTCTTGTGAAAATAAGTTGTTTATGTAAAACGTAATATGTCAAATATTGAAATGATTCAAGTAACGCTACGACATGTAATATCATACAAACACTTGTTTATAGGAAGTACCAGCGGCGTATCCACCATGCTTGTATCATATTACACACGCCTCGTTACTCAAATCACTTACTCAAACCAACCACCAATGTAAATTGTTTATGTATAAATGAATTGTCATGTGTTAATGTGTAAACCAAATCGAAATGTCTATGTCCAATGTAAACCACTAATTGTGTATATCAATGTCAAAATGTTTATGTTTAATGTAGATCATGTGATGTATACCCAAAAATATCATGTATGGTAAGTGAAATATATCAACTAAACCATATGTGAAATGCACAAAAACAAGGTATTGAAGTAAAACATGGTTTAAATCAAAGTTATGTTTTGTGGAACAGATGCATGCTATACTGATACAAACATTTATGCGGTATTGTGAAAATGCATACATCCAAGCCTTGAGACTGTGGCGATAAACCCTTAAACAAATTAAAGGTTTATCTAAGTTATGTGTATCGAATTCGGTCATTCCTTCCAATCCAAACAAACCCAGGATTTCAGGAACGAGAGTTGTCAATTCCTATGGTACCACTACCTACTAACGAACGGCGTAGCTAATGTTAATGAATGTATTGTTCCATTGTAAACAACCCAAATGTCATACCAAAATGTAAGCATGTGATGAAAACAACTGTACTAAATATGCACACAATGGGCATACATAGCATGAAATGTAATGCAAAACAATGTACTAAGTATGCACACAATGGACATACATAGCATGAAATGTAATGTAAAACAATGTACTAAGTATGCACACAATGGACATACATAGCATGAACACAATGAAATCATGTACTATAAATGTACTAATGAACATAGCAAGTATATGATGTGACAACAGGAAAGCACGAAAGTAACAAGTAGGCACATGTGTTTCACCCCAAAACAGTTTGGAAAACAGTAAAAGAGGGGTCTATATACTCACTTGAGATTGCTCAGAAGTCCTAAGATAACCACCAAGCAATGCTAGAGATCACGGAATCAAACGACACCTACTATAGGTAACTATGTTAATAAACCGGACCTAAATCGGAGGATTTAGATAGAATGAGGGTTCATAAACCAAACGAGTATGGAGACTCGTGTCATATGGTTTAACAAAGCCTACATGCTAAATGAAACCTAACCTAAGTGTTTACGACCCATTACGACCCGTTTAGGTAGCTTATGCTACTTTAACGCGTCGTTCGCGTGAAACGCGTTCGGACCGCCTAACTAGTCCTATGACAAGTAACATATGCCTTAACATGTCTAATATTGTTGTCAAATCAGTTTAGATGTCAAAAGTTATGTTATATATGTTTAAAATGAATTTTGGCATCAAAGGGGTATTTTGGTAATTTACCTAAGGCATATAAACTACCTATCATACAACTACTTAAACAAAGCGACCATAAGGTATAACCTCGGAAGGTTATTCCCTATATACTATGGTCACCTAAAGTATTTGGTCGGATCCTAATGATCGACTAAATGGGTCGGGTTCGAAGGTATAAGCGATTTATTAGATCGCTTACCCTTACCACCCTAGACAACGTGGTAATCAGTAGGCATAGTCCCAAGGGACTATAACCATCGTGATTACAATCACGTTGCGAAGTTCAAACGAACTTCGCATTGACCATAAACTGGTCAACGCAGAAAGTCAAACAAAGTTTGACTTTCAGACTCAAAAAGCAATAAGAGAACGAAAGAATACTTACGAAGGGTCCCCGAATGCTAATCTCGATCCAAGTAACTCAGGTATGAAACAATGGTTTCAACTTAGAGTTTCTCAAATCAAATTTCTAGTGGGTTTTACAATGGCATGGGGGGGGTATTTATAGGATTCGTAGAGCCGTTAAGATCGTTCCTCGGAAACCGTGCTTTGATCTTGGCCATACACCTCAAGATAGTGGATTTTGAAAACCATTTAAGCCCATAGATTGTCCCAAAACCATGTGCAAAAGTGAAAATGGACCAAATACAATGTTTCTGTCCTGGTTAGGCAGTCGCGTAGCGCGACTGGTAAGGCCCTTAGGGCTCGCGCTACGCTACCATACACCTGTTTCAGAAATGTATCAAAAATGGCAGAAATGGTCCTTGCAGCCCGTTTAAGCTATTTTCAATGCGTTTGAACCCCGTTAACCACATTTCAAGGCTCTAAAATGAAGTTAAAGTATAGGGAACTCAAAACATGCTCAAAAATATCTCGGATGTCAGTTCGTTCGGCCGTACGATCGCGATGTTCGCTTAATTACGACGGAATGCGCATAAGCGCGAAAAACGATCCAAATGACGCGACGAATGGATTTTTCTTATGCCAAACACTAAAATAAAATATTTTAGTGCTTACATAAATTTTTGGATGTCCGGATGTATTCAGAACGTAAGTTATGCGCAAAAGTGCAAACTTGTGCACTTTTTGACACTTTTAGTCCCTGAATGACCCAAAAGTTTATTTTAGCACATCGAACCCCTCAAAGCCTATTTCTAAGCTATATAAAGGATATTTATGGTGTGTTTAACTTATGGTCATGTTCCGGAATGTCTGTTACAGTTCAAATTGGCATACTTTCGCAGTTTGTCAAGTTTAGTCCCTGTAAGCGAATTAACTTGTTTTTGCCATACCAAAGCCTTCAAAACTTATTTCTAAGTTATGTAAAGGTTATTTAAGGTATGTTAAGTATATGTTGATGTTCCGGAGTATTTGTTGCATTAAACTGGTTATGTTTACGCACCAGTTTGCGTATAACTCTCTCCAGAAAGCGATATAGAGTTTGAAATTGAGCAAAAGTCAAAACATGAAAAATGTAAAACACAACCAAACAAACATTGGGATCAAATAACATTGTTTTATTGATAATTGAACTGTTCATAATGATTACAAGCACATATGTTACAGTCTCCCCTACTTGTGGAAATTTCGTCCTGAAATTTATTTAGGGGAAACTCGTGGGAAAAGATGCGGATATTTCGCCTTCATTTGATCTTCGCGTTCCCAAGTAAACTCGGGTGCACGTTTAGCTTCCCAGCGAACTTTGACCAAAGGAATGCGCTTGCGTTTAAGCCACTTGACTTCACGTTCCATGATTTCCACTGGCTTCTCAACAAATTTCAGTGTTTTGTCAACATGAATTTCGTCAAGCGGTATGTGGAGGTTCTCATCAGCTAAACACCTCTTGAGATTGGACACGTGAAAGGTTGGATGAACATTTCCAAGTTCAGGAGGTAACTCAAGTCTGTAGGCTACCTTACCGATTCTTTCGACGATCTTGAATGGTCCAACGTATCTAGGTGCAAGTTTTCCTTTCTTTCCAAATCTGATCACACCTTTCCAAGGTGAGACCTTTAGTAATACTCGATCACCGATTTGAAATTCCAAGGGCTTGCATTTTGGGTCCGCGTAACTCTTTTGACGGCTTCTAGCTGTCTGAAGGTTATCACAAACTTTCTTAACCTTATCAGTTGTCTCTAAAATGAGGGCAGGTCCAGTAAGATGAGCCTCGCCGATCTCATTCCAGCAGACTGGTGAACGACATTTTCGACCATAGAGAGCTTCGAAAGGAGCCATTTTGATGCTGGTGTGATAACTGTTGTTGTAGGAGAATTCAATTAATGGAAGATATGAATCCCAACTACTACCAAAATCGATCACACAAGCTCTAAGCATATCCTCCAGAGTCTGGATTGTTCTTTCAGATTGACCATCCATTTGCGGATGATAAGCCGTGCTCAGATTAAGTTGGGTCCCCATAGCAGATTGCATGGTTCTCCAAAAATGAGAAGTGAAGCGAGCATCTCTGTCAGAAATGATGTTCAAAGGAACACCATGTCGAGCTACAATTTCATCCACATAGATTTTTGCAAGTCTGTCAGCAGGAAAGTCCTCACGGATTGGCAAGAAATGTGCTGACTTAGTAAGACGATCAACGACTACCCAAATGGCATCATGACCTTTCTTTGTGCGTGGAAGTTTGGTAACAAGATCCATAGTAATGTTTTCCCATTTCCAAACTGGGATCTCTGGTTGCACCAATAAACCAGAAGGACGCTTATGTTCAACCTTAACCTTAAGACATGTAAGGCATTTTAATACATATAAGGCAATGTCTTTCTTCATACCAGGCCACCAATAGTGAATACGAAGATCCTTATACATCTTATCTGAGCCAGGATGAACAGAATAACGAGACTTATGGGCTTCATCCATAAGCAAGGTGCGGAGGTTATCTTGGCTTGGGACCCACAAACGGTCCATGAAGTAATACGATCCATTGTCCTTCAGTTCTAGATCAGGTGTTATGTGATAGGGAAATTCCTTATCCATCAAACCTTGTGAAACACAAGATTGTTGAGCCTGAGAAATGCGTGCTTGGATATCGGATCGAGCTTGAATAACAGATTGAACACGAACACAATGAAGCTTAGTTCGTTCCTTACGACTTAATGCATCGGCCACGACATTCGCCTTACCAGGATGGTAGCGAATTTCGCAGTCGTAGTCGTTTAGGAGCTCAACCCAGCGTCGTTGCCTCATGTTGAGTTCTTTCTGGTTGAAGATATGCTGAAGACTTTTGTGGTCTGTGAAAACCACACATTTTGTACCATACAAATAGTGTCTCCAGATTTTAAGAGCGAAGACAATAGCACCCAACTCAAGATCATGAGTGGTGTAGTTTTTCTCATGTATCTTCAACTGCCTTGATGCATATGCTATGACTTTGTTTCTTTGCATCAGAACACAGCCAAGACCCAATTTAGATGCATCGCAATAAACGACAAAATCATCATTACCCTCAGGCAAAGTCAAAACAGGTGCGTCGCAAAGTTTCTGCTTCAAGTGTTGAAAAGCTTCCTCTTGTTTAAATCCCCAATCAAAGGGTTTGTTCTTCTGAGTTAGAGCAGTTAGAGGAACTGCAATCTTCGAGAAATTTTCAATGAAGCGGCGGTAATAACCCGCTAGACCAAGAAAAGAACGAACTTCAGTAGGAGTAGTAGGCGTATCCCAATCCTTAATCGCACTGATCTTGGAGGGATCTACATGAATACCTTGTTTGTTGATAATATGCCCCAAAAATTGAACTTCTTTAAGCCAGAATTCACACTTGGAGAATTTGGCGAAAAGTTGCTCTTTCTTTAGGAGTTCCAGAGTAAGACGAAGATGTTGCTCGTGATCAGCTCACGTCTTAGAATAAATCAAGATGTCATCAATAAAAACAATGACGAAAAGATCCAAATAAGGCTTGCAGACCCTATTCATTAAGTCCATGAAAACAGCAGGAGCATTAGTCAAACCAAATGGCATGACTGTGAATTCATAATGCCCATAACGAGTGCGGAAAGCTGTCTTGGGAATATCTTCTTCATGCACCCGAAGTTGATGATACCCGGAACGCAGATCAATCTTCGAAAAATAAGAAGCGCCCTGTAACTGATCAAAGAGATCATCGATGCGCGGTAGGGGATATCGATTCTTGATGGTAAGCTTGTTAAGCTCACGATAATCGATACACATCCTAAAAGATCCATCCTTCTTCTTGACAAAAAGAACGGGAGCACCCCAAGGTGAAAAGCTAGGATGGATAAAACCTTTGTCAGAGAGCTCCTGAAGCTGTTTAGACAACTCTTGCATCTCAGACGGTGCAAGTCGATATGGAGCTCTGGCAATGGGATTTGCTCCAGGTACGAGATCAATATGGAACTCGACTTGGCGTGCTGGGGGTAGACCAGGTAAATCTTCAGGGAATACTTCAGAATAATCCCGAACGACAGGAATATCTGAAATAGACTTACCCTTGCCTTTATCTGCTGTAACATGTGCTAAGAAGGCCACATAGTTCTTCCGCAGATATTTCCGAGCTTTAAAACAAGACATGAGTTTGAGACCACCGGCAGGCTTCTCACCACGAACCTGTAGGATCTCGCCTGTCGAAAGCGGCACATGAACGATCTTCTCGAAACAAACTACTTCTGCGTGATGCTTGGATAACCAGTCCATACCCACAATGACGTCGAAGCTTCCAAGTTGCATAGGCGTGAGGTTGATAGGAAAAAGATGGTCGTTAAGGTTCAACTAGCAGTTGCGTAGAACAGAATCAAGAAAAATGGGTTCACCACTAGCAACTTCTACTGTCAAGGGTTTTCCTAGTTTCGTTCTAGACACGCTAAGCATTGGCTCAAAAGACAATCACAAAACTCTTGTCGGCACCAGAATCGAAAAGAACAGATGCAGGCTGATTATTAATAAAGAACGTACCGTTCACCACATTATCGTCTGCCTGTGCCTCTTGGGCATTCATGTTGAAGACTCGCCCTCGAGCCTGAGCCTGATTCTGGTTTGCATTCACCAATCTTGGACATTGATTACGGTAGTGGGTCAGATCCCCACAGTTATAACAAGCACCAGGTGGGTAGTGTGGTCGTGCAGCTTGACCCTGTTACTGAGCAGGAGGCTGAGCAACTTGTTGAGCCGGGTTCTGAACTGCCCGATTCTGAGCAAACCGACAAACATTGGCAAGATGACCCGACTTCCCACAGTTATTACAGAAACGGCACGGATGTTGCGGCTGATGGTGACTGTTGCATCTATTGCACAAAGGTGCATTCCCTGAATAGGGTTTCTTCGCTGGAGGCTGTGCGGGTTGGTTGGGAGCTGCCTGGTTAGCTTGGACAGTGACATCAAAATTTTGGGAAGCCTTACGCTTCCTTGACCCTCTCGAAGAACCAGAATTCTTTCCATTCTTGTTTTGACCTTTCTTGCTATCTTCCTTGTCAGACGACTGTTTCTTGCCCTTGTCACCCTTCCTATGTAACTTATTCTTCCGAATCTGCGACTCAGTCAATGTCGCTGCTAACTCGATAACCTGACGGAGTGTGGCAGGGTTACTACCAGTAATGATGTCTTGTACTGAGTCAGGTAGACCATCGATGTATCTTTCGATAGCCTTGTCGAGTGGGGTGACCATCGCTGGGCATAGCAAACTCAGCTCCTCAAACCTGTCAGTATACGCCCTGTGCTCACCACTATCTTGCTTCAAAACATCAAACTCTTTCTCCAACGCTCGCTGTTCATGATGAGGACAGAACTCCCTCATCATAAGGGCCCTAAGTTCAGCCCATGTCTGTGCTAGAGCAACTTCTGCACCTCGATCTCTCATAACCCCGTTCCACCATGTGAGAGCCCTCTTCTGAAACACACTCGAAGAAAACTCGACCTTGCGATTTTCAGGACACTGCACGTGGCGAAAAGTATTCTCAATGTTCTCGAACCATTGAAGAAGCCCAGTCGCTCCTTCAGAACCACTAAACTTGAGTGGTTTAGCCGAGTTAAAATCCTTGTATTTGCATGGAGCATTGTTGTTGTTGTTGGCTTGGTTCCATTGAGCAAAGAGGTTTGGGAATTGAGCAGCCATCTGCTGCGCAATGATTTCTGCCAGTTCGGCAGTCGCTATCTGGTTTTCGCGTCGAGGAGGCATTCTAAAAGAGGAAAACATGAAAGGAAACGAGTGAGATGATTGGGTGAAAAGAATGAGATGAAACAAAATTAACAAAAGAAAAGATGGTGGTCATTTGTCCGCATTACCAAGCAAACAAACGACACACAGTGACTAATCAAAGTAAATGGATCAAAAATAATGTATCGCGAAGACATGCTCGCCTATAAGTGAACACTCATCCCAAGAATTCCCAGGTAAGCACAACTGGTCTCGCGTCTGATGAGATATATACGATGTGCTTGCCTAGACAGAAAACCCAGAATACAGGCATTCACCCTTCCAGTTTGCACGTGTTCACATTATTTAAAACCCAAAACCTTGCCGAGATTTTGAAAACTCAAAGGGGTTCAAAACCTTACAATAGAGGGTTCAAAACCTTGTAATAAATCATCCAAAAACAGATGATTATTTTTCAAAAATCGTTTCGGAAAATTTGGTTTTTGTTTTGATAATCACCTAAGGATAGGTGATGTGCATGTTTTAAGATCTAAACACAAGATAACTCGTGTTAGGGTCCTAGAAAGGTTATAGTCTAGGTCAAAACATTACTAATAACCTAATTCCCTATAACCATTGGCTCTGATACCAACTCTTCTGTCACACCCCGACCACGTATAACATACAAAACGTGGCGGAAAACGTCGGGGAGTGTTGTAACAGAATTATTGTTTCACAACCATGGGGCATACAAAGTTATATTATATTTATTAAACAAGAGTGTTACATTGTCTTAGACAGGAATCAAAGAGTTCATGACATAATTAAACTAGTCTATCTTCAGTTTTATTCTCTAAGGCACAGGTCCGCCCTAGTGTCACGATCATCATCCTACACAATAGCTCCTGAAAACACATGTGAAAATAGGTACGTCAGCATAAAAATGCCTGTGAGATACATAGGATTTGTGAAAATAGGATTCATGACTTATAAGTTTAGGAAAAGTTGTTTAACAAAAGTCAGTCATGAACCTTGTAAGTTGTTTTGTTTTGTAATTCATTCAAAAAGCAATGATATATATATAAATAAGAGAATAATGTAAGGTTAAATGAATAACCAAGAAAAATGAGTTTGTATAAGATAAGTTGTTTTGTAAATCAATGTCTTGTGAAAATAAGTTGTTTATGTAAAACGTAATATGTCAAATATTGAAATAATTCAAGTAACGCTACGACATGTAATATCATACAAACACTTGTTTATAGAAAGTACCAGCGGCGTATCCACCATGCTTGTATCATATTACACACGCCTCGTTACTCAAATCACTTACTCAAACCAACCACCAATGTAAATTGTTTATGTATAAATGAATTGTCATGTGTTAATGTGTAAACCAAATCGAAATGTCTATGTCCAATGTAAACCACTAATTGTGTATATCAATGTCAAAATGTTTATGTTTAATGTAGATCATGTGATGTATACCCAAAAATATCATGTGTGGTAAGTGAAATATATCAACTAAACCATATGTGAAATGCACAAAAACAAGGTATTGAAGTAAAACATGGTTTAAATCAAAGTTATGTTTTGTGGAACAGATGCATGCTATACTGATACAAACATTTATGCGGTATTGTGAAAATGCATACATCCAAGCCTTGAGACTGTGGCGATAAACCCTTAAACAAATTAAAGGTTTATCTAAGTTATGTGTATCGAATTCGGTCATTCCTTCCAATCCAAACAAACCCAGGATTTCAGGAACGGGAGTTATCAATTCCTATGGTACCACTACCTACTAACGAACGGCGTAGCTAATGTTAATGAATGTATTGTTCCATTGTAAACAACCCAAATGTCATACCAAAATGTAAGCATGTGATGAAAACAACTGTACTAAATATGCACACAATGGGCATACATAACATGAAATGTAATGTAAAACAATGTACTAAGTATGCACACAATGGACATACATAGCATGAAATGTAATGTAAAACAATGTACTAAGTATGCACACAATGGACATACATAGCATGAACACAATGAAATCATGTACTATAAATGTACTAATGAACATAGCAAGTATATGATGTGACAACAGGAAAGCACAAAAGTAACAAGTAGGCACATGTGTTTCACCCCAAAACAGTTTGGAAAACAGTAAAAGAGGGGTCTATATACTCACTTGAGATTGCTCAGAAGTCCTAAGATAACCACCAAGCAATGCTAGAGATCACGGAATCAAACGGCACCTAATATAGGTAACTATGTTAATAAACCGGACCTAAATCGGAGGATTTAGATAGAATGAGGGTTCGTAAACCAAACGAGTATGGAGACTCGTGTCATATGGTTTAACAAAGCCTACATGCTAAATGAAACCTAACCTAAGTGTTTACGACCCATTACGACCCGTTTAGGTAGCTTATGCTACTTTAACGCGTCGTTCGCGTGAAACGCGTTCGGACCGCCTAACTAGTCCTATGACAAGTAACATATGCCTTAACATGTCTAATATTGTTGTCAAATCAGTTTAGATGTCAAAAGTTATGTTATATATGTTTAAAATGAATTTTGGCATCAAAGGGGTATTTTGGTAATTTACCTAAGGCATATAAACTACCTCTCATACAACTACTTAAACAAAGCGACCATAAGGTATAACCTCGGAAGGTTATTCCCTATATACTATGGTCACCTAAAGTATTTGGTCGGATCCTAATGATCGACTAAATGGGTCGGGTTCGAAGGTATAAGCGATTTATTAGATCGCTTACCCTTACCACCCTAGACAACGTGGTAATCAGTAGGCATAGTCCCAAGGGACTATAACCATCGTGATTGCAATCACGTTGCGAAGTTCAAACGAACTTCGCATTGACCATAAACTGGTCAACGCAGAAAGTCAAACAAAGTTTGACTTTCAGACTCAAAAAGCAATAAGAGAACGAAAGAATACTTACGAAGGGTCCCCGAATGCTAATCTCGATGCAAGTAACTCAGGTATGAAACAATGGTTTCAACTTAGAGTTTCTCAAATCAAATTTCTAGTGGGTTTTACAATGGCATGGGGGGGTATTTATAGGATTCGTAGAGCCGTTAAGATCGTTCCTCGGAAACCGTGCTTTGATCTTGGCCATACACCTCAAGATAGTGGTTTTTGAAAACCATTTGAGCCCATAGATTGTCCCAAAACCATGTGAAAAAGTGAAAATGGACCAAATACAATGTTTCTGTCCTGGTTAGGCAGTCGCGTAGCGCGACTGGTAAGGCCCTTAGGGCTCGCGCTACGCTACCATACACCTGTTTCAGAAATGTATCAAAAATGGCAGAAATGGTCCCTGCAGCCCGTTTAAGCTATTTTCGATGCATTTGATAAAGTATAGGGAACTCAAAACATGCTCAAAAATATCTTGGATGTCGGTTCGTTTGGCCGTACGATCGCGATGTTCGCTTAATTACGACGGAATGCGCATAAGCGCGAAAAACGATCCAAATGACGCGACAAATGGATTTTTCTTATGCCAAACACTAAAATAAAATATTTTAGTGCTTACATAAATTTTTGGATGTCCGGATGTATTTAGAACGTAAGTTATGCGCAAAAGTGCAAACTTTTGCACTTTTTGACACTTTTAGTCCCTGAATGACCCAAAAGTTTATTTTAGCACATCGAACCCCTCAAAGCCTATTTCTAAGCTATGTAAAGGATATTTATGGTGTGTTTAACTTATGGTCATGTTCCGGAATGTCTGTTACAGTTCAAATTGGCATGCTTTCGCAGTTTGTCAAGTTTAGTCCCTGTAAGCGAATTAACTTGTTTTTGCCATACCAAAGCCTTCAAAACTTATTTCTAAGTTATGTAAAGGTTATTTAAGGTATGTTAAGTATATGTTGATGTTCCGGAGTATTTGTTGCATTAAACTGGTTACGTTTACGCACCAGTTTGCGTATAACTCTCCAGAAAGCGATATAGAGTTTGAAATTGAGCAAAAGTCAAAACATGAAAAATGTAAAACACAACCAAACAAACATTGGGATCAAATAACATTGTTTTATTGATAATTGAACTGTTCATAATGATTACAAGCACAGATGTTACATAAATTTATATTATACTTTCCAGAATATTATTCCTAATAGAAAGTCCACCAACATATATATTTCCAAAATATATATTTAAAGAATATTTCTTAGAAAAATTATTCATAATTTTTCTTTTGGCAAAATATTTGTAGTTCCAAAATAATATATTTTCAAGTCTAACTTAGAAAATATATAAACTTATTTTTATCCAAAAATAATGTATTTCATGTTTACTCAAGAAAATATATATTTTTCCCAAAAATAATATACTTTCTAATAATTCCAAGGAAAACATATGTATTTATATTTGTCAAAAATGCTATATTTTTCCTTTGTCAAAATATGGCATAACTTTGTGGTAATCATAAAAATCATATTTTTGTTCATTTGTATCCAAAATATTATTTACCATAATATATTTTGTGAACATATTTTCCGAAATATTTTGTAAGTTACATTTCTTGTTCGGTTTCGCCAATATTTTGTGTGTAACTTCTATGCTTATTCCTTGAGATTTTGGTAGCATTTTGGATTACAATTCTTGGTGTTTTAATGTGTTATATTATTTTAAGTCCCAAAATAACATAACTATTACACAAAGTATACACATAATCACACATGTGTGTCTTTATTGTATATATATATTCTAGATATATATTTATCCATTTTTATTTATAAAAACCAACCTCCAATATTTGTATTTTTGTAACAAAAATTATGGCAAGGTTTATATAGAAAAATCATGGTTAAAATACACTTATAAATATTTGTTTGAAAATATTTTTCTAAGTGTTTATATTTTTAGAAAATTTTGCCATAGTTTCCCCTAAAAATGGAGGTTTCCATGCTTTCAAGCATATCATTTTCTTTTGTAAAAATCACCACAATCAATTTACAATCATCAACAAACAACATTCACTTACCAATCTTGCCAAAATCATGCTTAATCTACCACTTCATGAACTTGAAAGTTTATGAAAATTTGTAGTAACTTGGTAGTGTGTTTAGTTACCCTTAAAAATGTATTTACTTTTTTAAAAACTTCATTTTTAAAGAAGTTGGATGTTTACAACTTCAAAACACATTTTCTAAAAATGCTTCTTTATGTAATCTTCTTGTTACACAAGTGTTTCTACACTTGTTTAACCATTAAAAATAGTGTTTGTTTATGTAAGAACCAAGATCCACTAAAACTCATATTTTAAGCTTGGTTCTTTTGAAAAACCATTCATAAATTTTACATCTATATGATTATTAACTCATTTTGATTATTATTTTTCAAGAAACCAAAGTATCCTTTTCAAGTTCATGATTCAAGTGTGGATGATCTTTCATCCTACAACCTTCTTACTTTCTCATCTTGCTAAACTATGTTTCTAATCATGATATAGCAAGATGCTATGATGATCAACATCATCTTTACAAACAATCAATGATCAACGAGCATTCATACCACAAACAACTTAGTTTCAACAAGATTACTTCATAAATCAAGCTTATATTCAAGTTACATGCTTATGTTCTTTAGTGTTCTTGAAGTTTTGATTATGATACTCCTTTAACCACTAAAAATGGATGTAAAATAGAGTGTTTAAGGATCTTACCACTAGCTCAAGGCTAGGGATGATTCAAGTGAAGAAAGTGAGTGGATAAAAGCAAACAAGAAAGGCCATTCCACTTCCAAAGCCACCAAGCTTCCTTATACACCCTTTCACACCTTTGTATGGCCTTAGAATGGTTGAAGAAGATCAAATGATGGTGGATGTATGGTGGGTTGGTTTCGGCCGAGAATGGGAGCAAGAGGAAGAGGAGAGTTTATATGTGTTTAGTGTGTGTGAGATATGAGATCAAGTTCCTTCATGCCATACTTATAACCATTTTATTCTTCTAACTATTGGATAATATGCTTGTAATTTAGAGACAAGATCCAATAAATAATTGAAATAAAATCAAAGTGTGGGGCCATGTATGGGCCGTGAGATAGGTTGGGGGGGGGGGTCTAGCATAGGTTTAACCAATTTAGTTACAATCTAGTTGAAAACCAAGTGTTAGTTACATGTCTTGGTTATTAGATATTTTGTATGGGGTGTTAGGATGTTCGGGGATCATAACTAGCTTGGAAACATTAAAACAATGCTTCTAGTGTAATTTTGATGTTTCGGGTAGTGTCCGGTTGTTCGGTTAGATACTGGTTCGTTAAAATGCTAAACTATACAGTTTAGTGTTCTTTATGTATCCTTTTGTGACACTTTTAATTCTCGACACTTAGGAAAGCATTCAGGACCATTTTATCATGTTTTTTCATAATATTTATGTGTTAAAAAAGCTGATTTATGCTGAATTTTGCTAAATTCAGAACTTTGGGTGAGTTTTAGGCACTTTCCGGTACTTAAACTATCACCTAGAATGCAGTTTTGTGGTCCTTACTTTCCTTCACACTATTCTAGTGTAGTACTTAGTCTCTGGCGCACACTGGGTCTCAAAACACTGTCTGTCTAGGTACTGAACTTCGTCAGCATAATCCTGATTTATCAGATAACTGTGCTAACTGTATTTAACGCATCATTTGAGACAATATAGCTTTTATGCAATATTGGTATGACATTTAACAATGTATGATGCACATGTTTGTGTTTGGCAGTAATCAAAATGCAGTTACTTGTAATTTCAGCACAGTCATTAAGCATTAATCAAGATTAATTAATTGTATGGATACCTGGATTTTTGAAAGTTGTCACAATATGCTCATCCAGCATACATGGACACATTGTTTTACATTATTTGAACTGTTGGAACCGTTTGGAACTGTTTGATCCTTGTGAACCGTTTGGAACTGCTTGATTTATGTAAACCGTTTGGAACTGATTGATTAATGTGAACCGTTTGGAACTGTTTGAACCGTTGGGTTAGGGAAGTGATTAGGTAACGGGGCGGGTGTAATGTGTTAAAAGCATGGCGGATACGCCGCTGGTACTTCCTATATATAAGTGTTTTTCACACATTATATATCGTTGCGTTATCTAGATCACTTGGGCAAGTGTTTTCAAAACAAAGTTATATTACAAGGTTTTTCTAACAATATAAACCATTCGAGTTTTATTACAAAAACAATTTACAATCTGGGTTCATATAAACAAATGTTTTGAGTTAAGATCCATGGCATCGAGGTTTTATAAAACAAATCTGTTCTGACTTGGTTATTTCAATTTACATTACAAACATTTTACAAAACTTGGTTTTCTAATTATCAATTAACAAAGGTGTTCAAGTTATTTTCAAAATATAAACGAGCCATGAATCTGACACTCACATAAAACCTATGTACTCGCCGGCAGTTTTATGCTGACGTATTTTCACATGTGTTTCAGGTACCATAGTTGGTGATGTTTGATGATGATATTGATGCATGCTCACATAGGAATGGACAAGGCCTTAGTGACTTAATAACAATGGAAGTTAACTTGTTCATGTTTTGTTTCTAATTTCAATACAATGTAATAAATTTAATTCAATAAAACAGGACTTTTATCCATGTGTTGTGAAACAATGATTCTGTTACGACACTCCCTGACGTTTCCGCCACGGTTTGTTATTTTAACGCGATAGGGGTGTGACACTTGAACTACAAGACATTTCTCACAATCACTTTGAAAAACCATGGCTTGTTTATGAAAGGTCTAGTCTTCCACCCAAACTATCCTTTCATGAATGTCTTTCATATACGAGATTTATACAAACTACCAAAAGAAGCAATATGTTTCTTCTGGTACCTTTTTGAAACTTTCACCACTGCCATGTCTTTCAACACTACCAAATTACTACAATACCTAATTGACTGCCAGTTTGGTCAGTTATCAAGGAACAAAAGCATACACTCACTCTACTCCAATGGTTTCTCCCACCCCACCAATGGACTGGACAGATGGCTGCATCCGGAAAAAAGTATTGTGTCGTTATGTTTAAAAGGCCCAATGTTACATTACACCCAAATCAATCCCCCAGGATGGAAAAGTAGCCTTTTATCATGCCCCTTTTTGCTTCATCCATGCTTGGGTAAGTTATAAACCCTCAACCTTTTTCTTCAAACCCTTTCACGAGCAAGAATGGATGAATGTCCGAAAGTGCCTAGCTGCTGCTCATGATTTCAAACCGAAGATATGCCCAAATATGTCCTATGATGTAAACGCATGGCAAAATGAAACCCACACTCGAAAATATGGGATAACGCTCACAAAGAATGTATCCGGACGCATCTTACCAAAGGAATCACCAACACAAATGATGAACTAGCTGTATGGGATTATGACAAAGAATCAGGTTTGGACCCAGCAATAGATCCAGATTCAGAATAAAAGAAGATCTATTATGTCTTTTAGTTTACTAATGGTGTGTTTAGGTTAAATAAAGATTTAATTACTCTTAAAGTGATGTAAGCACTTATGTCATGTATTTTGTTATTTTCCTATATTTTCTATGTATTTTTAAGTGTGATGTCATGGATGATATAATCAAGCCTTTCCTTGGCCTATAAAAGGAAGGCTCCCCCTCATTTGTAAATCATCATTGGAAAGAAATAAAATCTTCTTCTATATTTCTCTCTATCTTCTCTCTACTTTCTCACTCTAAATTCCGTAGTCTAGCATAGAGTCTTGAGTTATTCTTAAGTCTTTCTGAGTCCTTCTAAGTTCAAACCCTTGAGTCTTTTATGTTTAACACCCTAGTCACCCTTCTAAGTCTTACTGGTCTTATATTGATAAGCCATACCCCCCCCCCCAAATCTGGTATCAAAGCCATAGTGCTCCTGCCATTCCTTTATAAGGTTTGTTTAGTATGCTTTATGTCTGCCGACTATGCGTGGATCTCTAACATCATAACACTAACCTTACAAGCTCATGTCAGACTGGTTTGACACGCTGAGTTTCTTGTCAGACTTTTCCAAGTGTGAATGCACTATGTCTGTAGCCTTCGTCTGTATTGAGTCTTTGTTTATCTTGTTTAGTGTCTTTGTAATGTTTATTGTATGTTTTGTATGTTATCCGGGATGAAACATAGGTTTTATATGTTATGTAAGTCCATCCGGACAGATGGATAGACCCCATCAGGACATATGGGCATTAGAGGGTTTCATCCGGATGGGCTTCCTCTATAAATAGAGGAGCTTGGGTCTTGTTTTAGCATTGAACTTTTGTGCACTCTAGGCGAAGCCCTGTCAAAATTTCTCCAGGTTCTATAAACGTTCTAATAACAATGAGAAAGGTGTTTAACGATATCTTCTGTGTTATTCTCTCTACTACTTTCATGGATTCCGCACATGTTAGTAGGTGTTAAGATCTGGTCGGAGTGTTCTGTCACACCCCGACCACGTAAAACAACAAAACGTGGCGGAAACATCGGGGAGTGTTGTAACAGAATCATTGTTTCATAACACATGGAAATTGAAATATTGTTTTATTGAATTAAAGTAGTTACAATGTCTTAACAAACAAAGAAGTATAACAAAGTTAACTAGTCTTCCATCTTTTATTGTCACTAAGGCCCAAGTCCGCCTAAGTGTATCTTGATCAATCCTATGCTTCATTTCCTGAAACACATGTGAAAATAGGTACGTCAGCATAAAAATGCCGGCGAGTACATAGGTTTTGTGAAAATAGGATTCATGACTTATGTTTGAGAAATTGTTTAGTCATGAACCTTGTAATTTGTTTTGTCTTGTAAATCATTTGAAAAATGATAAGATCAGATGATATGTATAAATAAGTGAATAATGTATGGTTAAATGAATAACCATGTAAGATGAGTTTGTATAAGATAAGTTGTTTGTAAATCAATGTCTTGTGAAAAGTATGTTATTTGTATAAAATGTGATATGTCTCAAACTGAAATGATTCAAATAACGCTACAATATGTGATACCATACAAACACTTATATATAGGAAGTACCAGCGGCGTATCCACCATGCTTGTATCATATCACACACGCCTCGTTACTTAAATCACTTACTCAAACCAAACCAACAATGTAAGATGTCTATGTTTAACCCAATTGCCAAACGTATTGAATAATATGTCAAAATGTTTATGTCAAGATGTGAGTCATGTAATGTATAACCAATGTCAATAATGTTCATGCGTCAAATGTAAATCATGTAATGTGTAACCAAAATGATATGTATGGCTAGTGAAATAAATCAACTAAACCATATGCACGAAAACAAAGTATTGAAGTAAAACATAGTTTAAATCAAAGCGATGTTTTGTGGAAATGCATGATCAAATGTAAATCATGTCAAAATGTTTATGTCAAAATGTCTATGTCAAGATGTGAGTCATGTAATGTATAACCAATGTCAATAATGTTCATGCGTCAAATGTAAATCATGTAATGTGTAACCAAAATGATATGTATGGCTAGTGAAATATATCAACTAAACCATATACACAAAAACAAAGTATTGAAGTAAAACATAGTTTAAATCAAAGCGATGTTTTGTGGAAATGCATGATCAAATGTAAATCATGTCAAAATGTTTATGTCAAAATGTCTATGTCAAATGTCTTTGTGTAAACCTTGTCAAAATGTCATGTATGGCAAGTGAAATATATATATGTATAAATATATCCATTAAGCCATAGGTAAAAATGCACAAAACAATATATTGAAGTAAAACATGGTTTAAATCAATGTTATGTCTTGTGGAAATGCATGCTATACTGAATATGAACATTTATGCGGTGTTGTTATAATGCATACATCCAAGCCTTGAGACTGTGGCGATAAACCCTTAAACGACTTAAAGGATTATCTGTGCTTATGTATATCGAATTCGGTCATTCCTTCCAATCCCCACAAACCCGGGATTTCAGGAACGGGAGTTGTCAATTCCTATGGTACCACTACCTACTAACGAACGGCGTAGCTAATGTTAATGAATGTATTGTCCCATTTAAACAAACCAAATGTCATACCAAAAATGTAAGCATGTGAAAACAATGCACTAAGTATGTAATCAAATGAACATACATAGCGTGAAATGTAATGTAAAACAATGTACTAGGTATGCACACAATGGGCATACATAGCATGAAATGTAATGTAAAACAATGTACTAAGTACACACACAATGGGCATACATAGCATGAAAAAAATGAAATCATGTACTATAAGGTACTAACGAACATAGCAGATATATGATGTGAAAACATGGAAAGCATGAAAGTAACAAGTAGGCACATGTGTTCCACCCCAAAACGTTTGGAAAACAGTAAAAGAGGGGTCTATGTACTCACTTGAGATTGCTCAGAAGTCCTTGAGTAACAACCAAACAATGCTAGAGATCACGGAAATCAAACGGCACCTAATATAGGTAACTATGTTAATAAACCGGACCTAAATCGTAAGATTGGGTAGCATGAGGGTTTGTAAACCAAATGAGTGTAGGAACTCATGTGATATGGTTTAACAAAGCCTACATACTAAATGAAACTTAACCTAAGTGCTTACGACCCATTACGACCCGTTTAGGTAGCTTATGCTACTTTAACGCGTCGTTCGCGTGAAACGCGTTCGGACCGCCTAACTAGCCCTATGACAAGTGTTATATGCCTAAACATGTTACATAATCAGTTATGTGACAAAAGTTTAGGTTACATATGCTTAATTACCAATTATACATGAAAAGGGTATTCTGGTAATTTACCTAAGGCATATAAACCACCTATCATACAACTACTCAAACGATGTGACCATAAGGTATAACCTCGGAAGGTTATTCCCTACATGCTATGGTCACCTAATGTATTTGGTCGGATCCTAATGATCGACCAAATGGGTCGGGTTCGAAGGTATAAGCGATTTATCAGATCGCTTACCCTTACGACCCTAGACAACGTGGTAATCAGTAGGCATAGTCCCAAGGGACTATGACCATCGTGATTACAATCATACCATCAAACGAACTTCGCATTGACCATAAAATGGTCAACGCAGAAAGTCAAACAAAGTTTGACTTTCAGACTCGAAAAGCAATAAAAGAACGAAAGAATACTTACGAAGGGTCCCCGAATGCTTTGATTTCTCAGGTATTCTCAGGTAGGAAGCGAAATGTCACAACCACTTAGAGAAATTCCAAGAAATCAAGTGGGTTTTGTGTTGGGGGCAAGGGGGTATTTATAGTGTTCGGTTAGCCGTTAAGATCGTTCCTCGTTAACCGTGCTTTGATCTCAACCATACACATCAAGATAGTGATTTTTGAAAACCATTTGTGCCCACGGTATTGCCAAAACCATGTGCGAAAGTGAAAATGGACCAAATACAATGTTTATGTCCAGGTTAGGCAGTCGTGTAGCGCCACTGCCAAGGCATGGGGGTGCTCGCGCTACGCCACTGCCTACCATTTTCAGCAAAGTTTCAAAAATGGCAGAAATGGTCCCTGCAGCCCGTTTAAGCTATTTTCGATGCGTTTGAACCCCGTTAACCTCATTTCAAGGCTCTAAAATGAAGTTAAAGTATAGGGAACTCAAAATGTGTTAAAAAATATCCCGGATGTCGGTTCGTTTAGCAGTACGAAGGCGATGTTCGGTTAATTACGACGGAATGCGCATAAGCGCGAAAAACGATCCAAAAGACGCTACGAATGGATTTTTGGCAAGCCAAACACTAAAGCATAATATAGTCATGCTTTCATAAATTTTTGGATGTCCGGATGTAATCAGAACGTAAGTTATGCGCGAAAATGCAAACTTGTGCACTTTTTGACACTTTTAGTCCCTGAATGACCCAAAAGTTTATTTTAGCACACCGAACCCCTCAAAGCCTATTTCTAAGCTATGTGAAGGATATTTATGGTATGTTTAACTTATGGTCATGTTCCGGAATGTCTGTTACAGTTCAGATTGGCATACTTTCGCAGTTTGTCAAATTTAGTCCCTGTAGACGAAATAACTTGTTTTTGCCATACCAAAGCCTTCAAAACTTATTTCTAAGTTATGTAAAGGTTATTTAAGGTATGTTAAGCCAATGTCACTATTCCGGAGTGTTTGTTGCATTTAAACTGGTTATATTTACGCATCGGTGCGCGTATAACCTTCCAGAAAGCGATTTAGAGTTTGGAATTGAACAAAAATTGATATGTGCAAATGATACACATATTTATACAAATCCCAAGTATGAAATACAATATTTCATTGCTACAGTATTTGTTTGATGGCCGTGGAGGCACAGGTGTTACAGTCTCCCCTACTTTAGGAAATTTCGTCCCGAAATTTAATCAGAGGAAACTTGTGAGAGCTTGAAACATGAAGTTGAAAAGATCGAACAACATTGGTTAGGGTTCTGAACTTCTAGTAACTTTAATAACATCATGATTTCAATGTAAGAGGGATACTTATATACAAGTATATGAAGCGTCATTGGTGCGTCCACCGTACCTCCATTACATCATTCTCATTTCGTTATTGTTGTCACTATCGGTTCTTACACATAATAAATCTTACTGGGTTTCTGTGCACTAAATTTCATAATTATGTACGCATCCATAATTAGACAATTCCTTGCACAGTTCACACAGTCTATTTTATAATGTGTAGGGTAAAACCAAATGAACAATCCTGTGATGAGTGTGACTAGACCGCCATAGAGTCCTTTTAATTAAATCAATAAATGATCTAAATAGACTATCAAGGAGTCTGTCCAGCTACATTACTAGATGTCGTTCTTTAACCAGATTGTGAATCAATCTTTTGACTAGGCCACTAAAAGGGTCCCTTATGAATCATGGAGTGGTACTATATAACCCAAGGGTCTTAACTATTACATAGAAGCCCATTAAGGATTTTAGGTAGTACCTTTTGAATATCCTTCTACGAATCCCTCATATGAAAATATGATAGATTCTGTGAGGATTTGGGTAACGAATATCCAGGGTATACCAAAAACACAAAAATGCATAAAAGAAAACACAAGATGCATAAACACATAGTCACATAACCACAAAGATGTTTGTTAATTTGTCTTGTTAATTGCGTACATGCATTTAAAGCACACTAGGAATCCATTCCGCGGATTTCATT
Organism: Helianthus tuberosus; assembly: GCA_030545235.1. Lineage (NCBI taxonomy): Eukaryota > Viridiplantae > Streptophyta > Magnoliopsida > Asterales > Asteraceae > Helianthus > Helianthus tuberosus. The sequence goes on along the minus strand of CM060396.1, from coordinate 119,237,638 downwards.
TGGTACTTTAAACGTTAACAAGAATCTAACTATAAAGATAGAAAGATTCAAAAAGAAAGTTCGATTTTGATTTTGATTTTAAGGAACCGAAATGTTCGAATTAAGGTACATAAGGAATCCAATTAAGGACTCTGATTTGAATGATAATCATCCACAAGGGTCTAAATGTGAAGATAAAAAGATCCCATATGGATTTTAGAAGTTGAAGATGTTTTGAAATCTTGCACTGGACGTGCTTAAGTCAAAACATGAAGTAAAATGCTTGTGAAGTTGAGATGCTAGATATGTCAAGGCGACATATGAAGCAGAGTGTGAAGGTTAAGTTAATGTATGAGAAAAATATATTTTGAAAAAAACTATGCATGTGGTTCTAAAAATGTTTTTGAAACCTTATATATAATACTTTTGAAATCATAAAGTAGGTTATTAGATAAGTATATTTATAAAAATGTTTTAAAATCATGCGAGATGAATTTTGAAATTATGTATAAGGTTTTTGAAAAACATGAATGATGCTTTTGAAATCATGCACTTGATAAGAGAATATATTGTATGAATATTGTTTTCAGGATATTTGAGACATTTTGAAATCATGAAGGTTGTTTTGAAAACTTTATGTCGTGCATGTTAAAAAATCAGAACGTAATGGGTATGAGATTTGAAAATATCCTTAGTTATCTAACCAAGGATTCAAAGGCACTGGTGTGCAGAAGTATGATTACTCATGATGTCACTTTATTTTCTGTACTTTGTTTCTTAAAGTGAAAAGAGTACTTAAAATTTTCGAGGGAATCATGAGCGATCATTTGAAAGAGAGAATCACAAGAGTAGTTTGTAAGGAACATAGTTCCTTAATACAAGTATTATAGGGAAATGCCATAAACACATGTAATTATACTTGTATATCAGAATTGCGAACAACAACTTTTATTTATGAACAAGACATATTGTTTCACATTACAAGGATAACAAAAGAACAAAAGCATAAGACAGCAACATCCTTTGTTCAGCCAGATGCTCATCCAAGGGTTTGATTTGTACTGACAATCTTCGGGCAGTGGTTCCTGAAATGGCTCGTCTCGCCACAGTTGTAGCAAGTACCAGGCGGAAAACGAGCTTGAGTAGGGTTGACTTGGAGTTGGGTAGCAGCAAGGTTTATAGCAGCTTTGTTTTGGACAGCAAAGCGGCATGTGTTAATCAAATGTCCCCGCCGTCCACAATAGGTATATTTGAAGCAGGGTATGAGGTTTGAATGATGACGGTTACATCGCTTGCACCTAGGAGCAGTTCCTAAGTACGGCTTCCTAGCTGGTGGCCTTGCCACTTGGCTAGGTCCCGCTTGATTAGGTGTAACTGCTGCGGGTTTCCTTGAAGCCTTACGCTTCCTTGATTTTGGTGCAGGCTTGACTTCTGCTTCCTTCAGTGGCTCTTGAGTGACTTCATTTTGGAGATGGTACATGGCAGTAGCTAATTCAACAGTCTTCAGGACGACTTCGCCTATTCGCTGAGCGAATTTGGCAGACTGCTCGGATATCTGGGCGTCATCGCGATGAAGAGACATTCTAGAAGAAAATGAATGACATATGAAGAATCAAGTGAAAGGTTATTAGATAATCAAAGCAAAACGGCAATGCACAAGAATTTGCGATCATTTGTTTGTTACCTAAGGCAAACAAATGAGACGGTGACAAATCAAAGTAAACGGATCCTATTAATGTATCACTGAAGACATGCTCGCCTATAAGTGAACACTCACCCCAAGAGTTCCCAGGTAAGAGTGACTGGTCCGATACTGCGGATTTGTACGAACACTCTATCCTTCGACAGAAAACTCAGAGTACAGGCATTCACCCTTCCAGTTTGCACGTGTTCACATTATATGACCCAAACTTTGACGAGAATTTGAAAATTCAAAGGGGTTCAAAAACCTTGTAATCAATAATCCTACAACAGATGATTGGTTTTCAAAGCGGTTTTGAAATTTATGTTCTTGGTGTGGTCGTCGCCTAAGGATAGGTGACGGTATTGTTTTATAACTAAACGCAAGTAAACTCGCGTTAGGGTCCTAGTAAGGTTATAGACTAGGTCAAAGCATTACTAATAACCTAATTCCCTATAACCATGAGCTCTGATACCAACTTTTCTGTCACACCCCGACCACGTAAAACAACAAAACGTGGCGGAAACATCGGGGAGTGTTGTAACAGAATCATTGTTTCATAACACATGGAAATTGAAATATTGTTTTATTGAACTAAAGTAGTTACAATGTCTTAACAAACAAAGAAGTATAACAAAGTTAACTAGTCTTCCATCTTTTATTGTCACTAAGGCCCAAGTCCGCCTAAGTGTATCTTGATCAATCCTATGCTTCATTTCCTGAAACACATGTGAAAATAGGTATGTCAGCATAAAAATGCCGGCGAGTACATAGGTTTTGTGAAAATAGGATTCATGACTTATGTTTGAGAAATTGTTTAGTCATGAACCTTGTAATTTGTTTTGTCTTGTCTTGTAAATCATTTGAAAAACGATAAGATCAGATGATATGTATAAATAAGTGAATAATGTATGGTTAAATGAATAACCATGTAAGACGAGTTTGTATAAGATAAGTTGTTTGTAAATCAATGTCTTGTGAAAAGTATGTTATTTGTATAAAATGTGATATGTCTCAAACTGAAATGATTCAAATAACGCTACAATATGTGATACCATACAAACACTAATATATAGGAAGTACCAGCGGCGTATCCACCATGCTTGTATCATATCACACACGCATCGTTACTTAAATCACTTACTCAAACCAAACCAACAATGTAAGATGTCTATGTTTAACCCAATTGCCAAACGTATTGAATAATATGTCAAAATATTTATGTCAACATGTGAGTCATGTAATGTATAACCAATGTCAATAATGTTCATGCGTCAAATGTAAATCATGTAATGTGTAACCAAAATGATATGTATGGCTTGTGAAATATATCAACTAAACCATGTGCACAAAAACAAAGTATTGAAGTAAAACATAGTTTAAATCAAAGCGATGTTTTGTGGAAATGCATGATCAAATGTAAATCATGTGAAAATGTTTATGTCAAAATGTCTATGTCAAGATGTGAGTCATGTAATGTATAACCAATGTCAATAATGTTCATGCGTCAAATGTAAATCATGTAATGTGTAACCAAAATGATATGTATGGCTAGTGAAATATATCAACTAAACCATATGCACAAAAACAAAGTATTGAAGTAAAACATAGTTTAAATCAAAGCGATGTTTTGTGGAAATGCATGATCAAATGTAAATCATGTCAAAATGTTTATATCAAATGTCTTTGTGTAAACCTTGTCAAAATGTCATGTATGGCAAGTGAAATATATATATGTATAAATATATCCATTAAGCCATAGGTAAAAATGCACAAAACAATATATTGAAGTAAAACATGGTTTAAATCAATGTTATGTCTTGTGGAAATGCATGCTATACTGAATATGAACATTTATGCGGTGTTGTTATAATACATCCAAGCCTTGAGACTGTGGCGATAAACCCTTAAACGACTTAAAGGATTATCTGTGCTTATGTATATCGAATTCGGTCATTCCTTCCAATCCCCACAAACCCGGGATTTCAGGAACGGGAGTTGTCAATTCCTATGGTACCACTACCTACTAACGAACGGCGTAGCTAATGTTAATGAATGTATTGTCCCATTTAAACAAACCAAATGTCATACCAAAAATGTAAGCATGTGAAAACATTGCACTAAGTATGTATCAAATGAACATACATAGCGTGAAATGTAATGTAAAACAATGTACTAGGTATGCACACAATGGGCATACATAGCATGAAATGTAATGTAAAACAATGTACTAAGTACACACACAATGGGCATGCATAGCATGAAAAAAATGAAATCATGTACTATAAGGTACTAACGAACATAGCAGATATATGATGTGAAAACATGGAAAGCATGAAAGTAACAAGTAGGCACATGTGTTCCACCCCAAAACGTTTGGAAAACAGTAAAAGAGGGGTCTGTGTACTCACTTGAGATTGCTCAGAAGTCCTTGAGTAACAACCAAACAATGCTAGAGATCACAGAAATCAAACGGCACCTAATATAGGTAACTATGTTAATAAACCGGACCTAAATCGGAAGATTGGGTAGCATGGGGGTTTGTAAACCAAATGAGTGTAGGAACTCATGTGATATGGTTTAACAAAGCCTACATACTAAATGAAACTTAACCTAAGTGCTTACGACCCATTACGACCCGTTTAGGTAGCTTATGCTACTTTAACGCGTCGTTCGCGTGAAACGCGTTCGGACCGCCTAACTAGCCCTATGACAAATGTTATATGCCTAAACATGTTACATAATCAGTTATGTGACAAAAGTTTAGGTTACATATGCTTAATTACCAATTATACATGAAAAGGGTATTCTGGTAATTTACCTAAGGCATATAAACCACCTATCATACAACTACTCAAACGATGTGACCATAAGGTATAACCTCGGAAGGTTATTCCCTACATGCTATGGTCACCTAATGTATTTGGTCGGATCCTAATGATCGACCAAATGGGTCGGGTTCGAAGGTATAAGCGATTTATCAGATCGCTTACCCTTACGACCCTAGACAACGTGGTAATCAGTAGGCATAGTCCCAAGGGACTATGACCATCGTGATTACAATCACGTTGCGAAGTTCAAATGAACTTCGCATTGACCATAAACTGGTCAACGCAGAAAGTCAAACAAAGTTTGACTTTCAGACTCGAAAAGCAATAAAAGAACGAAAGAATACTTACGAAGGGTCCCCGAATGCTTTGATTTCTCAGGTATTCTCAGGTAGGAAGCGAAATGTCACAACCACTTAGAGAAATTCCAAGAAATCAAGTGGGTTTTGTGTTGGGGGCATGGGGGTATTTATAGTGTTCGGTTAGCCGTTAAGATCGTTCCTCGTTAACCGTGCTTTGATCTCAACCATACACATCAAGATAGTGGTTTTTGAAAACCATTTAAGCCCACGGTATTGCCAAAACCATGTGCGAAAGTGAAAATGGACCAAATACAATGTTTCTGTCCAGGTTAGGCAGTCGCGTAGCGCCACTGCCAAGGCATGGGGGTGCTCGCGCTACGCCACTGCCTACCATTTTCAGCAAAGTTTCAAAAATGGCAGAAATGGTCCCTGCAGCCCGTTTAAGCTATTTTCGATGCGTTTGAACCCCGTTAACCTCATTTCAAGGCTCTAAAATGAAGTTAAAGTATAGGGAACTCAAAATGTGTTCAAAAATATCCCGGATGTCGGTTTCGTTTAGCAGTACGAACGCGATGTTTGGTTAATTACGACGGAATGCGCATAAGCGCGAAAAACGATCCAAAAGACGCTACGAATGGATTTTTGGCAAACCAAACACTAAAGCATAATATAGTCATGCTTTCATAAATTTTTGGATGTCCGGATGTAATCAGAACGTAAGTTATGCGCGAAAATGCAAACTTGTGCACTTTTTGACACTTTTAGTCCCTGAATGACACAAAAGTTTATTTTAGCACACCGAACCCCTCAAAGCCTATTTCTAAGGTATGTAAAGGATATTTATGGTATGTTTAACTTATGGTCATGTTCCGGAATGTCTGTTACAGTTCAGATTGGCATACTTTCGCAACGCTGGGTCATTCCTAGTATCACCCTGACCAATCACGAACACTCGACCCCTGGCACCATTGCCGTCGTTATTATCCCCGTTGTTGTCTTCGCTAGTTCCCGTTTCCTTGGTTGTGGTTCTGATTCTGGTTCTGGTTCAACCGTGGGCAGTGTCTTTTGAAGTGACTTTCAGCACCATCTGATAACATCCCTTGTTACCATGCTGTTGTCGCCGATTCTATAGATCTTGTGGCTGTTGTTGTTGGTTCTGGTTTGCAGGACGTGAGTTTCTACCCTCTTTGGTTCCATGACCAAGCTTGTTGCATTTTTTTGACAATGATTGCGTTTGCCCTGCCCGCTGTGGTGCAGGTTACATCGTTTGCGCTTAGGGTGGTTTCCCTTGTATCCTCCCTGCCCTTGAATACCAAATGTTGCTGATCAGGACTTTAGTTGTCATCGACCTTTCACTGCTGTGCCTGGGACGGAATCATAGTCGAACCCTTGCTAGAGGTTCCATCCCACTTTCATCCATTGTTACTGTGGGTAGCAGAAGTAGTTGAAGTAGTAGTGGTAGTAGTATCGCTGATACGTTGAGGCAGCTTGTTCTGTCCCACTGCCTGGTTTGTGAGACGATGAGCAAGATGGGTAACATCTTGAATAGTAGCAAGTTTAGCCGTCTTCACATGGTTTTGAATTCCTGGTACTAAGCCTTTGAGGTACAGCTCAAAGCTCTTTATGGGAGGATCCACCATAGTTGGACACAAAATTGTCAGTTTGTTGGATCGTTATCGTGCACGCTTCTATCTCTGACCCCGTCATCTTCATGTTAAAGGACTCCACTTCCAACTTGTGGATGGCATCATAACTATTGTATTCACGTTTGATAGGTTCCTTAAAATCATTCCATGGGGTGGCATAGCAGCCGCCAGCCCCAGTGTCGTAACTTGCGCGTTCCACCAAGTTTGCGCAGTGCCTTCGAGAATATCAGTGGCATATTTCACCTTACGAGCCTCGGGTCATTCACACACTCGAAGACCGATTCGAGTTCCTCGAACTAATGGAGGAGTACAACAGCTCCTTCAGTGTCGCTGAAAGTAGTAGGACGACAGTCCATAAAAGTCTTGTATGTGCATACAGGTGGCTGAGCGTGTTGACTTGTCGTGTGCGTAAGAGTAATCAAAATTAAGCACAAGTGTTGAGTTACGAGAGTAGGATCTAAAGATCCTAGAGTAAGTGGTGATGGCAGGTTACACCTCCTGCCTGGGCAGCTGCGAGTGCTGCAGTAACTTGTTCAGTGATCGAAGCCGCCAACTGGGCTTGAGTTGGGTTAACGCGTCCACTCATGATCTCGACATCAAGGAGAACATGTGGGTGAGAGGGTCGCGAATAGTGCGAAGAGAGTGAGCACACAAGTAATCTCAAGCAATAACATATAGTAGGTTCTGTAATCTGAGCATACCACGAGCAAAGTTCTATGTAATTCTATCAAGTATGTAAGGTAACATGAATAGTAGTACCTATGATGTTGAGCCTTGCACGTGGAGCGAAGCATCGTTGTGGATCGTTGAGCACTGTTCTGGTTATAGTCTGGTTTTAACAAAATCGTTTTCCCCTTATTAAAACCGAGTTCTCTATAACCAATGGCTCTGATACCAATCTGTCACACCCCCAAAATCCACCCGCGGAGTATCACCGCTTGGAGGCGTGACTGACCAGGATCAAGCCATCAATCATATCAAACATAGTATTTAAGTGTAAAAGTAGGAAAAGGTAATTCATCTTGACATGACTGATGTTCATAACCAAACATTGTTTAAGTAGCGGAAGCATAATAATGAAAACCCAAAATAAGTTATAAGTTCAAATATCGTCTACGATCCGTATCCCACAACGACCTGCTCCTTCCTGTGCAAGCTCCATGTATCTAACGACCTGCAAGGCATGTAACAGAGGATCAACAACTAGTTGAGCGAGTTCACAGAAAGTAAATGCGTAATAGTAAGTTCGTATGTAACATGTGGCTCTACTGGGCCGATAGTACGTTCTATTGGTGGGGGCTTCCCATGTTGTAAGTTCAATTAGTGGGGGCTTCCCATGTTGTAAGTTCAATTAGTGGGGGCTTCCCATGTTGTAAGTTCAATTAGTGGGGGCTTCCCATGTTGTAAGTTACTAGACTAGTTTTATCCATAAGTATCCTTCCCAATCCGAGGATAGTAGTAAGTATAAGTTTACGTAGGTTTTACGTAAGTGCCCTTCCCAACCGAGGACAGTACGTAGCGAGTACGTAGGTTTAGCGCTGGCGTCCTTCCCAATCCGAGGACGGTAGTACGTAGGTTTTACGTAGGTTTAGTGCTGGTGTCCTTCCCAATCCGAGGACAGTACGTAGGCTTTACGTAGGTTTAAACACTAGTGTCCTTCCCAAACCGAGGACAGTACGTAGGCTTTACGTAGAGTTTGGCACAGGCATCCTTCCCAATCCGAGGACCGTGGTAAGTAGTCTAGTAATGATGTAAGTACAAGTAATCATTCAATCCCATTCCCAACCCACCGGGGAATCCCATGCCTTGGTAAGAGTGTGAACTCACCTTGGTTTGCTCGGTATGCTAAGTGTATGCTCACAAGTAATCAATCGCGTCCTAAAGTAGGCACGTATGTGAAATCAGTTTGTGTTCAATTTGTTCACGTATAAACATGTAGCACGTAATCACAATCATATACAAGATGGTTACACTTAACAGCAGTTAAATATTCCAGTTAATGCTTAACAGAATTAACCCAAGTTCCTGCACAGATCAGCTATTCGGCGAAACACACATAATGGCGAAACACATAAGTTGGCGAAACACACTTTCGGCGAAACACAAATTGACGAAACACATTCTGTTTCGTCGTGGCCTTGTTTGGCGAAACAGGATTCTAATTCGTCGATGACTCTTGGCGAAACACATTCTGTTTCGCCGGGAGTCCTGTTTCGTCGGATGTCTGTTTCGCAGACATCAGTTACAGCAGATGCGAATAACACATAAACCCTAATCCTTCTAGCAGCCGTCATCAATAACAGAAATCATACGAAGGTCAATGTGCATATCGAATCATCATAAATCAATCATCCCAGAGTCATTGTCTAGCATAAACCCTAGTTTATGTGTATAACATATCAACATACAACATCATATCATTGTACCCTATCAAGATACTAACTTGGATTCATAATCAGAGCATAATAACAATATCCAGAACCGAGCACTCGATTGTATTAAATTTCTCATACCATTTTATATAAATCCTACTACATCATACATAATCGAAATCTATATCACCGTCATACTAGAATCGCAGCAATAACACGCATCAATCATTTACACAAACATGAATCGAGATGGTACAGAATCAAGAAACCGATTAACATACACACGACTAACCGAGATAAGAGGAATACGGATCGATCGCTAAGGATATCTTCGAGAAGCTCCAACTGCCGTCACACAGGAGAGAAGGGCTCTAGGGTTTCGATTGTTATGATAAAATGTGTGAAACTGATGCTGTTACACGTTTTAAAACCCGAAATAACAAGCTGGGCCCGAACTGGGCTTCGTGAATTACTGGGCCGGCGAAACAGACTTCTGTTTCGTCGGAGTGTTCATGGCGAAACAGCCTGTTTCGTCGGAATGGGTTATGGCGAAACAGCCTTGTGTTTCGTCGGGTTCTTAACAGTTTAAGTTCTACAAACAGTACACATGATATACAATCACACATAACCATGCAAACACACTAGGTTTTATCATATCACAACTAAATAGTCAAAGTCAACGTGCATTAAATGCGAATAAAGAAAGTCGGAAATTCGAGTTGTCACATTATCCCCAACTTAAAAGAAATTTCGTCCCGAAATTTAGCATGCAGTTACTGAGGAAGCTAGTAGTGTGACGTTGTTTACCTGTATCGTATCGCGGCTCCCCGAGCAGGTTTGCGAAGATTACTGGTTTTCTTGGGGTGTCACATTATCCCCCCGTTGATTTGGAATTTCGTCCCGAAATTCTGTATTGGTAGCTTCAGCCTCAGTAGTAGTTGCATTGGTTTCCGAATAACTGGGGATATTTGAGTTCCATTTGATCTTTACGCTCCCAGGTGAACTCTGGGCCGCGGCGGGAGTTCCAACGAACTCGTACAAGAGGGATTCTCGTGTTCTTGAGGACCTTAACATCCCGGTCCGTGATTTCAACAGGTTCCTCGACGAAGTGCAACCGCTCGTCGATAGTGAGTTCCTTTAAGGGAACTATGTGGGTCTCATCTGACGTACACTTCTTCAGATTCGACACGTGAAAGACGTTGTGAACTGCACTGAGTTCAGGTGGTAAGTTCAATCTGTAGGCCACTTTGCCTATTTTCTCAATAACCTCGAAAGGTCCAACATATCGTGGATTTAGTTTGCCGCGTTTGCCAAAACGAACCACACCCTTCCAGGGTGAAACTTTAAGTAGCGCTCGATCCCCAACCTGGAATTCGAGTAGTTTCCTGTCTAAATCAGCGTATGCTTTCTGACGGTCGCGTGCTGCCGCCATGCGTTGTCGTATTTGTGCAATCTTTTCTGTAGTATCGACTACCATTTCTGGACCTGTGATTTGACTATCTCCCACCTCTGCCCAACAGAGAGGTGACCGGCATTTACGCCCGTACAATGCCTCGAATGGTGCAGCCTTAATGCTGGTGTGGTAGCTGTTATTGTATGAAAATTCCACGAGTGGCAGATGTTTCTCCCAACCATTGCCAAGGTCAATTACGCACGCCCGAAGCATGTCTTCTAGAGTTTGAATAGTGCGCTCAGACTGCCCATCTGTCTGAGGGTGATAAGCTGTGCTCATGTCTAAACAAGAGCCAAAAGATTTATGCATTGCTTGCCACAGTTCTGAAGTAAAACGTGCGTCGCGATCAGAGATGATAGATGTGGGCACCCCGTGCCTCGAGACAACTTCTTTAAGGTATACGTCTGCTAGAGTGGAGAACTTATCCGTTTCCTTGATAGCCAAGAAGTGAGCAGACTTTGTGAGTCGATCCACGATCACCCAAATAGTATCATTTCCGCGCTGAGATCTAGGCAGGCCAGTAACAAAATCCATGGAAATTTGCTCCCATTTCCATTGTGGTATCTCAGGTTGCTGGAGTGGACCTGATGGTTTCTGATATTCTTCTTTGACTCTCGCACAAGTCAAACACTTGCTAACGTAAGTTGCTATGTGGGCCTTCATGCTAGGCCACCAATATGTAGTTCTGAGGTCATGGTACATCTTATCCGAACCTGGATGTACCGAGTAGCGAGACTTATGAGCTTCATCCCTTACAAGCTCGCGTAAGTTACCATAGTGTGGGACCCAAATGCGTCCTGTGACGTAGGAAGCACCATCTTCCTTCTATTCTAAGCGTTGCCTTGAGCCGCATAGGGCTTCAGCCCTGACTTTGTCTGGTTTCAATGCTTCTACCTGAGCATTTCGTATCTGGGAAGGAAGACTAGACTGTATAGTGAGTTGTAAAGCTCGCACGCGCTTAGGCGCGGTGTCCTTTCGACTGAGGGCGTCAGCCACAACATTGGCTTTGCCTGGATGGTACTTTATAGCACATTCGTAGTCGTTCAGTAATTCGACCCATCGTCGTTGTCGCATATTCAGTTCCTTCTGTTTGAAGATATGTTCGAGGCTTCTGTGATCAGTGTATATAGTGCACTTAGTACCGTACATGTAATGTCGCCATAACTTGAGCACAAAAACAACAGCTCCCAGCTCTAAGTCATGTGTTGTGTAATTCCGTTCGTGAATCTTAAGTTGGCGCGACGCGTAAGCAATAACTTTATCCCGTTGCATCAGCACACATCCAAGACCTTGGATTCATGCGTCGCAGTAGACTACGAAATCATCGGTGCCTTCAGGCAATGAGAGGATAGGTGCGCTACAAAGTCTATCCTTTAAGTGCTGAAACGCTGTTTCCTGTGTATTACCCCAACGATAAACAACACCTTTCTGTGTCAATAGTGTAAGCGGCTGTGCAATTTTTGAGAAGTCTTTGATGAACCTTCTGTAGTATCCCGCCAGACCCAAAAATTGGCGTATTTCTGTTGGTGTACGAGGTGCAGGCCAGTTCTTGATCGAATCTACCTTGGATGGATCAACATGAATCCCATCCTGGTTTACCACGTGGCCTAGGAAATGGACTTCACGAAGCCAGAAGTCACATTTGGAAAACTTGGCGTATAGCTGTTCCGTTCGAAGAAGTTCCAAAATAAGTCGTAAGTGATGCTCGTGTTCCTCCTGACTCTTCGAGTAGATCAGAATGTCATCGATGAAAACAATGACGAACTTGTCAAGATAAGGTTTGCACACCCTGTTCATAAGATCCATGAAAACTGCAGGCGCGTTCGTTAGCCCGAAAGGCATGACCAAAAACTCGTAATGGTCGTAGCGTGTTCTGAAAGCTGTTTTGGAGACGTCCTCATCCCGGACTCTCAGTTGATGGTATCCCGACCTTAGATCAATCTTCGAGTAATAGCTCGACCCTTGCAACTGGTCGAATAAATCGTCGATGCGTGGAAGAGGATAGCGATTCTTCACAGTCACCTTGTTCAGTTCGCGGTAGTCTATACCCATGCGGAAGGTACCATCCTTCTTCTTTACAAATAGTACTGGGGCTCCCCAGGGCGAAGAGCTAGGACGTATGAAACCCTTTTCCAAAAGTTCTTGCAATTGCTTAGACAGTTCTTCCAGTTCATTTGGAGCTAAACGATAAGGTGCTCGAGCTATGGGTGCTGCTCCAGGAGCTTGTTACTATGAGTTACCAAAGGTTCTTAACCAGCACGAGGAATGCGGATGATCTTCTCCTTGCATAGGATCTCTGCTTGTTGTTGGGATAACCAGTCCATACTAATGACGATGTCGAAACTATCGCAACGCTGGGTCATTCCTAGTATCACCCTGACCAATCACGAACACTCGACCCCTGGCACCATTGCCGTCATTATTATCCCCGTTGTTGTCTTCGCTAGTTCCCGTTTCCTTGGTTGTGGTTCTGATTCTGGTTCTGGTTCAACCGTGGGCAGTGTCTTTTGAAGTGACTTTCAGCATCATCTGATAACATCCCTTGTTACCATGCTGTTGTCGCCGATTCTATAGATCTTGTGGCTGTTGTTGTTGGTTCTGGTTTGCAGGACATGAGTTTCTACCCTCTTTGGTTCCATGACCAAGCTTGTTGCATTTTTTTGACAATGATTGCGTTTGCCCTGCCCGCTGTGGTGCAGGTTACATCGTTTGCGCTTAGGGTGGTTTCCCTTGTATCCTCCCTGCCCTTGAATACCAAATGTTGCTGATCAGGACTTTAGTTGTCATCGACCTTTCACTGCTGTGCCTGGGACGGAATCGTAGTCGAACCCTTGCTAGAGGTTCCATCCCACTTTCATCCATTGTTACTGTGGGTAGCAGAAGTAGTTGAAGTAGTAGTGGTAGTAGTATCGCTGATACGTTGAGGCAGCTTGTTCTGTCCCACTGCCTGGTTTGTGAGACGATGAGCAAGATGGGTAACATCTTGAATAGTAGCAAGTTTAGCCGTCTTCACATGGTTTTGAATTCCTGGTACTAAGCCTTTGAGGTACAGCTCAAAGCTCTTTATGGGAGGATCCACCATAGTTGGACACAAAATTGTCAGTTTGTTGGATCGTTATCGTGCACGCTTCTATCTCTGACCCCGTCATCTTCATGTTAAAGGACTCCACTTCCAACTTGTGGATGGCATCATAACTATTGTATTCACGTTTGATAGGTTCCTTAAAATCATTCCATGGGGTGGCATAGCAGCCGCCAGCCCCAGTGTCGTAACTTGCGCGTTCCACCAAGTTTGCGCAGTGCCTTCGAGAATATCAGTGGCATATTTCACCTTACGAGCCTCGGGTCATTCACACACTCGAAGACCGATTCGAGTTCCTCGAACTAATGGAGGAGTACAACAGCTCCTTCAGTGTCGCTGAAAGTAGTAGGACGACAGTCCATAAAAGTCTTGTATGTGCATACAGGTGGCTGAGCGTGTTGACTTGTCGTGTGCGTAAGAGTAATCAAAATTAAGCACAAGTGTTGAGTTACGAGAGTAGGATCTAAAGATCCTAGAGTAAGTGGTGATGGCAGGTTACACCTCCTGCCTGGGCAGCTGCGAGTGCTGCAGTAACTTGTTCAGTGATCGAAGCCGCCAACTGGGCTTGAGTTGGGTTAACGCGTCCACTCATGATCTCGACATCAAGGAGAACATGTGGGTGAGAGGGTCGCGAATAGTGCGAAGAGAGTGAGCACACAAGTAATCTCAAGCAATAACATATAGTAGGTTCTGTAATCTGAGCATACCACGAGCAAAGTTCTATGTAATTCTATCAAGTATGTAAGGTAACATGAATAGTAGTACCTATGATGTTGAGCCTTGCACGTGGAGCGAAGCATCGTTGTGGATCGTTGAGCACTGTTCTGGTTATAGTCTGGTTTTAACAAAATCGTTTTCCCCTTATTAAAACCGAGTTCTCTATAACCAATGGCTCTGATACCAATCTGTCACACCCCCAAAATCCACCCGCGGAGTATCACCGCTTGGAGGCGTGACTGACCAGGATCAAGCCATCAATCATATCAAACATAGTATTTAAGTGTAAAAGTAGGAAAAGGTAATTCATCTTGACATGACTGATGTTCATAACCAAACATTGTTTAAGTAGCGGAAGCATAATAATGAAAACCCAAAATAAGTTATAAGTTCAAATATCGTCTACGATCCGTATCCCACAACGACCTGCTCCTTCCTGTGCAAGCTCCATGTATCTAACGACCTGCAAGGCATGTAACAGAGGATCAACAACTAGTTGAGCGAGTTCACAGAAAGTAAATGCGTAATAGTAAGTTCGTATGTAACATGTGGCTCTACTGGGCCGATAGTACGTTCTATTGGTGGGGGCTTCCCATGTTGTAAGTTCAATTAGTGGGGGCTTCCCATGTTGTAAGTTCAATTAGTGGGGGCTTCCCATGTTGTAAGTTCAATTAGTGGGGGCTTCCCATGTTGTAAGTTACTAGACTAGTTTTATCCATAAGTATCCTTCCCAATCCGAGGATAGTAGTAAGTATAAGTTTACGTAGGTTTTACGTAAGTGCCCTTCCCAACCGAGGACAGTACGTAGCGAGTACGTAGGTTTAGCGCTGGCGTCCTTCCCAATCCGAGGACGGTAGTACGTAGGTTTTACGTAGGTTTAGTGCTGGTGTCCTTCCCAATCCGAGGACAGTACGTAGGCTTTACGTAGGTTTAAACACTAGTGTCCTTCCCAAACCGAGGACAGTACGTAGGCTTTACGTAGAGTTTGGCACAGGCATCCTTCCCAATCCGAGGACCGTGGTAAGTAGTCTAGTAATGATGTAAGTACAAGTAATCATTCAATCCCATTCCCAACCCACCGGGGAATCCCATGCCTTGGTAAGAGTGTGAACTCACCTTGGTTTGCTCGGTATGCTAAGTGTATGCTCACAAGTAATCAATCGCGTCCTAAAGTAGGCACGTATGTGAAATCAGTTTGTGTTCAATTTGTTCACGTATAAACATGTAGCACGTAATCACAATCATATACAAGATGGTTACACTTAACAGCAGTTAAATATTCCAGTTAATGCTTAACAGAATTAACCCAAGTTCCTGCACAGATCAGCTATTCGGCGAAACACACATAATGGCGAAACACATAAGTTGGCGAAACACACTTTCGGCGAAACACAAATTGACGAAACACATTCTGTTTCGTCGTGGCCTTGTTTGGCGAAACAGGATTCTAATTCGTCGATGACTCTTGGCGAAACACATTCTGTTTCGCCGGGAGTCCTGTTTCGTCGGATGTCTGTTTCGCAGACATCAGTTACAGCAGATGCGAATAACACATAAACCCTAATCCTTCTAGCAGCCGTCATCAATAACAGAAATCATACGAAGGTCAATGTGCATATCGAATCATCATAAATCAATCATCCCAGAGTCATTGTCTAGCATAAACCCTAGTTTATGTGTATAACATATCAACATACAACATCATATCATTGTACCCTATCAAGATACTAACTTGGATTCATAATCAGAGCATAATAACAATATCCAGAACCGAGCACTCGATTGTATTAAATTTCTCATACCATTTTATATAAATCCTACTACATCATACATAATCGAAATCTATATCACCGTCATACTAGAATCGCAGCAATAACACGCATCAATCATTTACACAAACATGAATCGAGATGGTACAGAATCAAGAAACCGATTAACATACACACGACTAACCGAGATAAGAGGAATACGGATCGATCGCTAAGGATATCTTCGAGAAGCTCCAACTGCCGTCACACAGGAGAGAAGGGCTCTAGGGTTTCGATTGTTATGATAAAATGTGTGAAACTGAGGCTGTTACACGTTTTAAAACCCGAAATAACAAGCTGGGCCCGAACTGGGCTTCGTGAATTACTGGGCCGGCGAAACAGACTTCTGTTTCGTCGGAGTGTTCATGGCGAAACAGCCTGTTTCGTCGGAATGGGTTATGGCGAAACAGCCTTGTGTTTCGTCGGGTTCTTAACAGTTTAAGTTCTACAAACAGTACACATGATATACAATCACACATAACCATGCAAACACACTAGGTTTTATCATATCACAACTAAATAGTCAAAGTCAACGTGCATTAAATGCGAATAAAGAAAGTCGGAAATTCGAGTTGTCACATTATCCCCAACTTAAAAGAAATTTCGTCCCGAAATTTAGCATGCAGTTACTGAGGAAGCTAGTAGTGTGACGTTGTTTACCTGTATCGTATCGCGGCTCCCCGAGCAGGTTTGCGAAGATTACTGGTTTTCTTGGGGTGTCACATTATCCCCCCGTTGATTTGGAATTTCGTCCCGAAATTCTGTATTGGTAGCTTCAGCCTCAGTAGTAGTTGCATTGGTTTCCGAATAACTGGGGATATTTGAGTTCCATTTGATCTTTACGCTCCCAGGTGAACTCTGGGCCGCGGCGGGAGTTCCAACGAACTCGTACAAGAGGGATTCTCGTGTTCTTGAGGACCTTAACATCCCGGTCCGTGATTTCAACAGGTTCCTCGACGAAGTGCAACCGCTCGTCGATAGTGAGTTCCTTTAAGGGAACTATGTGGGTCTCATCTGACGTACACTTCTTCAGATTCGACACGTGAAAGACGTTGTGAACTGCACTGAGTTCAGGTGGTAAGTTCAATCTGTAGGCCACTTTGCCTATTTTCTCAATAACCTCGAAAGGTCCAACATATCGTGGATTTAGTTTGCCGCGTTTGCCAAAACGAACCACACCCTTCCAGGGTGAAACTTTAAGTAGCGCTCGATCCCCAACCTGGAATTCGAGTAGTTTCCTGTCTAAATCAGCGTATGCTTTCTGACGGTCGCGTGCTGCCGCCATGCGTTGTCGTATTTGTGCAATCTTTTCTGTAGTATCGACTACCATTTCTGGACCTGTGATTTGACTATCTCCCACCTCTGCCCAACAGAGAGGTGACCGGCATTTACGCCCGTACAATGCCTCGAATGGTGCAGCCTTAATGCTGGTGTGGTAGCTGTTATTGTATGAAAATTCCACGAGTGGCAGATGTTTCTCCCAACCATTGCCAAGGTCAATTACGCACGCCCGAAGCATGTCTTCTAGAGTTTGAATAGTGCGCTCAGACTGCCCATCTGTCTGAGGGTGATAAGCTGTGCTCATGTCTAAACAAGAGCCAAAAGATTTATGCATTGCTTGCCACAGTTCTGAAGTAAAACGTGCGTCGCGATCAGAGATGATAGATGTGGGCACCCCGTGCCTCGAGACAACTTCTTTAAGGTATACGTCTGCTAGAGTGGAGAACTTATCCGTTTCCTTGATAGCCAAGAAGTGAGCAGACTTTGTGAGTCGATCCACGATCACCCAAATAGTATCATTTCCGCGCTGAGATCTAGGCAGGCCAGTAACAAAATCCATGGAAATTTGCTCCCATTTCCATTGTGGTATCTCAGGTTGCTGGAGTGGACCTGATGGTTTCTGATATTCTTCTTTGACTCTCGCACAAGTCAAACACTTGCTAACGTAAGTTGCTATGTGGGCCTTCATGCTAGGCCACCAATATGTAGTTCTGAGGTCATGGTACATCTTATCCGAACCTGGATGTACCGAGTAGCGAGACTTATGAGCTTCATCCCTTACAAGCTCGCGTAAGTTACCATAGTGTGGGACCCAAATGCGTCCTGTGACGTAGGAAGCACCATCTTCCTTCTATTCTAAGCGTTGCCTTGAGCCGCATAGGGCTTCAGCCCTGACTTTGTCTGGTTTCAATGCTTCTACCTGAGCATTTCGTATCTGGGAAGGAAGACTAGACTGTATAGTGAGTTGTAAAGCTCGCACGCGCTTAGGCGCGGTGTCCTTTCGACTGAGGGCGTCAGCCACAACATTGGCTTTGCCTGGATGGTACTTTATAGCACATTCGTAGTCGTTCAGTAATTCGACCCATCGTCGTTGTCGCATATTCAGTTCCTTCTGTTTGAAGATATGTTCGAGGCTTCTGTGATCAGTGTATATAGTGCACTTAGTACCGTACATGTAATGTCGCCATAACTTGAGCACAAAAACAACAGCTCCCAGCTCTAAGTCATGTGTTGTGTAATTCCGTTCGTGAATCTTAAGTTGGCGCGACGCGTAAGCAATAACTTTATCCCGTTGCATCAGCACACATCCAAGACCTTGGATTCATGCGTCGCAGTAGACTACGAAATCATCGGTGCCTTCAGGCAATGAGAGGATAGGTGCGCTACAAAGTCTATCCTTTAAGTGCTGAAACGCTGTTTCCTGTGTATTACCCCAACGATAAACAACACCTTTCTGTGTCAATAGTGTAAGCGGCTGTGCAATTTTTGAGAAGTCTTTGATGAACCTTCTGTAGTATCCCGCCAGACCCAAAAATTGGCGTATTTCTGTTGGTGTACGAGGTGCAGGCCAGTTCTTGATCGAATCTACCTTGGATGGATCAACATGAATCCCATCCTGGTTTACCACGTGGCCTAGGAAATGGACTTCACGAAGCCAGAAGTCACATTTGGAAAACTTGGCGTATAGCTGTTCCGTTCGAAGAAGTTCCAAAATAAGTCGTAAGTGATGCTCGTGTTCCTCCTGACTCTTCGAGTAGATCAGAATGTCATCGATGAAAACAATGACGAACTTGTCAAGATAAGGTTTGCACACCCTGTTCATAAGATCCATGAAAACTGCAGGCGCGTTCGTTAGCCCGAAAGGCATGACCAAAAACTCGTAATGGTCGTAGCGTGTTCTGAAAGCTGTTTTGGAGACGTCCTCATCCCGGACTCTCAGTTGATGGTATCCCGACCTTAGATCAATCTTCGAGTAATAGCTCGACCCTTGCAACTGGTCGAATAAATCGTCGATGCGTGGAAGAGGATAGCGATTCTTCACAGTCACCTTGTTCAGTTCGCGGTAGTCTATACCCATGCGGAAGGTACCATCCTTCTTCTTTACAAATAGTACTGGGGCTCCCCAGGGCGAAGAGCTAGGACGTATGAAACCCTTTTCCAAAAGTTCTTGCAATTGCTTAGACAGTTCTTCCAGTTCATTTGGAGCTAAACGATAAGGTGCTCGAGCTATGGGTGCTGCTCCAGGAGCTTGTTACTATGAGTTACCAAAGGTTCTTAACCAGCACGAGGAATGCGGATGATCTTCTCCTTGCATAGGATCTCTGCTTGTTGTTGGGATAACCAGTCCATACTAATGACGATGTCGAAACTATCGCAACGCTGGGTCATTCCTAGTATCACCCTGACCAATCACGAACACTCGACCCCTGGCACCATTGCCGTCGTTATTATCCCCGTTGTTGTCTTCGCTAGTTCCCGTTTCCTTGGTTGTGGTTCTGATTCTGGTTCTGGTTCAACCGTGGGCAGTGTCTTTTGAAGTGACTTTCAGCACCATCTGATAACATCCCTTGTTACCATGCTGTTGTCGCCGATTCTATAGATCTTGTGGCTGTTGTTGTTGGTTCTGGTTTGCAGGACATGAGTTTCTACCCTCTTTGGTTCCATGACCAAGCTTGTTGCATTTTTTTGACAATGATTGCGTTTGCCCTGCCCGCTGTGGTGCAGGTTACATCGTTTGCGCTTAGGGTGGTTTCCCTTGTATCCTCCCTGCCCTTGAATACCAAATGTTGCTGATCAGGACTTTAGTTGTCATCGACCTTTCACTGCTGTGCCTGGGACGGAATCGTAGTCGAACCCTTGCTAGAGGTTCCATCCCACTTTCATCCATTGTTACTGTGGGTAGCAGAAGTAGTTGAAGTAGTAGTGGTAGTAGTATCGCTGATACGTTGAGGCAGCTTGTTCTGTCCCACTGCCTGGTTTGTGAGACGATGAGCAAGATGGGTAACATCTTGAATAGTAGCAAGTTTAGCCGTCTTCACATGGTTTTGAATTCCTGGTACTAAGCCTTTGAGGTACAGCTCAAAGCTCTTTATGGGAGGATCCACCATAGTTGGACACAAAATTGTCAGTTTGTTGGATCGTTATCGTGCACGCTTCTATCTCTGACCCCGTCATCTTCATGTTAAAGGACTCCACTTCCAACTTGTGGATGGCATCATAACTATTGTATTCACGTTTGATAGGTTCCTTAAAATCATTCCATGGGGTGGCATAGCAGCCGCCAGCCCCAGTGTCGTAACTTGCGCGTTCCACCAAGTTTGCGCAGTGCCTTCGAGAATATCAGTGGCATATTTCACCTTACGAGCCTCGGGTCATTCACACACTCGAAGACCGATTCGAGTTCCTCGAACTAATGGAGGAGTACAACAGCTCCTTCAGTGTCGCTGAAAGTAGTAGGACGACAGTCCATAAAAGTCTTGTATGTGCATACAGGTGGCTGAGCGTGTTGACTTGTCGTGTGCGTAAGAGTAATCAAAATTAAGCACAAGTGTTGAGTTACGAGAGTAGGATCTAAAGATCCTAGAGTAAGTGGTGATGGCAGGTTACACCTCCTGCCTGGGCAGCTGCGAGTGCTGCAGTAACTTGTTCAGTGATCGAAGCCGCCAACTGGGCTTGAGTTGGGTTAACGCATCCACTCATGATCTCGACATCAAGGAGAACATGTGGGTGAGAGGGTCGCGAATAGTGCGAAGAGAGTGAGCACACAAGTAATCTCAAGCAATAACATATAGTAGGTTCTGTAATCTGAGCATACCACGAGCAAAGTTCTATGTAATTCTATCAAGTATGTAAGGTAACATGAATAGTAGTACCTATGATGTTGAGCCTTGCACGTGGAGCGAAGCATCGTTGTGGATCGTTGAGCACTGTTCTGGTTATAGTCTGGTTTTAACAAAATCGTTTTCCCCTTATTAAAACCGAGTTCTCTATAACCAATGGCTCTGATACCAATCTGTCACACCCCCAAAATCCACCCGCGGAGTATCACCGCTTGGAGGCGTGACTGACCAGGATCAAGCCATCAATCATATCAAACATAGTATTTAAGTGTAAAAGTAGGAAAAGGTAATTCATCTTGACATGACTGATGTTCATAACCAAACATTGTTTAAGTAGCGGAAGCATAATAATGAAAACCCAAAATAAGTTATAAGTTCAAATATCGTCTACGATCCGTATCCCACAACGACCTGCTCCTTCCTGTGCAAGCTCCATGTATCTAACGACCTGCAAGGCATGTAACAGAGGATCAACAACTAGTTGAGCGAGTTCACAGAAAGTAAATGCGTAATAGTAAGTTCGTATGTAACATGTGGCTCTACTGGGCCGATAGTACGTTCTATTGGTGGGGGCTTCCCATGTTGTAAGTTCAATTAGTGGGGGCTTCCCATGTTGTAAGTTCAATTAGTGGGGGCTTCCCATGTTGTAAGTTCAATTAGTGGGGGCTTCCCATGTTGTAAGTTACTAGACTAGTTTTATCCATAAGTATCCTTCCCAATCCGAGGATAGTAGTAAGTATAAGTTTACGTAGGTTTTACGTAAGTGCCCTTCCCAACCGAGGACAGTACGTAGCGAGTACGTAGGTTTAGCGCTGGCGTCCTTCCCAATCCGAGGACGGTAGTACGTAGGTTTTACGTAGGTTTAGTGCTGGTGTCCTTCCCAATCCGAGGACAGTACGTAGGCTTTACGTAGGTTTAAACACTAGTGTCCTTCCCAAACCGAGGACAGTACGTAGGCTTTACGTAGAGTTTGGCACAGGCATCCTTCCCAATCCGAGGACCGTGGTAAGTAGTCTAGTAATGATGTAAGTACAAGTAATCATTCAATCCCATTCCCAACCCACCGGGGAATCCCATGCCTTGGTAAGAGTGTGAACTCACCTTGGTTTGCTCGGTATGCTAAGTGTATGCTCACAAGTAATCAATCGCGTCCTAAAGTAGGCACGTATGTGAAATCAGTTTGTGTTCAATTTGTTCACGTATAAACATGTAGCACGTAATCACAATCATATACAAGATGGTTACACTTAACAGCAGTTAAATATTCCAGTTAATGCTTAACAGAATTAACCCAAGTTCCTGCACAGATCAGCTATTCGGCGAAACACACATAATGGCGAAACACATAAGTTGGCGAAACACACTTTCGGCGAAACACAAATTGACGAAACACATTCTGTTTCGTCGTGGCCTTGTTTGGCGAAACAGGATTCTAATTCGTCGATGACTCTTGGCGAAACACATTCTGTTTCGCCGGGAGTCCTGTTTCGTCGGATGTCTGTTTCGCAGACATCAGTTACAGCAGATGCGAATAACACATAAACCCTAATCCTTCTAGCAGCCGTCATCAATAACAGAAATCATACGAAGGTCAATGTGCATATCGAATCATCATAAATCAATCATCCCAGAGTCATTGTCTAGCATAAACCCTAGTTTATGTGTATAACATATCAACATACAACATCATATCATTGTACCCTATCAAGATACTAACTTGGATTCATAATCAGAGCATAATAACAATATCCAGAACCGAGCACTCGATTGTATTAAATTTCTCATACCATTTTATATAAATCCTACTACATCATACATAATCGAAATCTATATCACCGTCATACTAGAATCGCAGCAATAACACGCATTAATCATTTACACAAACATGAATCGAGATGGTACAGAATCAAGAAACCGATTAACATACACACGACTAACCGAGATAAGAGGAATACGGATCGATCGCTAAGGATATCTTCGAGAAGCTCCAACTGCCGTCACACAGGAGAGAAGGGCTCTAGGGTTTCGATTGTTATGATAAAATGTGTGAAACTGAGGCTGTTACACGTTTTAAAACCCGAAATAACAAGCTGGGCCCGAACTGGGCTTCGTGAATTACTGGGCCGGCGAAACAGACTTCTGTTTCGTCGGAGTGTTCATGGCGAAACAGCCTGTTTCGTCGGAATGGGTTATGGCGAAACAGCCTTGTGTTTCGTCGGGTTCTTAACAGTTTAAGTTCTACAAACAGTACACATGATATACAATCACACATAACCATGCAAACACACTAGGTTTTATCATATCACAACTAAATAGTCAAAGTCAACGTGCATTAAATGCGAATAAAGAAAGTCGGAAATTCGAGTTGTCACATCATAAGTGGTATCAGAGCTTGGAGGCCGGATTCAGAGAAGATTATTACGAGATACCAGAGATCTACATCAGATTCTTACCAAGTTTGATCTAAATTTTGCTATTTCTACTCACTTCTCATTTTTCTTGACTTTCTCATACAAATACACAAAATTAACATCGAATTCATGGACAAAATCACTTGAATTTTGGACATTATGTGCGAAATGTGTTTTTGATCAATACTTCAGAGTTTCAGATCATAGTTCAAACTAAAACTTGTTAAAATTAGTAAAAAACCATGAACTTCGGAACTAAGTTTGCTGACATCATCATCCATCCGGACGGATAGACTTGCTCATCCAGACGGATAGACTATTCATTAGTGTAACCTGTTCAAGATTTCTTGTTCATCCGGATGGATAGACCTGTCCATCTGGACGTATAGACTTTGTATTGTCCATCCGAAAAGTGTCCATCCAGGTGATATTAGTCCATCCGGAGATCTGGTTCATCCGCTGACTTGTTCATCCGTGAACAGTCCATCCAGACCAGTATTGTGTTGACTTTGTTTTCAAAAGTGTTTGACTTTCTTTGACTTTCTAGGTACTTTCAAAGACAGTAATCATGTTGGACGAATTCTACATTGAGTTTTGCGATGCTTTCACTACATAAGCACCGGCGTCTACATCCAACCCGAAGAATGTTTCAAGTGTCATCTCTGAGACACTTAACGTCGACAACACGTACAGAAATTACCAAGAGCCGCCTAAGCTAATGAACATTGAGGACTACAATCGATGGGCTCCGAGGTTTATCAATTGGCTAAAGGCTTACGCATATGAGAGTTTAAAATCTTTGGAAACCGGGTATACTCATCCAGTAACTCCACAAGGAGAAAGAATCCCATTTACAGCTTTGGGAAAGACTGATCAAGAAGAGTTTTCTGCCGAACAACGTGGGATCGCTCTTATTCACCAATCGGTTCAAGATGACATCATATCATTGATTCAATATGATAATACAACTAAAGGGCTGTGGGAATCGTTGAAAAAGATATGTACTGGTGGGGAAGAAATAGTTAAAAACAAGAAATCGTTACTTAAAAAGGAATTTGACTATTTCAGTTGTATGAAAGGTGAAGGTGTTAAACAGAAGATTGAGAGATTCTGCCATTTGAAAGTTGAACTGGATAGATTCGGTATTGAAAAGACATATGAAGATGTTAACGAGAAGCTGATTGATGCACTGCCGAATGAGGATGACTGGAAGTATTACCTCTAATTATCAACAGAATGTGAATCTCTACTACCGAGGAAGTTTACTGTCTCCAAATGTTCAGTCACCAAAGATTAGGACGGCCTTCTGCGTCGGAAGTTCAAACGAGTCACCGAACAGCGGTTCAATTGGTGGATCTTCAGGGAGTAGTAGTTTCGATTACCAAGGATCAAACTCAAACACACAATCACAGTTTGCATCGAAAACACAACAGTGTCAAAACAGTTCTAACCCAAATGTTGTACAATGCAATATTGCTGTGAATCTTAACAACTCGCAAAGTCTCAGCACAAAAGCAACTAAACAACATATGGTGTTCCTTGCATCTATCCTCGAGAGCTATGAAATTCTGGTCGCAGGCAAGATCGGCAACCCAAATATGATGAAAGAGGACTATGATCAGATAGATCCGGAGGAAATGGAGCTGATAGATATTCGCTGGTGCATGGCAAGTGTTATCCGACGAGCACAAGGATTTATGGAGATAATAGGAAGAGAGTGTGTGGGTGGTCCGAATACCAAACTGGGGTTCGATAAGTCAAAGGTCACCTGCTTCAAATGCAAACAAAAGTGGCATTTCAAACAAGAATGCCAAAATTAAAATGTGAACGATAGTGTCAACCCATTCCATGAGGATTACTATAAGAAGGCTATCTACCACCACAATAAGGAACAACCTCCAAAAATCAACAGTCTGCAGATCGCAGAAGGATCATCGTCAAAAGACAAAACCAGGGCGTTGATTGTCACACAGGAAGATGGAGGGTTTGATTGGAGCAAGTATATTCCTGATGAGGGTTCCGCGTTGGTTGCAAAATATGTTTATAACAGAGAAGTTGAAATTGCTCGGAATAAGCTTGGTGAGATTGAAATGATCTATAGAGAAGCAAAAGATTCAAACATGTGGGATGATGAGCGAAAGTGCTATTTGGATCCAGAGGGGAACATTGCAACTGATCCAGCAACAATCGAATTTGATGCACTGGTCAAAACGATCCCGAATGTTGAAGAAGAATACAAGGATGTGTTAGCTTCTATGAGAAGAGAGAAAGATGAGAAAGAAATGAAGCTGAATCCTGCAAAGCACGTACCAGAGATTATTGACGTGAAGCAGGAGCTAACAGCCAAAAACATGAAAAATATAGCGGATAAAGCTTTAGCTGCCAAACAAAACAAGGTAAAATCTTTAACCGTGTCTACTGAGTCATCAAACTAGGTCAGGGCTTTAAATGAGAATGTGCAGAATGGTAAGTCCATTGATGAAAAGTGCAGACATTGCATAAAAATGTGCAAAATCTGTACTGAAAAAGAAAATCCTTTGAAATCCAAGATTGATGAATTCACCCAAACAAAAAATCTTTTGAAAGAAAAAAAAATTAGAAAATTGATTTGTTGAAAAATGAACTTGTTCTAAAAGACAAATTAATCAAAGGTTCCAAAGATAAAATTGATCTTTTAGAAGAAACTGTGAGAAAGGGTGAATTAGAGGTTGCAAGATTTCAAAAGACAAATGAAACGCTCACTTTCGAATTTAGAACAATTAAAGAAGCATATGATGAACTGAAAAGGGTTGTTTCTGAGGCAGAAGAACGTGATTATCAAAGACGTGATTTAAACAATAAACTGCAAACAACTCTTGAAGAAAAAGAAAAATCAATTAACATGTTTCTTAATGAGATTGCAAAATTAAAACTTCAACTTGAAGAAGCTAAAATCGAAAATGAGCGTATCAACTTGAAGCTAAAAAGCTATTATTCATCTAGCTTTGTTCTTGATTATGTGATTCCAAAACCAATTGGAAAGAACAAAGAAGGTGAAGATGTTTATAGCAATGGAAGCGAGATTGGATATAACCGTGTTTCACCACCCGTAAATGGTGATTTTTCGAGAAGTAACTTGGGGGTGGACAAAGCTTTAAACATCAAGATTGAAACTGAGATTGACAAGTTACCAGAAAACCTCAATGTCACTTTTAATATTCGGATGAAGAAAAACTTGATTCAGAATTAGTAAAAATGTGGTAAATAATGTCTTGAAAAGTGAAATTGACAGTCCGAATGAATGTTTTGAAGATGATGAGTGCTTCATGAATAATTACATTCCTAAATCCAAAAACAACTTAGATGACGGACCTACTCTGGTCATGTACCAGATGAATGGATCGGGATCGGATAAGTTATATTCGGATCAATATTTTCCAATTCAAAATGTTAATTTAGATAAAATTGATTGGTTGAAGTTGATGTTTCAGAAGTGAAAAGTTGTCAAGTTCGAAAGGATTTCTGAAGGATAAAACTTATTACATTAAGCCTAAACCACGATTTCAAAATAAAAATCAATCTGGTGGTAACGGGCATTGGGGTGCTAAGTCGAACCAGAAAATAAGTTTTCAGAAATCAAAATTTGTGAAGAAAACTGAATTTGTTAAAAGTTCGAATTCTCTCGTTGATCAAGAATCCAAAATTTTCACAAAATCGAATGAGGAGTTCTTTGCTTAGAAAGCAACACAAAAACAGTCTAAGGGCACAAGTCAGGTTCCCGATAACCGAACGTGCTTCAAATCCAATGAGGTTGGTCATATTGCATGAAAATGCACCAACTTCAAGCCTAAGACTGTTATTGTGAAGAACAAGCAGAAACCTAACGATGTTAAAGGAAAGGATCAAATGTTAGTGGAGAAACAGATTGATTCTAAAAACAAAGTTTAACTAGCAAAACAGTTTTTCAAAACTAAACATACTGGTGAAACTTCAAATAAAAATGGAATCAAAGAATCATTTTCTAAAATCAAGAAAGAAAATCAGAACCAACAAACATGGAGGCCAAAATTGCAAGATAAAACATATGTTTCTCTAAAATTAAAATAATCTTCTTCGACTACCCAAGTCAAGAAGAATGTTCCAAAGGTTTCTGTTGCTGAAACGAGAAAGAGAGAAACTTACCCAACCGTACCGGTAGGAAAGTATGTTCCTAAAGTTTCAGGTGCTAATAAGAACAAACAAACTTCTTCGACCCCACATGTCAAGAAGTATGTCCCAAAATCTATTCAACCAAATGTTCCAAAACCTGATTTGGGAAAAAAGGTTGGGGTTGAAACAGAGAATGTTTTGGAGGTTAACCATAAGAATTTTCCTATTCTTTCCACGATCCACATCAAGCTACCCAAGTCAAAGGAGGCTTGGGTTGCTTCATTCAACTAATCAAATTTGATATGTGCAGGAGCTCCTGAGATCAATTTCAAAGTGGATAATGGAAAGCGGGGGCTTCTAGGCACGTGACGGGGATGCTCGCCCTATTATATGATGTTTGAGCTATAAAAGGTGGTTGCGTTGGATTCGCGGGAAACCAGGGAGGAAGGATAGTCGGGGAAGGAACTTTATCAAATGGAAAAGTGTCTTTTGAGAATGTAAACTACATCGCCGAGTTGGAGAACAAACTGCTTAGTATCTCGCAGATTTATGACAAGAAGTTTACTGCACACTTTAATGACCAAGAATGTCTGATACTCAAACCAGGATTTGTCATCCCTGAAGAGTGGGTTCTGATGCAGGCACAGCGAGAGAACGACCTTTATGTCCTCGACATGAGCATCGCGGCCACGACAGATAACAAACCACAGTGCTTTGTGTCTAAGGAGACTGAAAAGGAATCAATCTTGTGGCACCGAAGAATGGTTCATATTCATTTACAAAAAATGAATAATCTTGTTCATAATAATCTGGTGGAGGGTGTCAATCTAAAGAATTTCCAACTGGGTGACGAGTGCATTAGCTGCAAAAAGGGGAAACAAACCAAAAAGTTGCACACGAGGAAACTTTTAAATTTGATCAAGAAGCCACTAGAGAGGTTACACATGGATCTCTTCGGTCATGTAAACGTGAAAAGAATATCAGGAGACCTGTATTGCCTCGTTGTAAGGGATGATTACTCAAGATTTTCTTGGGTACTGTTTCTAGAGACGAAAGATGAGGTTTTCACGAGTTTGATGAAGCTATTCAGGAAGCTGGAGAATCTATACAAAGTTCCGATCAGACGAATCAGAAGCGACAATGGTACAGAATTCAAAAACAGCAGAATGGCAGAATTTTGCATAGATAAGGGTATCTTGCATGAATTCAGCGCTCTGTATACGCCGCAACAGAATGGAGTGGTAGAACTGAAGAATCAGATGCTGATTGAGGCTGCTCGCACTATGTTAGCAGATTCAAAGCTCCCTGTGAGCTTCTGGAGCGAAGCAGTAGCCTCTGCATGCTACACCGTAAAACAAGTGCTGACTGTCAAACCATACAACAAGACATGCTTTGAGTTGCTGAAGAACCAGAATCCAAACCTGGTTCACCGTGCACAGTTATAGATCCAGACGGCAAATTCGGGGCAAAGTGTTTAGAAGGATTCTTTTTTGGATATGCTAGTCCACTCAGACGGGTATATCTACCAAGTCTCAAACTTGTAATTGAAGCTCAACATGTTGACTGCCAGGGGTATACAATGCCTACACAAAAACCTGGTGTTATGTGGATGTTTGACTTCAAGGGGTTGTGGAATTCATTCGAGCTTCCAGAGGAACCGTCAGATGATGAATTAGTAAAGCTATATCAACAACATCTGTCTTCTTCACAAGAACAAGCTCCAAGACCTATGGTGGTTACTGATGATCAACCAGGTGGTGCTAATGATTCGAAAGCTGGCCCTAGTCACACTCAGAACGATTCTCAAAATCAGACAACAGAAACAGTTGCTCTAGTAGAAAATACCCCAGCCACGGTGTTCGATAACACAAATGATTCAGATTCAGAAAGTCCCACATTTGATCTGGGAGATACTAACTCTGAGGGGGAGCATATCCAACTTGATGGTCAGACAAACAAAGTCAATCAAGATGCGGAGCAGAATGTTACAAATCTAGAGAACGAGGTGATAGTTTCCGATGAGGTGATGCCACGGACACTATCCTATCACCCTGAGGAGTTTATCATAGGAGAGCTTCAATTCGGTGTTCGAACCAGACGCCAAATTGATCAGGGCCTTTCATGTTTTTATTCTAAGATTGCTCCATTGCAAACTGATTTTTCTCTTAAGTGTTTTATCTCGCAGGTAGAGCCTAAGACATACAAGGAAGCACTGACAGAGGAATCGTGGGTGAATATGATGCAAGAAGAACTTGGTCAATTTGAAAAGCTAGGGGTTTGGAAGCTAGTAGATTTACCCGACGGCCACAGAAAGATAAATACAAAGTGGGTAACTTGATGGTCAGACAAACGAAGTTAATCAAGATGTGGAGCAGAATGTTACAAATCTAGAGAACGAGGTGATAGTTTCCGATGAGGTGATGCCACATACACTATCCTATCACCCTGAGGAGTTTATCATAGGAGAGCTTCAATCTGGTGTTCGAACCAGATGCCAAATTGATCAGGGCCTTTCATGTTTTTATTCTAAGATTGCTCCATTACAAAACAATTTTTCTCTTAAGTGTTTTATCTCGCAGGTAGAGCCTAAGACATACAAGGAAGCACTGACGGAGGAATCATGGGTGAATGCGATGCAAGAAGAACTTGGTCAATTTGAAAAGCTAGGGGTTTGGAAGCTAGTAGATTTACCCGACGGCCACAGAAAGATAAATACAAAGTGGGTATTCATGTGCAAAAGAGACGATAGAGGAGTGGTTGTGCGCAACAAATCTCGCCTAGTCGTTCAGGGTTTTAGTCAGCAAGAAGGAATTGATTTCACTGAAGTATATGCACCTGTTGCTCAGCTAGAGGCGATTAGAATCTTTCTCACTTTTGCATCATGGAAGGGTTTCAAGGTGTATCAGTTAGATGTCAAGTCAACATTCTTATACGAAAAAGTGAAAGAAGAGGTGTATGTGAGTTAGCCACCGGGCTTTACTGACCCTATCCACAAAGATAAGGTCTACCTCCTAGACAAAGCCTTATACGAGTTGCACCAGGCCCCGAGAGCCTGGTATGAGACACTCTCTCAACACCTGTTGACGAACGGCTTCACACGAGGGAAGGTAGATGCAACTCTCTTTACACGTGAAGCTGGTGGTCATCTTCTGATAGTTCAAATATACATGGACGACATTATCTTTGGGTCTACAAACGACGATCTGTGCAAAGAGTTTGAAAAGGCCATGAAGCTGAAATTCGAGATAAGTTCAATGGGCGAGATGAAATTTTTCCTTGGTCTGCAAGTCGATCAGCTGCCAAGAAGGATTTTTTATAACAATCCTCCTAAAACCCCTTAACATAACCCTAGACGTTCCTATTATACCTCATATACTCGTTAACGGCCCTAAAACACCTTAATATCTATAAAAATCAAATAAAAATAAATATATAAAGCCCTCGCGGGGCGTGACACCATTGGGTGTGCGTGTCGCAGGCCGCGATCCAGTGCCACCAGGCGGCACACCTTTGCGCCACGTGTCCGCTTACGCATCAAGCCTACCTGATGATTCGCCAAGGCTACGCCCTAGTCTACCTCTCTCGCGTGCCGCGAAACAAGAGGAGGGGGGCTATCGCGGGCCGCGAGCCGCCTTCGAGCAGGCTATAAATAAGGGCTTCAAGCCTCTTTTGTTTCCATTAAGATTTCGTTTGTTTCTCTGTCACTATTATAGCAATATTGCTCGGGAAATCATACCCCTAAAAAGCGAAGCTCTGCCTCGTGGTACGTATTATAACCCCTGATCATGTATTTGTTACCTACCCGATTGATCTAGGGCTCTGTAACGCATGTCAAGGCTCTGCCTGACTCAGTCATTGGAGTTCTGTATTGTGTTACACCCGATTGATCTAGGACCCCGTAATGCATGTCAACGCTCTGCCTGACTCAGTCATTGGAGTTCTGTCTCGAGTTGTACGGTTAATGTGATTCAGGTTATCTTACCAACACGTGTGCATTGTTTAATTTTAATAGATAATAACCAGGAGAATCACCAAGAAGCTATAGTAGTATCACCAAAGTTAACAATGTGAGTACATTCTCTTTTTGTAAAACCCTTTTGTGAGTCATTGTTTCAAATATTTTATAAAACCTTAAATTTTTATCATGATACTTACAGTGATTAATGATTCTACAATTACATCAGTATGTGGGGTTTTGTATACATTACTTGACACTCGTTACTATTGCGAATAGTAGCATGACCACAAGCACGGGGGACAAAAGGTTGCCCAGTAGCAATACTGTATTGAATAATTGGATAGATATAAACTTTGTAAACCTTAATACTGTAAAGTCGTAAAAATTATTTTGATTAAACTGGGATGCACTCGCCAGTATTTCTTGCTGATAAAACCTTTTTAAAACACGTTTCAGGTAACTTAATGTGAAGCTAATAGAAGCCAGCTGGAGAGCACTGAAGGCTTAAAGTTGGGGCTATAAAAGTTGCCAAATAAGAAACAGAGTTTATGTTTTCAATAATTAGGTTTTATCCCTACAAATGTATTGTCAAATGAAACTTGGGTTTTATCCCATTTATTAGTATAAAAGTTTTGTGTTTAACTTTAAAAAAAAATATTTCCTAACTATGGTCCAAATGTATGAATTCTGCTGCGTAATTAATAAACATTGATACCATCTGACTGGTTTGCGGCACTCGCTCCCGGGGTAGGGGTCGGGGGCTGCGACAGAAGGTGGTATCAGAGTTACAGCCACTGGTTTAAGCCAATGAAGTGTTTTTGCTGATATCTAAATTTTAGATAAATTGTGTTTGGAAAAAACCTATGTGATTATGTGTAAATATTATTGTTTTGTGTTATTGACAATTTGTTAGTTTATAGTATGAGTGAGCAAGGTACAACCGACGCTTATCATCAATTAGCTAGTTCCCCAAAAGATGAAGGAACCTCATCTCAACCAAACCCCTCAGGATAATCAGCTGATACTGAGGAAGGGATATTTATCTTTAAGGAACAGTCTGAGGAGCCATCCCCTCCTAAAAAGAGGGGATGGTTTAGTAGAGGAGCACATGAGAGGAGGAAGAGGATGAAGAAACTTCAACAACGGAGAGTAGTAGTAAGAGCGAATAGGGAAGTGAATGCACAAACCCATGAAGCGGTTAATAAGACACCGTGGGAAGAGGAACTTGATAGGCAGTTAGTAAATTTCCATATGTTAGCCACCACTGCAGCAGACTCTAATTTGAACTAAAGAGCCGAACCACCACTGTTACCCTTATTTCCAGACCAGCAAATGTTAGAACCCAATCAAGAGGACCAATTCCCAATTCTAGATGTCGACCCCTATGAGATCCCCAGAATTCCCCCACCAAACCCCATAGCTCAGTATACCGATCTGAACCCTTTAGACTCATTCTGGAACAGCGATTGGTATAAGCAGAGTGTAATAAGAAACCTATACCCTTACGGACACCCCATTCCTCGATACCCTGAACCAATACCAGCACCCATGCCACCTATGAGCCAAGAGAATTTGGAAGAACTTCGCTCATATGTTGACGAGTTAGTGGAAGAAGGAGATAGAATTCGACAGATAGGGGAGAAGCTAGTTTGGAAATATGATGAGAATGAGATGCAGTATTGGATGAACGACACCTAGAATAATATATGGATATGTGTGCAGTATTGTATTTTGATAAAAAAAGAAAAAAAAGAAAATATAATACATAAATGTATAACCAACTAAAATAAATAGACTAAAATAGATATAGATGCATAAACTACTAGTGTGTTAGTTTTCAGTTGTAATATGTAATCGATGCATATATAAAAGAGTAAAGTCACAATGTTCGACGTTTTTGATCAATCTACTTGTGTGATTGTTTGTATAAATGCATGTATTAAATTCTATTCTGTGAAATTAATACCTGATAAATGTTTACAATTCAGATGTCGAACGAAGTAAATCAGGAAAACCAGAATAATGATAATAACGAGAACCAAGTGAATAATAGTGCCATCAAACATATAGTCGCACAAGGAATTATAGATGCTATGCCTTATATTATCAAGACGGTTAAAGAAGCATAAAATAATAAATCTGTAATTGGAAGTAAACATCAACCCACTGAACCAAGTCATAGCGTGAATGAAAATCACCCACCCCTGATCCAAGCTCCAATTCCAAAAAGAAGAAGAACCATTTTTATGGTTGTTCTTATAAAGAATTCTTGGCCTGCAAACCAATAGAATTCTCAGGCAATGAAGGAGCCATTGCTGCCTTATGTTGGATAGAAAAGACAGAAGCAGTCATAAAAATTAGTAAATGTGCAGATGAAGATAAGATTATGTTTGCTTCTAACCTTTTCAATAATGCAGCCTTAGAACGGTGGAATACTATTCTCTAGTTTAGAGGAAGTGACAGAGTTTATAATATGGAATGGACCAACTTTAAGGAAATGGTTGAAAGAAAATTCTGTCCTCCTAATGAAAAAGAATAAATTGCTAATAAGTTCCTAAATCATAAAAAGACTGGAATAGATTGCAAAGGTTACACTACCATATTCTTTGAATATGCTAGGATAGTACCAACCATAGCCTCACCTGAGCCAGTGTTAATCTCCCGTTATATTTGGGAATTAATTAGTCAGATCAGATATGTAGTCAAGGTAGCTAGGCCCCAAATCATAGAAGAAGCAGTAGAACTAGCCAACACCCTGACTGATGAATTGGTACGTACACAAGATGAAAACCAGAGAAAGGACCTAGAACAATGGTTTACCCAAGAAATTTGCTACGGTAATTCCAACCGTGGGAAAAGTACAGGTTCTTCCTCTTCACCTTACTGCAAGACTTGTAAAAAGAAGCATTATGGAAAATATGCAAGATATTGTAATTTCTGCAAGAAACCCGGGCATAAGGAAGAAGAATGTCGAACGAATGCTAGCAATAGGCTATGCTTCAATTGTGGAGAAGCTGGTCACATTAAACCGAACTGTCTGAAACTAGCTCTAGCAACAACCAGCAAAGCTAAGGCAGCTGTAGCACCTAAGAAGAATGCCAGAGCATTTGTTCTGGCAGCTGAGGAGGCCAAGATGATTCTGGATGTGATAGCCAGTACGTTTCCAGTTAATGATATATTTGCCAAAGTATTATTTGACTCTAGTGCAAACCAAAATTTTATCAATACTTCTTTCTACCAACTTCTCAATCAACCATTAACTAAACTTCAACAAGACTGTCTGGTGGAGACGGCAAATGGAGATTCCATTAAGATAAATGAAATCTTGCAGGGAGCAAGAATAGAAATTTTGAATCATAACTTTTCAGCTAACCTTTACCCAATGAATCTAGCCGGATTCGATGTTGTATTAGGAATGGATTGGTTGGTAGCCAATCATGCCAGTATTTTATGTGATCAAAAGTCAGTACAAGTAAGTACACCAACGGGTGAAAAGATCACAATTAAAGGAGACAAACCAACCAGGTCAACAAAATTCATCTCTGTTATGAAAGTTGCAAATTATGAAAGGAAAGGAGGAATAGTGTATATAATTTCTGTAATCATTAACACTAAAGGAAAGGAATTAAAAGATTTTTCTGTAATATCTAAATTCTCAGATGTTTTCCAGAAGAGTTACCTGGATTACCGCCAGATAGAGAGGTTGAATTTATAATTCACCTAATACCAGGAACAGCACCAATTGCCAAGGCACCATACCGATTAGCACCAACAGAAATGCAGGAACTAAAGAAACAATTGGACGAACTTCTTGATAATGGTTTTATACAACCTAGTTCATCATCGTGGGGAGCACCGATATTGTTTGTCAAGAAGAAAGACGGATCGATGCATATGTGCATTGACTACCGGGAATTGAACAAGGTTACGATTAAAAATTGGTACCCACTACCGAGAATCGATGATCTGTTCGATCAACTTAAAGGAGCTCGACTCTTTTCTAAGATCGATTTACATTCAGGATATCATCAATTGAAAGTACAGGAAGAGGACATTCCTAAGAGTGCTTTCAGAACAAATATTCTAATTTACTCTAAGAGTATAGAGGATCATGCAGAGCATCTGTATACTCTTCTGACTTTGTTGAGAAAAGAAAAGCTTTATGCTAAATTCTCAAAATGTGAATTCTAGTTATAAGAAGTGCAATTCCTTGAACATTTAGTTAATCATGAAGGAATTAATGTGGATCCCACAAAGATGGAGACAATTACAAATTGGAAAGTCCCTGAATCACCAACGGAAGTAAGAAGTTTTCTTGGACGGGTAGGATATTATAGACGGTTTATCCAAGATTTCTCTAGAATAGCCATTCCATTAACCAAACTGACCTGCAAATCAGTTAAGTTTGAATGGGGAGCAAAACAGGAAGAAGCCTTTAGAATTCTTAAGCAAAGATTAACCAACGCACCCATACTCGCATTACAAGAAGGAACTAAAGA
This sequence comes from Helianthus tuberosus, assembly GCA_030545235.1. Taxonomy (NCBI): domain Eukaryota; kingdom Viridiplantae; phylum Streptophyta; class Magnoliopsida; order Asterales; family Asteraceae; genus Helianthus; species Helianthus tuberosus. The sequence goes on along the minus strand of CM060396.1, from coordinate 119,201,654 downwards.
CTTTATAGTCTATTGTGATGCATCTAAGTTAGGATATGGATGTGTGTTGATGCATCATCAAAAGGTTACAGCCTATGCCTCTAGACAACTTAAGAAACATAAAGAGAATTACACAACTCATGATTTAGAGTTAGGAGCCATATTTTTTGCCCTTAAGATTAGGAGACACTGTCTTTATGGTAATAAGTTTGTTGTCTTCACAAATCATAAGAGTTTAAGATATATCTTTGGGCAAAAAGAATTAAATATGAGACAGAGACGATGGATGGAAATTATTAGTGATTATGATTGTGATATCCAGTATCATGCAGGATAAGCTAATGTAGTAGCTGATGCTTGAAGTTGAAAGTATCATGAAAAGCCAAAATGAGTATGTTCTCTCAGGTTAAATCTACAGGTAGATTTAAATGAGTAAATTAGAGAGGTACAGAAAACATCAATCAAGGATGATGCTGAAGGTTTAAAAGGAATGATTAAAGAATTAGAACAAGGAACATATGGAATTTGGAAATTCCATAAGAAAAGGATTTGGATACCTAAACAAGGAAACATGCGCCACAGAATTCTAGAAGAAGCCCATAAATCTAAGTATACGATACATCCCAGAAGTGATAAGATGTATCAAGATCTAAGAAAGAATTTCCCGTGGATAGGAATGAAAAAGGATATAGCAAACTACATTGCTAAATGTCTAACCTGCTCACAGGTTAAAGTTGAGCATTAGAAACCCTTAGGGTTATTGCAACAACTAGAAATGCCAATATGGAAATGGGAATTGATAACAATGGACTTTTGTTACCAAATTACCCAAGACACGAAAAGGTAATGATACAATCTAGGTGATTGTAGATAGATTGACCAAATCTGCTCATTTCTTACTAGTGAAGGAAACTTTCAGTATGGAACAGTTAGCCAAGTTATATGTAAATGAAATAGTTTCATTACATGGAATTCCTTTATCTATTGTATCTGATAGAGAGAGCCGTTTTACTTCTCATTTTTGGACTAGTTTCCAAAAAGCAATGGGAACCAGGTTAAATCTAAGCACAACTTATCATCCCCAAATGGACGGACAAAGCGAAAGGACAATTCAGACGATGGAAGATATGCTTAGAGCCTGTCTAATTGATTTTGGAGGAAATTGGGACGATCATTAGGGGTGTTCAAAAAACTCTTGGCTCGTAGCTCCCTCAAAACTCGTTCGAAAAAAGCTCGAAGAAAGCTCGGCTCGAAATTAGCTTGGTTGTAAACGAGCCAGCTTGGCTCAGCTCGGTTTGTAAACGAGCCGAGCTCGAGCTTGGTCTGGCTCGGCTCGTGAGCTGGCTCGATAAGGTTTACATGTCACACCCCAACCGATGGCGGAATCATCGGGATGAGACGAAATAGATTGCAAGAGACTTCATAACATTATTTGTGACAATATTTAAATCAACCATTTTCATTTCATAATAAAATTGTCATCATAATACAAGAAATTCAAATAACAACATTGTTCATAACATAAACATAACAAAATTTGATACAACAATTTAAACCTAAGACGTCTAAATGTGTATCTAGGCATCATTGCTACTTCATTTCATAGCATCATCATCCTCAACCTGTAACATGTTTAAATTAATTTTCAATGCAAAGCAAAGGCGAGTACACAAGGTTTGAATAAGTATAGCATAAGTATAAAAGCATTATGTCGAATCCACATGGCAATCTGTAAACAAGGTAACTAGCATGCATAGCAATACGTCAAACCTAAGTGTCCACTAGTATTTAGCATCCCTCGCCACAAAAGTGACAAGGCCGTTTAGAATAAAACTTAACAAGACCCCGACGGGTGGTGTGCTACTCCTATAGCGCTATATATGTTAAGTTGAGGGCTTAGCAATGTTAATGACATATAGCATGTATAATCTAGCATGAACCTAAGTAAACAAGTAGCATGTATAACGGATTGAGAGTATAAAGAATGGTTAAGTGTGTGAGTGTGTATTTTGTATAATAACATGTTACAACCCAAAGTGTCTTTGAAAGTAAATGGGTGAAGTGTACTCACGGTTTTGCAAGTCTTGAACTTGAGAATCCGCGAGTGAGTTGTTTGTTGATTAGGAGGTTGGAACACCAAGTCCTTCTACACGAAGAAGCAAAGTGTATGAGTTTCAAAGATTAACGGTAGATTAAGGATTTGGAGTTTAAAACATAAGAACATATCCATACAAAAGTAATCATCTTTTAACACAAAATACTTGTTTTGACACTATGAAACCCCAATGGTTATAATGTTTTCATGAGTAGTATACCGATTAGAATCATAACAAGTTTTATGTCTTAGATGATGTTATTCTAGTACTTTGACAAATGAACACAAGCTCATCATCAAAGGTTCGAATGTTTAATAGTACATATAAGTATTATTCAGGTTACATATTAGTATGTCCAATAGTCAAGCATGAGGTAGAAGATTAAATCTTCATTTAGGTACCTCTAAGTTTCATAGAAGTTATGTAGGAGGTAGGAAGAGAAGTCTTCCATTTAGGCACCTCTAAGTGTTCACCACTACACTTGATGTAAAACATACAAGGAGGGTCATGAACTACAAGTAATACAAGAATATTAAACACTAATCTATAAGAAACCATCAAGCAATGTGTGGATTTTTATGTAGGACAACCCAAGTTAATCCTATATCACACATCCATCAAGCTTTGAGCTTGAACATCACTTGTGGGTTAAACCCTTGAACAAAACAGAAAGTTTGTGAGGATTAATCCTCTAAGTTTGAATGTCTTAACCTTGTTTTTAAGCCTAACTAACCATAGAATTGGTTATAAGCATAAGGACATAGGTTTGAGATGAGTTAGACTCAAGTTAAATCATGTTTAATAAAGTTTGAACCAAAACAGAAAAAATCAGTGAACTTTGGAGCCCTTTTGGCGACGTTCAAGGGACTGGTTTTCTGTGAAAAACCTATGGAATTTAAGCTAAGGTTAATCCAAGCACATAGGAAAAATAAAGGGGTAAATCGGACAAGAATTGAGTGAGTTATGCTCACTTTAGTGAAGAGATAGCAATCTGTCCGAACTTCAGAACTCAACTGCGTTTTTTGTTGATTTGGGAGTGATTAGAGTGTTGCAAAAGTGGTAGGGAGGCTGAGATTAAGTTGTATTTATAAGGGGAAAGATTAGGGTTAAGTTAGGTTGGCATTTAATACAAGTAGTTGGATGTTAAACTAGTTAAAAAATAAAAAATAACATAATTCAAAACTGTCACACCCCAGAATACCACATGCGGTAACCCCGCTGGGCGTGTGACGTACCATGATCTAGCCACCAATCACATTGAACTAACCATAAGATGTTTAACAAAATTCCCATTCATTAAGTAAAACATTCATAAAACATAGTCCAAATTAATTAGTGTCAGCGGAAGCAAATAGTAATTCCTTGTTTAAATGTTTCAAAACCCAATGTATATGAATTCAGTAAACAAGACATGTATATCCAAGCAATACGACTCATGACCACTCCAGCCATCCAGATAGCAAGTTCCTCATCCAAAGCATCTATCGACCTGGGAGCATGCAACAAGTGTATCAGACAACGCTGGTGAGTTAATAGTTTTATGAAAACGTTAGTTACCAAATGTTTAGTTCAGTTCATTGATTTCAATGTTGATAATAACTTGAATACAAGACCACTCCAGATTTATTTTGCCCTTTCCCCAATGCTCCTATCAAAGCATTGGGCATGACTGAGTCATTAGTTCACACTCGTCCTCTCAGGTACGGGGTGAGGGTGCCAAACCCAGATAGCGCTACCAACTAATACTCCGTTATCTCTCAGGTAACAAATAAGATGGGACTTAATGGTATACTCATTTGATTTTACCCACAAGACGCTTTCCTCTCAGGAATACTCATTTGATTTACCCAAAACCTATCCCTCTCAGGGATACCCAATGACTATCCCACCCACCGGGACGCATGCTCAAGAGGAATGAACTCACCTTTGATTTGCTCGGTATGTTAAATTACCCGTCCAAGTTGGTCAACCCAAACCCTACCGCGGTTACCAATCAACATCAGTTTCACAATCAATTAAGTTACTTATTTAACACGAAATGTATTCATCACAAAGATCACTGTACAATAAATACTAAGTGCCCAATTCTCATACAAGTCCATATCCTATGTGAATATCACAATTCAGTACATAACAGATAAATGTTCTAACCACAAAACACAAGTCAGATTTCTTATTCTTAGATTGAATTGTTAACATGCATTAGCTAGTAACCACAAGTGTTCAACAATACATGCATCACAACTGACTACTGTTACACTCAGTGTCTTCTCGGCGAAGTACCCCTATGGCGAACTATCATCCTTCTTCAACCAAGGGTGAGACGAAGGACCACAATGGCGAAGAAGTGTTCTTCGTCAGAGAGGGACTTCGGCGAAAAACCCTAATGTTTCGTCAAAGCATGATGACGAAGGTCCCCATTGTCACACCCCGACCGCGTAAAACAACAAATCACGGCGGAATCGTCAGGGAGTGTTGTAACAGATTAACCTATAAGTGGACACTCACCCCAAGAGTTCCCAGGTAAGAGTGACTGGTCCGATTATGTGGATTTGTACGAACACTCTAGCCTTAGACAGAAAACTCGGGATATAGGCATCCACTCTCCAGATTGCACGTGTTCACACTATAAGACCCAAACTTTGACGAGATTTTGAAAACTTTGAAGGTTCAAAACCTTATAATAAATCATCCTAGAACAGATGATTAGTTTTCAAAGCGGATTTGAAATTTATGTTATTGTTGTGGTTGTTACCTAAAGATAGGCAACGGTATTGTTTTATGACTAAACCCAAGTAAACTCGCATTAGGGTCCTAGGAAGGTTATAGACTAGGTCAAAGCATTACTAATAACCTAATTCCCTATAACCATGAGCTCTGATACCAACTCTTCTATCACACCGCGTAAAACAACAAATCACGGCGGAATCGTCGGGGAGTGTTGTAACAGAATCATTGTTTCATAACACACGGAAATTTGAAGTTTTGTTTTATTTAAAGATTAACCATTTACATTGTCTTGAAACAAAACAAACAAGTTACACATCGTCTATCATTGTTATTATGTCACTAAGGCCTTGTCCAGATCCTATGTGAACATGCATCCTAGCAATCAACATCATTCAATCAACACCTGAAACGTATGTAAAAAACAAAGTCAGCAAAGAAATGTTGGCGAGCACATAGGTTTTATGAGAGTGTCGAATTCATGGCTAGTTTACATGTTGCAATACCTCATTAGACTACAAGAGTCAAAAGTAAAAACCTTGTTTTGAAAAGTGTATAGTATTGCAACATAATTAACCAACTCAAATCAAGATGGTTATAACTTATAAAATCTCGTAGCCATGATTCTTAACCCAAAACATTTATTTAAGAAACCCAAATTGTAAATCATCTTGTTAATAAAACTCGTATGGTTTATATTATTTAGAAAACATCGTTGTGTGACATCATTTCAAAATCGTTTACCCAAGTGAACTATGTGACATCCCACATCGGTTGTGAAGGGGAACAAAGGCTTCCTTATAAGGGGTGGATACCTTCACTTTCATGACGCGTTTTGAAAACTGTGAGGGGCGGACGCCAGGGGCGTGCTGGCCGCCAAAGCGGACAATATCATGGTGCGGTTACGCTGGGCTGTTACAGATGGTACCAGAGCCAGGGCCAGACCGGTGGTGCCAGGTCCTGCGAGGACGCTGGACCCTTTAAGGGGGGTGGATTGTGACATCCCACATTGGTTGTGAAGGGGAACAAAGGCTTCCTTATAAGGGGCTGGATACCTTCACTTTCATGACGCGTTTTGAAAACCGTGAGGGGCGGACGCCGGGGGCGTGTTGGCCGCCAAAGCGGACAATATCATGGTGCAGTTACGCTGGGCTGTTACAAACTAAATAACGCCACGGTATGTAATATGATGAAAACACTTATATATAAGAAGTACAAGCGGCGTATCTACCATGTTTTCATCACATTACACCCGTCCCGTTATCTAGAGTATAAGTAACAACTGTGTGAGTGATAGGAATCAAACTCTAGTGTATATTAAATATGTGATCAGTAGGAATGTGGAATGGACTGAAATACCAGTTTTTTGCCTATCACTAAGGCACATGCAGTAACGTATGATCCACTAATCCCAATTCATGTATCAATCCACACACAAACATCCACACACAATCACCTTGGTACACGCATGTGTCACACCCTGATTTGCAGCGGAAGAAAAAAACGTGGGTTGCAACAGACACCTCTGGTACATGCATATTGTTTATAAAGACACTACATTTTATTAATTACAAAATGTTGATTACATACTACATGTATGTTACAACTGCGTGTTCCCATGAACCACATAGTCTTCTAAGTCACATGCGTCTATCTCAATATTTGCCAATAAACACGTCTTGAACAACATACACGGATCACATCAGTCTCAAGTTACCTGAAATACATGTTAGTTTTAAAAAGGGTCAGCTAAACGCTGCTGGTGAGTTCCACTGGGTTGGTTGTTTCGTTTCAAAATGTATCAACATGTTTAGTTGCACATATCACGGTTCATAGATGGAATTACACAAGTGTCACTAGTGAAACCTAGACTGTTTTAATCATACCGTGTCACACAGACACGTACTCACACCACCTGCATCTCATGAAGTTCACTGCCCTCGGGTAGTTATGTCTAACAACATAACCTGGTTGGGACGCGTGCAGTTGCCTTGCTGCCAGCCGCACCTGTCCGGCGGCAACTGGGTTTGTCAGACCAATAGTACTATCCACTACCCACGGCTTAGGTTAATCACTAGTATCGGGGCTAATATCGTGTGTTAGATAATACACATCATAGGAAGTTGGTGTAATTAACACAGTTTGTAACATGCAAATCACCCCAGAAAACAGTAAAACAGATTAAAAGTGGGGGAGTGAAACTCACAGTGCAAATAGTAGTCTCGGCTAAAGAGTGTTTAATCAACGAAATCAGCTTTAATAGCACACATGCAAGTAAGGACTCAAATCAGTATCTAAGTCGGTAATGGTTATAACTTGGATTTGGTCAGGAGTTTTCACCCCGGATTGAGTCTATAGGACACGGGTATGGTGATGGAGGTCAGGGTAGTATTAGTTTTTAGTTTGGCTTTCGGGCACCGGTTCGCGTGCCAGTCAATGTCAGTAGTTTAACGTGTTCGGATAATGGTACGGGAATACCAATAGTGCCAAAATGTTGTTATTTAAGAATTATTAATTTTTCATTAAGGGAGTTTGGGTGTTTGGGGAGTCCAGGTTGCACAATTTTGAGTTTCCGTTTCCACCGTCGGGGATTTCCCGAAATGGTGTTGGACACACCCCGAGTGTCCAATCTGCCCTGGAATCTCCCGGAATACTCCCCGTGTTTCAATTATAGTATTTGTCGGGTTGGGTCAGTTCCCAGTTCCGGTAGGTTCGTTACATGGTAAACTGCCAAAATTGATTTAAAATAACCCATTTTTAATCCCAAAAATTCCCATTTTGTATATAACTAGAAGATTGCCCGCCGCGATGCGGCGGGGTATTTCATTTCTATTAGGCTATTGATCGTATTAGTTACAAAGCTATATATATATAACATCTAGCACTATCAACAGTAGTTGCGTCCTGTGCGCGATGTTTAGGCTTTGTAGTGAATGCGTCCTGTCTCTAGGTTCTTATCTGTTTTGCCTGCTTTTGGAAAGTGGGTTCTCTAATTTTGTAGCAATTTGACACCACAAAGCAAATCTAAGAAAGAATGAAAAGAAGTGGACCAAATGTAAGGTTAATATTTTTGTGAAGGTATGCTATTATTACGAAGTCACAGAAATCGCCGGTGTAAACGTTTATGGAATCAAAGAGATCTACGGTGTAAACACCAACGAACTTTTCAAGGCCGACCAACTTGCTTCGGCGCATCGACCTCAATTGCTGTGGAGAGGAACTGCCCTATAGTTCGATCGAAGGGGATTTTGGTAACGTGCTAGTGTGCCCAGTTGAATTTGGGGTGGGGAAGTGGTGAAGCGGTTCAATAAGTTTTATCATATGGGTGACGTGCTAGTGTGCTATTGTTCCTAAGGTTGATGCTAATTGTTATATTATAGAATAACTATGATACCCTATAGACGATCAGTAGAATATATGCACTGTTTGCATATGATAATCAAACATACACAAAATGAGAATTATGAACCTTTTGAACATTGTGTGGCAGTGAGTCTAGCTGCAAATTTTCACATTGAGGAAACAAACCAGTTAGTTCATGATCATTCTTCCCTCCCTCCTAGTCTCCTGCACATCAATCAATGAAAGGCAATTAACTCCATCATTACAGTTCATAATCATCTAAAAACCAATACCTAATATAAACGAAGCACGATTCAAAAGGTTAATTAGGGTAAAAACAATTACACGATGTTGCTGTTGTTGCTACCCTGCAAATGCTCCGATTGTTTCATCGCCGTTATCTAAAGCCAAACCTTAAAGAAACACAGGTCGATGATGAACGAATGGAGACCTTTTTAGGGTTTGTTATACCAAAACGAAGAAGAGCACAACCATGATGGCTTCGACTCGTCGACAAAGGATGCTTCGGTAGCCACTTTGTGTGGCGTTTGTGTCACAGAAGAAAAGGGGAAGCAGTGGAGGTTTTGAGAAGGCGACCACGTGTTCTGTAGCAGATAGACAGAGGTAATGATCGACAGTTGTAGGTGCATAAAACCTGAAGACCGCAACTGTTCTTAAGACCTACGCAAATTGTATATATAGAATAATTTGAATAAAATTTTGAAAAATTTTATATAACTCAGTAAAAATCTGTAGAATATGGGAAAAATTTCTGGGAATTTATTTTGGCATTCTACTTGTCTAAATTAATTATTTATAAAACCATATTTAACCACATAATTAACATTAATTACCATCACTGATCCAAAAATTTCCCGGACATCCCCTATTTTTCCAGAAACCTCTCCAAAAATTTTAAGATTTTTCTGATTTGGTTTCGGTGCGTTTCCGGCTTCCGAAATTCGCAAAAACACGGATTTTTAACCCAAATCAAAACTCAACCAATGGATGCCGAATTTTCCTAGAACATTCCAATATGTTCCTTAGTGTCTCTGTAAAATTTGGTGATTTATTGAATCTTTTGGTATTTTTTCCAGAATTCTTTTGGTAAAACAGTAAAAATTTCACCAAAAATCGTAGAAAATTCAAAAAATTATAAAATTTAACGTGTTCCTTCCTGAAACTACCCTTCATCACCACACCAATTTCAGCTCAATCCAAGTATCACGGACGAAGTTATAGTCCGAACAATATAGATTTAAGTTTCGGGTCATATACCTAGCGATTCCTTCGATTCCGAGCGTTCCTTGTGAGTCCAGAAGTATGTGTGGGCTATATTTAGTACCTAAAAATCAAGTACAATCCAAATATGCTAGAAGTTAGATCAATCAAGCTTTATTTCATTGTTTTTCGGTTAATCGGCAAGTTATGCGATTTTTGTCGAATAGGTGTTGATTAGGGTATCAAAACCCAAAGATTTGTAACCATGGCTGCCATATAACACCAGGGAACTCCCATGGTGTTCTTATTTAGCCCCTAAACTTGTTTAAACCTTCAAAATTCATGGATTAAAAAGGGTTTTTAGGTTGTAAATCATGTATAATTAAGAAATCATGGTTAAAACTATAAGAAACAAGGCTAATACCTTGGATTTGATGGTGTTTAGGACAAGATCAGCTGAGATTCAAGTGTGAGGGTGCAGGTCTCATGGAAATTTTGGATGAAAATGGAATAAATAAAAGGATTAAAAAGAAAAAAATATAATAAAATAAGGGGGTGGGGCGGTTTGGGTGTGGTTCCCACAAGGGACACCTCGTGCTTCGTTTTGAGTGCTTAAAGATGATGTTTATCTTCCGTTGAGTGGTTAGGTTCGTTTACGGGTCCCGCACGCGTTCTCGATTTGCGTAACGGACTCTGTTTCGCGCGTACTTAGTGTCAAAAGACTCGGTTTAAAAAATCATGCATAACCGTCTTGAAATCCGAACCCATTTACGTTTTAATCATAAAAGACTTGTATTAGGGTGGTTTAAGTGTTTTTAAGCTTGATCGATCGTTCCTTGCACGTTTGATTGCCTTATGTTATACCTGAAACGAAAGTGTTTCCCTAACCGGGAAGCTGCTTCGTTTTGCGTGCCCGATCTCTGATTGGCTTCAAACCTTATTGTAGGACCGGGTTTGGGGACCGAAACCGTGATTCGTGTGATTATGTTCAAAGACGGAAGAGATTAGCAATGATAAACAAACAACTTTGTATTAATCCGGTAGTAAAACGTTACAAATCGGCCCGATTACATGATAACCGAACTAATACCAAAGGAGTATACATTCCGGGAGAGATCAAGTGGTGATCTCTCCCTGGGTGAGGTCTCAAACCTCCTCTCACTCTCTTGGTCTTGCAAATGACAAAGTGTTGGTATTTATACCCAACACAGGTTGTATGGTCGAAGGATCTAACTGATTGATCGATAGATCATCTGTCGATCATCCAGCTATCGAAAGATACACATATACCTCGAAGGATGACATATCCTTCGAGGTCCATCTTCATCTATCGATGGATATCTTTCGAGCTCATCGAAGGATATACACAATCCTTCGATGCCTTATCCTTCGACACCAAACATTATACAACCATAATCTAACTGTTTGTCTAGCAAAACCCACACGGTCAACCGAATAACCCTCTTGTTTGACCACTTCAAACGAGCGGGTCTATACACGTTCGATAGACCGTTTCACTAACTATTACAAATTCAGCGTAAAATAAAACTAATCTATTCGACAAGCATCGGACACAAAATCTGCATCAACAAATTCCCCCTTGTCCGTTGCTGTCGAATGCTGAAAATGCAACTGCAATCGATCTTCAGTCAAGTATTCATCTTCTCTGTGTTAACAAATTCCCCCTTGACCGATGATCCAGGTAAGTAGTATCTTGACGCTCCTTGTAAAATATTTCCCCCTTAAAGTACGCGTATCCGTGTTGGGTGTTGTGCAATTTCCTCAATTGACCGATCTTCCGCTGATCTTCCAATACTCCAACCGGCATTTGATAAGGGTTCCAATCTTTAAGAACTGCATCAAGTCTTGATCTTGTCATAAGAACTCTATTTCATACAAGCATACTACATTGATAGAGATTTCTGGTGAACTGTCTTCTGTAAACCGTCTTTGTGGAATCGACCAAGTAATGCACTTTAATCTTCAGCATCAACACTCAGGAAAGTCAGCTAGACCAAGTGTATCCCTTGCAAGCTCAACCAGCATGCTTAGTTGAACTACATCCAGATCTCATTGTCTCGCCTTTGTGAAGTTGACCATGTAATGCACTACGGATCTTCAGCATCAGTACTCAGGAAGTCAGCTTGACCAAGTACATCGTTCGCAAACTCAACGAATTGAGTTACCCCCAGATCCCTGTAAAATCCCAAAGAAACATCAAACCCAAAACCGAATCCTGCAGGTCTTCAACCTTGAACTATCAGCTTCCATAAAGATTCCCCAGGTCTTCAGTGAACAGCGCTTTTGTAACTACTGTAGACTTTAGAAACCTGTATTTTTCCGTGCAAAACCCTTCACGCTGGCTGGAGAATTAATTAAAATCCTCAAATATGTGTATGTGCAAAACATTCCATGCCGAATCGATTGTATCACCAGAAAATCACAACTCTACCACCTGTGATTGCGTTTAGAAATTTACCGAAGAAATTCAATTTTTAGAAACCTGTATGGTGTGAATGGAGACTTTAGAAACCTGTATTGTAGGACCGGGTTTGGGGACCGAAACCGTGATTCGTGTGATTATGTTCAAAGACGGAAGAGATTAGCAATGATAAACAAACAACTTTGTATTAATCCGGTAGTAAAACGTTACAAATCGGCCCGATTACATGATAACCGAACTAATACCAAAGGAGTATACATTCCGGGAGAGATCAAGTGGTGATCTCTCCCTGGGTGAGGTCTCAAACCTCCTCTCACTCTCTTGGTCTTGCAAATGACAAAGTGTTGGTATTTATACCCAACACAGGTTGTATGGTCGAAGGATCTAACTGATTGATCGATAGATCATCTGTCGATCATCCAGCTATCGAAAGATACACATATACCTCGAAGGATGACATATCCTTCGAGGTCCATCTTCATCTATCGATGGATATCTTTCGAGCTCATCGAAGGATATACACAATCCTTCGATGCCTTATCCTTCGACACCAAACATTATACAACCATAATCTAACTGTTTGTCTAGCAAAACCCACACGGTCAACCGAATAACCCTCTTGTTTGACCACTTCAAACGAGCGGGTCTATACACGTTCGATAGACCGTTTCACTAACTATTACAAATTCAGCGTAAAATAAAACTAATCTATTCGACAAGCATCGGACACAAAATCTGCATCAACACTTATGTCACAGTCTAGGGCACAAAACTAAGTTGTTCTTGGAACTCGAAATCTTAAATGATGCTACCGATAACCTAATAATCAATGTCAAAAGTTTAGTGCGCTGTTAAACGGAAAGCTCCGGTTTAACACGTGTTTAGAGTCTAAGGATACCAATTTCACATCATGGGTCCTTATTAGTGTCATGTCATTCATAACGTGTTCTCGGATTCCTCCGAGATATAACAGATATCATTTAATCAAGCATATAAGTCACACATGTTTTTAGGGTTTTCGCGCAATTAAAGTGTTAAGTGTGCTTTACAGTTTTGGACCGTTTAGGGTGTACCTGGTTTCGTCGTGGGTGTCACAGTCTCCCCTGGTTTAGAAATTTCATCCCCGAAACTCAATTCGTCTAGTTAGGGAAGAGATGTGGGTATTTTCTACGGAACTCATCCTTCCGTTCCCAGGTATACTCAGGTCCTTGCTTCGAGTTCCACCGGACTTTCACCAGCGAGATTTTGTTATAACGTAGTTGGTTGGTCTTCCCGTCTACTATTTCTACTAGTTCCTCCACAAAGTGGAGTTTGTCATCAATGTGTACATCTTCTAACGGTATAATAGCCGCTTCATCCGTGAGACAATTCTTTAAGTTGGATACGTGGAAGACATCGTGAATTGTACTCAGTTCATCTGGTAATTTCAGTCGGTACGCTACAGATCCAACCTTAGCAATAATTTCATATGGCCCAATGTATCTCGGAGCCAACTTTCCTGCCTTGCCAAACCTAATCACTCCTTTCCACAGTGACACTTTTAACAGTACTTGGTCACCTACTTCAAACGATAACTGTTTCATGCGAACATCGACGTAAATTTTATGCCGATCTCGGGCCGCTTTCAGTCTACTTTGGATCTTATGCACCTTATCTGTCGTCTCTTGAATTAGTTTAGACCCCGTGAGTTGAGTATCACCCACTTCAGCCCAACAAAGTGCCGATCTGTACTTCCGAGCATATAGTGCTTCGTATGGTGCAGCTTGTATGCTACTATGATAGCTGTTATTGTTAGAGAATTCAATGAGGGGAAGGTGCTTATCCCAAATTCCTCCAAAGTCTAGGGTGCAAGCACGAAGCATCCTCTAATGTCTGGATAGTTCGTTCTGATTAGCCGTCGGTTTGGGGATAGTAAGCCGTACTCAGGTCTATCCTAGACCCCAAAGCTTCTTGTAACTGTTGCCAATAGTGTGAAGTGAAATGACTATCACGGTCTGAAATGATTGCAACCGGTACCCCGTGTCTAGCCACAATTTTATTCGTGTAGATCTCGGCCAATTTCTCGGTGTTGTAGGTAGTACGAATCGGAATAAAGTGCGCCGATTTGGTTTTGTCTATCTACTACTACCCAAATCGCATCATGAGCTCGGGGTGTTTTTGGAAGGTGGGTCACGAAATGCCTCGTGATTTGCTCCCCTTTCCATTGAGGTATTTCGGGTTGCTGTAACATTCCCGAGGGTTTTTGGTATTCTGCCTTTACCCGGGCACAAGTCAAGCATTTGCTCACGTACTCTGCTACGTCCTTTTTCATACATGGCCACCAATAAAATTCCTTAAGGTCGTGGTACATCTTGTCTGTACCGGGGCGAATAGAGTACTTAGATTTATGAGCCTCATCCATAACCAGTTGACATAGGTCATGGAGAGTAGGAATCCATACCCTATTTTTTTTGAAATACAACACTTCATCCGGTTTCCTCACAAAATTCCCTTCATTTCCGTGTAAGTTTTCGCTATTTAGTTGGCCTTCCTCCAAAGCTTCCATTTGAGCATTACGAATCTGCTCTTTAAGGTTGGTTTGAACAATCATCCCAAGAGCTCGCACTCTGAGTGGCTTTACTCGGTCTTTTCTACTCAAGGCATCGGCTACTACGTTAGCCTTACCTGGATGGTATTTTATTTCATAGTCGTAATCGTTCAATAGCTCCACCCATCTGCGTTGTCTCATATTTAGCTCCTTTTGATCGAATATATGTTGGAGGCTCTTGTGATCTGTATAAATTGTACATTTCATGCCGTACCAGTAATGCCTCTAGATCTTAAGTGCAAAAATCAATGCGCCCAGGTCTAAATCATGTGTCGTGTGATTCTTTTCAAGCACTTTTAACTGTCTAGACGCGTAAGCAATGACCTTGTTTCTTTGCATTAGGACACATCCGAGCCCTTGCCGAGATGCGTCACAATATACGACGAAATCATCGTTGCCTTCGGGTAACGACAGGATTGGAGCTTCACATAACTTTTTCTTTAACAGCTGGAACGCTGTTTCTTGTTCTTCGACCCATTCATACTTTCGATCTTTCTGTGCCAAGGCAGTTAATGATTGGGCAATACTAGATAAATTTTCGATGAACCGCCGGTAATATCTTGCTAGTCCCAAGAATTGGCGTATCTCCTTCGGAGATTTAGGCGCTTGCCAATTATTAATAGCTTCGATCTTATTAGGGTCAACATGAATCCCTTGTTGATCTACCACACGTCCTAAAAATTGCACCGCTTGTAACCAGAAGTCACACTTTGAAAGCTTGGCGTACAACTTCTCTTTCCTCAATATTTCTAGTATGGCTCGTAGATGGTGCTCGTGTTCCTTTTTACTCTTGGAATAGATCAGAATATCGTCAATAAAGACTATGACGAATTTATCTAGATATGGTTTACAAACTCGGTTCATGAGGTCCATAAATACCGCGGGTGCGTTGGTTAACCCAAAGGGCATAACCAAGAACTCATAGTGACTGTACCGAGTTCGAAAGGTTCTTTTAGGGATATCTTCCTCTTGAACTTTCACTTGATGATAACCAAATCTAAGATCGATTTTTGGAAAAGTAACAGGCTCCTTGCAACTGATCAAATAAATCATCGATTCGTGGAAGAGGATATCGATTCTTTATGGTAACCTTGTTCCGCTCCCGGTAGTCAATACACATCCGAAAGCTTCCATCCTTTTTCTTCACAAATAACACTGGTGCTTCCCAAGGTGAATAACTGGGATAGATAAAACCTCGGTCTAGCAGTTCTTGTAACTGAGATGATAGTCCTTGCATCTCTGAAGGTGCTAAACGGTAAGGTGCTTTGGCAATTGGAGCTGCTCCCGGTATTAGTCGATACGGAACTCGAGTTGCCGATTGAGTGGCAATCCGGGCAATTCATCGGGAAACACGTCTGGGTAATCACACACTATTGGGATATCCTTAATACGTTGTTCTTCTGGTTCGGTCGTCATTACACTTGCTAAGAACACATCACCTCCTTGACGTATACACTTCAACATTTTAAGGTGGGATATAAGGATTAATATGGTACCAGACTTCTCTCCCTGTACCATAATAACTTCATCATTAGGAAAAGGGATCCTAACAATCTTTTGCTCACATATAATCTCTGCCTTGTACTTAGACAACCAGTCCATTCCCACTACTATATCGAAACTTCCGAGCTCTACCGGTAGTAGGTCAATAAGGAATTGGTGGTCGTTAAGAATTAAAGGACAATCACGAATGATTTGGTGACTAGTTATAGGTTTACCGTTAGCAAGTTCTATGGAATAGGGACTTGTTAAATCAATAGCCGGCCTATTTAATAGGGGTAAGAAATTAATGGAAACGTAGCTCCTTTCTGTGCCCGTATCAAACAATACTGAAGCATACTAATCGGAAACGAGGAACGTACTTGAGACCACATTTGGATCCTGTCGTGCGTCACCAGACCTAAGTATAAAGGCACGACCTCGAGCTGCATTTGAAGTAGGAGCTTGGCCCTGCGTATCCCTTCCTGCTGGCTATTGAGCAAACTTTGGGCAGCTTCTTTGGAAGTGCTCCGTACTACCACATCCGTAGCAAGTACGGGGGTAGGTAATCTGTTGTGTTGGTGGTTGGGGTCGTTGCTGAAGAGGCTAAGGCCTTGGGGTTTGGAAACGGTTGGGTTCCAATGGTGTCTTACAGTTTCGAGTATAATGTCCACTTTTATAGCACCTCGAGCTGATCCCTGCTCGACATGCACCATAGTGGTGCAAAGTGCACTTGTTGCATTTTGGGGCTGTTCCTTTGTAGCCACCAGAGTTTCCCGTTGGTGTAGTCATGGCATAGCTTTGACTAGTGGCTCTCCCCCTCTTTGGTATGGCTGCCTCCGCTCGACTAATTTCCCGGGCCTCTCGCTTATTTCCTGTCGGCTCTCCCGGCATTGTCAAAATATTGCGTCTAACCATTTCGTACGTAACCGTGCCTGACCTAGCTACCACTCCGTGCATAGTAAGGTGCTCCACCGAATTAATGATACTCCTTACTTCCGGGGCCAGTCCCCAGATATACCTCTCGATCCTCCTGGACTCCGGTTGAACCATGTCTGGCAAGATGCATGTCAGTTCATTGAAGCGATTTGTGTAACCTGCATGATCCGCACCTTGCATCTGCAGGTTCCAAAACTCATGCTCGAGTTTCTGAATTTCGTGGATTGGGCAGAATCTTTCTCTCATTAGTATCTTAAGATCATCCCAAGTCATAGCATTAATCGCATCCTGCCCGTGAGATTGCACAATAGTATTCCACCGGTTTAAAGCGTGGCCAGTAAAAGTGCAAGCTGTATACTTTACCGCACAGTTACCCGGACAATTATTTATGCTAAGGACCAATTCCGACTTCTCGATCCATTTCACAAACCCGATCGGTCCTTCAGTTCCATTAAACTCCATTGGTTTGCACTCCATAAAGTGTTTATACGTGCAAACTGCCCTAACATTGTTTTGGTTATTGTTTTGACCTAATGGTCCCAGCTGTGGGTTCGGTTGGGGGTTAGCGTTAATACCGGCACTAACCAGTGCCAGGATTGTTGGAATAACCGTTTGGAGTTGTTGGGCTATCAGTTGGGCAATTTCTGCCTCTGTCATTTGAGGTACACGTTTCGGGGCCATTCTATTATAAACAATAGATATGTATGTATCAATGTCCCATAGTTAATCATCACTTATCACATTTTCAGTTATCACATACCACACAATTCCATCGCACATCACATAATTTCATCGCACAGATAGGTTCACAACACGTATATCCAAAATCATCATCACATATATAATAACATCTATCAAATTTTGCACACAGACTTAACCCATAAGGGCTAGTGCCTAAATGCTTTATCAAAACTGGTCACCAAAGTGACGTACGTGCATCATACCACGACAGCACAAACTACGAAAATAAGGAAGTACTACGACTGCATCACTACCTCGACATGGACATAACCCCAGGATTAACCCAAAGGTCGTTATATGTCGACCCAACTACCTTTCATTTAGAATTACAGCAAACGTGTATAGATATCATGGTTACAACAACTGTGGCCTCATCTTTCGCATCAACCAGGGTCGAAGTCTCAACACTGCATTGCCCAAAACATAACCGAACGGATTGCAACATGAAGCCCGTCTGCCCTGAGTAACGGTACCTCGATAATGTATCCGGGTGTTTATATATAGGAAGTACCACAGCATATCCACCACACCCATATACATGATCAATGTTCCGTTCACCAAAATATTCAGGCCTAATATTACTTTTCGTGAATAACCAACTGAAATCCGAAACACTCATAAAAAAACACAATGTAACCGACGGTCACACGAAACGAGATTTCACTACGCAAAGCATTCCAAGGAATCTATATCATCACAAAATTTATACCCAATGGAACCGAATGACAACGGGAAGGGTAACTTATTCACGCGCTCCATGCCATCTCCATAACCCGGAGATCGTCATATTCAGATATAACATATATCGAAACATGTGCTAAGGAATACCACGAAGCATTCTAGTATCACACGACGTGAAGGCTAAAGCCAATATTGTAAACAGAAGAGGAATCCAGTGGACAATCAAATAGATCGTGGATTCACGGACGAAAAAGTTTCGTAAGATGTTTAAACTCTACGACTGTATAACAATCGAATGTGAAGCAACGAGAAGTTGAGTAAGGATCCGTACACGTCCTCCCAGTCTATCAGAACGACCTGAGCGTTCTGTGGGTATCTATGTTCTTTTTGAAGTATCACTCTAGTATATAACCATCGTTATAGTAGCTATAAGAGTAGAGTTGGTGAGATCGTATCATAATAAAGTCTTGAGTTCTCACATCATAAAGTATAAGTAACAACTGTGTGAGTGATAGGAATCAAACTCTAGTGTATATTAAATATGTGATCAGTAGGAATGTGGAATGGACTGAAATACCAGTTTTCTGCCTATCACTAAGGCACATGCAGTAACGTATAATCCACAAATCCCAATTCATGTATCAATCCACACACAAACATCCACACACTATCACCTTGGTACGTGTGCATGTATCACACCTCGATTTGCAGCGGAAGAAAAAAACGTGGGATGCAACAGACACCTCTGGTACATGCACATTGTTTATAAAGACACTATATTTTATTAATTACAAAATGTTGATTACATACTACATGTATGTTACAACTGCGTGTTCCCATGAACCACATAAATCATCTAAGTCGCATGTGTCTATCTCAATATTTTCCAATAAACACGTCTTGAACAACATACACGGATCACATCAGTCTCAAGTTACCGGAAATGCATGTTAGTTTTAAAAAGGGTCAACTAAACGCTGCTGGTGAGTTCCACTGGGTTGGTTGTTTCGTTTCAAAATGTATCAACATGTTTAGTTGCACATATCACGGTTCATAGATGGAATTACACAAGTGTCACAAGTGAAACCTAGACTGTTTTAATCGTACCGTGTCACACAGACACGTACTCGCACCACCTGCATCTCATGAAGTTCACTGCCCTCGGGTAGTTATGTCTAACAACATAACCTGGTTGGGACGTGTGCAGTTTCCTGGCTTCCGGCCGCACCTGTCCGGTGGCAACTGGGTTTGTCAGACCGATAGTACTATCCACTGCCCACGGCTTAGGTTAATCACTTGTATCGGGGCTAATATCGTGTGTTAGATAATTCACATCATAGGAAGTTGGTGTAATTAACACAGTTTGTAACATGCAAATCACCCCAGAAAACAGTAAAACAAATTAAAAGTGGGGGAGTGAAACTCACAGTGCAAATAGTAGTCTCGGCTAAAGAGTGTTTAATCAACGAAATCAGCTTTAATAGCACACATGCAAATAAGGACTCAAATCAGTATCTAAGTCGGTAATGGTTATAACTTGGATTTGGTCAGGAGTTTTCACCCCAGATTGAGTCTATAGGACACGGGTATGGTGATGGAGGTCAGGGTAGTATTAGTTTTCAGTTTGGCTTCCGAACCGGTTCGCGTGCCAGTCAATGTCAGTAGTTTAACGTGTTCGGATAACGGTACGGGAATACCAATAGTGCCAACACGTTGTTATTTAAGAATGATTAATTTTTCATTAAGGGAGTTTGGGTGTTTGGGGAGTCCAGGTTGCACAATTTTGAGTTTTTGTTTCCACCGTCGGGGATTTCCCAAAATGGTATTGGACACACCCCGAGTGTCCAATCTGCCCTGGAATCTTCTAGAATACTCCCCGTGTTTCAATTATAGTATTTTTCAGGTTGGGTCAGTTCCCAGTTCCGGCAGGTTCGTTACACGGTAAACTGACGAAATTGATTTAAAATAACCCATTTTTAATCCCAAAAATTCCCATTTTATCTATATTTTGAATAAATTCTGAAAATTTTTATATAACTCAGAAAAAATATGTAGAATATGGGAAAAATTTCTGGGAATTTATTTTGGCATTCTATATGTCTAAATAAATTATTTATAAAACCATATTTAACCACATGATTAACATTAATTACCATAATTGATCCAAAAATTCCCAAAAAGTTCCTAGACATCCCTTATGTTTCCAGAAATATGTCCAAAAATTTTAAGATTTTTCCAATTTCGTTTCTGTGCGTCTCCGGCTACCGAAAATTCGCAAAAACACAGATTTTTAACCCATATCAAAACTCAACTAATGGTCTCCGAATTTTCCCAGAACATTCCACATATGTTCCTTAGTGCCTCTGTAAAATTTGGTGATTTATTGAATCTTTTGGTATCTTTTCCATAATTCTTTTGGTAAAACAATAAAAATTTCACCAAAAATCGTAGAAAATTCTACAAATTCTAAAATTTTACGTGGGCTTCCTGAAACTACCCTTAATCGCCACACAAAATTTCAGCTCAATCCAAGTATCACGGACCAAGTTATAGTCCGAACAATATTCTGCCTAGTCTAGATTCAAGTTTCGGGTCATATACCTAGCGATTCCTTCGATTCCGAGTGTTCCTTGTGGGTCCAGAAGTATGTGTGGGCTATATTTAGTACCTACACATCAAGTGCAATCCAAATATGCTAGAAGTTAGATCAATCAAGCTTTATTTCATTGTTTTTCGGTTAATCGGCTAGTTATGCGATTTTTGTCGAATAGGTGTTGATTAGGGTATCAAAACCCAAAGATTTGTAACCATGGCTGCTATATAACACCAGGGAACTCCCATGGTGTTCTTATTCAGCCCGTAAACTTGTTTAAACCTTCAAAATTCATGGATTAAAAAGGGTTTTTAGGTTGTAAATCATGTATAATTAAGAAATCATGGTTAAAACTATAAGAAACAAGGCTAATACCTTGGATTTGATGGTGTTTAGGAGAAGATCAGCTGAGATTCAAGTGTGAGGGTGCAGGTCTCATGGAAATTTTGGATGTAAATGGAATAAATAAAAGGATTAAAAAGAAAAAAATATAATAAAATAAGGGGTGGGGCGGTTTGGGTGTGGGTCCCACAAGGAACACCTCGTGCTTCGTTTTGAGCGCTTAAAGATGATGTTTATCTTCCGTTGAGTGGTTAGGTTCGTTTACGAGTCCCGCGCGCGTTCTTGATTTGCGTGACGGACTCCGTTTCGCGCGTACTTAGTGTCAAAAGACTCAGTTTTAAAAATCATGCATAACCGTCTTGAAATCCGAACCCAGTTACGTTTTAATCATAAAAGACTCGTATTAGGGTGGTTTAAGTGTTTTTAAGCTTGATCGATCGTTCCTTGCACGTTTGATTGCCTTATGTTATACCTGAAACGAAAGCGTTTCCCTAACCGGGAAGCTGCTTCGTTTTGCGTGCCCGATCTCTGATTGGCTTCAAACCTTAAGTCACAGTCTAGGGCACAAAACTAAGTTGTTCCTGGAACTCGAAATCTTAAATGATGCTACCGATAACCTAATAATCAATGTCAAAAGTTTAGTGCGCTGTTAAACGGAAAGCTCCGGTTTAACACGTGTTTAGAGTCTAAGGATACCAATTTCACATCATGGGTCCTTATTAGTGTCATGTCATTCATAACGTGTTCTCGGATTCCTCCGAGACATAACAAATATAATTTAATCAAGCATATAAGTCACACATGTTTTTAGGGTTTTCGCGCAATTAAAGTGTTAAGTGTGCTTTACAGTTTTGGACCGTTTAGGGTGTACCTGGTTTCGTCGTGGGTGTCACATTACACCCAACAAGTTTGTTCACATTATCGAAATCGTTATTTGTTTAATATAAACCATAGTATTCGTTTTCGAAATCATCGTTTGAAAGCATCGAATTCGTTTAACACATATGAATCACCCCAAAACAAGTGAAAACAGTAAAATAGGGGAACTATGTACTCACTTGAGAATGATTAGAAGTCTTGAATAACAACCAAGCAAAGCTAGAAGGATCACGGAAATCAATCGGCACCTAATATAGATAACTATATTAATAAACTGGACCTAAATCGGAAGATCGGATAGGATGAGGTTTCGTAAACCAAATGAGTATTGGATCTCATATGATATGGTTTAACAAAGCCTACATACTAAATCGAAACCAACCTAAGTGCTTATGACGCATTACGACTCGTTTAGGTAGCTTACGCTACTTTAACGCGTCGTTCGCGTAAAACGCGTTCGGACCGCCTAACTAGTCCTATGACAAGTATTATATGCCTTATCATGTCTGATAATGTTATCTAATCAGTTTAGGTGTAAAAATTTAGGTTACATATGCTTAAAATGAAATTAAGCGTAAAAAGGGCATTTTGGTCATTTTTCTAAGGCATATAAACTACCTATCATACAACTAACAAAACGAAGTGACCATAAGGTATAACCTCGGAAGGTTATTCCCTATACAACTATGGTCACATAATATGTTTGGTCGGATCCTAATGATCGACCAAATGGGTCGGGTTTGAAAGTTTAAGCGGTTGTTTAGACAGCTTATCTTTACGACCCTATATAAGCACTAAACTAAAAGTGACGAGTTAAACATGTTAAAACATGTTTAACGAAGTTAGAAAACAAGTTCGATATCAAAACAAAGGGTTTTGATACCCAAGAATAGTTTGGTTGCAAAATACGCATAAACGCGTATTTTGACCGAAACTATGACTCGTCACTACACCTAATCAACGTGCTAATCAGTAGGTATTGTCACAAGGGACTATAACCATCGTGATTATGCTCACGTTGCGAAGTTCAAACGAACTTCGTGTTGACCATTGACTGGTCAAAGCAGAAAGGCAAACACTGTTTGACTTTCATGCTTGAAATACAAGAACAAGTTACAAAAGGTCCAAGACTTGAATATTTGAACTCAAATTGCTCAGGTATGAAGCTTGAGAGCTTCAACTTAGAGCAATAATGAGAACAATTGTGAGGAATGAGATGAAACAAGGTGGGTTTATATAGATTTCTCAAAACCGTTAGGATCGTTCCTCGATAATTGAGCTTTAATCTTGACCCTCCATGTGTTACCCATTGTTTCACAATACTATGGGTGTCCAAAACCATCCCACGGTATTGCAAATGTTACATAAAAGACCCTAAACTTCAAGTTAGATGCTGAAAATAGACCTGCCATTGCTGAAACATGAGTTTCTACCAAGAAAGGGTGGTGGCGTGCCGCCACAACAACACCACTTAGTGGTGGCGTGATGCCACCACATGCCCAGTTCCAGAAAGTTTCGAATATTGACAGTTTTGGTCCCTGCAACACTATTAAGGCATTTTTTACGCATTTAAACCCCGTTAAGCCATTTTCAAGGCTCTACAATGATGTTAAAGTATAGGGAACATGAAAGATGCTCAGAAACATCTCGGATGTCGGTTCGTTTGGTCGTACGGTAGCGTTGTTCGGTTAATTACGACGAAACACGAACGGACGCGAAAAACGATCCAAATTGCGCGATGAATGGAAATTGAGCATTCCAACCACTAAAATAAAATATTTTAACGATTACATAAATTTTTGGATGTCCGGATATATTCAGAACGTATGATATGCGCGAAAATGCAAACTTATGCACTTTTTAACGCTTTTAGTCCCTGTTGATCACATAAGTTTATTTTTTCACACCAAACACCTCAAAGCCAATTTATAAGCTATGTAAAGGATATTTAGGGCATTTTTAACTTATGATCAAGTTCTGGAAGGTTCGATACCATACGAATCAGCAGACTTTTGCAGTTTAACGTAAATAATCCCTGCGATCGAATAAACTTGATTTCGACACACCAAACCTTCCAAAACTTATTTCTAAGTTATGTAAAGGTTATTTATGGTATGTTAAGCCCATGTCACTATTCTGGAGTGTTTTTCGCGTTAAACTGATTACGTTTACGCATCAGTTCGCGTATAACTTTCCAGAAAGCGATTTAGAGCTTGAAATCGAACGAGAATTGACATGTGCAAAAGACACACATATTTATACAAATACCAAGTATGAAACATTATATTTCACTGATTTGGTATTTTTTGATGGCCGTGGAGGCACAGATGTCACAGTCTCCCCTACTTCAGGAAATTTCGTCCCGAAATTTTATTTAGAGGAAACTTGTGAGAGTTCGAAACTTGAAGTCAAAAAGATAAAACAACACTGGTTAGGGTTCTGAACTTCTAGTAACTTTAAATAACATCATGCTTGCAATGTGAGAGGGACACTTATATACAAGTATATGAAGCGCCATTGGTGCGTCCACCGTACCTCCATCACATTGTTCACGTTTTATTATTGTTGCCACTGTCGGTTCTTACACATGATAAATCTTACTGTGGTTTCCCGTGCACTGAATTTTATAATTATGTATGCATCCATAATTACGTAATTCCTTGCATAGTTCACACAGTGTATTTTATAATGTGTAGGGGAAGAAAACAATGAACGAACCTGTGATGATTGTGACTAGACCACCTTAGGGTCCTTTTGCTGAAATCAATAAATGATCTCTTTAAATAGACTACCAAGGAGTCTTCTCAGCTATATCATCACATGCCATTCTTAACCAGATTCTGAATCTATCGTTTAACTAGACCACCCAAAGGGTCTCTCTTGAATTATGGAATAGTACTATATAATCCAAGGGTCTTAACTATTACGTAGAAGCCCATTTAGGATTTAAGGTAGTACCTTTGGATATCCTACCATGAATCCCTCATATAAAGATATGGAATATTCTACGAGGATTTGGATAACAAAAGATCAGATTACACAAAAATACAACACATAAAACATAATCACACAATCACATAATTTGTTTATCTTGATTTTCAATTTGTTATCATTTTGTTAATTTATTTGTTAATTTGAGCACAAGTATTTAAAGCACACCAGGAATCCAATCCGTGGATTTCATTTGGCACTTTAAGCATTTCCAAGAATCTAACTATGAAGATAGGAAGATCTTAATAGGAATTTGACTTTGTCCTTATTGAATCGTAATGTACGTATTAAGGCATACAAGGAATTTCAATTAAGGACTCCGATTTGAACGATAATCATCCACAAGGATCTAATTGTAAAGATAAGAAGATCCTATATGGATTTTGGAATTTGAATAGCGGGAGACGTTTCGAAATCTTGCACTAGACGTGCTTAAGTCAAAACATGAGGTAGAATATTCATGGTGTTGAGGTGCTAGATATGTCAAGGCGACATATGAAGTAGAATTTGGAGGTTGGATACTACGTATGTTAAATCAATCATACGAGCAGAATGTTTTTTAAAGAAATGCATGGGGTTCTTTTAGAAATGTGTTTAATGATTTTGAAACCTTACATAATACTTTTGAAATCATACGGTAGATGTATTAGGTAAATATGTTTATAAATTGTTTTAAAATCACGTGAGATGAATTTTGAAATTATGTATATGAATTTTGAAAACATGGATGATGCTTTTGAAATCATGTGACATCTGTGATTTGTAATCATTGTAAATAGTTCAGTTATCAATAAAAAATGTTATTTGACCCCAATGTTTGTTTAATTATGTTTGACATTTTTCATGTTTTGATTTTTGTTTAATTTCAAACTCTATATCGCTTTCTAGAGAGTTATACGCAAAATGATGCGTAAACGTAATCAGTTTAATGCGACAAACACTCCACAACATCATTAAATGCTTAACATACCTTAAATACCCTTTACATAACTTAGAAATAAGTTTTGAAGGCTTTGGTATGGCTAAATCAAGTTTATTTGCTTACAGGGACTAAATTCGACAAACTGCGAAAGTATGCCGATTCGTACTGTAATGGACATTCTGGAACTTGATCATAAGTTAAACATACCCTAAATATCCTTCACATAGCTTAGAAATAGGCCTTGAGGGGTTCGGTATGCTAAAATAAACTTTTTGGTCGTTCAGGGACTAAAAGCGTCAAAAAGTGCAAAGTTTGCATTTTCGCGCATATCTTACGTTCTGAATACATCCGAACATCCAAAAATTTATGTAATCATTAAAATATTCTATTTTAGTGATTGGTATGCTAAAACTTCATTCGTTTCGCAATTTGGATCGTTTTCGCGTCCGTTACGACTTCCGTCGTAATTAACCGAACAACGCAACCGTACGACCAAACGAACCGACATCCATCATATTTCTGAGCATATTTCAAGTTCCCTTTTCTTTAACATCCTTATGGAGCTTAAAAATGGGTTTGACGAGTCTTAGAAGTGCCAAAACACGACAATACACACACAGGGACCAAAACTGACATTTTGCGAAAGATGCTGACCTGCAGGGTGCATACGGACCGTAAGCCCTATACCATACGGTCCGTAAGCCTTTTCCAGATATCATAAACTGGTTTCCAGCTATTTCCAGCCTGTTCCAGCTGATTTGGTCACTTGCAAATGGTATTTTCAACACTATGGGCTCTTTTAGGGGCTCCCATGGTTTCACAAATCAGGGGGCACACTTGGACGGCCTAGATCGAAGCACGTTTTTCAAGAAACGGTCCTAATAGTCTTGGTTTTCCTATAAATACCCCCACCCATTTTCCCTCAAACTCACACCTTTGATCTGAATTGGTTCTCCAAGTTGAAGTTATACACTTCATACATGAGAATATTCGGATCAAACTTCCATTTCTTGGACCTTTTGTAAGTATTCTTTCGTTCTTTTACGCGTTTTAAGCGTGAAAGTCAAACTGCGTTTGACTTTCTGCTTTGACCAGTTTATGGTCAACACGAAGTTCATTTGAACTTCATAACGTGAGCGTAATCACGATGGTTATAGTCCTTTGTGACTATACCTACTGATTACCACGTTATTTAGGCATATTGGCGAGTTATAGTTTCGGTCAAAATGCGCGTTTATGCGTATTTTTTAACCAAACTATTTTTGGGTATCAAAACCGTTTGTTTTGATATCAAACCTGTTTTCAAACTTTGGTAAACATGTTTTAACATGTTTAGCTCGTCACTTTAGGTTTAGTGCTTATGTAGGGTCGTAAGGTAAGCGATCTAAACAATCGCTTATACTTTCGAACCTAACCCGTTTGGTTGATCATTAGGATCCGACCAAACACATTAGGTGACCATAGTTGTATAGGGAATAACCTTCCGAGGTTATACCTTATGGTCACTTCGTTTAGTTAGTTGTATGATAGGTAGTTTATATGCCTTAGGAAAATGACCAAAATGCCCTTTTTACGCCAAAATTCATTTTAAGCATATGTAACATAAATTTTGACATCTAAACTGATTAGGCAACATTATTAGACATGTTAAGGCATATTTTACTTGTCATAGGACTAGTCAGGCGGTCCGAACACGTTTTACGCGAACGACGCGTTAAAGTAGCATAAGCTACCTAAACGGGTCGTAATGGGTCGTAAGCACTTAAGATAGGTTCCGTTTTAGAATGTAGGCTTTGTTAAACCATACTACATGAGTTCCTACACTCATTTGGTTTACGAAACCACATTTTATCCGATCCTCCGATTTAGGTCCGTTTATTTACATAGTTACCTATATTAGGTGCCGTTTGATTCCGTGATCTTTCTAGCATTGCTTGGTGGTTATCTAAAGACTATTTAGAAATCTCAAGTGAGTACATAGACCCCTCTTTTACTGTTTTTCAAACATTTTGGGGTGAAACACATGTGCCTACTTGTTACTTTCGTGCTTTTCATGTTTTTATATCATATGCTTGCTATGTTCATTAGTACGTATATAGTACATGATTTCATTATGTTTTTGCTATGTATGTTCATTTAGTGCATACTTAGTACATCGTTTTACATTACATTTTATGCTATGTATGTCCATTTAGTGCATACTTAGTACATTGTTTTACATTACATTTTATGTTATGTATGTCCATTTAGTGCATACTTAGTACATTGTTTTACATCACATGCTATGTATGTCCATTTATTGCATACTTAGTACATTGTTTTACATCACATGCTATGTATGTCCATTTGTTGCATACTTAGTACATTTGTCTTACATCACATGCTTACATTTTGGTATGACATTTGGTTTGTTTAAATGGGACAAAAATACATTCATTAACATTAGCTACGTTGTTCATTAGTAGGTGTAACCAAATGTCATGTATGGCAAGTGAAATATATCAACTAAACCATAAGTAAAATGCACAATGTGACACCCCAGGAAAACCACGCAACCTAACTAGCTTCCTCCGTAACTGCGTGCTAAATTTTGGGACGAAATTTCTTTCAAGTTAGGGATGATGTGACAACTCAAACTTTCAAGGTTAGTGTTAGCTAACCTTATGAGCCTGATTTCTTATCATTCCTCTTTTACATTCTGTGCTATTATAAAAATTTAAATGCTACTAGTTATGATAACCGTGTTTAACGTAAGATATAGTTGAGTATGACCGGGTAGTGGGTTATTTTAAGTGTTAACGATTAGGTTGGGCCACACACGTTAATGGGCTGCGCATACATCTTGGTCACCTCATAGTCTAACAAACCCAAACCACTTTCCTCGGCCCAAAGTACTTGAAGTCCAATCCGAGCCCACACACCTCTATTTTAGGTTGCATAATATTCCATGTTATGTGTATTAATTCAAGTTACATATATTTGTACATTACACATTATGAATAAAGCCCACATTATGAACATATATTATATGTTACGTGGCCCTATGTGCCGGCCCAAGAGATCAAACCAAACCGCCCCAAATCCCCTATATTAATGCATATCCCTAGTTGAATTTCATAATCAAATCCTGTGAGATTAAACCAAAGCCTAATTGGCACACGAGACTCTATTCTGGTTCGCTCCTGGGCACGGAAAACATTAGGTAAGATATTTATTAAAATTGTCTTCTTATTCTTGAAGTTATGCATGGGAACTCTGTACGTATTTTGTGTGCTATAGTATTATAGGGTGAACTTTATGTGCCATTAATCATGAATAAATAATTCCTAATGTTAAAGGGGAGGGGTCTGGTCGATTTCTTTGTTTCATGGTTATGGTTGTTTGATGACATATGTTAGTAGGATAGAAAATAATCATGTGTAACAGGAATTAAGTCATGACTTCAAGATTACTTGATGGTAACTACATGCTTAGGTTGAATAGAATATTGAGTAGAATGAGTATGATAATTGGAAATTAAACTGATGTCATGTAATTGGTTTTGGGCGATTGAAGGGTACTGG
The DNA here is from genome assembly GCA_030545235.1 of Helianthus tuberosus. NCBI lineage: Eukaryota > Viridiplantae > Streptophyta > Magnoliopsida > Asterales > Asteraceae > Helianthus > Helianthus tuberosus. The sequence goes on along the minus strand of CM060396.1, from coordinate 119,172,129 downwards.
TAACATGCAAATTTGGTTGGGCCTTAGATTAATAATCTGGGCCGAATGCCTTAACAGATCGCATACATGATAGTTGGGTTGTTATATGTTAAATGGACTGCTAGATTAATTGGACTAATTTAATTGTGATTAGGCCGGGTGGTGTTAGTCGGGTAACAACATCGAAACACTAATCAGTTGGGCTGCATACTGGAATGTGGACCGCGGTCACAGTTTTGGGCTGGGTTTAATACAATGGGTCGGGTAGTATAATTGGGGAGTACTCGAATTTCATGTTAACTGTTTTGGGCCGATAACTTTAGTAAACATTGTGTTTCATTTTTTTTTATCCTGATTATAAGTGGGCTGTGACTTAGAGTGGGCCGTGAACATATCATGTATTTTGCACACTGTTAAGGATTGTGACTTGTAAATGTGATTATACAAACATACGGATAATGGAAGAGTTAAACATCAAATATGTGATGCTATGATGTATGTATTAATTGCATATCATGACCAACTCTTACAATTGCATGAGGATGTGTGTATGTTACTTGGGTTATATGTGACGCCTTTTGTGCTACTTGATTTTATATGTGAACAATTGCATAAAGTACTTGTATGCCAACCTGATTAGATGTAATAACTATAATAGGACGTGATTGACCAAAAGTTATTTTAGCAAGTAGACTATCTGCTGAGCAAATCAAGGTGAGTTCACACTTTTATAAGGTATGGGATTCCCGGTGGGTTGGGAATGGGTTAAGAAGCTAAAACGAAACCTACAAATTCACCTCTAACAGAATATGTACTTCCGTCCTCGGTTGGGAAGGACGACTACATTTAACTTGCGTATTCTCGGTTGGGTAGAGTACGTACCTCCGTCCTCGGTTGGGAAGGACGACAACATATAACTTACTAGACAAAAACTCTATCATGAAGTCCCTCATTTTTATATCGACTTAATCGCCGGGCCAATGGCGAGCGGCTCATTAGTTAATAGCGCTATTAGGGTTGACAAGCCTCACACCGTGCCGGTAGGACGGGCGTGTACTAATGGATCTGGGCACTTAGTCAATGATGATAGACATTGACATAGGGCACAACTTCCTCAGTCAGTTGTCGATATGGTAACGGTCTAGTGGTTTACAACATGGGGTAGCGCCCACTGGTTATGGTTTAGGAAACAAAGGAACTGATAAACAACTGGTTTTCGAATGAACTTATAGATTTTGAAACAACTTTAAACTGGACAACCAACTGTGAACTCGCTCAACTTTGTTGACTCGTTGTTACATGCCTTGCAGGTCGTTAGGTATCTATGGAGCTTGCACGAGCAGGAGGAGTCATTGTGGGACATGGACCGTTGGGTGCCATGTTAAACTTTATGAACTTATGACTTATGTTTTGGTTTTACATTTTATGCTTCCGCTGTTTAACTTGAACTTGGTTAACTTGTTTTTGAGCACCAATTATATTGCGTGGTTGAACTTTTATTTACCTTACTATATTGTTCAATATGATTGGTGGCTTGATCCTGGTCAGTCACGCCTCCTGCGGTGATACTCCGCTTGTGGATTTTGGGGGTGTGGCAGATTGGTATCAGAGCCATTGGTTATAGTGAACTTGGTTTTAAAAAGGGAAAAGGTTTTTGAAAAAACCAGACTATAACCTGTACAGTGCTCAATGATCCACAATGATGCTTCGCTCCACGTGCAAGGCTCAACACTATATGTGATATGGTTTATATATATGTTGTGACAACTGTGTTCTATAATCGATGTACAATGTAAAACAATGATGATTATTAATAAAACAATGTGCTTTGGTGTTATTATATGTGTTTTGGTGTTTTTATGTGTGTATTTGTGTTTGGTGATTTTTCAATTCGATTCGATTCCGATTTCAACCTCTAAATCGCTTTCCGAAAGGTTATACGCGCACTGATGCGTAAGTATAACCAGTTTAATGCAACGAACACTCCAGAATAGTGAAATAGGCTTAACATACCTTAAATAACCTCCACATAACTTAGAAATAAGTTTTGGATGGTTTGGTGTGTTGAAATCAAGCTTATTCGCTTATAGGGACTAATTTTGACAAACTGCGAAAGTATGCCGATTTGTACTTTAATGAACATTCCGGAACTTGATCATAAGTTAAACATACCCTAAATAACCTTTACATAGCTTAGAAATAGGCTTTGAGGGGTTCGGTATGCTAAAATAAACTTTATTGATCAATAGGGACTAAAAGCGTCAAAAAGTGCACAAGTTTGCATTTTCGCGCATATCTTTCGTTCTGAATATATCAGGACATCCAAAAAATTATGTAAGCATTAAAATATTTTATTTTAGTGTTTGGCATAAGAAAATTCCATTCGTCGCTTGATTTGGATCGTTCTTGCGTTCGTTACGACTTCCATCGTAATTAAGCGAATAACGCAACCGTACGACCAAACGAACTGACATCCGAGATATTTTTGAGCATGTTTTGAGTTACCTATACTTTAACTTCATTTTGGAGCTGTGAAATGAGGTTAACGAGGCTTAAACGTGCCAAAAATGCATCAAATCCAAGTTTCTGAAGTGGAGGGGCCATTTCTGTCAATTCTGGAAACAAAGCCCAGGCGGGCCGCGTGAGTTCTTGTGCTTGGCTTATGCGGGCCATGTGAGTTACCCAGTAACAAAAAACTGATTGCCAGCTGTGAGCAGCTGTTCCACACCCTTTGCACCTGGTTTTGATCAATCTATAGGCCAATTTTGATGGTTTTTAAGTGCCCATGGTATCCAAATACCATGTGCCCACTTGTACGGCCTAGATCGAAGCACGTTATTCGATGAACGATCCTAATGGTTGTACGAAAACTATATATAGCCCACCCTATTCATTCCCCCAACTCACACTTGATCTGATTTCTGGCTCTCTAAGTTGAAGTTTATGCTTCATACCTAAGAGTAAATCGGATCAAGAGCTTGCGGGGACCTTCTGTAAGTATTCTTTCGTTCTTTTATCTCTTTTCGAGTCTGAAAGTCAAACTGCGTTTGACTTTCTGCATTGACCAGTTTATGGTCAATGCGAAGTTCGTTTGAACTTCATAACGTGAGCGTAATCACGATGGTTATAGTCCCTAGTGACTATACCTACTGATTACCACGTTATCTAGGTGTAGTGACGAGTCGTAGTTTCGGCCAAAATGCGCATTCTTGCGTATTTTGTAACCAAACTACTTATAGGTATCAAAACCGTTTGTTTTGATACCAAACCTGTTTTCTAACTTAACTAAACATGTTCTAGCATGTTTAGCTCGTCACTTTTTAGTTTAGTGCTTGTGTAGAGTCGTAAGTCAAGCGGACTAAACACCCGCTTAGACTTTCGAACACGACCCGTTTGGTCGATCATTAGGATCCGACCAAACATGTTCAGTGACCATAGTTGTTTAGGGAATAACCTTCTGAGTTTATACCTTATGGTCACCTAGTTTAGGTAGTTGTATGATAAGTAGTTTATATGCCTTAGGTGAATGACCAAAATGCCCTTTTCATACATAATTGGTAATTAAGCATATGTAACCTAAACTTTTGTTACGTAACTGATTATGTAACATATTTAAACATGTTTTGGCATATAATACTTGTCATAGGACTAGCTAGATGTCTCGAACGCGCATTTGCGCGCACGACGCGTTAAAGTAGCGTAAGCTACCTTAATGGGCCGCGATGGGTCGGAAGCACTTAGGTTAGGTTCCGATTTAGAATGTAGGCTTTGTTAAACCATATCACATGAGTTCCAACACACATTTGGTTTACAAGACCTCATTCTGCCTGATCTTCCGATTTAGGCGTCTATTGTTTGACTAGTGATTCGATTACTAGGTGCTGCTTGAATTCTCTGTTTTACTTGAGTTTGTTGAAGTTCTATTGATTGAGGATACTTTGCACTACAAGTGAGTACATAGTTCCCCTATTTTACTGTTTTTAATTGTTTTGGGGTGATTCATATGTACAAAAATGATTTCAAGGTTTAAACGATGATTTCAAAAACGATTAAAACGATTTATACTAAACAAATAACGATTTCAATAATATGAACGAACTTGTTGGTTGTAGTTACATAACGAATGACATTCATTAATTTTGGCAGAACCGACCAGTATTAGGTTATGGTTCCATAGGATCTGACAAATCCCGTTATTGCACTGCACCCATGGTTATGCGTGGGGGTTGTGGGTAACGACTGAATCTGATGTTAGTTAACTTACCCTTTGGTGGTTTGTTAATGCGAGACGCGAGAAGCGAGGTAGTCGAGTCACGAAGGTTTGAATGTTATTAGCGAGACGACCATAAATAGTTTTCACAATTAAAATGAGGTTGATTTAAACGATTTAAACGAGTTAACGATTTGGAAACGATTTGGAAACGGCCTGGAAACGATTTGAATAAGATAAACGAATTGGATAAACAATTGGTTTTTGGTAAGTGTTTAGATAACGGGACGGGTGTAATGTGGTGAAAGCATGGTAGATACACCGCTGGTACTTCTTATATATAAGTGTTTTCAACATATGACATACCGTGGCGTTATTTAGTTCACTTGGGTAAACGATGTTGAAACGATGTCACACAACGATGTTTTCTAAAAGATATAAACCATACGAGTTTTGTTAACGAGTTTTCACGAGATGTTTTACAAGTTGGTTTATTAAAACAAATGTTTTTGGGTTAAGAATCATGGCTACGAGATTTTATAAACTATAACCAACTTGATTTGAGTTGGTTAGCTATGTTGCAATACACTTTTCAAAACGAGGTTTGTATTTTGACTCTTGTAGTCTAATAAAGTACTGCAACGTGTAAATGAAGCCATGATTCCGATACTCTTATAAAACCTCTGTACTCGCTAGCATTTCTTTGCTGACTTTGTTTTTACATATGTTTCAGGTGTTGTTGCTTGATTGATTTCTAGGATGCATGCGTCACATAGGATCTAGAAGAGGCCTTGGTGACATTAATAACAATGATAGTCGATATGTACTTGTTTGTTTTATGTTAAGACAATGTTAAAGTTTAATTATATCAATAAAACGAAACTCTTTCTGTATCCATGGTTATGAAACGATAATTCTGTTGCAACACTCCCCGACGTTTCCGCCACGTTTTGTTGTTTTACGTGGTCGGGGTATGACAGAAGAGTTGGTATCAGAGCCAATGGTTATAGGGAATTAGGTTATTAGTAATGCTTTGACCTAGACTATAACTTCTAGGACCCTAACGCAAGTTTCTTTGCTTTTAGATTTTAAAACAAAACCGTCACCTATCCTTAGGTGATAACCACAATGAGAACACTAAATTCGAGTCCGCTTTGAAAACTACTCATCTGTTCTAGGATGATTGACTACTAGGTTTTGAACCCTCTGTTGTAAGGTTTTGAACCCTTTAAGTTTTCAAATCTCGTCAAAGTTTGGGTCTAAATAGTGTGAACACGTGCAAACTGGAAGGGTGAGTGCCTGTACTCTGAGTTTTCTATCTAAGGCTAGAGTGTTCGTACAAATCCACATAATCAGACCAGTCACTCTTACCTGGGAACTCTTGGGGTGAGTGTTCACTTATAGGCGAGCATGTCTTCAGCGATACATTAGTTTGACCCATTTACTTTGATTAGTCACTGCGTGTCGTTTGTTTGTTCGAGGTAGCGAACAAATGATCGCCTTCCTTGTGTTTTGTCGATGTTTTCAATACCTCTTTTGTTTCTCCAATTTTCGACCTCACTCGTTTCTCCTGTTTCCTTGTTAGACAATGCCTCCTCGACGCGATGCTCGAACCGATGCTCGAACTTTTACTGCTGAAGAAGTCGCAGCCCTTGTCTCTCAACAAATGGCTGCTGTGCTTCCAGGTGTTGTGACCTAAATCCACGAGCTATACAACAACAATAACAACAATAATGCATCGTGTAATTTCAAGAATTTCAATTCTGCGAAGCCGCTTAAGTTTTCTGGGTCACAAGGAGCAACTGCGCTCCTGCAGTGGTTTGAGAGTATCGAGAGCACATTCAGACATGTGCAGTGTCTGAATGCGCGTAAGTTTGAATTTACGTCAAGCGTGTTTGAGAAGCGAGCTCTTACCTGGTGGAACGGTATTATGCGCGATAGGTGTGCCGAAGTGGCATTAGCACAAACATGGGAAGAGCTTCAAGCTCTCATGATGAAAGAGTTTTGTCCCTGTCACGAAATTCGAGCTTTGGAATGAGAGTTTGACGATTTAAAGCAAGATGGGGGTGAACACCATGTGTATACGGATCGTTTTGAGGAACTCAGTCTGTTGTGTCCCACTATGGTTACCCCTCTGGAGAAAGCAATCGAGAGATATATCAATGGTTTACCCGATTCCATACTGGATATTGTGACTGGCATTAATCCTACTACTGTTCGTCACGCGATCGAGTTGTCGGCTACCCTGACTGAGTCTCAAGTCAGGATGGGTAAACTTACCCGCAAGGGTGATAAAAAGAAGTCGACTGATTCTGACAAGGAAAAGGGTAAGGGTAAGAAAGGCGAGTCATCGAAGAAGTCGAGAAAGCGAAAGGGTGCTCAGAATTTCGCTGTTACAGCACATACTACTCAGAACCCGTAGAACCCACCGGCACAACCGCCTGCGAAGAAGGTGTATGCAGGTACCGCACCTCATTGTGCTCGTTGTAATGGTCATCATGTTGCACAACAAGCTTGCAAGCAATGCACAACGTGTGGTAAACTTGGGCATTTGGCCAATATTTGTCGTATGGGACAAAATCAGGTTGCCCAGGTTCAAGCTCCGGTTAAGGGGAATGTTGTGAGATTCCCACCGGGTTCATGTTTCAATTGTGGAGAGTTTGGTCACTTCCGCAACAACTGTCCGAGGCTGGTGAATGCAAACACGAATGCCAATGCGAACCCGAATGCGAATGTCAACGCAAATGCGAATCCCGCTCATGGACGAACATACAATTTGAATGCAAACGAAGCGAGGGCCGACAACGAGGTGGTTAATGGTATGTTTCTTGTTAACAATCGACCTGCGTCTATTCTTTTTGATTCTGGTGCCGATAGAAGTTTTGTTTCATTGTCATTTGAGCCTTTGCTTGCGATACCTAGAACTAAACTGAGGAAACCCTTATCTGTCGAAATTGCTACTGGTAAACCTCTTGTTCTCGATTCTGTTATTCGTGATTGTCAGTTGAACCTTGATGACCATCTTTTTCCTATTGACCTCACACCGTTGCAACTTGGGAGTTTCGATATTATCATGGGAAAGGATTGGTTAACCAAACACCATGCTGAGGTGGTTTGTTTCGAGAAGATCATTCGTATTCCTCTTTCGTCTGGTGAAGTTTTAGAAGTTCGTGGCGAGAAACCTTCAGGTGGATTGAAGCTTATGTCGTGTATGGAAGCCCAAAGGTATTTACGAAAAGGATATGTTGCTTTTCTAGCACATGTCACCGAGGAGAAAAGCAAGAGTGAGAATATCCAGGATATTCGGATTGTTCGGGATTATCCAGAGGTTTTTCCTGATGAACTACCTGGTTTGCCTCCAGTTCGTCAAGTCGAGTTTCATATTGACCTTGTACCCAATGCCAACCCGATTGCGAAAGCACCTTATCGTCTTGCACCGTCGGAGATGCAAGAGTTATCAAAACAGCTTCAAGAATTGTCTGATAAAGGATTCATCCATCTGAGCTTTTCGCCTTGGGGAGCTCCTGTCCTCTTCGTGAAACAGAAAGATGGATCTTTTCTAATGTGTATCGATTATCGTGAGCTTAATAAGCTTACCATCAAGAATCGATATCCCCTACCTCGAATTGATGATCTCTTTGACCAGCTGCAAGGTGCTTCATGCTTTTCCAAGATCGATCTGCGTTCTGGGTATCATCAACTTCGTGTTCTCGAAGAAGATATTCCCAAAACTGCTTTCCGCACAAGATATGGGCATTACGAGTTTACAGTCATGCCTTTTGGTTTGACAAATGGCCCAGCTATTTTCATGGACTTAATGAATAGGGTCTGTAAACCTTATTTAGACAAGTTCATTAAGTCTCGAGCCGAGCACGAACAACACCTTCGCTTAACATTGGAACTCCTGAAGAAGGAACAACTTTTTGCTAAATTCTCCAAGTGTGAATTCTGGCTTGAAGAAGTTCAATTCTTGGGTCATATAGTCAATGAGCAGGGAATTCACGTGGATCCATCCAAGATTGTTGCTATTAAGGACTGGAATACACCGACGACGCCTACAGAGATTCGATCTTTTCTTGGTCTTGCTGGTTATTATCGACGTTTCATTTCAAATTTCTCGAAGATTGCGGTTCCACTCACTGCTTTGACTCAGAAGAATAAGCCTTTTGAGTGGGGACCTAAGCAAGAAGAAGCGTTTCAAACGCTAAAACAGAAGCTTTGTGATGCTCCTGTTCTATCTCTGCCCGAGGGAAGCGATGATTTCGTTGTCTACTACGATGTGTCCAACTTAGGCCTTGGTTGCGTTCTCATGCAACGAGGTAAAGTTATAGCATATGCATCTAGACAATTGAAAGTTCACGAGAAGAATTATACGACTCATGATCTTGAGTTAGGAGCTGTGGTTTTCGCGCTTAAATCTGGAGACACTACCTCTATGGAACAAAGTGTGTGGTTTTCACAGACCACAAAAGTCTCTAACATATTCTTAATCAGAAGGAGCTCAACATGAGGCAACGACGTTTGGTTAAACTCTTAAGTGATTACGATTGCGATATTCGATATCACCCCGGTAAAGCGAATGTCGTAGCCGATGCGCTTAGTCGAAAGGAGCGAGTCAAGCTTCAGTCTGTTCGAACTCTATCTGATCTTCAAACTCGTGTCCTTCAAGCTCAAAAATTTTGTGTGTCACAAAATTTGTTAGGTAAGGAATTACCACGTCAACTTGAGCTTAAGCTCGAAGCGAAAGACGATGGTTTGCTCTATTTCAAGGATCGTTTGTGGATTCCGAAACAAGACGATCTTCGAACCTTGGTAATGGACGAATCTCATAAGTCTCCATATTCTATCCATCCTAGTGCTGATAAAATGTACAAGGATCTTTGTACTCAGTGCTGGTGGCCTGGTATGAAAAAGGATGTTGCCTTGTATGTATCGAAATGCCTAACTTGTCTCAAAGTTAAGGCTGAACATTAACGACCTTCTGGCTTGCTCATACAACCAGAAATACCGGTTTGGAAGTGGGAGAACATTGCGATGGATCTCATCACTAAGTTGCCGCGTACATCTAAAGGTCACGATGCGATTTGGGTTGTTATCGATTGATTAACAAAATCAGCTCATTTCATTCCGATTCGCAAGGATCTATCTGCTGATAAACTTGCAAATATTTATGTTGATGAGATTTTATCACGACATGGTGTTCCCTTGGATATCATTTCTGATCGTGATGCTCGTTTTTCATCTCATTTTTGGAAGACCATGCAATCTGCTATGGGAACCCAACTAAATCTAAGCACTGCTTATCATCTCCAAACAGATGGTCAATCTGAGAGAACGATTCAAACTTTGGAGGATATGCTTAGAGCATGCGTGATAGACTTTGGTGGTAATTGGGATTCTCATTTGCCATTGATCGAGTTTTCTTACAACAATAGTTATCATGCTAGTATTAATATGGCACCATTCGAAGCTCTCTACGGTCGAAACTGTCGTTCACCTGTCTGTTGGAATGATATCGGTGAAGCTCAGCTTACTAGACCTGAGCTCATTCTGGAAACAACAGACAAAATCAAGAAAATCCACGATAATCTTGTGACAGCTCGAAGCCGTCAAAAGAGTTATGCGGATATGCGATGCAAGCCCTTAGAATTTCAAGTCGGAGATCGTGTTCTACTTAAGGTTTCACCTTGGAAAGGAGTGGTGAGATTTGGAAAGAAAGGAAAACTTGCACCTCGATATGTGGGACCATTCAAGATTGTGGAAAGAATTGGGAAGGTTGCCTATCGACTAGAGCTACCTCCAGAGCTTGGAAATATTCATCTGACTTTTCACGTGTCCAATTTTCAAAAGTGTTTAGCTGACGCTGATCTTCACATTCCTCTCGACGAGATCCAAATCGACAAAACGATGTACTTTGTCGAGAAACCTGTGGAGATAGTGGACCGTACTTTCAAACGGTTGAAGAACAAACGGATTCGATTGGTAAAAGTTCGTTGGGATTCCAAACGTGGCCTAGAGTTTACTTGGGAACGTGAGGATCAGATGAAGGCGAAATATCCGCATTTTTTCACACGTTTCCTCTAAATAAAATTTCGGGACGAAATTTCCTGAAGTAGGGGAGACTATGACAACTGTGTTCTATAATCGATGTACAATGTAAAACAATGATGATTATTAATAAAACAATGTGCTTTGGTATTATTATATGTGTTTTCATGTTTTTATGTGTGTATTTGTGTTTGGTGATTTTTCAATTCGATTCGATTCCGATTTCAACCTCTAAATCGCTTTCCGGAAGGTTATACGCGCACTGATGCGTAAGTATAACCAGTTTAATGCAACGAACACTCCGAAATAGTGAAATAGGCTTAACATACCTTAAATAACCTCCACATAACTTAGAAATAAGTTTTGGATGGTTTGGTGTGTTGAAATCAAGCTTATTCGCTTACAGGGACTAATTTCGACAAACTGCGAAAGTATGCCGATTTGCACTGTAACGAACATTTCGGAACTTAATCATAAGTTAATACCCTAAATAACCTTTACATAGCTTAGAAATAGGCTTTTAGGGATTCGGTATGCTAAAATAAACTTTATTGATCAATAGGGACTAAAAGCGTCAAAAAGTGCACAAGTTTGCATTTTCGCGCATATCTTTCGTTCTGAATATATCAGGACATCCAAAAAATTATGTAAGCATTAAAATATTTTATTTTAGTGTTTGGCATAAGAAAATTCCATTCGTCGCTTGATTTGGATCGTTCTTGCGTTCGTTACGATTTCCGTCGTAATTAAGCAAATAACGCAACCGTACGACCAAACGAACCGACATCCAAGATATTTTTGAGCATGTTTTGAGTTCCCTAAACTTTAACTTCATTTTGGAGCTGTGAAATGAGGTTAATGGGGCTTAAACGTGCCAAAAATGCATCAAATCCAAGTTTCTGAAGTGCAGGGGCCATTTCTGTCAATTCTAGAAACAAAGCACAGGCGGGCCGCGTGAGTTCTTGTGCTTGGCTTACGCAGGCTGTGTCAGTTACCCAGTAACAAAAAACTGATTTCCAGCTGTGAGCAGCTGTTCTACACCCTTTGCACCTGGTTTTGATCAATCTATGGGCCAATTTTGATGGTTTTTAAGTGCCCATGGTATCCAAATACCATGTGCCCACTTGTACGGCCTAGATCGAAGCACGTTATTCGATAAACGATCCTAACGGTTGTACAAAAACTATATATAGCCCACCCCATTCATTCCCCCAACTCACACTTGATCTGATTTCTGGCTCTCTAAGTTGAAGTTTATGCTTCATACCTGAGAGTAAATCGGATCAAGAGCTTGCGGGGACCTTCTGTTAGTATTCTTTCGTTCTTTTATCGCTTTTCGAGTCTGAAAGTCAAACTGCGTTTGACTTTTTGTATTGACCAGTTTATGGTTAATGCGAAGTTCGTTTGAACTTCATAACGTGAGCGTAATCACGATGGTTATAGTCCCTAGTGACTATACCTACTGATTACCACGTTATCTAGGTGTAGTGACGAGTCGTAGTTTCGGCCAAAATGCGCATTCTTGCGTATTTTGTAACCAAACTACTTATAGGTATCAAAACCGTTTGTTTTGATACCAAACCTGTTTTCTAACTTAACTAAACATGTTCTAGACTTTCGAACACGACCCGTTTGGTCGATCATTAGGATCCGACCAAACATGTTCAGTGACCATAGTTGTTTAGGGAATAACCTTCCGAGGTTATACCTTATGGTCACCTAGTTTAGGTAGTTGTATGATAAGTAGTTTATATGCCTTAGGTGAATGACCAAAATGCCCTTTTCATACATAATTGGTAATTAAGCATATGTAACCTAAACTTTTGTCACATAACTGATTATGTAGCATATTTAAACATGTTTTGGCATATAATACTTGTCATAGGACTAGTTAGACGTCTCGAACGCGCATTTGGGCACACGACGCGTTAAAGTAGCTTGAATTCTGTCTGATCTTCCGATTTAGGCGTCAGTTGTTTGACTAGTGATTCGATTACTAGGTGCTGCTTGAATTCTCTGGTTTACTTGAGTTTGTTGAAGTTCTATTGATTGAGGATACTTTGCACTACAAGTGAGTACATAGTTCCCCTATTTTACTGTTTTCAATTGTTTTGGGGTGATTCATATGTACAAAAATGATTTCAAGGTTTAAACGATGATTTCAAAAACGATTAAAACGATTTATACTAAACTAATAACGATTTCAATAATGTGAACGAACTTGTTGGTTGTAGTTACATAACGAATGACATTCATTAATTTTGGCCGAACCGACAAGTATTAGGTTATGGTACCATAGGATCTGACAAATCCCGTTATTGCACTGCACCCATGGTTATGTGTGGGGGTTGTGGGTAACGACTGAATCTGATGTTAGTTAACTTACCCTTTGGTGGTTTGTTAATGCGTGACGCGAGAAGCGAGGTAGTCGAGTCACGAAGGTTTGAATGTTATTAGCGAGACGACCATAAACAGTTTTCACAATTAAAACGAGGTTTATTTAAACGATTTAAACGAGTTAACGATTTGGAAACGATTTGGAAATGACTTGGAAACGATTTGAATAAGATAAACAAATTGGATAAACGATTGGTTTTTGGTTAAGTGTTTAGATAACGGGATGGGTGTAATGTGGTGAAAGCATGGTAGATACGCCGCTGGTACTTCTTATATATAAGTGTTTTCAACATATTACATACCGTGGCGTTATTTAGTTCACTTGGGTAAACGATGTTGAAATGATGTCACACAACGATGTTTCCTAAAAGATATATACCATACAAGTTTTATTAATGAGTTTTCACGAGATGTTTTACAAGTTGGTTTATTAAAACAAATGTTTTTGGGTTAAGAATCATGGCTACGAGATTTTATAAACTATAACCAACTTGATTTGAGTTGGTTAGCTATGTTGCAATACACTTTTCAAAACGAGGTTTGTATTTTGACTCTTGTAGTCTAATAAAGTACTGCAACATGTAAACGAAGCCATGATTCCGATACTATTATAAAACCTATGTACTCGCCAGCATTTCTTTGCTGACTTTGTTTTTACATATGTTTCAGGTGTTGTTGCTTGATTGATTTCTAGGATGCATGCGGGACGAGGCCTTAGTGACATTAATAACAATGATAGGCGATATGTACTTGTTTGTTTTATGTGAAGACAATGTTAAAGTTTAATTATATCAATAAAACGAAACTCTTTTTGTATCCATGGTTATGAAACGATAATACTGTTGCAACACTCCCCGACGTTTCCGCCACATTTTGTTGTTTTACGTGGTCGGGGTGTGACATATGTTGCCTGGCTGTTAGTTTACTAAGTGCATTGTTCATAGCATGCTTAGTTAACGTAACAACTGTTGATTGAAACTTGTGTGCTCACTCTCTTCTGTCATCACAGACTTACGCACTTTCATGACACTTCTCTCACTTGTGCTTTCTTTGATGTGAAGATCATGAGTGGATGTTTGAACTTGACTCAACCCCAGCTGACGGCTCTTATCAATGAACGAGTTGCTGAGGCACTTGCAGTAGCCCCTGCAGGAGGTATAACCTGCCATTCTGCCCTATCCTAGGATGTTTAGATCCTACTCTCGCGAACCAACTCTTGTGCTTAACCTTGTCTTTTCTTTCTCACGCGATAGGTCAGCATACTCGGCCTCCCATATGTACCTTCAAGACCTTTATGGACTGTCGACCTAGTACTTTCAACGGCACTGAAGGAGCTGTAGGTCTCCTTCACTGGTTCGAGAAGCTCGAATCTGTCTTTGAAATGTGTGAATGCCCTGAAGCTCGTAGGGTGAAATTTTCTACTTGAACACTCGAAGGTGCTACATTAACTTGTTGGAACGCACAGGTTCAAATGCTAGGGTTGGTAGCTGCTAACGCCACCCCATGGAACGACTTCAAGGATCTGATCAAAGAGGAGTACTATCATCGCGACGACATTCACAAGCTAGAGGTGGAGTTTTACAACTTGAAGATGACAGGGTCTGAAATTGAGGCATATACGAAGAGATCGAATGAATTGGCTACCTAGTGCCCTACTATGGTGGATCCTCCTTTCAAGCGTATCAGGTTGTACCTCAAGGGTCTAGTGCCAGAAATTCAGAGCCATGTGACTGCGGCTAACCTTGGTACTATGCAGCAGGTCATACGGCTAGCCCACCGTCTCACTGATCAGGCAGTTGAGCAAAACAGGCTGCCCAAACGTATTAGTGCTACAGCTACTTTGGATGCTCCTAGAGACAACAAGCGCAAGTGGGATGCAAAATTCGAGCAAGGGTTCTACTTCGGTTTAGTCTCAGTCTCAACAGCGAAGGACTGACGACTTCAAGAGCCCTGGTCAGCAATCTTCAGGTAACCAGAATCAGGGTCAGGGTGGATACAGGGGAGATCACCCTAAGTGCAATCGATGTAATTTGCACCACAGCGGGCCATGCAACAAGGGTCATTGTTAGAGATGTAACAAGCTTGGTCTGAAGCCAAGGATTGCAGGAGCTCACGTCCTGTGAATTAGAATCGTCAACAGCAGCCACAAGCTCCACAGAACCAGCAACAGCAATAGCAGGGTAATAAGGGATGTTTTCAGTGTGGTGCTGAGGGTCATTTCAAGAGACACTGTCCACAGTTGAATCAGAATCAGAACAACAACAACAACAACCAAGGAAATGGGAACAACAATGGGGGTAACAACGACGGCAATGGTGCCAGGGGACGTGTCTTCGTGATTGGTCAGGGTGATGCAAGGAACGATCCCAATGTTGTGACGGGTAAGTTCCTACTGGACGACTTTTATGTTACTGTTTTATTTGATTCGGGTGCCGATACTAGCTACGTGTCCTTAAAAGTTAGTCAGATGCTTAAGCGTACTCCAACACTTTTGAACACCAAGCACATTGTAGAACTAGCAAATGGTAAAAGTCTAGAGGCCACACACATAGTTAGGGGTTGTAATCTTATTCTTGCTGATCAGACCTTCTCTATCGACCTCATTCCTATCGTTCTGGGTAGCTTCGACGTTGTTATTGGGATGGATTGGTTATCTCAACGTCAAGCGGAAATTCTTTGCAATGAGAAAATTGTCCGCATCCCTCGTTCTGGTGAAGAACCCCTCGTGATTCGTGGTGAAAAGAGTGGTGTAGTCGTAGGCATTATCTCTTTCCTTAAGGCCCAGAAGTGTTTGCGAAAGGGCCACACTGCTATTCTAGCCCTCGTTACTAGCACTTCGACGAAAGAGAAGAAGATAGAAGACATTCCCATCGTACGAGATTTTCCTGAGGTATTTCCTGAGGAATTACCTGGTCTTCCGCCTCATCGTCAGGTCGAATTTCAAATCGAGCTAGCTCCTGGAGCAGCACCAATAGCTCGTGCACCTTATCATCTGGCTCCATCAGAATTAGAAGAATTGTCCGCTCAACTACAAGAGCTATTAGACAAAGGTTTCATTCGTCCTAGCTTTTCGCCCTGGGGAGCTCCAGTCTTGTTGGTGAAGAAGAAAGATGGTACCTTCCGAATGTGTATTGACTATCGTGAACTCGACAAGGTGGTCATCGTTATCCTCTCCCACGTATTGACGACTTGTTCGACCAGTTGCAAGGGTTGAGCTATTACTCAAAGATTGATCTGAGATCGGGATATCATCAGCTAAGAGTCCGAGAGGAGGATATCTCCAGGACAGCATTCAGAACTCGTTACGGGCACTACGAGTTTCTGGTTATGCCTTTCGGACTGACAAATGCACCTACGGTCTTCATGGATCTTATGAACCGAGTGTGCAAACCTTATCTGGATAAGTTCGTTATTGTTTTCATCGACGACATCCTAATCTATTCTAAGAGTCAGGGAACACGAGCAGCATCTGCGACTTATTCTGGAACTTCTTCGAACAGAGCAGCTTTATGCTAAGTTCTCGAAATGCGACTTTTGGCTTCGTAAAGTCCATTTCTTAGGCCATGTGGTAAATGAGGATGGGATTCATGTGGATCCATCCAAGGTTTACTCGATCAAGAACTGGCCTGCGCCCCGTACACCAACAGAAATCCGCTAATTCTTGGTTTTGGCGGGTTACTACATAAGATTCATCAAGGATTTCTCGAAGATTGCGCAACCTCTCACTTCACTAACTCAGAAGGGTGTCACCTATCATTGGGGTGATGCACAAGAATCTGCGTTTCAGCACTTAAACAATAGACTTTGTAGAGCACCTATTCTCTCATTGCCTGAAGGCACAGACGATTTTGTGGTTTATTGCGACGCGTCGATCCAAGGACTTGGTTGTGTGCTGATGCAACATGAGAAAGTTATTGCTTACGCATCGCGCCAACTTAAAGTTCACGAAAGGAACTACACTACTCATGATCTGGAGCTGGGAGTAGTCGTTTTCGCACTCAAGATATGGAGACACTACCTGTACGGTACCAAGTGCACCATTTACACCGATCACAGGAGTCTCCAGCATATCTTCGAATAGAAGGAGTTGAACATGCGACAGCGTCGATGGGTTGAACTTCTGAATGATTACGAATGCGCGATCAAGTATCATCCGGGCAAAGCTAATGTGGTGGCTGACGCCCTCAGCCGAAAGGAGTCAAAACATAAGCGCGTGCGAGCGTTACAACTTACCATCCAATCTAGTCTTCCTACTCAGATACGAGATGCTCAGGTTGAAGCATTGAAAGCAGAAAACATCAGGGCTGAGTCCCTGCGAGGATCGAGAAAACGGTTAGAGCAAAAGGAAGACGGCGCTTACTACGTGACAGGGCGCATCTGGGTTCCACTATATGGTAATTTACGTGAACTTGTGATGGATGACGCACATAAGTCTCGTTACTCAGTACATCCTGGTTCGGATAAGATGTACCACGACCTAAAGACTACGTACTGGTGGCCTAGCATGAAAGCCAACATAGCAACCTACGTTAGCAAATGCTTGACTTATGCGAGAGTCAAAATCGAGTACCAGAAACCATCAGGCCTACTTCAACAACCAGAGATACCGATATGGAAATGGGAGCAAATTTCCATGGATTTCGTTACTGGCCTGCCTAGATCTCAACGCAGAAATAATACCATTTGGGTGATCGTGGATCGACTGACCAAGTCTGCACATTTTCTGGCTATCAAGGAAACGGATAAGTTTTCTACTCTAGCAGACATCTACCTAAAGGAAGTAGTATCAAGGCACGGGGTGCCAACCTCCATCATTTCTGATCGTGATGCGCGTTTTACCTCTGAGTTGTGGCAAGCGATGCACAAATCCTTTAGTTCTCGTCCAGATATGAGTACAGCATTTCATCCATAGACGGATGGGCAGTCTGAACGCACCATCCAAACCCTTGAAGACATGCTTCGAGCATGTGTAATCGACTTCGGTAATGGCTGGGAAAGACACCTCCCATTAGTGGAGTTTTCGTATAACAACAGTTACCATACCAGTATCCAGGCTGCTCTATTTGAGGCATTGTACGGGCGTAAGTGCCGATCACCTCTTTGTTGGGCAGATGTTGGCGACAGCTAAATCAATGGCCCAGAACTCGTCGTAGACACAACCGAGAAGATTGCTCAGATACGACAACGAATGGCGACAGCTCGTGACCGTCAGAAAAGCTATGCTGATAAGCGAAGGAAACCACTCGAGTTCCATGTTGGGGATCGAGTACTACTTAAAGTCTCACCTTGGAAAGGTGTAGTTCGTTTTGGTAAACGAGGTAAACTCAACCTGCGATACGTCGGACCTTTTGAAATCATAGAGAAAATAGGCAAAGTGGCCTACAAACTGAACCTACCTGAAGAACTCAGTGGAGTTCACAACGTATTCCACGTGTCAAATCTGAAAAAGTGTCTGTCAGATGAGACCCTCATAGTTCCTCTCAAGGAGCTCACTATCGACGATCGGCTGCGATTCGTCGAGGAACCAGTAGAGATTACTGACCGAGACGTTAAGGTTCTCAAGCACACCAGAATACCTCTTGTTCGAGTTCGTTGGAACTCCCGTCATGGCCCAGAGTTCACCTGGGAATGAGAAGACCAAATGAAACACAAGTATCCCCAGTTGTTAGAGAAAAGTGCAACCACTACTGAGGCTGAAGCTACTACAGAATTTCAGGACGAAATTCCAAACCAACGGGGGGATGATGTGACACCCTAGGAAAACCAGGAAAACCACGCAACCTAACTAGCTTCCTCAGTAACTGCGTGCTAAATTTCAGGATGAAATTTCTTTCAAGTTGGGGATGATGTGACAACTCGAACTTTCAAGGTTAGTGTTAGCTAACCTTATGAGCCTGATTTCTTATCATTCCTCTTTTACATTCTGTGCTATTATAAAAATTTAAACGCTACTAGTTATGATAACCGTGTTTAATGTAAGATATAGTTGAGTATGACCGGGTAGTGGGTTATTTTAAGTGTTAACGATTAGGTTGGGCCACACACGTTAATGGGCTGCGCATACATCTTGGTCACCTCATAGTCTAACAAACCCAAACCACTTTCCTCGGCCCGAAGTACTTGAAGTCCAATCCGAGCCCACACACCTCTATTTTAGGTTGCATAATATTCCATGTTACATGTATTAATTCAAGTTACATATATTTGTACATTGCACTTTATGAATAAAGCCCACATTATGAACCTATATTATATGTTACGTGGCCCTATGTGCCGGCCCAAGAGATCAAACCAAACCGCCCCAAATCCCCTATATTAATGCATATCCCTAGTTGAATTTCGTAATCAAATCCTGTGAGATTAAACCAAACCCTAATTGGCACACGAGACTCTCTTCTGGTTCGCTCCTGGGCACGGAAAACATTAGGTAAGATATTTATTAAAATTGCCTTCTTATTCTTGAAGTTATGCATGGGAACTCTGTACGTATTTTGTGTGCTATAGTATTATAGGGTAAAATTTATGTGCCATTAATCATGAGTAAATAATTCCTGATGTTAAAGGGGGAGGGGTCTGGTTGATTTCTTTGTTTCATGGTTATGGTTGTTTGATGACATATGTTAGTAGGATAGAAAATAATCATGTGTAACTGGAATTAAGTCATGACTTCAAGATTACTTGATGGTAACTACATGCTTAGGTTGAATAGAATATTCAGTAGAATGAGTATGATAATTGTGGAAATTAAACTGATGTCATGTAATTAGTTTTGGGCGATTGAAGGGTACTGGTAACATGCAAATTTGGTTGGGCCTTAGATTAATAATCTGGGACGAATGCCTTGACAGATCGCATACATGATAGTTGGGTTGTTATATGTTAAACGGTCTGCTTGATTAATTGGACTAGTTTAATTATGATTGGGCCGGATGGTGTTAGTCGAGTAACAACATCGAAATACTAATCAGTTGGACTGCATGCTGGAATGTGGGCCGCGGTCACAGTTTTGGGCTGGGTTTAATACAATGGGTCGGGTAGTATAATTGGGTAGTACTCAAATTTCATGTTAACTGTTTTGGGCCGACAACTTTAGTAAACATTGTGTTTCATTTTTTTTATCCAGATTATTAGTGGGCTGTGACTTAGAGTGGGCCGTGAACATATCATGTATTTTGCACACTGTTAAGGATTGTGACTTGTAAATGTGATTATACAAACATACGGATAATGGAAGAGTTAAACATCAAATATGTGATGCTATGATGTATGTATTAATTGCATATCATGACCAACTGTTACAATTGTATGAGGATGTGTGTATGTTACTTGGGTTATATGTGACGCCTTCTATGCTACTTGATTTTATATGTGAACAATTGCATAAAGTACTTGTATGCGAACTTGATTAGATGTAATAACTATAATAGGACGCGATTGACCAAAAGTTATTTTAGCAAGTAGACTATCTTCCGAGCAAATCAAGGTGAGTTCACACTTTTATAAGGCATGGGATTCCCGGTGGGTTGGGAATGGGTTAAGAAGCTAAAACGAAACCTACATATTCACCTCTAACAGAATATGTACTTCCGTCCTCGGTTGGGAAGGACGACTACATTTAACCTGCGTATTCTCGGTTGGGTAGAGTACGTACCTCCGTCCTCAGTTGGGAAAGACGACAACATATAACTTACTAGAAAAAAATTCTTTCATGAAGTCCCTCATTTTTATATCGACTTAATCGCCGGGCCAATGGCGAGCGGGTTATTAGTTAATAGCGCTATTAGTGTTGACAAGCCTCACACCGTGCCGGTAGGACGGGCGTGTACTAATGGATTTGGGCACTTAGTCAATGATGATAGACATTGACGTAGGGCACAACTTCCTCAGTTAGTTGTCGATATGGTAACGGTCTAGTGGTTTACAACATGGGGTAGCCACCACTGGTTATGGTTTGGGAAACAAAGGAACTGATAAACAACTGGTTTTCGAATGAACTTATAGATTTCGAAACAACTTTAAACTGGACAACCAACTGTGAACTCGCTCAACTTTGTTGACTCGTTGTTACATGCCTTGTAGGTCGTTAGGCATCTATGGAGCTTGCACGAGCAGGAGGAGTCATTGTGGGACATGGACCGTTGGGTGCCATGTTAAACTTTATGAACCTATGACTTATGTTTTGGTTTTACATTTTATGCTTCCGTTGTTTAACTTGAACTTGGTTAACTTTTTTTTGAACACCTATTATATTGCGTGGTTGAACTTTTATTTACCTTACTATATTGTTCAATATGATTGGTGGCTTGATCCTGGTCAGTCACGCCTCCTGCGGTGATACTCCGCTTGTGGATTTTGGGGGTGTGACACACAAAACAAGGTATTGAAGTAAAACATAGTTTAAATCAAAGTTTTGTTTTGTAAAATAAATGCATGCTCTACTGATACAAACATCTATGCGGTATTGTGAAAATGCATACTTTTATGCCTTGAGACTGTGGCGATAAACCCTTAAACAAATTAAAGGTTTATCTGAATTATGTGTATCGAATTCGGTCATTCCTTCCATCCAAACAAACCTAGGATTTCAGGAACGGGAGTTGTCAATTCCTATGGCACCACTACCTACTAATGAACGGCGTAGCTAATGTTAATGAATGTATTTTTGTCCCATTTAAACAAACCAAATGTCATTCCAAAATGTAAGCATGTGATGTAAAACAAATGTACTAAGTATGCAACAAATGGACATACATAGCATGTGATGTAAAACAAATGTACTAAGTATGCAACAAATGGACATACATAGCATGTGATGTAAAACAAATGTACTAAGTATGCACTAAATGGACATACATAGCATAAAATGTAATGTAAAACAATGTACTAAGTATGCACTAAGTGGACATACATAGCATAAAATTTAATGTAAAACAATGTACTAAGTATGCACTAAATGGACATACATAGCATATGATGTAAAACTAATGTACTAAGTATGCAACAAATGGATATACATAGCATGTGATGTAAAACAAATGTACTAAGTATGCACTAAATGGACATACATAGCATAAAATGTAATGTAAAACAATGTACTAAGTATGCACTAAATGGACATACATAGCATAAAATGTAATGTAAAACGATGTACTATAAGTGTACTAATGAACATAACAAGCATATGATATGAAAACATGGAAAGCACGAAAGTAACAAGTAGGCACATGTGTTTCACCCCAAAATGTTTGAAAAAAGTAAAATAGGGGACTATGTACTCACTTGGGATTGCTCAATAGTCTTTGGATAACCACCAAGCAATGCTAGGAAGATCACGGAATCAAATGGCACCTAATATAGGTAACTACGTTAATAAACGGACCTAAATCGGAGGATCGGATAAAATTTGGTTTCGTAAACCAAATGAGTATACGAACTCATGTAATATGGTTTAACAAAGTCTACATTCTAAAACGGAACCTATCCTAAGTGCTTACGACCCATTACGACTCGTTTAGGTAGCTTACGCTACTTTAACGTGTCGTTCACGTAAAACGCGTTCAGACCGCCTAACTAGTCCTATGACAAGTAACATATGCCTTAACATATATAATATTGTTGCCTAATCAGTTTAGATGTCAAAATTTATCTTACATATGCTTAAAATGAATTTTGGCGTAAAAAGGGCATTTTGGTCATTTTTCCTAAGGCATATAATTTCCTATCATACAACTACGTAGACTAGGAGACCATAAAGTATAACCTCGAAAGGTTATTCCTTATGCAACTATGGTCAGGAAATGTGTTTGGTCAGATCCTAATGATTGACCAAACGGGTCGGGTTCGAAAGTCTAAGCGATTGTTTAGATAGCTTATCTTACGACCCTATATAAGCACTAAACCTAAAGTGACGAGCTAACATGTTAAAACATGTTTAACGAGGTTTGAAAACAAGTTTGGTATCAAAACAAAGGGTCTTGATATCAAAAAGTAGTTTGGTTGCAAAATACGCAAGAATACGCATTCTGACCGAAACTACGACTCGTCACTATGCCTAGATAACGTGGTAATCAGTAGGTATAGTCACAAAGGACTATAACCATCGTGATTACGCTCACGTTGCGAAGTTCAAACGAACTTCGTGTTGGCCATAAACTGGTCAAAGCTGAAAGTCAAACATAGTTTGACTTTCGTGCTTAAAACACGCAAAAGGACAAAAGAATACTTACAAAAGGTCCAAGAAATAGAAGTTTGATCTAATTATTCTCAGGTATGGAGTGTTAGAACTCCAACTTAGAGAACAAATCAGATCAAGGTGTGGGTTTGAAGCAAATGGGGTTGGGTATTTATAGATTTCGAAGAACCGTTAGGATCATTTCTTGAAATCCGAGCTTCAATCTGAGTCGTACAAGTGCACCCCCTGATTTCTAAAACCATGGGCACCCCTAAACCAGCCCATAGAAAGCCCAAAACCATTTGCACACATGGGGAACAACTGGATCAAGCTGGAAACCAATTTATACTATTTGGGGCATGCTTACGGACCGTATAAGGTCCCTTACGGTCCGTATGGGCCTTGCAGACCAGCAAGTTTCGAAAAATGTCAGTTTTGGTCCCTGTGTGCGTATTGACGTGTTTTGGCACTTTTAACACCCGTCAAACCCATTTTTTAAGCTCCATAAGGATGTTAAAGCATAGGAAACTTGAAATGTGCTCAAAAATGTCACGGATGTCAGTTCGTTTGGCTGTACGGTTGCAGTGTTCGGTTAATTACGACGGAAGTCGTAACGAATGCGAAAACGATCCAAATTGCGAAACGAATGAAGTTTTAGCATACCAATCACTAAAATAAAATATTTTAATGATTACAAAAATTTTTGGATGTCCGAATGTATTCAGAAGGTAAGATATGCGCGAAAATGCAAACTTATGCACTTTTTGACGCTTTTAGTCCCTGAATGACCAAAAAGTTTATTTTAGCACACCGAACCCCTCAAAGCTTATTTCTAAGCTATGTAAAGGATATTTAGGGTGTGTTTAACTTATGATCATGTTCTGGAATGTCCGTAACAGTATGAATCGGCATACTTTCACAGTTTGTCGAAATTAGTCCCTGTAAGCGAATAAACTTGATTTTGCCATACCAAAGCTTTCAAAACTTATTTCTAAGTTATGCAAAGGTTATTTAAGGTATGTTAAGCATATAATGATGTTCTGGAGTATTTGTCGCGTTAAACTGATTACGTTTACGCATCAGTTTGCGTAAAATTCTCTAGAAAGCGATATAGAGTTTGAAATTGAACAAAAACCAAAACATGAAAAAATGTCAAACATAATTAAACAAACATTGGGATCAAATAAAATTATTTTATTGATAACTGAACTGTTTACAATGATTACAAGCACAGGTGTCACACATAACCCCCACACATAACCATGGGTGCAGTCTGATAACAGGATTTGTCAGTTTCTATGGTACCATAACCTAATACTGGTCGGTTCGGCCAAAACTAATGAATGTTATTTGTTATGTAATTACGCCCAACAAGTTTGTTCACATTATCGAAATCGTTATTTGTTTAATATAAACCATAGTATTCATTTTCGAAATCATCGTTTAAAAGCATCGAATTCGTTTAACACATATGAACCACCCCAAAATAATTGAAAATAGTAAAATGGGGGAAATATGTACTTAGTTGAGAATGCTTAGAAGTCTTGAATAACAACCAAGCAAAGCTAGAAGGATCAAGGAAATCAATCGACACCTAATATAGATAACTATATTAATAAACCGGACCTAAATCGGAAGATCGGATAGGATGAGGTTTCGTAAACCAAATGAGTATTGGATCTCATATGATATGGTTTAACAAAGCCTACATACTAAATCGAAACCTAACCTAAGTGCTTATGACCCATTACGACTCGTTTAGGTAGCTTACGCTACTTTAACGGGTCGTTCGCGTAAAATGCGTTCAGACCGTGTAACTTGTCCTATGACAAGTATTATATGCCTTATCATGTCTAATAATGTTATATAATCAGTTTAGGTGTAAAAATTTAGGTTACATATGCTTAAAATGAAATTATGCGTAAAAAGGGCATTTTGGTCATTTTCCTAAGGCACATAAACTACCTATCATACAACTAACTAAACGAAGTGACCATAAGGATCCTAATGATCGACTAAACGGGTCGGGTTTGAAAGTTTAAGTGGTTGTTTAGACCGCTTATCTTTACGACCCTATATAAGCACTAAACTAAAAGTGACGAGTTAAACATGTTAAAACATGTTTAACGAAGTTAGAAAACAAGTTCGATATCAAAACAAAGGGTTTTGATACCCAAGAATAGTTTTGTTGCAAAATACGCATAAACGCGTATTTTGACCGAAACTATGACTCGTCACTAAACCTAATCAACGTGGTAATCAGTAGGTATAGCCACAAGGGACTATAACCATCGTGATTACGCTCACGTTGCGAAGTTCAAACGAACTTCGTGTTAACCATTGATTGGTCAAAGCAGAAAGTCAAACACTGTTTGACTTTCACACTTGAAATACAAGAACAAGCATGAAGGAAACTTACAAAAGGTCCAAGACTTGAAGATTTGAACTCAAATTGCTCAGGTATGAAGCTTAAGAGCTTCAACTTAGAGCAATAATGAGAACAATTGTGAGGAATGAGATGAAACAAGGTGGGTTTATATAGATTTCTCAAAACTGTTAGGATCATTCCTCGATAATTGAGCTTTAATCTGGACCCTCCATGTGTTACCCATTGTTTCACAATACTATGGGTGTCTAAAACCGTCCCACGGTATTGCAAATGTTACACAAAAGACCCTAAACTTCAAGTTAGATGCCGAAAATAGACCTACCATTGCTGAAACATGAGTTTCTGCCCAGATAGGGTGGTGGCGTGCGACCACAGCAACACCACTTAGTGGTGGCGTGACGCCACCACATGCCCAGTTCCAGAAAGTTTTGAATATTGACAGTTTTGATCCGTGCAACACTATTAAGCCATTTTTGACGCATTTAATGTCACACCCCCAAAATCCACATGCGGAGTACCACCGCTTGGAGGCGTGACTGACCAGGATCCAGCCACCATTTATACTGAGTACTTGGGTGATGATAAAGATGATCACCAACTTAATAGTTCGTAAGCATCAAAGTTGAAAGTTAGGTTCAAATAACAGTTAAGTAAGTAGCGGAAGCATAGATAAAATAGTTTAAACAAAGTTCATAGTTCAGGTTTATTTAGAACCCAACACGCGGGTTTAGACGACCACTACACTTCCCAAGCAGCAGCTCCTCAGTCACTGGTTACCTGCAAAGCATGCAGTAAGGGGTCAACAATAATGCTGAGTGAGTTCACTAGTTGTCCAGTTTTAATTACCAAAAACTTGTTTCACCAGTTAATTTATCCGTTTATACATGCCATGGGGAGCTACCCCAAAAGTTAGCAACTAAACTGTTTTTCCAATACCGAACACTAGGTGACCGTTGCGTATCCGCAAGAAAGTGCCCCGATGTCAATGTTCTATCATCATTGACGGATGCCTGAGTACATTAGTTCACGACCGATCCCATACCTTGGCACGGTGTGAGGTTGGTAAGACCTAAATAGCGCTATCAACTAATAACCCGTTCGCCTGGCCCCGGCGACTAATCGGTATTAAGTAGTAGGGACTTTAAGTGATAGAGTTTCGTTTAGTGCCGTTTGTTGCAATCCGTATAAACAGTAATTAACTAAAAGGTTCCCAATAACAAGGGAAGGAAAGTAGGTTGTATCCCTTATAAAGGGATAGTGTTGTTTTTAGTTCCGTTTCCCAAACCACCGGGAATACATGCTTTAGGTTGTGAACTCACCTTGGGTTGCTCGGTAGATTATTTTACCCGGTCAAGTATGTTGGTCACCACGTCCTAACATGGTTACCAGATATGGGTCAAGTCGGGTACAAGTAAACACATAGCGAACACGTATGGCAATACATATAGCAAACACGTATAACATGCGAATACACAACAGTTGGGTTATTGGGTCAGCCCTAACATATAATCAGCAGTAACAAACATGCAGTCCAGTCAACAGAAAACCCAACAGTCAAAGCCCAATAACAACAAGGTAGCCCAGTCGAGACAAGGGTGGTTGCGACTCGCAACCGAGGTTACGACTCGCAACCGAGGTCTCGGTTCATCACGTTTTGGTTACGACTCGCAACCAGAGGTTCCGACTCGCAACTAGCAGTTCCGACTTAGCAGCAGTGGTTACGACTCGCAACCGGATTCGATACGCGTTGATTGCGACTCGCAACTGGGAGATCTCGACAAGACTTGATGTGGTCTCGAGTCGCAACCAAAGGTTACGACTCGCAACCGTGATTACGTGCACAACAAACTCTTCTAGAACCTGCAATGTACTGACCAATAGGATTGCATTTTCATGTAAATTGTGTACTATATCCACTAACATGTCTGTTTGTCTATAATGTGTCTAATTTGGATCAAACAAAGCATATTCAAAATATTTTCATGACCTTCAAACTGTTCTTCATATATTCATGCACATTTAACACATAATCATCATATTATCATTCAAACTTGTTCATCCTTTTAGGGTTTTCATCATTCATCCTACGTGAATACTCAAATCCTAATACCTTTCACCCAAAACAGGGACATGTACGACAACTTGCATATCATCATTAAGGCAACAATTGTCTCACACTATCTAACATGCATTATCTAGTCATGAACACACTAAGCTATCCATATCAATGTTTCTCGGTTTACATCTTTTAATCAAAGAGAAGCATAGTTGAATTCATAGACAAGTTGCACATCATCATTCACTCAAACAAGTAAACACTCATCATGCATTTTGTCATCAAGCAAGCACCTTTATCTAATGTTTTCATCTATTTGCAAAGAAACAACTAACCGGTTAGTAGTCAAGAGTGTGAGGGTATGGTGGATTTGTGAAGGAAGCTTCCGAGTGATGACAATGAGCTTGAACCGAGATGATCCGAGATGATCCGAGAGCTCCCTTTGTTGTAGCCGGTTTGATCCGAGAGAGGGAGAGGAGAGGAGGTGAGTTTGATGTTAGAACCTTAGGGTTTTTAGGGTTTTAGTGAAGGAAAGATGAGGGAGAGTGTGTGAGAGGATGTAAGAGAGTGATGTTGCAAAAATGGTGTAAGTTGTGAGGGTTGGTCATATATATATATCGAGTGGGTTAGGGGTTTTCCGGGTGGGCTAAGGTTACGGCCCAACCGGCCCAAATCGTTTCTTCTCGAGTTGGGTTCGGTTCACACATATACTCATATATATAATACATACACATAATTTAATACAAGGATCACATAGCACGCCAAAATAATTCATAAACTTTCATTTAATATTATGTATATACGCACATACATTCATTTAAGGACGACAGTTGGTTCAGGAAAACCCGAAGTGTCACATTATCCCCAAGTTTTAAGAACTTTCGTCCCGAAAGTTAAAGCAGCCACTGACAAGCTAGTAAAAGTGAGAGCGTTTCAACGGGGTGTCACATCATCCCCCCGTTAGTTTGGAATTTCGTCCCGAAATTCAGTCGTAGCTTCAGTGCTGGGGGTTTCATTTGGGAACAGCTGGGGATACTTGCGCTTCATCTGGTCTTCCCGCTCCCAGGTAAACTCTGGGCCACGGCGTGAGTTCCAACGAACTCGCACGAGGGGTATCTGGCTACGTTTGAGGGTTTTGATCTCACGATCCGTGATCTCAACCGGTTCCTCAGTAAAGTGTAGCTGTTCGTCAATAGTAAGTTCCTTGTAAGGAATGACGAGTGTTTCATCTGACAGGCACTTCTTCAGATTAGACACGTGGAAGACGTTGTGCACAGCACTCAGTTCTTCAGGCAGATTCAATCTGTAAGCGGCCGTACCGATCTTTTCGGTAACTTCAAAGGGTCCGACATATCTTGGATTAAGCTTGCCCCGTTTTCCAAAACGAACCACACCCTTCCAGGGTGAAACCTTGAGTAGAGCCCGTTCACCAACCTGGAACTCTTGTGGTTTCCTATCTTTGTCAGCGTAGTACTTTTGACGGTCACGAGCTGCCGCCATGCGTTGCCTAATCTGGGCAATCTTTTCTGTGGTGTCGACTACATGTTCCGGGCCTGTGATCTGGCTGTCACCAACCTCAGCCCAGCAGAGAGGCGATCGACATTTACGGCCATACAATGCCTCAAAGGGTGCTGCCTGAATGCTGGTGTGGTAGCTGTTGTTGTAGGAGAACTCCACCAACGGTAGGTGCTTCTCCCAATTCTTGCCAAAATCGATCACACATGCCCTAAGCATGTCTTCGAGGGTTTGGATGGTGCGTTCCGACTGCCCATCCGTTTGCGGGTGATAAGCGGTGCTCATGTCTAAACGTGAGCCAAAAGATTTGTGCATGGCTTGCCACAATTCAGAAGTAAAACGCGCATCTCGATCAGAAATAATAGAGGTAGGCACTCCGTGCTTCGAGACCACTTCTTTCAAGTATATCTCTGCTAGGGTAGAGAATTTGTCTGTTTCTTTAATGGCCAAGAAGTGTGCAGACTTAGTTAAGCGATCCACTATTACCCAAATGGTGTCATTTCCGCGCTGAGACCTAGGCAGGCCAGTAACAAAATCCATGGAAATCTGCTCCCATTTCCATTGCGGAATCTCTGGCTGTTGGAGTAGGCCTGATGGTTTCTGATACTCAGCCTTGACCCTTGCACAGGTCAAACATTTCCTGACATAGGTTGCTATGTGGGCTTTCATGCCAGGCCACCAATAGGTAGCCCTCAAGTCGTGGTACATCTTATCTAAACCCGGATGTACTGAGTAACGGGACTTATGAGCTTCATCCATCACAAGGTCACGTAAATTTCCGTAAAGCGGAACCCATATGCGTCCGGCTACGTAGTAAGCACCGTCTTCTCTTTGTTCCAATCGTTGTCTCGATCCTCGCAGGGACTCAGCCCTGATGTTTTCGGCTTTCAATGCTTCAACCTGAGCATTCCGAATCTGATTAGGGAGGTTCGAGTGGATAGTGAGCTGTAAGGCACGAACACGCTTGGGTTTGGTCTCCTTTCTGCTGAGGGCATCGGCTACCACATTAGCCTTGCCTGGGTGATATTTGATTGCACACTCGTAGTCATTTAGGAGTTCGACCCATCGGCGTTGCCGCATATTCAACTCCTTTTGTCCCATTATGTGCTGGAGACTCTTGTGATCAGTGTAAATCGTGCACTTGGTGCCGTACAAGTAGTGTCTCCAAAGCTTGAGCGCGAAGACCACAGCTCCAAATTCTAAGTCATGCGTCGTATAGTTCCGTTCGTGGACCTTGAGTTGTCGCGAGGCGTAAGCAATAACTTTCTCGCGTTGCATCAATGCGCAGCCAAGTCCTTGAATAGAAGCGTCGCAGTAAACGACGAAGTCGTCGGTACCTTCGGGTAAGGAGAGGATAGGAGCACTACAAAGGTTCTTCTTCAGTTCCTGGAAGGCAGATTCCTGAGCATTACTCCATTTGTAAGCAACACCCTTCTGTGTGAGTGTCGTAAGTGGTTGAGCGATCTTAGAGAATCCCTTGATAAATCTTCGATAGTATCCTGCCAATCCCAAGAATTGGCGAACTTCGGTCGGAGTTTTAGGCACGGGCCAATTCTTAATGGACTCAATCTTAGCAGGGTCAACATGAATCCCTTCCTGATTGACGATGTGCCCAAGGAAATGGACTTCTCTAAGCCAGAAATCACATTTCGAGAGTTTGGCGTACAGTTGCTCATTGCGAAGAAGTTCGAGAATAAGACGTAGGTGTTGTTCATGCTCCTCTCGGCTCTTCGAGTAGATTAGGATGTCGTCGATGAATACGATTACGAACTTGTCGAGGTAGGGTTTGCATACTCGGTTCATGAGATCCATGAAGATTGCAGGTGCGTTGGTCATTCCGAAAGGCATAACAAGGAATTCGTAGTGACCATAGCGGGTTCTGAAAGCAGTCTTAGAGATGTCCTCATCGCGGACTCTCAGCTGGTGATAACCCGATCGCAGATCGATCTTGGAATAATAGCTCGACCCTTGCAGCTGGTCGAACAGGTCGTCGATACGGGGAAGTGGATAACGATTCTTGATGGTAACCTTGTTAAGTTCGCGGTAGTCAATGCACATTCGGAATGAGCCATCTTTCTTTTTGACGAAGAGCACTGGGGCTCCCCAGGGTGATGAACTAGGACGGATAAAACCTTTGTCCAAAAGTTCTTGTAGCTGAGTAGAAAGCTCCTTGAGCTCCGCGGGGGCTAATCGATAAGGTGCACGAGCTATAGGCGCTGCTCCGGGAGCTAGCTCGATTTGAAATTCGACCTGACGGTGAGGAGGGAGTCCAGGCAGTTCCTCCGGGAATACCTCAGGATAGTCGCGTACAACTGGAAAATCTTCAATCCTGTTTTCCACTTTCTGTGTGTCGGTAATGAGTGCTAAGATAGCGGTGTGCCCTTTTCGTAGACACTTCTGGGCCTTCAAGAATGAAATGATGCCCATGACTTCTCCGCTCTTGTCGCCTTGAACTATAAGAGGTTTGCCAGGGGGACGGGGAATACGAATAGCTTTCTCTTGGCAGAGGATTTCAGCTCGATGCTTGGATAACCAATCCATACCAATGATGACGTCGAAGCTTCCAAGAATGATGGGGAAAAGATCAATACGGAAGGTCTGACCAGACAACTCTAATTTGCAGTTACGAATTATGTGTGAGGCCTCGAGGTTTCTACCATTAGCTATTTCAACGGTGTGCTTAGAGCTTAGCGGTGTAAGAGTGAGCTTAAGTTTCTTACTAATACGTAGGGATACATAACTAGCATCTGCTCCGGAATCAAATAGCATGGAAACATAGCGATCATTAAGTAGGAACTTACCCGCTACAACGTTGGGGTCATTCCTTGCTTCCCCAGCTCCAATCACAAAAGCTTTTCCTCTAGCACCATTTCCAGCATTGTTGTTATTGTTCCCAGCACCCTGATTGTTGTTGTTTTGGTTCAGTTCAGGGCAATCCTTTCGCATGTGCCCCATTGCTCCACACTTGAAGCATCCACGGTTGTTTCCTTGTTGCTGTTGTTGCTGTGGTTGTTGCTGATTCTGCCTAGCGGGGAACTGGCTTCGGCAGTCTTTGGCTTCATGCCCCATCTTGTTGCATCGCTGACACTGACCTTTTCCACATGGCCCAATGTGATGTCGGTTGCATTTGTTACACTTAGGGTGGTTTCCTCGATAGCCACCCTGTTGCTGAGGACCCTTGTTGCTTTCAGTCTTCCTCTGTTGAACTGGGGCCTGAGTGGGGTTAGCATCCTTCCCCTGACTTCCCTCCCACTTTCTCTTGTTATCGCCAGAAGTTCCAGCAGTAGCACCGATCCTCGGGGGCAGCTTGCCCTCTTCCACAGCCTGATTGGTGAGTTTGTGAGCCAGACGAACCACGGGCTGTATGGTATTGAGGTTGGCTGAGGTCACATGACTTCTGATTTCAGGGACCAAGCCTTTGATGTACAATTCAATCCTTCGGTACATAGGTCGGGACATGTTTGGGCAAAGTGCAGCATAGTCGTTGGAGTGCTTAGTGTAGGTCTCAATCTCTGATCCGACCATCTTGAGCGCATAGTACTCGTTCTCGAGTTTGTGGATGTCATCCCTGTGACAGTATTCCTCTTTGATCATGTCCTTGAAATCTTCCCATGCAGTAGCATTAGCAGTTTCCAGACCAAGCATCTGAATCTGTGCTTTCCACCATGAAAGCGCGTTTCCTTCAAGCGTACCAGTTGCGTACTTAACCCAGTTAGCAGGGGGACACTCGCAGACAGCAAAGACAGCTTCGGCCTTTTCAATCCAATGCAGAAGGCCTATGGCACCCTCAGTGCCGTTGAAAGGGAGAGGCTTGCCATCCATGAAGGTTTTGAAAGTACAAACACGTGGTTGCGCAGGCGCAGGCTGACCTGTTGTGAGAAATGGAGCGAATAGGTTTTAGAGGTGAAAAGACGATGTGGGGGTAGGATCTAAACATCCTATAGCAACGAGTTTACCTCCAGGGTGAGCTGCGAAAGCTGCAGCCACCGTGTTGAGCAAGTTAGCGAATTGAGCCTGGGTCATGTTAACGCTTCCTCTTCCGCGTCCACTCATTGTCTTCATAACCAGAAAACACAGTATGAGTGTGATGTCGTAACGTAGCGAGAATGAGGTAGAAGAGAAACGTGTATCTATCTAATCAGGCACACTAGTATGTATAGTAGAGCAGTCAATATAAGATAAACAAGCAAGTAAACACAAGTCCGAGCTACGAGGTCTAGTATGTCGAGTCTTGCCCTTGGAGTGTAGTGTCGTCACGAGTCACGGGTTATAGTCTGGTTTTTCTCAAAAAGACTTCCCTTTTTAAAACCAAGTTCACTATAACCAATGGCTCTGATACCAATCTGTCACACCCCCAAAATCCACATGCGGAGTACCACCGCTTGGAGGCGTGACTGACCAGGATCCAGCCACCATTTATACTGAGTACTTGGGTGATGATAAAGATGATCACCAACTTAATAGTTCGTAAGCATCAAAGTTGAAAGTTAGGTTCAAATAACAGTTAAGTAAGTAGCGGAAGCATAGATAAAATAGTTTAAACAAAGTTCATAGTTCAGGTTTATTTAGAACCCAACACGCGGGTTTAGACGACCACTACACTTCCCAAGCAGCAGCTCCTCAGTCACTGGTTACCTGCAAAGCATGCAGTAAGGGGTCAACAATAATGCTGAGTGAGTTCACTAGTTGTCCAGTTTTAATTACCAAAAACTTGTTTCACCAGTTAATTTATCCGTTTATACATGCCATGGGGAGCTACCCCAAAAGTTAGCAACTAAACTGTTTTTCCAATACCGAACACTAGGTGACCGTTGCGTATCCGCAAGAAAGTGCCCCGATGTCAATGTTCTATCATCATTGACGGATGCCTGAGTACATTAGTTCACGACCGATCCCATACCTTGGCACGGTGTGAGGTTGGTAAGACCTAAATAGCGCTATCAACTAATAACCCGTTTGCCTGGCCCCGGCGACTAATCGGTATTAAGTAGTAGGGACTTTAAGTGATAGAGTTTCGTTTAGTGCCGTTTGTTGCAATCCGTATAAACAGTAATTAACTAAAAGGTTCCCAATAACAAGGGAAGGAAAGTAGGTTGTATCCCTTATAAAGGGATAGTGTTGTTTTTAGTTCCGTTTCCCAAACCACCGGGAATACATGCTTTAGGTTGTGAACTCACCTTGGGTTGCTCGGTAGATTATTTTACCCGGTCAAGTATGTTGGTCACCACGTCCTAACATGGTTACCAGATATGGGTCAAGTCGGGTACAAGTAAACACATAGCGAACACGTATGGCAATACATATAGCAAACACGTATAACATGCGAATACACAACAGTTGGGTTATTGGGTCAGCCCTAACATATAATCAGCAGTAACAAACATGCAGTCCAGTCAACAGAAAGCCCAACAGTCAAAGCCCAATAACAACGAGGTAGCCCAGTCGAGACAAGGGTGGTTGCGACTCGCAACCGAGGTTACGACTCGCAACCGAGGTCTCGGTTCATCACGTTTTGGTTACGACTCGCAACCAGAGGTTCCGACTCGCAACTAGCAGTTCCGACTTAGCAGCAGTGGTTACGACTCGCAACCGGATTCGATACGCGTTGATTGCGACTCGCAACTGGGAGATCTCGACAAGACTTGATGTGGTCTCGAGTCGCAACCAAAGGTTACGACTCGCAACCGTGATTACGTGCACAACAAACTCTTCTAGAACCTGCAATGTACTGACCAATAGGATTGCATTTTCATGTAAATTGTGTACTATATCCACTAACATGTCTGTTTGTCTATAATGTGTCTAATTTGGATCAAACAAAGCATATTCAAAATATTTTCATGACCTTCAAACTGTTCTTCATATATTCATGCACATTTAACACATAATCATCATATTATCATTCAAACTTGTTCATCCTTTTAGGGTTTTCATCATTCATCCTACGTGAATACTCAAATCCTAATACCTTTCACCCAAAACAGGGACATGTACGACAACTTGCATATCATCATTAAGGCAACAATTGTCTCACACTATCTAACATGCATTATCTAGTCATGAACACACTAAGCTATCCATATCAATGTTTCTCGGTTTACATCTTTTAATCAAAGAGAAGCATAGTTGAATTCATAGACAAGTTGCACATCATCATTCACTCAAACAAGTAAACACTCATCATGCATTTTGTCATCAAGCAAGCACCTTTATCTAATGTTTTCATCTATTTGCAAAGAAACAACTAACCGGTTAGTAGTCAAGAGTGTGAGGGTATGGTGGATTTGTGAAGGAAGCTTCCGAGTGATGACAATGAGCTTGAACCGAGATGATCCGAGATGATCCGAGAGCTCCCTTTGTTGTAGCCGGTTTGATCCGAGAGAGGGAGAGGAGAGGAGGTGAGTTTGATGTTAGAACCTTAGGGTTTTTAGGGTTTTAGTGAAGGAAAGATGAGGGAGAGTGTGTGAGAGGATGTAAGAGAGTGATGTTGCAAAAATGGTGTAAGTTGTGAGGGTTGGTCATATATATATATCGAGTGGGTTAGGGGTTTTCCGGGTGGGCTAAGGTTACGGCCCAACCGGCCCAAATCGTTTCTTCTCGAGTTGGGTTCGGTTCACACATATACTCATATATATAATACATACACATAATTTAATACAAGGATCACATAGCACGCCAAAATAATTCATAAACTTTCATTTAATATTATGTATATACGCACATACATTCATTTAAGGACGACAGTTGGTTCAGGAAAACCCGAAGTGTCACATTATCCCCAAGTTTTAAGAACTTTCGTCCCGAAAGTTAAAGCAGCCACTGACAAGCTAGTAAAAGTGAGAGCGTTTCAACGGGGTGTCACATTTAAACCCCGTTAAGCCATTTTCAAGGCTCTACAATGATGTTAAAGTATAGGGAACATGAAACATGCTAAAAAACATCTCGGATGTCAGTTCATTTGGTCGTACCGTTGTGTTGTTCAGTTAATTATGATGAAACACGAACGGACGCGAAAAACGATCCAAATTGCGCGATGAATGGAAATTGAGCATTCCAACCACTAAAATAAAATATTTTAATGATTACATAAATTTTTGGACTTTTTGATGCTTTTAGTCCCTGTTGATCACATAAGTTTATTTTTGCGCACCAAACACCTCAAAGCCTATTTATAAGCTATGTAAAGGATATTTAGGGCATGTTTAACTTATGATCAAGTTCCAAAAGGTTCGATTCCATACGAATCAGCAGACTTTTGCAGTTTGACGTAAATAGTCCCTGCGATCGAATAAACTTGATTTCGACACACCAAACCTTCCAAAACTTATTTCTAAGTTATGTAAAGGTTATTTAAGGTATGTTAAGCCCATGTCATTGTTTCGGAGTGTTTTTCGTGTTAAACTGATTACGTTTACGCAACAGTTGGCGTATAACTTTCCAGAAAGCGATTTTGAGCTTGAAATCGAACGAGAATTGACATGTGCAAAAGACACACATATTTATACAAATCCCAAGTATGAAACGTTTTATTTCATTGATTTGGTATTTGTTTGATGGCCGTGGAGGCACAGATGTCACACCCATTGTTCGTCAAGCATGTCGACGAAGTACCAAATCCTTCGTCGACTGGTATCCTTCGTCGGGAACCCTTGTGTTGCCAAACAGACTGTTTTCAAAGATCACATTCTGTGACTACTCAATACTCTCATGTCAATCAGTTACAGATCGAAAGCCTATTTCAATACATACACGTATAACATTATGTAGTAACCGTCATTCATCATGCATAAATCATTCTCTAAATCTACGATTTACATTAATCCCTAACCACAGATTAACAATTTCATAATGCACTCCCTAATCGAGTCAAACCAACATGCTTCACCAAGAACATGCAACACCATATAAACCCTAGTTTTCATGCTCTCTAATCATCAATTTATGTTTAACAGTTATAGATCATCAATTAACATCATGCATACTTCCAACTAGTCATACAGTTTGTTGCAACCCTAGATAATCACACAAGATCACCACCACACAGAATCATGACAATAGAATCACAATAGCATCATCTCATCAAATAATAACGTTTAAGCACTAACCGTAATATCGAAGAGTTTAGATAAATCGAGATGGAAGGAATGCTTTGAGGTTTCCTATGGTTGCCGTCGCACAGAGTTTGACAAGGGAAAGGAGACTCTAGGGTTTTATGTTTACGTCTGACGGTTATAAGGGTTAAAAAATCACATAATCTTCATCAGTTGGGCCGTGAACTGTTCTGGGCCAAAGGCCATCTTCGGCGAAGAACCTTCTTTGACGAAGGACTCATTCTTCATCGAGATGGGTTGGCGAAGAATCATATTCTTCGTCGAGGTTAGTTTGTGACGAAGAACATTATTATTAAACTCTAAATAAATTATAGTAACACCACACATATAACAATCAAGCATTCAGATAAACTACACAAACACCACATACACCAAATTATAAAAACAGGATTGTGTAGCCAGTGATCTGTAAAAGAAAGACCTTGAAATCTCGGGTTGTCACATCATCCCCAACTTGAAAGAAATTTCGTCCCGAAATTTGATAAGTAATCCAAAGCGATAAGGTGTTAAATCAGGATGACTGTGGATTTTCCGCAGGTGCCACATCATCCCCAACTTGAAAGGGAATTTCGCCCCGAAATTCACCAGTTGCATCAGATTTAGATTGGTTGGTTGGGAATAAGTGCGGGTACTTGAGCTTCATCTGATCCTCGCGTTCCCACGTGAACTCCGGTCAACGTCTTGAGTTCCAACGAACTCTCACGATTGGAATCCGACTATGCTTACGAACCTTGACTTCCCGATCCATAATCTCGATGGGTTCTTCGACAAACTGCAATTTGTCGTCAATTTTTAGCTCCTGAAGGGGAACCACAAGTGCTTCATCAGACAGACACTTCTTCAGTTGCAAAACATGGAATACATCATGAACGTTACCCAACTCAGCATGTAACTCGAGCTTGTAAGCCACTTTACCGATTCACCCCAGGATTTTGAATGGCCCAACGTAACGTGGATTAAGCTTATCGCGCTTCCCAAAGAGCAGCACACCCTTCCAGGGTGAAACTTTCAACATAACACGATCACCTACAGCGAACTCCAAGGGTTTCCTGCGCTTGTCAGCGTAGCTTTTCTGACGGTCGCGTGCCGCTGCCATACGGTTTTTGATATGGTCAATCTTTTCTGAAGTTTCAAGAACAAGTTCTGGACCGGTGATTTGGCTGTCACCCACTTCAGCCCAACAAAGAGGAGAACGACATTTCCGGCCATACAACGCTTCAAACAGAGGTGCCTGAATGCTGGTATGGTAGCTGTTGTTGTAAGAGAACTCTATCAACGGCAAGTGCTTCTCCCAGCCTTTTCCAAAATCGATCACACATGCACGCAGCATGTCTTTGAGTGTCTGAATGGTTCGTTCACTTTGACCATTCGTCTGTAGGTGATACGCAGTACTCATATCGAGACGTGAGCCAAACGATTTATGCATCGACTGCCATAAATCAGATATAAAACACGGATCACGATCAGAGATAATAGAGGTTGGCACCCCGTGCCTAGAAACCACTTCCTTTAGATAAACAACAGCAAGCTAAGAGAACTTATTCGTTTCCTTGATCGCAAGGAAGTGTGCAGATTTCGTGAGGCGGTCAACGATCACCCAAATGGTATCGTTCCTATTTTGAGTCCTTGGCAAACCAGTGACGAAATCCATAGGAATTTGCTCCCATTTCCACATGGGTATTTCTGGTTGTTGAAGCAGGCCTGAGGGTTTCTGACACTCTACCTTGACTTTCGCACAAGTCAAACACTTACTCACATACGTGGTGATGTTAGCTTTCATCTTCGGCCACCAATACAAGACTTTGAGGTCCTGGTACAATTATCTGAACCCGGGTGAACAGAGTATCGGGACTTGTGCGCTTTGTCCATCACCAGCTCCCTAAGATTTCCAAACAAGGGAACCCATATTCGCTCCATAAAATAATAGATGCCATCTGACCTTTCCACGAGTCGTTTCTCCATGCCCTGCAAATACTCAGCTTCTAGGTTTTCTTCTTTCAATGCTTCGGTCTAAGCGGAACGGATCTGATCAGGAAGATTTGAGTGAATAGTGAGCTGTAAAGCTCGTACACGTTTGGGTTTCGTTTCCTTTCAACTAAGGGCATCAGCTACAACGTTAGCTTTACCTGGGTGATACTTGATCGCACAGTCATAGTCGTTTAAGAGTTCTACCCAGCGACGCTGTCGCATATTCAATTCCTTCTGATCAAAGATATGCTGGAGGCTCCTGTGATCGGTATAGATAGTGCATTTGGTGCCGTACAGATAATGCCTCCAAATATTTAGCGCGAAAACCACGGCTCCCAACTCCAAGTCGTGAGTCATGTAATTCTTCTCATGAACCTTCAACTGCCGAGAAGCGTAAGCTATCACCTTCTCGCGTTGCATCAGCACGCAACTGAGACCCTGAATAGAAGCATCACAGTATACCACAAAATCTTTGGTACCTTCAGGTAGAGACAAGATCGGTGCACTGCAAAGTTTTTATTTCAAGAGCTGGAAAGCATCTTCCTGCTTCATTCCCCAAGAGTATACAACACCTTTTTGTGTCAACGAGGTAAGAGGTTGAGCAATATTCGAGAAGTCTTTAATAAATCTGTGATAGTACCCAGCGAGACCGAGAAATTGTCGCACCTCCGAAGGATTCTTATCAGGGTCCATGTGTATCCCCATTTCATTCACAATTTGACCAAGGAAGTGTACTTCTCGAATCCAGAAATCACACTTAGAGAATTTCGCATAGAGTTGCTCCTTCCTCAGGAGCTCCAAAATAAGACGCAAGTGTCCCTCGTGATCCTCCTTGCTCTTAGAGTAGATCAAGATGTCATCGATAAACACAATGACAAAATCGTCGAGATACGGTTTGCACACACGATTCATGCGATCCATAAAGATCGCCGGTGCGTTTGTCAACCCGAAGGGCATAACCAAAAACTCATAATGACCATATCGCGTCCGGAAAGCTGTTTTGGAACATCCTCTTCTCGGACTCTCACTTGATGGTAGCCCGATCTTAAGTCTATCTTCGAGTAGAAACTTAACCCTTGCAACTGGTCAAACAAATCGTCGATACGTGGTAGAGGATAGCGGTTCTTGACTGTCACCTTGTTGAGTTCTCGATAATCAATACACATACGGAAAGACCCGTCCTTCTTCTTTACAAATAAAACTGGGGCTCCCCAAGGCGAAGAACTAGGTCGGATAAAACCTCTATCCAACAGTTCTTGGAGTTGATTTGACAGCTCTTGCAACTCTCCTGGTGCAAGACGATAAGGAGCACGGGCAATCGGGGCTGCTCCTGGTGTGAGGTCGATCTGAAATTCCACCTGACGGTGTGGAGGTAAACCAGGAAGCTCTTCAGGAAACATGTCAGAAAACTCGCAAACAACTAGAAGGTCTTCAATCTTCCTTTCTTCAGGGTGAGTGTCAGTAACAAGGGCTAAAATAGGAGGGTAGCCCTTTCACAAACACTTATGGGCTTTCATAGCTGAGATGATACCAACCATTGCACCACTACGATGACCTTGAACCGACAAAGATTCTCTGTTGGGGAGAGGGATACGCACGATTTTCTCTTTACAGAGAATTTCCGCTTGGTGCTTAGACAACCAATCCATGCCAACGACTACATCAAAACTTCCAAGAGTAATTGGGGAGTAGGTCAATGTCAAACACTTGACCCATAAGATCAAGTTTACAGCCAAAAAGTACATGTGAAGCTTCAGTCAATTTGCCATCAGCTAATTCTACTACGTGTTTAGTTACAAGAGGCGTAGGAGTTAACCCTAACTGACGACTGAACCCCAAAGACACATAACTCCAATCGGCACCAGAGTCGAATAAAACAGAAGAAAATAGATCGTTCACAGAAAACGTACCAGTCACCACATTGACGTCATTCCTAGCCTCCCCAGCACCAATAGTAAACATTCTAGCACGCGCACCGTTCCCACTGTTGTCCCCGTTGTTGTTATTCCCAGTGTTGTTATTATTACCAGCATTCTGATTCAATTGAGGGAAATCTTGCCTGAAGTGACCCTCGTCTCCACACTGAAAACACCCCTTACGATTACCCTGATTCTGCTGAGGCTGCTGCCTCTCCTGTTGTTGTGGCTGCTGTTGCTGTGGGGGTTGCTGCTGCTGCTGCCTTGGGAGTGAGACCCTACAGTCTCTAGCCATATGGCCCACCTTGTTGCACCCGTGACAGTCTCGAGTGCATGGCCCACGATGATGAAAGTTGCACTTGTTACACTTAGGCTGCTTACCTGCGTATGAACCCTGATTTGAATTGTTGCTATGGTTCTGATTCACAGAAGATGCCTGGCTAAAACTATGGTTGATACTGTTGTCTGGCTTCTTCTGTGGCTGATTCGAGTTGGACGCCTTGTCCACATCATTCCACTTCCGTTTGCTGTCAGTAGAAGGATTAGTGACTGTAGTGGCAGTAGTAGAAACACACGGTGGTAGCGAGCCATGCTCCACCTCCTGATCTGTAATCTTGTGAGCTAAGCGGATGATCTGAGCTAAGTTGTTGAGGTTCGCTGCAGTAACCAAGCCCTTGACCTGTGGAGCTAATCCTTTGATGTACAGTTCAATTCTTCGGTGTGGAGGT
The DNA here is from genome assembly GCA_030545235.1 of Helianthus tuberosus. Classification (NCBI taxonomy): domain Eukaryota; kingdom Viridiplantae; phylum Streptophyta; class Magnoliopsida; order Asterales; family Asteraceae; genus Helianthus; species Helianthus tuberosus. The sequence goes on along the minus strand of CM060396.1, from coordinate 119,130,641 downwards.
CGTGATAAGTTCGGGCACATATTAGCTAATTCATGAGACCGTTTCGTATATGCCTCAATCTCAGACCCCACCATTTTTAGATCATAATACTCGTTCTCCAGTTTCTGTACTTCATCACGAGGACAGTACTCTTCACGCATCAGCTCCTTAAAATCGTCCCAAGTAGTCGCATTCGCCATCTCAATACATAATATCTGGACCTGGGCATTCCACCATGTTAAGGCACCATCCTCAAGTGTGCCTGAAGCATACTTCACTCTGTCCCCAGCAGGACAGTTACACATTGCAAACACCGATTCTGCCTTCTCAAACCAACGCAGTAGTCCCCCAGCCCCTTCAGTCCCACTGAATGTCTGTGGCTTACAATCCATGAACGTCTTGAACGTGCAGGCAGGTGGATTGTTTTGATTCTGATTCGCTTGCTGACCTAAGGATGAAAGGAAATATAGCACACGAGTAAGAGTTGTGTATGCGACACAAGAGTAAAGAGTAATTGGCACATATCGTACCAGCTTGATAGGCTGCCAAAGCCTCAGCCACACGAGTGTTAATCAAGTTTGTCAACTCGGCCTGAGTCATCGCAATGTGACCACGTCCATGACCTCGTCCGCTCATGATTCTATATGAGAAAAGGAAAAAGGTTAAGAGTCGAGATAAGGTAGGAGTCAAACCTCATGATGACTTCTACAGACCACTAAGTTTACATCAGACAGCAGAGCGGAACCCCTTCCGCACTCGTTAGTCCTCACTGGGACTCACATGCACCCCACATTATTATTATGTGTGCACCCATAATAATTATGCGATTTGCATGTTTATCTCAGCTCCTCCCAACTTATGCTAAAGGATTCCTCAAGTTCGAGTAGCAAGACAAAAACATCACAACATAGATCGAGAAGGTTTATTAATCACATAACGTAAGCAAGTATCACAAGAACTCATGCTATAGTGCTAGGTGCGTATTCACATGCAATGTCAAACTCGAGTGTTGACTAAATATGATGTGCAATAAGTATGCGAGAGACGAACCTTGCAATCAGGAGCCGAGTGTCATGGTCGCTTTCTGAACTGTTTGGTTATAGTCTGGTTTTATAAAAATGTTTTAAAACCTAGTTCACTATAACCAGTAGCCCTGATACCAAACTGTCACACAGCGGGTAACCCCGCTGTGCGTGTGACGTACCAGGATCTAGCCACCAATCACAGTGAACTAACCATAAGATGTTTAACAAAATTCCCATTCATTAAGTAAAACATTCATAAAACATAATCCAAGTTAATTAGTGTTAGCGGAAGCAAATAGTAATTCCTTGTTTAAATGTTTCAAAACCTAATGTATATGAATTCAGTAAACAAGACATGTATATCCAAGCATTGCGACCCATGACCACTCTAGCCATCCAGATAGCAAGTTCCTCATCCAAAGCATCTATCGACCTGCGAGCATGCAACAAGTGTATCAGACAACGCTGGTGAGTTCATAGTTTTACGAAAACCTTAGTTACCAAATGTTTAGTTTAGTTCATTGATTTCAATGTTGATAATAACTCGAATACAAGACGGCTCCAGATTTATTTTTCCCTTTTCCCAATGCTCCTATCAAAGCATTGGGCATGACTGAGTCATTAGTTCACACCCGTCCTCTCAGGTACGGGGTGAGGGTGCTAAACCTAGATAGCGCTACCAACTAATACTCCGTTACCTCTCAGGTAACAAATAAGATGGGACTTAATGGTGATAGGATGAGTGTATTATCCAACATTCCAGATTTTACCCACAAGACGTATTCCTCTCAGCAATACTTATTTGATTTACCCAAAACCTATCCCTCTCAGGGATACCCAATGATTGTCCCACCCACCGGGACACATGCTCAAGAGGAATGAACTCACATTTGATTTGCTCGGTATGTTAAATTACCCATCCAAATTGGTCAACCCAAACCCTACCGTGGTTACCAATCAACATCAGTTTCATAATCAATTAAGTTACTTATTTAACACAAAATGTATTCATCACAAAGATCATTGTACAACAAATACTAAGTGCCCAATTCTCACACAAGTCCATATCCCATGTGAATATCACAATTCAGTACATAATAGATAAATGTTCTAACCACAAAACACAAGTCAGATTTCTTATTCTTAGATTGAATTTTTAACATGCATTAGCTAGTAACCACAAGTGTTCAACAATACATGCATCACAACTGACTACTGTCCACTCAATGTCTTCTCGGCGAAGTACCCCTATGGCAAACTATCATCCTTCGTCAACCAAGGGTGTGACGAAGGACCACAATGGCGAAGAACTGTTCTTCGTCAGAGAGGGACTTCGGCGAAAAACCCTAATGTTTCATCAAAGCATGATGAAGAAGGTCCCCATTGTTCGTCAAGCATGTCGATGAAGTACCACATCCTTCGTTGACTGGTATCCTTCGTCGGGAACCGTTTTGTTGCCAAACAGGCTGTTTTCAAAGATCACATCCTGCGACTACTCAATACTCTCATGTCAATCAGTTATAGATCGAAAGCATGTTTCAGTACATACACGTATAACATTTTGTAGTAACCGTCATTCATCAAGCACAAATCATTCGCTAAATCTATAATTTACATTAATCGCTAACCACCGATTAACAGTTTCATAATGCACTCCCTAATCGAGTCAAACCAACTTGCAACACCATATAAACCCTAGTTTTCATGCTCTCTAATCATCAATTTATGTTTAACAGTTATAGATCATCAATTAAAATCATGCATACTTCCAACTAGTCATACAGTTTGTTGCAACCCTAGATAATCACACAAGATCACCACCACACAGAATCATGACAATAGAATCACAATAGCATCATCTCATCAAATAATAACATTTAAGCACTAACCGTAATATCGAAGAGTTTAGATAAATCGAGATGGAAGGAATTCTTTGAGGTTTCCTATGGTTGCCGTCACACAGAGTTTGACAGGGGAGAGGAGACTCTAGGTTTTTATGTTTACGTCTGACGGTTATAAGGGTTAAACAATCACATAATCATCATCAGTTGGGCCGTGAACTGTTCTGGGCCGAAGGCCATCTTCGGCGAAGAACCTTCTTCGACGAAGGACTCATTCTTCATCGAGATGGGTTGGCGAAGAATCCTATTCTTCGTCGAGGTTAGTTTGTGACAAAGAACATTATTATTAAACTCTAAATAGACTATAGTAACACCACACATATAACAATCAAGCATTACACATAAACATTAATCATTCAGATAAACTGCACAAACATCACATAAACCAAATTGTAAAAATAGGATTATGTAGCCAGTGATGTGTAAAAGAAAGACCTTGAAATCTTGGGTTGTCACATCATCCCCAACTTGAAAGAAATTTCGTCCCAAAATTTGATAAATAATCCAAAGCGACAAGGTGTTAAATCAGGGTGACTGTGGATTTTCCGTAGGTGCCACAAAAACAGCCATACAGGCTTGCGACCGGGCTGCTATATATCAGCCATATACATTCTTTTTGTTCAAAAAAGTCAAAGGTTAGGTGTTGGTGTCTAATTTACTGTTATTATATTATATTATAGTATTATTACTATTATTATGTCTAATTTGAATAAACTTCAACTTTTAGTTGATGTCTAGTTTAGTGTTATTATATTATTATTATTATTATTATTATTATTATTATTATTATTATTATCAACCATGTATTTAATAGTTAACAAGCATGTGTAAGTTATGAGTATCAGTATGTCGAGTATCGGTCGCGCGTATGCATGCGAGATTGGTAACGTATAACCCGAGTATGGCAACAAGTATAAGCATGTATATATATAAAAAAAGTATTCCAACTAAATGACTCATTTCATTACGATCAAAGTCTCAGATTTACAATTGCTTGAAACGAAATACGATTACAAAGGAAACAAGTTTCCGAAAAAAATAGAATTACAAGACGAGCTTTCTAAATATGGAAAGTATGAAGAAGCAGGCCATTACAGTCTCCCCTCCTTTAGGAAATTTCGTCCCGAAATTTAGGAAGAAGTAGCGAAAAGATATGGATACTTTGTCTTCTTGTCACTCTTGAGTTCCCAAGTAAATTCAACGCCACATTTACCTTCCCATCGAACCTTGACGATAGGAATTTTACTGCGCCTCAATAACTTGACTCCTTGATCCATGATTTCGATGGGGTTTTCAACAAAATGCAAGGTCTCGTTGACTTGGAGGTCCTCAAGTGGGACTTGAAGTTCTTCGTCAGCTAGATACTTCTTTCGATTGGATACGTGAAAGACAAGGTGTACATTATTGAGTTCTTCAGGTAGGTCCAATCTATATAGACTGGACCTTGCCAATCCTTTCGAGGATCTTGAAAGGACCAACGTAGCGAGGTGCGAGTGTCCCTTTCTTACCAAATCGAACCACGCCCTTCCAAGGGCATACCTTGAGAAGTACAAAGTCACCTGGCTCGAATTCCAAGGGTTTGCGACGCTTGTCGGCGTAACTCTTTTGTCAGCTTTGGGCTTTCAGTAAGTAGTCTCGAACCTGTAAAATCTTGTCTGTTTCGTCTTGTATAAGCTCGAGACCAGTGAATTGAGATTCACCAATCTCGTTCGAACAAATAGGCGAACAGCACTTGCGACCATACAAATGCTTCGAAAGGTGCCATTTGAATACTCGCATGATAACTGTTGTTGTACGAGAATTTGATCAAAGGCAAGTGTGAATCCCAGTTGCCACCAAAATCTATTACGTAGGAACGAAGCATATCCTCTAATGTTTGGATAGTACACTCGGTTTGACCGTCAGATTGAGGATAAAAAGCAGTGATAAGGTTAAGAACAGTTCCCATAGCATATTGAAAAGTTTGCCAAAGACAAGACTTAAAACGAGCATCACGATCGGAAATGATGTCAATGGGGATACCATGACGACAGATGATCTCATCAGTGTAGATTCTAGCCAATTTCTCGACTTTGAAATCTTCACGAATGGGAAGAAAGTGAGCAGATTTGGTCAATCGATCAACGATCACCCAAAAACTGTCACGACCAGAAGAAGTATGAGGAAGCTTAGTGATAAAATCAACGACAATGCTCTCCCATTTCCATACAGGGATCTCTGGTTGTTAGGGTAAGCCAGAGGGACGTTGATGTTCAGCTTTAACCTTCAAACAAGTGAGACATTTTGCAACGTAGGAAGCGATATCCCTCTTCATCCCAGGCCACCAATAGGAAGTACGCATATCGTGGTACATCTTATCAGCACCAGGATGAATAGAGTATTTAGATTTGTGCGCCTCGTTCATCAAAAAGTCTCGAAGGTTTTCACGATTGGGATTCCAGATACGATTGAGATAGTATTGAATACCATCAGCTTTGGACACGAGATCTTGCTCAGTAGCGCCTCGTATCTCAACAGTGAGATTACCTTCATTAATAGAGGCATATTGGGCTTAAGGAATATGGTTCTGATTGTCGTTAACGAGTTGGAGACAACGAATACCCTTCACATGAGTTTTACGACTAAGAGCGTCGGCAACTACATTCGCCTTGCCAGGATGGTAGCGAATTTCGCAGTCGTAGTCGTAGTCGTTTAATAATTCCACCCAACTACGTTGACGCATGTTCAGTTCTTTCTGGTTGAAGATATGTTGAAGGCTCTTATTGTAACAGCCCAATCACGTAATACAATAACACGCGGCGGAAATATCGGGGAGTCACGTTACAAATTGCTCACAACTACTGGTACTAAATTGTTTCAATATCATTAACATCGTTTTACAAACAAAGAATACATGAAATTGTTCTTTGGTTTTAGAAGTCTAAGGCCCGAATGCAGTCCTATGCGTTGCATGCTTGAAATAGTCGAAAACCTGAAACATATGCAAAAAACAGTCAGCATAAAAATGCCGGCGAATACACATGTTTTATTAGCCAAGTAATTGGTAAAACATTTTAGTTATTTCGTTAAAAAATCTTAATTGTGAAAACTTGTGACAAAATAGGTTTGTATATGGCAATATGATTATTACTAAGTCATTTTATGCCTTATATTGTAATCTCGATTAAACCATTGTAAAAACTTGTTAATGTGTTATTAGGAATCCAATCAAGGATTTATAATAACTGTTTTGAAATAATTCAAAACTTATGTAAGTATTTTATAATTCAAATCAATGAGTCATGATAATACTTCAGATATCTTCCTAAGAATCTAACATATAAAAATATGGGAGATTCTATGAAGATTTTGATAATCAAACATTGAAACAATCATACACAAAATCCTAAAGTGATCCAGATAACGTTACAAGAATAATAAAATAAGAACACTTATATATAGGAAGAACCAGCGGCGTATCCACCATGTTCTTATTTTATTACACCTGTTTCGTTATCTAAATCACAACTACCACATAAACATATAATCGTCAACTTGTTCCACCTCGTAACCATGTATTAAAGTACACAATGAATCCAAACAGGGACTCCAATATTAGTACTCTAAATATCCCATACATGTCTAACTATGAAGATAGATAGATACTACAGGGATCAGGTTTTTGTTACATTGTCTAATCTAACATGCATTAAAGTACACAATGAATCCAAACATGGACTCCAATATTAGTACTCTAAACATCCTACAAGAATCAACCTATAAGGATAGATAGATGCTATAAGGATTCTGGGTTCTGTCATATTGAATTATTGAATCAAAACAATCCTAAATCCTAATGGTGATTCGGGATAACGCCACGAAAGGTAATACAATAAGCACACTTATATATAGGAAGTACCAGCGGCGTATCCACCATGTGCTTATTGTATTATCTAGTTTCGTTATCTAAATCACCAACAAACTACACAAAAACCAACCATCGAGTTGTAAAATACTTCTTTAAAATCTCACTATGAAGATAGGAAGATCTAAGACTATACTTCAAATATCCTACATGAATCTAACTATGAAGATAGATAGATCACTTATCGATAAAACATTGCATTTGCATAATTGGAATACTACACATAAAAGCACTTAGTGAACACACATATGACATACCTTTTGAAAACAGATCGATTACACATATGAATCACCCCAAAACATTTGAAAACAGTAAAAGAGGGGAACTATGTACTCGCCTGGGATTGCATATAGTTCTAGTTCAAAGGGTGTAACAAAGCTCAAAAGACCAAGAGTTCAAGTGTTGAAGTGGTTCCTAGGGTAACGGATACTATGTTAGTGAATTGACACCTAAATCGGAAAATCGGGTAGAATGAGGTCTTGTAAACCGAATGAGTATTGGAACTCATGTGATATGGTTTAACAAAGCCTACATTCTAAGTCGGAACCTATCCTAAGTGCTTACGACCCATTAAGGTAGCTTACGCCACTTTAACACGTCGTTTGCGCGAAAGCGCGTTCGAGATGCCTAACTAGTCCTATGACAAGCATTATATGCCTTAACATATCTAATTATGTTATAAAATCAGTTTAGATGTCAAAACATGTGTTACATATGTTTAAAATGAAATTATCCGAAAAAGGGCATTTTAGTCATTTTCCTAAGGCATATAAACTACCTATCATACAACTAACTAAACGAAGTGACCATAAGGTATAACCTCGGAAGGTTATTCCCTATACAACTATGGTCACATTATATGTTTGATCGGATCCTAACAATCGACCAAACGGGTCAGGTTCGAAAGTCTAAGCGGTTGTTTAGACCGCTTATCTTACTACCCTATATAAGCATTATCCTAAAAGTGAAGAGTTAAACATGTTAAAACATGTTTAACGAAGTTAGAAAACAAGTTTGATATCAAAACAAATGGTTTTGATACCCAAGAATAGTTTTATTTGCAAAATACGTATAGGCACGTATTTTGACCGAAACTATGACTCGTCACTACGCCTAATCAACGTGGTAATCAGTAGGTATAGTCACAAGGGACTATAACCATCGTGATTACGCTCACGTTGCAAAGTTCAAACGAACTTCGTGTTGACCAAAGACTGGTCAAAGCAGAAAGTCAAACACTGTTTGACTTTCACGCTTGAAAAACGATAACAAGCATGAAAGAAACTTACAAAGGGTCCAATCTAGGAGATTTGAACTAAAAAATTCTCAGGTATGAAGCTTCACAAGGAGAGCTTCAACTTAGAGAATGAAATTGAGATCAAAGGTGTGAATGAAGGTGATGAAGATGGTGGGTATTTATAGAAAGTGAAGAACCGTTAGGATCGTTCCTCGATAATTGAGCTTCAATCTGGACCTTACACACAAGGCACATGGTTTTGGAATACTAGGGGTGCCCCAAAACCATCAAACGGTATTGAAAAAGTTACAAAAAGGACCCTGGACCTTACACATAAGACCATTTTTTATGCGTTTAAACCCCGTTAACCCCTTTTCAAGGCTCTACAAGGATATTAAAGCATAGGGAACATGAAACATGCTCAAAAACATCTCAGATGTTGGTTCGTTTGGTCGTACGGTTGCGTTGTTCGGTTAATTACGACGAAACACGAACGGACGCGAAAAACGATCCAAATTACGCGACGAATGGAATTTTATCATGCCAATCACTAAAACAAGATATTTTAATGATTACATAAATTTTTGGATGTTCGGATATATTCAGAACGTAAGATATGCGCGAAAATGCAAACTTATGCACTTTTTGACGCTTTTAGTCCCTATTGATCAAAAAGTATATTTTTGTGCACCAAACATCTCAAAGCCTATTTCTAAGCTATGTAAAAGATATTTAGGGCATGTTTAACTTATGATAAAGTTCTGGAATGCTCGATACTATGTGAATCAGCTGACTTTTTCAATTTGCCGCAAATAGTCCCTGAGTGTGAATAAACTTGTTTTTGACACACCAAAGCTTTTCAAACCTATTTCTAAGTTATATAAAAGTTATTTAAGGTATGTTAAGCCTATGTCACTGTTCCAGAGTGTTTGCCTCATTAAACTGATTATGTTTACGCATCAGTTCGCGTATAACTTTCCAGAAAGCGATTTAAAGCTTGAAAATGAACTAGAATAAAAATGTGAAATTGTAGAACCAAAATAAACAAATTTTTGAGACCAAAACACATTGTTTCTTTGATAAAAGATAGTGTCCTACATCGTGTGTGTTTACGGAGCATAAGTGTCACAGTCTCCCCTACTTCAGGAAATTTCGTCCCGAAATTTGTTCGAAGGAGACCGTAGAGCGGAACTGAAACAACTGATGGATAAGCAGATTGTTGGATCCCAAAGACGCGGAGCATCATTTGGTGTTGGAGAATTCAAAATGTGATTTGGGATATTCAAAGTATCTCAAGGTATTCAACCCTTTGAAACTTGTGATAGTCGACTAGTGTTCAAAAATCATTTAAGTATGGCACTATGTTATACTAAGCTCCTAGTGTAATTCCTAGCAAACAATGGGTGTACATTCAAGCCCTGTACACCGTTTCCAACGTCCCACGAGGTACATCCAATGCACCATGAGCATCTCATGCATAGGAGACGGGTCAACTAACTATGGCATCAAGATCGTCACCTTTAACACCATATCATACTCCCGGTCGGCTCGATTCGAGTTAATGAATGTACTTTTTCTTGTCCATCGGAAATAACCACTCAAATAACAAACAAATACATAATCACATAATGGTCCAAGATAACATAAAATCACCAAATGATCTCAGCAACGTTCTGAAGAATAACACAATAAGAACACTTATATATAGGAAGTACCATCGGCGTATCCACCATGTTCTTATCGCATCCTACTCCTCTCGTTACCTTAATCATTCTAGATTTTATGCCACCATACTCAACAAGGCTTACTATGATTCTCATGCGTCGAATCTCATAATTAAGTGTGCACCCATAATTACTCGTTTCGTCGCATGGTCCACATAGCTCCTCTTGTTAAGCGAGGGTAAACAAATAATAAGGTCTAACTATCGTCTAATTCAAATAAACATTGTCACAACATAATATCTGTCAAATCGAATCGTATTTCATACTAGCAATGATAACACTACTTATTTTGCATATGACAAATTTAGTAGTAGGTATTTTATTCTAGTACAAATATTTATATATGTTTCATATTAACCAAACAGGTAGAATGCAACATATACTAATCATACATTATCACCATAATGTAAGCATATCAAGAAAATGTTCTCAAATCGTGTGCTAGGTATGCTAAGTTAACATACTAAGCAAAAAGGTATTAATTATGTTATATCAACATACGAAGCAAATTGTATTTCCAACCATATACTATACATATTAGATAAATAAATCATATATGTAATGTTATGATTGTTTTGGTCAAAAATTACCGAAGCAATTAAGTGAACAAATTAGTTAAGTGAGGTAGTGTGCTAAAAAGTGTGTTGAAAATATGTTGGTTAAGTTGTTTGAAAAAACAGTATTCAGGATACGGCTCAGGATATTGAGCTGTATCTACGATCAAACAATGATAAAAAAGTAAAGGGGGTGACACGAGATGTACGAGGAAAGCCCTTGATCAATCTAGATCGCCGGCACAAAACCTCGGGAGCTGACAATCGCAGCTGCCTTGTTCTTCTTATTGCTTTAAACGTCAGGATACAGTGCAGGATATTGACCAGATCGCTAAGTGTTACAATGCTTTTGTGTGAAAGTAAAAATTGCGAGAGAACAAGTGTGAGAGTGTAGTGAGTGTAGCTGTGATGTCCTATTCGATCTGATATACCCACCTATTTATAGTAACGAATTACAAACGAAAATTCCTATAAATATGGGATGCTCCGAATATTCCATTGTTAACGTTGTAGACCGAGTAATGCGGCTTCAACGTCTTTATTTAAACGACTTGGACTGAGTCTTCCGCGGAATGAGTCTTCATGAACGTTGCTAGCTTCTAACCTGCGTACCTGCACATAATCCGTAGTGATCCCGAGGATACCATTCAGGATGTTACCAATATCCTGAATCAGCATCCCGGATGTGAACAGATATCATATAATCAAGATATAACCCAGATATTTCTCAGGATATGGGCTCATAATTTCACCCATAACAATTGTCCCCAAAAAATGTTACCGTTTAGTATCTTGCCACTAACGGTTACATTTTTTACGAAGATCGAGGCAATTAAGAGATTAGACCCATGATGTGACCGTTTGCAACTACTCAGCCTATATTTACTCATTGCACCCTATATCTTCTCATCCTCATCTCTTTTTTAATCACTACCGATAAGGAAAAAGGTAAACATTCTCTCTCTAATCTTCATCTTCATTCTCCTTTTCCGGTCAAAAAATCAGGGGATCAAATGCCAAGACAGACAAGATCCAGTTCTGGTGACTCGGCTCCCACATTTATCCAGCAGAATCTTCTCCAAGAACCGGAGAAAGAGATATGCTCTTTTGATAGTGCCCACTTGTCGGCTCTCAAATCCTCCGGTATCTTTCCGGAAGGAATGGTATTCCGGCCGTTCGACTGTGAAATCCGGTCGGATATGGTTTCCAATGAGTGGTTGTGCTTTAGTGCCTTTCCCTTCACCTTAGGGTTACAGTTCCCCTTTCCAGACTTTATCACCGAATTTTTCAACATTACAAAAATCTCTTTTAGCCAAACATTGCCAATGCTTTGGCGTGTTTTGTCCGTTCTTGACCAGATCAAGAAAAACCACATCCCTGATCTTTCTGTTCATGATCTCCCCCTAGCTTACCGGCTTAGATGCCATGGATCATGCAGATTTTTGTTTTATTCCACCTCCGGCGATCCGCTGATACTTCGTGCCACCAGGAACGAGGAAAATTGGCAATCTAAGTTCTTCTTTGTAAAAAGAGACTCAATCCCTGGTGGAACGGAATATCCGGTGAAATGGTTGAAAAAGGGTAGGATTTAGGGTTTAAGGATGATCCTGCCTCTTATCCTGTTCCATATCCTGAACTGATCAACTTTCTTTTTTCTGTTGTGTATGCAGCTGATTTTAGGAAGCTTGCACCTCCCCTTGCTGATTCACAGAAAAGGATTGACACCATCAGACTCCTTTCAGAGGCTGAAAGAAGTTTTAACCCGTCTCCACCATCTCCAAGTCCTCTTTCTAGTGCAAACATGTCTGGTAAGGATCCTGCAAAATATCCTGTACATACATGTTTTTATTTGATATACTTAGGAGAAATTTTACTCCCTGTATGCAGACTCCAGCAAGGTTCCGGCCTACCTAGACCTTGATGAACTTGACAGCTACCCTACTCCAGTCACAGTCAAGAAAGAGACCCCTGCTGCCACCAGCTCCAAACCGCTCCCGGCTCCTAAGGCTAATCCGAGGACTCGTGCTTCCACAACAAAAAAGAGGAAAGGTCCTGAAGTCAGTGCTCCAGGTCCAAAAGGGTTCTCCTACGATGAACTCAGCTTTTCTGACTCCTTAGAGCCAATGACATCCTTCCTCAACAAGGTAATATCCTGCTATATATCCTGCACATATATCCTGATAGGATATCCTGACAGGATATCCTGATTAACATATTCTGACTCATACCTGAATTTGACGTGCAGGGCCTCCAGCATCTGCTCCACCTTTACACCGATGCCTGTGGTACTGCTGCACTCCATGAAGCCAGGATTAAACAGCTTGAAACCACCGTTGCCGACCAAGGTGCCATTGCTGAAGCGAAGACCCAGCACTACGAGGGCAAGCTGAAGAAGGTCACCCAGGATGCTGAGCTCAAACTTGCCACCGTCCAAATGGAGCATGAACAGGCCATGGTTTCTTTCCGGGAAGGAATCAAAGCCTCTGTTATCATCTCCCTGCTACAAGTTTTCATCAAGATGGCCTATGAGGCCAAGGAGACAAGCCTTGTGTGCCCATCCTGGTCGGTTGAATCCTGGGTGGCCAAGCTGAAGGAGCTTGGAGGCAAGGCTGTGCCACTTCCTGCTGAAGCCGGAGAATCTTCTAAGTCAGCAGAGGTGGTGGACAAGGCTGGAGATAAGAAGAATGCTGGTGAGGATGCTGGTGAAGATGCTGCTCAGGATGCTGAGGACAAGAAGACGGAGAAGGTTGTTGAAGATGCCGCTGTGTGAGGGCATTCAGGTGGGCGATGATGGATATATGTGCCAAGGCCGGAGCCCATCTTTTTAAAATTTGATCATTGGCTTGTAACTCCAAACAATTTACTTTTCCTGCATTTTACTTTTCTGCACTTAAACAATATGATGGCCATAGGTGGAGGGATCCCGAGTTTCAGGACGAAGCCTTTGGCCATCACTGTTAGTATGTTTTGCTTTTGAACAATATAATAGTTGGAGGTGGATGGGTCTCGGTTTGAGACAAAACCTTCAACTGTTAAGTAAATATGGTAAGGAACTATTTGTGCTCTTGGTGGATGGACCTTGGTTTAAGGTGAAACTAAGAGCACATCTTTTGGTATATTAATATAACTTTCCTTTAGCTTTATTCTTGTTGTTATACCTTTATTACATGAATTTTACTTATGAAAATAGTTTTGTTTGATCATATTTGGGAACCCATTGTAAGTGTATCCTGAAAGATATCCTGCTCAGGATACTGAAATACAATCTATAAATTATCCAAATAAAAAGGAGAGATCATACCAGAGATTCTTAAAGAATCAATTTCAATCTTCGACCATAGGAATGTCCCTAGTGCACACTTACAAACTTGGATCCATCCTTTGAATTGTATAATGTATGTCCCCTGTGTTCAGCACAGAAATGTAAATGTATCCAAACTTTGGCTTGAATAAATTCTGAACACCCCGGGGTAAAACCCTTGATATCCTGAAATGAATCCTTGGCATACTGGGGATAAACCCTGATATCCTGGGGATAAACCCTTAATATCCTGGGGATAAACCCTTAATATCCTAGGGATAAACCCTTAATATCCTGGGGATAAACCCTGATTTTCATGCGCTGCAGGCGAGAGTGTATAAACTCCAAGTCTTAGAAAGGTGAAAACCTTTAAACCTTAGAGAGTATGAAAATACCCTTTCGTGAGAGAGGGTGATCAATCCTCATATACCTTTGGGATCCAGGATATAGCCAACAGTAGCGAAATTGTCAGCCACTTTTACATGAACTGGTCCCGCTACCTTGAACTATACCCAGATAACTTGCGCTCCAGGCGAGGTGTTTAAACCCAATTCGAGAGAAAGGTGAATACCTTTAAACCTTTGAAGGGATCAGGATCCCTTAAATGTGAGAGAGGGGGCCAATCCTCTAATCTTTCGAGTTATCCTGAGTGCATATCCTGGAGCTATATCCTGGAACATATGCTGCAAAACAATTGTAAACTAAGGTGGGTGTTAGCTTGGCTAACACCCCTCCGATGCTTAAGTCAGTATTGGGTTCAAGATAATAAACAAATATATTTAAAAGAGAGAATACATACCATTCTGAGATAGAAATTAAATTATATTCTTACTTGAAATAGAGCTTTAAGTGTATTGCATTCCAGGATCTTGGTAGCATATCCCCCTCCATATTTCTGAGTCTGTATGCTCCTTTCCCTGATTCTGACTCAACTTCATATGGTCCTTCCCATTTCGGAGCCAGCTTGCCATCGGCAGGATTAGTGGTATTTTGTAAAGCTTTTCTCAGCACCCAATCACCAACTTGAAACCTCCTAGTCCTTATATTCTTGTTATATGATCTGGATATCCTTTGCTGATATGCTGCCATCCTTAACCTTGCCGCATCTCTTTTTTCATTTATAGTGTCCAAATCTTGACATAAGGCTTCAGGATTCTGCTCAGGATCCTGGAGGATAGATCTTGCGGTAGGTATCACCATTTCCGTTGGAATCACTGCTTCTGCTCCAAATACCAAGGAAAATGGGGTTTGGCCAGTTGCATTCTTTACCGTTGTTCTATCAGCCCACAAAACAAAGGGTAATTCTTCTGCCCATCTTCCTTTTTTGGCTCCAAGTCTCTTCTTCAAGTTATTGACAATTATCTTGTTTGAGGATTCGTCTTGTCCATTCGCTTGAGGATGTACCGGAGTAGACGTGATCATTTTGATTCCCCAACTCTTGTAAAATTCAGTAGTCCTCTTGCTTATAAACTGAGATCCATTGTCGCAAATAATTTCAGCTGGTACTCCAAATCTGGCCAGGATATTCCTCTTTATGAAAGATACTACTTCTTGGTCTCTAACTTGAACAAATGCTTCAGCTTCAACCCATTTAGAGAAATAATCCGTCATTGCTAGCATAAAGACTTTTCCTCCCGGAGCTTTTGGTAACTTCCCTACTATATCCATTCCCCATTTCATGAATGGCCAAGGGGAAGCTATAGGATATAGCGGTTCAGCTGGTTGATGTAGTATGTTACTGTGCCTTTGACATGCATCACATCTTCGAGCATATTCTGCAGCATCTTTCCTCATTGTTGGCCAATAATATCCTGTCCTTAATACTTTCGAGAACAATGACCTGCCCCCAGTGTGGTTACCACAATCCCCTTCATGTATATCCTGAAGTACTTCTTTGGCTTCAGGATCTTCCAAGCACCTCAAATACGGTCCTGCAAGAGATTTCTTGTATAAAACATTATTTATAATAGTGAATCATGATACCTTCATCCTAAATGCCTTAGGATTTTCATATCTAGGGATGTGTCCTTCCTTGAGATATCTGATGATTGGAGCCGTCCAGGATTTAGGATCCTCCTAAGGATACTCCGCTCCAGGATCCTGAATACCCGCTACTTCTTTATCCTGAGGATTCGTTGCAGGATACAAGATATGTAATATTGGTATTTGGGTCCCTTCTGGTATCCTGACCGATGATCCCAGATTTGCTAAGGCATCTGCTTCAGCATTATCTTCCCTTGGTACCTGTTCAAGTGTAAAAACATCGAAATATCCTGCTAATTTTTTTAGAATATCAAGGTATTCGATTAATTTCTCACCCTTAACTGCATAGGATCCATTAAAATGGTTAGTAATTGTTTTGGTCAAAAAATCAAGCAATGACAATGTAACCAAACTTTCTGTTGTGGGATATGATGCTTGAGTTGATGAACAACAATGAGGATCACTCAGAAATGAAATGAACGAGTGACACAAAGATTTATACGAGGAAAAAGCCCTTGATCAATGAATGATCTCTGGCATAAAAAACCTCGGGTGATGGAAACTATCGATCACCAACTCAAATTAAACAATAAATCTATTACAACTTTGGATGATAGCGAGCTAAATACAAGGATCACTATAGTGTGTTGTGTATGAAAATGTGTAATCGCCAAGTGTGTTTACGAGAGCTGGTGAGAGCAGTTGTACGAGAGTGTGTGTGTTAGCCAAAATTAGCCAAGTGTTTTCTAATTAGCTCGCTACCCCTTAAAAATAGAAAATATCTACTTTAACTAACATTCCGCAAATGGTGCAAGTCCTCCACGACTCTATAACGTCCATTTTCAGCCAAGCACGTGCGGAATACTTCAAGGAATATACTCCAGGAATACCGCCAAGACCAAGTCCAAGCTCATACTCCTACAAAACAGTTTCGAATTCAAAGTAGACAATCGTTAGTACAAGGATCCTTATAGTGATCCATGATCCTGATCCTGAAGCACTTCTGAGGATCACCAGTTCATACAGAAGTAAGGATCACTAAGCCCAACGGCAATTAAGGATCACTGATTACTTAGAAATCCACCCCTAACAATTGCCCCCAAAATATAAGGAGTAATTTTGTAAATAAATGAGTTATATTTTGTTCTTATCCGCATTTAACCAACGGATAACTAGCCGTTATAATCGGACTAGCCGTTGCGAACATGACGTCACCGAGGTGACTATCCTGCAGAATCATCATTATAAATAGGAGTTAGAGATAGAGATCAATCTGCATTTAAAATCAAGAGTAACTCCCTTTAAATTCATATCCGAAGACCAAGCATGTATTTCTCTTCCTCTTCCTTCTTTACGTTTTCTTTCTCTGCTCCTTCTTTCTTCACCTTCTTCAAGATGATGCTAAGATCCTCACCCGCCAAGGATCATAAGAAGGACAGTCCTCTCAAGAGCCAGGGGATCATTAAGGATTCACCGAAAGAAAGATGTTGTTTTACTGATCCTCAAATAGACAGGATCCGACACTGCTTTCCGGCGAACACCATTTTCAAACCGTTTGATCCCACCGTTTTAAGCGATCATGTTTCTGAAACTTGGGTAGCTTTCCCAGTCATACCTTTCACAATAGGATATTCGTATCCTTTCCCTGAATTCACCCAATCCTTTTTCTCCCTCACCGGCATCTCCTATATTCAAGCTATGCCAATGATCTGGAGGGTCTTATATACCCTTGAAAGGATCATTGAGCAAGAAGAGATTGACTTGGGAATGTCAGAATTAGCTGAGATTTATGATCTCACTACCTTTGGATCCCACCGATATCTATTCAAGCGTAAACCCGGTGAAGAACATCCCATCTTTAAGGCCACTAAAAATGATACCAACTGGAAACGGAGATTCTTCTTCGTCAGAAGGGATTCTATCCAGGATGGAAAGGATCTGCCAAGGAAGTGGAGCACCCATGGTAGGGTAGAGGGTCCTTAGAAGGATCACTGAGTAAGCTCATTTCTGATGATGATTACTAATATGCTTCTGTTTCTTTTGTACAGCTATCACATTCTCGCATATTATTCCTTCAGCTGCCACCAAGGGGAGACTTGCTGCTTTTAGAAAACTTGATCCTGCCACAAGATCATTCAAAACAAACACCCAGGATTCTCAAGAGGTATCCTCAGGTTCTTTCACTATGTCAAGTAAGTATCATGTACTTTTTATATTTAAATGTTTGAATAAATAGTTAAAAAGAGATAGGATAAGGATACTTATCTGTTTTGGGTGTGTAGGCGCTGGAAAATCATCGAAATCTGCCTCCAAATTCAGCGTCACTGAGCTTGACACTGTTCGATCCTCCAAGAAAAAATCTGTTGCTAGCCCTTCCATCGTCATCCCCAAGGCAACCGCTTCGAAGGGAAGAGGTGGAAAGAAAAGGAAGATTTCCGAAGCTGACAACCTACAAGGCCTGCCCCTGATCCGCCATCAATTCCTCGAGTACTTCAATGATGTAAGGATCACTGACTCAACTTAGTTATCCTATCCACTTGAGGATCACTTGACTCTAATCTTTACATTGTTTTCTTTGTAGAAATTTGCTGAGATAGAGGACTACGTGGGGAATGTTGAAGAGCTTGAGGAGAAACACTCTGACCTCCAAAAAGTAGCAATGCTCAAGGACCTTAAGATCACTTCCCTTGAAAAGGATCTCAACGATGCCAAAGCTCAAACAGCTGCAATTCTGATCAATGTTGATTATGAGAAGCACGAGATCACAGAGGATGCTAAGGTCTCCGCTGCCATTGCCATGTACAAGACCAAGCTACAGATGGCCCAAGAAGCTCAGGATCCTGCCTTTGATAGGAGCAACTGGGACGTGGAAGGCTGGAAGGCCAGGCTGACTGAGTTGGAGGATGAGGATGAGGCTGATGAGGTTCTAGCAATTGAAGCTAGTGGCAGTGGCAAGGATCATGCGAAAGATACTGGAGCTGGAGGGGATGATGATGCAGCGAAGGTGTAAGCTGCTTGAATGGGTGATGAAGGACATTTCTAGACGTAGCCGGAGCCCATTCTTTTTAGTTTGGTTATGGTTTTTGTGTTGATGATGTTTTGATGAACAATGGTTGGTCTGTACTTAAACAATAGTAATTAGGGTTGAGGATCATGGATGATCCTTTGAACAATAGGTAGGATGATGGGTGGTGGATGGATCCTCTGTTTGGGGGATGAAGCTACTCGTTATCCTTCCGTCTTTAATTTCCTGCACTTGTTAGACCTATGAACAATGGACACCCTTTACCTACCCCAGCGGACGGGCCACGTATTGCTGGTAGATGCTCGGGGTAGGTAATTTTGACAACTTAGATGGGTTTGATCTTTTATGAATAAAATAACTCTAACTTTTTGGCTTATCCTGTGTTGATTTCCTTGTTAATACTTTACTTTCCAATTGTTGTGATGTTCATTTCGTTTAAACTTATCAAGTAGAGAAAAAATTTAAGAAGTGTCCAAAAAAGTTTAGGATATGATCAAGGATCACATAACCCATAATTGATAAGTTCTGAAAAGTAACATAGTTTAAGGATCATAAGTTCAATTGTCAAAGGATAAGGGTCAATCACATAAATGATGAAGAAAATCAAAATAGTTAAGGATCATACCTGAGAATCCAAGTTAGGATCCTAACCTTTAATACTTATAATCAGGATAACCAAAATACAAATCTTAGTTGAAAGTAAGGATCAAGAATCCTTGGTCATTTATCTTCACAAACCTGAAATAAGATATAACTTGGGACTAAGCCAACATAAAATGAAAGTTAGTAACTGGGGACAAGCCCAACAATTCTGGGGACAAGCCCAATATACTGGGGACAAGCCTAAAGGATAACTGGGGACAAGCCCAAAGGATACTGGAGACAAGCCCAAAGGATAACTGGGGACAAGCCCAAAGGATAACTGGGGACAAGCCCAAAGATCGTGTGTAAACTGGAGTATGGCCCTCACTGGCGACTATCCAAACTTAGTGACATGAAAATGCCAAAACCTTAGCTAACGTGAAAACGTTAGAAACCTTAGGAACGGATGTATGGTACGTCTGCCATTATACGTAGGATCCTGAATATAGCCAGTACAATGAAATTGTCAGCCCCTAAACGAGTACTGGTCCCATTGACATGAACTATACCAGGATCACCGTGCGCTACTGGCGAAACTGGGGACAGGCCCAAACTGGGGACTAGCCCAAATGACTGGGGTCAAGCCCAAATAACTGGATACTTCTGTGGATACTCAATCTTTAGTTAAGGATACCTGAACCTTCAAAACTCAGAATCAAGTGAAAGGAGGATAAAGGATGCAGGGTCCTTATCCTTGTAAGAGAATAAAAGAATGAAATAGTTTGAGATTGGAATGTTACCAGAAAGAGGATCATCTGTCAGTATGGATCCTTCAAGGATACTTGTCTGGTAAGGATCATGGATCATGATTACATGAAATATTTCTTCAAATGGACAGCATTCCAAGCTCTTGGTAGCAAATCACCTTCCATTGTTAGCAATCGATATGCCCCCTTTCCTGCTTCAGCTTCAATCAAATAGGGGCCTTCCCACTTTGGTGCTAGCTTTCCATCAGCATGATTGGTGGTATTTTGAAATGCTTTCCTTAATACCATATCCCCAACTTGGAATTTCCTGATCCTGACATTTTTGTTGTAAGCTCCAGCCATCCTTTGTTGATAACTGGCCATCCTTATCCTTGCTAAATCCCTGATTTCTTCTATAGTATCCAAGTCTTGAATCAAGTTTTCAGCATTTCCTTCAGGATCACGAATGCTTGTTCTTGCAGTTGGGACCACCATCTCTGTAGGGATCACTGATTCTGCCCCAAACACCAAAGAAAATGGAGTTTGGCCAGTAGCATTCTTGGGAGTCGTCCTATCAGCCCAAAGTACATAAGGTAGTTCTTCTGCCCATTTTCCTTTCTTGGATCCAACCTTTTTCTTCAAATTGTTGATGATGATCTTGTTGGATGATTCTGCCTGACCATTAGCTTGTGGGTGGACTGGTGTTGATGTTATCATCTTAATCCCCCAGCTGTCACAAAAGTTAGTGGTTCTATTCCCAATAAATTGGGATCCATTATCACAAATAATCTCAGAAGGGATACAAAATCTAGTAATAATGTTTCTTTTAATAAAGGATATAACTTCCTTTTCTCTGACTTGAGCAAAGGCTTCAGCCTCTATCCACTTAGAGAAGTAATCAGTCATAGCAAGCATGAATACTTTTCCACCAGGTGCCTTAGGAAGCTTTCCAACTATATCCATTCCCCATCTCATGAATGGCCAGGAAGAGGATATAGGATGCAAGAGCTCTGCTGGTTGATGAAGGATATTACTATGCCTCTGACAAGGATCACACTTCTTGGCATACTCCACAGCATCCTTCTTCATAGTGGGCCAATAGTATCCTGTCCTTAGGATCCTTGAGAATAATGCCCTGCCCCCAGTGTGGTTTCCACAATCTCCTTCATGGAAATCCTTCAGGACTTCTTGGATTTCAGGATCCTCAATGCATCTAAGATATGGTCCTGCAAGAGATCGTTTATACAACATATTATTTAATATTGTAAATTGAGATACCTTAGTTTTGAAAGCCCTTGGGTTTTCTCCTGTAGGAATTTCTCCATGTTGTATGTATCTCATGATTGGGAGGATCCATGACCCTGAATGAGATTGAGTATCATCACTAGGGATGATTGCAGAATCTTTACCTATCTCCATAGCTGCATGATCCTCGATAGCAGGGGTCAGGATATGGATAATAGGGATCTTGATATCCTCAGGAATCTTCAAAGATGATCCTAGATTGGCTAATGCATCAGCTTCTGCATTCTCTTCCCTTGGTACCTGTGTCAAACTAAAGGATACAAAAGAGAGTGCCAATTCTTTGACTCAAGATACCTGATCCTCATATGCTTAGCAATTTGCAAACCAGCTATCAAGGCTTCATATTCAGCCTCATCATTGGTAGTTTGAAATTCACAAGCTATGGAGTGGGGTATTATGTCCCCCTGTGGCGATTTTAGTAGTATTCCAAGCCCTGTTCCTTTCACATTAGAGGCTCCATCAGTGAAGAGTATCCAAGGATCCTTAGTCTCTTCAAGTTGTTGGACTTCTAACTCAGCTTCCTTTTGCAAATCACTACTAAAATCTGCCACAAAGTCAGCTAAGGCTTGGGATTTGATGGCAGTCCTTGGTTCATATCTTATATCGTATGCACTAAGCTTCACTGCCCATTTAGCCATCCTCCCTGACATTTCAGGTTTCCTGAGAACACTCTTAATTGGAAAATTAGTCTTAACAACAATGGCATGAGTTTCAAAATAATGTCTCAATTTAGTAGATGCCATAATTAATGCAAGGATAAGTTTTTCTAAGTGTGAATACCTGGACTCAGCATCAAGTAAACTCTTACTTACATAGTAAACAGGATGTTGTGTACCTTGGTGATCCTTAACAAGGACCGCACTTACTGCTTTTGAGGATACCGCTAAGTATAAGGATAACACATCTCCCTTTTCTGGTTTCATCAAGGCTGGGGCTGAGGATAGGTAATCCTTAAGAGCTTTAAGGGCACTTTCATGCTTCTCAGTCCATTCAAATTTCTTGTTATTCCTCAGGATGTCATAAAATTCTTTGCACTTTTCTGAGGATTTGGATATGAATCTGTTCAGGGCTGCGATCCTGCCTGTCAATCTCTGTACATCCTTAGCATTGGCAGGAGACTTGATATTCACAATAGCCTTGATTTGCTCTGGACTTGCTTCAATGCCCCTCTTTGTCACCATATAGCCTAAGAATTTACCTGCCTTAACACCAAAATGACACTTGGAAGGATTAAGTTTCATATTATATTTATCAAGGATATTGAATGCTTCCTCCAAGTCTTTAAGGTGATCCTCAGCTTTCTCGGACTTAACCACCATGTCGTCTATATAGACTTCCATAGTGTGTCCAATTTGTTCCTTGAACATCATATTCACTAGCCTTTGATAAGTAGCACCTGCATTCCTTAGTCCAAATGCCATAGCAATATAACAGTATATACCGGTTGGGGTCATAAAGGTTGTATCCTCTTGATCAGATGGTTCCATCTGAATTTGTTGAAATCCAGATGAAGCATCCATAAAAGTCAACAACTCATGACCCGCGGTAGCATCCACCATGGAGTCAATGTGGGGTAATGAGAAAGGATCCTTGGGACATGCCTTGTTTAAATCAGTAAAATCGACACATACCCTCCACTTTCCATTTTTCTTTTGAACAACGACCACATTGGCTAACCATCTTGGATACTTAACCTCTCTAATCATACCTGACCGAAGTAGTTTGTCTACCTCTTCCTGGATAATAGCATTCCTTTTAGGTGCAAACTTCCTCCTCTTTTGATGGATAGGCTTGAATGACCTGTCAATGCCAAGTTTATGAGTAATTATATCCTTAGATATACCTGTCATGTCTTCATGTTTCCAGGAAAAGATGGATTTCCTTCTCCTAAGGAAGGATACTAGCTCCTGTTCGATGTTGCTAAGGATCCCTGATCCTATGAAGATCTTGGATTCAGGATCATCAGGATCCATGAGGATTTCTTTCAAATCCTGTTCTCTTGCCTCCAAGACATCTCTTGAAGGATACTTTAATTGCTATTGCTCCCTTGGTCTTGAGGCCGGCTTCATTGATGAGGTATAGCAGTTTTTAGCCTCCTGTTGATCACTCTCAATTTTCACCACTCCCCAAGGACTTGGAAGCTTTACACATTGATGATAAGTGGATGGGACCGCCTTCATATCATGTATCCATGGCCTGCCAAGGATAACATTACAACATGATAAACAATCTATAACACAAAACTTTTGATAAGAATGCAATCCTTCAATATAGATTGGGAGTTTGATGTCCCCCAATGTATTCTTTGTTTCCCCACTGAATCCCACAAGTACTGAGGATCTTGGGATGATGTCAAACTCCGGGATATTCATCTTCTTGAGAACATCAAGCTGAATGATGTTCACAGAGCTTCCTCCATCTATAAGGATCCTGCGAACAAAGTGGTTAGAAATAAATAATGTAATTACAAGACCATCATGATGAGGATCCTGGATGTCAACACGATCATCCTCATCAAAAGT
This sequence comes from Helianthus tuberosus, assembly GCA_030545235.1. Lineage (NCBI taxonomy): Eukaryota > Viridiplantae > Streptophyta > Magnoliopsida > Asterales > Asteraceae > Helianthus > Helianthus tuberosus. The sequence continues at coordinate 119,106,853 of CM060396.1, read as the reverse complement.
TATAACTTTATCCTGGGTAACAACAGAGGTCCAGACAGGTCTGTCTCCATTGTCCATCTTGGTTTCCTTAGCATGTCTTTTTGCTGCCGAAAAGGATGTACCACAGATGTCTGATCCACCAGATATGAAATTTATGACTTGTGCATCTGCTGGAGGAGCAGGAGCCCTTTCCGGGATCCTTTCAGGATCCTGAACCCTTGACTTCTTTCGTCCCAAAAGCTCTTTCAAATGCCCCTTGCTCAACAAGTAACCAATTTCCTTTCTAAGTGCAATGCACTCTTCAGTGAGATGCCCGAAATCCTCATGATATTGATGCGTGTGAAGTGTTATATATTTTAGGTGTATATTTTAAGCCCTTTTAACACTTATTTTTAGCCAAGTTTTAAATTTATAAAACACGATATTTTACTAACACTAAACACACATATGGGCAAGTGCACCCATCGTGAGCGTAGTATAGTGTTGGCAAGATACCGAGGTCGTCCAAGGACACAAGAGCTTTTAGTACCGGTTTATCCTCAACGTCTAATCAAATCAAAAAGTTAGAAAAACTGTTTTAAACTAAGAAAAATAAAAACTAACTAAAATGCTGAAAATAAAAATAAAAGAAAAACAGATAGACAAGATGAATCACTTGGTTCCGACTCGTATCAAGTGTAACCTTTGATTATTTCCGCACTTTTGCACTATTTTAAGAGATTATCTTAGTTATTGTAGTAGGCCCCTCTTTTGAAGGTGACGTTACCCTCACCCCAGTAGTTTGAGTCAGCAAGGATACAATCCTAAAAGGGTGGATTATTGGAAGATAATTAATTAAGTTATTAATGCAAATTATGGTAGGCCCCTCTTTTGGAGGTGACGTTACCCTCGACTAAGTAGTCTGAGTCAGCAGGGATACAGTCCTAAATAGCCGGGTTATAGTATTAATAGTAGTTAACTTATGAGGGGATCAAAGAGTTTGGACCCCCGCCATCCAATACGTTAAGTATTGAAGGAGGTCCTACTAAATTTGACCCAGGTCCATTGCAGGACCTCTAAACGCTGAACAATGGCAAGACCTTTACCAAACCGTTCACTTAACCCCCGACCTGGTAGCCAACATACCTCCATATAGACCGTGGAGATATGAATGGTGAAAATCTTTTATTTTATATAGACAGTAAAATAATGCCAAGACACCACGGACAAACGATAAGGAAAGATCACCTTCAACATAAGAAACTAGTTATTAAAGTCATTAATACAAAACCAAGTAAAAAGTACAAAATATTAGAAATAAAAAGTATTACACTAGACACTTTGTCTTCACCAAGTGATGTAAGAGACTTAGGCAAACATGGCCTTGATTGTCAAGAACTCTTACGATCAATCTTTGATCCCGAGATGACTCACACACTCTACGATGGACAATGGATGATGGTGGTGGATGATGGTGTTATGGTGGTGGTGGGTGAAGTGTGAGAGAGGTGGTGTGCCAAGGGATGGTTTGAGCTTGAGCCAAGCACTTCTATTTATAGGCTGAACAGAAGCTCGGGCACGGCCCCGTGTCCAGTGGGCACGGCCCTGTGTCCACATCCTTCTCTTTCTTCATTAAATGCAGCTTTGTCTTATTAGTTGACCACGCCCCCGTGTCCGCTGAGCACGACCCCGTGGTGCAGAAGAATCTTTGTACTATGCAGATTTGCTGGATTGTGCGAATCTTATAGTTGACCACGGCCCCGTGTCCACTGAGCACGGCCCCGTGGTGGGCAATAGAAGCTTCTACCACTTTGTCTTTTCTGCTGACACTTGGGCACGCCCCCGTGCTGGCTGATCACGGGGCGTGTTCAGGCTTCTGATCTCTTGTTTTGCTTGGGAAGATGCTGTCGTGGGGTCGGGCATGTCACGTCTTGTTCCTTTTCTTGTATTTATGTTAGATTTTGATGTCTTTTAGCTTCTTTTGTTAATTTGAGCTCATTTAATCCTGAAAATACAAAAGGAAGACAAAAGCACACTTTTTCCAACATTAGTACTAAAAAAGGGTTAGTTTTATGCCTCATTTGATGAAATTTATATGTTGCATTTTTAACACATCAAATACCCCCACACTTGAATCTTTGCTTGTCCTCAAGCAAAACTCTTTAATATGTGGCTATTACACTCCCAAATGGAATGGGTAGAGAAGAAGGTTTTTGGGCTTGTCGTAGAGTGTCGGGATTTCCAAGATTCTTTATTTAATTTAAGTTTTATTTATTTACAATCCTATTCGTCATGATTTATTTAAAACTTTTCATAAGATAAATTACTTATTAGGGCATAACATGCCTCTTTAAAATTCTATTTATATACAAGTTCACATACCTCACGGGGATCACTCAACACTCAGCCGAAAATGTATTTTTGTGGATCACTCGAAAGCGGCATGGAACTTACTCCTACCATAGGCTTGCCAAGCAATCAATCCTCCTCCTTTTTAACTTATATACCTTTGTAAATATCAAGAGGACTTTGTGGGTGAAGGGTTAGGCTTGGGTTAAAGGTAGGTGGTTGGGTTGGTGGTTAGTGGTTAGTAGAAAAAGGGCGAAAAGCGTAACAAGTGTCGGTTTTCGTAAGACTTTCTATTTTTTGTCAGTTTTATTTTGATGAAGCTATTTATTCAAACAAAGTTATTTTTGATGAACTTGTTTGTTTATTTTCTTTTGCTTCATCATCAACACAAATTTTTGTTTTTTTTTTTTTTTTTTTTGAAAAGTCATACGAAAAATCGAACTTGTTACTAAAACAAAGGGGTAAAAATGAAAAAGGGTTTTGGTGGGTAAAAAGGGTGTTTTGTTTGGGTTATGAAATGAAAAGGTTTAGGCTCAAATGGGCTAACTAGGGAGATTTTTGGTAGGTGGTAAAAAAAAAGAAAAATAATGGTGTAGAAATAAAAAAGGGTTAGTCCTAATGCCTCCATCATTTACTTACTCGGGTTTAAGTTGATAAGGACCGGGAATGTATCGTCATGGCAAGTTCTAGAGTCGTAAGAACCAAGCGGCTATTCACACAAGAAACGAAAAATGAGCATTTAGTTCTAATGATATGTAAGTGTTTGCTCAATAAAGGCTCAAAACTCACTTTTGTGGGAATGGGTTTTTATGTGATCAAGTATATATAATCAAATTTTAACTAAGCTTGTCATGCCTTTTCATAATTTTCTTATGTTGGTTCTTTTTATCACGACGCTATCGGTTGTAAATTCATAAAAATATAACCTTTTTGAGAACTTGAATTTCCCGAGTTAAACCTAGACAAGAAGAAAAAAAATGAAAATTTTTGAAAAAATTTGGGGTGATTAGCGATTCCAATAGAGTTTTGTGTAAGGCTTGTATTTAGGACTTGTAAGATTCAAGGTTTTAGCATCCCCCCCCACACTTAAATTACACATTGTCCTCAATGTGTCCCAAATATAAATTTTTAGGTTGATTGAATGTGTGAAAGGTGTGAAAAAGCAAAAATTTTGTGTTACTGGGCGCTGAACACGGCCCCGTGTTATCCGGGCACGGCCCCGTGTTCAAGTGCCAGTAACAAAATTGAAACAAGAGAAACAGAAGCCTGGACACGGGGGCGTGTTGGGTGAACACGGCCCGTGTCCAGTTACCTGAACTGGGTCTTTTTCTGCAGACTGTGCAGCACGGGGCAGTGTTGGGCGGACACGTCCCGTGCCGAGCTTACTGTAAACGAAGAAATTTGTCGGATGGTTCTGTTTTCCTGCATGGAGTGCTGGTTCAAGTTTCCCTTGCATCCTTTGCCATCTCAAGTGTGTTTTATTCATTTCAACACCATCCAAAACACCAAATTAACTAAAACCATCATTCATTAATCATAGAGAGAATTACATAATAGTCCTAAAAATGGAAAATAAAGCAGAAAATAAAAGTTAAAAGTCCTAATATTAAATAGGTCAAGTGATCCGTAAAATCTTCCTAAGAAGTTCTACTTCTTCAATAAGAACCAAAATTCCAGAAATAGATTTCCGGTCTAAAAGCCTTGTAGAGCTCCAAGCCGAACGGTGTTCCCTAGATGTCGCTAGAGCCATTCTTCTATCTCCCTTGGGAGAAGGGAAGCGGCTTCATGTTCCTCGACATTTTGAGGAGGAGGAGTGACACCAATTGGAACCCCTTGTAGGATGTCTCGAGGAGGTTCCTGATGTAGGGCGTACCATTCGGCCGGAATGATGACTTCCGGCACCACATTCCATGCCCTTTGGGTGATAATCGGTACCAAAGGAGGAGAGGCGAGAATGTTCAACCTTTGGTGCAAAAGGTTGACTTCCCGGAGACATCCTTCTAGTCCCACCGTCAAATGATTAATGCGGTCGACCAATGCCTCTTCCACACTTGTTACTTCATCAAGAGCTTCTCGTAAGGCGTAAACATAGTTTACAAGAGAATCCTCAACCGTAGATGATCTTCTCCCCTGCCGGTTGTTCCTGGAATGCGACGAAGAGTTTCCGCTTGTTCTGCTTGCCATTCTGAGAAAACATACCGAAAAGAGTTCACTTTCATGGGTCCAGTACTTCGGACACGGCCCCGTGTTCAGTGAACACGGCCCCGTGTTCAGATATCTGCAGGATTTTTGGACAAGGAATCTTGGGGTTTCAAATTGTTTTTATGATTTTTGAAGCATTTTTGAACTTAAACAACTTAAAACATTGTTATAGAACTTATTTTTATCAAGATTCCATGAACAAAAATCTAACAAACATCTCAATAAGGCTTGAAACTATAGAAGGTTCAAGCTTTAATGGAAGTATGAGGAAAATTGAAGAAGATGAAAGTGGATAAAAGAGGAAAGGACAAGAAGATAGTTGAGAAACTTCTTTTAGAAAATACCTAGTATGGTATGTGAGAATATTCCTCAAATCTCTGTCCCTGGAATGGTTCAAATGTGCAGGATTCTTGGCTGCATTTATAGAAAACGACAGTACGTTGCGCACGGCCCCGTGTCGGCTGGACACGGCCCCGTGTGCAGATGGAATCCTGACACATTTTTGTCCGCATTCTGACAAAATCAGAAGGGAATCTTTTGGGTGGACACGGGGGCGTGCTGACCTGGACACGGCCCCGTGTCTAGAAGCTGTCTTAAGGAATTCTTCAAATTTCAAGGAACTTTCCCGGATCAGGTGGTTCTTTACTAGATGGAACAACCCCAAAGTGCCTAAGATACCTTAATTGATCTAGATTAAGACAAGAACGCAAGAGGTTGTCGGTGAGGGTGATTCCTAAGCTATATGTAGGTGGACAAGTCCAACCCTTTTCCGGGATCTCGTTAAAGAAGGTGTATGTCGAATCGCTCAGGTCTATGTACGCATCGAACGAAGTCGATGGGGAGTCCTTCACGGCACAATCGACACAGGGACGACTATCGCTCAAGTCCTCACTAGAGTTAGAAGTATCATTGGAAACAATGAAGTTGTTTGAATGCGTTTCCAACTTCTCTTCTTGGTTATCGTCTTGGAAAAGATTATTGAAATCTTCCCTAAGTTCTTCTAACCAATTAATAATTAGATCTTCTAGTTGAAACAATTCATCGAGAAGCATTTCTCCTAGAATATCCGGTTGGGCGCATTCGAGGGAGCGATAGGGATTATTTTTACTTTCGCCCCTCTTAAGGATACGAGGAAATGATGGGTCTATATAGTGGGGTTTATAATTTAGAAAAAAACATTCTAATTCTTTATGGTTACCACCACATAATTGACACTACATAGTACCATAAGAGTGCCGAAAGTAAAAAGTATCAGTATCACTCATGTTTATGTCAGAAATTACCAACCGTCGGGATCTTACGGTTCTGTTTTCAGTAACTAAAACTTGGGCACGGGGGCGTGTTTAGTGGGCACGGCCCCGTGTTCAGCTTACTGTCTAACTTAAAACAAGATTGCCAGTTCCAATGATTGGGCACCGGGCGTGTTCAGCGGGCACGGCCCGTGCTGAGTTCTGCAGAAGCTGAAAAACTAAAAAAAAAATCCTAAAAAAAAATGAAAAATAAGAAAAACGATTAGGCCGTTGATTCCTAACTTTCTTAAAATCCTTGTGTCCTCGGCAACGGCGCCAAAAACTTGATGCGTGTGAAGTGTTATATATTTTAGGTGTATATTTTAAGCCCCTTTAACACTTATTTTTAGCCAAGTTTTAAATTTATAAAACACGATATTTTACTAACACTAAACACACATATGGGCAAGTGCACCCATCGTGAGCGTAGTATAGTGTTGGCAAGATACCGAGGTCGTCCAAGGACACAAGAGCTTTTAGTACCGGTTTATCCTCAATGTCTAATCAAATCAAAAAGTTAGAAAAAATGTTTTAAACTAAGAAAAATAAAAACTAACTAAAATGATGAAAATAAAAATAAAAGAAAAACAGATAGACAAGATGAATCACTTGGTTCCGACTCGTATCTAGTGTAACCTTTGATTATTTCCGCACTTTTGCACTATTTTAAGAGATTATCTTAGTTATTGTAGTAGGCCCCTCTTTTGAAGGTGACGTTACCCTTACCCCAGTAGTTTGAGTCAGCAAGGATACAATCCTAAAAGGGTGGATTATTGGAAGATAATTAATGAAGTTATTAATGCAAATTATGGTAGGCCCCTCTTTTGGAGGTGACGTTACCCTCGACTAAGTAGTCTGAGTCAGCAGGGATACAGTCCTAAATAGCCGGGTTATAGTATTAATAGTAGTTAACTTATGAGGGGATCAAAGAGTTTGGACCCCCGCCATCCAATACCGTTAAGTATTGAAGGAGGTCCTACTAAATTTGACCCAGGTCCATTGCAGGACCTCTAAATGCTGAATAATGGTAAGACCTTTACCAAACCGTTCCCTTAACCCCCGACCAGGTAGCCAACATACCTCCATATAGACCGTGGAGATATGAATGGTGAAAATCTTTTATTTTATATAGACAGTAAAATAATGCCAAGACACCACGGACAAACGATAAGGAAAGATCACCTTCAACATAAGAAACTAGTTATTAAAGTCATTAATACAAAACCAAGTAAAAAGTGCAAAAGATTAGAAATAAAAAGTATTAGACTAGACACTTTGTCTTCACCAAGTGATGTAAGAGACTTAGGCAAACATGGCCTTGATTGTCAAGAACTCTTACGATCAATCTTGGATCCCGAGACGACTCACACACTCTACGATGGACAATGGATGATGGTGGTGGATGATGGTGTTATGGTGGTGGTGGGTGGTGGGTGTAGTGTGAGAGAGGTGGTGTGCCAAGGGATGGTTTGAGCTTGAGCCAAGCACTTCTATTTATAGGCTGAACAGAAGCTCAGGCACGGCCCCGTGTCCAGTGGGCACGGCCCCGTGTCCACATCCTTCTCTTTCTTCATTAAATGCAGCTTTGTCTTATTAGTTGACCACGCCCCCGTGTCCGCTGAGCACGACCCCGTGGTGCAGAAGAATCTTTGTACTATGCAGATTTGCTGGATTGTGTGAATCTTATAGTTGACCACGGCCCCGTGTCCGCTGAGCACGGCCCCGTGGTGGGCAATAGAAGCTTCTACCACTTTGTCTTTTCTGCTGACACTTGGGCACGCCCCCGTGCTGGCTGAGCACGGGGCGTGTTCAGGCTTCTGATCTCTTGTTTTGCTTGGGAAGATGCTGTCGTGGGGTCGGGCATGTCACGTCTTGTTCCTTTTCTTGTATTTATGTTAGATTTTGATGTCTTTTTGCTTCTTTTGTTAATTTGAGCTCATTTAATCCTGAAAATACAAAAGGAAGACAAAAGCACACTTTTTCCAACATTAGTACTAAAAAGGGTTAGTTTTATGCCTCATTTGATGAAATTTATATGTTGCATTTTTAACACATCAATATGCACACCACTTGGACTTATCCTTTGTAGCAGCCGGTTTATCACTTTTCCTTGGCCACCTAGCTTTTTCACCTAGATTCTGCATTGCAAGGATTAGTTCGTTGTTATCAACAGAAAAACAGTATTCAGAAATAGGAGGATAATCCTCATCATCCTCTTCTTGTTCCACTGCATGCACATTCTGGTTGTCAGATTTGTGGTAGGACTTGGATTTGTTGTTCCTGAAGTAGGATCCTTGCTTACCCTGTTTTGAGGATCCTGTCAATCTGTCCTGGATCCTTTTGTCATCTTCTAGACGGATGAACCTAAGGGCCCTAGTCCTTACTTCATCAAGATTCCTGCAAGTTGTCATAACAAGATCATCATAGAATAATGAATCCCTAAGTAATCCCATTTTAAAGGCTTCTACAGCTGTAGCGATGTCCAGGTTAGGAATATCTAAGGATTCTTTACTAAACTTAGTGATGTAATCTCTAAGTGATTCATTCTGACCTTGTGTTACCCTATACAGGTCACTAGTTAACCGTTCAAACTTTCTACTACAAGAGAATTGACTATTAAACAAGTTAACTAAATTAGCAAATGAAGTAATAGAATAAGGGGGAAGACTTAGCAGCCATTTAAGAGCAGATCCTGTAAGTGTGGATCCAAATCCCTTGCATAGACATGCTTCTTTCAACCTTTCAGGAATTGGATTGATTTCCATCCTCTCCCTGTACTGAGCTACATGCTCTTCTGGATCCGTTGAACCATCATACAGCTTCATTAATGGTATCTGGAATCTTTTAGGTATCTCAGCATCACATAAAGGTGGTGCAAAACGAGATATCCTATGGCTACCATCCGCAATTTCAGGAATGGGTTTGACCACTCCTGGTACACTGGATATCATATCCTTTAACTTCTGTAGCTCCCTAGCCATGGCCTGATTGATACCTGTATCCTGCATAAAGCCATGGTTAGTGTTATATGAATTATTAAAAATGTTACCTCCCACAGGATTCGTGTTTGGAATTGCGGATGTGAATCCATATTGACGAGACTCTGGCATGGTTGAAGGACCAGAGGGAGCAATGGTCTGCATCGGTATGAAGTCTCCTTGATGAACGTCCGAATTCTGAGGTTGCACACTCCTCGAAAGTCCTTGATCCTGAAGGACGTTGGATCCTTGAAGTTGAGATGATCCTTGAACCTGAAAGAATCCTGGAACCAGAGAGGATCCTGGGACCAGAGAGGATCCTGGGACCAGAGAGGATCCTGGGGCAAGGGAGGATCCTTGTACCTGGGAGGATCCTTGGACCTGGGAGGATCCTTGGACCCGGGAGGATCCTTGTACCTGGGAGGATCCTTGTACTGCATGCATTCCCAAATATCCTCCTGACGTGTAGTATCCCTGATGCTGAGAGGAGGATCCTGATGGTTGAGAAGAGGATCCCTGAGGCTGGAAGTAAGAGCCAAATGCCTGACTCATAGTTGTTGTTCCATAACGCCTTCCTGATAATTCGCCCAAGTATTGCACGTCCGGAACTGCTGAGTGTTGGGAAGTTATGACCGGAGTGTCGAAGTTCAGCGACCTTGGCATCAGAGGGGAGTGATCCTCCACAGATTTCTTCTGTTTCTTGATTTCATCGATCTCCCAAAGGATCCTTTCGTTGGTTTTGTCCTGCTCTTGTGCATGATTCCTCATCTGCAAAATCAGAGTGTAAAGATCATTAGTAGTAGGATTAGTTGAAACAAAAGAAGTTGGTGGTTTTTGAAAAATGGGGGTTTGTTTCTTCGCAGCATTCTAAGCATTCTTCTGGGATCCAGAAGGTGGTGGAGGCAAAGGAGGAACGCCTTGTGAAGAACTGAATGACGGCATCAAGTTTGAAGTATTTTTGGCCGAGGAAGCCATCTGCTTGGTTGTAGCGAACCGAAATGACCACGAAAATACGAATCTTTCTAGGAATGAAGCACCAATTGCCCCACGGTGGGCGCCAAACTGTTTTGGTCAAAAAATCAAGCAATGACAATGTAACCAAACTTTCTGTTGTGGGATATGATGCTTGAGTTGATGAACAACAATGAGGATCACTCAGAAATGAAATGAACGAGTGACACAAAGATTTATACGAGGAAAAAGCCCTTGATCAATGAATGATCTCCGGCATAAAAAACCTCGGGTGATGGAAACTACCGATCACCAACTCAAATTAAACAATAAATCTATTACAACTTTGGATGATAGCGAGCTAAATACAAGGATCACTATAGTGTGTTGTGTATGAAAATGTGTAATCGCCAAGTGAGTTTACGAGAGCTGGTGAGAGCAGTTGTACGAGAGTGTGTGTGTTAGCCAAAATTAGCCAAGTGTTTTCTAATTAGCTCGCTACCCCTTAAAAATAGAAAATATCTACTTTAACTAACATTCCGCAAATGGTGCAAGTCCTCCACGACTCCATAACGTCCATTTTCAGCCAAGCACGTGCGGAATACTTCAAGGAATATACTCCAGGAATATCGCCAAGACCAAGTCCAAGCTCATACTCCTGCAAAACAGTTTCGAATTCAAAGTAGACAATTGTTAGTACAAGGATCCTTATAGTGATCCATGATCCTGATCCTGAAGCACTTCTGAGGATCACCAGTTCATACAAAAGTAAGGATCACTAAGCCCAACGGCAATTAAGGATCACTGATTACTTAGAAATCCACCCCTAACAGTAATTAACAAGGAGTCAACATATACTCGCAAATTCTTGATATTCATATTCTTAGCCAACTCTAATCCTGCAATTAAAGCCTCATACTCTGCTTCATTATTAGTAGCAGGGAATTCACACCTAATAGCCTGGGGTAATATGTCCCCCTGTGGCGATTTTAGTAGTATTCCCAATCCTACTCCTCTAACATTAGATGCTTCCTCAGTATATAATATCCAGGATCCTGAGGATTCTCCTAATTGTTGGACTTCTAGGTCTACCTCATCCTGAATGTCACTACTGAAATCAGCCACAAAGTCGGCTAGGGCCTGTGATTTTATGGCATTTCTAGGTTCATACACTAAGTCATAAGCACTTAATTTTACTGACCACTTGGCCATCCTACCTGACATCTCAGGTTTCCTAAGCACATTTTTGACAGGATAATTGTTTTTAACATGAATCCTATGTGTCTCAAAGTAATGTCTAAGCTTCATTGATGCCATAATTAGTGCTAGTATCAATTTTTCTAAATGTGAATATCTAGTTTCAGCATCTAACAAGCTTTTACTAACATAATAAACAGGATATTGCTGACCTTCATGATCCTTTATAAGGACGGAACTTACAGCATTCCCTGATACTGTGAGGTACAGGGATAGTGGTTCACCATTTTTAGGCTTCATCAGTAGAGGTGGAGTTGAAAGATACTGCTTCAAATCCTGCAGGGCTGCTTCATGCTTCTCACCCCATTCGAACTTCTTGTTCTTTTTCAGGATATCATAAAACTCTTTGCATTTCTCGGAGGATCTTGAAATAAATCTGTTTAATGCTGCCACTCGCCCTGTTAATCGTTGAACATCCTTCATATTTGAGGGCGATTTAATATCCAAGATGGCTTTAATCTGCCCCGGGCTCGCCTCTATTCCTCTTTTGCTCACCATATATCCTAGAAACTTTCCTGCCCCCACTCCGAAATGACACTTAGCAGGATTTAGCTTCATGTTATATTGATCCAGGATATCAAATGCTCCCTTAATATCCTGGAGGTGATCCTCAGCTTTTCTTGATTTTACCACCATATCGTCTATGTATACCTCCATGGTGTCCCCCATCTTGTCTTTGAACATCATGTTTACCAATCTCTGGTATGTTACACCTGCATTTTTCAAACCGAAAGGCATAGCCATATAACAATAAATACCTGTTGGTGTCATGAAGGCAGTATCCTCCTGGTCAGAAGGCTCCATTTGAATCTGCTGAAATCCTGAGGATGCATCCATGAAGGTTAACATTTCATGCCCGGCAGTAGCATCCACCATTGCATCAATGTGAGGAAGAGGAAATGGGTCTTTGGGGCAAGCTTTGTTCAAGTCTGTGTAGTCTACACAGACTCTCCATTTCCCATTTTTCTTCTGTACCACGACTACGTTTGCTAGCCATCTTGGAAACTTGACTTCTCTGATCATTATGGACTTCAACAATCTTTCAACTTCCTCTTGGATAATCGTATTTCGTTCAGGAGCAAACTTCCTTCTTTTTTGCTGAACAGGCTTGAACGACCTGTCAATTCCAAGCTTATGAGTGATAATGTCTTTGGATATACCTGTCATATCCTCATGTTTCCATGCAAATGTTGACATCCTGCACTTCAAAAAGTTAGTTAACTATTCTTCAATATCCTGAGGGATATTGGTTCCCACGAGCACCGAGATATCAGGATTATCCTGATCCACGGTAATTTTCTTCACATCCTGCTCTGAATCCTTCACGATATCCTGGGCCCGCATCTTTAATTGCTATGCTGTACTAGGCTTGGTTGAGGATTTCATCGAGGATGAGTAGCATTCTTTTGCCTCCTGCTGATCACTATCAACCTTAACGACCCCCCAAGGGGTAGGGATCTTGATGCATTGGTGATATGTTGATGGCACAGCCTTTATATCGTGAATCCATGGTCTTCCCAGTATAATGTTATAGCAGGATAGAGAATCCATCACACAGAAACGTTGTATCGAGTTGACCCCTTCAACATATACTGGTAACTTTATCTCTCCCACTGTGTTCCTAGCCTCTCCACTGAACCCAACAAGCACGGTGGACTTCGAAGTGATATCCATTGGAGATACATTCATTCTCTTCAGAGTCTCTAGTTGGATTATGTTGACGGAGCTGCCATTATCTACCAATATCCTGCGTACAAAATGGTTAGCCACATATAATGTTATTACTAGAGCATCGTGATGAGGATCCTGGACAGTATCCCTGTCATCACCATCAAATGTGATCACTTTGTCAGTTGTGAGGGTAGTCATCCTGACAGGTTTGTCTCCCCTCTCGGCCTTGGCTTCTTTTGCATGTCTCTTGGCCGCCGAATACGAAGTCCCACAAATGTCGGATCCTCCCGAAATAAAGCTGATTATCTTGGCATCCGCGGGAGGTGATGCTTTTCGCTTAGGATCCTTCTCAGTATCCTGACCCTTATTCTTCTTTCTTCCTAAGAGATCCTTCAGATATCCCTTGCTTAGAAGATAGCTTATTTCTTTTCTTAGAGCAATGCAATCCTCAGTTACATGTCCGAAATCTTCGTGGAAGGCACACCATTTTGACTTATCCTTCCAATTGGCTTTTTGTTGATTCTTTCGAGGCCACCTAGCCTTGTCTCCTAAACCCTGCATGGCATACATCAATTCAGGAATGTTAACAGAAAAGCAATATTCAGATAATTCAAGATATTCTTCAGGATCCTCGTCTTCGATAGCATTCACTTTCTTGTTTTCATTTCTACCATATGGCTTAGAGCGATATGGCTTAAATGAGGATTCTGACTTCCTATTAGTTGACTCATAGGTGTTAGATGAGTTCATCCTTTCTTGCATCTTTCTGTCATCCTCCAGTCGAATATATCTTAGGGCCCTGTTTCGAGCTTCATCCAAGTTCCTGCATGGGTTCATTACAAGGTCTTGGTAAAATTGAGAATCTTTTTGCAGTCCCATCTTGAAAGCTTGCACAGCTGTTACAACATCAAGATGCGGAATATCTAAGGATTCCCGGCTGAACTTGTTCACATAATCTCTTAAGGATTCCTGTGGTCCTTGGGTTATCCTGTAGAGATCACTTGTTAGTTTTTCAAAACTTCGACTACAAGAAAATTGACTATTAAATAAATTCACTAGGTGAGCAAATGATGTAATCGAATGAGAAGGAACATTCAAGAGCCATTTCAAGGCTGATCCTGTTAAGGTAGAACCAAAACCCTTGCACAAGCATGCTTCCTTGAGCTCCGGGGGGATAGGGTTAATCTCCATTCTTTCCCTATACTGAGCAATATGCTCTTCAGGATCCGCAGTCCCATCATCAAGCTTCATGTTGGGGGTTTGAAATCTCTTTGGGATCTCAGCATCACAGATAGGATATGCAAACCGAGATATCCTGTGGCTGTCTTGGGACACTTCCGGGATTGGCTGGACCACTCCAGGTACACTGGATATCATGTCCTTCAACTTCTGAAGCTCCCTAGTAAATGCTGACGTTACACCTGCATCCTGCAAAGATCCACTATTGTTAGTAGCATGAATATTATTATTGTTTGACACATTACCAGCCTGAGGATTCTGCCCATATCCTGAAGCATATCCTGAGCTCCTCACGGTTGACATCCTGACCGAGGAGGGTATTTCAGGAGTATGATTCTGAGGAAGGCTGGGCACAATATTCCCCCTATTATCCTCAGTATACACAGCCGAACTGAAGTTCAAAGTTCTGGGTTGTAATGGAGTGACGATATCCTCAGCGGATCTGCTCGAGCCAGACTTCAGGAGTTGTATTTCCCTCAACAGCATTTGGTTTGTTTCCTGTTGCTGCCTCATCTGTTCCTACACACTTACAAACAAGGTTAGAATTTCATCATTAGAAGCAAAAATGGGAGCAGATCCCTGAACACTCCGAGTAGGGATAATATCCTGAGGTTGTGAAGAAAATTGCATCCTTGGAGGAGGTGGTGGAAGCACCAAACCATTTGTAACAGAAGTTATAGCAGAGACAGTGGAGGAGCTCATGTTTGATCTTGAGGCCATTGTAAACAATGTGGTAAAAAGTTTTGAAAACAGAAAACCGATTAACGATTTCACAAAGATTTTTAGTAAAGAGAGCACCACTTGCCCCACGGTGGGCGCCAAATTGTTTTGGTCAAAAATTACCGAAGCAATTAAGTGATCAAATTAGTTAAGTGAGGTAGTGTGCTAAAAAGTGTGTTGAAAATATGTTGGTTAAGTTGTTTGAAAAAACAGTATTCAGGATACGGCTCAGGATATTGAGCTGTATCTACGATCAAACAATGATCAAAAAGTAAAGGGGGTGACACGAGATGTACGAGGAAAGCCCTTGATCAATCTAGATCGCCGTCACAAAACCTCGGGAGCTGACAATCGCAGCTGCCTTGTTCTTCTTATTGCTTTAAACGTCAGGATACAGTGCAGGATATTGACCAGATCGCTAAGTGTTACAATGCTTTTGTGTGAAAGTAAAAATTGCGAGAGAAGAAGTGTGAGAGTGTAGTGAGTTTAGCTGTGATGTCCTATTCGATCTGATATGCCCACCTATTTATAGTAACGAATTACAAACGAAAATTCCTATAAATATGGGATGCTCCGAATATTCCATTGTTAACGTTATAGACCGAGTAATGCGGCTTCAACGTCTTTATTTGAACGACTTGGACCGAGTCTTCCGCGGAATGAGTCATGAACGTTGCTAGCTTCTAACCCGCGTACCAGCACATAATCCGTTAGTGATCCTGAGGATACCATTCAGGATGTTACCAATATCCTGAATCAGCATCCCGGATGTGAACAGATATCATATAATCAAGATATAACCCAAGATATTTCTCAGGATATGGGCTCAGAATTTCACCCATAACAATGATCATGAAGTAGTATTAACTTGTTCATATTGATCGTGTCACCACACTTGTACGAAAGCACCGGAGTGCAATTTATATTATGCTAATATTACAAGATTTAGTCCCTAAAGAACGGAATCCTCCAAAATCAGCATGAAATTTGAAATCACACATAGTGTAATCACATTAGAGTTTGAAATTGAAAATTGAATAACAAAGATAAAGATAAACTTCTTGGAATTCATATTGTCGTTACAAACATAGTTAAAATATGTACATTGTTTCTTGAAAATAAACAGGAAATTTAGAGGTTCAAATGATCATAAGCGCTTGATCATTAGTGTCACACCCCCAAAATCCACACGCGGAGTACCACCGCTTGGAGGCGTGACATGACCAAGATCAAGCCACCAATCATATTGAACATAAGTAAAAAGTAAAAGTCATTCATCAATACGATAGGTGTTTACAAAACCAAATATAAACAAGTGTGTAGCGGAAGCATTAATGTAAAAACCCAACATCAGTTTAAGTACAAAAAGGCATAATGTTTAACAACACATTCACGATCCATATCCACAACGACTGTGCCTCCCGTGCAAGCTCCAAAAGTACCTATGGTCCTGCAAGGCATGTAACAGAGAGTCAACAACTAGTTGAGCGAGTTCACAGTTGGCTATTTAGTGAAAATGTTCATTTCGTAAATCGTATGTTCGATTAGTAATCATGTATCGTATGTAATAGCATCGCGGCCCTCAAGGCATGTTTGCGAAGTTTAGTGGGGGTTTCCCATGTTTTCTAGACTAGTTATATTTGTATCGCGGCCCTCCAGGCATGTTTGCGAAGATTAAAGTATAGTTCGCGGCCATTCCAGGCATGTTTGCGAAGATTGTTCTAGTATAGTTCGCGGCCATTCCAGGCATGTTTGCGAAGATCGTTCTAGTATAGTTCGCGGCCATTCCAGGCATGTTTGCGAAGATCGTTCTAGTATAGTTCGCGGCCATTCCAGGCATGTTTGCGAAGATCGTTCTAGTATAGTTCGCGGCCATTCCAGGCATGTTTGCGAAGAGAAGTATGTGTATCACTAGTCTAGTAGTATATACCATTGACCTTCCACTCCCGAGGCCTATGGTATGTAATTCCGATAACTATTCAACATAAAAAAATCAATCAACCCATTCCCAACCCCGGGAATCCCATGCCTTGGTAGAAGTATGAACTCACCTTGGTTTGCTCGGTATGCTAAGGGAATACACATGCTCACAGTTAATCAATCACGACCTATAGTACGCACGTATGTATAATCAGTTTCGAACTCGCAATGTTTCACATGTAATCTATGTCACAAAGTGTGTTTATGCATTTCTCATCAAGTAGCACATAACAGTGGGTTCATGTTCACACGGTTATACTCCATACAAATAAGTTCTTGGTAATATCTAACATGGTTAATCAATTAACATGCTTGATGGTCTTAACAGACTTAACCAGGTTAATGTATTAAGCAAAAATAATAAGCTTTCTGAATTAACAACATAACATGAGTAATAACTAACAGAGTTAATACAGTTAACTGATTTAATAAACTTAATTCAGTTAATAGGTTAATCATAGTTACATGTTTAACGGAGTTAATGAGGTTAACTAGTTAACAGAACCAACAGGGCCGAAATCACTTGGGTCGAAATCCAAGCTTGGGCCGAAAACTCTTGGGTGACAAAATCCCCAATATTGTCGAAAACACCCAAAATCAAGACACAATATAATCGATTACAAACAACACTCATCGGATCAATTGCCATATTAACAATCAAGACATCATCACAGCAGTTAACAAATCAAGTCATGACATCCAATTAATCATCACACCATGCACTGGTTAAAGAATTTCTCGGTTCAAGATATGCCACCAAAATCAAAGAATTGTTTAATTATTACATTCCTCTAAAGTCAAGATTTCACATGGTACTCATAGCATCATTACCTTCCTCAATACTAACATCAATAGCCGACAATTGTAAAGGTTCTCATGTTATTAGTGGACCAAAAATATGTAGTGGGCTGCAACTATTGAGACTTGTGTTGGACTGCTCAAGACATTTTATAGACAAACAACCTTGGAAAACTCACTTGTTTCACGTGAACTGACCTTGGACCTTCTTTAAAAGTAGTCAGACAACAAAATAATCATGTGAACTGCCATCTCTTCGATATATAAGCACATGGGTCTTTAAAAACAACCGAACACCTTCAGACAAAATGATAGTATCAAGATTTTAATGCTTATCAGCAATCATATGCCACTATCATCTATCTACACATATAATCCGTTTCATCATACATAATTAATGCTAGCAGGAACCCTAATTCGTTTATTCATCACTTATATGTAACCACGTATACTCCTTATCAATACAATTTATACGTTTTCTATACATGATCAAAGAAGTTAATAAGAATCACATAGTCCATATCGACAAGATCTTTCATAAGTAACAATTCAAACAAGACACAATCAACTAGCCTA
This sequence comes from Helianthus tuberosus, assembly GCA_030545235.1. Lineage (NCBI taxonomy): Eukaryota > Viridiplantae > Streptophyta > Magnoliopsida > Asterales > Asteraceae > Helianthus > Helianthus tuberosus. The sequence goes on along the minus strand of CM060396.1, from coordinate 119,088,885 downwards.
AAATATTATAAACACAACAGATTGAAGGCACAAGAACTAACCGAGGACACCAATTAAGCGAGATAGAGTCTTGAAGAGAGGGGGGGTTATCCTGCTGCCGTTCGCACCAAGGTGAAAGGTAGGGTTTGGTGATTGATTTTTCTTAAGGATTAATATCAAAACATATAACTGGTAGTTACTGGGCCGAAGCCCATACTGTTTTCGTTGGCCCCTTAATAACAAATATAGAGATTCAAACATTTTGCAAATAAGTATTGAATTAAATCGGATCGAGACCTTGAAAACTCGGGTTGTCACATTATCCCCAACTTGAAAGAAATTTCGTCCCGAAATTTAGCATGCGGTTACTGAGGAAGCTAGTTAAGTTGTATCGTTTACTGGTTTTCCTGGGGTGTCACATCATTCCCCCGTTGAGTTGGAATTTCGTTCCGAAATTCCGTAGTAGCTTCAGCCTCAGTAGTAGTTGCATTGTTTTCGAACAACTGGGGATATTTGAGTTCCATTTGATCTTCGCGCTCCCAGGTGAACTCTGGGCCGCGACGGGAGTTCCAACGAACTCGTACAAGAGGTATTCTAGTGTTCTTGAGGACCTTAACATCCCGGTCCGTGATTTCAACTGGTTCTTCGACGAAATGCAACCGTTCGTCGATAGTGAGCTCCTTCAAAGGAACTATTAGGGTCTCATCTGACAGACACTTCTTCAGATTCGACACGTGGAAAACGTTGTGAACTGCACTGAGTTCTGCTGGTAAGTTCAGTCTGTAGGCCACCTTGCCTATTTTCTCTACGATTTCGAATGGTCCAACGTATCGTGGGTTAAGTTTGCCCCTTTTGCCAAAACGAACAACACCCTTCCAGGGTGAAACTTTGAGTAGCACTCGATCCCCAACCTGGAACTCGTGTGGTTTCCTGTCTTTACCAGCGTATGCTTTCTGACGGTCGCGAGCTGCCGCCATGCGTTGTCATATTTGAGCAATCTTTTCTGTTGTATCAACTACGAGTTCTGGACCTGTGATTTGACTATCACCCACCTCTGCCCAACAAAGAGGTGACCGGCATTTACGTCCGTACAATGCCTCAAATGGAGCGGCTTTAATGCTGGTGTGGTAGTTGTTGTTGTACGAGAACTCCACTAACGGGAGATGTTTTTCCCAGCCGTTGCCGAAATCGATTACACATGCACGAAGCATGTCTTCTAAAGTTTGAATAGTGCGCTCAGACTGCCCATCCGTCTGAGGATGATAAGCTGTGCTCATGTCTAAACGAGAGCCGAAAGATTTGTGCATTGCTTGCCACAGTTCTGAAGTAAAATGTGCTATAAAATCAGAGATAATAGAGGTGGGCACCCCGTGCCTCGAGACAACTTCCTTAAGGTATACGTCTGCTAGAGTGGAGAACTTATCTGTTTCCTTGATAGCCAAGAAGTGAGCAGACTTTGTGAGTCGATCCACGATCACCCAAATAGTATCATTCCCACGCTGAGATCTAGGTAGGCCAGTAACAAAATCCATGGAAATTTGTTCCCATTTCCATTGTGGTATCTCAGGTTGCTGGAGTGGGCCTGATGGTTTCTGATATTCCGCTTTGACTCTCGCACAAGTCAAACACTTGCTAACGTAAGTTGCTATGTGGGCCTTCATGCTAGGCCACCAATATGTAGTTCTGAGGTCGTGGTACATCTTATCCGAACTAGGATGTACTGAGTAGCGAGACTTATGAGCTTCATCCATTACAAGCTCGCGTAAATTTCCATAGAGTGGGACCCAGATGCGTCCGGTTACATAATAGGCGCCGTCTGCCTTTTGTTCTAACCGTTGCCTTGAGCCGCGTAGGGCTTCAGCCCTGACGTTTTCTGGTTTCAATGCTTCTACCTGAGCATCTCGTATCTGTGAAGGAAGACTGGACTGAATAGTGAGTTGCAACGCTCGTACACGCCTAGGTGTAGTATCCTTTCGACTGAGGGCGTCGGCCACCACATTGGCTTTGCCCGGATGGTACTTTATAGCACATTCGTAATCGTTCAGTAACTCGACCCATCGACGTTGTCGCATGTTCAATTCTTTCTGCTTGAAAATATGCTCAAGACTCCTGTGATCGGTGTAGATGGTGCACTTGGTGCCATACAGATAATGTCGCCATATCTTGAGCGCAAAAACAACAGCTCCCAGCTCTAAAACGTGTGTAGTGTAATTCCGTTCGTGAATCTTAAGTTGGCGCGAAGCATAAGCAATAACTTTATCCCGTTGCATCAACACACATCTAAGACCTTGGATGGAAGCGTCGCAGTAGACTACAAAATCGTCCGTGCCTTCAGGCAATGAGAGGATAGGTGCGCTACAAAGTCTATCCTTTAAGTGTTGAAACGCTGTTTCCTGTGTATCACTCCAACGGTAAGCAACACCTTTCTGCGTCAGTAGTGTAAGCGGCTGTGCAATCTTCGAGAAGTCTTTGATGAACCGTCTGTAATAACCCGCAAAACCCAAGAATTGGCGTATTTCGGTTGGTGTGCGAGGTGCAGGCCTGTTCTTGATCGAATCTACCTTGGATGGATCAACATGAATCCCATCCTTGTTTACCACGTGGCCTAGGAATTGGACTTCACGAAGCCAGAAGTCACATTTTGAAAACTTAGCATACAGCTGTTCCATTCGAAGGAGTTCCAGAATAAGTCGTAAGTGCTGCTCGTGTTCCTCCCGATTCCTTGCATAAATCAGGATGTCGTCAATGAAAACAATAACAAACTTGTCAAGATAAGGTTTGCACACCCTGTTCATAAGATCCATGAAAACCGCAGGCGCGTTCGTTAGCCCGAATGGCATGACCAAAAACTCGTAATGGCCGTAGCGAGTTCTGAATGCTGTTTTGGAGACGTCCTCATCCCGGACTCTCAATTGATGATAGCCTGACCTTAGGTCAATCTTTGAGTAATAGCTCGATCCTTGCAACTGGTCGAATAAGTCGTCGATGCGTGGAAGAGGATAGCGATTCTTCACGGTCACCTTGTTCAGTTCGCGGTAATCAATACACATGCAGAAGGCACCGTCTTTCTTCTTCACGAATATCACTGGAGCTCCCTAGGGCGAATAGCTAGGACGAATAAAACCCTTATCTAAAAGTTCTTGTAGTTGCGTAGAAAGTTCTTCCAACTCTGATGGAGCTAAGCGATACGGTGCGCGAGCTATGGGCGCTGTTCCAGGAGCTAGCTCGATTTGAAATTCGACCTGGCGATGAGGCGGTAACCCAGGTAAATCTTCAGGAAACACCTGAGGAAAATCGCGTAATACTGGGATATCCTCGATCTTCTTCTCTTTCGTCGATGTATCTGTAACGAGTGCTAAAATAGTTGTGTGGCCCTTTCGCAAACACTTATGTGCCTTAAGGAAGGAGATGATGCCCACTACAGCACCACTCTTGTCGCCTTGAATTTTGAGAGGTTCTTTGCCAGAACGGGAAATACGAACAATCTTCTCTTTGCAAAGAATCTTTGCTTGCTGTTGGGATAACCAATCCATCCCAATGATGATGTCGAAACTACCCAAGACTATAGGAATGGGGTTGATGGAGAATGTCTGACCAGCTAAGACGAGGTTACAACCCTTGACTAAGTGACCACTGTGGTGTCTGTTGCATCTATTGCACTTTGGGTGATTTCCTCGATATCCACCCTGCCTTTGACTACCAGGAGACTGCTGACTGGGGCTCTGGTAGTTATCTGTCTTTCACTGCTGTGCCTGGGACTGAACCGAAGTTGAACCCTTGCTGGAGGTTCCATCCCATTTTCGCTTGTTATCACTGGGAATAGCAGAGGTAGTAGTAGTAGTAGCACCGATACGCTTAGGCAGCCGGTTCTGTTCCACTGCCTGGTCTGTGAGACGATGAGCAAGACGAGTAACATCCTGGATAGTAGCAAGGTTGGCAGAAGTCACATGACTTTGAATCTCTGGTACCAAGACTTTGAGGTACAGCTCAATGCGTTTGATGGGAGGATCCACCATAGTTGGACATAACACTGCCAGTTCGTTGGATCGTTTCGTGTAGGCTTCTATCTCTGACCCCGTCATCTTCAGGTTAAAGAACTCCATTTCCAGCTTGTGGATGTCATCACGACTACAGTATTCACGTTTGATCAGTTCCTTAAAATCATTCAATGGGGTGGCATTAGCAGCCGTCAGCCCCAGCATCTGAACTTGCGCGTTCCACCAAGTTAGCGCAGTGCCTCCGAGAGTACCAGTGGCGTACTTTCACCCTGCGAGCCTCAGGGCATTCACACATCTCAAATACGAACTCGATCTTTTCAAACCAATGGAGGAGTCCAACGGCTCCTTCAGTGCCACTAAAAGTACTAGGACAAACAGTCCATGAAAGTTTTGAATGTGCACACAGGTGGCTGAGCGTGTTGACCTGTCGTGTGCGTAATAGTGAACAGAATCTAAGCACTAGTGTTGGTTTGCGAAAGTAGGATCTAAGGATCCTAGAGTAAGTTGTGATGGCAGGCTATACCTTCTGCCTGGGCAGCTGCGAGTGCTGCAGTAACTTATTCAGTGATCAAAGCCGCCAACTGGGCTTGAGTCATGTTGACACGTCCACTCATGATCTTCATAACAAAGGAAACATGAGTGAGAGAGGTTCGAGAGTAGTGCGATAACAAAAGGGAATAATCACACAAGTGTTCTCATGCAATAGTGTTAAGTTAACCTAAGCATACCCAGAGCAAAGTTCTATGCAATTCTAGCAAGTAGGCAGTAAAACATGTACCATATTACCTAGGATGTCGAGTCTTGCACGTGGAGCGAGGCGTCGTTGTGGATCGTTGAGCACTGTTTCGGTTATAGTCTGGTTTTAATAAAAATGTTTTCCCCTTATTAAAACCGAGTTCTCTATAACCAATGGCTCTGATACCAATCTGTCACACCCCCAAAATCCACACGCGGAGTACCACCGCTTGGAGGCGTGACATGACCAAGATCAAGCCACCAATCATATTGAACATAAGTAAAAAGTAAAAGTCATTCATCAATACGATAGGTGTTTACAAAACCAAATATAAACAAGTGTGTAGCGGAAGCATTAATGTAAAAACCCAACATCAGTTTAAGTACAAAAAGGCATAATGTTTAACAACACATTCACGATCCATATCCACAACGACTGTGCCTCCCGTGCAAGCTCCAAAAGTACCTATGGTCCTGCAAGGCATGTAACAGAGAGTCAACAACTAGTTGAGCGAGTTCACAGTTGGCTATTTAGTGAAAATGTTCATTTCGTAAATCGTATGTTCGATTAGTAATCATGTATCGTATGTAATAGCATCGCGGCCCTCAAGGCATGTTTGCGAAGTTTAGTGGGGGTTTCCCATGTTTTCTAGACTAGTTATATTTGTATCGCGGCCCTCCAGGCATGTTTGCGAAGATTAAAGTATAGTTCGCGGCCATTCCAGGCATGTTTGCGAAGATTGTTCTAGTATAGTTCGCGGCCATTCCAGGCATGTTTGCGAAGATCGTTCTAGTATAGTTCGCGGCCATTCCAGGCATGTTTGCGAAGATCGTTCTAGTATAGTTCGCGGCCATTCCAGGCATGTTTGCGAAGATCGTTCTAGTATAGTTTGCGGCCATTCCAGGCATGTTTGCGAAGAGAAGTATGTGTATCACTAGTCTAGTAGTATATACCATTGACCTTCCACTCCCGAGGCCTATGGTATGTAATTCCGATAACTATTCAACATAAAAAAATCAATCAACCCATTCCCAACCCCGGGAATCCCATGCCTTGGTAGAAGTATGAACTCACCTTGGTTTGCTCGGTATGCTAAGGGAATACACATGCTCACAGTTAATCAATCACGACCTATAGTACGCACGTATGTATAATCAGTTTCGAACTCGCAATGTTTCACATGTAATCTATGTCACAAAGTGTGTTTATGCATTTCTCATCAAGTAGCACATAACAGTGGGTTCATGTTCACACGGTTATACTCCATACAAATAAGTTCTTGGTAATATCTAACATGGTTAATCAATTAACATGCTTGATGGTCTTAACAGACTTAACCAGGTTAATGTATTAAGCAAAAATAATAAGCTTTCTGAATTAACAACATAACATGAGTAATAACTAACAGAGTTAATACAGTTAACTGATTTAATAAACTTAATTTAGTTAATAGGTTAATCATAGTTACATGTTTAACGGAGTTAATGAGGTTAACTAGTTAACAGAACCAACAGGGCCGAAATCACTTGGGTCGAAATCCAAGCTTGGGCCGAAAACTCTTGGGTGACAAAATCCCCAATATTGTCGAAAACACCCAAAATCAAGACACAATATAATCGATTACAAACAACACTCATCGGATCAATTGCCATATTAACAATCAAGACATCATCACAGCAGTTAACAAATCAAGTCATGACATCCAATTAATCATCACACCATGCACTGGTTAAAGAATTTCTCGGTTCAAGATATGCCACCAAAATCAAAGAATTGTTTAATTATTACATTCCTCTAAAGTCAAGATTTCACATGGTACTCATAGCATCATTACCTTCCTCAATACTAACATCAATAGCCGACAATTGTAAAGGTTCTCATGTTATTAGTGGACCAAAAATATGTAGTGGGCTGCAACTATTGAGACTTGTGTTGGACTGCTCAAGACATTTTATAGACAAACAACCTTGGAAAACTCACTTGTTTCACGTGAACTGACCTTGGACCTTCTTTAAAAGTAGTCAGACAACAAAATAATCATGTGAACTGCCATCTCTTCGATATATAAGCACATGGGTCTTTAAAAACAACCGAACACCTTCAGACAAAATGATAGTATTGAGATTTTAATGCTTATCAGCAATCATATGCCACTATCATCTATCTACACATATAATCCGTTTCATCATACATAATTAATGCTAGCAGGAACCCTAATTCGTTTATTCATCACTTATATGTAACCACGTATACTCCTTATCAATACAGTTTATACGTTTTCTATACATGATCAAAGAAGTTAATAAGAATCACATAGTCCATATCGACAAGATCTTTCATAAGTAACAATTCAAACAAGACACAATCAACTAGCCTAAAATATTATAAACACAACAGATTGAAGGCACAAGAACTAACCGAGGACACCAATTAAGCGAGATAGAGTCTTGAAGAGAGGGGGGGGGGTTATCCTGCTGCCGTTCGCACCAAGGTGAAAGGTAGGGTTTGGTGATTGATTTTTCTTAAGGATTAATATCAAAACATATAACTGGTAGTTACTGGGCCGAAGCCCATACTGTTTTCGTTGGCCCCTTAATAACAAATATAGAGATTCAAACATTTTGCAAATAAGTATTGAATTAAATCGGATCGAGACCTTGAAAACTCGGGTTGTCACAATTAGCTTGAGCCTCGTTGTTGTTGAATACTCGTCCATTAGCATTGGCAAGCTTGGGGCAGTTTCGCTTGAAATGATTTAAGTCACCACAATTGAAACATGCTCTTGGGCGAGTCTGAGTAGGGGCTGCTCGGTTCTGGATACGACAGATCACAGCTAGATATCCAAATAAACCACAAATTGTACACTGGCGACAAGGGGAATTTGGTGCATGATGATAATTGCAATGATTGCACCGAGGTTGCTTCCCACGATAAAATCCCTTAAAGGGTACTGAGTTCAGTGGAGCAGGTGCAGGAATTGCAAAATTCTTTAAAGCCTTGCGCTTCCTAGAACTTTTAGAAGATTCGGCCTTTGTTCCTTTCGAATTCTCGTTAACAGATTCAGTTTCTTGTTTCTTGTCTCCTTGTCGAAATAGCTTACCTTTTCTAACTTGGAAGTCGGTCAAGATAGCAGCTAATTCTTTAGCCTCCCTAAGCGTTGTAGGTTGGCTGCCAGTGACAATGTCTTGGACAGGGTCAGGTAAACCATCGATGTATTTCTCAATGGCCCGATCCAAAGGTGTGACCATAGTGGGGCAAAGTAGGCTTAACTGTTCAAATCGGTCAGTGTAGGCACGATTTTCCCCACTATCCTATTTTAAATAATAGAACTCATTTTCAAGTTCCTTTTTTCGCTTCATGGGCAGAATTCTTTCTTCATGAGATCTTTAAATTCTTCCCATGTCAGTTCCATTGCTACATCGGTACCTCGGTCTCTCATAATACCATTCCACCAAGTGAGTGCGCTCCTTTGAAACACCTTGAGGCGAAATCCACCTTGCACCCATTGGGACACTGAACATGGCGGAATGTGCTTTCTATACTTTCAAACCATTGTAAGAGTGCGGTTGCTCCTTCAGACCCAGAAAATTTTAGCGGTTTGGCTGAATTGAAGGTCTTGAAATTACATTGGGCATTGTTGTTGTTATTGTTGTTGTATATCTGATGAACCTGGGTTACTATGTTTGGAAGCACAACAGCCATCTGCTGAGTGACAAGGGCTGCGATTTCTTCGTTGGTTTGAGGTTGTGCATCTCGTCGAGGAGGCATTTTCAAAGTACAGCTATAGAGAAAACCAAAAAGTTAGATTTATCCCATTTGTTATGAGTTTGTAACATTATTGTATTGTGAAAACTTTGATCTAGTAAAATCTTGTTCATTGGTCTTGTTCTTGTACTAAGAATATATGGTGTTGTGGATTTTGTTTTTAAACAAGAATTGTTTGAAAATAGATTTTTATTACATTTTGGATGAGAGAATACAAACCAAGTTATTGGTTTGTGTTATAAATTCCAAAAAAAAATTATTGTCTTTAAGATAAAATGTTTTTAAATTAAAATTTTAAAATAAAGAAACTTTGTGTTGAAATTTTGAAAATTCTCATCCAAATGGTAAAAATTTTGAAATTTTAAAAGACAAAGGTAGTATTTCAAAGATAAAATAGGATCTCGTATTTTCGTGAAATGAAATGAGGTTCATTTCAACCGTATCGAATCAAACATATTACCGAAGATAATATGATGAAATAGTATTAGGAAAGGAAAGATGCTTCGATTGTCATGAAGAGCAAACACATTACCGAGGGTAACATGAATGAGTAGGGTTACAAAGGTCGTTTTAAAAAAAAAAGCATTCGGTAGGGTCAAGATGGATAGGTTTTTATAATGCTTCACGAAGACATGCTTTAGCCTATAAGTGGACACTCACCCTAAGTGTAACACCTGTGTCACTGCGGCCATCAAACAAATTCCAAGCCAATGGAATATTGTATTTCATACTTGGGATCGGTATAAATATGTGTATCTTTTGCACATATCAATTCTTGTTTGATTTCAAGCTCTAAATCGCTTTCTGGAAGGTTATACGCGCACTGATGCGTAGATATAACCAGTTTAATGCAACGAACACTCCGGAATAGTGAAATAGGCTTAACATACCTTAAATAACCTTTACATAACTTAGATATAAGTTTTGAAAGGTTTGGTGTGGTGAAATCAAAGTTTAATCGCTTACAGGGACTAAAGTTGACAAACTGCGAAAGTATGCCAATTTGAACTGTAACAGACCTTCCGGAACATGACCATAAGTTAAACATACCATAAATATCCTTTACATAGCTTAGAAATAGGCTTTGAGGTGTTCGGTATGCTAAAATAAACTTTTGTGTCATTCAGGGACTAAAAGCGTCAAAAAGTGCACAAGTTTGCATTTTCGCGCATAACTTACGTTCTGAATACATCCGGACATCCAAAAATTTATGTAAGCATGACTACATTATATTTTATGGTTCGCCTTAAGAAAAATCCATTCGTCGCGTCATTTGGATCGTTTTTCGCGCTTGTGCGCATTCCGTCGTAATTAAGCGAACATCGCGTTCGTACGGCCAAACAAACCAACATCCGAGATATTTTTGAACACATTTTAATTTCCCTATACTTTAACTTCATTTTAGAGCTTTGAAATGGGGTTAACGGGCCTTAAACGTGTCGAAAATGGGCTGAATGCATGACAGGGACCAAAAGTGTAAATCTGCCAAACTTAAGCCTAGCGGTGCGCTACACTTTTAGCGTAGCGGTGCGCTAGGGGTCTGCAGACCAGATGCAATGTACTTAACAGCCTGTTTTCAGCTGTATTAACCACAACCACACATTCCTAATTATCTAGTCATCTGATAAGGATGGATTTCCAGCCACCATAAGGTTCCGACAAGTGTACGGGTTGGATTCATGGCACGTTTTCCATGGAACGATCCTAACGGTTCGGGTATTCCTATAAATACCCAACCCACACAACCTCATTTTGCACAAGAATTCTGATTTGAGAGCTCTAAGTTGAAACCATTGTTTCATACCTGAGTTCTTGGATCGGGATTAGCATTCGGGGACCCTTCGTAAGTATTCCTTTGTTCTTTTCCTTATTTTTACTGCTTTTCGAGTCAGAAAGTCAAACTTTGTTTGACTTTCAGCATTGACCAGTAATGGTCAATGCGAAGTTCGTTTGAACTTCGCAACGTGAGTGTAATCACGTTGGTTATAGTCCCTTGGGACTATGCCCACTGATTACCACGTTGTCTAGGGTCGTAGGGTAAGCGATCTGATAAATCGCTTATACCTCGAACCCGACCCAGTTTGGTCGATCATTAGGATCCGACCAAACACATTAGGTGACCATAGTAGGTAGGGAATAACCTTCCGAGGTTATACCCTATGGTCGCATCGTTTAAGTAGTTGTATGATAGGTAGTTTATATGCCTTAGGTAAATTACCAGAATACCCTTTTCATGTATAATTGGTAATTAGGCATATAACACTTGTCATAGGGCTAGTTAGGCGGTCCGAACGCGTTTCACGCGAACGACGCGTTAAAGTAGCATAAGCTACCTAAACGGGTCGTAATGGGTCGTAGACATTTAGGTTAAGTTTCATTTAGCATGTAGGCTTTGTTAAACCATATCACATGAGTTCCTACACTCATTTGGTTTACAAACCCTAATGCTACCCAGTCTTCCGATATAGGTCCGGTTTATTAACATAGTTACCTATTTAGGTGCCGTTTGTTTCCGTGATCTCTAGCAATACTTGGTGGTTATCTTTAGACATCTGAGCAATCACAAGTGAGTACATAGAACCCCCTCTTTTAAATGTTTTCAAGGTGTTTATGTGAGTACATAGACCCCTCTTTTACTGTTTTCCAAACTGTTTTGGGGTGGAACACATGTGCCTACTTGTTACTTTCATGTTTTCCTGTTTTCACATCATATACTGCTATGTTCGTTAGTACATTATAGTACATGATTTCATTGTGTTTATGCTAGGTGTGCCCAGTGTGTGCATTACTTAGTACATCGTTTTACATTACATTTCATGCTAGGTGTGCCCATTGTGTGCATTACTTAGTACATCGTTTTACAGTACATTTCATGCTAGGTGTGCCCATTGTGTGCATTACTTAGTACATCGTTTTACATTACATTTCATGCTAGGTGTGCCCATTGTGTGCATTACTTAGTACATCGTTTTACAGTACATTTCATGCTAGGTGTGCCCATTGTGTGCATTACTTAGTACATCGTTTTACATTACATCTCATGCTATGTATGTCCACTCTGTGCATACTTAGTACATTGTTTTACATTGCATTTATGTTGCATATGCTCATCCAGCATATGAACACATTATACTACATTTTGAACCGTTGTAACTATTTGACTATGTGAACCGTCGTAACCCTTTGATTCTATGAACCGTTTGTAACCGTTGAACCGTGTGAACCGTTTGTAACCGTTGGACCGTGTGAACCGTTTGTAATGGTTGAACCGTTTGTATCCATTGACATGATTTACATTTGACAATAGACATTTGACAATACATGAACATTTCTACAATTGTTAAACATTACTTTGGTGGTTTGGTTTGATTAAGTGATTAAGTAACGATGCGTGTGTAATATGATACAAGCATGGTGGATACGCCGCTGGTACTTCCTATATATAAGTGTTTGTATGGTATTACATATCGTAGCGTTATTTGAATCATTTCAGTTTGAGACATAGAACATTTTATACAAATAACATACTTTTCACAAGACATTGTTTTACAAACAACTTATCTTTTACAAACTCATTTTATATGGTTATTCATTTAACCATACATTATTCTCTTATTTATACGTATCATTTGATCTTATCGTTTTTCAAATGATTTATAAGACAAAGCAAATTACAAGGTTCATGACTAAACATTTTCTCAAACATAAGTCGTGAATCCTATTTTCACAAAACCTATGTATCTCACCGGCATTTTTATGCTGACGTACCTATTTTCACATGTGTTTTTCAGGAAATGATGCATAGGACTTATCAAGACATACTTAGGCGGACCTGTGCTTTAGTGACAATAAAAGATGCAAGACTAGTTAATTATGTTGTATTTCCTTGTTTGTTAAGACATTGTAACACTTTTAATCAATAAAACGAAACTTCAATTGCCATGGATTTGAAACAATTAATTCTGTTACAACACTCCCCGATGTTTCCGCCACGTTTTGTATGTCCTACGTGGTCGGGGTGTGACAGAAAAGATGGTATCAGAGCCAATGGTTATAGGGAATTAGGTTATTAGTATTGCTTTGACCTAGTCTATAACCTTTCTAGGACCCTAACGCGAGTTTACTTGCGTTTAGTCATAAAACAATACCGTCACCTATCCTTAGGCGACTACCACAACAAGAACATAAATTTCGAAACCGCTTTGAAAACCAATCATCTGTTCTAGGATGATTGATTACTAGGTTTTGAACCCTCTATTGTAAGGTTTTAAACCCTCTGTTATATGGTTTTGAACCCCTTTGAGTTTTCAAAATCTCGTCAAGGTTTTGGGTTTTAAATAATGTGAACACGTGCAAACTGGAAGGGTGAATGCCAGTATTCTGGGTTTTCTGTCTAGGCAAGCACTTCGTATATATCTCATCAGACGCGAGACCAGTTGTGCTTACCTGGGAATTCTTGGGATGAGTGTTCGCTTATAGGCGAGCATGTCTTCGCGATACATTATTTTTGACCCATTTACTTTGATTAGTCATTGTGTGTCGTCTGTTGCTTTGTAGTAACAAACAAATGACCACTATCCTTACTTTCATCAGATTTGTTCATCTCATTCTTTTCGTCTAATTCTCTCACTCGTTTCATTTAATGTTTCCTCTTTTAGAATGCCTCCTCGACGCGAAAACCAGATAGCGACTGCTGAACTGGCAGAAATCATTGCACAACAAATGGCTGCTCAATTCCCAAACCTCTTTGCTCAATGGAATCAAGCCAACAACAATAACATTGGTCCATGCAATTTCAAGAGTTTTAACTCGGCGAAACCACTCAAGTTTAGTGGTTCTGAGGGAGCGACTGGGCTTCTTCAATGGTTCGAGAGCATTGAGAATACTTTCCGCCATGTGCAGTGTCCTGAAAATCGCAAGGTCGAGTTTGCTTCGAGTGTGTTCCAGAAGAGAGCCCTTACATGGTGGAACGGGGTTATGAGAGACCGTGGTGTGGAAGTTGCTCTAGCACAGACATGGGCTGAACTTAGAGCCCTTATGATGAAGGAGTTTTGTCCTCGTCACGAAATCAGGGCTTTGGAAAGGGAATTTGATGATCTTAAGCAAGATAGCGGTGAGCATCGAGCCTACACGGACCGTTATGAGGAGTTAAGTCTGTTATGCCCAAACATGGTCACGCCTTTGGATAAGGCAATCGAAAAGTATATTGATGGCCTTCCCGACTCAATACAAGACATTTTGACTGGTAGCAACCCTACTACTGTTAGGCAAGCCATTGAGCTATCTGCAACCTTGACCGAATCCCAGATCAGGAAACGTAAGCTTTTCCGAAAGGGTGACAAGAAACCGGTCGAGGAATCGAAACCAATCGAGGAATCAAAGACCATGGATGAACAGACTGGATCCTCTAAGAAGTCAAAGAAGCGAAAGGCTTCTCAAAACTTCGCCGTGGTCGCTCACAATGATCAAGCCGTCCCCAACCAACCAGCTCAACCCCCTGCTAGGAAACCCTACAACGGAACTGCACCCTTGTGCAACCAATGTGGCCTACATCATCATGCTGGTGTGAAGTGCCGCACATGCCAAGTTTGCGGACTTATAGGTCATACAGCGAGGGTTTGCCCAACAGCAGCTGCACCAAATCAAGCTGGCAACAATCCTGCTCAAACTCGTTTTCCACCGGGGTCTTGCTACAACTGTGGCGAGATGGGTCATTTTCGTAGGAATTGTCCAAGGCCTGCTAATGCAAATCCAGCGCAGGGATGAGCATCTGACCAAACAGAAGACAACATCGTTTAGAAATAATCACGTCTTATGTATTATTTTCTTTTGTTGTCATGGTCCATGAAACAGTTGTTATCATTGTTTATAAATAAATCCTTTATTTACATTTCAATATGTTTATGTGATTGCATGTATAAACATATCCTTTACAATACCGACAATCAAGGAACCGTATTCCTTGAAGAACAAACTACTCCCAAATTTCTTCCATTGTATGATCTCTTGCGTTTTTTCCACGAAAATCCTAAGTACCCGTTTCTTCCAAGAGAAACGAAGTACGAGGTGCCAAGTTAATAGCAATCAATAACAAGATAATAACAATTAAACAATTATGTGGTTATGTGCTTATGTGTTCCCTTTTATGTGTCGTGTGATCCAAATTATATTATCCAAATCCTCGTAGAATCTTACATATCTTTGTAGCAGAGATTCATAGTAGGATACCCAAAGGTACTATCTAAAATCCTTAATGGACTTCTACGTTGTAGTTAAGTCCCTTGGGTTATGAAGTACTATTCTATAATTGGACCCCTTGAGTGGTCTAGTTAAACAGATTGATCCAAAAATCTGGTTAGGGATATCATGTGATGATATAGATGAAAGGACTCCTTGGTGGCCTAATTAAAAAGATCCTCTGTTGATCTAATTAAAAGGACCCTATGGTAGTCTAGTCACCGTCATCACAAGTTTTATATCCTTCCCCACAACATTACAAAACGAACTGTGCGGACTGTGCAAGGAATTACGTAATTATGGATGCATACATAATTATGGAATTTAGTGCACAGAAATCACAGCAAGTTCTATCATGTATCCAGAGTTAACCCTATTCATTTCCAATTCTGATGAAGTATCCGTTGAGGAAAAATGAACTAGCTATTCATTTTTTTTCACTTCTGAAGAATATCCGTTGAGGGAAATGAATATCCGTTGTTTATCTTTTCATTTCCATTCTGAAGAATAACCGTTGAGGAAAATGAATTTTTCCATTCATTTTCGTTCTAAAGATTATCCGTTGAGGAAATGAATATCCGTTATTATATCCTTCATTTCCAACTCTGAGGAAGCAACCGTTGAAAATGACTCCGTTAGTTCATTTTCGTTTCTGAAGATTATCCGTTGAGGAAATGAGTATCCGTTGTGTAATCTTTCATTTCCAACTCTGAGGAAGCAACCGTTGAAAATGACTCCGTTAGTTCATTTTCGTTTCTGAAGATTATCCGTTGAGGAAATGAGTATCCGTTGTGTAATCTTTCATTTCCAACTCTGAGGAAGCAACCGTTGAAAATGACTCCGTTAGTTCATTTTCGTTTCTGAAGATTATCCGTTGAGGAAATGAGTATCCGTTGTGTAATCTTTCATTTCCAACTCTGAGGAAGCAACCGTTGAAAATGACTCCGTTAGTTCATTTTCGTTTCTGAAGATTATCCGTTGAGGAAATGAGTATCCGTTGTGTAATCTTTTATTTCCAACTCTGAGGAAGCTACCGTTGAAAATGATTCTGTTTGTTCATTTTCGTTTCTGAAGATTGTCCGTTGAGGAAATGAATATCCGTTGTTTATCCTTATCATTTCCCGTTCTGAGGAGACAACCGTTGAAAATGATTCTGTTTGTTCATTTTCGTTTCTGAAGATTGTCCGTTGAGGAAATGAATATCCGTTGTTTATCCTTATCATTTCCCGTTCTGAGGAGACAACCGTTGAAAATGATTCTGTTTGTTCATTTTCGTTTCTGAAGATTGTCCGTTGAGGAAATGAATATCCGTTTGTTTATTCCTTCATTTCCGTTTCTGAAGAATACTCATTGAGGAAAATGACTCCGTCTGTTCATTTTCATTTCTGAAGAATGACCGTTAAGGAAATGTCAGGATTATACCTTACATATCTCTGGTGGTTATTTGACACAAAGTCACAAATAGACTCCTACGAATAAATTTCGGGACGAAATTTCCTAAAGTAGGGGAGACTGTAACACCTGTGTCACTGCGGCCATCAAAAAAATGCCAAGCCAATGGAATATTGTATTTCATACTTGGGATCGGTATAAATATGTGTATCTTTTGCACATATCAATTCTTGTTTGATTTCAAGCTCTAAATCGCTTTCTGGAAGGTTATACGCGCACTGATGCGTAGATATAACCAGTTTAATGCAACGAACACTCCGGAATAGTGAAATAGGCTTAACATACCTTAAATAACCTTTACATAACTTAGATATAAGTTTTGAAAGGTTTGGTGTGGTGAAATCAAAGTTTAATCGCTTACAGGGACTAAAGTTGACAAACTGCGAAAGTATGCCAATTTGAACTGTAACAGACCTTCCGGAACATGACCATAAGTTAAACATACCATAAATATCCTTTACATAGCTTAGAAATAGGCTTTGAGGTGTTCGGTATGCTAAAATAAACTTTTGTGTCATTCAGGGACTAAAAGCGTCAAAAAGTGCACAAGTTTGCATTTTCGCGCATAACTTACGTTCTGAATACATCCGGACATCCAAAAATTTATGTAAGCATGACTACATTATATTTTATGGTTCTCCTTAAGAAAAATCCATTCGTCGCGTCATTTGGATCGTTTTTCGCGCTTGTGCGCATTCCGTCGTAATTAAGCGAACATCGCGTTCGTACGGCCAAACGAACCAACATCCGAGATATTTTTGAACACATTTTAAGTTCCCTATACTTTAACTTCATTTTAGAGCTTTGAAATGGGGTTAACGGGCCTTAAACGTGTCGAAAATGGGCTGAATGCATGACAGGGACCAAAAGTGTAAATCTGCCAAACTTAAGCCTAGCGGTGCGCTACACTTTTAGCGTAGCGGTGCGCTAGGGGTCTGCAGACCAGATGCAATGTACTTAACAGCCTGTTTTCAGCTGGATTAACCACAACCACACATTCCTAATTATCTAGTCATCTGATAAGGATGGATTTCCAGCCACCATAAGGTTCCGACAAGTGTACGGGTTGGATTCATGGCACGTTTTCCATGGAACGATCCTAACGGTTCGGGTATTCCTATAAATACCCAACCCACACAACCTCATTTTGCACAAGAATTCTGATTTGAGAGCTCTAAGTTGAAACCATTGTTTCATACCTGAGTTCTTGGATCGGGATTAGCATTCGGGGACCCTTCGTAAGTATTCCTTCGTTCTTTTCCTTATTTTTACTGCTTTTCGAGTCAGAAAGTCAAACTTTGTTTGACTTTCAGCATTGACCAGTAATGGTCAATGCGAAGTTCGTTTGAACTTCGCAACGTGAGTGTAATCACGTTGGTTATAGTCCCTTGGGACTATGCCCACTGATTACCATGTTGTCTAGGGTCGTAGGGTAAGCGATCTGATAAATCGCTTATACCTCGAACCCGACCCAGTTTGGTCGATCATTAGGATCCGACCAAACACATTAGGTGACCATAGTAGGTAGGGAATAACCTTCCGAGGTTATACCCTATGGTCGCATCGTTTAAGTAGTTGTATGATAGGTAGTTTATATGCCTTAGGTAAATTACCAGAATACCCTTTTCATGTATAATTGGTAATTAGGCATATAACACTTGTCATAGGGCTAGTTAGGCGGTCCGAACGCGTTTCACACGAACGACGCGTTAAAGTAGCATAAGCTACCTAAACGGGTCGTAATGGGTCGTAGACATTTAGGTTAAGTTTCATTTAGCATGTAGGCTTTGTTAAACCATATCACATGAGTTCCTACACTCATTTGGTTTACAAACCCTAATGCTACCCAGTCTTCCAATATAGGTCCGGTTTATTAACATAGTTACCTATTTAGGTGCCGTTTGTTTCCGTGATCTCTAGCAATACTTGGTGGTTATCTTTAGACATCTGAGCAATCACAAGTGAGTACATAGAACCCCCTCTTTTAAATGTTTTCAAGGTGTTTATGTGAGTACATAGACCCCTCTTTTACTGTTTTCCAAACTGTTTTGGGGTGGAACACATGTGACTACTTGTTACTTTCATGCTTTCCTGTTTTCACATCATATACTGCTATGTTCGTTAGTACATTATAGTACATGATTTCATTGTGTTTATGCTAGGTGTGCCCAGTGTGTGCATTACTTAGTACATCGTTTTACATTACATTTCATGCTAGGTGTGCCCATTGTGTGCATTACTTAGTACATCGTTTTACAGTACATTTCATGCTAGGTGTGCCCATTGTGTGCATTACTTAGTACATCGTTTTACATTACATTTCATGCTAGGTGTGCCCATTGTGTGCATTACTTAGTACATCGTTTTACAGTACATTTCATGCTAGGTGTGCCCATTGTGTGCATTACTTAGTACATCGTTTTACATTACATCTCATGCTATGTATGTCCACTCTGTGCATACTTAGTACATTGTTTTACATTGCATTTATGATGCATATGCTCATCCAGCATATGAACACATTATACTACATTTTGAACCGTTGTAACTATTTGACTATGTGAACCGTCGTAACCCTTTGATTCTATGAACCGTTTGTAACCGTTGAACCGTGTGAACCGTTTGTAACCGTTGGACCATGTGAACCATTTGTAATGGTTGAACCGTTTGTATCCATTGACATGATTTACATTTGACAATAGACATTTGACAATACATGAACATTTCTACAATTGTTAAACATTACTTTGGTGGTTTGGTTTGATTAAGTGATTAAGTAACGATGCGTCTGTAATATGATACAAGCATGGTGGATACGCCGCTGGTACTTCCTATATATAAGTGTTTGTATGGTATTACATATCGTAGCGTTATTTGAATCATTTCAGTTTGAGACATAGAACATTTTATACAAATAACATACTTTTCACAAGACATTGTTTTACAAACAACTTATCTTTTACAAACTCATTTTATATGGTTATTCATTTAACCATACATTATTCTCTTATTTATACGTATCATTTGATCTTATCGTTTTTCAAATGATTTACAAGACAAAGCAAATTACAAGGTTCATGACTAAACATTTTCTCAAACATAAGTCGTGAATCCTATTTTCACAAAACCTATGTATCTCACCGGCATTTTTATGCTGACGTACCTATTTTCACATGTGTTTTTCAGGAAATGATGCATAGGACTTATCAAGACATACTTAGGCGGACCTGTGCTTTAGTGACAATAAAAGATGCAAGACTAGTTAATTATGTTGTATTTCCTTGTTTGTTAAGACATTGTAACACTTTTAATCAATAAAACGAAACTTCAATTGCCATGGATTTGAAACAATTAATTCTGTTACAACACTCCCCGATGTTTCCGCCACGTTTTGTATGTTCTACGTGGTCGGGGTGTGACACTAAGAGTTCCCAGGTAAGAGTGACTGGTCCGAAAATGCGGATTTGTACAAACACTCTAGCCTTAGACAGAAAACTCGGGGTACAGGCATCCACCCTTCCAGATTGCATGTGTTCACATTATTAAAAACCCAAGATTTCAATGAAAAACGTTTGAGAAAAACATTTGAGAAATCATTTGATACAAATCGTTTGAGATAAAACATGTTGTGAAATATTTTGACAAAAAACGTTTGAGAAAACTTTTTGAAAAATATTTTGATGAAAACGTTTTGAGAAAAACATTTTGAAGAATACCTTAATGCATAAAGCCTAAGGGTTTTTTAGGATAAATCATCTAAGGTTAGATGATTTGTAAATCATGGAGTAGTTGTGGCACGAATAAGGATGAGGATTAGGAAAGAAGTCCTATGTCTACTCATGTTTGGGTCCTAGGAAGGTTATAGACTAGGTTTAAGGCATGCTAATAACCTAATTCCCTATAACCAGTGCTCTGATACCAATCTGTAACACCCTAATCGCGTAATACAATAACACGCGGCGGAAATATCGGGGAATCACGTTACAAATTGCTCACAACTACTGGTACTAAATTGTTTCAATATCGTTAACATCGTTTTACAAACAAAGAATACATGAAATTGTTATTTTGTTTTAGAAGTCTAAGGCCCGAATGCAGTCCTATACGTTGCATGCTTGAAATAGTCGAAAACCTGAAACATATGCAAAAAACAGTCAGCATAAAAATGTCGGCGAATACATAGGTTTTATTAGCCAAGAAATTGGCAAAGCATTTTAGTTATTTCATTAAAAAATCTTAATTGTGAAAACTTGTGACAAAATAGGTTTGTATATGGCAATATGATTATTACTAAGTCATTTTATGCCTTATATTGTAATCTCGATTAAACCATTGTAAAAACTTGTTAATGTGTTATTAGGAATCCAATCAAGGATTTATAATAACTATTTTGAAATAATTCAAAACTTATGTAAGTATTATATAATTCAAATCAATGAGTCATGATAATACTTTAGATATCTTCCTAAGAATCTAACATATAAAAATATGGGAGATTCTATGAAGATTTTGATAATCAAACATTGAAACAATCATACACAAAATCCTACAGTGATCCAGATAACATTACAAGAATAATAAAATAAGTACACTTATATATAGGAAGTACTAGCGGCGTATCCACCATGTTCTTATTTTATTACACCCGTTTCGTTATCTAAATCACAACTACCACATAAACACATAATCGTCAACTTGTTCCACCTCATAACCATGTATTAAAGTACACAATGAATCCAAACAGGGACTCCAATATTAGTACTCTAAATATCCAATACATGTCTAACTATGAAGATAGATAGATACTACAGGGATCAGGTTTTTGTCACATTGTCTAATCTAACATGCATTAAAGTACACAATGAATCCAAACATGGACTCCAATATTAGTACTCTAAACATCCTACAAGAATCAACCTATAAGGATAGATAGATGCTATAAGGATTCTGGTTTCTGTCATATTGAATTATTGAATCAAAATAATCCTAAATCCTAATGGTGATTCGGGATAACGCCACGAAAGGTAATACGATAAGCACACTTATATATAGGAAGTACCAGCGGCGTATCCACCATGTGCTTATTGTATTATCTAGTTTCGTTATCTAAATCACCAACAAACTACACAAAAACCAACCATCGAGTTGTAAAGTACTTCTTAAAAATCTCATTATGAAGATAGGAAGATCTAAGACTGTACTTCAAATATCCTACATGAATCTAACTATGAAGATAGGTAGATCGCTTAAGGATAAAACATTGCATTTGCATAATCGGAATAATACACATAAAAGCACTTAGTGAACATACATATGCCATACATTTTGAAAACAGATCGATTACACATATGAATCAACCCAAAACATTTGAAAATAGTAAAAGAGGGGAACTATGTACTCGCCTGGGATTGTGTATAGTTCCGGTTCAAAGGGTATAACAAAGCTCAAAAGACCAAGAGTTCAAGTGTTGAAGTGGTTCCTAGGGTAACGGATCCTATGTTACTGAATTGACACCTAAATCGGAAAATCAAGTAGAATGAGGTCTTGTAAACCGAATGAGTATTGGAACTCATGTGATATGGTTTAACAAAGCCTACATTCTAAGTCGGAACCTATCCTAAGTGCTTACGACCCATTAAGGTAGCTTACGCCACTTTAACGCGTCGTTTGCACGAAAGCGCGTTCGAGACGCCTAACTAGTCCTGTGACAAGTATTATATGCCTTAACATATCTAATTATGTTATAAAACCAGTTTAGATGTCAAAACATGTGTTACATATGCTTAAAATGAAATTATGCGAAAAAGGGCATTTTGGTCATTTTCCTAAGGCATATAAACTACCTATCATACAACTAACTAAACGAAGTGACCATAAGGTATAACCTCGGAAGGTTATTCCCTATACAACTATGGTCACATTATATGTTTGGTCGGATTCTAACGATCGACCAAACGGGTCGGGTTCGAAAGTCTAAGAGGTTGTTTAGACCGCTTATCTTACGACCCTATGTAAGCACTATCCTAAAAGTGACGAGTTAAACATGTTAAAACATGTTTAACGAAGTTAGAAAATAAGTTTGATATCAAAACAAACGGTTTTGATACCCAAGAATAGTTTGGTTGCAAAATACGTATAGGCACGTATTTTGACCGAAACTATGACTCGTCACTACGCCTAATCAACGTGGTAATCAGTAGGTATAGTCACAAGGGACTATAACCATCGTGATTACGCTCACGTTGAAAAGTTCAAACGAACTTCGTGTTGACCAAAGACTGGTCAAAGAAGAAAGTCAAACACTTTTTGACTTTCACGCTTGAAAAACGATAACAAGCATGAAAGAAACTTACAAAGGGTCCAAGCTAGGAGATTTGAACTAAAAAATTCTCAGGTATGAAGCTTCACAAGGAGAGCTTCAACTTAGAGAATGAAATTGAGATCAAAGGTGTGAATGAAGGTGATGAAGATGGTGGGTATTTATAGAAAGTGAAGAACCGTTAGGATCGTTCCTCGATAATTGAGCTTCGATCTGGACCTTACACATAAGGCACATGGTTTTGGAATACTAGGGGTGCCCCAAAACCATCAAACGGTATTGAAAAAGTTACAAAAAGGACCATGAACTTCAAGTCGGTTGCTGAAATTTGATGAAAATGGGTTTTCTGCCCCGATGAGGCCGTGGCATCGCGCCACGGCAGAGCCACATAGTGGTGGCACAACGCCACCATGTGCCAGCTACCAGAAACTTTTGAAAATTGACAGTTTTGCTCCCTGAAACTCGTTTAGGCCATTTTTGATGCGTTTAAACCCCGTTAACCCATTTTCAAGGCTCTACAAGGATATTAAAGCATAGGGAACATGAAACATGATCAAAAACATCTCATATGTTGGTTCGTTTGGTCGTACGGTTGCGTTGTTCGGTTAATTACGACGAAAGACGAACGGACGCGAAAAACGATCCAAATTACGCGACGAATGGAATTTTATCATGCCAATCACTAAAACAAAATATTTTAATGATTACATAAATTTTTGGATGTCCGGATATATTTAGAACGTAAGATATGCGCGAAAATGCAAACTTATGCACTTTTTGACGCTTTTAGTCCCTATTGATCAAAAGGTTTATTTTTGCGCACCAAACACCTCAAAGCCTATTTCTAAGATATGTAAAGGATATTTAGGGCATGTTTAACTTATGATCAAGTTCCGGAATGCTCGATACTATGTGAATCAGCAGACTTTCGCAATTTATATAAAAGTTATTTAAGGTATGTTAAGCCTATGAGTGTGAATAAACTAGTTTTTGACACACCAAAGCTTTTAAAACCTATTTCTAAGTTATATAAAAGTTATTTAAGGTATGTTAAGCCTATGTCACTGTTCCGGAGTGTTTTCCGCATTAAACTGATTACGTTTACGCATCAGTTCGCGTATAACTTTCTAGAAAGCGATTTAAAGCTTGAAAATGAACTAGAATAAAAATGTGAAATTGTAGAACCAAAATAAACAATTTTTTGAGACCAAAACACATTGTTTCTTTGACAAAAGATAGTGTCCTACATCGTGTGTGTTTACAGAGCATAAGTGTCACACTTATGGTCAGTGAAGACCACACATTTAGTACCATAAAGGTAGTGTCGCCAAATCTTCAATGCAAAAACAACTGCGCCAAGTTCAAGGTCGTGAGTATTGTAGTTTTTCTCATGCATCTTGAGTTGCCTCGACGCATAAGCGATGACCTTCTCTCGTTGCATAAGCACACACCCAATTCCAAGGTTTGAAGCATCGCAATATACAACAAAGTCGTCGGTACCATCAGGAAGCGTGAGAATAGGAGCATTACAAAGCATGTCCTTGAGCGTTTGAAAAGACTCCTCTTGTTCGGGACCCCAAACAAAAGGTTTCTCTTTTTGAGTCAAAGAGGTTAAAGGAACAATGATCTTCGAGAAGTTAGAGATAAAAAGACGATAATAACCAGCAAGACCTAGAAACGAACGAATTTCAGATGGAAACTTAGGTGCGATCCAGTTCTTCACAACTTCAATTTTAGCGGGGTCAACGTGAATACCAAGTTCGTTGAGAGTATAACCAATGAATTGAACCTCTTTTAACCAAAATTCGTACTTGGAGAATTTGGCGTATAGATGTTCAGAACGAAGAAGTTGAAGGATAAGACGCAAGTGTCGCTCATGCTCTTCTTGTGTCTTGGAATAGATAAGAATATCGTCGATGAAGACGATCATGAAACGGTCCAAGTATGCTTTGCACACGCAGTTCATCAAATCCATAAAAATAGCAGGTGCGTTGGTCAAACCAAAGGGCATGACCACGAACTCGTAATGACCATAACGCGTACAAAAGGCGGTTTTAGGTACATCTTCTTCGAGGACTCAAAGTTGATGGAACCCAGAACGAAGATCGATCTTGGAAAAGCAGGTCACACCTTGCAATTGATCGAAGAGGTCATCGATGCGAGGAAGAGGGTATCGGTTCTTGACAGTAAGCTTGTTGAGCTCACGATAGTCAATACACATACGGAATGATCCATCTTTCTTTTTTGACGAACAAAACAGGAGCGCCCCAAGGAGAAGTACTAGGGCGTATAAAGCCTTTATCAAGAAGCTCCTGAAGTTGACTCGAGAGCTCTTGAATCTCAGAGGGTGCTAAACGGTAGGGAAACTTAGCAACAGGCGTAGCGCCAGGCACTAAATCGATGCGAAAGTCGACAAAACGAGCAGGAGGCGGACTAAGAAGATAGTCGGGAAACACATCGGGAAAATCACGTACGACGGGAACGTCGTTTATGCTTGGGCCTTTGTCCTTCTTTTCCACAATGTAGGCGAGAAAGGCGAAGGTAACCTTGCGTAAGCATTTGTTTGCTTGGATACACGACATAAGCTTGAGACCTTGAGAAGGTTTCTCTCCATACACGTGTAGGGAATCACCGTTTGGAAGAGGAAGGCGGATGAACTTTTCTGAACAAACGACTTCAGCACGAACTCGCCTAAGCCAGTCCATGTCTACTATGATGTCAAAGCTACCTATTTGCTTAGGTATAAGATTGATTGAGAAAGTATTATCGTTAAGAATCAAGGAACAATTGGAAAGAATGGAATCGACAGCGACGGATTTACCATTAGCGACTTCGACAGCGAAAGATCTTGGCAACTTAGAGAGTTTACACCTAAGCAAAGGTTTGAATTTTAACGACACAAAACTTTTATCCGCACCAGTATCAAATAGACAAGAAGCATAAACATGGTTCACAAGAAACGTACCAGTAATGACGTCGTTTGCATTTTGGGCTTGAGCAGTAGTGAGGAGGAAAGCTTGGCCTCTAGCGGGTTGTTGAGCTTGTTGTTGTTGCTGCTGTT
The DNA here is from genome assembly GCA_030545235.1 of Helianthus tuberosus. Lineage (NCBI taxonomy): Eukaryota > Viridiplantae > Streptophyta > Magnoliopsida > Asterales > Asteraceae > Helianthus > Helianthus tuberosus. Next base: position 119,063,338 of record CM060396.1, on the reverse strand, counting down.
GCTGCTGCTGAGTTTGATTACGCTGAGGACACACGTTGGCTAAATGATCGAGATCACCACACTTGAAGCATGCTCGCACAGGAGCAACTTGAGGTTGAGCCTGATTAGGAACAGGGTTTGCAACGATAGCCTGATCTTGGGCAGGCTTTGGGTTGTAGCGATAGCGATCGGCGAAATGCCCCAGCCTGTGACAGGTGGCGCATTTGCGACATGGGGTGCCAGTAGGGTGATGGTAAGAACATTGGTTACACTTGGGCCATGTCCCAGTGTAGTTTCTTCTTGGAGGTTCTAGGGTAGTGGGATTAACGGCAGCTACTGATTAGATGGGTTGAGGGTTTGGCGGAGTGACGACCGCACAATTCTGGCTTGAAGCCTTCCACTTCTTGCCTTTGTTCTTCTTGGGTGGTTGAGAGGGTGAAGGTTCAACAACGGTGGTAGCATCGGTGGTATCAGTAACGGCTTGGTGAGCACTCTTTATTGATACCTTATCATAGGTTCCATGAAGAACACAATTGTTGTTAAGCTCAGTGGCTATGCTAAAGGCTTCCTCTATGGTTTTAGGGAAAGCAGAGGCAACTTGGTTAACCAAGGAAGGTGCAACACAACAAATGAACTTGGCTATGGTTTTGGGGACGGAGTCGACCTATCCAGGACAGAGGACACTTAGTTGTTTAAAGCACGTAATCAGACCATCCATGTCGCTCCCCTTCTGCGTTAGGTTCCAAAATTCATTCTCCCAACTTTTGGAGTTCGTGAGGAGGACAAAAGTGGTCTTTCATAAGTTGCTTAAGCTCATCCCAAGGCATGGCATGTGCAACATCGTTTCCCCTCTTGTTGCGTTCGGTGGTCCACCACTCGAGTGCCCTTGAGCGGAAGACTCCAGTCGCGTTCAAGATTCGTAGCTCGCCAGGACAACCACTTTGCAAGAAAGTAAGCTCAATTACGTCAAACCAATTCATCATGGTGGTGGCGCCATCTTTTCCTGTAACTCCAAGGGTTTACAAGCCATGAATTGCTTGAATTGGAAGGTTTATTTGGGTTTTTCCGCCTTTGAGTCAACAGAGCCATGCGGTGAATCGGTGTTTGGCTGAATCTTGCTAACAATGTCAGGTATGACCTTAGCCATTTGCTTGGCCATGAATTTCATGCAATCCCTTTGTGGCATGGAGTTGGATTTGGCGTTGGAGGTCGAACCCTTCTTTGACTTGGTCTTCTTGGAAGCACCGTTGGACGACACCTAAGGAATCGAAAGAGAAGGAAAAGGGATGAGACTTGATCATAAATTTAAAATAAATTTGCAAGTTTAAGTATGAAAGCATGATATATCATGTATGGTTCACATAATTAACATGAATTCAACAAGTATTTAACAAGTATAAACATGTATGCATGCATGAAAAGATTATAAATTTAATTTATTCACGAGAATTATAATTGTTTTTTATTGCGCGAGACGTGCGGATTGTGTAACGGTTTTGAAATGAACGAGTTAACAAGTATAAAATCACATATAAATTGAATCACATAAAGAGAGGCTCATAAAACATAGGATTGTTTCGGGTTTAGAAACGTCGACTATTCCAAAGTGAATCGAAAGTCCTTTCAAATTAGAGAAACGTGCTTTGGCCTATAGGTAAGATACTCTCATTGAGAAGCGATTAACGGTATCTTACCCTTCCAGTTACTACACGTCTCTAATCGATTGAAACAATCGAAACTTTGGCGAGATAAAAAATCGAGAAATGGGACTTAATCGACAAGGTGCGGGTTTCACTCCTAACTTGACGATTTCGTACACTAAGGTGGTTGGTACTCGTCGGGTCAAAATATAATTTTGACACTTTGACGAGGGACCACTAGAGTTTGAATTGGAAATTTACCATTAAGATGTGGATTTCACTCCTAGCTTAATGGTGAAATTTCGTGCAAAATAAGAATAAGCGGAATGAGAGTCGTTCACCAAATTGTGGGTTTCACGCCTATTTTGGTAAACTCATCTCTTTTGTATAAAGAGTGTCTTCAAGTCTTCAAGTGTATTGTGTAAAATGTCTTAGGAAAGACATTATGTAAATATTAAGACCAAAAATAAGAGAAAGAAGCAAAGTAGGAAGAATAATATTTTAAGCAAGAATCAAGAATGGTCAAAAATATGGTTCCTACTATAGACTAGGTCGAACATGGCAATTCTACATAATTCCCTATAGTTATGGATCTAATACCAATCTGTCACCCCCCAACCGATGGCGGAATCATCGGGATGAGACCAAATAGATTTCAAGAGACTTCATAACACTATTTGTGACAATATTTAAATCAACCATTTTCATTTCATAATAAAATTGTCAACATATTACAAGAAATTCAAATAACAACATTGTTCATAACATAAACATAACAAAATTTGATACAACAATTTAAACCTAAGACGTCTAAATGTGTATCTAGGCATCATTGCTACTTCGTTTCATAGCATCATCATCCTCAACCCGTAACATGTTTAAAGTAATTTTCAATGCAAAGCAAAGGCGAGTACACAAGGTTTGAATAAGTATAGCATAACTATAAAAGCATTATCTCAAAACCACATGGAAATTTGTAAACAAGGTAACTAGCATGCATAGGAACACGTCAAACCCAAGTGTCCACTAGCATTTAGCATCCCTCGCCACAAAAGTGACAAGACCGTTTAGAATAAAGACTTAACAAGACCCCGATGGGTGGTGTGCTACTCCTATAGCGCTATATATGTTAAGTTGAGGGTTTAGCAAAGTTAATAACATATAGCATGTATAATCTAGCATGAACCTAAGTAAACAAGTAGCATGTATAACGGATTGAGAGTATAAAGAATGGTTAAGTATGTGACTGTGTATTTTGTATAATAACATGTTACAACCCAAAGTGTCTTTAAAAGTAAATGGGTCAAGTCTACTCATGGTTTTACAAGTCTTGAACTTGAGAATCCGCGAGTGAGTTGTTTGTTGATTAGGAGGTTGGAACACCAAGTCCTTCTACACGAAGAAGCAAAGTGTATGAGTTTCGGAGATTAACGGTAGATTAAGGATTTGGAGTATAAAACATAAGAACATGTATATACAAAAGTAATCATCTCTTAACACAAAATACTTGTTTTGACACTATAAAACCCCAAGGGTTATAATGTTTTCATGAGTAGTATACCCATTAGAATCATAACAAGTTATATGTCTTAGATGATGTTATTCTAGCACTTTGACGAATGAACACAAGTTCATCATCAAAGGTTCGAATGTTTAATAGTACATATAAGTATTATTTATGTTACATATTAGTATGTCCAATAGTCAAGCATGAGGTAGAAGATTAAATCTTCATTTAGGTACCTCTAAGTTTCATGGAAGTCATGTAGGAGGTAGGAAGAGAAGTCTTCCATTTAGGCACCTCTAAGTGTTCACCACTACACTTGATGTAAAAACATACAAGGAGGGTCATGAACTACAAGTAATACAAGAATATTAAACACTAATCTATAAGAAATCATCAAGCAATGTGTGGATTTTTATGTAGGACAACCCAAGTTAATCCTATATCACACATACATCAAGCTTTGAGCTTGAACATCACTTGTGGGTTAAACCCTTGAACAAAACAGAAAGTTTATGAGGATTAATCCTCTGATTTTGAATGTCTCAACCTTGTTTTTAAGCCTAACTAACCATAGAAGTGGTTATAAGCATAAGGACATAGGTTTGAGATGAGTTAGACTCAAGTTAAATCATGTTTAATAAAGTTTGAACCAAAAAAGAAACAATCAGTGAACTTTCGAGCCCTTTTGGCAACGTTCCAGGGACTGGTTTTCTGTGAAAAACCTATGGAATCAAAGCTAAGGTTAATCCAAGCACATAGGAAAAAGAATGGTGTAAATCAGACAAGAATTGAGTGAGTTATGCTCACTTTAGTGAAGAGGTAGCAATCTGTCCGAACTTTAGAACTCAGCTACGTTTTTGGTTGATTTGGGAATGATTAGAGTGTTGCAAAAGCGGCAGGGAGGCTGAGATTTAGTTGTATTTATAGGAGGAATAATTAGGGTTAAGTTAGGTTGACATTTAATACATGTAGTTGGATGTTAAACTAGTTAAAAAATAAAAAATAAAAAATAAAAAAAATTACATAATTCAAAACAGCCACACAGGCTTGCGACTGGGCTGCTGTATATCAGCCATATACATTCTTTTTGTTCAAAAAAGTCAAAGGTTAGGTGTTGGTGTCTAATTTACTGTTATTATATTTTATTATAGTATTATGAGTAAATTGCCATTTTAGTCCCTGAGTTTTGTCCAAATTTGCCATTTTGATCCAAATAGTTTTTTTTTTTGCATCTGGGTCCCTGACTTTTCACTTTATTGCCATTTTAGTCCCTGAGTTTTGTCCAAATTGCCATTTTAGTCCCTGAGTTTTGTCCAAAATTTGCCATTTTGATCCAAACATTTTTAGTGGATTGGATCAAAATGGCAATAAAAGTGAAAAGTCAGGGACCCAGATGCAAAAAAAAAAACTATTTGGATCAAAATGGCAAATTTGGACAAAACTCAGGGACTAAAATGGCAATTTACTCTAGTATTATTATGTCTAATTTGAATAAACAACATCAACTTTTCGTTGATGTCTAGTTTAGTGTTTTATTATTATTATTATTATTATTATTATTATTATTATTATTATTATTATTATTATTATTATTATTATTATTATTATTAACCATGTATTTAATAGTTAACAAGCATGTGTAAGTTATGAGTACCAGTATGTCGAGTATCGGTCGCGCGTATGCATGCGAGATTGGTAACGTATAACCCGAGTATGGCAACACGTATAAGCATGTGTATATATATATATATATATATATAAAGTATTCCATATAAAAGACTCATTTCATTATGATCAAAGTCTCATATTTACAATGGCTTGAAACTAAATACGATTACAAAGGAAACAAGTTTCCAAAATAAAATAGAATTACAAGATGAGCTTTCTAAATATGGAAAGTATGAAGAAGCAGAGCGTTACATTACATCCTTTATTTTTTTTCCCACATCGCTTAAAAAACAAAAACTAAGAGAGTATCTCCCCTATAAAGAAGGTAAAGACAATGTATAAAGTGAATTAACTATTAGTACTTGCATATTTAGCCATATGGTTAAATTAAATGGCAATTATGACCCTTAGTCTATGAATAAATTCATTTTTAAGGGCTTTTTAAGTAGTAAATTTTGCGGTTCTTTGTTAGTTCGAGCTAGATCGAGCCGAGCCGAGCTAGCTCGAATTCTAATCGAGTCGAACTCGAGCCTCAAATCTCAGCTCGATTTGAAATTCGAGCTCGAGCTGAGCCAGCTCGAATCGAGTTTGAGCCGAGCTCGAGCTGGGTCTAGCTCGGCTCGAGTCGGCTCGTTTACAGCCCTAACGATCATTTACCATTAATAGAATTTTCCTTCAATAACAGCTATCATACTAGCATTAATGCTGCACCGTTTGAAGCACTTTATGGACGAAAGTGCCGAACTCCAATCTGTTGGGCAGAGATTGGAGAAAAGCAACTATCTGGACCAGAGATAGTACAAGAAACAACAGACAAGATTATTCAAGTTAAGGAAAGACTAAAAGCAGCACGAGATCGTCAAAAGAGTTATGCAGATAACCGACGAAAACCTTTGGAATTTCAAGTTGGAGATAAGGTATTATTAAAAGTTTCTCCATGGAAAGGAGTAGTCATATTCATTAAAAGAGGGAAAGCTAAGCCCCATGTATGTTGGACCTTTTGAGATTATTAGAAGAATAGGACATGTAGCTTATCAGCTACAACTGCCAGAGGAAATGGTAGGAATACATGATGTGTTTCATGTTTGTAATCTCAAAAAGTGTTTAGCAGATGAATCATTAGTGATACCTCTTAAGGACATAGAGGTAAATGAGAAACTTAAGTTTATAGAAAAAAACCCCTTCAGATTAAAGATGGAAAGATCAAGAGTCTCAAACACAAGAGATTAGTTCTGGTCAAACTGAAATGGGATTCCAAGAGAGGACCAGAATACACTTGGGAGCTCGAATCAGAAATGCAAAGGAAATATCCACACCTGTTCCAGTAGATCTTGAGGACGAGATTTAAATCAAGGTGGGGAGGATATAACAACCCTCTTAAAACCCCTTAACATAACCCTAAACGTTCCTATTATACCTCGTATACTCGTTAAAGGCCCTAAAACACCTTAATATCTATAAAAATAAAATAAAAATAAGAGTTAAATGCCCAGATAGTCAATGTGGTTTGCCCTTTTTTTCACCTTTAGTCCCTAACTTTCTAAAATTATAACTATAGTCCCCAACTTTTGCAATTTCATTCCTGGTTAGTCCATAGGCCTTATTGTGACAATTGTCAAAATTCTAGGTATCCGTACAACTATTAAACCATGATTAGTGCTTAATGACTGTGCTGGATTACAATTAATTACTTGAACTGCTTTCTGATTATTTCCATATACATGCATGTGCATCATATATTGCAAATAATATATCATTATTGCATGGGAACTTTGTTGATTCAATTGATGCACGAAACACGGTTAGCACAGTTATCAGATAAATTAGGAAAATGCTGACGGAGTTTAGTACATAGACAGATGTTGTATTGAGACATAGAATGAGCCAGAAACCAAGTATTACACTAGTATAGTGTGTAGGAAAGTAAGGATCATAAAATTGCCTTCTTAGTAATAGTTTAAGTGTCGGAAAGTGCCTAAAACTCACATAAACTGCAGAATTCTGCAGAAAATCATCAAAATCAGCATTTAAACAATCTAATATCATGCAGAAATATGGTTAAATTGTCTTGAATGCTTTCCTAAGTGTCGGGAATCAAAACTGTCACAAAAGGTAACATAAAGCACACTAAACTGCATAGTTTAGCACTTTAACGAACCGGTAACCAACCGAACAACCGGACACTACCCGAAACACCAAATGTTCACTAGAAGCATTGTTTTAACATTACCAAGCTAGTTATGGTCCCCGAACATCATAACACACTATATAAATATCTAATAACTAAATCACTAACTAACACTTGATTTCTAACCATAAACCAACTAACTTAGTTGAAACCTAGCCTATACCCCCCCCCCCCCCCCCCACCTAGTAAACGGCCAACACAAGGGCCCACATCAAGATTTTAGTTGATTATAAAATTGGATTATGTTTCTTCTTTTTAAACACAAAAACCACTAGATATTTCATATGAGGAGTTCATAACTTTAACCATTAAGCACATAACTCTCATTCTCATTCACACACACCCCACACACTTCTCTCATTCCTTTCTTTCTTGGGTTTGGCCAAGAATAACCATAAGCACCACCACCATCATCATTCATCTTTCATACATTCTACATACATACCAAGGTGTTAGAAGGTGCACAAAGAAGCTAGGAGCTTTCGGAAGCTGACGAACCTTCACCATTTGCTTTTATCCATTTCATTTATTCCATTGATCATCCCTAGCCTTGAGCTAGTAGTAAGAACACTATACTCTTCATTTTACATCTTGTTTAAGTGGTTAAAAGAAGATACATGATGTTAATCTTAAAGAACACTAAGAAATAAGAACATGAAACATGAACATAAGCTTAATATCTTAAGAAATCATGTTGTTTAGTGTTGATTATACTACTTGATGATTGCTTGTTTATGTTAATGATGTAGATCATCATATGATCTTGCTAGATGATGATTAAAAACATAATCTAGCAAGATGAGAGGATGAAAATGTTAGAGATTAATTGATCATCCTCACATAAGTCATGAACTTGAAAGAATAAATTGTTTTCTTGATAAGTGATGATTAAAGTAAGATGTAAGTCTTGTGGATCTAAGATTTCAAGGATGATTTTTCAAGAAAACAAGCTAAAGATACAAAGTTTACTTGATCTTGGTTGTTAAAGAAATCAACCATGTTTTTAGAGGTTAAACAAGTGTAGAAACACATTTGTAACAAGAAAAATCCAAGAAGAAGCATTTTTAGAAAATGTGATTATAAGTTGTAAAGAACTAACTTCTTTAAAAATGATGTTTTTAAAGAAACAACCGCACTTTAAAGGGTAACAAGACTTACTAAATACACTAGTAAGTTAGTACAAATTTTTGTAAATTTTCAAATTCATGAAGTAGTAGATTATGCTTGATTTTGGCAAAATTGGTAAGTATAGATTCATTGTTGATTGATTGTGTTGATTTACAAAAGAAAATGATATGCCTTGAAGGCATGGAAACCTCCATTTTTAGGGAAACTATGGCAAATTTTCTAAAAATTTAACACTTAGAAAAAATATTTCTAAACAAATATATTTTAAACCATGGATTTTCACATAAAGTTTGCCATAAATTTTGTTACAAAAATTATAAATATTATAGGTTGTTTTTATAAATAAAAGTGACTAAATATGTATTTAGGAAAATATATATTTAGATGTCACCATGTGTGTGATTATTTGTATATTATGTGTATTAGTTATATTATTTTAGGACTTGAAACAATATAACTTATCAAAATACCAAAAATTACAATCCAAAATATTACCAAAATTCCAAGGAATAAATAAACAATATATACCCAATTTATTGGTGGAACCGAACTAAGGAATATAACTTACAAAATATTCTAGAAATTTTATTCATAAGTATATTTTTGGTAAATAATATTTTGGATACCAAAAAAAAATATGATTTTTACAATTATTACAAAATTATATCATATTTTTGACAAGGCGAAAACATATTATTTTTGGCAAGTAAAAATATATATATTTTTCTTGGAATTAATAGAAGATATATTATTTTTGGAACAAATATATATTTTCTCAAACAAACATGAAATACATTATTTTTGGGTGAAAAATATGTTTACATATATTTTCTAAGTTAGACTTGGAAATATACTATTTTTGAGACTTGTATGAAATTTATAAATATTTTTGCCAAGGGAAAAATTATAAATAATTTTTCTAGGTAATATTTCTTAAAATATATATTTTGGAAATATATATATATATATGTTGATGTATTTTTACTAGAAATATTATTCCGGAAAGGTTAATACAAAATTAAGTATAAGAATACTTAACAATCACAAGAAAATACGTACTCTCGTACGTATAAATACACTCCGGAATACGCCACCGATACTTGGCAAAAATATACAAGTATAAGAGTACGGATACAAATACACCCATCCTTGGGAAGGATATACATGTATAAATAAATAAAGATAACAAGTTAAAATATATTATTTTAACAATTATTCCAAAATTTAATAAATATAATTTAAGTTAAAATATTTATTATTTTAACAAATAATTATATAACTTGGAATAATAATGAAGACACTATGAAACGTAACTCAAAGGCACTAATTAATACTAAGTCAAGGCACGACCCGCTCGTCTAATAGATCATAGTACGTTGTAGGTAGTCGTGTACACCAGGAAAGGCTTTAAATTACAGTTGGTTTATAACTTCGGGGGTGAAGTACATGTTACAAACTGTTTGCAAACGTTTATATGTGGTATGGTTAGCTAAGGAAAGGTACTGCTAGATCATGTGAGTGGTGGGTATAACGCTTAAGACAATTAATCCTCGTAGTAGGACCGAGGGACATGAGTGATAGATCTATTTGGGTGTAGCGAGCCCCGCCCATGTAGACCAGGGTTTGGCCCATGAGGTGACTATGTCTTACAGCCGGAAGCCCGGTGCAAAATCTGCTAGGTTTGAGCCTTCCTGCATCACGTCACACATATTAATGGCCTTGCAAACCATTAATGATCTGTTTTCCTTGTTTTCTTTCATACCAGGGTTTACCAAACATACATACTTACAATGTTTTCAAAGGTTTATTCGTGCACACTCACAAAACACATGAACTCGCTCAACTTTTGTTGATGTTTTCAAACTACATGTATTTCAGGGAATTAAATGTGGATCTGGCGGGCGTTTGGAGGTTTCAAGTAATAATGGGAATAAAAGATGTCATCCCAAAGTCTAAGGGTTTGGATAATGTGCCTTATCCTAGATAAGACACATCTTTCAAAGCCTGGTTTCATTTAGATTCTTTTGTCGAGTCCTGATGGAACTCTAAAACAATTTGCATGGTTTGTATTTGGATTGAAGTCTGTGTTGGGATTTCTAAACAATGTTGTTTATGATATTTTAAACTTAATTAATGGATGAACATCTTTAGTTTTATCATATAGTTGTTTTGTTATGGTTGAATGCAATGATATTAAGCAAGTTACACATAATCACGCTTCCGCAAAAGACAGGGTGTGACAGTTTGGTATCATAGCTTCGATTGTAGCGAACCAGGATTCTTTCTCGAGTCTAGACTACATTCATTAGGGCTCTCACAAAAATATTTTTACAACATGTTTTCATTGCATACACGAAACGCCCAGATCCAGGGAAACAAACATTTTTACAAAAGTAAAGACACGAAACACGATTGCAAGGTTTACCTTTGTGGTTTAGTCTGGGAGACTAGGTGGTTTAGTCTGGGAGACTAGGAAGAATGGAAAGTATTTGTAAGGATACATGATTTCATGATACATTGTCTTTGCTTGCATGCTAAATGATAGTGGTTAATATATGTGCATATGTTATGATTGTTCTGTTACAGACACTATGTCTTCATTCGAGAGCGGATTGTCCGATACTGATGACCCTATGGCTATTGTCTCCGATGACGAGATCGCACCAGAGCCAGAGATCTTTACATCCGATACTGAGAGCAACCCAGATATGCTATCAGACGACGACGATGGTGAGCATATTGTGGCACCGATCCTCGCTCCTATTCCTTTAGTGGTCATCCCTCCTGAGGATTGGCCTTTTGATGATCTGTTTGATAATGACTTTGATTTGTTTGTTGATGGTCCTCTTGATGATGCCCATGGTGATGGAGAGCTAGATGAGGACGTTGTTGCTAGTCCACCTCTTGAGATCCCTGTTATTGAGATTTCCTCTAACACTAGTTTACACTCTGTCTCAGATTCCTTTGAGTCTGTGACGTCTTCCGCCTTGCAGGCAGTTGGATTACGACGTTATGCCACTGATTCTGATGATGATACGGCCATGTCAGCTGCACCGTCTCCTCCACACGATCTCGAGCCTGGTCTTGAGCTAGATTTCATTCCTGTTGATCAGCCTGACGTTGCACCTACTGATCCTGAGCCCTTACCTGATCATGACCCTATTCCTTTTGGCATACCTGACATTGCACCCCTCATTCCTGATCCAGTTCCTGCACCCGTTGACCCTCCTGTTATTGAGCCACTTATTCCTCCACCTGCACCCGCACCCGCTGATGTTGCTCCTTTTCATCCTGTAGAGTCTGATGTCTATCGTGATGATTTACCTATCGTTTTCTTGTAGGACATACCCGCACCCCGTCCAGGGGAAGGTACTTCAGGCCAGCAGCCTAGTCATGATACTTATGTCTCAGCAGCTTTTTCTCAGGCCCCTCAGTCTGCACCTTTTGCTCCTTTTACTTCTTCACCACTCGATTAGCCATTCCGATGTTTCCCACCGTACACCATGCCGATTTCGGATCCATACCATCCCTTGCATTTTGTTGGTTATACACGGGATGAGTTACTGCTATCACTTCAGCTCCAGTTTGAGATTATGAGTCGTAGGATTTTGGAGCTTGAGATGACATCGCGTCCTTTACCATGTCCATGTCAGCATGCTTTTGTTCCCCCTCATTCATCACCGTCTCCATTTTCACATCCACCTGCACCTCTTACTCCATTTCCAGAGTTTGATGCTCGATTTCTCACCGTCGAGCAGCAGATCAGTTATCTGTTGCGTCATGTATATGAGCTTGAGGAGGAGCTGAAGCATGTGTGCAGCTTGCTTTTCTTTCCTCCACCTCCTCCTCCACCACCATCAGCATAGTTGGTTTTTAGTTTTATGTAGGTAGCATTACTTTTGATGAGAGCACCCTATTGAGCTGAGCTTGTGAAGCCTTTTGGAGACCACCTTTTGATTATGTGACTTTTATAGATTGGTAGACTTGTTGGACAAGGGTAGTGTGACCCTGTGATCGTTTTGATATGATACACTTGTAAAACATGTAACAATACTTTGTGGTCGATGATTAATGAAAGCTCAATAGTCATGTTCTCATTAAATACATTGTTGAATTACATGTTTACAATATGATTGTGATATGACTCGCTTGCTATGATGAATGCTATCATATATACGTACTACTTATTATACAAATAAGACCTGACCTATACAATCTTCTTCTTAGAAGATGCCTCCTCGAAGGAACACTCAGTTGCCCACAACCGAGGCAGAATTGTAAGAACGAATTTCACAGGCAATCGCACAACATGAGGCCCTACGCTCTTGGAGGTGCTGTAGCTTTTGTAAGATGGGCTGAGAAGACGGATTCTGTGCTACGAATGAGTAAGTATGCGCCAGAGCATCAAGTAACTTACATTTCTGGACTATTCCTAGATGGAGCCCTGTCGTGGTGGAACCTTCAGGTTCAGACTCTAGGTGAAGCTGCAGCATATGCTATGACGTGGGATGAGTTGAAAGAGCTGATGTGCAAGAAGTATTGTTCAAGGGCTGAAATTCAGAAGTTGGAAACCGAGTTTTGGAATCTGAAAATGGATGGTCCTAAGATAGCTGAGTACGTGCAGAGATTTCATGATTTATCTCGTGTTGTCCCCTACATGGTAGAACCAGAGTTTAAGCGAGTTGAACGTTTCATTTGGGGATTGGCGCCCCAAATACTGAGCATGGTGACTACTTCTAAGCCTCCAACAATTACTGAAGCCATTGACCTGAGCGTTGCACTGACTGAAGAAGCGATCCGTTGGGCAAGTTTTCAATCTCTGAGCAGAAGAAGAAAGAAACTCATGTCGAGTCGTCTGGAGAGAACAAACGGAAGTTCTTGAATTTCAAGAAGGTTACTCAAGGAAACAACAGCGGTACTAACAAGCGTAGAGATGCTAACCCACCAGCCGAGGTCAGGACTGGTGTTGCAAGTTCGGAGAACAAAGGAAAAGGATACATGGGCACCCTGCCCAAGTGTGATGTATGTCAGTTCCATCATGTCGACCAGTGTAGGTTTAGGAAATATGAATCCTGTGGAAAGAATGGTCATTCTAAGGAAACGTGCTGGGTTGGTAATGGTCGTGGGAATGGTGGTCAAAAATGAAAAGGAAATGGAAATGGCAGTGGCAATGGTAACCGTGGTGGAAACGGTTATGGGAATAGAAATAACCAGGGAGGTAATGGAAACCAGAATGGAAACGGGAACCAGGCAGGAAATGGAAACCGCAGAGGGAATAATAACAACAATCAAGAAAGAGGCAGCCAAAACAACAATCAGGGTGGTACTGGGAACGGACAAGGTTGCTTTAGCTATGGTGATGTAGGGCATTTCAAGTAGGATTTCCCAAAGAACAACCAAGCCCAGGGAAGAGTTTTCAACATTGGAGCTAGGGAAGCTCACAAGGATCCGAACGTAGTCACGGGTACGTTCCCTATTAATCAACATTTTGCATCTGTGCTATTTGATACTGGTGCCGACTATAGCTTTGTATCTCTAGAATTTAAGAATATACTTGGGTTAGTTGCAAGTAAGTTAGATATTCCGTACTCGATAGAACTAGCTAATGGAAAGCTAGTAGAGGCTAGCGAAGTGATTAGAGGCTGTGTGATAGAGCGTGGAGAGCGTGAGTTTACGCTTGATCTGCTGCCAGTTGAATTGGGAAGCTTCGACGTAGTGGTTGGAATGGATTGGTTGTCGAGTAACCAAGCTGAGATTGTATGCCATGAGAAGATTATCCGCATCCCGTTGGCGAATGGAGAGACAATCGTGATTCATGGTGAGAAGCATGATACGCCTCTACGGATTATTAGTTGTTTGAAGGCATAGAAGTTTTTGCGCAAAATATGTGTTGCCTTCTTAGCTCACGTTGTTGATAAAGAAGCCGAAGAACCGAAGCTCGAAGATATCCTTGTTGTATGGTAATATCCTGAAGTCTTCCCCGAAGACTTACCAGGATTACCGCCCCAATGACAAGTCGAGTTTCATATTGACTTGGTTTCAGGCGTCGCCCCTGTAGCCAAAGCACCTTATCGACTTGCGCCTTCAGAGATGCAAGAGTTGTCGACGCAGCTTCAAGAGCTTCTGGACAAGGGATTCATTAGACCAAGCTTCTCGCCTTGGGGAGCTCCAGTTCTGTTTGTCAAGAAGAAGGACGGTAGTTTTCGTATATGCATTGACTACCGAGAGCTGAACAAGTTAACCATCAAGAATCGGTATCCTTTGCTGAGGGTTGATGATATGTTCGATCAACTTCAAGGTTCGAGTTACTATTCCAAGATCGATCTTTGATCAGGTTATCACCAGCTGTGGATTCAAGAAGAGAGTATACTGAAGACGTCCTCTTTAGAACTCGTTATGGACATTACGAGTTTCTAGTAATGCCGTTTGGACTGACGAATGCACCGGCAGTGTTTATGGATCTGATGAATCGGGTTTGCAAGCCATATCTCGATAAATTTGTGATTGTATTTATCAATGATATTTTGATCTATTCGTGGACAAAGGAAGAGCATGAGCAACACCTTAGAGCCATCTTAGAGCTGCTAAAGAAAGAGAAGCTCTATGCTGAGTTCTCGAAGTGCGAGTTTTGGTTACGCGAAGTGAAATTCCTCGGTCACGTGGTAAACAAGGATGGAATTCATGTGGATCCCACCAAGATCGAGGCGATTAAGAATTGGGAAACTCCGAAGACGCTAACCGAGATCCGCCAGTTTCTAGGTTTAGCAGGGTATTATCGCAGATTCATTGAGGATTTCTCTAAAATCACTCAACCGCTGACCTCCCTTACTCAAAAGGATAAGAAGTATGAATGGGGAGATAAACAAGAAGAAGCCTTTCAGCTGCTAAAGAATAAGCTTTGCGATGCACCTATTTTATCCCTACCCGAAGGCATCGACGACTTCGTGGTATACTATGACGCCTCGCGTTAGGGATTGGGCTATGTCCTAATGCAGCGACAAAAAGTTATCTCTTATGCTTCGCGCCAATTAAAGGTTCATGAGAAGAACTACACCACGCATGATTTGGAGTTAGGCGCAGTGGTGTTTGCTTAGAAGATATGGCAACATTATCTGTATGGTACTCGATGTACAATATTTACAGATCACAAGAGGTTTCAGCACATATTCCATCAGAAAGAGCTTAACATGAGACAGCGATGTTGGGTAGAGCTATTAAATGATTATGATTGCGAAATCAAATATCATCCAGGAAAGGCGAATGTGGTGGTAGATGCCTTAAATCGAAAAGAAAGGATCAAGCCCATAAGGGTTAGGGCTTTAGAGATGATTATCCAGACAGATCTCTCTTTGCGTATTCGTGCTGCACAAAGAGAAGCTCTTAAGAAAGAGAATTTAAAGGCTGAATATCTCCGTGGGATGGAGAAAAAGTTGGTACCCAATGAGGAAGTAACCTTGTATTTTATGGGACGAATTTGGGTTCCGCTTTTTGGTGGCCTTAGAGATGTTATTTTCGATAAAGCTCATAAATCAAGGTACTCGATCCATCCAGGATCGGAAAAGATGTACCAAGATTTGAAGGATTATTACTGGTGGCCAAGACTTAAGGGCGATGTGGCTACTTATGTTGGGAAGTGTTTGACATGCGCCAAAGTGAAGGCCGAGTATCAGAAGCCTTCAGTGTCACACCCCGACCGCGTAAAACAACAAAATCACGGCAGAAACGTCGGGGAGTGTTGTAACAGAATTATTGTTTCACAACCATGGTAATTAAAGTTATGTTTTATTTATCAAACAAGAGAGTTACATTGTCTTAAACAACTAAAACAAAGAGTACATCACATAATTAAACTAGTTCTAGCTTTGTTTTATGTCACTAAGGCACAGGTCCGCCTAAGTGTATCTTGACCATCCTATGCAACAGCTCCTGAAAACACATATGAAAATAGGTACGTCAGCATAAAAATTCCTGTGAGATACATAGGTTTTGTGAAAATAGGATTCATGACTTGAGTTTAAAGAAATGTTTAATAAAAATTAGTCATGAATCTTGTTTAGTGTTTTCTTTTATAAATCATACGAAAACTTGATAAGAAATTATATTATATAAAAGAAGGGTGCATTGTTAATTAAATAACCAAGTAAAATGAGTTGTATAAAATAAACTGTTTGTAAAACAATGTTTTGTGAAAATATGTTATTTATGTAAATTGTAATATGTCTAATTTGAAATGGTTTAAATAACGCTACGATATGTAATACCATAAAAGCATTTATATATAGGAAGTACCAGCGGCGTATCCACCATGCTTTTATCATATTACACGTCGCCTCGTTATGTAAATCACTTACCCGAATAAACCACCAAAATGTAATGTTCAAACAAATATTGAAATGTTATTGTGTAAACAAATGTAATGTATAGTGAATAAAAGTATTTACTCAACCCTATAAGAAGAATGTACAAAACAATGTAATTGATATAAAACACAGTTTAAATCAAAGGTATGTTTTGTAAAAATGCATGCTATATTGATGCAAACACTTATGTGGTAATGTTAAACGTATACATTCAAGCCTTGAGTCTGTAGGATAACCTTAGAGTAAAGGTTATCAAAAATGTTTTCGGATTCAGTCATTCCTTACATCCAAACAAACCTAGGATATCAGGAATGGGAGTTGTCAAGTCCTATGGTACCACTACTTACTACCGAGCGGCGTAGCTAATGTTAATGAACGTAGTTTAGTTCGTTAAACAAACCAAATGTCATACCAAATGTAAGCATGTTTTATGAAAACAATGTACCTAGTATGCTAAGTGAACATACAAGGTAGAAATGCAAAACAATGTGTCCATATGCTGAGTAAACATATGCAACAGAAATGCAATGTAAAACAATGTGTCCATATGCTGAGTAAACATATGCAACAGAAATGCAATGTAAAACAATGTACTAAGTATGCACTAAATGGACATACATAGCAAAAACATAATGAAATCATGTACTATAAGTGTACTAATGAACATAATAAGCAAATGATATGAAAACATGGAAAGCACGAAAGTAACAAGTAGGCACATGTGTTTCACCCCAAAATGTTTGAAAAACAGTAAAAGAGGGGACTATGTACTCACATAATCACCTTGAAAACATTTAAAAAGAAGGGGTCTATGTACTCACTTAATATTTCTCAATAGTCTTTAGATAACCACCAAGCAATACTAGAAAGATCACGAAATCAAACGACACCTAATATAGTTAACTACGTTAATAAACGGACCTAAATCGGAGGATCGGATAGAATGAGGTTTCGTAAATCAAATGAGTGTAAGAACTCATGTAATATGGTTTAACAAAGCCTATATTCTAAAACGTAACCTATCCTAAGTGCTTACGACCCATTACGACCCGTTTAGGTAGCTTATGCTACTTTAACGCGTCGTTTGCGTAAAACGCGTTCGGACCGCCTAACTAGTCCTATGACAGGTAATATATGCCTTAACATGTCTAATATTGTTGGCTAATCAGTTTAGATGTCAAAATTTAGGTTACATATGCTTAAAATGAATTTTGGCGTAAAAAAGGCATTTTGGTCATTTTCCTAAGGCATATAAACTACCTATCATACAACTAACTAAACGTTGTGACCATAAGGTATAACCTCGGAAGGTTATTCCCTATACAACTATGGTCACCTAATGTGTTTGGTCGGATCCTAATGATCGACCAAAC
Source organism: Helianthus tuberosus (assembly GCA_030545235.1). Classification (NCBI taxonomy): domain Eukaryota; kingdom Viridiplantae; phylum Streptophyta; class Magnoliopsida; order Asterales; family Asteraceae; genus Helianthus; species Helianthus tuberosus. The sequence continues at coordinate 119,045,495 of CM060396.1, read as the reverse complement.
GGGTTGGCTTCGAAAGTCTAAGCGATTGTTTAGATCGCTTATCTTGCGACCCTATATAAGCACTAAATCCTAAAGTGATGAGCTAAACATGTTAAAACATGTTTAATGATGTTTGAAAACAGGTTTGGTATCAAAACAAATGGTTTTGATACCCAAGAATAGTTTGGTTTCGAAATACGCATAAGCGTATATTTTGACCGAAACTATGACTCGTCACTATGCCTAAATAACGTGGTAATCAGTAGGTATAGTCACAAGGGACTATAACCATCGTGATTACGCTCACGTTACGAAGTTCAAACGAACTTCGTGTTGACCATAAACTGGTCAAAGCTGAAAGTCAAACAATGTTTGACTTTCACGCTTAAAACGCGTAAAAGAACGAAAGGATACTTTCAAAAGGTCCAAGAATGGAGGTTTTGATCTGAAAATTCTCAGGTATGAAGGTTTTATCCTTCAACTTAGAGAAAAATCTGATCAAAGTGTGAGTTGGGAGCAAATGGGGGTTGGGTATATATAGATTTCGGAGAATCGTTAGGATCGTTCATCGAAAACCGAGCTTTGATCTATGCCGTACACATGCACCCATGGTTTTGGAATACCATGGGCACCCAAAATAGCCCATAGATTACAAGAAAACCCATTTGCAACTCACCAAAACAGTTGGAATCAAGTTTCTGATGTCTGAAGGCTGCTTACGAACCGTATGCAGTTCCCCTTACGGTCCGTATGCTATGTGCAGACCAGCAACTTTTGCAAAAAGTCAGTTTTGGTCCCTGTGTGCGTATTTGACGTGTTTTGGCACTTCTAACACCTGTCAAACCCATTTTTAAGCTCCATAAGGATGTTAAAGCATAGAGAACTTGAAATATGCTCAGATATGTTACGGATGTAGATTCGTTTGGCTGTACGATTGCGTTGTTCGGTTAATTACGTCGGAAGTCGTAACGGACGCGAAAACGATCCAAAATGCGAAACGAATGAAGTTTTATCATACCAATCACTAAAATAAAATATTTTAATGATTACAAAAATTTTTGGATGTCCGGATGTATTCAGAACGTAAGATATGCGCGAAAATGTAAACTTATGCACTTTTTGACGCTTTTAGTCCCTGAATGACCAAAAAGTTTATTTTAGCACACCGAACCCCTCAAAGCCTATTTATAAGCTATGTAAAGGATATTTAAGGTATGTTTAACTTATGATCATGTTTCGGAATGTCCGTTACAGTACGAATCTGCATACTTTCACAGTTTGTCGAATTTAGTCCCTGTAAGCGAATAAACTTGATTTTGCCATACCAAAGCCTTCTAAACTTATTCCTAAGTTATGTAAAGGTTATTTAAGGTATGTTAAGCATAAATTGATGTTCCAGAGTATCTGTCGCATTGAACTGATTACGTTTACGCAACAGTTTGCGTATAACTCTCCAGAAACTGATATAGAGTTTGAAATTGAATAAAAACCAAAGCATGAAAAATGTCAAACATAATTAAACAAGCATTGGATCAAATAACATTGTTTTATTGATAACTGAGATGTTTACAATGATTACAAGCACATATGTCACATTCCGGTCTTCTACAGCAACTAGAGATACCCATGTAGAAGTGGGAGCAGATCTCAATGGATTTCATAACAAAGTTGCCCAAGACACCCAGAGGTCATGATACGATTTAGGTAATCATGGACCGTTTGACAAAGTCAGAGCACTTTTTGCCGATCAGAGTAAAGGATAACACAGGTAAGCTAGTTGAGCTGTACCTAAGGGAGATAGTAGCACGTCATTGAGTGCCTATCTCGATTATATCTGATAGAGACAAAAGATTTGTGTCAAGGATTTTGCAATCCTTTCAAGAAGCATTTGGTTCTCAGCTGAATCTGAGTACTGCTTTTCATTCACAGGCGGACGGTCAAAGTGAGAGAACGATTCAGACACTTGAAGATATGCTACATGCTTGCGTAATGGACTTGGGTGGCAGTTGGGACACTCACCTACCTTTGGTTAAGTTCTCCTATAACAACAACTGCCATACAAGCATCCAAGCTGCACCATTCGAGGCTCTCTACGAACGCAAGTGTCGATCACCGTTATGCTGGGCAGATGCAGGCGATAGACAGCTGGTTGGTCCTGAACTGGTCCAAGAGACAACCGATAAGATCATGCAGATCCGAGAACGCATCAAGGCGGCTCGTGATCGACAGAAGAGTTATGCGGACCAAAGATGAAAACCTTTGGAATTCGATGTGGGTGATATGGTTTTGTTGAAAGTTTCACCTTGGAAAGGTGTGGCACGCTTTGGGAAGCGTTGTAAGTTAAACCCATGATTTATCGGACAGTTCAGAATTTTGGAAAGGGTTGGTTCTGTAGCATACAAGTTGGAGCTGCCGGCAAAACTTAATGGTGTTCATGATACATTTCATGTATCTAATTTGAAGAAAAGTCCAACACAAGAAACAGTGGTCATCCCTGCTGATGAAGTTCACATTGACGACACACTCCACTTTATCGAAGAACCCATCGAGGTTACTGACTGGAAGGTTAACAAGACTCGGAGGAGTAGTGTTAAACTTGTCAAGGTCCGATGGAATGCGCGTCACGGCCCAGAGTTCACTTGGGAGCGCGAAGACCGCATGAAAGCTAAATACCCGCATTTGTTCCCTAACTCCCCTGCTGCTAGTAGTAAAGCTTAAAATTTCGAGATGAAATTTTCTTAACAGGGGGAGTATATGACAATTGTCAAAATTCTAGGTATCCGTACAACTATTAAACCATGATTAGTGCTTAATGACTGTGTTGGATTACAATTAATTACTTGAACTGCTTTCTGATTATTGCCATATACATGCATGTGCATCATATATTGCAAATAATATATCACTATTGCATGGGAACTTTGTTGATTCAATTGATGCACGAAACACAGTTAGCACAGTTATCAGAAAAATCCGGAAAATGCTGACGGAGTTCAGTACATAGACAGACGTTGTATTGAGACATAGAATGAGCCAGAAACCAAGTATTACACTAGTATAGTGTGTAGGAAAGTAAGGATCATAAAACTACCTTCCTAGTAATAGTTTAAGTGCCGAAAGTGCCTAAAACTCATATAAACTGCAGAATTCTGCAGAAATCAGCAAAATCAGCATTTAAACAATCTAATATCATGCAGAAATATGGTTAAATGGTCCTGAATGCTTTCCTAAGTGTTGGGAATCAAAACTGTCACAAAAGGTAACATAAAGCACACTAAACTACATAGTTTAGCACTTTAACGATAACCAACCGAACAACCGGACACTACCCGAAACACCAAATTTTCACTAGAAGCATTGTTTTAACATTACCAAGCTAGTTATGGTCCCCGAACATCATAACACACTATATAAATATCTAATAACTAAATCACTAACTAACAAACACTTGATTTCTAACCATAAACCAACTAACTTAGTTGAAATCTAGCCTATCCCCCCACCTAGTGAACGGCCAACACAAGGGCCCACATCAAGATTTTAGTTGATTATAAAATTGGATTATGTTTCTTCTTTTTAAAAACAAAAACCACTAGATATTTCATAGGAGGAGTTTATAAGTTTAACCATTAAGCACATAACTCTCATTCTCATTCACACACACCCCACACACTTCTCTCCTTCCTTTCTTTCTTGGGTTCGGCCGAGAACAACCACAATCACCACCACCACCATCATCATTCATCTTTCATAAATTCTACATACACACCAAGGTGTTAGAAGGTGCACAAAGAAGCTAGGAGCTTTCGGAAGCTGAAGAACCTTCACCATTTGCTTTTATCCACTTCATTTCTTCCATTGATCACCCCTAGCCTTGAGCTAGTAGTAAGAATACTATACTCTTCATTTTACATCTTGTTTAAGTGGTTAAAAGAAGATACATGATGTTAATCTTAAAGAACACTAAGAAACAAGAACATGAAACATGTACATAAGCTTAATATCTTAAGAAATCATGTTGTTTTAGTGTTGATTGTACTAATTGATGATTGCTTGTTTATGTTAATGATGTAGATCATCATATGATCTTGCTAGATGATGATTAAAAACATAATCTAGCAAGATGAGAGTATGAAAATGGTAGAGATTAATGGATCATCCTCACATAAGTCATGAACTTGAAAGAATAAATTGTTTTCTTGATAAGTGATGATTAAAGTAAGATGTAAGTCTTGTGGATCTAAGATTTCAAGGATGATTTTTCAAGAAAACAAGCTAAAAATACAAAGTTTACTTGATCTTGGTTCTTAAAGAAATCAACCATGTTTTTAGAGGTTAAACAAGTGTAGAAACACATGTGTAACAAGAAAAATCCAAGAAGAAGCATTTTTAGAAAATGTGATTATAAGTTGTAAACAACTAAGTTCTTTAAAAATGATGTTTTTAAAGAAACAACCACACTTTAAAGGGTAACAAGACTTACTAAATACACTAGTAAGTTACTACATTTTTTTGTAAATTTTCAAGTTCATGAAGTAGTAGATTATGCTTGATTTTGGCAAAATTGGTAAGTATAGATTGATTGTTGATTGATTGTGTTGATTTACAAAAGAAAATGATATGCCTTGAAGGCATGGAAACCTTCATTTTTAGGGGAAACTATGGCAAAAATTTTCTAAAAGTTTAACACTTAGAAAAAATATTTCTAAACAAATATTTACAAGTATATTTCAAACCATGGATTTTCACATAATGTTTGCCATAAATTTTGTTACAAAAATTATAAATATTGGAGGTTTTTTTATAAATAAAAGTGACTAAATATGTATTTAGGAAAATATATATTTAGATGTCACCATGTGTGTGATTATTTGTATATTATGTGCCACCATAATATATTATTTTAGGATTTGTATATTATGTGTATATTATGTGTATTAGTTATATCAAAATACCAAAAATTACAATCCAAAATATTACCAAAATTCCAAGGAATAAATATACAATTTATACCCAATTTATTGGTGGAACCGAACAAAGGAATATAACTTACAAAATATTCCGGAAATTTTATTCATAAGTATATTTTTGGTAAATAATATTTTGGATACCAAAAAACAAAAATATGATTTTTACAATTATTACAAAATTATATCATATTTTTGACAAGGAGAAAACATATTATTTTTGGCAAGTAAAAAATATATATATTTTTCTTGGAATTAATAGAAGATATATTATTTTTGGAAGAAATATATATTTTATCAAACAAACATGAAATATATTATTTTTGGGTGAAAAATAAGTTTACATATATTTTCTAAGTTAGACTTGAAAATATACTATTTTTGAGACTTGTATGAAATTTATAAATATTTTTGCCAAGGGAAAAATTATAAATAATTTTTCTAGGTAATATTTCTTAAAATATATATTTTTGAAGTATATATATATATATATATATATATATATTGATGTATTTTTACTAGAAATATTATTCTGGAAAGGTTAATACAAAATTAAGTATAAGAATACTTAACAATTACAAGAAAATACGTATTCTCGTACGTATAAATACACTCCGGAATACGCCACCGATACTTGGTAAAAATTTACAAGTATAAGAATACGGATACAAATACACCCATCCTTGGGAAGGATATATATGTGTAAATACATAAAGATAACAAGTTAAAATATATTATTTTAACAATTATTCCAAAATTTAATAAATATAATTTAAGTTAAAATATTTATTATTTTAACAAATAATTATATAACTTGGAATAATAATGAAGACACTATGAAACGTAACTCAAAGGCACTAATTAATACTAAGTCAAGGCATGACCCGCTCGTCTAATAGATCATAGTACGTTGTAGGTAGTCGTGTACACCAGGAAAGGCTTTGAGTTATAGTTGGCTTCGAAGAACGCAAAACCGTGAGTTCATGTCCCCCTTTTCTTTTAACTGTTTTCGCTTTATAACTTCGGGGGTGAAGTACATGTTACAAACAGTTTACAAACGTTTATATGTGGTATGGTTAGCTAAGGAAAGGTACTGCTAGATCATGTGAGTGGTGGGTATAACGCTTAAGACCATTAATCCTTGTAGTAGGACCGAGGGACATGAGTGATAGATCTATTTGGGTGTAGCGCGCCCCGCCCATGTGGACCAGGGTTTGGCCCATGAGGTGACTATGTCTTACAGCCGGAAGCCCGGTGCAAAATTTGCTAGGTTTGAGCCTTCCTGCATCACGTCACACATATTAATGGCCTTGTAAACCATTAATGATCTGTTTCCTTGTTTGCTTTCATACCAGGGTTTACCAAACATACATACTTACAATGTTTTCAAAGGTTTATTCGTGCACACTCACAAAACACTTGAACTCACTCAACTTTTGTTGATGTTTTCAAACTACATGTATTTCAGGGTAAATGTGGATCTGGCGGGCGTTTGGAGGTTTCAAGTAATAATGGGAATAAAAGATGTCATCCAAAGTCTAAGGGTTTGGATAATGTGCGTTATCCTAGATAAGACACATCTTTCAAAGCCTGGTTTTAGTTAGAGTCTTTTGTCGAGTCCTGATAGAACTCTAAAACAATTTGCATGGTTTTTATTTGGACTGAAGTCTGTGTTGGGATTTCTAAACAATGTTGTTTGTGATATTTTAAACTTAGATAATGGATGAACATCTTTAGTTTTATCATATAGTTGTTTTGTTATGGTTGAATGCAATGATATTAAGCAAGTCACACATAATCACGCTTCCGCAAAAGACAGGGTGTGACACTAACATCAGTTAGTTTTCTCAGTTAAGAGGATGTGAAATGACAAAAATACCCTTACTATAAAATAAAATAACTTAACCTATTAAATAGATTTATTTATTTTAGGACCCACTCCTTTATAAAAGAAATAACAACCCCACCCCCACCTTCCTCTCTCTTTCTTCTCTAACCATCCCATAACTCTCATTATCTTCCACCTCTCGAATTCTCGGACAACTGTTAGAAATCCCTCTCCACAAACCATTTCTCATCTTAATCATGCTTATTATCATAATCACTATTCTTATTATTATTATCCTCAGAAACAACCACGTTTCCTTTAAATTTATCAAAATCAAGTTGATTCTGACCAAATTTCAAATTATCACACAGATAACTCAAAGTCAACTCCTGAGAAAGCCCTAATTTCGAGGATTTTGACTCCAAATTTCTACCAACACCATCATAATTATAAGAAGACCCTAATTTATGATCTGAATTCCATTGATTTTGGTCAGATGTGAGCTGTGTGAGCTTGGATTCTAAGTTTTGACCATAATCGGTTGAGTAATTTTTTATATCTTTTAACATATTAAAGATGAAATTGAAAGGTTACCTGTGGAAATTTGAGGATTGAGATGAAGAAGTCAATGGGAATTGAAGAATTAAAGAGGTGTTGAATGTTGAGTTCTTGTTCATTGTTTATTAGGGTTTGAATTGTTCAAAGTCGCCATGACCATGAGTGTTGTGTAGCGTACTGTGTGAAATGTGAAAATGCCAAAAGTGGACGTTTTTCTAGCGATGGTGTGGGTGGGTTGGGGTGGGTTTGTCTGGTGTGCGTGGGTTGGGGTGCAGGCACAAATAAAAACAAGAAAGAGAGAAAAGGGGTGGAGTGGGTGGGTAAAAGGGGTCCCATTATTATTAGATAATTAATATTGTTTTTATTAATATTTTATTAGTAAGGGCAATCTTGTCATTTCACACCCACTTAACATAAAAAACTCACTTCCATCCGCTTCAGGGACTATCCGGGAACGAAATTACAAAAGTTGGTGATTATAGCTGTAATTTTAGAAAGTTAGGGACTAAAGGTGAAAAATGGACAAACCACGGGGACTATCCGGGCATTTTTCTCTAAAAATAAATATATAAAGCCCTCACGGGGCGCGACACCCTTGGGTGTGCGTGTCGCAGGCCGCGACCCAGTGCCACCAGGCGGCACACCTTTGCGCCAAGTGTCCGGTTACGCATCAAGCCTACCTGATGAGTCGCCAAGGCTACGCCCTAGTCTACCTCTCTCGCGGGCCGCGAAAGAAGAGGAGAGGGGTCGTCGCGGGCCGCGAGCCGCCTTCGGGCTGGCTATAAATAGGGGCTTCAGGCCTCATTTGTTTCCGTTCAGATTTCGTTTATTTCTCTGTCACTATAATAACAATATTGTTCGGGAAATAATACCCATAAAAAGCGAAGCTCTGCTCCGTAACGCATGTCAAGGCTCTGCCTGACTCAGTCGTTGGAGTTCTATCTCGTGTTACACCCGATTGATCTAGGACTCAGTAATGCATGTCAAGGCTCTGCCAGACTCAGTCATGGGAGTTCTGTCTCGAGTTGTACGGTTAATGTGATTTGGGTTATCTTACTAACACGTGTGCATTGTTTAATTTTAATAGATAATAACCAGGAGAATCACCAGGAAGCTATAGTAGTATCACCTAAGTGAACAATGTGAGTACATTCTCTTTTTGTAAAACCTTTTTGTGAGTCATTGTTTCAAATATTTTACAAAACCCTAAATTTTTATCAAGATACTTAACGTGATTAAGTTTTTGTGATTCTACGATTATCATCAGTATGTGGGATTTGTATACATTACTTGACACTCGTTAATATTGTGAATAGTAGCATGACAGCAAGCACGAGGGACAAAAGGTTGCCCAGTAGCAATACTGTATTGAATAATTGGATAGATATAAACATTGTAAACCTTAATACTATAAAGTCGTAAAAAATATTTTGATTAAACTGGGATGCACTCGCCAGTATTTCTTGCTGAGAAAAACTTTTTAAAACGCATTTAAGGTAACTTAATGTGAAGCTAATAGAAGCCAGCTGGAGAGCACTGGAGGATTAAAGTTGTGGCTATAAAAGTTACCAAATAAGAAACGGAGTTTATGTTTTCAATAATTAGGGTTTATCCCTACAAATGTACTGTCAAATGAAACTTGTGTTTTATCCCATTTATTATTATAAAAGTTTGGTGTTTAACTCTGAACAAAAATATTTCTTAACTACAGTCCTGATGTATGAATTCTGTGGCGTAATTAATAAACACTGATACCATCTGACTGGTTCACTGCACCCACTCCTGGGGCAGGGGTCAAGGGCTGCAACATTTTTATTCATCAAACAAAGTACGTTCATGATGTGTTGGAGAAATTCAGCATAACGGGTCGAGACCTCAATCACGTTGTACCGATCGATGATTGGTTCGCTCATGTACCTAACCGCGTCGAGACCTGACATAATGTACCCGACATGACTCGCAGCATGCTACCAATCAATTCTGAGGGTTTCTCATCTGATCTTCGTCAAGCAGATCTTGTGTTACTTGAAAGGAATTCCAAGCTTAGGCTTGTGGTATCCTAAAGCTGGCGATTTCAATCTTGAAGGCTACTCCGATTCAGATTTACGGCTGCTGCAAAATCAATACGAGGTCTACAACGGCCGGCTGCCAGTTCTTCAGAACTCATCTGGTAACCTGGCAGTGTAAGAAACAGACCACGGTCACTCTCTCTACATGCGAAGCTGAGTACGTCAAAGCTACCAGATGTTGTTCACAGTTATTGTGGATTCAATAGTAGATGAGAGACTATGGTCTGCAATTTCTTAACTCGCCTATCTTTGTAGATAATAAGGCTGCTATAAATATCACCAAAACCCGGTTCATCATGCTAAAACTAAACACATTTAAATTTGACATGACTTCATTCGTGACTGTTACGAAAAGAAGTTGATTAGAATTGAAAAAATCCACACCGACGACAGAAAGCTGACTTACACACAAAAACGTTTGATCAATCTGTGACATTTGTGCCTCTATGACCATCATACAAATATGAATCCAATGAAATCTTGTGTTTCATTCTCGGGACTTGTACAATTACATGTGATATTTACACATATCAATTCTTGTTCGATTTCAAGCTTTTAAACACTTTCTGGAAAGTTATACGCAAACTGTTACGTAAACGTAATCAATTTAACGTGACATACACTTCGGAATAGTGATATAAGCTAAATATACCCTAAATAACCTTCACATAACTTAGAAACAAGTTTTGGAGGTTTCGTATGGCAAAAACAAGTTTATTCGATCACAGGGACTATTTGCGACAAACTGCAAAAGTATACCAATTCGTATAACAACATACACTTCGAAACAAAATCATAAGCTAGACATACCCTAAATACCCTTAACATATCTTAGAAATGATTTTTGAGGGGTTCGGTATGCGAAAATACGCTTATTTGATCATAGGGACTAAAAGCGTCAAAACTATGAAAGTTTGCATATACGTGCATATCTAGCGTTCTGACCATATCCGGACATCTAAAAATTTTTGTAATCACTAAAATATTGTATTTTAGTGATGGGAATGCAAAAATACCATTCGTCGCGCAATTTGGATCGTTTTCGCATCCGTTCGAGTTTCGTCGTAATTAACCGAAAAACGCGATCGTACGACCAAACGAACCGACATCCATGATTTTTCCAAACATTTTCCAAGTCCCCTACTCTTTAACATCCTTGTAGAGCCTTGAAATTGGGTTAACGGGGGTTAAACGCGTCGAAAAACAAGTTTCAAAGCTGCAGGGACTAAATATGACAAAACTGAAATTTCTGGACTGCAATAGCTGGCGGGCCGCGAAGATTGAGACCCTCTGGGTCACGGGCCACGAGGCCTGGAGCTGGCAGAAACCAGTTCTACAGCAAATCAGCTGAATTCCATGGTTTTGGCTGGTTGTTTCTTTGTTTGAGGACCAAGTTAATTGTTCTCTAAGTCCCCTAATCAGGTCCTAACACTTGGATGGTGAGGATCATGCTTTGAACAATTCAATAACACTTGTAATGATCCTAATGGTTCAAGAATTCCTATAAATACCCAAGAACTTCAACACTTCAACTTGCTCATTTCCTTTCTCTTTCACTCTAGCTCTGAATTGAGACTACCACACTAGTTGGAGGCCTCATACCTGAGCATTCTTAGTCTTATTTTCCAGCCTAGAGCACTTGTAAGTGTTCTTTCATGTCTTGTTTATTTATTTTAAGCTAAAAGTCAAACAGTGTTTGACTTTCAGCTTTAACCATGATTTGGTCAAGAAAAAGTTCGTTTGAACTTTACAACGTGAGCGTAATCATGATGGTTATAGTCCCTTGCGACTATACCTACTGATTACCACGTTGACTAATCGAAGTAACGAGTCAAAGTTTCAGTCAAAATGCACGATTATGTGCATTTTGCGACGAAACTATTTTCGGGTATCAAAACACTTTGTTTTGATATCAAATCAGTTTTCTAACTTAGTTAAACATGTTTTAACATGTTTAACTCGTCACTTTTAGTTTAGTGCTTGTTTAGGGTCGTAAGTCAAGCAGACTCGACAACATCTTAGACTTTCAAACCCGACCCGTTTGGTCAATCGTTAGGATCCGACCAAACATATTTTGTGACCATAGTTGTATAGGGAATAACCTTTCGAGGTTATACCTTATGGTCACCTCCTTTAGTTAGTTGTATGATAGGTAGTTTATATGCCTTAGGAAAATGACCTTTTTACACATAATTTCAATTTAAGCATATGTAACCCGAATTTTGACACTTAAATTGATTATGCAATATTATTAAACATGTTTAGGCATATAAGGCTTATCATAGGACTAGTTAGACCATCCGAACACGCATTTGCGCAAATAACGCGTTAAAGTAGCGTAAACTACCTTAATGGGTCATAACGGGTCAAAAGCACTTAGGATAGGTTTCAAATCAGAATGTAGGATTTGTTAAACCATATCATATGAGTTCCAACACTCATTTGGTTTACAAGACCTCATTCTACCAGATCTCCCGATTTAGGTCCCGATTTATTAACATAGTGATTCCAATACTATGTGCCACTTGATTCCTTGATTTCCAGAGCTTTGTTAGTTCACTTAATCAAGGATACCTTGCAATCTCAAGTGAGTACATAGCTCCCCTCTTTTATGCTTTCAGTTATTTTGGGGTGACTCATATGTGCTAAATGTTTTTCAAGTTTTCAAAACAAGGACTATGGTTTATATAAAACACGACGATTTCAATAATGTGAACTAACTTGTTGGTGCGTTAGTCGAAAGACGAATGACATTCATTAGCTTTGATCAAGCCGACCAGTAGTATGTTATGGTACCATAGGATCTGACAAATCCCGTTATCGGGCTATCCACTGGATTTAGTGGATAGTTTAGGATAACGACAGAATTTGTTATTTTAACAAACTCTTTGGTGGTTTGTTAGTCGAGTTAAAGATACCCTTTGGTGGTATAGTCGAGTCACACAGGTTTGAATGTATTCATTAAAGAACGACCAAAAGTTATATTTCACAATTAAAACACGGAGATTGAACGATGGTTTATAACACGGACGATTTGAACGAATTGAACGATTTGAACAATTGAACGATGGTTTATAACACGGACGATTTGAACGGTTTTGGATGATTGATTTATGGTAAGTGATTAGATAACGGGACGGGTATAATGTGATAAAAGCATGGTGGATACGCCGCTGGTACTTCCTATATATATATGTGCTTTTATCACATTACATGTCGTAGTGTTATCTAGATCACTTGGACGAATGTTTTCAAATGATGTCACACAACGATTTTTACTTAAAGAAATAAACCATACAATGTTTACTTTCAAGACGATTTACTACTTGGTTTTACAAAGACAAATGTTTTCAGTCAAGATTCATGGCTACAATGATTTTGGTTTTACATATATTAACTTGTAAAGTTGATAAAACATATTGCAATATCATACACTTTTGACTTCAAGGTACACACTAGACAACTCTCATAGTTGGTCGAGGCATTGCAATATGAAATCAAAGCCATGAATTTGACATACAAAACCTATGTACTCACCGGCATTTTTATGCTGACTGTTTTCACATATGTTTCAGGTTCTATTATGTGACAACCCGTAATTTCAAGAGTCTTTCCTTGTACTGTCTCAAACCTTTATGTTGTGTTCTGATGTAATCAGTGTGTACGCTATTTAAATAAGGAATGCATTTGATTTTATATGAACAGTTATGAGTTTATGTGTTATGCGAAGTGTGTATGTCTGTATAAATCCCGTTGTATGAAACTCTTGGGCTGCACATCCTTGTTATGTCCACTCTCGGCCCACATGAAACCCAAGCTTGGGCCCGACCCTTCATATCAGCGCATACACCCTAGAGTTGGTGTATGGCTTCCATTATCTCCTAAACAAAACATCATTAGCAAACCAAACCCTACTCCTTCCTCTCCCTCAAGACCCGACGGCAGCAAACAAATCTGCTTGGTTCGAAGCCTTCAATCGAGTATTCCAACATCCTTGTGCACATACTCTCTTGTGGTTAGTAACATTGTTATGATTTGAACCAACTTATTCCTAATTTTGTTCATGCATGTACGTTTGATTGATTTTATTGTTTTAATTGAGAAAAAAGCATGATCTAAGGTCTAGTTAATGGTGTGATATGATTTTGGTTAGGAGCAGTTCATGAATCGTGTAGATCATGTTGAAATCAAAACTAGGGTTTGCATGATAAAAGGGCTTCGATGTGTGGGCATGGGATTTTGGGTTGGTATGATGCTCGAAACGGATTTGTGACATGATTTTTACTAGTAATGGATGGATACGGGCTGTAAATAAAGGGGGTTTCTGGTTGTTGTAACACCTGTGTCTCCACGGCCATCAAAAAAATACCAAGCCAATGAAATATTGTATTTCATAATTTGGACTTGTATAAATATGTGTATCTTTTGCACATATCAACTCTTGTTCGATTTCAAGCTCTAAATCGCTTTCTGGAAGGTTATACACGCTCTGATGCGTAAATATAACCAGTTTAATCCAACGAACACTCTGGAATAGTGAAATAGGCTTAACATACCTTAAATAACCTTTACATAACTTAGATATAAGTTTTGGAAGGTTTGGTATGGTGAAATCAAAGTTTAATCGCTTACAGGGACTAAAGTTGACAAACTGCGAAAGTATGTCAATTTGAACTGTAACGAACATTCCGGAACATAACCATAAGTTAAACACACCTTAAATATCCTTTACATAGCTTAGAAATAGGCTTTGAGGGGTTCGGTGTGCTAAAATAAACTTTTGTGTCATTCAGGGACTAAAAGTGTCAAAAAGTGCACAAGTTTGCATTTTCGCGCATAACTTACGTTCTGAATACATCCGGACATCCAAAAATTTATGTAAGCATGACTACATGATATTTTAGTGTTCGCCTTAAGAAAAATCCATTCGTTTCGTCATTTGGATCGTTTTTCGCGCTTATGCGCATTCCGTCGTAATTAAGCGAACATCGCGTTCGTACGACCAAACGAACTGATATCTGACATATTTTTGAGCATGTTTCATGTCCACAATGTTTAGGCAACATTTTAGGGCCTTAAAGTTGGCTTTACGGGCCTTAGAAGTGTCGGAAATGGCCTTAAACACGTGCAGGGACTGAAACTGTCATTTTTCAAACATATGTGCAGATCAGAGGGCCCAAGCGGCCCGCATTGTGTTTGCATGAATCTAAAGCGGGCCGCATGGCACCTTCAGACCAGATTCAATGTTTGTTTTTGCAACTTGCAGCTGATTAAACCCCATCCACATGTTTTAAACTTGCCTAATCAGCAAGATAAGATCAAGATTTAGCCACCATAACATTTGGACAAGTGTACGGCCATGATCGTTTCCCCTTTTCCAAGAAACGATCTCAACGGTGGACCGAATACTATAAATACCCCACCCCCCTTTGTTCAAAATCACTAGAAATTCACTTTGAGAAACTCTAAGTTGAAACATTTGTTTCATACCTGAGATTTTCGAATTGAGTTTAGCATTCGGGGACCCTGGGTTAGTATTCTTTCGTTCTTTTCCTTATTTTTACTGCTTTTCGAGTCAGAAAGTCAAACTTTGTTTGACTTTCAGCGTTGACCAGTAATGGTCAATGTGAAGTTCGTTTGAACTTCGCAACGTGAGTGTAATCACGTTGGTCATAGTCCTTTGGGACTATGCCCACTGATTACCACGTTGTCTAGAGTCGTAGGGTAGGCGATCTAATAAATCGCATATACCTTCGAACTCGACCCATTTGGTCGATCATTAGGATCCGACCAAATACATTAGGTGACCATAGTAGGTAGGGAATAACCTTCCGAGGTTATACCCTATGGTCACATCGTTTAAGTAGTTGTATGATAGGTAGTTTATATGTCTTAGGTAAATTACCAGAATACCCTTTTCATGCATAATTGGTAATTTAGCATATGTAACCTAAACTTTTGCCACATAACTGATTATGTAACATGTTTAGGCATATAACACTTGTCATAGGGCTGGTTAGGCGTTCCAAACGCGTTTTACGCGCACGATGCGTTAAAGTAGCATAAGCTACCTAAACGGATCGTAATGGGTCGATAAGACTTAGGTCAAGTTTCATTTAGCATGTAGGCTTTGTTAAACCATATCACATGAGTTCCTACACTCATTTGGTTTACAAACCCTAATGCTACCCAATCTTCCGACTTAGGTCCGGTTAATTAACATAGTTACCTATATTAGGTGCCGTTTGATTTCCGTGATCTCTAGCATTGTTTGGTTGTCACTCAAGGACTACTGAGCATTCTCAAGTGAGTACATAGACCCCTCTTTTACTGTTTTTCCAAACTGTTTTGGGGTGGAACACATGTGCCTACTTGTTACTTTCATGCTTTCCTGTTTTCACATCATATACCTGCTATGTTCGTTAGTACATTATAGTACATGATTTCATTACATTTTATGCTATGTATGTCCATTGTGTGCATACTTAGTACATTGTTTTACATTACATTTTGTTGCATATGCTCTTCCAGTATATGAACACTTTGACATATTACCCAATACATTTGACAATTGATTTGACATAGACATTTCGGCATAGACATTTTAACATGATTGACATTTGATCATGCATTTCCCACAAAACATAACTTTGATTTAAACCAAGTTTTACTTCAATACTTTGTTTTTGTGCATATGGTTTAGTTGAGACCTTTCACTTGCCATACATGACATATTTGACATAGACATTTGACATGGATATTTGACATAGACATTTGACATGGATATTTGACATAGACATTTGACATGGATATTTGACATAGACATTTTGACATGATTTACATCTTGACATGAACATTTTACATTGTTTGGTTTGGTTTGATTAAGTGATTAAGTAACGATGCGTATGTAATATGATACAAGCATGGTGGATACGCCGCTGGTACTTCCTATATATAAGTGTTTGTATGGTATTACATGTCGTAACGTTATTTGAATCATTTCAGTTTGAGACATAGAACATTTTATACAAATAACATATTTTTCACAAGACATTGATTTACAAACAACTTATCTAATACAAACTCATTTTACATGGTTATTCATTTAACCATACATTATTTATACATATCATCTGATCTTATCGATTTTCAAATGATTTACAAAACAAAGCAAATAACAAGGTTCATGACTAAACATTTTCTCAAACATAAGTCATGAAACCTATTTTCACGAAACCTATGTATCTCACCGGCATTTTTATGCTGACGTACCTATTTTCACATGTGTTTTTCAGGAACTGTTGCATAAGATGATCAAGATACATATAGGCAGACTTGGGCTTTAGTGACAATAAAAGATGCAGACTAGTTAATTATGTTGTATTTCCATGTTTGTTTAGACATTGTAACACTTTTAATCAATAAAACGAAACTTTAATTTCCATGGTTGTGAAACATTAATTCTGTTACAACACTCCCCGATGTTTCCGCCACGTTTTGTATGTTCTACGTGGTCGGGGTGTGACAGAAAAGATGGTATCAGAGCCAATGGTTATAGGGAATTAGGTTATTAGTAATGCTTTGACCTAGTCTATAACTTTCTTAGGACCCTAACGCGAGTTTACTTGCGTTTAGTCATAAAACAATACCGTCACCTATCCTTAGGCGACGACCACAACAAGAATATGAATTTCAAAACCGCTTTGAAAACTAATCATCTGTTCTAGGATGATTTATTACAAGGTTTTGAACCCTCTATTGTAAGGTTTTGAACCCCTTTGAATTTTCAAAATCTCGTCAAGGTTTTGGGTTTTAAATAATGTGAACACGTGCAAACTGGAAGGGTGAATGCCTGTATTCTGGGTTTTCTGTCTAGGCAAGCACTTCGTATACATCTCATCAGACGCGAGACCAGTTGTGCTTACCTGGGAATTCTTGGGATGAGTGTTCACTTATAGGCGAGCATGTCTTCATGATACATTATTTTTGATTCATCTACTTTGATTTGTCACTGTGTGTCGTTTGTTGCTTTGTAGTAACAAAAAAATGACCACTATCCTTGCTTTCAGCAGATTTGTTCATCTCATTCTTTTCGTCTAGTTCTCTCACTCGTTTCTTTTCATGTTTCCTCTTTTAGAATGCCTCCTCGACGCGAGAACCAGATAGCGACTGCCGAACTGGCAGAAATCATTGCGCAGCAAATGGCTGCTCAATTCCCAAACCTCTTTGCTCAATGGAATCAAGCCAACAACAACAATGTTACATGCAAATACAAGGATTTTAACCAGGCTAAACCACTCAAGTTTAGTGGTTCTGAAGGGGCGACTGGGCTTCTTCAATGGTTCGAGAGCATTGAGAATACTTTCCGCCATGTGCAGTGTCCTGACAATCGCAAGGTCGAGTTTGCTTCGAGTGTGTTCCAGAAGAGAGCCCTTACGTGGTGGAACGGGGTTATGAGGGATCGTGGTGCAGAGGTTGCTCTAGCACAGACATGGGCCGAACTTAGGGCTCTCATGATGAAGGAGTTTTGTCCTCGTCACGAGATCAGGGCTTTGGAAAGGGAATTTGATGATCTTAAGCAAGATAGCGGTGAGCATCGAGCCTACACGGACCGTTATGAGGAGTTAAGTCTGTTATGCCCAAACATGGTCACGCCTTTGGATAAGGCAATCGAAAAGTACATTGATGGCCTTCCCGACTCAATACAAGACATTTTGACTGGTAGCAACCCTACTACTGTTAGGCAGGCCATTGAGCTATCTGCAACCTTGACTGAATCGCAGATCAGGAAACGTAAGCTTTTCCGTAAGGGTGACAAGAAACTGGTCGAGGAATCGAAACCAATCGAGGAATCAAAGACCATGGATGAACAGACTGGATCCTCTAAGAAGTCAAAGAAGCGAAAGGCTTCTCAGAACTTCGCCGTGGTCGCTCACAATGATCAAGCCATCCCCAACCAACCAGCTCAACCCTCTGCTAGGAAACCCTACAACGGAACTGCACCCTTGTGCAACCAATGTGGCCTACATCATCATGCTGGTGTAAAGTGCCGCATATGCCAAGTTTGCGGACTTATAGGTCATGCAGCGAGGGTTTGCCCAACAGCAGCAGCACCAAATCAGATTAACAACAATCCTGCTCAAGCTCGTTTTCCACCGGGGTCTTGCTACAACTGTGGCGAGATGGGCCATTTTAGTAGGAATTGCCCCAAGACTTGCTAATGCAAATCCAGCGCAGGGATGAGCATATGATCAACTAGAAGACAACATCGTTTAGAAATAATCACGTCTTATGTATTATTTTCTTTTGTTGTCACGATCCATGAAACGGTTGTTGTTATCATTGTTTATAAATAAATCTTTTATTTACATCGCAATGTATTTATGTGATTGTAAGTATAAACAACATATCCTCTACAATACCGACAATCAAGGAACCGCATTCCTTGAAGAGCAGACTACCCCCCAAATTTCTTCCCTTGTTTAATCTCTTGCGTTTCCACGAAAATCCTAAGTACCCGTTTCTTCCAAGAGAAACAAGGTACGAGGCGCCAAGTTTATAGCAATCAATAACAAGATGGTAACAATTAAACAATTATGTGGTTATGTGCTTATGTGTTTCCCTTTTATGTGTCATGTGATTCAAATTATGTTATCCAAACCCTCGTAAAATCTTACATATCCTTGTGCAAGAGATTCCTAGTAGGATACCCAAAGGTACTACTTAAAATCCTTAATGGACTTCTACGTAGTAGATAAGTCCCTTGGATTATAAAGTACTGCTTCATAATTAGATCCCTTGAGTGGTCTAGTTAAACTGGATGATACAAGCTGAAAGGACTCCTTGGTGGCCTAATTAAGAAGATCCTCTGTAGATCTAATTAAAAAGGACCCTATGGTAGTCTAGTCACCGTCATCACTAGTTCGACATCCTTCCCCACAACATTATAAAACAAACTGTGCGGACTGTGCAAGGAATTACGTAATTATGGATGCATACATAATTATGAAATTTAGTGCACGGAAATCACAGCAAGTTCTATCATGTATCTAGAGTTAACCCTATTCATTTCCAATTCTGATGAAGCATCCGTTGAGGAAAAATGAACTAGCTATTCATTTTTCACTTCTGAAGAATATCCGTTGAGGAAATGAATATCCGTTGTTTATCCTTTCATTTCCATTCTAAAGAATAACCGTTGAGAAAAATGAATTATCCATTCATTTTCATTCTGAAGAATATCCGTTGAGGAAATGAATACCCGTTGTTTATCTTTTCATTTCCATTCTGAAGAATAACCGTTGAGGAAAATGAATTATCCATTCATTTTCGTTCTGAAGAATATCCGTTGAGGAAATGAATATCCGTTGTGTAGTCCTTCATTTCCAACTCTGAGGAAATAACCGTTGAAAATGACTCCGTTAGTTCATTTTCGTTTCTGAAGATTTATCCGTTGGGGAAATGAATATCCGTTTGTCTGTCCTTCATTTCCGTACCTGAGGAAACAACCGTTGAAAATGACTCCGTTATTTCATTTTCGTTTCTGAAGATTATCCGTTGAGGAAATGAATATCCGTTGATTTTTCTTTCATTTCAAATTCTGAAGAACAAACCGTAGAGAAAATGACCCCATTTGTTCATTTTCGTTCTGAAGAATATCCGTTGAGGGAAATGAATATCCGGGGATTATTCCTTCATTCCCATTTCTGACGAAGAATCCGTTGAGAAAGAATGAATCATCCATTCATTCTCACTTCTGAAAAATATCCGTTGAGGAAAATAATCAGATTATGCTTTACATATCTTTGATGACTATTTGACACAAAGTCATAGACAGACTCCTACGAATAAATTTCGGGACGAAATTTCCTAAAGTAGGGGAGACTGTAACACCTGTGTCTCCACGGCCATCAAACAAATACCAAGCCAATGAAATATTGTATTTCATAATTTGGACTTGTATAAATATGTGTATCTTTTGCACATATCAACTCTTGTTCGATTTCAAGCTCTAAATCGCTTTCTGGAAGGTTATACACGCTCTGATGCGTAAATATAACCAGTTTAATCCAACGAACACTCTGGAATAGTGAAATAGGCTTAACATACCTTAAATAACCTTTACATAACTTAGATATAAGTTTTGGAAGGTTTGGTATGGTGAAATCAAAGTTTAATCGCTTACAGGGACTAAAGTTGACAAACTGCGAAAGTATGTCAATTTGAACTGTAACGAACATTCCGGAACATAACCATAAGTTAAACACACCTTAAATATCCTTTACATAGCTTAGAAATAGGCTTTGAGGGGTTCGGTGTGCTAAAATAAACTTTTGTGTCATTCAGGGACTAAAAGTGTCAAAAAGTGCACAAGTTTGCATTTTCGCGCATAACTTACGTTCTGAATACATCCGGACATCCAAAAATTTATGTAAGCATGACTACATGATATTTTAGTGTTCGCCTTAAGAAAAATCCATTCGTTTCGTCATTTGGATCGTTTTTCGCGCTTATGCGCATTCCGTCGTAATTAAGCGAACATCGCGTTCGTACGACCAAACGAACTGATATCTGACATATTTTTGAGCATGTTTCATGTCCACAATGTTTAGGCAACATTTTAGGGCCTTAAAGTTGGCTTTACGGGCCTTAGAAGTGTCGGAAATGGCCTTAAACACGTGCAGGGACTGAAACTGTCATTTTTCAAACATATGTGCAGATCAGAGGGCCTAAGCGGCCCGCATTGTGTTTGCATGAATCTAAAGCGGGCCGCATGGCACCTTCAGACCAGATTCAATGTTTGTTTTTGCAACTTGCAGCTGATTAAACCCCATCCACATGTTTTAAACTTGCCTAATCAGCAAGATAAGATCAAGATTTAGCCACCATAACATTTGGACAAGTGTACGGCCATGATCGTTTCCCCTTTTCCAAGAAACGATCTCAACGGTGGACCGAATACTATAAATACCCCACCCCCCTTTGTTCAAAATCACTAGAAATTCACTTTGAGAAACTCTAAGTTGAAACATTTGTTTCATACCTGAGATTTTCGAATTGAGTTTAGCATTCGGGGACCCTGGGTTAGTATTCTTTCGTTCTTTTCCTTATTTTTACTGCTTTTCGAGTCAGAAAGTCAAACTTTGTTTGACTTTCAGCGTTGACCAGTAATGGTCAATGTGAAGTTCGTTTGAACTTCGCAACGTGAGTGTAATCACGTTGGTCATAGTCCTTTGGGACTATGCCCACTGATTACCACGTTGTCTAGAGTCGTAGGGTAGGCGATCTAATAAATCGCCTATACCTTCGAACTCGACCCATTTGGTCGATCATTAGGATCCGACCAAATACATTAGGTGACCATAGTAGGTAGGGAATAACCTTCCGAGGTTATACCCTATGGTCACATCGTTTAAGTAGTTGTATGATAGGTAGTTTATATGTCTTAGGTAAATTACCAGAATACCCTTTTCATGCATAATTGGTAATTTAGCATATGTAACCTAAACTTTTGCCACATAACTGATTATGTAACATGTTTAGGCATATAACACTTGTCATAGGGCTGGTTAGGCGTTCCAAACGCGTTTTACGCGCACGATGCGTTAAAGTAGCATAAGCTACCTAAACGGATCGTAATGGGTCGATAAGACTTAGGTCAAGTTTCATTTAGCATGTAGGCTTTGTTAAACCATATCACATGAGTTCCTACACTCATTTGGTTTACAAACCCTAATGCTACCCAATCTTCCGACTTAGGTCCGGTTAATTAACATAGTTACCTATATTAGGTGCCGTTTGATTTCCGTGATCTCTAGCATTGTTTGGTTGTCACTCAAGGACTACTGAGCATTCTCAAGTGAGTACATAGACCCCTCTTTTACTGTTTTTCCAAACTGTTTTGGGGTGGAACACATGTGCCTACTTGTTACTTTCATGCTTTCCTGTTTTCACATCATATACCTGCTATGTTCGTTAGTACATTATAGTACATGATTTCATTACATTTTATGCTATGTATGTCCATTGTGTGCATACTTAGTACATTGTTTTACATTACATTTTGTTGCATATGCTCTTCCAGTATATGAACACTTTGACATATTACCCAATACATTTGACAATTGATTTGACATAGACATTTCGGCATAGACATTTTAACATGATTGACATTTGATCATGCATTTCCCACAAAACATAACTTTGATTTAAACCAAGTTTTACTTCAATACTTTGTTTTTGTGCATATGGTTTAGTTGAGACCTTTCACTTGCCATACATGACATATTTGACATAGACATTTGACATGGATATTTGACATAGACATTTGACATGGATATTTGACATAGACATTTGACATGGATATTTGACATAGACAGTTTGACATGATTTACATCTTGACATGAACATTTTACATTGTTTGGTTTGGTTTGATTAAGTGATTAAGTAACGATGCGTATGTAATATGATACAAGCATGGTGGATACGCCGCTGGTACTTCCTATATATAAGTGTTTGTATGGTATTACATGTCGTAACGTTATTTGAATCATTTCAGTTTGAGACATAGAACATTTTATACAAATAACATATTTTTCACAAGACATTGATTTACAAACAACTTATCTAATACAAACTCATTTTACATGGTTATTCATTTAACCATACATTATTTATACATATCATCTGATCTTATCGATTTTCAAATGATTTACAAAACAAAGCAAATAACAAGGTTCATGACTAAACATTTTCTCAAACATAAGTCATGAAACCTATTTTCACGAAACCTATGTATCTCACCGGCATTTTTATGCTGACGTACCTATTTTCACATGTGTTTTTCAGGAACTGTTGCATAAGATGATCAAGATACATATAGGCAGACTTGGGCTTTAGTGACAATAAAAGATGCAGACTAGTTAATTATGTTGTATTTCCATGTTTGTTTAGACATTGTAACACTTTTAATCAATAAAACGAAACTTTAATTTCCATGGTTGTGAAACATTAATTCTGTTACAACACTCCCCGATGTTTCCGCCACGTTTTGTATGTTCTACGTGGTCGGGGTGTGACAGTTGTGATAATCACACGAATTGATTAGCTAGTATGATGATGTTATATAATTGTTGTTAGTCATTGAAGGTGTGATTAGGGTTTATATAATTTTAAGAATGTGTAACTGTTTTAATCTCTGGTTGGGGAGGAATGAATGGAAATTGTGTTTGCTAAAAATAAGGGAAACAGTTAACTGATCCAACCACACAGTTGGATCGCACAACAGAATTGGGGTCGCACAAGGGTGTGCAATCGCACAAGTCCGCCCCAATCGCACAAGTTATTGGGCTTCATAAATTGTTTGGGCCTTGCAGGTTTAATAAGTCTGTTGGGCTGTGCATGAGTCGCACAAGTTGTGCGATCAGGAAGGGGGCCACACAAGCTGTTGCTGGGCCAGTCCGGTTGGACCGGACCACACCTGAATCGCACAAGTGGTTCTGATCGCACAAGTGCGGTTGGTCGCACAAGATGAGGCCAATCGCACAAGCCCTTTTGGGCAGTAAGTTACGTGGGCTTGTTATGTCAAATGGGCCGTATAGTAGTGGGTTGGATTATGTGCTATCTGTTGTTTATATGTGTATGGAATGTGAAACATGTGGGCTTAGTGTAATGCTAGACTATGTGCATGGATACGTAATTGGCATACAAACTGATTGAGTATGTGAAAACGTTATAGGCATTGATTGATTAACTTGAACGTGTAATTTTTCTTACCGAGCAAATCTAAGGTGAGTTCACTGCTCTTTTTCAAGCATGCGTCCCAGGGAGGGACATCTGGTAAATATTCTGGGGAGGAATAGTGGGTAAATGGGTTTAACTGGAACATTAAACTCGGGATGTTGGTTAATACACTCATATCGATCACTTAAGTCCCATCATATACCGAATTAGTTGACGGGGAGGCAACGGGGTTATTAGTTGATAGCGCTATTCGGTTTGGCACCCTCACATCATATCGGGGAGGACGGGCGTGAACTAATTACCTTAACCACTCAACCAATGTTTGACAGAGAATTGGGGAAGGGCAAATAATCTGGAGCCACCTTGCGGTAATCGAGTTGTTAACAACATTGTATTTTGAAATGCTTTAATCTGATATTGGGTAACTAAACAAACTCACAAACTTTGAACTCACCAGCGTTGTCTGATACACTTGTCTGCATGCTTGCAGGACGTTAGGTTCATGGACTTGGGAACTTGCTATCTGGGAGTGCTGGAGTGGTCATGGGTCGGGTCTCTTGGTTATACATGACATGTTTATTTGTTGCGTACACTGGTCTTGAAATAATTGGTTAACTATTTACTTTATGTTTCCGCTGAACGTACTAGTTTATGATATGTTTTGGAAATTCTTTAAGTAATAAATGGGATCTTTTATTTAATATTTGTTATAGTTCAATGTGATTAGTGGCTGGATCCTGGTACGTCACACTTCCCGCAGGGTTTCCGTATGTGGTATTTTGGGGTGTGATATATTATGTGGCGATTGTTGATTGTTTGCTTTACATAGGATGGACGCGGGCTTTAGTGGCTTAAAACCTGAAAGAAAATTGTTGTACTTATTTGGTTTGTATCAAAACATTGAGTCTATTAATGAAATAAAACAAAACTTCAATTACCATGTGTTGTGAA
This sequence comes from Helianthus tuberosus, assembly GCA_030545235.1. Lineage (NCBI taxonomy): Eukaryota > Viridiplantae > Streptophyta > Magnoliopsida > Asterales > Asteraceae > Helianthus > Helianthus tuberosus. The sequence goes on along the minus strand of CM060396.1, from coordinate 119,020,401 downwards.
ACAATGATTCTGTGACATGACTCCCCGACGTTTCCGCTGCGGTTTGTTGTAGTACGCGGTCAGGGTGTTACATAAAAGTTGGTATTAAAGCTCATGGTTATAGGGAATTAGGTTCTTAGTAATGCTCTTAACCTAGTCTATAACCTTCCTAGGACCCTAACGCGAGTTCACTTGCGTTTAGGTTCTTAATACAATACTATCACATATCCTTAGGTGATTAACAAAAACAAAACACAATTCATTCTATCAAGTCAAAACTTTTCAAAACTTCACAAGAAATCATCTATCCTTAGGTGATTTGTTTTAGGCTTTTTAGCCTTTGCTTTTTTCAAAATCTCGTCAAAGTTTGGGCTTTAATAATGTGAACGTGTGCAACCCGGAAGGGTGGGTGCATGTACTCTGAGTTTTCTATCTAAGGCTAGAGTGTTCGTATAAATCTGCATCATCGGGCCAGTCACTCTTACCTGGGAACTCTTGGGGTGAGTGTCCACCTATAGGCTAAAGCATATCTTCGCGATACATTATAAACACCCACTTACTTTGATTAGTCACCGTGACATTTGTTTGTTTTAGTTAACAAACGAATGGTCACAACCTTCATATTTCGTCGATATTTTCAATACCTATTTTGTTTATTCAAATGTCAGTCTCACACGTTTCCCATGTTTCCTTATTCTTTTAGAATGCCTCCTAGACGCGATCAAACTCAAGATGCTGAAATAGCAGCCTTAGTAGCTCAGCAAATCGTTGATGTGCTCCCAAACCTTATTACTCAGATAAATCAAGCGAACAACAATAATAACAATAACAATGCTTAGTGCAACTATAAGACATTCAATTCGGCTGAATCACTTAAATTTTTTGGGTCTGAAGGAGCTACTGGGCTCCTACAATGGTTCGAGAGTTTAGAAAGCACATTCTGACACGTTCAATGTCCAAACGAGCGAAAGGTTGAGTTTGCATCTAGTGTCTTTGAGAAAAGGGCACTAACATGGTGGAATGGTGTGATGAGAGACAGCGGTGCCAATGTGGCAATGGCTCAAACCTGGGAAGAGCTTCGAGCTCTAATGATGAAGGAATTCCATCCTTATCATGAACTCAGGGCACTGGAAAGGGAATTCAACGATCTTAAAAAAGATAGCGGTGAGCATCGAGCCTACACTGATCGTTATGAGGAATTAAGTCTGTTGTGTCCTACCATGGTTACGCCTTTGGATAAGGTGATTGAAAAATACATTGATGGTCTCCCTGACCCAATTCAGGACATTGTTACTGGTAGCAACCTGTGACAACTCTCACTAAACCAGGTATCCGTACAAGTAATTAATTTTAATTACGTGCTTAATGACTGTGCTAAATTGCAAACTGATGACGTAAACTGCTTTCTGATTTCTGTAACATACATACATATGCATCACATTTCATACTGTCACTCCATTTATTACATACAAACTTTAGTGACATACTTGATGCACAAAGCACAGTTAGCACACTGAACGGATAATTCAGAAACATACTGACAGTGCCAGTAAATAGACAGACAGTGTTTTTGAGGCCCAGTATGGGCCAGGGACAGGGTACTACACTAGTATGGAGTGTAGGGAAGTGAGGACCATAAAACTGCTTCACTAGGTGATAGTTTGAGTGTCGGGAAGTGCCTAAAACACACTTTAAGTGCAGAATTATGCATTTTCAGCAAAAATTCAGCATTTAACATGCTAGTAAGGTGTCAAAAATATGGCAGAATAGTCCTATATGCTTTCCTAAGTGCCGGGAATTAAAAGTGTTACAAAAATATATATAAAAGATACTTTACGGACTAATTAAACACTTTAACGGAACAATATCTAACCGAACAACCGGACATTACCCGGGACACTAAATTTTTGTCAAATACATTGTTTCATTATTTTTGGCTAGTCATGGTCCCCGTTCACCACAACACCCACTAAATATCAACTAACTAATATATGTAAGTTTATACTTGAAATCTAACTTACCTTTACCATTTAGTTGCAAAATTTTACATCAAGCCCCCCCCCCTAACCGAATTCGGTCACCCCTAGGGACCCACCATATTTTCACACCATGCCTTCCTTGATTTGTTTTATATTATAATAGATTGTTTGCTTGTTGAGTTAAACATAATATAGTGAAAATCTATATAAGCATGGCACCATCCTTACAACATATCATTCCAAGATTACAGCCACTCTCACTCTTCTCTCTCCCTCTCTCGGCCACCCATAACCGCCACCATCACCACCATTTCACCACCATCTTCGTCCATTCTTGAGCTTCATACAAGACTAGGAGGTGATTCTAAGGAGCTTGCAACTTGTGGAACTTCAAGAAGCTTTGATTATTGCTTTTCACCATCATTTTCTTCATCTTTCCTCACTAGAAATCGCCCCTAGGCTTTGTGCTAGTAGTAAGTTCTTCTCAAACTCTTGTTCATCTTGTTTTATGGTTAAAGTTGTAGTATGATATGAATGTTTAAAAGACTAAAGAACAAGAACTAAAAATATGAACATAAAGCTTTACATAAAAGATTACTTGAAGATGAAATCTTGTTGGATTAGGGTTGGTTAAAATATGCATGATATTTGATCATTGATTTCTTGATAAACCCGTTGTTAGAACATTTGTTGATACGATTTAGTAACGTTTAAACTATAAAGAAGCATGCCGATTAACATTTTTAGCCAACTTCAACTGGCTGTAAACAGATCATAATTAATCGAAAAACTGATTTTCTGAAGCCTAAATTATGTATTTTCGAAAAACGGATCAAATGGCACTGGAATCGTAATTTTTCGAGGTCGTTTACTATTTTTAAGGGTCTGTTTTTGGACAACAGCTCAAGCTGCATTTTTTACTGCAGAAAACGTGTGTTATATTCTTCATCATAAACTGAAACCTAAGTAGAACTAGGCCATGAAATTTATACTGTAGATGACACTGATGTCATTGTGATCATCCAACTGGAATTTCATAAATCGGACTTACGAAGAATTTTAAACGAATTATTCCGTAGACTGCAGTCAGAAAGTAACAAATCTGATTGCAGTCCGGTAAATGATTTTCTATAAAATATTGATAATGAACTGGACCCCGATATTTTTACACAATAATATTTGGATCGTGTAAGACATTCTGTGCAAATTTGTGAATTTTCGGAATAAGTTAACTATTTTATTAAAATGTCCGAAAACAGTCCAGTTTTGTATATTAAAACTGAAATGACATAAGTAGTATTTTGTATGTCAAAGATGTCAGGTTGGTTATTTGAGAACATCTGACGTGATATATGTTAAAGAAAATGATATGCTATTTAGCATGGACACCTCCATTTACAAAGGAGACCATGGCGAAATTTTCTGAAAATCCTAACACTTAGTAAATATTATCTAGACAAGTGTTTACTAGTATATTTTGGATGGATAATAATTTGATAACGAAAAATATATATTTTTGGGATACGTTATTTTTGATAAATAAGTTATGATATATTTTTCTAAAGTGGGACTTAAGAATATATAATGTCAATACTTTAATCACAAAATACATGTATACATACCCCCATCTTTGGGAAGGAAATACGCATATAAAGTGCTTGAGAAGTATGAATACGGAATAGTTGTCTAACTATTATTTCAAGACCTAAAAATATAATGTAAGTTAAAATAATTCTTATTATTTTAACAAGAAATTATATCAATGTAACGTAACTCAAACCAGTAAAATACTAAGCCAAGGCACGGCCCGTTCGTCTAATAGACATTAGTACGTTGTAGGTCGTTGTATAGCAGGCAAGGTTTGAGTACGAGCACAGAGGACGCACTACTGTGAGTTCATGTCCCCCTTTTCTTTTTAACTGTTTTCAGTTTTATACTTCGGGGGTGAAATACATGTTACAATTATTACAAACATTTTATGCATGGTATGGTTAGCTTAAGGAGGGTTACTACTTAGATCATGTAAGTGGTGCGTACAACACTTAAAGCCATTAATCCTCGTCGTAGGACCGAGGGACATGAGTGATAGATCTATTTGGGTGTAGCGAGCCCACACCCATGAGGTCAGGGTGACCGATAGTGGTGACTGTGTCTTACAGCCGAGGCCCGATACAAATTTGCGAGGTTTGAGTTTTCCTGCATCACTTCACACATACCAGTGGCTTTGCAACCCATTGGTGATCTCTTTTTCCTTATTTGCTACATACCAGGGACATTTATACATAAGGACATACTTTAACGGTTTATACACACAGACATACACATGAACTCGCTCAACTTTTTGTTGATTTTTCAACTACATGTATTTCGGGAATTGATCGGATCTGGCAGGTTATACACGTTAAGCTGCGTATTAAATAAAGGATGTCATCCAGGGGTGTAGGGTTTGGGAGGTGTAACCCTTGCCTGGACGGGTCACATGTCTCCAATGTCACACCCCGACCACGTAGAACATACAAAACGTGGCGGAAATGTCGGGGAGTGTTGTAACAGAATTAATTGTTTCAAATCCATGGCAATTGAAGTTTCGTTTTATTGATTAAAAGTGTTACAATGTCTTAACAAACAAGTAAATACAACATAATTAACTAGTCTTGCATCTTTTATTGTCACTAAAGCCCAAGTCTGCCTAAGTATATCTTGATCATCTTATGCAACAGCTCCTGAAAAACACATGTGAAAATAGGTACGTCAGCATAAAAATGCCTGTGAGATACATAGGTTTTGTGAAAATAGGTTCCATGACTTATGTTTGAGAAAATGTTTAGTCATGAACCTTGTTATTTGCTTTGTTTTGTAAATCATTTGAAAAACAATGAGTTCAGATGATATGTATAAATAAGTGAATAATGTATGGTTAAATGAATAACCATGTAATATGAGTTTGTATAAGATAAGTTGTTTGTAAATCAATGTTTTGTGAAAAGTAGGTTATTTGTATAAAATGTTCTATGTCTCAAACTGAAATGATTCAAATAACGCTACGATATGTAATACCATACAAACACTTATATATAGGAAGTACCAGCGGCGTATCCACCATGCTTGTATCATATTACACACGCCTCGTTACTTAAATCACTTACTCAAACCAAACCATCAAAGTAATGTTTAACAATTGTAGAAATGTTTATGTATGGTCAAATACGGTTCACACGGTTCACAGATACAAACGGTTCACAGATACAAACGGTTCACAGATACAAACGGTTCACAGATACAAATGGTTCACAGATACAAACGGTTCACAGATACAAATGGTTCACAGATACAAACGGTTCACAGATATAAACGGTTCACAGATACAAACGGTTCACAGATATAAACGGTTCACATAGTCAAATGATTATAAACGGTTCAAAATGTAATATAATGTGTTCATATATTGGATGAGCATATGCAACAAAATGTAATGTAAAACAATGTACTAAGTATGCACACAATGTACATACATAGCATAAAAGGTAATGAAATCATGTACTATAATGTACTAACGAACATAACAGGTATATGATGTGAAAACGGGAAAGCATGAATGTAATAAGTAGGCACATGTGTTTCACCCCAAAACAGTTTGGAAAAACAGTAAAAGAGGGGTCTATGTACTCACTTGAGATTGCTCAGAAGTCCTAGGATAACCACCAAGCAATGCTAGAGATCGCGGAATATCAAACGGCACCTAATATAGGTAGCTACATTAATAAACCGGACCTAAATCGGAAGATCGGGTAGCATTAGGGTTTGTAAACCAAACGAGTGTAGAGACTCGTGTCATTTGGTTTAACAAAGCCTACATACTAAATGAAACTTAACCTAAGTGTCTACGACCCATTACGACCCGTTTAGGTAGCTTATGCTACTTTAACGCGTCGTTCGCGTGAAACGCGTTCGGACCGCCTAACTAGCCCTATGACAAGTGTTATATGCCTAAACATATTACATAATCAGTTATGTGACAAAGGTTTAGGTTACATATGCTTAATTACCAATTATACATGAAAAGGGTATTCTGGTAATTTACCTAAGGCATATAAACTACCTATCATACAACTACTTAAACGATGTGACCATAGGGTATAACCTCGGAAGGTTATTCCCTACCTACTATGGTCACCTAATGTGTTTGGTCGGATCCTAATGATCGACCAAACTGGGTCGGGTTCGAGGTATAAGCGATTCATTAGATCGCTTACCCTACGACCCTAGACAACGTGGTAATCAGTGGGCATAGTCCCAAGGGACTATGACCAACGTGATTACACTCACGTTGCGAAGTTCAAAAGAACTTCGCATTGACCATTACTGGTCAACGCTGAAAGTCAAACAAAGTTTGACTTTCGGACTCGAAAAGCAATAAAATAAGGAAAAGAACGAAAGAATACTTACGAAGGGTCCCCGAATGCTAAACTCGATTCAAAAATCTCAGGTATGAAACAAATGTTTCAACTTAGAGTTTCTCAAATCAAGTTTCTAGTGATTTTAGCAATGGGGGGTATGGGGTATTTATAGGAATACCCGAACCGTTAAGATCGTTTCATGGAAAACGTGCCTTAATCCCATCCGTACATGTGTTGAAAAGTTATGGTGTTTAGGTGTTTAAATTCCATCCATACATGTGTTGCAAAGTTATGGTGTTTAGGTGTTTAAATTCCATCCATACATGTGTTGCAAAGTTATGGTACCAAAATTCCATCCTTATCCGCTGACTAAGCAAGTTTAGAATGTGTGGTTGTGAATTAAACAACGGCTAATACATCGAATCTGGTCCCGAATGCGAAAAACGAACCAAATGACGCGACGAATGGATTTTTCTTATGGCGAACACTAAAATAAAATATTTTAGTGCTTACATAAATTTTTGGATGTCCGGATGTATTCAGAACGTAAGTTATGCGCGAAAATGCAAACTTGTGCACTTTTTGACACTTTTAGTCCCTGAATGACCCAAAAGTTTATTTTAGCACACCGAACCCCTCAAAGCCTATTTCTAAGCTATGTAAAGGATATTTATGGTATGTTTAACTTATGGTCATGTTCCGGAAGGTCTGTTACAGTTCAAATTGGCATACTTTCGCAGTTTGTCAACTTTAGTCCCTGTAAGCGATTAAACTTGATTTCACCACACCAAACCTTCCAAAACTTATATATAAGTTATGTAAAGGTTATTTAAGGTATGTTAAGCCTATTTCACTATTCCGGAGTGTTCGTTGCATTAAACTGGTTATATTTACGCATCAGTGCGGGTATAACCTTCCAGAAAGCGATTTAGAGCTTGAAATCGAAACAAGAGTTGATATGTGAAATCGATACACATTTTTTTACAAATCCCAAGTATGAAATATAATATTTCATTGGTTTGGCATTTGTTTGATGGTCGCAGTGACACGGGTGTCACAGTCTCCCCTACTTTAGGAAATTTCGTCCCGAAATTAATTCGTAGGAGTCTATTTGTGACTTTGTGTTAAATAACCATCAAAGATGAACAAGACGTAATCCTGTAATTTCTCTTTAACGAACATTTTTCAGAAATGAAAAATGAACAGAGTTATTCTCAACAGGCATTCTTTAGAAACAAAAATGAACAGAATAGTCATTTTCCACAACATCTTCAGAAACAAAAATGAACAGAATAGTCATTTTACATCTTCAGAAACAAAAATGAACAGAATAGTCATTTTACATCTTCAGAAACAAAATGAACGGAATAGTCATTTTACATCTTCAGAAACAAAAATGAACGGAATAGTCATTTTACATCTTCAGAAACAAAAATGAACGGAATAGTCATTTTACATCTTCAGAAACAAAAATGAACGGAATAGTCATTTTACATCTTCAGAAACAAAAATGAACGGAATAGTCATTTTACATCTTCAGAAACAAAAATGAACGGAATAGTCATTTTACATCTTCAGAAACAAAAATGAACGGAATAGTCATTTTACATCCTCAGAAACAAAAATGAATGAAATAGTCATTTTACATCTTCAGAAACAAAAATGAACGGAATAGTCATTTTACATCTTCAGAAACAAAAATGAACGGAATAGTCATTTTACATCTTCAGAAACAAAAATGAACGGAATAGTCATTTTACATCTTCAGAAACAAAAATGAACGGAATAGTCTCTAGACACATGACAAAATTTGCTGTGGTTTCCGTGCACTGAATTTCATAATTATGTATGCATCCATAATTATGCAATTCCTTGCATAGTCCGCACAACTTGTCTTGAAATGTTTGTGGGGAGGATAATCAAACCTGTGATGAGTGTGACTAGACTACCATAGGGTCCTTTTTATTAGATCAACAAAGGATCCTTTTAATTAGACCACCAAGGAGTCCTTTCAGCTATATCATCACATGATATTCCTAACCAGATTTTTGGATCAATCTGTTTACCTAGACCTCTCAGGGTCTAATTATGGAATGGTACAATATAATCCAAGGGTCTTTACTATTACGTACAAGCCCGTTGAGGATTTAGTATAGCACCCAAAGATATGGAAGATTCTACGAGGATTTGAATGACAAGAATTTGGATCACACCAAAAACATAAAGGGAACACATAAACACATAATCACATAGTTGTTTAATTGTTATTATCTTGTTATCTTTGGACGCGGATACTTAAAGCACACCAGGAATCCAATTCGTGGATTTCATTTGGCACTTTAATCATTTCAAGAATCTATCTATGAAGATAGGATGATCTACCAAAAATTCGATTTTCGTTTTTCAGGAAAACGCAATATTCGAATTAAGGTACACAATAATTTAGGACATACGGAAATACCCTTGGGTACCCTATTAAAAATTTATAGTGGTACTTGGGGTATTCGTACAGAATTATAACTTTTATCTTGTACTTCGTTTCTTTGCAAGAGTCGGGTACTTAGGATCTTTGTGGAAAACGCAAGAGATTGTAAAATGGAAGAATTTTGGGGGTAGTTTGCTTTTCAAGTAATACGATTCCTTGATTGTCGGTATTATAGGGGATATGTTGTTTATGCATACAACCACATAATATACATTGTAATGTAAATAAAAAGATTTATTTATTAACAATGATAACAACTGTTTCATGGACCTTGACAACAAAAGAAAATAATACATAAGATATGATTATTTCTAAAGAGTGTTGTCTTCTAGTCGCTCAGATGCTCATCTCTGTGCTGGATTAGCATTAGCAAGCTTTGGGCAATTTCTTCGGAAATGTCCCATCTCACCACACTTGTTGCAAGAACCTGGTGGAAAGCGAGCTCGAATAGGTTTGTCCTAATTGAGTTGTTTTGTACGTATTGAATCATACAAGGAATTCAATTAAGGATTCCGATGAATGATACCCATCCACAAGGATCTAATTATGAGGATAGAAAGATCCTACATGGATTTTGGAATTTGTGTAACGAGAGGTGTTCCGACACCTTGCACTAGGCGTGCTTAATTCGATACACAAGGTAGAAAGTTCATGAGGTTGAGGCGCCAGATATGCCAAGCAACATATGAAGCAGAGTTTGAAGGTTGAGCAGCAGCAGGATTTGTAACAGCTTTGCTTTGGATTGCAAAGCGGCACATGTTAACCAAATGTCTCCATCGTCCACCGTGGGTACATTTGAAACAGGGTATTTGGTTTGGATGATGACAGTTGCATTGATTGCACCAAGGAGCAGTTCCCTTACGGCTTCATCCCTGAGGCGAGTCATGGTGATAGCTAAGTCAACGGTCCTCTGGAGTACGACGCCTATTCGCTGGGTAATTGCAGCACCTGGTTCGGACATTGTTGTTGCGATGAAGAGGCACCATGAAGAAAATAGAAGACATGGGAGGAAACAAGGGAAAGATAGTCGAGAGAAAATGACAACGCATGAAGATTGTGACCATTTGTTTGTTACCAAAGGCAAACAAATGAGACAGTGACTAATCAAAGTAAATGGGTCAATATAATGTATCGCGAAGACATGCTCGCCTATAAGTGAACACTCATCCCAAGAATTCCCAGGTAAGCACAACTGGTCTCGCGTCTGGTTGAGATGTATACGAAGTGCTTGCCTAGACAGAAAACCCAGAATACAGGCATTCACCCTTCCAGTTTGCACGTGTTCACATTATTAAAAACCCAAAACCTTGACGAGATTTTGAAAACTCAAAGGGGTTCAAAACCATATAACAGAGGGTTCAAAACCTTACAATAGAGGGTTCAAAACCTTGTAATCAATCATCCTAGAACAGATGATTAGTTTTCAAAGCGGTTTTGAAATTTATGTTCTTGTTGTGGTCGTCGCCTAAGGATAGGTGACGGTATTGTTTTATGACTAAACGCAAGTAAACTCGCGTTAGGGTCCTAAGAAAGTTATAGACTAGGTCAAAGCATTACTAATAACCTAATTCCCTATAACCATTGGCTCTGATACCATCTTTTCTGTCACACCCCGACCACGTAGAACATACAAAACATGGCGGAAATGTCGGGGAGTGTTGTAACAGAATTAATTGTTTCAAATCCATGGCAATTGAAGTTTCGTTTTATTGATTAAAAGTGTTACAATGTCTTAACAAACAAGTAAATACAACATAATTAACTAGTCTTGCATCTTTTATTGTCACTAAAGCCCAAGTCTGCCTAAGTATATCTTGATCATCTTATGCAACAGCTCCTGAAAAACACATGTGAAAATAGGTACGTCAGCATAAAAATGCCTGTGAGATACATAGGTTTTGTGAAAATAGGTTCCATGACTTATGTTTGAGAAAATGTTTAGTCATGAACCTTGTTATTTGCTTTGTTTTGTAAATCATTTGAAAAACAATGAGTTCAGATGATATGTATAAATAAGTGAATAATGTATGGTTAAATGAATAACCATGTAAGATGAGTTTGTATAAGATAAGTTGTTTGTAAATCAATGTTTTGTGAAAAGTAGGTTATTTGTATAAAATGTTCTATGTCTCAAACTGAAATGATTCAAATAACGCTACGATATGTAATACCATACAAACACTTATATATAGGAAGTACCAGCGGCGTATCCACCATGCTTGTATCATATTACACACGCCTCGTTACTTAAATCACTTACTCAAACCAAACCATCAAAGTAATGTTTAACAATTGTAGAAATGTTTATGTATGGTCAAATACGGTTCACACGGTTCACAGATACAAACGGTTCACAGATACAAACGGTTCACAGATACAAACGGTTCACAGATACAAACGGTTCACAGATACAAACGGTTCACAGATACAAACGGTTCACAGATACAAACGGTTCACAGATATAAACGGTTCACAGATACAAACGGTTCACAGATATAAACGGTTCACATAGTCAAATGATTATAAACGGTTCAAAATGTAATATAATGTGTTCATATACTGGATGAGCATATGCAACAAAATGTAATGTAAAACAATGTACTAAGTATGCACACAATGTACATACATAGCATAAAAGGTAATGAAATCATGTACTATAATGTACTAACGAACATAGCAGGTATATGATGTGAAAACGGGAAAGCATGAATGTAATAAGTAGGCACATGTGTTTCACCCCAAAACAGTTTGGAAAAACAGTAAAAGAGGGGTCTATGTACTCACTTGAGATTGCTCAGAAGTCCTAGGATAACCACCAAGCAATGCTAGAGATCACGGAATATCAAACGGCACCTAATATAGGTAGCTACATTAATAAACCGGACCTAAATCGGAAGATCGGGTAGCATTAGGGTTTGTAAACCAAACGAGTGTAGAGACTCGTGTCATTTGGTTTAACAAAGCCTACATACTAAATGAAACTTAACCTAAGTGTCTACGACCCATTACGACCCGTTTAGGTAGCTTATGCTACTTTAACGCGTCGTTCGCGTGAAACGCGTTCGGACCGCCTAACTAGCCCTATGACAAGTGTTATATGCCTAAACATATTACATAATCAGTTATGTGACAAAGGTTTAGGTTACATATGCTTAATTACCAATTATACATGAAAAGGGTATTCTGGTAATTTACCTAAGGCATATAAACTACCTATCATACAACTACTTAAACGATGTGACCATAGGGTATAACCTCGGAAGGTTATTCCCTACCTACTATGGTCACCTAATGTGTTTGGTCAGATCCTAATGATCGACCAAACTGGGTCGGGTTTGAGGTATAAGCGATTCATTAGATCGCTTACCCTACGACCCTAGACAACGTGGTAATCAGTGGGCATAGTCCCAAGGGACTATGACCAACGTGATTACACTCACGTTGCGAAGTTCAAAAGAACTTCGCATTGACCATTACTGGTCAACGCTAAAAGTCAAACAAAGTTTGACTTTCGGACTCGAAAAGCAATAAAATAAGGAAAAGAACGAAAGAATACTTACGAAGGGTCCCCGAATGCTAAACTCGATTCAAAAATCTCAGGTATGAAACAAATGTTTCAACTTAGAGTTTCTCAAATCAAGTTTCTAGTGATTTTAGCAATGGGGGGTATGGGGTATTTATAGGAATACCCGAACCGTTAAGATCGTTTCATGGAAAACGTGCATTAATCCCATCCGTACATGTGTTGAAAAGTTATGGTGTTTAGGTGTTTAAATTCCATCCATACATGTGTTGCAAAGTTATGGTGTTTAGGTGTTTAAATTCCATCCATACATGTGTTGCAAAGTTATGGTACCAAAATTCCATCCTTATCCGCTGACTAAGCAAGTTTAGAATGTGTGGTTGTGAATTAAACAACGGCTAATACATCGAATCTGGTCCCGAATGCGAAAAACGAACCAAATGACGCGACGAATGGATTTTTCTTATGGCGAACACTAAAATAAAATATTTTAGTGCTTACATAAATTTTTGGATGTCCGGATGTATTCAGAACGTAAGTTATGCGCGAAAATGCAAACTTGTGCACTTTTTGACACTTTTAGTCCCTGAATGACCCAAAAGTTTATTTTAGCACACCGAACCCCTCAAAGCCTATTTCTAAGCTATGTAAAGGATATTTATGGTATGTTTAACTTATGGTCATGTTCCGGAAGGTCTGTTACAGTTCAAATTGGCATACTTTCGCAGTTTGTCAACTTTAGTCCCTGTAAGCGATTAAACTTGATTTCACCACACCAAACCTTCCAAAACTTATATATAAGTTATGTAAAGGTTATTTAAGGTATGTTAAGCCTATTTCACTATTCCGGAGTGTTCGTTGCATTAAACTGGTTATATTTACGCATCAGTGCGGGTATAACCTTCCAGAAAGCGATTTAGAGCTTGAAATCGAAACAAGAGTTGATATGTGAAATCGATACACATATTTTTACAAATCCCAAGTATGAAATATAATATTTCATTGGTTTGGAATTTGTTTGATGGTCGCAGTGACACGGGTGTCACATCCAAAACTCGTGTTGTTTAAGGTCTTTTGTAGAGTCCTTTGGGAACTCATTTTTAAACAAGTCATGGTTGTAACTTATTTTGGTTTGATGTTTCAAGACAATTAGGTTATGGGATTTTCTAAATTATCTTAATGGATTAACATCTTGTGTTTTTATCATATAGCATAGTTATGATTGTTGCTATGGTATTAAGAAGTCACAACAAATAAACCCACGCTTCCGCAAAAGCCAGGGTGTGACAGCTTGGTATCCTTGATTTAGCATGGTTATGATATGCTATTTAGCATGGACACCTCCATTTACAAAGGAGACCATGGCGAAATTTTCTGAAAATCCTAACACTTAGTAAATATTATCTAGACAAGTGTTTACTAGTATATTTTGGATGGATAATATTTTGATAACGAAAAATATATATTTTTGGGATATGTTATTTTTTATAAATAAGTTATGATATATTTTTCTAAAGTGGGACTTAAGAATATATAATGTCAATACTTTAATCACAAAATACATGTATACATACCCCCATCTTTGGGAAGGAAATACGCATATAAAGTGCTTGAGAAGTATGAATACGGAATAGTTGTCTAACTATTATTTCAAGACTTAAAATATAATGTAATTTAAAATAATTCTTATTATTTTAACAAGAAATTATATCAATGTAACGTAACTCAAACCAGTAAAATACTAAGCCAAGGCACGGCCCGTTCGTCTAATAGAAATTAGTACGTTGTAGGTCGTTGTATAGCAGGCAAGGTTTGAGTACGAGCACAGAGGACGCACTACTGTGAGTTTATGTCCCCCTTTTCTTTTTAACTGTTTTCAGTTTTATACTTTGGGGGTGAAATACATGTTATAATTATTACAAACGTTTTATGCATGGTATGGTTAGCTTAAGGAGGGTTACTACTTAGATCATGTAAGTGGTGGGTACAACACTTAAAGCCATTAATCCTCGTCGTAGGACCGAGGGACATGAGTGATAGATCTATTTGTGTGTAGCGAGCCCACACCCATGAGGTCAGGGTGACCCATAGTGGTGACTGTGTCTTACAGCCGAGGCCCGGTACAAATTTGCTAGGTTTGAGTTTTCCTGCATCACTTCACACATACCAGTGGCTTTGCAACCCATTGGTGATCTATTTTTCCTTATTTGCTACATACCAGGGACATTTATACACAAGGACATACTTTAATGGTTTATACACACAGACATACACAAGAACTCGCTCAACTTTTTATTGATTTTTCAACCACATGTATTTCAGGGAATTGATCGGATCTGGCAGCTGATACACGTTAAGCTGCGTATTAAATAAAGGATGTCATCCAGGGGTGTAGGGTTTGGGAGGTGTAACTGATGCGTGTGAAGTGTTATATATTTTAGGTGTGTATTTTAAGCCCCTTTAACACTTATTTTTAGCCATGTTTTAAATTTATAAAACACGATATTTTACTAACACTAAACACACATATGGGCAAGTGCACCCATTGTGAGCGTAGTATAGTGTTGGCAAGATACCGAGGCCGTCCAAGGACACAAGAGCTTTTAGTACCGGTTTATCCTCAACGTCTAATCAAAATAAAAAGTTTAGAAAAATGTTTTAAACTAAGAAAAATAAAAACTAACTAAAATGCTGAAAATTAAATAAAAAGAAAAACAGATAGACAAGATGAATCACTTGGTTCCGACTCGTATCTAGTGTAACCTTTGATTATTTCCGCACTTTTGCACATAATTAAGAGATTATCTTAGTTATTGTAGTAGGCCCCTCTTTTGAAGGTGACGTTACCCTCACCCCAGTAGTTTGAGTCAACAAGGATACAATCCTAAAAGGGTGGATTATTGGAAGATAATGGATTAAGTTATTAATCCAGTATTATGGTAGGCCCCTCTTTTGGAGGTGACGTTACCCTCGGCTAAGTAGTCTGAGTCAGCAGGGATACAGTCCTAAATAGCCGGGTTATAGTATTAATAGTAGTTAACTTATGAGGGGATCAAAGAGTTTGGACCCCCGCCATCCAATACCGTGAAGTATTGAAGGAGGTCCTACTAAATTTGACCCAGGTCCATTGCAGGACCTCTAAACGCTGAACAATGGCAAGACCTTTACCAAACCGTTCCCTTAACCCCCGACCAGGTGGCCAACATACCTCCATATAGACCGTGGAGATATGAATGGTGAAAATCTTTTATTTTATATAGACAGTAAAATAATGCCAAGACACCACGGATAAACGATAAGGAAAGATCACCTTCAACATAAGCAACTAGTTATTAAAGTCATTAATACAAAACCAAGTAAAAAGTGCAAAAGATTAGAAATAAAAAGTATTACACTAGACACTTTGTCTTCACCAAGTGATGTAAGAGACTTAGGCAAACATGGCCTTGATTGTCAAGAACTCTTACGATCAATCTTGGATCCCGAGACGACTCACACACTCTATGATGGACAATGGATGATGGTGGTGGATGATGGTGTTATGGTGGTGGTGGGTGGTGGGTGAAGTGTGAGAGAGGTGGTGTGCCAAGGGATGGTTTGAGCTTGAGCCAAGCACATCTATTTATAGGCTGAACAGAAGCTCGGGCACGGCCCCGTGTCCAGTGGGCACGGCCCCATGTCCACATCCTTCTCTTTCTTCATTTAATGCAGCTTTGTCTTATTAGTTTACCACGCCCCCGTGTCCGCTGAGCACGACCCCGTGGTGCAGAAGAATCTTTGTACTATGCAGATTTGCTGGATTGTGCGAATCTTATAGTTGACCACGGCCCCGTGTCCGCTGAGCACGGCCCCGTGGTGGGCAATAGAAGCTTCTACCACTTTGTCTTTTCTGCTGACATTTGGGCACGCCCCCGTGCTGGCTGAGCATGGGGCGTGTTCAGTCTCCTGATCTCTTGTTTTGCTTGGGAAGATGTTGTTGTGGGGTCGGGCATGTCACGTTTTGTTCCTTTTCTTGTATTTATGTTACATTTTGATGTCTTTTTGCTTCTTTTGTTAATTTAAGCTCATTTAATCCTGAAAATACAAAAGGAAGACAAAAGCACACTTTTTCCAACATTAGTACTAAAAAAGGGTTAGTTTTATGCCTCATTTGATGAAATTTATATGTTACATTTTGAACACATCAAATACCCCCACACTTGAATCTTTGCTTGTCCTCAAGCAAAACTCTTTAATATGTGGCTATTTACACTCCCAAATGGAATGGGTAGAGAAGAAGGTTTTTGGGCTTGTCGTAGAGTGTCGGGATTTCCAAGATTCTTTATTTAATTTTATTTTTATTTATTTACAATCCTATTCGTCATGATTTATTTAAAACTTTTCATAAGATAAATTACTTATTAGGGCATAACATGCCTTTGTAAAATTCTATTTATATACAAGTTCACATACCTCACGGGGATCACTCAACACTCGGCCGAAAATGTATTTTTGTGGATCACTCGAGAGCGGCATGGAACTTACTCCTACCATAGGCTTGCCAAGCAATCAATCCTCCTCCTTTTTAACTTATATACCTTTGTAAATATCAAGAGGACTTTGTGGGTTAAGGGTTAGTCTTGGGTTAAAGGTAGGTGGTTGGGTTGGTGGTTAGTGGTTAGTATAAAAGGGCGAAAAGCGTAACAAGTGTCGGTTGTCGTATGACTTTCTATTTTCGTAACTTTTATTTTGATGAAGCTATTATTCAAACAAAGTTATTTTTGATGAACTTGTTTGTTTATTTTCTTTTGCTTCATCATCAAATTTTTTTTTTTTTTTTTTTGAAAAGTCATATAAAGAACCGAACTTGTTACTAAAACAAAGGGGTAAAAATGAAAAAGGTTTTGGTGGGTAAAAAGGGTGTTTGGTTTGGGTTATGAAATGAAAAGGTTTAGGCTCAAAGGGGCTAACTAGGGGGATTTTGGGTAGGTGGTAAAAAAAAGAAAAATAATGGTGTAGAAATAAAAAGGGTTAGTCCTAATGCCTCCATCATTTACTTACTCGGGTTTAAGTTGGTAAGGACCGGGAATGTATCGTCATGGCAAGTTCTAGAGTCGTAAGAACCAAGCGGCTATTCACACAAGAAACGAAAAATGAGCATTTAGTTTAAAGATATGTATTTGTATGCTCAATAAAGGCTCAAAACTCACTTTTGTGGGAATGGGTTTTTATGTGATCAAGTATATATAATCAAATTTTAACTAAGCTTGTCATGCCGTTTCATAATTTTCTTATGTTGGTTCTTTTTATCACGACGCTATCGGTTGTAAATTTGTAAAAATATAACCTTTTTAGAACTTGAATTTCCTGAGTTAAACCTAGACAAGTAAAAAAAAAAAAAAAATTTTTGAAAAAATTTGGGGTGATTAGCGGTTCCAATAGAGTTTTGTGTAAGGCTTGTATTTAGGACTTGCAAGATTCAAGGTTTTAGCATCCCCCCACACTTACATTACACATTGTCCTCAATGTGTCCCAAAAATAAGTTTTTCGGTTGATTGAAATGTGCAAAAGTGGGTTAAAAACAAGTTTTTATGGTACTGGGTAGCTGAACACGGGGTGGTGTTGGCTGAGCACGGCCCAGTGTCCAGACTGCCAGTACCAAAAGTAAACAGAAGGCTGGGCACGGGGGCGTGTTCAGTGAGCACGGCCCCGTGTCCAATGTCACACCCCGACCGCGTAAAACAACAGATCGCGGCGGAAACATCGAGGCGTGTTGCAACAGAATTAATGTTTCATAACCATGGATACCAAAAAGTGTTTCGTTTTATTAATCATTGAATAATTACATTGTCTGGAAATCTAAATACACAATTTTAAACATAGTCTATCATTGTTATTGAGTCACTAAGGCCTCGTCCAATCCTATGTGAGCATGCATCTTATCAATCGATAACATTCAACAATACCTGAAACATATGTGAAAACGAGGTCAGCAAAGAAATGCTGGCGAGTACATAGGTTTTGTAGGAGTGTCGAAATCATGGCTAGTTTAGATGTTGCAATACTTTATTTAAAAACCTTGTTTTGAAAAGAGTATAATATTGCAACTCAATTAACCAACTCAAATCAAGCGGGTTATAATTTGTAAAACCTCGTAGCCATGACTCTTAACCCAAAAACATTTGTTTTAGTAAATTATTTGGAAAAACAATGATAAGTTCAGGTGATATGTATAAATAAGAAAATAAAGCATGATTAAATGAATAACCGTGTAATATGAGTTTGTATAAGATAAGTTGTTTGTAAATAAATGTCTTGTGAAAAGTATGTTACTTGTATAAAATGTTCTATGTCTCGAGCTGAAATGATTCAAATAACACTACAATATGTAATACCATACAAACACTTATATATAGGAAGTACCAGCGGCGTATCCACCATGCTTGTATCATATTCCACACGCATTGTTACTTAATCATTTAATCCAAACCAAACCACCAAAGTAATTGTTAAAATATCGTGTGAAAACCCAATCGTTACCCAATCGTTACCCAATCGTTAAAACATTGTGTGAAAACCCAATCGTTAATTGTTTAATTCGTTTTAGGTCGTGAAACTACTTATATGGTCGTCTCGCTAATAACATTCAAACCTTCGTGACTCATCACTCGTAGCTTCTCGTTTTCGCATTAACAAACCTCCATAGGGTAAGTTAATGTTTCAGATTCAGTCGCTACCTACCATTGCCCACACATAACCACGGGAGTAGTAAATAACGGGATTTGTCAGATCCTATGGTACCATAACCTAATACTGGTCGGCTTGATCATTGCTAATGAATGTCATTTGTTATGTAAACACAACCAACAAGTTTGTTCACTTTATGAAATCGTTATTAGTTTTGTATAAATCGTTTTAATCGTTTTTGGAACCATTTGTTATAACATCGAAAACATTTAGCACATATGAGTCACCCCAAAACAATTGAAAACAGTAAAATAGGGGAAGAATGTACTCGCCTGAGAATGCTTGGAGGTCTTGAACAACAACCAAACAAAGCTTGAGGGAGCACGGAATCAATCGGCAATCTAAAACTATATAAATAAACCGGATCTAAATCGGGAGATCGGATAGGATGAGGCTTGGTAAACCAAACGAGTTTTGGAACTCATATGATATGGTTTAACAAGACCTACATACTACAATGAAACCAAACCTAAGTGCTATCGACCCATCGCGGCCCATTACGACCCGTTTAGGTAGCTTATGCTACTTTAACGCGTCGTTCGCGTGAAACGCGTTCAGACCGTCTAACTAGTCCTATGACAAGTGTTATATGCCTAAACATGTTACATAATCAGTTATGTGACAAAAGTTTAGGTTACATATGCTTAATTACCAATTATACATGAAAAGGGTATTCTGGTAATTTACCTAAGGCATATAAACTACCTATCATACAACTACTTAAACGATGTGACCATAGGGTATAACCTCGGAAGGTTATTCCCTACCTACTATGGTCACCTAATGTATTTGGTCGGATCCTAATGATCGACCAAATGGGTCGAGTTCGAAGGTATAGGCGATTTATTAGATCGCCTACCCTACGACTCTAGACAACGTGGTAATCAGTGGGCATAGTCCCAAGGGACTATGACCAACGTGATTACACTCACGTTGCGAAGCTCAAACGAACTTCGCATTGACCATTACTGGTCAACGCTGAAAGTCAAACAAAGTTTGACTTTCTGACTCTAAAAGCAATAAAATAAGGAAAAGAACGAAAGAATACTTACCCAGGGTCCCCGAATGCTAATCCCGATTCGAGAATCTCAGGTATGAAACAATGGTTTCAACTTAGAGTTTCTAAAATCAGAATTCTAGTGCATTTGAAGTAATGGGGGGTGGGGTATTTATAGTATTCGGGTAACCGTTGAGATCGTTTCTTGGAAAAGGGGAAACGATCAAGGCCGTACATGTGTTGGAATGTTGTGGTGGCTAAATCTTGATCTTATCTTGCTGATTAGGCAAGTTTAAAACATGTGGATGGGGTTTAATCAGCTGCAAGTTGCAAAAACAAACATTGAATCTGGTCTGAAGGTGCCATGCGGCCCGCTTTAGATTCAAGCAAACACAATGCGGGCCGCTTTGGCCTGTCTGATCAGCAAACTTGTTTCAGAAATGACAGTTTCAGTCCCTGCACGTGTTTAAGGCCTTTTCCGACACTTCTAAGGCCCGTAAAGCCAACTTTAAGGCCCTAAAATGTTGCCTAAACATTGTGGACATGAAACATGTTCAAAAATATGCCGGGTGATGGTTCGTTTGGTCGTACGAACGCGATGTTCGCTTAATTACGACGGAATGCGCATAAACGCGAAAAACGATCCAAATGACGCGACGAATGGATTTTTCTTATGGAGAACACTAAAATAAAATATTTTAGTGCTTACATAAATTTTTGGATGTCCGAATGTATTCAGAACGTAAGTTACGCGTAAAAATGCAAACTTGTGCACTTTTTGACGCTTTTAGTCCCTGAATGACACAAAAGTTTATTTTAGCATACCGAACACCTCAAAGCCTATTTCTAAGCTATGTAAAGGATATTTATGGTATGTTTAACTTATGTTCATGTCCCGGAAGGTCTGTTACAGTTCAAATTGGCATACTTTCGCAGTTTGTCAACTTTAGTCCCTGTAAGCGATTTAACTTTGATTTCACCACACCAAACCTTCCAAAACTTATATCTAAGTTATGTAAAGGTTATTTAAGGTATGTTAAGCCTATTTCACTATTCCGGAGTGTTCGTTGGATTAAACTGGTTATATCTACGCATCAGTGCGCGTATAACCTTCCAGAAAGCGATTTAGAGCTTGAAATCGAACAAGAATAGATATGTGCAAAAGATACACATATTTTTACAAATCCCAAGTATGAAATACAATATTTCATTGGTTTGGCATTTGTTTGATGTCCGTGGAGGCACAGGTGTTACAGTCTCCCCTACTTTAGGAAATTTCGTCCCGAAATTTATTTAGAGGAAACTTGTGAGAGCTTGAAAATATGAAGTTGAAAAGATCAAACAACATTGGTTAGGGTTCTGAACTTCTAGTAACCTTTGATAACATCATGATTGCAATGTAAGAGGGATACTTATATACAAGTATATGAAGCGTCATTGGTGCGTCCACCGTACCTCTATTACATCGTCCTCATTTTGTTATTGTTGTCACTATCGATTCTTACACATAATAAATCTTACTGGGTTTACCGTGCACTGAATCTCATAATTATGTGCGCTTCCATAATTAGACAATTCCTTGCATAGTTCATACAGTGTATTCAATAGTGTGCAGGGGAAAACCAAATGAACAATCCTGTGATGAGTGTGACTAGACCGCCATAGAGTCCCGTAGACTAAATCAATAAATGATCTAAATAGACTATCAAGGAGTCTGTCCAACTACATCACTAGATGTCATTCTTTAACCAAATTGTGAATCAATCCTTTAGACTAGACCACTAAAAAGGGTCTGGAGTGGTACTATATAATCCAAGGGTCTTAACTACAACGTAGAAACCCACAAAGATTAAGGTAGTACCTTTTGAATATCCTACTATGAATCCCTCATATGAAGATATGAAAGATTCTGCGAGGATTTGGAAATCGGATCACACAAAAATCATAGAGGAGAACACATAAACACATATCACATAACCACAAAATTGTTCGTTAATTTGTCTTGTAAATTGCGTACATACATTTAAAGCACACTAGGAATCCATTCCGCGGATTTCATTTGGTACCTTAAACGTTATCAAGAATCCAACTATAAAGATAGAAAGATTCAAAAAGGAAATTCGATTTCGATTATTAGGAACCGAAATGTTCGAATTAAGGTACATAAGGAATCCAATTAAGGACTCTGATTTGAATGATAATCATCCACAAGGATCTAATTGTAAAGATAAAAAGATCCCATATGAATTTTAGAAGTTGAAGATGTTTTGAAACCTTGCACTGGATGTGCTTAGGTCAAAACATGATGTAAAATGCTTATGAAGTTGAGATGCTTGATATGTCAAGGCGACATATGAAGCAGAATTTTGAAGGTTAAGTCAATGCATGAGGAAAATATTTTTGAAAACTATGCATGGGGTTCTTTTAAGAAAAATGTGTTTAACGTTTTTGAAACCTTATATATAATATTTTTTTGAAATCATAAAGTAGGTGTATTAGATAGATATTTTTACAAAAATATTTTAAAATCATGCGAGATGAATTTTGAAATTATGTATAAGGTTTTTGAAAGACATGAATGATGCTTTTCGAAATCATGCACTTGATCAGAAAATGTATTGTGTTAATATTGTCTTTAGACTATATGAAATATTTTGAAATTAGAAAGGTTGGTTTTGATAACATGGCCAATGTTTTTGAAATAACACAGACAATGCATCTAAAAAAATTGTTTTCAAACTATATGAAATGTTTTGAGATCATGAAGATTGTTTTGAAATACTGGTACTGTGTATGTTGAAAAAAATCAAAACGTAATAGGTATGAGATTTGAAAATACCCTTAGTTATCTAACCAAGGATTTAAAGGCACAGATGTGCGAAAAGCACGATTACTAATAATGTCACTTAATTTTCTGTACTTTGTTTCTTAGAGTGAAACGAGTACTTAAAATTTTCGAGGGAATCATGAGCAATCATTTGAAAGAGAGAAATCACAAGAGTAGTTTGTAAGGTACATAGTTCCTTGATGTAGGTATCATAGGAAAAGTCATACACACCTAGCAGGGGGTTGAGCTAGTTGGTTGGGGATGGCTTTACCATTGTGAGCGACCATGGCGAAGTTCTGAGAAGCCTTTCGCTTCTTTGACTTCTTAGGGGATCGTTCATCCATGGTCTTTGATTCCTCGATTGGTTTATTGGCTGATGGTGTTGTCGCCTGACTAGGTCATGTCTGTCTTGGTGACTCTTGAGTGGCTTCATCCTGGAGATGATACATGGCAGTAGCTAATTCAACAGTCTTCAGGACTACTTCGCCTATTCGCTGAGCGAATTTTGGCTGCTTGCTCAGATATTTGGGCGTCATTGTGATGAAGAGACATTCTTGAAGAAAAAGAAAGGCGTAGGGAGAAACAGGTGAAAGATTATTGGACAATCAAAACAGAATGATAACGCATGAAGATTGCGATCATTTGTTTGTTACCTAAGGCAAACAAATGAGACGGTGACTAATCAAAGTAAATGGGTCAAAAATAATGTATCGCGAAGACATGCTCGCCTATAAGTGAACACTCATCCCAAGAATTCCCAGGTAAGCACAACTGGTCTCGCGTCTGATGAGATGTATACGAAGTGCTTGCCTAGACAGAAAACCCAGAATACAGGCATTCACCCTTCCAGTTTGCACGTGTTCACATTATTTAAGACTCAAAACCTTGACGAAGTTTTGAAAACTCAAAGAGGTTCAAAACCATATAATAGAGAGTTCAAAACCTTACAATAGAGAGTTCAAAACCTAGTAATCAATCATCCTAGAACAGATGATTAGTTTTCAAAGCGGTTTTGAAATTTATGTTCTTGTTGTGGTTGTCGCCTAAGCATAGGCGACGGTATTGTTTTATGACTAAACGCAAGTAAACTCGCGTTAGGGTCCTAAGAAGGTTATAGACTAGGTCAAAGCATTACTAATTACTAATAACCTAATTCCCTATAACCATTGGCTCTGATACCATCTTTTCTGTCACACCCCGACCGCGTAAAACAACAGATCGCGGCGGAAACATCGAGGCGTGTTGCAACAGAATTAATGTTTCATAACCATGGATACCAAAAAGTGTTTCGTTTTATTAATCATTGAATAATTACATTGTCTGGAAATCTAAATACACAATTTTAAACATAGTATATCATTGTTATTGAGTCACTAAGGCCTCGTCCAATCCTATGTGAGCATGCATCTTATCAATCGATAACATTCAACAATACCTGAAACATATGTGAAAACGAGGTCAGCAAAGAAATGCTGGCGAGTACATAGGTTTTGTAGGAGTGTCGAAATCATGGCTAGTTTAGATGTTGCAATACTTTATTTAAAAACCTTGTTTTGAAAAGAGTATAATATTGCAACTCAATTAACCAACTCAAATCAAGCGGGTTATAATTTGTAAAACCTCGTAGCCATGACTCTTAACCCAAAAACATTTGTTTTAGTAAATTATTTGGAAAAACAATGATAAGTTCAGGTGATATGTATAAATAAGAAAATAAAGCATGATTAAATGAATAACCGTGTAATATGAGTTTGTATAAGATAAGTTGTTTGTAAATAAATGTCTTGTGAAAAGTATGTTACTTGTATAAAATGTTCTATGTCTCGAGCTGAAATGATTCAAATAACACTACAATATGTAATACCATACAAACACTTATATATAGGAAGTACCAGCGGCGTATCCACCATGCTTGTATCATATTCCACACGCATTGTTACTTAATCATTTAATCTAAACCAAACCACCAAAGTAATTGTTAAAATATCGTGTGAAAACCCAATCGTTACCCAATCGTTAAAACATTGTGTGAAAACCCAATCGTTAATTGTTTAATTCGTTTTAGGTCGTGAAACTACTTATATGGTCGTCTCGCTAATAACATTCAAACCTTCGTGACTCATCACTCGTAGCTTCTCGTTTTCGCATTAACAAACCTCCATAGGGTAAGTTAATGTTTCAGATTCAGTCGCTACCTACCATTGCCCACACATAACCACGGGAGTAGTAAATAACGGGATTTGTCAGATCCTATGGTACCATAACCTAATACTGGTCGGCTTGATCATTGCTAATGAATGTCATTTGTTATGTAAACACAACCAACAAGTTTGTTCACTTTATGAAATCGTTATTAGTTTTGTATAAATCGTTTTAATCGTTTTTGGAACCATTTGTTATAACATCGAAAACATTTAGCACATATGAGTCACCCCAAAACAATTGAAAACAGTAAAATAGGGGAAGAATGTACTCGCCTGAGAATGCTTGGAGGTCTTGAACAACAACCAAACAAAGCTTGAGGGAGCACGGAATCAATCGGCAATCTAAAACTATATAAATAAACCGGATCTAAATCGGGAGATCGGATAGGATGAGGCTTGGTAAACCAAACGAGTTTTGGAACTCATATGATATGGTTTAACAAGACCTACATACTACAATGAAACCAAACCTAAGTGCTATCGACCCATCGCGGCCCATTACGACCCGTTTAGGTAGCTTATGCTACTTTAACGCGTCGTTCGCGTGAAACGCGTTCAGACCGTCTAACTAGTCCTATGACAAGTGTTATATGCCTAAACATGTTACATAATCAGTTATGTGACAAAAGTTTAGGTTACATATGCTTAATTACCAATTATACATGAAAAGGGTATTCTGGTAATTTACCTAAGGCATATAAACTACCTATCATACAACTACTTAAACGATGTGACCATAGGGTATAACCTCGGAAGGTTATTCCCTACCTACTATGGTCACCTAATGTATTTGGTCGGATCCTAATGATCGACCAAATGGGTCGAGTTCGAAGGTATAGGCGATTTATTAGATCGCCTACCCTACGACTCTAGACAACGTGGTAATCAGTGGGCATAGTCCCAAGGGACTATGACCAACGTGATTACACTCACGTTGCGAAGCTCAAACGAACTTCGCATTGACCATTACTGGTCAACGCTGAAAGTCAAACAAAGTTTGACTTTCTGACTCTAAAAGCAATAAAATAAGGAAAAGAACGAAAGAATACTTACCCAGGGTCCCCGAATGCTAATCCCGATTCGAGAATCTCAGGTATGAAACAATGGTTTCAACTTAGAGTTTCTAAAATCAGAATTCTAGTGCATTTGAAGTAATGGGGGGTGGGGTATTTATAGTATTCGGGTAACCGTTGAGATCGTTTCTTGGAAAAGGGGAAACGATCAAGGCCGTACATGTGTTGGAATGTTGTGGTGGCTAAATCTTGATCTTATCTTGCTGATTAGGCAAGTTTAAAACATGTGGATGGGGTTTAATCAGCTGCAAGTTGCAAAAACAAACATTGAATCTGGTCTGAAGGTGCCATGCGGCCCGCTTTAGATTCAAGCAAACACAATGCGGGCCGCTTTGGCCTGTCTGATCAGCAAACTTGTTTCAGAAATGACAGTTTCAGTCCCTGCACGTGTTTAAGGCCTTTTCCGACACTTCTAAGGCCCGTAAAGCCAACTTTAAGGCCCTAAAATGTTGCCTAAACATTGTGGACATGAAACATGTTCAAAAATATGCCGGGTGATGGTTCGTTTGGTCGTACGAACGCGATGTTCGCTTAATTACGACGGAATGCGCATAAACGCGAAAAACGATCCAAATGACGCGACGAATGGATTTTTCTTATGGCGAACACTAAAATAAAATATTTTAGTGCTTACATAAATTTTTGGATGTCCGAATGTATTCAGAACGTAAGTTACGCGTAAAAATGCAAACTTGTGCACTTTTTGACGCTTTTAGTCCCTGAATGACACAAAAGTTTATTTTAGCATACCGAACACCTCAAAGCCTATTTCTAAGCTATGTAAAGGATATTTATGGTATGTTTAACTTATGTTCATGTCCCGGAAGGTCTGTTACAGTTCAAATTGGCATACTTTCGCAGTTTGTCAACTTTAGTCCCTGTAAGCGATTTAACTTTGATTTCACCACACCAAACCTTCCAAAACTTATATCTAAGTTATGTAAAGGTTATTTAAGGTATGTTAAGCCTATTTCACTATTCCGGAGTGTTCGTTGGATTAAACTGGTTATATCTACGCATCAGTGCGCGTATAACCTTCCAGAAAGCGATTTAGAGCTTGAAATCGAACAAGAATAGATATGTGCAAAAGATACACATATTTTTATAAATCCCAAGTATGAAATACAATATTTCATTGGTTTGGCATTTGTTTGATGTCCGTGGAGGCACAGGTGTTACATCCAAGTACCAGAACTGGGCACTTTCTACAGAACCTCGGGCACGGGGCGTGTTGGGGTGAGCATGGCCCCGTGCTGAACTTGCTGTAATGAAGAAAAATTGTCGGGAGGCTCTGTTTTTGTGCATTGGTTGTTGGTTCAAGCTTCCTTTAGTATCCTTCACCATCCCGAGTGTGTTTTATTCCTGGAAATTAAAACTAAACTAGAAAATATAAAAGTTAATCTAAATTAAACTAAGGATAGTTTCGCGGAATGCCTCCGTGGTGCGCCACGTTTATAAGGGTCCTTGGCTAGACCCACCTTATCGGGTGGTTCTGGCTCATCTTCAATTAGGGGGTCGTCATTGCCGATTGGATATTTCATTGATCGCTCAAGATCGACACTCTTTTTAAATGCCCCTAATTGAAGAGGTAGATTGTTGTACTTCCGGTTCTTCAAAGCTTCGTGGGTTTTTACAAAGGGTCGTCCCAACACTAGAGGAGCGTCATCGAGGATGACAAAGTCGGTTGGGATTACCATTTGATTTGTTTGAACCAAGACATCCTCAACTATAACGATTGATTTTATTACTTTCCGATTGGATAGAAAAATGGGTATTTGAAGTGGAGAAAAATCACTAATACTTAATTTTTCGAAAATGTAGTTAGGCATTATGTTAACACAAAGATCTTTATCAATTGTGACATTACTAATAAACGAATTTTGAAAGAAACATGGAACCGGTGTAATGTTAATTTCAAATGGGTCTTCTTTTATTAGTGACGTTTGATCATTAGTTAACTTAACAACTACCGTTTCGTCAATTTTTGTGTTAGTGTTTAACTCTTTTAAAAACTTAGCATGAGTGGGTACTAAACAATGATTTTCGAAAGAAGGTGACAAGAGATTAATTTCTTCAAAATTAGACTCTTCTTGGATTTTAACGTTGTCGGACTCACCTATTTCGTTGTTTAACTCATGTGTCGGTTTTTCACTTATTTGTTCTTCCATTTTCTCACTTTTGGTTATCTCTTCTTTTTTTAATTCTTCTCTTGCGCGGGACTCCTCTTCCCTTGCGCGAGATTCTTTTATACAGCGATCGATAACTCTAATGTGTTCTAATATCCTATCAGTTACTTCGGTTATAGAAAAAGAATCGGGATTTTCTAAGCTTGAATCCGGTTGTTCGATCCTTTGTTCCTCATAATACCCATATGAAGTAGATGGTTCGCACCATTGTTCTTCATTGTAAGCATATGATGGATAAGGTTCGTAATTTTGTTCTTCATAATACTCATATGAGGTGGGTTGTTCACGCCATGGTTCCTCATAATAAGCATACGAAGGTGGTGGCTCATATCTTGGTTCCTCAAAGTATGAGTAAGAAGGCTCATACCTTGGTTCATCAAAATATGAGTATGAGGGAGGAGGTTCATACCTTTGGTCTTCATAGGATGTGTATGAAGTTGATGGCTCGTACCTGGGCTCCTCATAGTAGGTGTATGAATTGGATGGTTAATATGAGTGATTATATTGAACCGAGCGTGCGTTACGACAATTAGTGCAATAATTACCCCTATAATCATCCTCCTCATAGGTGTAGTTGTACCCTCCTGAGTATTGATCCATAAGAATCAGTCAGCAGACCAAAACCAAGTCTCGAGATCAGAAAACAAAAATAAAAACGGAAACAGAGGCTGGACACGGCCCCGTGTTCAGGATCTGTATCTGGGTGTTTTAATTAAATTTACTGATTTCGTTGAGCACGGGGCATGTTCAGTGAGCACGGCCCGTGTTCAAGCTACTGTTACTGGATGTTTTTATGAAAATGTGTAGCACGGCCCCGTGTTCAGTGAACACGGTCCCATGTACAGGTTACTGCAAATGCAAATCTAAACTAAAATGCAGAAAATGTGCGCGCGTTTTAAAAAGGTTTTGAAAAACTGATTAGGCCGTCGATTTTAAGCTTTCTTAAAATCCTTGTGTCCCCGGCAACGGCGCCAAAAACTTGATGCGTGTGAAGTGTTATATATTTTAGGTGTGTATTTTAAGCCCCTTTAACACTTATTTTTAGCCAAGTTTTAAATTTATAAAACACGATATTTTACTAACACTAAACACACATATGGGCAAGTGCACCCATCGTGAGCATAGTATAGTGTTGGCAAGATACCGAGGTCGTCCAAGGACACAAGAGCTTTTAGTACCGGTTTATCCTCAACGTCTAATCAAAATAAAAAGTTTAGAAAAATGTTTTAAACTAAGAAAAATAAAAACTAACTAAAATGCTGAAAATAAAATAAAAAGAAAAACAGATAGACAAGATGAATCACTTGGTTCCGACTCGTATCTAGTGTAACCTTTGATTATTTCCGCACTTTTGCACATAATTAAGAGATTATCTTAGTTATTGTAGTAGGCCCCTCTTTTGAAGGTGACGTTACCCTCACCCCAGTAGTTTGAGTCAGCAAGGATACAATCCTAAAAGGGTGGATTATTGGAAGATAATGAATTAAGTTATTAATGCAGTATTATGGTAGGCCCCTCTTTTGGAGGTGACGTTACCCTCGGCTAAGTAGTCTGAGTCAGCAGGGATACAGTCCTAAATAGCCGGGTTATAGTATTAATAGTAGTTAACTTATGAGGGGATCAAAGAGTTTGGACCCCCGCCATCCAATACCATGAAGTATTGAAGGAGGTCCTACTAAATTTGACCCAGGTCCATTGCAGGACCTCTAAACGCTGAACAATGGCAAAACCTTTACCAAACCGTTCCCTTAACCCCCGACCAGGTAGCCAACATACCTCCATATAGACCGTGGAGATATGAATGGTGAAAATCTTTTATTTTATATAGACAGTAAAATAATGCCAAGACACCACGGACAAACGATAAGGCAAGATCACCTTCAACATAAGCAACTAGTTATTAAAGTCATTAATACAAAACCAAGTAAAAAGTGCAAAAGATTAGAAATAAAAAGTATTACACTAGACACTTTGTGTTCACCAAGTGATGTAAGAGACTTAGGCAAACATGGCCTTGATTGTCAAGAACTCTTACGGTCAATCTTGGATCCCGAGACGACTCACACACTCTACGATGGACAATGGATGATGGTGGTGGATGATGGTGTTATGGTGGTGGTGGGTGAAGTGTGAGAGAGGTGGTGTGCCATGGGATGGTTTGAGCTTGAGCCAAGCACATCTATTTATAGGCTGAACAGAAGCTCGGGCACGGCCCCGTGTCCAGTGGGCATGGCCCCGTGTCCACATCCTTCTCTTTCTTCATTTAATGCAGCTTTGTCTTATTAGTTTACCACGCCCCCGTGTCCGCTGAGCACGACCCCGTGGTGCAGAAGAATCTTTGTACTATGCAGATTTGCTAGATTGTGCGAATCTTATAGTTGACCACGGCCCCGTGTCCGCTGAGCACGGCCCCGTGGTGGGCAATAGAAGCTTCTACCACTTTGTCTGTTCTGCTGACACTTGGGCACGCCCCCGTGCTGGCTGAGCACGGGGCGTGTTCAGTCTCCTGATCTCTTGTTTTGCTTGGGAAGATGTTGTTGTGGGGTCGGGCATGTCACGTTTTGTTCCTTTTCTTGTATTTATGTTAGATTTTGATGTCTTTTTGCTTCTTTTGTTAATTTGAGCTCATTTAATCCTGAAAATACAAAAGGAAGAAAAAAGCACACTTTTTCCAACATTAGTACTAAAAAAGGGTTAGTTTTATGCCTCATTTGATGAAATTTATATGTTACATTTTGAACACATC
This sequence comes from Helianthus tuberosus, assembly GCA_030545235.1. NCBI lineage: Eukaryota > Viridiplantae > Streptophyta > Magnoliopsida > Asterales > Asteraceae > Helianthus > Helianthus tuberosus. The sequence goes on along the minus strand of CM060396.1, from coordinate 118,989,279 downwards.
AGTAACCCTTGCCTGGACGGGTCACATGTCTCCAAAACTTGTGTTGTTTAAGGTCTTTTGTAGAGTCCATTAGGAACTCATTTTTAAACAATTCATGGTTGTAACTTATTTTGGTTTGATGTTTCAAGACAATTAGGTTATGGGATTTTCTAAATTATCTTAATGGATGAACATCTTGTGTTTTTATCATATTGCACGGTTATGATTATTGCTATGGTATTAAGAAGTCACACCAAATAAACCCACGCTTCCGCAAAAGCCAGGGTGTGACACAACCCTACCACAGTTAGACAGGCTATTGAGCTATCCGCTACCCTGACTGAATCACAGATCAGGAAGGGTAAACTTTTCCGAAAAGGCGATAAGAAACCATCAGACAAGACTACACAAGAAAAATCAAAGGATAACAAGACTGAATCCTCCAAGAAGTCAAAGAAGTGTAATGTGACAACTAGGAATTTTCCATGCATCCGTACAATGTTAAAAAGTAATTTATGCATTAATGATTGTGCCTGATTAAACTAATGACATGAATGATTTTCTGAATGCTGTCATATACATACAAGTGCATTACATGTTGCAAGATTATTTATCATTATTGCATGCAACACAATGTGGTTCAATTAGTGCACGAAACAAAGTTAGCACAGTTATCAGACAAACTAGAAGTACTGACGGGAGTTCAGTACTCAGGCAGACATGATGTTAAGACACAGAATGAGCCCGGAACCAAGAGTTACACTAGAATAGTGTGTAGGAAAGTACGGATCATAAAACTGCCTTTCGAGTGATAGTTTAAGTGCCCGAAGGTCACTAAAACTGCAAAATTCTACATATTTCAGCAAAAATCAGCTTTTTAACAACAAAATATAATGCAGAATTTTGGTTTAATGGTCCTGAATACCTTCCTAAGTGTCGGGAATCAAAACTATCATAAAAAGGAACATAAAGCACACTAAACTGCGCTATTTAGCACTTTAACGAACCGGTAACCAAACGAACAACCGGACACTACCCGAAACACCAAATTTTCACTAGAAGCACTGTTTTAGTGTTACGAAGCTAGTTATGGTCACCGAACATCATAACACACCATAAAACGTTATAACATCTAAAACCCTAACCATTACACTTAACATTCAACTAAATTAACTAACAAAGTTTGAAAACCAACCATACATGTAACAACTGTGCTTGTAATCACTATGAACAGTTCTATTATCAATAAAACAATGTTATTTGATCACAATGTTTGTTTTGTTATGTTTTACATTTTTCATGTTTTGACTTTTATGTAATTTCAAACTCTACATCGCTTTCTGGAGAGTTATACGCAAACTAGTGCGTAAACGTACTCAGTTTAATGCGAGAAATACTCCGAAACATCAACATATACTCAATATACCTTAAATAACCTTTACATAACTTAGAAATAAGTTTTGAAGGCTTTGGTATGGCAAAAACAAGTTAATTCGCTTACAGGGACTAAATATGACAAACTGCGAAAGTATGTCAATTTGAACTGTAACGAACATTCTGGAACATAACCATAAGTTAAACACACCTTAAATATCCTTTACATAGCTTAGAAATAGGCTTTGAGGGGTTCGGTGTGCTAAAATAAACTTTTGGGTCATTCAGGGACTAAAAGTGTCAAAAAGTGCACAAGTTTGCATTTTCGCGCATAACTTACGTTCTGAATACATCCGGACATCCAAAAATTTATGTGAGCATGACTATATTTTATTTTAGTGTTCGCCATTAGAAAAATCCATTCGTCGCGTCATTTGGATCGTTTTTCGCGCTTATGCGTGTTCCGTCGTAATTAACCGAACATCGCGACCGTACGGCCAAACGAACCGACATTCGTGATATTTTTGAGCACATTTTAAGTTCCCTATACTTTAACTTCATTTTTGAGCTTTGAAATGGGGTTAACGGGCCTTAAACGTGTCAAAAATGGCCTAAATACAGTTCAGGGACCAAAACTGTAATTCTGCCAAACTTGCACCATACGATGCGTATGGTATATATACCATACGATGCGTATGGGGTCTCCAGACCAGATGCATTGTTTCTAACAGCAGATTTCACATGTTTAATCCACAACCACATGTTCCTAATTGTCTAGTCATGTGATAAGGATGGAATTTTAGTTACCATAAGCTTCCAACACATGTACGGCTTGGATCATGGCACGTTTTCCATGAAACGATCCTAACGGTGGACCTAAAACTATAAATACCCCACCCCCTTGCTTCAAAAATTACAAGAAATTTGATTTGAGAAACTCTAAGTTGAAACGTTTGTTTCATACCTGAGATTTTCGAATCGAGTTTAGCATTCGGGGACCCTTCGTAAGTATTCTTTCGTCCTTTTCCTTATTTTTACTGCTTTTCGAGTCAGAAAGTCAAACTTTGTTTGACTTTCAGCGTTGACCAGTAATGGTCAATGCGAAGTTCGTTTGAACTTCGCAACGTGAGTGTAATCACGTTGGTCATAGTCCCTTGGGACTATGCCCACTGGTTACCACGTTGTCTAGGGTCGTAGGGTAGGCGATCTAATAAATCGCCTATACCTTCGAACCCGACCCAGTTTGGTCGATCATTAGGATCCGACCAAACACATTAGGTGACCATAGTAGGTAGGGAATAACCTTCCGAGGTTATACCCTATGGTCACATCGTTTAAGTAGTTGTATGATAGGTAGTTTATATGCCTTAGGTAAATTACCAGAATACCCTTTTCATGTATAATTGGTAATTAAGCATATGTAACCTAAACCTTTATCACATAACTGATTATGTAACATGTTTAGGCATATAACACTTGTCATAGGGCTAGTTAGGCGGTCCGAACGCGTTTCACGCGCACGACACGTTAAAGTAGCATAAGCTTCCTAAACGGGTCGTAATGGGTCGTAAACGATTATGTTAAGTTTCATTTAGCATGTAGGCTTTGTTAAACCAAATGACACGAGTCTCTACACTCGTTTGGTTTACGAAACCTCATTCTATCCAATCATCCGATTAAGGTCCGGTTATTAACATAGTTACCTATATTAGGTGCCGTTTGATTCCGAGATCTATAGCATTACTTGGTGATTATCTTTAGACATCTGAGCAATCTCAAGTGAGTACATAGACCCCTCTTTTACTGTTTTCCAAACTGTTTTGGGGTGGAACACATGTGCCTACTTGTTACTTTCATGCTTTCCTGTTTTAACATCATATACTGCTATGTTCGTTAGTACATTATAGTACATGTTTTACATTACATTTCATGCTAGGTGTGCCCATTGTGTGCATTACTTAGTACATTGTTTTACATTACATTTCATGCTAGGTGTGCCCATTGTGTGCATTACTTAGTACATTGTTTTACATTACATTTCATGCTAGGTGTGCCCATTGTGTGCATTACTTAGTACATTGTTTTACATTACATTTTATGCTAGGTATGCCCATTGTGTGCATTACTTAGTACATGGTTTTACATTACATTTCATGCTAGGTGTGCCCATTGTGTGCATTACTTAGTACATCGTTTTACATGACATTTCACGCTATGTATGTTCATTTGATTACATACTTAGTGCATTGTTTTCACATGCTTACATATTGGTATGACATTTGGTTTGTTTACATGGGACAATACATTCATTAACACCGATCATGCCGTTCGTTAGTAGGTAGTGGTACCATAGGAATTGACAACTCCCGTTCCGGACATCCCAGGGTAAGGGGACAGAAAGGAATGACCGAATTCGTTGACATTAAGACAGATAGACCTTTAATTTGTTTAAAGGGTTTATCACCACAGTCGCCAGGCTTGGATGTATGCATATTCACAATACCGCATAAATGTTCATATTAAATAGTTGCATGCATTTACACAAAACATAGCTTTGATTTAAACTAAGTTTTACTTCAATACTTTGTTTTTGTACATATGGTTTAGTTTGAGTCATTTCACTAGCCATACATGACATTTTGACATAGACATTTGACATGGATATTTGACATAGACATTTGACATGGATATTTGACATAGATATTTGACATGATTTACATTTGACATATTATTCAATACATTTGACAATTGAATTAAACATAGACTTTTTACATTGGTTGGTTTGGTTTGATTAAGTGATTAAGTAACGATGCGTGTGTAATATGATACAAGCATGGTGGATACGCCGCTGGTACTTCCTATATATAAGTGTTTGTATGGTATTATATGGCGTAACGTTATTTGAATCATTTCAGTTTGAGACATAGAACATTTTATACAAATAACATACTTTTCACAAGACATTTATTTACAAACAACTTATCTTATACAAACACATTTTTACATGGTTATTTATTTAACCTGACATTTACTTATACATATCATCTGATCTTATTGTTTTCATATGATTTACAAGACAAAGCAAATTACAAGGTTCATGACTAAACATTTTTCTTAAACATAAGTCATGAATCCTATTTTCACAAACCTATGTATCTCACAGGCATTTTTATGCTGACGTACCTATTTTCACATGTGTTTTCAGGTGCTTTTCCATAGGATGTTGATCATGATACTAGGGCGGACCTGTGCCTTAGACTTTAAAAGAAGATAGACTATGTTTAATTATGTTCTGAACTCTTTAAATTTCCTGTTTGAAACAATGTAACACCTTTGTTTATAAATAAAATACAACTTTGTATGCCATGGTTATGAAACAATTAATTCTGTTGCAACACGCCCCGATGTTTCCGCCGCGATTTGTTGTTTTACGCGGTCGGGGTGTGACAGAAGAGTTGGTATCAGAGCCAATGGTTATAGGGAATTAGGTTATTAGTAATGCTTTGACCTAGACTATAACTTTTCTAGGAACCTAACACGAGTTATCTTGTGTTTAGATCTTAAAACATGTATATCACCTATCCTTAGGTGATTATCAAAACAAGAACCAAATTTTCCGAATCGATTTTTGAAAAACAATCATCTGTTTTTGAATGATTTATTACAAGGTTTTGAACCCTCTGTTATATGGTTTTGAACCCTTTTCAGTATTGGTTTTTGGCCTTGTGCCTTCTAATTTTCAAAAATCCCGTCAAACGTTTTGGGTTTTAAATAATGTGAACATGTGCAAACTGGAAGGGTGAATGCCTGTATTCTAGGTTTTCTGTCTAGGCAAGCACTTCGTATACATCTCAACCAGACGCGAGACCAGTTGTGCTTACCTGGGAATTCTTGGAGTGAGTGTTCACTTATAGGCGAGCATGTCTTCATTATACATTATTTTTGACCCATTTACTTTGATTAGTCACTGTGTGTCGTTTGTTTGCTTTGTGATACGGACGAATGACCACCATCTTTGCTTTTGTTGATTTTGTTTCATCTCATTCACTTCATCCAATCATCTCACTCGTTTCTTTTCATGTTTTCCTCTTTTAGAATGCCTCCTCGACGCGAGAACCAGATAGCTACTGCTGAACTGGCAGAAATTATTGCGCAGCAGATGGCTGCTCAATTCCCAAATCTCTTTGCTCAATGGCAACAAGCCAACAACAACAACAATGGTCCGTGCAAATACAAGGATTTTAATCAGGCTAAACCACTCAAGTTTAGTGGTTCTGAAGGGGCAACTGGGCTTCTTCAGTGGTTTGAGAGCATAGAGAATACTTTTCGCCACGTGCAGTGTCTCGAAAATCGCAAGGTCGAGTTTGCTTCGAGCGTATTTCAGAAGAGGGCTTTGACATGGTGGAACGGGGTTATGAGGGACCAAGGTGCAGAAGTTGCTCTCGCACAGACATGGGCTGAACTTAGAGCCCTTATGATGAGGGAATTCTGTCCTCGTCATGAGCAACGAGCGTTGGAGAAAGAGTTTGATGTTTTGAAGCAAGATAATGGTGAGCATAGGGCTTATACTGATCGGTTTGAAGAGTTGAGTTTGCTTTGCCCGACTATGGTTACCCCACTTGACAAGGCTATCGAGAGATACATCGACGGCCTACCTGACTCGGTACAAGACATTCTTACTGGTAGTGAACCTGCCACACTTCGTCAGGCGATCGAGTTATCAGCGACGCTGACTGAGTCGCAGGTCCGGAAGAACAAGTTACACCGGAAGGGTGACAAGGGCAAGAAGCAGTCGGCTGACAAGGAAGATAGCAAGAAAGGTCAAAACTTGAATGGAAAGAACTCTGGTTCTTCGAAGAGGTCAAGGAAGCGTAAGGCTTCCCAAAATTTTGCTATCACTGCCCAAGCTAATCAGGCAGCTCTCAACCAACCCGCACAGCTTCCAGCAAAGAAACCCTATACAGGGAATGCACCTTTGTGCAATAGATGCAACAGTCACCACCAGCCGCAATTTCCATGCCGTTTCTGTACTAACTGTGGGAAATCAGGCCATCTCGCCAATGTTTGTCGATCTGCTCAGAATCCCGCGGTTCAGAACCCGGCTCAACAAGTTGCTCAGCAACAGGGTCAAGCTACAAGACCACAATACCCACCAGGTGCTTGTTACAATTGTGGGGATCTGACCCACTATAGGAATCGGTGCCCAAGGCTAACCAACCAGAACCAGAACCAGAACCAGAATCCGGCTCCGGCTCGAGGCCGAGTTTTTAACATGAATGCCCAAGAGGCACAGGCTGACGATAATGTGGTGAACGGTACGTTCTTTATTAATAATCAGCCTGCATCTGTTCTTTTCGATTCCGGTGCTGATAAGAGTTTCGTGTCATTATCTTTTGAGAAAATGCTTCGCGTGTCTAGAACGAAACTAGGCAAATCTTTGACAGTAGAGGTTGCTAGTGGTGAACCCATTATTCTTGATTCTGTTCTTCACAACTGCCAGTTGAATCTTAACGACCATCTTTTTCCTATTGACCTCGCGCCTATGCAACTTGGAAGCTTCGACGTTATTGTGGGAATGGATTGGTTATCCAAGCATCACGCAGAGATAGTTTGTTCTAAGAAGATTGTTCGTGTGCCGCTTTCGACAGGCGAGATTCTGCAGGTTCAAGGTGAGAAGCCTATCGGTGGTCTCAGACTCATGTCTTGTTTTAAAGCTCGGAAGTATCTGCAGAAGAACTATGTGGCTTTCTTAGCACATGTTACAGAAGATAAAGGCAAGGGTAAGTCTATTTCAGATATTCCTGTCGTTCGGGATTATTCTGAAGTGTTCCCTGAAGAGTTACCTGGTCTACCTCCAGTACGCCAAGTCGAGTTCCGTATTGATCTCGTACCTGGTGCAAATCCCATTGCCAGAGCTCCATATCGTCTTGCACCGTCTGAGATGCAAGAGTTGTCCAAACAGCTTCAGGAGCTCTCTGACAAAGGTTTTATACGTCCTAGTTTTTCACCTTGGGGTGCTCCCGTTCTTTTTGTAAAGAAGAAGGATGGATCCTTTAGGATGTGTATCGATTATCGTGAGCTTAACAAGCTTACCATCAAGAACCGATATCCTCTACCTCGCATCGATGATCTCTTTGATCAGTTACAAGGCGCTTCTTATTTTTCGAAGATTGATCTGCGATCAGGATATCATCAACTTCGGGTGCAAGAAGAAGACATTCCGAAGACAGCGTTCCGTACTCGTTATGGGCATTATGAATTCACAGTCATGCCATTCGGTTTGACTAATGCTCCGGCTGTTTTCATGGACTTAATGAATAGGGTCTGCAAACCTTATTTGGACCAGTTCGTCATTGTTTTTATTGACGATATCTTGATTTACTCTAAGACGCGAGCTGATCACGAGCAACATCTTCGTCTTACTCTTGAACTCCTAAAGAAAGAACAACTTTTCGCAAAATTCTCCAAGTGCGAATTTTGGCTTAAAGAAGTTCAATTTTTGGGGCATGTTATCAACGAACGAGGTATTCATGTAGATCCCTCCAAGATCAGTGCGATCAAGGATTGGGATACACCTACTACTCCTACTGAAGTTCGTTCTTTTCTTGGTCTAGCGGGTTATTATCGCCGCTTCATTGAAAACTTCTCTAAGATTGCAGTTCCTCTAACTGCTCTAACTCAGAAGAAAATGCCCTTTTACTGGGGATTCAAACAAGAGGAAGCTTTTCAACACCTGAAGCAGAAGCTTTGCGATGCGCCTGTTCTATCATTGCCTGAGGGTGATGATGATTTTGTTGTGTATTGCGATGCATCGAAATTGGGTCTTGGCTGTGTTCTTATGCAAAGGAACAAAGTCATAGCCTATGCATCAAGGCAATTGAAGATACATGAGAAGAACTACACCACTCATGATCTTGAGTTGGGTGCAGTTGTCTTTGCTCTAAAGATCTGGAGACACTATTTGTATGGTACAAAATGTGTGGTTTTCACAGACCACAAAAGTCTTCAGCATATCTTCAACCAGAAAGAACTCAACATGAGACAGCGACGTTGGGTTGAGCTCTTAAACGACTATGACTGCGAAATTCGCTACCATCCTGGTAAGGCGAATGTCGTGGCTGATGCATTGAGTCGTAAGGAACGTACTAAGCTTCATTGTGTACGTGTTCAATCTGTTATTCAAGCTCGATCCGATATTCAAGCACGCATTTCTCAAGCTCAACAATCTTGTGTTTCACAAGGATTGATGGATAAGGAATTTCCCTATCACATAACACCTGCTCTGGAATTGAAGGACAATGGATCATATTACTTCATGGACCGTTTGTGGGTCCCAAGCCAGGATGATCTTCGTACCTTGCTTATGGATGAAGCCCATAAGTCTCGTTATTCTATTCATCCGGGCTCAGATAAAATGTATAAGGATCTTCGTATTCATTATTGGTGGCCTGGTATGAAGAAAGACATTGCCTTATACGTATCCAAATGCCTTACTTGTCTAAAGGTTAAGGCTGAACATCAGCGTCCTTCGGGTTTATTGGAGCAACCAGAGATCCCAGTTTGGAAATGGGAAAACATTACTATGGATCTTGTTACCAAACTCCCGCGCACAAAGAAAGGTCATGATGCCATCTGGGTAGTCGTTGATCGTCTTACAAAGTCAGCACATTTCTTGCCAATCCGCGAGGATTTTCCTACTGACAGACTTGCTCAAATCTATGTTGATGAAATAGTAGCTCGACATGGTGTTCCTTTGAACATCATTTCTGACAGAGATGCTCGTTTCACTTCTCATTTTTGGAGAACCATGCAATCTGCTATGGGGACCCAACTTAATCTAAGCACAGCTTATCATCCGCAAACGGATGGTCAATCTGAGAGAACAATCCAGACTCTGGAGGATATGCTAAGAGCTTGTGTGATCGATTTTGGTGGTAGCTGGGATTCACATCTTAAATTGATTGAATTCTCCTACAACAACAGTTATCACACTAGCATCAAAATGGCTCCTTTCGAAGCTCTCTATGGTCGAAAATGTCGTTCACCAGTCTGCTGGAATGAGATTGGCGAGGCTCAACTTCCTGGACCTGCCCTCATTTTAGAGACAACTGACAAGGTCAAGAAAGTTCGTGATAACCTTCAGGCAGCTAGAAGCCGTCAGAAGATTTACGCGGACCCAAAACGCAAAGCCTTGGAATTTCAAGTCGGTGATCGAGTATTACTTAAGGTCTCACCTTGGAAAGGTGTGATCAGATTTGGAAAGAAAGGAAAACTTGCACCTAGATACGTTGGACCATTCAAGATCGTCGAAAAAAATCGGAAAGGTAGCCTACAGACTTGAGTTACCTCCTGAACTTGGAAATGTTCATCCAACTTTTCACATATCAAATCTCAAGAAGTGTACAGCTGATGAGAACTACTCCATACCGCTTGACGAAATTCGTGTTGGCAAAACACTGAAATTTGTTGAGAAACCAGTGGAAATCATGGAACGTGAAGTCAAGTGGCTTAAACGCAAGCGCATTCCTTTGGTCAAAGTTCGCTGGGAAGCTAAACGTGGACCTGAGTTTACTTGGGAACGCGAAGATCAAATGAAGGCGAAATATCCACATCTTTTTCCACGAGTTTCCTCTAAATAAATTTCGGGACGAAATTTCCACAAGTAGGGGAGACTGTAACAACTGTGCTTGTAATCACTATGAACAGTTCTATTATCAATAAAACAATGTTATTTGATCACAATGTTTGTTTTGTTATGTTTTACATTTTTCATGTTTTGACTTTTATGTAATTTCAAACTCTACATCGCTTTCTGGAGAGTTATACGCAAACTAGTGCGTAAACGTACTCAGTTTAATGCGAGAAATACTCCGGAACATCAACATATACTCAACATACCTTAAATAACCTTTACATAACTTAGAAATAAGTTTTGAAGGCTTTGGTATGGCAAAAACAAGTTAATTCGCTTACAGGGACTAAATATGACAAACTGCGAAAGTATGTCAATTTGAACTGTAACGAACATTCTGGAACATAACCATAAGTTAAACACACCTTAAATATCCTTTACATAGCTTAGAAATAGGCTTTGAGGGGTTCGGTGTGCTAAAATAAACTTTTGGGTCATTCAGGGACTAAAAGTGTCAAAAAGTGCACAAGTTTGCATTTTCGCGCATAACTTACGTTCTGAATACATCCGGACATCCAAAAATTTATGTGAGCATGACTATATTTTATTTTAGTTTTCGCCATTAGAAAAATCCATTCGTCGCGTCATTTGGATCGTTTTTCGCGCTTATGCGTGTTCCGTCGTAATTAACCGAACATCGCGACCGTACGGCCAAACGAACCGACATTCGTGATATTTTTGAGCACATTTTAAGTTCCCTATACTTTAACTTCATTTTTGAGCTTTGAAATGGGGTTAACGGGCCTTAAACGTGTCAAAAATGGCCTAAATACAGTTCAGGGACCAAAACTGTAATTCTGCCAAACTTGCACCATACGATGCGTATGGTATATATACCATACGATGCGTATGGGGTCTCCAGACCAAATGCATTGTTTCTAACAGCAGATTTCACATGTTTAATCCACAACCACATGTTCCTAATTGTCTAGTCATGTGATAAGGATGGAATTTTAGTTACCATAAGCTTCCAACACATGTACGGCTTGGATCATGGCACGTTTTCCATGAAACGATCCTAACGGTGGACCTAAAACTATAAATACCCCACCCCCATGCTTCAAAAATTACAAGAAATTTGATTTGAGAAACTCTAAGTTGAAACGTTTGTTTCATACCTGAGATTTTCGAATCGAGTTTAGCATTCGGGGACCCTTCGTAAGTATTCTTTCGTCCTTTTCCTTATTTTTACTGCTTTTCGAGTCAGAAAGTCAAACTTTGTTTGACTTTCAGCGTTGACCAGTAATGGTCAATGCGAAGTTCGTTTGAACTTCGCAACGTGAGTGTAATCACGTTGGTCATAGTCCCTTGGGACTATGCCCACTGGTTACCACGTTGTCTAGGGTCGTAGGGTAGGCGATCTAATAAATCGCCTATACCTTCGAACCCGACCCAGTTTGGTCGATCATTAGGATCCGACCAAACACATTAGGTGACCATAGTAGGTAGGGAATAACCTTCCGAGGTTATACCCTATGGTCACATCGTTTAAGTAGTTGTATGATAGGTAGTTTATATGCCTTAGGTAAATTACCAGAATACCCTTTTCATGTATAATTGGTAATTAAGCATATGTAACCTAAACCTTTATCACATAACTGATTATGTAACATGTTTAGGCATATAACACTTGTCATAGGGCTAGTTAGGCGGTCCGAACGCGTTTCACGCGCACGACACGTTAAAGTAGCATAAGCTTCCTAAACGGGTCGTAATGGGTCGTAAACGATTATGTTAAGTTTCATTTAGCATGTAGGCTTTGTTAAACCAAATGACACGAGTCTCTACACTCGTTTGGTTTACGAAACCTCATTCTATCCAATCATCCGATTAAGGTCCGGTTATTAACATAGTTACCTATATTAGGTGCCGTTTGATTCCGAGATCTATAGCATTACTTGGTGATTATCTTTAGACATCTGAGCAATCTCAAGTGAGTACATAGACCCCTCTTTTACTGTTTTCCAAACTGTTTTGGGGTGGAACACATGTGCCTACTTGTTACTTTCATGCTTTCCTGTTTTAACATCATATACTGCTATGTTCGTTAGTACATTATAGTACATGTTTTACATTACATTTCATGCTAGGTGTGCCCATTGTGTGCATTACTTAGTACATTGTTTTACATTACATTTCATGCTAGGTGTGCCCATTGTGTGCATTACTTAGTACATTGTTTTACATTACATTTCATGCTAGGTGTGCCCATTGTGTGCATTACTTAGTACATTGTTTTACATTACATTTTATGCTAGGTATGCCCATTGTGTGCATTACTTAGTACATGGTTTTACATTACATTTCATGCTAGGTGTGCCCATTGTGTGCATTACTTAGTACATCGTTTTACATGACATTTCACGCTATGTATGTTCATTTGATTACATACTTAGTGCATTGTTTTCACATGCTTACATATTGGTATGACATTTGGTTTGTTTACATGGGACAATACATTCATTAACACCGATCATGCCGTTCGTTAGTAGGTAGTGGTACCATAGGAATTGACAACTCCCGTTCCGGACATCCCAGGGTAAGGGGACAGAAAGGAATGACCGAATTCGTTGACATTAAGACAGATAGACCTTTAATTTGTTTAAAGGGTTTATCACCACAGTCGCCAGGCTTGGATGTATGCATATTCACAATACCGCATAAATGTTCATATTAAATAGTTGCATGCATTTACACAAAACATAGCTTTGATTTAAACTAAGTTTTACTTCAATACTTTGTTTTTGTACATATGGTTTAGTTTGAGTCATTTCACTAGCCATACATGACATTTTGACATAGACATTTGACATGGATATTTGACATAGACATTTGACATGGATATTTGACATAGATATTTGACATGATTTACATTTGACATATTATTCAATACATTTGACAATTGAATTAAACATAGACTTTTTACATTGGTTGGTTTGGTTTGATTAAGTGATTAAGTAACGATGCGTGTGTAATATGATACAAGCATGGTGGATACGCCGCTGGTACTTCCTATATATAAGTGTTTGTATGGTATTATATGGCGTAACGTTATTTGAATCATTTCAGTTTGAGACATAGAACATTTTATACAAATAACATACTTTTCACAAGACATTTATTTACAAACAACTTATCTTATACAAACACATTTTTACATGGTTATTTATTTAACCTGACATTTACTTATACATATCATCTGATCTTATTGTTTTCATATGATTTACAAGACAAAGCAAATTACAAGGTTCATGACTAAACATTTTTCTTAAACATAAGTCATGAATCCTATTTTCACAAACCTATGTATCTCACAGGCATTTTTATGCTGACGTACCTATTTTCACATGTGTTTTCAGGTGCTTTTCCATAGGATGTTGATCATGATACTAGGGCGGACCTGTGCCTTAGACTTTAAAAGAAGATAGACTATGTTTAATTATGTTCTGAACTCTTTAAATTTCCTGTTTGAAACAATGTAACACCTTTGTTTATAAATAAAATACAACTTTGTATGCCATGGTTATGAAACAATTAATTCTGTTGCAACACGCCCCGATGTTTCCGCCGCGATTTGTTGTTTTACGCGGTCGGGGTGTGACAATACACACCCCCTATAACAGGTTATGAAAGTGGGCCCCACCCCTTGATTTCTTTCATATATTTTATTGGATTTGTTGGCCACTTGGAGAACATAATAACCATTAGACTTTGTTTTGTTTGAAATTTTCTTTATAAACCATAAGACTAAACCACACTCTTGATACTTCATCTTCAACACACAAACACCTCCTTTCTTCTCCCCTAACTCACGGCCCCAAGCACTCCTTGTCACACCCCCAAAATACCACGTGCAGGAACCCCCGCGAGGCGTGTGACATACAGGATCCAGCCACCAATCACATTGAACTCGTAATATTAATTCAAATAAAACTTTCATTTATTAAAATATTCGTTACAAAACATCGTTTACATTTCAGCGGAAGCATACTACATTAATTAAGAGTTTCATAACCCAAGTGTATAAAAGCCATTAGACATGTCTCGTGATTCCCTGCAAGTCGACCCATGACCACTCCAGCACCCCAGATAGCAAGTCCCAATGATATGAACCTATAGTCCTGCAAGCATGCAGACAAGTGTGTCAGACGACGCTGGTGAGTTCAAAGTTTGTTTACACGTTTTAGTTACCAAATATAAGTATAAAACATTTCAGAGATTTGATGTTGTTAATAACTCGATTACCGTCGACGGCTCCAGATTATTTGCCCTATTCCCCAATGCCTCTATCAAAGCAATGGTCAAGACTGGGGTCATTAATTCACGTCCGTCCTCCCTGGTACGGTGTGAGGGTGCCAAACCTAAATAGCGCTATTAACTAATACCCCGTTGCCTCCCCGGCAACAAATCGGTAGAAGGGACTTGAATGATAGATATGAGTGTATTAACCAACATCCCATGTTTAATAGTCCAGTCAAACCCAATTACCCGACATTCCTCCCCGGAACGTTTACCAGATGTCCCTCCCCGGGACGCATGCTTGGAAAAAAAGCAGTGAACTCACCTTAGATTTGGTCGGTTTATTTAGTTACCCTTTCCAGTAAATCAATCAACCCTAACGTGGTTAATAATATTATCAGTTTCATAATAAACCAAGTCACGTATTATACACAAATAGCATTCATTAACAAGTCACTATACAACATATAGCAATTGCTCAAGTTCACACCAAACCACATCCCATGTACATATCACGCAATAGCATTCCGCAGTTGAATTAGTTATTCACATTAGACAATACAGGTTCCTCGTTTCTAGTTAATGTCGTTAACACGCACAAAACATTTTGTATAAATAAAACATTCATCATTTTTAGCATGCAGCCAATAGAAATCTATAAACACATAATTCACTACCAAGCCCATAGCTACTGTTTGACAGATTGGTCTAACGACGAAGATACTTATCGACGAAGAACCCAATTCGACAAAGCTTATACTTCGTCCGAGACCCTTGTGACGAAACTCCCCATTGTTCGTCGAGACGCTTGTCGGCGAAGAATCATCTTTCGTCGACCTAAGATTCGTCGACTACCCTTGACAGTTTTGAGGTTTCCACTATTCCAGTAAACAAATTCAATAATCCAACCAAACCAAATCAACCATATTCTTCAGTTAGTTTTCATTCATGATTACATGGTTTCATATCAACAGTTACAGATCAAAGACCCATTTTAGTACATTCATACACATGTATAACATAACAATCTGTAGTAACAGCCGTTTATTAATAACGAATCGTTGGTTAATTCAATAATTTACAATAATCCCTACTCATCACTTAACGGTATTCGATCATCCCTAACGGTCAAACAATCACTAACCTAGTCATCAAATGACCACATATACAATCAGGTTGTTATTTTACCAAGGAATACATTCATCAAACACGATTTTCAATATCATTCATGTCACACCCCGACCACGTAAAACAACAAATCATGGCGGAAACGTCGGGGAGTGTTGTAACAGAATTATTGTTTCACAACCATGGAATACAAAAAGTTTCATTTTATTTATTCATCAAGTAATTTACATTGTTTTAACACGAAACAAACAAGTTACATATCGACTATCACTGTTATTATGTCACTAAGGCCTTGTCCAGATCCTATGTGACTCATGCATCCTAGCAATCAACATCAAGCAACAACACCTAAAACATATGTAAAAACAAAGTCAGCAAAGAAATGCTGGCGATCACATAGGTTTTATAAGAGTGTCGGATTCATGGCTAGTTTACATGTTGCAATACCTTATTAAAAACCTTGTTTTGAAAATAGTATAATATTGCAATGAAATTAACCAACTCAAATCAAGCGGGTTATAATTTATAAAACCTCATAGCCATGATTCTTAACCCAAAAGACATTTGTTTGAGTAAACCAAATTGTAAAACATTTCGTATTAACTCATTTAATAAATTTCGTATGGTTTATATCCTTTCAAAAACATCGTTATGTGACATCGTTTTAAAATCGTTTACCCAAGTGAAACGGTATATGTAATATGTTGAAAACACTTATATATAAGAAGTACCAGCGGCGTATCTACCATGTTTTCACCACATTACACCCGTCCCGTTATCTAAACACTTAACCAAAAAAAACCAATCGTTATCCAACTCGTTTAATCTTGTTTAAATCGTTTCCAAATCGTTAACTCGTTTAAATTGTTTAAATCATCCTCGTTTTAATTGTGAAAACTATTTATGGTCGTCTCGCTAATAATATTCAAACCTTCGTGACTCGACTATCTCGCTTCTCGCATTAACAAACCACCAAAGGGTAAATTAATAATCACAGATTCAGTCGTTACCCGCCTAACCCACACATAACCATGGGTGCAGTCTCATAACGGGATTTGAAAGATCCTATGGTACCATAACCTAATACTGGTCGGTTCGGCCAAAATTAATGAATGTCATTCGTTATGTAACTACAACCAACAAGTTCGTTCACATTATTGAAATCGTTATTAGTTTAGTATAAACCATCTTAATCGTTTTTGAAACCATTGTTAAAATATCGAAAATCGTTTTGATACATATGAATCACCCCAAAACAATTGAAAACAGTAAAATAAGGGAACTATGTACTAACATGAAGTGCAAAGTATCCTCAATCAAATGAACTTCAACAAACTCAAGTAAACCAGAGAAATCAAGCAGCACCTAGTAATCGAATCACTAGTAAATAAATTGACACCTCAATCGGAAGATCCGATAGAATGAGGTCTTGTAAACCAAATGAGTGTTGGAACTCATGTGATATGGTTTAACAAAGTCTACATTCTAGATTGGAACCTAACATAAGTGCTTTCGACCCGTTACGACCCATTAAGGTAGCTTACGCTACTTTAACGCGTCGTGCGCGCATAAGCGCGTTCGAGACGTCTAACTAGTCCTATGACAAGTATTATATGCCTAAACATGTTTAAATATGTTGCATAATTAGTTACGTGACAAAAGTTTATGTTACATATGCTTAATTACCAATTATGCATAAAAAGGGCATTTTGGTCATTTACCTAAGGCATATAAACTACCTATCATACGACTACTTAAACTAAGTGACCATAAGGTATAACCTCGGAAGGTTATTCCCTATGCAACTATGGTAACTAAACATGTTTGGTCGGATCCTAATGATCGACCAAACGGGTCGAGTTCGAAAGTCTAAGCGGGTGTTTAGTCCCCTTGACTTACGACTCTACACAAGCACTAAACTAAAAGTGACGAGCTAAACATGCTAAAACATGTTTAGTTAAGTTAGAAAACAGGTTTTGGTATCAAAACAAACGGTTTTGATACCCAAGAGTAGTTTGGTTAAAAATACGCACAAATGCGCATTTTGGCCGAAACTACGACTCGTCACTACGCCTAGTCAACGTGGTAATCAGTAGGTATAATCACAAGGGACTATAACCATCGTGATTACGCTCACATTGCAAAGTTCAAATGAACTTTCTGTTGACCATTGACGGAAGTCGTAACAGACGCAAAAACGATCCAAATTAAGTGACGAATGGAATTTTATCAAGACAATCACTAAAATAAAATATTTTAATGATTACATAAATTTTTGGATGTCCGGATATATTCAGAACGTAAGATATGCGCGAAAATGCAAACTTATGCACTTTTTGACGCTTTTAGTCCCTGAATGACCAATAAAGTTTGTTTTAGCATACCGAACCCTTCAAAGCCTATTTCTAAGCTATGTAAAGGATATTTAGGGTATGTTTAACTTATGATCAAGTTCCAGAGTGTTCGTTACTATACAAATCGATATAGTTTCACAGTTTGACATAATTAGTCCCTGCGATCGAACAAACTTGATTTCAACACACCAGACCATCCAAAACTTATTTCTAAGTTATGTGGAGGTTATTTAAGGTATGTTAAGCCTATGTCACTATTCCGGAGTGTTTGTTGCATTATACTGACTGCGTTTACGCACCAGTTTGCGTATAACCTTCCAGAAAGCAATTTAAAGCTTGAAATTGGAATCGAATCAAATTGTAAAATCATCAAACATAAATACACACATAATAACACCAAAACACATATAATAACACCAAAGCACATTGTTTTGTTGATAATTGACATTGTTTTACATTATACGACGATTACAGAACATAGTTGTCACAGTCGCCCCTACTTTAGGAAATTTCGTCCCGAAATTTTATTTAGAGGAAACATGTAAAAACAAATGCGGATATTTCGTATTCATCTGGTCCTCACATTCCCAAGTAAACTCTGAGCCATGTTTGGATTCCCAGCGAACTTTGATCAATCGAATCCGCTTGTTCTTCAACTGTTTGAATGCACGGTCCGTTATCACCACAGGTTTCTCGACAAAGTGCATCGTTTCATCGATTTGGATTTCATCGTGTGGAATGTGAAGATCAGCGTCAGCTAAACACTTTCGCAAATTGGACACGTGAAAATTCGGATGAATATTTCCAAGCTCTGGAGGTAGCTCTAGTCGATAAGCACCCTTCCCAATCCTTTCCACAATCTTAAATGGTCTAACATATCGAGGTGCAAGTTTTCCTTTCTTTCCAAATCTTACCACTCCTTTCCAAGGTGACACCTTGAGTAGGAAACGGTCTCCGACTTGAAATTCTAAGGGCTTGCGTCGCATATCCGCCTAACTCTTTTGACGGCTTTGAGCTGTCACAAGATTATCGCGAATTTTCTTGATTTTGTCTGTTGTTTCCAGAATGAGTTCAGGTCCAGTAAACTGAGCTTCACCGATCTCATTCCAACAGACAGGTGAACAACATTTTCGACCGTAGAGAGCTTCGAATGGTGCCATATTGATACTAGCATGATAACTGTTGTTGTAAGAAAACTCTATCAATGGCAGATGAGAATCCCAATTACCACCAAAGTCTATCACGCATGCTCTAAGCATATCCTCCAAAGTTTGAATCGTCCTCTCAGTTTGTCCATCTGTTTGGGGATGATAAGCAGTACTTAGATTCAGTTGGGTTCCCAAAGCAGATTGCATGGTCTTCCAGAAATGAGATGAAAATCGAGCATCACGATCAGAAATGATATCCAAAGGAACACCATGTCGAGATACTATCTCATCAACATAAATCTTTGCAAGTTTATCAACATAAATGAGCTGATTTCGTTAAACGATCGATAACAACCCAAATAGCATCATGACCTTTAGACGTACGCGATAACTTAGTGATGAGATCCATTGCAATGTTCTCCCACTTCCAAACCGGTATCTCTGGCTGTACAAGCAAGCCAGAAGGTCGTTGATGTTCAGCCTTGACTTTGAGACAAGTCAGACATTTCGATACATACAAGGCAACATCCTTTTTCATACCAGGCCACCAGTACTGAGTACGAAGATCCTTGTACATTTTATCAGCACCAGGATGGATAAAATATCGAGACTTATGAGATTAGTCCATTACCAAGGTGCGAAGATCGTCTTGTTTCGGAACCCACAAACGATCCTTGAAGTAAAGCAAACCATCGTCTCTCCTTTCGAGTTTAAGCTCAAGTTGATGTGGTAATTCCTTACCTATCAAATTTTGTGAAACACAAAATTGTTGAGCTTGATGGACACGAGATTGAATATCAGATAAAGTGCGAACAGAATGAAGCTTGACTCGCTCTTTTCGACTAAACGCATCGGCCACAACATTCGCCTTACCAAGATGGTAGCGAATTTCGCAATCATAATCGTTTAGGAGTTCAACCCAACGTCGTTGCCTCATGTTCATCTCTTTCTGATTAAGAATATGCTGGAGACTTTTGTGGTCTGTGAAAACCACACACTTTGTGCCATAAAGATAATGTCTCCAGATTTTAAGCACGAAAACCACAGCTCCTAACTCAAGATCATGAGTCGTATAGTTCTCCTCGTGAGCTTTCAATTGTCTAGACGCATAAGCTATGACTTTACCTCGTTGCATAAGAACGCAACCAAGTCCTAGATTCGACGCGTCACAATAGACAACGAAATCATCATTTCCTTCAGGCAAGGATAGAACATGAGCATCACATAACTTTTGTTTTAGCGTTTGAAACGCTTCTTCTTGCTTTGGTCCCCACTCAAAAGGCTTATTCTTCTGAGTCAAAGCAGTGAGTGGAACCGCAATCTTCGAGAAATTAGAAATGAATCGACGATAATAACCAGCAAGACCAAGAAAATATCAAATCTCTGTAGGTGTCGTCGGCGTATTCCAGTCCTTAATAGCAACAATCTTGGATGGATCCACTTGAATACCCTGCTCATTGACTATATGACCCAAGAACTGAACTTCTTTAAGCCAAAATTCACACTTGGAGAATTTAGCAAAAAGTTGTTCCTTCTTAAGGAGTTCCAATGTTAAGCGAAGGTGTTGCTCATGCTCGGCTCGAGACTTTGAATAAATGAGAATATCATCGATAAACACAATGATGAACTTTTCTAAATAAGGTTTTTAGACCCTATTCATTAAGTCTATGAAGATAGTTGGGGCATTCGTCAAACCAAAAGGCATGACAGTGAACTTGTAATGCCCATATCTTGTACAGAAAGCAGTTTTGGGAATATCTTCTTCGAAAACACGAAGTTGATGATACCCAGAACACAGATCGATCTTGGAAAAGCATGAAGCACCTTGCAGCTGGTCGAAGAGACCATCAATTCGAGGTAGGGGATATCGATTCTTGATGGTAAGCTTATTAAGCTCACGATAATCGATACACATTCGAAAAGATCCATCTTTCTTTTTCACAAAGAGGACAGGAGCGCCCCATGGTGAAAAGCTCAAACGGATGAATCCTTTATCAGATTACTCTTGAAGTTGTTTTGATAACTCTTGCATCTCCAACGGTTCAAGACGATAAGGTGCTTTCGCAATCGGGTTGGCATTGGGTACAAGGTCAATATGAAACTCGACTTGACGAACTGGAGGCAAACCAGGCAGTTCATCGGGAAACACCTCTGGATAATCCCGAATAATCAGAATATCCTGAATACTCTTACTCTTGCCTTTCTCCTCGGTGATATGTGCCATAAAAGCAACATATCCTTTTCAAACATAAGCTTCAAACCACCAGATGGCTTCTCGCCACGAACTTCCAGAACATCGCCAGACGGAAGAGGAATACGAACAATCTTATCGAAACAAACCACCTCAGCATGGTGTTTGGTTAACCAATCCATTCCCACGATAATATCGAAGCTCCCAAGTTGCATCGGTGTGAGGTTAATGGGAAAAAGATGGTCATCAAGGTTCAACTCACAATCAAGAATAACAGAATCGAGAACAAGGGGTTTACCAGTAGCAACTTCGACAGATAAGGGTTTCCTCAGTTTAGTTCTAGGTATCACAAGCAAAGGCTCAAATGATAATGAAACAAAACTTCTATCGGCACTAGAATCAAAAAGAATAGATGCAGGTCGATTGTTAACAAGAAACGTACCATTGACAACCTCGTTGTCAGCCCTCGCTTCGTTGGCATTCAAGTTGTACACTCGTCCATGAGCGGGATTTACATTCGCGTTGACATTCACGTTCGGATTCGCATTTGCATTCGCCAACCTCGGACAGTTGTTGCGGAAGTGACCAAACTCTCCACAATTAAAACATGAACCTGGTGGGAATCTCACAACATTCCCCTAAACCGGTGCTTGAACCTGGGCAACCTGATTCTGTCCCAAACGACAAATATTGGCTAAATGCCCAAGTTTACCACACGTTGTGCATTGCTTACAAGCTTGTTGTGCAACATGATGACCGTTGCAGCGAGCACAATGAGGTGCGGTACCAGCATATACTTTCTTCGTAGGCGGTTGAGCCGGTGGGTTCTGAGGGTTCTAAGCAGTAACTGCAAAGTTCTGAGCACCCTTTCGCTTTCTCGACTTCTTCAACGACTCACCTTTCTTACCCTTACTCTTTTCCTTGACAGAATCGGTTGACTTCTTCTCATCACCCTTTGCGGGTAAGTTTACCCTTCCTGATTTGAGACTCAGTCAGGGTAGCAGACAACTCGATCACGTGACGAACAGTAGTAGGATTAATGTCAGTTACAATATCCTGTATGGAATCGGGTAAACCGTCGATATACCTCTCTATCGCTTTCTCCAACGGGGTAACCATAGTAGGACACAAAAGACTGAGTTCCTCAAAACGATCCGTATACGCACGGTGTTCTCCCCCATCTTGCTTTAGATCGTCAAACTCTCGTTCCAAAGCATGAATTTCGTGACGGGGACAAAACTCTTTCATCATGAGAGCTCGAAGCTCTTCCCATGTCTGTGCCAATGCCACTTCGGCACCCCTATCACGCATCACTCCATTCCACCATGTAAGAGCACGTTTCTCGAACACACTTGATGCAAATTCAACCTTTCGCTCATTCGGACATTGCACATGTCTGAATGTGCTCTCGATACTCTCGAACCACTGCAGGAGTGCAGTTGCTCCTTGCGACCCAGAAAACTTTAGCGGCTTAGCAGAATTGAAATTCTTAAAATTACACTGAGCATTGTTATTATTATTGTTGTTGTATAACTCATGGATTTGGGTCACTACGCCTGGAAGCACAGCAGCCATTTGCTGAGAGACAAAGGCTGCAACTTCTTCAGCAATAAAAGATTGTGCATCACGTCGAGGAGGCATTGTCTAAAAGGAAATATGAGAAACGAGTGAGGTCAAAAATTAGGGAAAACAAAAGGGGTATTGAAAATATCAACAAAATACAAGGAAGGTGGTCATTTGTTCGTTACCTCGAACAAACAAATGACACGCGGTGACTAATCAAAGTAAATGAGTAAAAATAATGTATCGCGAAGACATGCTCGCCTATAAGTGAACACTCACCCCAAGAGTTTCCTGGTAAGAGTGACTGGTCCGATTATGTGGATTTGTACGAACGCTCTAGCCTTAGACAGAAAACTCAGGGTACAGGCGTTCACTCTTCCAGTTTGCACGTGTTCACATTATTTAGACCCAAACTTTGACGAGATTTTTGAAAACTCAGAAGGCACTAAGCCAAATATGAGTCAAACTGGAAGGGTTCAAAACCTAGTAATCAATCATCCTAGAACAGATGATTAATCTTTGAAGCAGATTCGAATTTGTGTTCTCATTGTGGTTATCACCTAAGGGTAGGTGACGGTTTTGTTTTAGAAATCTAAATGAAAATTCACTTGCGTTAGGGTCCTAAAAGTTATAGTCAAGGTCAAAGCATTACTAATAACCTAATTCCCTATAACCATTGGCTCTGATACCAACTCTTCTGTCACACCCCGACCACGTAAAACAACAAATCGTGGCGGAAACATCGGGGAGTGTTGTAACATAATTATTGTTTCATAACCATGGAATAGAAAAAGTTTCGTTTTATTTATTCATCAAGTAATTTACATTGTTTTAACACGAAACAAACAAGTTACATATCGACTATCACTGTTATTATGTCACTAAGGCCTCGTCCAGATCCTATGTGACTCATGCATCCTAGCAATCAACATCAAGCAACAACACCTGAAACATATGTAAAAACAAAGTCAGCAAAGAAATACTAGCGAGCACATAGGTTTTATAAGAGTGTCGGATTCATGGCTAGTTTACATGTTGCAATACCTTATTAAAAACCTTGTTTTGAAAAGAGTATAATATTGCAACGAAATTAACCAACTCAAATCAAGCGGGTTATAATTTATAAAACCACATAGCCATGATTCTTAACCCAAAAGACATTTGTTTTAGTAAACCAAATTGTAAAACATTTCGCATTAACTCGTTTAATAAATCTAGTATGGTTTATATCCTTTCAAAAACATCGTTATGTGACATCGTTTTAAAATCGTTTACCCAAGTGAGCTAAATAACAGCACGGTATGTAATATGTTGAAAACACTTATATATAAGAAGTACCAGCGGTGTATCTACCATGTTTTCACCACATTACACCCGTCCCGTTATCTAAACACTTAACCAAAAAAACCAATCGTTATCCAACTCGTTTAATCTTGTTTAAATCGTTTCCAAATCGTTAACTCGTTTAAATTGTGTAAATCATCCTCGTTTTAATTGTGAAAACGATTTATGGTCATCTCGCTAATAACATTCAAACCTTCGCGACTCGACTATCTCGCTTCTCGCATTAACAAACCACCAAAGGGTAAATTAATAATCACAGATTCAGTCGTTACCCGCCTAACCCACACATAACCATGGGTGCAGTCTGATAACGGGATTTGTCAGATCCTATTGTACCATAACCTAATACTGGTCGGTTCGGCCAAAATTAATGAATGTCATTCGTTACGTAACTACAACCAACAAGTTCGTTCATATTATTGAAATCGTTATTAGTTTAGTATAAACCATCTTAATCGTTTTTGAAACCATTGTTAAAATATCGAAAATCGTTTTGATACATATGAATCACCCCAAAACAATTGAAAACAGTAAAATAGGGGAACTATGTACTCACATGAAATGCAAAGTATCCTCAATCAAAAGAACTTCAACAAACTCAAGTAAACCAGAGAAATCAAGCAGCACCTAGTAATTCACTAGTAAATAAATTGACACCTCAATCGGAAGATCGGATAGAATGAAGTCTTGTAAACCAAATGAGTGTTGGAACTCATGTGATATAGTTTAACAAAGTCTACATTCTAGATTGGAACCTAACATAAGTGCTTTCGACCCGTTACGACCCATTAAGGTAGCTTACGCTACTTTAACGCGTCGTGCGCGCATAAGCGCGTTCGAGACGTCTAACTAGTCCTATGACAAGTATTATATGCCTAAATATGTTGCATAATCAGTTACGTGACAAAAGTTTATGTTACATATGCTTAATTACCAATTATGCATAAAAAGGGCATTTGGTCATTTACCTAAGGCATATAAACTACCTATCATACGACTACTTAAACTAAGTGACCATAAGGTATAACCTCGGAAGGTTATTCCCTATGCAACTATGGTCACTAAACATGTTTGGTCGGATCCTAATGATCGACCAAACGGGTCGAGTTCGAAAGTCTAAGCGGGTGTTTAGTCCCCTTGACTTACGACTCTACACAGGCACTAAACTAAAAGTGACGAGCTAAACATGCTAAAACATGTTTAGTTAAGTTAGAAAACAGGTTTTGGTATCAAAACAAATGGTTTTGATACCCAAGAGTAGTTTGGTTAAAAATACGCACAAATGCGCATTTTGGCCGAAACTACAACTCGTCACTACGCCTAGTCAACGTGGTAATCAGTAGGTATAGTCACAAGTGACTATAACCATCATGATTTCGCTCACGTTGCAAAGTTCAAATGAACTTTATGTTGACCATTGACTGGTCAAAGCTGAAAGCCAAACACCGTTTGACTTTCATGCTTGGAATACAAGAACAAGCAAGAAGAGGACTTACAAAGGGTCCAAGAAGGTGTTTTGATTCAAAGTTAATCAGGTATGAGGTGTTAAAACCTCAACTTAGAGCTGAAGTTGAATCAAGGTGTGAAAAACCCAAATGAGGAAGCTTGCTATTTATAGGAAGTTAGGATCAATAGGATCATTCCATGTGTTTTGAGGGTGTAATCTTGGCCATACTTGTGGGTACATGGTATTAGAATACAATGGGGGTCGAAAACTAGCTCAAGGTTTTGCAAAAGTTACAAAAAAGACCCCCAAGTTCAATCCCATTGCTGAAAAATGCTGAAAAACAAGTTTCTGTCCAGATTAGGCCGTGGCGTCGCACCACAGCAGAGACAGATGGTGGTGGTGCAGCGCCACCAGGTGCCAGTTCCAAAAATTTTGCCAAAATGGCAGAAATGGTCCTTGCACATCTTTAAGGGCTTTTTCGATGCGTTTAAACCCCGTTAACCACATTTCAAGGCTCTAAATTGATGTTAAAGTATAGGGGACTCAAAACATGCTAAAAAATATCTCGGATGTCAGTTCGTTTGGTCGTACGGTTGCGTTATTCGGTTAATTACGACGGAAGTCGTAACGGACGCAAAAACGATCCAAATTAAGCGACGAATGGAATTTTATCAAGCCAATCACTAAAATAAAATATTTTAATGACTACGTAAATTTTTGGATGTCCGGATATATTCAGAACGTAAGATATGCGTGAAAATGCAAACTTATGCACTTTTTAACGCTTTTAGTCCCTGAATGACCAATAAAGTTTGTTTTAGCATACTGAACCCCTCAAAGCCTATTTCTAAGCTATGTAAAGGATATTTAGGGTATGTTTAACTTATGATCAAGTTCCGGAATGTTCGTTACTATACAAATCGATATAGTTTCACAGTTTGACACAATTAGTCCCTGCGATCAAACAAACTTGATTTCAACACACCAGACCATCCAAAACTTATTTCTAAGTTATGTGGAGGTTATTTAAGGTATGTTAAGCCTATGTCACTATTACGGAGTGTTTGTTGCGTTATACTGACTGCGTTTATACACCAGTTTGCGTATAACCTTCCAGAAAGCGATTTAAAGCTTGAAATTGGAATCGAATGAAATTGTAAAATCATCAAACACAAATACACACATAATAACACCAAAACACATATAATAACACCAAAGCACATTTTTTTGTTGATAATTGACATTGTTTTACATTATACGACGCTTACAGAACATAGTTGTCACAATTCAGACTATGAATGTGTACATACTATTGAACCCTCAACATGCAAGCCCTAGATTACGATAATATTAATGGAACCCTAATATCACACAAGATAACATCATCAGAAATATAGCACACTAACAACAAAAGACTGCTAACCGTGATTTTGAATGGACTGGTTTGATCGGGGCGCCGGAGACTTCGAACTGTTGATGAACAGTCCTCGGTTGCAAGGGGTAGAATAATAATGTTTTAGGGTTTTCATGAAGTCGTTATATATGACTTGAACATGCCGGGTCACCACTGGGCTTCGAAGATAACGGGGTCGGCGAAAAACCTAGGTGACGAACTTCATTCTTCGCCAATGACGAAGTCTATCCTTCGTCGAGCAGTCTTTCGTCGAGCAAAGTTGTGACGAAAGGGTTCTTTTCATTTTGTCATTAAAGGTTTTTATTAAATGCTAATATCGTTAGACCACCAAGTAACTTATACTAATATCATTCTAAAATAATATACAACGAAATATAAAACAGGTTTGTAAAACGGTTGACGCGTAAAGGAAAGGTCCTGAAATCTCGGATTGTCACATCATCCCCAACTTGAAAGAAATTTCGTCCTAAAATTTGATAAGTAAACCAAAAGTAATCCAAAAGCGGCGAGGTGTTAGATCAGGATGATTGTGAATTTTTTGCGGGTACCACATCATCCCCAACTTGAAAGGGAATTTCTTCCCGAAATTCGCTAGTGTCATCAGGAGTTTCTTCAACCGTTTGAACAATCGAGGATACTAGAGCTTCGTCTATTCTTTGCGTTCCCATGTGAACTCCGGTCCACGTCTTGAGTTCCAACAAACTTTCGCGATTGGAATTTGACTGTGTTAACGAACCTTAACTGCCTGGTCCATGTTTTCAATGGGTTCCGCAACAAACTACAACTTGTCATTAATCTTAGGCTCTAATAAGGGTATCACAGGTATTTCTTCGAACAAACGCTTCTTTAGGGTCGAGACATAAATGACATCGTGTACGATACTCACTTCACCGGGTAATTTCGAGTTTACAGGTCATGCTACCGATTCTTCCCAGAATTTGAATGGTCCAACGTAACATAAATTAAGCTCGCCACGCTTCCCAAGCATACCACACCCTCCCAGGGCGAGACTTTCAACATGATACGATCACCTACAACGATCTTCCAGCGCTTCCTAAGCTTATCAGCTTTCCTGACGGTCACGCGTTGCCGCCAAACGATTCCCGATCCAAACAATCTTCCCAAGAGTTTCGAGTACAAGTCATGGACTCGTAATTAAGTTGTCAATCACCTTAGTCCAACAAGGAGGTTGGCATTATCATCCATGCAATGCCTCAAACAGAGCTGTCTGAATACTAGAATGGAATCTGCTGCAGTAGGACTCATCCAAAGGTAAGCGTCCTTCCAGTTTTACTAAAGTTAATCATACACATGCTCGCAGCATGTCTTCAGGTGTCAGGATAGTTCGTTTACTCAGACTGTTTGTCCTACGGTGATGAGCAATGCTCATGTCTAGACGTGAGTTGGGGGTGTTGTGTTTTGTCTGCCATGAATCAGGTATAGATCAAAATCAAAGGTATCAGGAGTTGGCACCTTGTGCCAAAAAACTGCCTCTCTCAGAGGAATATTCACAAGCTGTGAAGACTCGTCAGTTTCCATGATTGCAGGAAAGTGTGCTGGTTACGTGAGACAATCAACGATCACCCAGGTGATATTGGTTCCGTTCTGAGTTTTAGGTAGGCCAGTGACAAAATCTGTGGCAGTCTGTTCCCATTTCCAAACGGGTGTTTCTGGTTGCTGACACAACCCAGGAGGTTCCTGATACTCCACCTTGTCTTTCACATAAGTCATCATTGATCACCTACATTGCTATATGGGTTTCATGGTCGGACGCCAGTACAAGATTCATAGGTCCTAATATCTCCTGTCAAAACCCAGATGACTAGGATATCAAGGCTGGTGTGCTTTGCTCAACACAAGTTTCCTACGGTTGATGTTTAGTGGAATCCATACCCGTTCCATGAGGTAGCGAATATCGTTCAACTCGCTAGAAGTTTCTCCTCCATGCCCCGCATGGATCCAGCTTGAAAATTCTCTTTCTTCAGTGCTTCAGTTTGAACAGGGCAAATCTGATCGAGTAGGCTAGAGTCGATGGTGAGCCGCATGCTCATACGTGTTTAGGTTTCATAGTCGTAATCGCTCGAGAGTTCCATCCAATGATGCCATCACATGTTCAGCTCTTTCGAAACAAGGGTACACGGGAGGCTTTTGTGATTGGTCTAAGCAGTGCATTTGGTACCGTCCAAGTAATGTCTCCAACTTAAATCTAACAACCATGGTTCCATCGCAGGTTGTGACTCGTGTAATTCCCCCTTCGTAATCCACTACGTAAGTCATCACCTTCTCGTGTTGCATTGCGTGTAACTGGGACTCTGATTCGAACCATCATGGTATACCACTAGATCACCCGTACCCTCGGGTAAAGACGATGCTCAGCGCATTATAGAGTTGAATTTCAGAAGCTGAAAAGTCGTTCTCCTGTTTTGTCTCCCATGAATTCACAGCACCCCGCTGTGCTAAAGAGGTTAAAGCGGCGCAATCTTCGAAAATCCCGCGATGAATCTGTGATAGTATCTAGCGAAACCAAGGAATTGTTGTATCCCCGAAGGAATCTTTGGTGTCGATCAGTTTCTAACAAAATGGATCTTAGCGAGATCCACATGTATTCCACTTCGTTGATTACATGACCAAAAAAATGTACCTCTCGAATCCAGAAGTCACATTTAACAAGACTTCCGTGGAGTGGCTCCTCCCTCAGGAGCTCTAAAATAAGATACAAATGCCGCCCATGATGTTCCTTTCGCCTGGAAATGATTCAAAACATCATCAATAAACACGGTCGATTTATGTGATCCATAAAGCTGCTGGTGTGTTGATTAACCCAAAGGTCAGGGAATATAAGTCGCAATGACCGCATCGCGTTCGATATGCCGTTTTAGAAACATTCTCCCCTTGGACTTCCATCACATGATTGTTCGTTTGATAGCTAATCCTCGAGTGGGAGCTTGGCCCTCGTAACTGGTCAACAGGTTGTCAATACATGGTCGAGGCAAACAGTTCTTGACTGTCACCTTGCTGAGTTCTCGATAGTCAGTACGCATACGAAAAGGCTTATCTTCTCGAATATAACTGGGGCTCCCCAAAGCAAAAAACTAGGTCCAACAAAACTCCTGTCCAACATTTCCTGTAGTTGACTAGACAGTTCTTGCAACCCTCCTGATGCAAGACGGTAAGGAGTACGAGTAATCAGGGCTGCTTCTAGCGCGAGATCAAACTGAGATTCTTCCCTACAATTGTGGGAGTAAACCTGGAAGTTCCTCGGATAGCACACCGAGAGGAATTACGAACAATTGGTGGATCCTCGATCCTCTTTTCCTTAGCCTTAACATCAGTAACGGTTGCTAACATAGCGGGGTAATCCCTCCGTAGACACTTCTGGGCCTTCATAGCTGAAATGGTGCTAACCTTTGCACCACTCTGACACTTTAGAACATATAACGATTCTCCACTAGGGAGAAGGATACGCAAAATTTTCTTCTCACAGGATATATCTGCGCGATCTCTGGATAACCAGTCCACACTATCTACTGCATCGAAACCATCAAGGATAGCAAAAGGAAGGTCGATGTCGAACACTTGTCCCACAAGGTCGAGTTTGCATCCCAACGAACATATGAGGTTTCATTTGACTTGCCATCAGCCGATTCCACAACAGGTTCGGTTTCAAGAAGCATCAGGGTTAAACAGAACAGAGACGAAGGGATTAGTTACCAAAAACGTGCATGCCACCATGTTGCTATATTCTTGGCGTCGCCTATGCCAGTCCTAAATGCCCTTCCACGAGCACCACTACCGGTGCTGTTGTTACGGTTGCGAGGATTCCCAATACTGTTATTATTCCCTTGGTTGTTAACGTCTTGACTTATCAACAGTCAATCCTTGTCGACGTCACCTTCATTTCCATGCTGTAGGCTACGATTACGAGTACCTTGATGTTGTCGCAACTGTTGCCTCTAATGTCGTTGCTTGTACCGGTGTCCTGCGACCTTTCTTCAACAGGGTCCATCTTTTCATATTCCGTGTCACGTCCTAAGGCACTACTCATGGTGCGGGCAGTTACACGTTCCACTCTATAGTCAATTGTCATCGATCATGTCCTGATTGATTCGTAAGAGTTGACTCCCATAACTCGCCGACTAGGGTTAAGGATTCAATTGAAGTCAACTTACTGGTGTTCGTTGCCGGTAATCAGGGTCGTCCTAATACTGAAGTCGGTGCGGTGTTACGCTCATCGTCTTGTCCATCGATCTTGCAAGTTAATTGAGTAATACACGGTATGTTGCGATTGTGTTGCAGAAGTGAACGCACTTCGGGATCTAAGGCGTTAATACGTTAAGTTCCAGCAAACGAAGAAAAGTGAGAAAGGTATAGACCAATCATTCGACGCTGCGATATCCAGCTCAGAGACGTTCGTACTAGCACCTAACATCCCACACAGTTCGTTAGACGTCCAGATGTGTGTTCAGGTAATACTCGATAGCTTCGAGATTCGTAAGGATTCAGCGAGGAGTGAAAAGATCACGGTCGAGTAGGAGACAATTACTGCTATGACTCCTATAGACTTGTTATATTTCTCATTGATTGAATAACGAAACAGAACCCCTTTTTCACTTGTTAAGCCTCACCGGGACTCACATGCACCCCACATTATTATTATGTGTGCACCCACAATAATATTGTGATTTGCATGCTCATCTCAGTTCCTCCTAACTCATGTCAAATGGTTCTTCAAACTCAGATATCAAGCGGAGGTTATCAAAAAGATAAGATCACAGAAATCCAAAGACTATGACATACTATCAACGCATCATAATGTAAGCAAACAATTCATGTAATCATACTATAGTGACGAGTGTGTGTTCGTACGCTACATCATAAGCAAATGTGTACTAGTCATGTAATGTATGCAGCAGGTGAAAAAGACGAACCTTGCAATCTGGAGCTGAGTGTCATGGTCGTATTCACGTATTCAGAACTGTTCGGTTATAGTGTGGTTTTATAAAAACATTTTAAAACCAAGTTCACTATAACCAGTGGCTCTGATACCAAACTGTCACACTCCCAAAATACCACGTGCGGGAACCCCCGCGAGGCGTGTGACATACCAGGACCAGCCACCAATCACATTGAACTCGTAATATTAATTCAAATAAAACTTTCATTTATTAAAATATTCGTTACAAAACATCGTTTACATTTCAGCGGAAGTATACTACATTAATTGAGAGTTTCATAACCTAAGTGTATAAAAGCCTTTAGACATGTCTCGTGATTCCCTGCAAGTCGACCCATGACCACTCTAGCACCCTAAATAGCAAGTCCTAGTGATATGAACCTATAGTCCTGCAAGCATGCAGAAAAGTGTGTCAGAAGACGCTGGTGAGTTCAAAGTTTGTTAACACGTTTTAGTTACCAGATATAAGTATAAAACATTTCAGAGATTTGATGTTGTTAATAACTCAATTATCGTCGATGGCTCCAGATTATTTGCCCTATTCCCCAATGCCTCTATCAAAGCAATGGTCAAGACTGGGGTCATTAGTTCACGCCTGTCCTCCCCGGTACGGTGTGAGGGTGCCAAACCTAAATAGCGCTATTAACTAATTCCCCGTTGCCTCCCCGACAACAAATCGGTAGAAGGGACTTGAATGATAGATATGAGTGTATTAACCAACATCCCAGGTTTAACATTCCAGTCAAACCCAATTACCCGACATTCCTCCCCGGAACGTTTACTAGATGTCCCTCCCCGGGACGCATGCTTGGAAAAAGAGTAGTGAACACACCTTAGATTTGCTCAGTTTATTTAGTTACCCTTTCCAGTAAATCAATCAACCCTAATGTGGTTAATAATACTATCAGTTTCATAATAAACCAAGTCACGTATTATGCACAAATAGCATTCATTAACAAGTCACTATACAACATATAGCAATTGCTCAAGTTCACACCAAACCACATCCCATGTGCATATCACGCAATAGCATTCCGCAGTTGAATTAGTTATTCACATTAGACAATACAGGTTCCTCGTTTCTAGTTAATGTCGTTAACACGCACAAAACATTTTGTATAAATAAAACATTCATCATTTTTAGCATGCAGCCAATAGAAATCTATAAACACATAATTCACTACCAAGCCCATAGATACTGTTTGACAGATTGGTCTAACGATGAAGATTCTTATCGACGAAGAACCCAATTCGACGAAGCTTATACTTCGTCCGAGACCCTTGTGACGAAACTCCGCATTGTTCGTCGAGACACTTGTCGGCGAAGAATCATCTTTCGTCGACCTAAGATTCATCGACTACCCTTGACAGTTTTGAGGTTTCCACAATTCCAGTAAACAAATTCAATAATCCAACCAAACCAAATCAACCATATTCTTCAGTTAGTTTTCATTCATGATTACATGGTTTCATATCAACAGTTACAGATCAAAGACCCATTTTAGTACATTCTTACACATGTATAACATAACAATCTGTAGTAACGGCTGTTTATTAATAACGAATCGTTGGTTAATTCTATAATTTACAATAATCCCTACTCATCACTTAACGGTATTCGATCATCCCTAACGGTCAAACAATCACCAACCTAGTCATCAAATGACCACATATACAATCAAGTTGCTATATTATCAAGGAATACATTCATCAAACATGATTTTTAATCTCATTCAGACTATGAATGTGTACATACTATTGAACCCTCAACATGCAAGCCCTAGATTACGATAATATTGATGGAACCCTAATCTCACACAAGATAACATCATCAGAAATATAGCACACTAACAACAAAAGACTGCTAACCGTGATTTTGAATGGACTGGTTTGATCGGGGCGCCGGAGACTTCGAACTGTTGATGAACAGCCGTCGGTTGCAAGGGGGAGAAGAATAATGTTTTAGGATTTTCATGAAGTCGTTATATATGACTTGAACAGGCCGGGTCACAACTGGGCTTCGAAGATAACTCGGCCGGCGAAAAACCCAGGCGACGAACTTCATTCTTCGCCAATGACGAAGTCCATCCTTCGTCGAGCAGTCTTTCATTGAGCAAAGTTGTGACAAAAGGGTTTTTGTCATTTTGTCATTAAAGGTTTTTATTAAATGCTAATATCGTTAGACCAACAAGTAACTTATACTAATATCATTCTAAAATAATATACAACGAAATATAAAACAGGTTTGTAAAACGGGTGACGCGTAAAGGAAAGGTCCTGAAATCTCGGGTTGTCACACTCATCCCCTTACCTTCATTTTCAATCATATTCCATCCATTCTAAGCATATCCTAAGGTGTAAGAAGCATAACTAAGAAGGTGGAAAGCATTGAAAGTGGAAGGACCTTCTCTTGGTTCTATTATCCATCACATTCATCATCATCTTCATTTTGTTTCTTCCCTAGCCATTAGAGCTAGTAAGCTCCTCACAACTTGATTTTACTTCTCATTTTAGTGGTTAAAAGGTTATGTAGCTTGTTAATCATAAGAATCTCAAAGAAACATGAATATGATCACTAACATAAAGCTTAATAACATGAAAATCTAAGTTGTTTTAGTGTATGTAGGAAACTTGTTTGATAATTTCTTGTGATTATGATGTTAATCATCATAAGAAGCTTGCTAGATGATGATTAAACACATGATCTAGCAAGTATGAGGATGGATCTTGAGAAAATCATAATGATCTTCCTTTATGTTAAACATGAACTTGAATATAAGCTTGTTTTAGTGTATGATGATTTTTTATACATGTTATATGTCTTGAAAATGAATGATTTCAAAGATAATATTTTCAAGAGAACAAAGTTTATTGCAAGATTTACATGATCATGGGTTTTAAAGAAGTTAATCATGTTTTTAGTGTTAAATCTAGGTTAGAAAAGTACTGGTAACAAGAAGGATACAAGAAGAAGTATTTTTAGAAAATCATCATGTAAGTTGTAAGGAACTAAAATCTATAAGAAAGAGTTTTATAAACTAAAAACCATGTTTTTAGAGATAACTAAACTTACTAAACAACATGTGAAGTTACTACAAATTTTTACAAACTTTCAAGTTCATGACATAGTGTAAATTTCATATTTTTGGCTCATGGTAAGTCTTGATTAAATTTTTGATGATTGATGATAAATTTTAAAAGAAAATGATATGTTTTTAAAGCATGGAAACCTCCATTTTTAAGGGGAAACTATGGCAAAATTTTTGTAGAAATTAAAAACTTAGAAAAATATTTTTTAAGCAAGTGTTTACAAGTAAATTTTGATCATGGTTTTCATATAAAAACTTGCCATAATTTTTATTACAAAAATTACAAATATTGGAGGTTGATTTTTGATAAATAAAATGACTAAGTATAAATTTAGGAAAATATATATTTAGATGTCACAAATTGTGTGCTACTTGTATATTATGTGTATTAGTTATATTATTTTAGAAACTTGAAAATAATATAACACACAAAATACCAAAATTATAATACAAAATACTACCAAAATTCCAAGAAAATAAATATATAATTTATACCCGAATATTTGACAAACCGGACAAGGACTATGGACTATAAATATATATATTCCGGAAATAAAATTCATATTTCGACAAATGTGTTAAACGGTATTTTGGAAACCAAAGAAAAGGAAAATGTGGATTTTTACAAGTGATACAAAATATATCATATTTTATCAAGTGGAAAATATATTATTTTTGAGTGGAGAAAAATATATATTCTTCTTAAACAAGCTAAACATATATTATTTTGGGTGAAAAATGGAAATATATATTTTCTAACGTTAATCTTAAAAATATATATTATTTTGAGATATATATGAAGGTATATTTATTTTTGCCAAAAAAGATTTATAGATATTTTTCTATAAAAAAATTCTCTTAAAATATGAACATTTTAAGAATACAAAGTTGGTAATTTTTAGTTGCCTAAAAATATATTCCGGAAAATTAAATACAAGATTAAGTATAAAAATACTTAATAAATACAAGAAAATAAATATTCTCGTACGTACAAATACACACCGGAATACACCACCAATAATTGGCAAAATACACAAGTCTAAAAATACACAAGTATAATTATATCAATACTTGGGAAGTATTCATGAAGGAATTACAAAGCGAAATAAGTCAAAATATATTATCTTAAAAAATATTCCAAATAATTGATAAATATAATTTAAGTTAAAATATTATTATTTTAACCAATAATTATACTTTGGAATAATATAATATACATCCAACATATAACTCAAAGTATACCAAGATTTCCAAAATAAGTCACATACCTAGGACTAAGAGTCGGTACACGACCAAGCCGTCTAATAAAACATAGCACGTGTGTAGGTAGTTGTACGACCAGTGGAAAGGAGCTTTCAGTTACTAGACAGAAGAACGCAAATCAGTGAGTTCATGTCCCCCTTTTCTTTTAACTGTTTTTAGTTTTATAACTCTCGGGGTGAGATAAATGTTTCAAAGGTTTCAAAAGTTCAAATGTTTCAATGGTATGGTTTAGCTAAGGAATGAACTGTTAGATCACGTGGATGATGTAGTATCTCTCCTAAGTGCCATTAATCTGGTTTAAGACCGAGGAGCATGAGTGGTAGATCTATCTGGGTGTAGCGAGCCCCACCCATGGGTCCTTGTGTGGCCGCATGTGGTGACTATGTCGTTCCCGTCGGATGGACCAGAGGAAATCTGCTAGGTGTGAGCACTTCCTATGTACCACAAATATTAATGTCCTTGCAAAACATTAATGATCTGTTCATAGACGCTTTCATACCGGTTTACAAAGGCATGCTTACAAAGGTTTACAAGATTATTCGAGCACATACAAAATTACATGAACTCGCTCAACTATTGTTGATGTTTTCAAAATTACATGTATTTCAGGAAACAAGATGGATCTTGGGCGTTAGAGTTGTTTTCAAGATGTAAACTTCAAGCTTAGATGTCATCCACTTTTGTTGGTCTGTAACTTAACCAGAGATTATGTCAGTTGGAACTTAAATGACTGGTGTTTGTAACGTTTTAAACTTATGAATGGATGAACATCATTTTAATCATATAGTTGTTTATTATAATTGAATGCAATGATATTGATCAAGTCACACATCATACGCTTCCGCAAAAGTCAGGGTGTGACACGTAAGGCTTCACAGAACTTCGCTGTAGTTGCTCAAAACAATCAAGCTACCCCTAACCAACCAGCTCAACCTCCTGCTAAAAAGCCATACAATGGAACTACACCTCTGTGCAACCAATGTAACCTTCATCATTATGCCAGTGTATATTGTCGCAAATGCCTAAATTATGGGCTTGTTGGTCATATAGCTAGGGTTTGCCGAGTTGCTACTACAAAAAATCAAGTTGTTAATAACCTTGCTCAAGCTCGTTTTCCACCAGGTTCTTGCTACAACTATGGCGAGATGGGCCATTTCAGAAACAATTACCCAAGGCTTGTTAATGCAAATCCAGTCCGTGGATGAGCATTTGATTAACTGGAAGACGATGCTGTTTAGAAACAATTGAACTTTATGCTCTATTTCTTTTGTTATACAAGACTTTGAAACAATTAGTTTGGTTTATAAACAAAATTTTATTCGCATTTCGATGTACGAAAACAAATGTGGTTACATGTATGAATAACATGCCCCTACGATGCCGACACCAAGGAACCGTGTTCCTTGCAAGACAAACTACTCTCGTAGTTCTTCCATTTTTGAGATCGCTCGCGATTTCCACACAAATCCTAAGTACTCGTTTCTTCTAAGAAACAGAGTACAAGGTACAAGTTGTCACTCTTGACGAATACTCAGAGTACCACTTTAAATCCTTGATTGGATACCTAAGGGTACTTCCGTAAGTCCTTAATTGGTCTTACGCAATATGTCTATGTACATATCATTTCTTCCAGGTTTCACGACATTATACATAGTATATGATTTAAAAAAGATTATACATGTTTTCAAAAACCTCAAACATGATTTCAAAAAAAATCATCTCATATGGTTTTTAAAACATCTTATAAACATATTTACCTAATACACTTAGTACATGATTTCAAGAACATTACATAAGGTTTCCAAAACATATTTTCAAAGATTCCATGCATAGTTTTCAAGGACATTCTGCTTCGTATGTTGACATAGCATGCCTAGCATATTGATTTCAAGGATCCTTTTTGCTTCATACGTTGACTTAGCATATCTAGCACCGTGATTTCAAGAACACTTCACTTCGTATGTTGACTTAGCATACCTAGTACAAGGTTTCTAAATATTTTCATGACAAAAATTCCGAATCCTTATAAGATCTTCCTATCTTCATAGTTAGATCCTTGTGGATGTTTGAAGCGCAGAATCAAAGTCCTTAATTAGATTCTTTGTGTGCTTTAATACGTATGTTACGATTCAATGAGGACAAAACCAAATCCTTGTAAGATCTTCCCATCTTCATAGTTAGATTCTTGAGGATGTTTAAAGTACTAATTGAAGTCCATTGATTGGATTCCTGGTGTACTTTAAATGCATGTGTACAAAATCGACGACAAGTTGATAACAAGTTGATGACCAAGTTGACAATTATGTGATTATGTGATTATGTGTTTATGTGTGATCCAAATGCTCGCTATCCAAATCCTTGTAGAATCTTCCATATCTTCATATGATGGATTCTTAGAAGGATATCCAAAAGTACTATCTTAAATCCTTAATGGGCTTCTACGCAATAGTTAAGACCCTTGGATTTTAAAGTACTATTCCAAAGTTAAAGAGATTGATTCATCAATCTAGTTAAAGAGATCATTCGTTGATCTAGTTAAGGAGACCCTTTGGTGGTCTAGCTAAAGAGATTAATTCGTCAATCTAGTTAAAGAGATCATGTGTTGATATAGTTAAAGAGACCCTATGGTGGTCTAAGTCAAAGTTATCACAAGATTATTCGTTTGATTCTTTCCCCTACACATTATAAAATAAACTGTGCGGACTGTGTAAGGAATTACATAATTATGGATGCATACATAATTATGGAATTCAGTGCACAGAAACCACAGCAAATTTTGTCATATGTGTTAACTTAAACAAGAAACAAAAGTTATCTATATTCATTTCCGTTTCTAATGAAGTATCCAATGAGGAAAAATGAACTAGCTACTCCTTTTTTGTCTTCTGAAAGAGATATCCATGGGGAAACGAATAATCTATTCAAGAACCATATTCATTTTCGTTTCTGATGAAGTATCCATTGAGGAAAATGAACTATCCATTCATTTTCGCTTCTGAAGAAATATCCACAGAGGAAAATGAATAAATTCATTCCGCTTCTGATGAAGTATCCACTGAGGAAAATGAATTATCCATTCATTTTAGCTTCTAAAGAAATATCCATTGGGGAATGAATAATCCTGTATAAATTCTTTCATTTCCACTTCTGACGAAGTATCCACTGAGGAAAATGAACTATCCATTCATTTTCACTTCCGAAGAAATATCCATCAGGGAAATGAATAATCAATACAATAATTGTCACACCCCGACCACGTAAAACAACAAAACGTGGCGGAAACATCAGGGAGTGTTGTAACAGAATCATTGTTTCATAACACATGGAAATTGAAATATTGTTTTATTGAATTAAAGTAGTTACAATGTCTTAACAAACAAAGAAGTATAACAAAGTTAACTAGTCTTCCATCTTTTATTGTCACTAAGGCCCAAGTCCGCCTAAGTGTATCTTGATCAATCATATGCTTCATTTCCTGAAACACATGTGAAAATAGGTACGTCAGCATAAAAATGCCGGCTAGTACATAGGTTTTGTGAAAATAGGATTCATGACTTATGTTTGAGAAATTGTTTAGTCATGAACCTTGTAATTTGTTTTGTCTTGTAAATCATTTGAAAAACGATAAGATCAGATGATATGTATAAATAAGTGAATAATGCATGGTTAAATGAATAACCATGTAAGATGAGTTTGTATAAGATAAGTTGTTTGTAAATCAATGTCTTGTGAAAAATATGTTATTTGTATAAAATGTGACATGTCTCAAACTGAAATGATTCAAATAACGCTACAATATGTGATACCATACAAACACTTATATATAGGAAGTACCAGCGGCGTATCCACCATGCTTGTATCATATCACACACGCCTCGTTACTTAAATCACTTACTCAAACCAAACCAACAATGTAAGATGTCTATGTTTAACCCAATTGCCAAACGTATTGAATAATATGTCAAAATGTTTATGTCAAGATGTGAGTCATGTAATGTATAACCAATGTCAATAATGTTCATGCGTCAAATGTAAATCATGTAATGTGTAACCAAAATGATATGTATGGCTAGTGAAATATATCAACTAAACCATATGCACAAAAACAAAGTATTGAAGTAAAACATAGTTTAAATCAAAGCGATGTTTTGTGGAAATGCATGATCAAATGTAAATCATGTCAAAATGTTTATGTCAAAATGTCTATGTCAAATGTCTTTGTGTAAACCTTGTCAAAATGTCATGTATGGCAAGTTAAATATATATATGTATAAATATATCCATTAAGCCATAGGTAAAAATGCACAAAACAATATATTTAAGTAAAACATGGTTTAAATCAATGTTATGTCTTGTGGAAATGCATGCTATACTGAATATGAACATTTATGCGGTGTTGTTATAATGCATACATCCAAGCCTTGAGACTGTGGCGATAAACCATTAAACGACTTAAAGGTTTATCTGTGCTTCTGTATATCGAATTCGGTCATTCCTTCCAATCCCCATAAACCCGGGATTTCAGGAACGGGAGTTGTCAATTCCTATGGTACCACTACCTACTAACGAACGGCGTAGCTAATGTTAATGAATGTATTGTCCCATTTAAACAAACCAAATGTCATACCAAAATGTAAGCATGTGATGAAATGAAAATGTACTAAGTATGCAACAAATGAACATACATAGCATATGATGAAATGAAAATGTACTAAGTATGATGAACATACATAGCATGTGAATGTGATGTAATGTAAAACAATGTACTAGGTAGGCACACAATGGGCATACATAGCATAAAATGTAATGAAAAACGATGTACTAAGTACGCACACAATGGGCATACATAGCATGTAATGTAATGAAATCATGTACTATAATGTACTAACGAACATAGCAGGTATATGATGTGAAAACAGGAAAGCATGAAAGTAACAAGTAGGCACATGTGTTCCACCCCAAAACAGTTTGGAAAACAGTAAAAGAGGGGTCTATGTACTCACTTGAGATTGCTCAGAAGTCCTTGAGTAACAACCAAACAATGCTAGAGATCACGGAAATCAAACGGCACCTAATATAGGTAACTATGTTAATAAACCAGACCTAAATCGGAAGATTGGGTAGCATGAGGGTTTGTAAACCAAATGACTGTAGGAACTCATGTGATATGGTTTAACAAAGCCTACATACTAAATGAAACTTAACCTAAGTGCTTACGACCCATTACGACCCGTTTAGGTAGCTTATGCTACTTTAACGCGTCGTTCGCGTGAAACGCGTTCGGACCGTCTAACTAGTCCTATGACAAGTGTTATATGCCTAAACATGTTACATAATCAGTTATGTGACAAAAGTTTAGGTTACATATGCTTAATTACCGATTACACATGAAAAGGGTATTCTGGTAATTTACCTAAGGCATATAAACCACCTATCATACAACTACTCAAACGATGTGACCATAAGGTATAACCTCGGAAGGTTATTCCCTACATACTATGGTCACCTAATGTATTTGGTTGTATCCTAATGATCGACCAAATGGGTCGGGTTCGAAGGTATAAGCGATTTATTAGATCGCTTACCCTACGACCCTAGACAACGTGGTAATCAGTAGGCATAGACCCAAGGGACTATAACCATCGTGATTACAATCACGTTGCGAAGTTCAAACGAACTTCGCATTGACCATAAACTGGTCAACGCAGAAAGTCAAACAAAGTTTGACTTTCAGACTCGTAAAGCAATAAAAGAACGAAAGAATACTTACGAAGGGTCCCCGAATGCTAATTTCGATCCAAGTAACTCAGGTATGAAACAATGGTTTCAACTTAGAGTTTCTAAGATCAAAATTCTTGTGGGTAAAAGTGAAGGGTGGAGGTGGGTATTTATAGTTTTCGTAGAGCCGTTAAGATCGTTCCTCGTTAACCGTGCTTTGATCTTGGCCATACACATCAAGATAGTGGTTTTACAAAACCATTTGAGCCCACGGTATTGCCCAAACCATGTGCGAAACTGAAAACGGACCAGATGCAATGTTTCTGTCCAGATGAGGCGCTCGCGTAGCGCCACTGCCAAGGCATGGGGGTGCTCGCGCTACGCCACTGCCTACCATTTTCAGCAAAGTTTCAAAAATGGCAGAAATGGTCCCTACAGCCCGTTTAAGCTATTTTCGATGCGTTTAAACCCTGTTAACCTCATTTCAAGGCTCTAAAATGAAGTTAAGGTATAGGGAACTCAAAACATGCTCAAAAATATCTAGGATGTCGGTTCGTTTGGCCGTACGAACGCGATGTTCGCTTAATTACGACAGAATGCGCATAAGCGCGAAAAACGATCCAAAAGACGCGACGAATGGATTTTTGGAAAGCCAAACACTAAAGCATAATATAGTCATGCTTACATAAATTTTTGGATATCCGGATGTATTCAGAACGTAAGTTATGCGCGAAAATGCAAACTTGTGCACTTTTTGACACTTTTAGTCCCTGAATGACCCAAAAGTTTATTTTAGCACACCGAACCCCTCAAAGCCTATTTCTAAGCTATTTGAAGGATATTTAAGGTGTGTTTAACTTATGGTCATGTTCCGGAATGTTCGTTA
Source organism: Helianthus tuberosus (assembly GCA_030545235.1). Classification (NCBI taxonomy): domain Eukaryota; kingdom Viridiplantae; phylum Streptophyta; class Magnoliopsida; order Asterales; family Asteraceae; genus Helianthus; species Helianthus tuberosus. The sequence goes on along the minus strand of CM060396.1, from coordinate 118,946,496 downwards.
CAATTCAAATTGGCATACTTTCGCAGTTTGTCAAGTTTAGTCCCTGTAAGCGAATTAACTTGTTTTTGCCATACCAAAGCCTTCAAAACTTATTTCTAAGTTATGTAAAGGTTATTTAAGGTATGTTAAGTATATGTTGATGTTCTGTAGTATTTTTCGCATTAAACTGGTTACGTTTACGCACCAGTTTGCGTATAACTCTCCAGAAAGTGATATAGAGTTTGAAATTAGATAAAAGTCAAAACATGAAAAATGTAAAACATAAAAAAACAAACATTGGGATCAAATAACATTGCTTTATTGATAATAGAACTGTTCACAATGATTACAAGCACAGATGTTACAGTCTCCCCTACTTGTGGAAATTTCGTCCCGAAATTTATTCAGGGGAAACTTGTGAGGGCTTTGAGACATGAAGTTGAATAGATCGAACAACATTGGTTAGGGTTCTGAACTTCTAGTAACTTTAATAACATCACGATTGCAATGTAAGAGGGATGCTTATATACAAGTATATGAAGCGTCATTGGTGCGTCCACCGTACCTCTATTACATCGTTCTCATTTCGTTATTGTTGTCACTATCGGTTCTTACACATAATAAATCTTACTGGGGTTACCGTGCACTGAATCTCATAATTATGTACGCGTCCATAATTAGGAAATTCCTTGCATAGTTCACACAGTCTATTTTATAATGTGTAGGGTAAAACAAAATGAACGATCCGGTGATGAGTGTGACTAGACCGCCATAGAGTCCTTTTAATTAAATCAATAAATGATCTAAATAGACTATCAAGGAGTCTGTCCAGCTACATCACTAGATGTCGTTCTTTAACCAGATTGTGAATCAATCTTTTGACTAGACCACTAAAAGGGTCTCTTATGAATCATGGAGTGGTACTATATAATCCAAGGGTCTTACATAGAAGCCCATTAAGGATTTAAGGTAGTACCTTTTGAATATCCTGCTACGAATCCCTCATATGAAGATATGAAAGATTCTGCGAGGATTTGGATAACGAATATCCAGAGTGTAAAAGTACAAAATGCATAAAAGAAAACATAAGATGCATAAACACATAGTCACATAACCACAAAATTGTTTAACTAGAAATTTGTTCTGTTAACAGAGCACATGTATTTAAAGCACACTAGGAATCCATTCCTTGGATTTCATTTGGTACTTTAAACATTATCAAGAATCTAACTATAAAGATAGAAAGATTTTTGAAGAGAAAATTCGATTTCGATTATAAGGAACCGAGACGTTTGAATTTATGTACATAAGGATTCCAATTAAGGACTCTGATTTGAATGTTAATCATCCACAGAGGTTTTAAATGTGAAGATAAAAAGATCCCATATGGATTTTAGAAGTTGAAGATGTTTTGAAATCTTGCACGGGATGTGCTTAAGTCAAAACATGAAGTAAAATGCTTATGAAGTTGAGATGCTAGATATGTCAAGGCAACATATGAAGCAGAATTTGAAGGTTAAGTAAATGTATGAGGAAAATATATTTGGAAAAACTATGCATGGGGTTCTAAAAATGTTTTTGAAACCTTATATATAATACTTTTGAAATCATGAAGTAGGTTATTAGATAAGTATATTTATAAAAATGTTTTAAAATCATGCAAGATGAATTTTGAAATTATGTATAAGGTTTTTGAAAAACATGAATGATGCTTTTCGAAATCGTGCACTTGATAAGAAAGTGTACTGTGTTAATATTGTTTTCAGACTATATGAAATGTTTTGAGATCATGAAGATTGTTTTTGAAATAATTGTACTGTGTATGTTGAAGAATCAAAACGTAATAGGTATGAGATTTGAAAATACCCTTAGTTATCTAACCAAGGATTCAAAGGCACAGATGTGCAGGAGCATGATTACTCATAATGTCACTTTATTTTTCTGTACTTCGTATCTTAGAATGAAACGAGTACTTAAAATTTTCGAAGGAATCATGAGCGATCATTTGAAAGAGAGAAACACAAGAGTAGTTTGTAAGGAACATAGTTCCTTAATACAGGTATTATAGGGAAAAGCCATAAACACATGTAATTATACTTGTATATCAGAATTGCGAACAACAACTTTTATTTATGAACAAGACATATTGTTTCACAATACACGAAAACAAAAGAAACAAAGGCATAAGACAGCAACATCCTTTGTTCAGCCGAATGCTCATCCAAGGGTTGGATTTGCATTAGCAAGCTTTGGGCATTTGTTCCTGAAATGGCTCGTCTCGCCACAGTTGTAGCAAGACCCAGGCGGAAAACGAGCTTGAGCAGAGGTGGCTTGTGTTTGGTTTGGACCACCTTGGTTTGGGGTAAATCGACAAGCATTTGCCAGGTGATCGAGTCGCCCACATGATGCACACAAACGACACTGTAGGTGAGCTAAGTGGTGTGCATTACATTTGTCGCATATTGGGGCTGTTCCCTTGTATTGCTTCTTAGCAGGCGGTGTTGCCACCCGGATGGGTCTTGCTTGATTTGGTACAGCCGCAGTTGAGCAAACCTTTGCTGTATGACCTTTAAGTCCACAAATTTGGCATTTGCGGCACTTCACACTAGGGTGATGATGAAGGGTGTCACACCCTGGATTTGCGGAAGCGTGGTTAACTTTGGTGTGACTTCTTAATACCATAGCGTAATCATAACAAAGCTATATGAATTTAAAAACCATGCAAGTCATCATTAAGTTTAGAAATCAACGTACAATACCATTGTTTTAAACATAAGACCATAACCATGTTCAGTAAACATTACAACTTATAACAAACATAAACGAGGGTTAAGGATTGTGTCTTGTCCAGGTAAGAGAACACAACCCCTAATCCTTGATGACTTCATGAAGATTGCAGCGGAAAACGTTCATACCGTGCCAGAATCCGTTTAATTTCCTGAAATACATGTGAGTTGAAAAATCAACAATAATGTTGAGCGAGTTCATGTGCAAGTGAGTAAGTAAAACACTTGTAAGTATAAAAGTTTCCTGGTATGTAGCAGTGTAAGAGGACTTGTGATCACCAATGGTTTGCAAGGCCATTAGCATGTTGTGAAATGCAAATAGTAAGATACAACCTAGCCGATTTCTGCGTTGGGCAACCAAGTCACTCCAGGTCCGTTGTGGTTAGCCTCCGAGAGGTCCGTTTGGCCTAGAGCTGGGCTCGCTACACCCAGATAGATCTACCGCTCGAGTCCCTCGGTGTTCTAACTACCCATTCACATGATCTACACCTCCTTACGTTAATCATACCGTGTTTAAAGTACTTGTAAACAAAGTAACATGTATTTCACCCCCGCAGTTAAGAAAACTGAAAACAGTTAGAGAAAAGGGGGACATGAACTCACAGTGAATGCGTATCTCTATCAAGCGTCTCCTGATACAGTAAGCTGTGCAACGACCTACAAGTGCTAATTCTATTAGACGGACGGCCGTGCTTTAGCTTTACAGTTTATGTTTACGGGAAATAGTTAGACAACTATTTCGTGTTACATGTCGTATATACTTGGTAGTTATCTTCCTTCCCAAGGATGGGGGATTTAATACATGTGCGTAATATTTTCCATCATTAAGTCTCACTTAATCCTTATATATATATCCAACTCCAAAATATAGGTATTTATCCCAAAATACGTTGTTAAAGTACGCGTTCATAAATATTTCCGTAATTGTGTAAGTTACGTTTTAACATACGAGTGGTAATATAATTACCGGTGTAACTTGTATATTTATGGCGAAAGCGTTCGTATTAATTTGGAGTCGTTATCGTTCGTAAACATTATTTCTACTCTAAAAATAATATTTATGTATTTCACAAAATAATCATAAACAGTGTGTGAAAATATATATTTATCACGTTAATATTTTGTGAAAATCCCACCTCCGAATATTTAGTAATTCAAGTCATGGCGAAATTTATGTTTTGAAATCATGTCAAAAATGATTCTAACACTTGTAATGTAAACAGGTTTAAGTGTTAGGTTTTTAAGAAAATTTCGCCAGAGTTTCCTCTGTAACTGGAGGTGGCCACGCTTTCAAGCGTATCATTTTCTTTTAATAATCAAATCAATCAACTTCTTTATTCAATCAAACAATTTCCGACACATCAAACTAGTCAATAAAGATGTAAATCACATAATCGCATGAACTTGTAGTTTTTCCGAATCTATATTGTAAATCCCATTACATTTCGTGGATCTTTATATAAAGTAACTTTAACCTCGTAAAAACCTCGTTTTTAGAGAAATCCGTCTTTACAACTTCTAGTTATTTTTCCCAAAAATAGTTATTTTGTCGAAACATGTGTCACACAAGTGTTTACACACTTGTGCGTTCTAAATATCATTCTTAGTATTGTAAGATCCGTTTCTTAGAAAACATGGTTTCTTTTAAAGTGTGGTCCTTCAAAAGTACCACTTGCAGATACGTAGATCTGCTAGTTTTAAACACCATTGTACCGGTTAAATCACTTTTACACAAGTAAAATTCTTTTACACAAGTTCATGCTCTAAATGTGGTAGTGTTTCACCTTTAACCCTTGTATCTTTCAAAAACGAGCTTATGTGATGATACGCGATTTTACAAAGTCGGGTTAAACGGAGATTCGAGCTACCACATCATAGATCGGGTCTAGATAAACACGAATTTCAAGTCCTACGACTTTTACACAAGTTATATGCTATTAACCTCCATTTTTGTGATTTTAGTAGACTTTAAAGTTTCAAAACGCATGTTCACGATATTTAACCGACGAAAGTTCTTTTAACCACTTTAGACAAGCTTAAAAACAAGATTTAAACAATATACCTCTAGCTCGGGGCTAGGGAAGAATCGTGACGAAAACGTGGTGGATAAAAGCTAACGAGAGTGGTCCTTCGCGTTCCGCTTGCACTAAAGCTCCTAATATGTAACCCGTGAAGCTTGAATGATCTTGGAATGATGAGATCAAAAATCGAAAATATGATGTGTGGGTTTGGTGGGTTCGGCCGTGAGCCACAAAGAAAGAAAAGAGTGGGTTTGTAGTGTAATGTGAAGTGAGATTATGTTAAGTAATTTCCTTGTATTTATAGGCACTTCTAATGTGTATTAACCAAGAGTCCATGTGTTAATTAGATACCCAACATTACTTAATAAAATAATCAAACTTGGTACTTGTTGGTTCCCCTAGTTGGGGCCGGTTAGGGAATGGGTGGGGGGGTTGGTTCGATCTTAAGCAATAGTTAGGGGGTTTAGTTAAGGTTAACTAAGTTAGTTTAGGTGGTTAACTTAGTTAGTAATATAAAGCGTGTTATGACGGGTGTTAGGGTAATCAGGGACCCTAACTGGCTCAGAAAAAAAAAATATAAAAAGTGAAAATAATAATATTTTCATGTTCCGGGTAAAGTCCGGGTGTCTGGTTGGATAGAAATCCGTTAAAGTCTTTTGTAACGCTTTAAAGTGTCGTTATTACATTTTTAGTGACACAATTAGTTTCCAACACTTTAGAAAGTGTCTAGTGTTATTTTCTTATTTTCTGGCACTTTACTAGTCAGCTAGAAGCTGGTTTAATTTTTAAAGTGTTGTGTTTGGTACTTAAAGTACGTTTTTGGCACATCCGAATCAGTGTATCTTATCCCTAGAGACGCGGTACCACAACCCTTATATTCCTACACTCACTACCAGTGTACCCAAAATATATGAGGCTCTTAACAGGCCTTAGAGGCAGTGTCTGCCTGATGCTGGTTATATCAGCATGTTCACTGTGTATCCGTTTAGTGCTACTGTGCTTTTTGTGCATCATGTTTGTCACTAGGGTTCAGTATGTAATCAATGTAGTGACAGCAAATAAAGTATGATGCAAGTAAGTGCATGTATCAGTATGCAGGTAGCAGTTTATCAGCTAGTTTAATCAAGCACAGTAATCAAGTAGTAATTAATCATTAATTAAGTTGTACGGATACCTGGTTTTGTGCGGGTTGTCACATTCTCCCCCCGTTAAATAAATTTCGTCCCGAAATTTAAGTTCTGCTTGTAGATGCAGAGTTCTTAGGAAATAAGTGGGGGTACTTTTCTTTCATCCGGTCCTCACGCTCCCAGGTGTACTCAGGACCATGTCTGGCATTCCAGCGAACCTTGACGAGTTTGACACTGCTCCGGCGGGTCTTGTTAACTTTCCAATCTGTGACCTCGACGGGTTCTTCTATGAAGTGGAGCGTGTCGTCAACATGAATTTCGTCGATAGGAATGGCAACGTCAATTTGAGTTGGACTTTTCTTTAAATTGGATACATGAAATGTATCGTGAACACCATTTAGTTCAGCGGGTAGGTCCAACTTGTATGCTACCGTCCCAATTCTTTCCAGAATTCTGAAGGGACCAATGTAGCGTGGATTTAACTTTCCACGTTTTCCAAAGCGCGCCACCCCTTTCCAGGGTGAAACTTTCAATAATACCATCTCTCCGACTTGGAAGTCCACGTGCTTCCGGTTTGGATCCGCGTAGGCCTTTTGTCTGTGGCGAGCGGCTTCGATGTTTTTAAGAATCTGCGCAATCTTGTCCGTCGTCTCTTGGACGATTTCGGGACCGGCAAGGTGCCTGTCACCTGCGTCAGCCCAACATAGTGGTGATCGACACTTGCGTCCGTATAGGGCTTCAAAAGGCGCGACACCAATACTGGTGTGGTAGCTGTTGTTGTATGAAAATTCGACCAAGGGTAAGTGTTTATCCCAGCTACCGCCCAAATCCATAACACATGCTCTCAGCATGTCTTCCAAGGTTTGTATCGTTCGCTCGCTCTGGCCATCAGTTTGCGGATGAAATGCAGTGCTCAGATTCAGTTGAGAGCCAAAAGCTTCCTGGAAGGACTGCCATATTCTTGACACAAACCTTCCGTCTCTATCAGAGATGATCGAGAGAGGCACTCCATGTCGTGCGACGATCTCTCTCATGTATATTTCAGCCAATTTGCTCGTGTTATCCTTTTCTCTGATAGGTAAGAAGTGTGCTGTCTTTGTTAATCGATCCACTATCACCCAGATAGTGTCATGGCCTCTTGGCGTTTTTGGCAGTTTTGTAACAAAATCCATGGAGATCTGTTCCCACTTCCATTTGGGAATCTCCGGTTGTTGCAGAAGTCCCGAAGGCCTCTGGTATTCAGCTTTAACTTTAGCGCACGTTAAACATTTGCTCACGTAGACAGCAACATCGCCTTTCATTCTAGGCCACCAATAGTAATCTTTAAGATCCTGGTACATCTTATCCGATCCAGGGTGGATAGAGTACCGTGACTTGTGCGCTTCATCGAAAATAACTTCCCTTAATCCACCAAACAGAGGAACCCAAATCCTCTTCCCAAAACATAACGTTCCTTCCTCGTTTGGTACCAAAAGCTTCTCCATCCCACGGAGATATTCTTCCTCACGATTCCCTTCCTTAAGGGCTTCTTTTTGTGCAGCACGAATGCGCAAGGAAAGATCGGTTCGTATAATCATTTCTAGAGCCCTAACCCTTATGGGCTTGATCCTTTCCTTTCGGCTAAGGGCATCGGCGACCACATTCGCCTTCCCTGGATGATACTTGATCTCGCAGTCGTAATCGTTCAACAATTCAACCCAACGTCTTTGCCTCATATTCAGCTCTTTCTGGTTGAATATATGCTGTAAGCTCTTGTGATCTGTGAAGATTGTGCATTTCGTACCGTACAAGTAGTGTCTCCAGATCTTTAAAGCGAAAACCACTGCGCCAAGCTCTAAATCGTGTGTGGTATAATTCTTCTCGTGCACCTTCAGTTGGCGTGATGCATAAGCAATGACCTTTTGGCGTTGCATCAACACACAACCCAATCCCTGACGCGATGCGTCGCAGTATACCACAAAATCGTCAGTACCTTCTGGTAGAGCTAAGATTGGCGCGTTGCAGAGCTTATCTTTTAATATCTGAAACGCTTCATCCTGTTTGATTCCCCAATCAAACGTCTTGTCCTTCTGCGTGAGGAGCGTCAAAGGTTGAGCGATTTTCGAAAAATCCTCGATGAACCTTCGATAGCAGCCAGCCAAACCCAAGAATTGTCGAATCTCGGTTGGCGTTGTAGGCGTCTCCCAATTCTTGATTGCCTCGATCTTTGTGGGATCAACATGAATTCCATCCCCATTAACCACATGTCCAAGAAACTGGACTTCGCGTAGCCAAAACTCGCACTTGGAGAATTTGGCGTACAACTATTCCTTCTTTAGCAGCTCCAATATGGTTCTAAGATGTTGTTCGTGTTCAGCCTTCGTCTTTGAGTAAATCAGGATGTCGTCGATGAATACAATCACGAACTTGTCTAAGTATGGCTTGTAAACTCTATTCATTAGATCCATGAACACCGCAGGCGCGTTTGTCAAACCAAATGGCATAACGAGTTCGGAAGGCTGTTTTCGGGATACTTTCCTCCTGTATCCTTAGTTGATGGTATCCAGATCGAACATCGATCTTAGAGTAACAGCTTGAACCTTGAAGTTGATCGAATAGATCGTCGATTCTTGGCAGAGGGTACCTGTCCTTGATCGTCAGCTTGTTCAATTCTCGGTAGTCAATACACATGCGGAAACTTCCGTCCTTTTTCTTGACAAACAAGACCGGAGCTCCCCAAGGCGAGAAGCTTGGTCGGATAAAACCCTTGTCTAACAACTCTTGAAGTTGCGTTGACAATTCCTGCATCTCAGATGGAGCAAGTCTGTAAGGTGCCTTAGCTACAGGCGCGGCGCCTGGAACTAAGTCGATGTGAAACTCGACTTGTCTCTGAGGTGGCAGTCCGGGTAAGTCTTCTGGGAAGACTTCTGGATACTCCCTTACGACAGGGATGTCTTCGATTCTTGGCTCGGCAGCCTTCTTATCTACGATGTGTGCCAGAAAAGCAACACATCCTTTCTGTAAACACTTCCCTGCCTTCAAACAGCTGATAATCCGCAACGGCGTCTCACGCTTCTCTCCATGAACAACAATGGTCTCACCATCCTCGGTTGGAATACGAACAACCTTTTCGTGGCAAACTATCTCAGCTTTATTGCCCGATAACCAATCCATTCCTACTACCACGTCGAAACTTCCCAATTGGACTGGTAGTAGATCCAAGGCAAACTCACGTTCTCCTAATTCAATCACACAGCCTCTGATAACATCATTGGCTTCTACCAACTTTCCATTAGCCAATTCAATTGCGTAGGGAATGTCTAACTTATTAGCGGCTAGCCCAAGTATATTCTTAAATTCTAGTGATACGAAGCTATAGTCGGCACCAGTATCAAATAAAACAGATGCATAGCGTTGATTTACAGGGAACGTACCAGTGACAACGTTGGGATCCTGGTGCGCTTCCTGTGCACCAATTTGGAACACTCTTCCCCGGGCTTGGTTCAATCCCGAGCAGTCCCTCTTGAAGTGCCCAACGTCACCGCAATGAAAACATCCTAATCTTTTTCCACTTCCCGCACCATCCCCAACTGGCGGGTTGTTTTGATTGGCAGTTCCGGCTTGATTTGCATTGTAGCCTTGATTATTCCCTTGTGGGCGATCTCCCAAACCACCACGATTATCGTTTCTATTCATATATCTTCCCTGGCCTCCCCGGCCCGCACTAGCCCAACATGATTCCTTTGAGTGGCCCGGTTTTCCACAAGATTCACAAACTCTCACGTTACAATGGCCAGTATGGTGGCGTTGGCAGTTGTTGCATTTGGGCTGGGTGCCCTGGTACCCTTTTTCCTCTCTTGGTACTGCCTGCTGATTTTCCTTTCTTTACTGCCATACTGACGCCTTGTTTGAAGTTTGAAAACTTCCTTTTGTTATCTCCTGAGGACTCAACGTGAGTCTCTGTCTTCCTTGCCTTGACTTCATCAAACTTGTTTAGACGAATCGCCTCCTCGGTGAGAGCCACGCTTAAATCGATGGCTTCAGTGGTAGTCGCTGGTTTGGAGGAGGTTACCATGCTTATTATTTGGGGAGCCAAACCCCAAATGAAGCGCTCGATTCGCTTGTATTCTGGCGTGACCATATAAGGAACCACTTGAGATAGGTCATGAAACCTCTGAACGTACTCTGCTACCTTCGGACCGTCCATTTTTAGGTGTCAGAACTCAGTCTCCATTCGCTGAATTTCTGCGCGGGAACAGTACTTCTTGCGCATAAGCTCTTTCAGCTCTGCCCAGGTCAGTGCGTAGGCGGCAGCTTCGCCTAACGTCTGGACTTGTAAGTTCCACCAAGATAGGGCTCCGTCTAGAAACAGCCCTGAGATGTAAGTGACCTGCTGGTCGAGCGCACATTTGCTCATGCGGATGGTGGAATCAGTCTTCTCGGCCCAACGAGTAAAAGCGATAGCGCCTCCGGTGCCATCGAAGTTGGTGGGCTTGCAGTCTAAGAACTGCTTGTATGTGCACCCGTGTGGTGGATTATTGTTGCCCTGGTTAATACTTCCGCTCGTTCCGGGCTGAGATGCTGCATACTGTGCTATGGCAGCGGCAATGATTTGTTGTAGTTCTGCCTCGTTAGTGGGCATGCGCGTCTCGCGTCTGGGCGGCATCTTCTAAAAGATGGTTTAAGTTGGTTAGGCCATAGTAAGGCTCCGTTGTAAATCAGTTCGTAATATAGTGTTCGTATATAACGGTATTAATAGTATAATCACATAACATCTCATGTTATAGGACATAAACAGTAGATTGAATCATCACAAGTGATGAGAATACTGCGATTGTATTGCCACAATTTCGAGATCACAATGTAAAGCTTACAAGTACACCACTATATCATACGACATCAATGACTTAGTAGGGGACGACCCTAGGCAAGTCGTGCGATCACTGGACATGTTCAGGAGTCTCTGGTTCGTCCATTCTCAAATTCCACGTCAAGTTTCTGAGTTTCAGTCCTAAAACAACATTTCTTCTCCATCGTTTCCTTGAGCTCGTCCCAGCTCAGTGCATAAGCAGCGTCTGTGCCAAGGGTTTGAACCTAGAGGTTCCATAAGAGAGTGTGCCATCTAGCAACATCCTCGAGATATAGGTAACACTCTGTTGGGGCGAACAGTTACTCGTTCTTAGAATGGAGTTGGTCTCTTCGGACCAACGAACAAATGCAACGGTGCCTCCTCTTTTATCAAAGTTCAAAGGCTTGCAGTTCAGGAACTGTTTATAGGTGCAGCCAGTTGGATGGTTACTCCCAGTAATGCCATCGTTGTACTTAGAGCGGAGGGCTTCATGTCGTGCATTTATTGGTGAGATGCGTTCTTGCAGCTCGGCTTCTGTCCTTGGCAACGTACTGGTGTTTGTGTCACGTCTGGGTGACATTCCCTTTTGTCAAAGTGGTGTGAAGCGGGTTAGACAATGTTCCAATTGTCTATGAGGTATATAGCAACATAAGCCATCATGTAATCACCCAATTTCATACGCAAATATACTCAATGTGTGAGAGGGGAAATCAATTTCTGAGCCTTCACATAGGCTTGTCAATTTGGCTTGTTGCTTGTAATAGAATGAACTTCGAGGCTACATCGCCTTGGTCATTCGTGTTTTAGATTATTTCCTGCTGCACGGGTTACCATTAACTTGGCCCGCAGAGTCCACCAGGACTCCTGTGCACTACAAGTCGTTATTACGTGGGCCCCCGTAATAATAAATTGTCTTGCACAGTTACCCCAAATTTCCTCTCGTCCAAGCAGATGATCAATCAAAGGGCGACAGCAGGTGCATTGGCATGAACAGGGTCATGCTCCAATGCGGGGTCAGGAGCAACGCCTGGCTCAGGGGCCACGGCTAGATCAAAATCTCCATCTCTAATTCGGTTGGATCAACAATCACAGGGGTTACAGGATCCCCCAAGGGCTGGTCTAAGTGCATGAACTCAATGTCATGGTCTGGATCACACCAGGCGGAAAAAACAGGATTGTCCTCAATATCGCGACCATACTCAAAATTGTGTGCGGGATCCGGTGCAGCTAATGATGCCCTATCAGGGTTGGCGTCGTGTAAGTAGTGCTGTATTCCCTGTATGTGCGCAGATGCGGATGTTAGAAACTCAAATGAGTCTGGGATAGGGGAATGGACATGAGTTTCCCCTACGAAGCGTCCGCATGCAGTAGTCTAAAACCAGCAGCAATAGGGCCTCGCCCTCAAGTGGGTCCTCCTCTTAGTAGTTCGACATCGTCTTCAGAGACAACGTCGAGGGCATATCAACAACGAGATAAGCGGCAGGGGCACAGGAGCAGGGATCACCGCCAGTGGCAAATTCCCAACAAGATGGCCATCAGTAGGCTCTGCTACGACTTTAGGCAGTGCACAAAGGGCTGAAAGTCGTCATTGTCTGTGCCGGTAGTATCAGAAATGTACACCTCGTGCTTCGATGAACTATGTCGTCTGATACTGTGGTCTTGGGATTTGCAGTGTCCATCTTTCTGGTATATGATGAAAGCATGATGTTTGTAACACAAACGCATATACATATAATATTCAATCATATAGTCATATAAACATGTAGTCACCACGTAAGCATTCAAATTATCCTTCTAGTCCCACTAGCCAACACTTCTAGTCCCACTAGCCAACACTTCTAGTCCCACTAGCCAACACTTCTAGTCCCACTAGTCAACACTTCTAGTCCCACTAGCCAACACTTCTAGTCCCACTAGTCAACACTTCTAGTCCCACTAGCCAACACTTCTAGTCCCACTAGTCTCCTACCTCAGCCTCCCAGACTGAGTCTAGAATAATAAATAAAATGTGCTCAACATTTGTTGGTAAAAAGTTGTGGATCTGGACTTAAGTGGTATGCAGAAAAATGTTTTCGTGAGAGCCCTAGTGATCATAGTCTAGACTCGAGAAGGAATCCTAGTTCGCTATGATCAGAGCTCTGATACCAAGCTGTCACACCCTGGCTTTGCGGAAGCGTGGTTAACTTTGGTGTGACTTCTTAATACCATAGCGTAATCATAACAAAGCTATATGAATTTAAAAACCATGCAAGTCATCATTAAGTTTAGAAATCAACGTACAATACCATTGTTTTAAACATAAGACCATAACCATGTTCAGTAAACATTACAACTTATAACAAACATAAACGAGGGTTAAGGATTGTGTCTTGTCCAGGTAAGAGAACACAACCCCTAATCCTTGATGACTTCATGAAGATTGCAGCGGAAAACGTTCATACCGTGCCAGAATCCGTTTAATTTCCTGAAATACATGTGAGTTGAAAAATCAACAATAATGTTGAGCGAGTTCATGTGCAAGTGAGTAAGTAAAACACTTGTAAGTATAAAAGTTTCCTGGTATGTAGCAGTGTAAGAGGACTTGTGATCACCAATGGTTTGCAAGGCCATTAGCATGTTGTGAAATGCAAATAGTAAGATACAACCTAGCCGATTTCTGCGTTGGGCAACCAAGTCACTCCAGGTCCGTTGTGGTTAGCCTCCGAGAGGTCCGTTTGGCCTAGAGCTGGGCTCGCTACACCCAGATAGATCTACCGCTCGAGTCCCTCGGTGTTCTAACTACCCATTCACATGATCTACACCTCCTTACGTTAATCATACCGTGTTTAAAGTACTTGTAAACAAAGTAACATGTATTTCACCCCCGCAGTTAAGAAAACTGAAAACAGTTAGAGAAAAGGGGGACATGAACTCACAGTGAATGCGTATCTCTATCAAGCGTCTCCTGATACAGTAAGCTGTGCAACGACCTACAAGTGCTAATTCTATTAGACGGACGGCCGTGCTTTAGCTTTACAGTTTATGTTTACGGGAAATAGTTAGACAACTATTTCGTGTTACATGTCGTATATACTTGGTAGTTATCTTCCTTCCCAAGGATGGGGGATTTAATACATGTGCGTAATATTTTCCATCATTAAGTCTCACTTAATCCTTATATATATATCCAACTCCAAAATATAGGTATTTATCCCAAAATACGTTGTTAAAGTACGCGTTCATAAATATTTCCGTAATTGTGTAAGTTACGTTTTAACATACGAGTGGTAATATAATTACCGGTGTAACTTGTATATTTATGGCGAAAGCGTTCGTATTAATTTGGAGTCGTTATCGTTCGTAAACATTATTTCTACTCTAAAAATAATATTTATGTATTTCACAAAATAATCATAAACAGTGTGTGAAAATATATATTTATCACGTTAATATTTTGTGAAAATCCCACCTCCGAATATTTAGTAATTCAAGTCATGGCGAAATTTATGTTTTGAAATCATGTCAAAAATGATTCTAACACTTGTAATGTAAACAGGTTTAAGTGTTAGGTTTTTAAGAAAATTTCGCCAGAGTTTCCTCTGTAACTGGAGGTGGCCACGCTTTCAAGCGTATCATTTTCTTTTAATAATCAAATCAATCAACTTCTTTATTCAATCAAACAATTTCCGACACATCAAACTAGTCAATAAAGATGTAAATCACATAATCGCATGAACTTGTAGTTTTTCCGAATCTATATTGTAAATCCCATTACATTTCGTGGATCTTTATATAAAGTAACTTTAACCTCGTAAAAACCTCGTTTTTAGAGAAATCCGTCTTTACAACTTCTAGTTATTTTTCCCAAAAATAGTTATTTTGTCGAAACATGTGTCACACAAGTGTTTACACACTTGTGCGTTCTAAATATCATTCTTAGTATTGTAAGATCCGTTTCTTAGAAAACATGGTTTCTTTTAAAGTGTGGTCCTTCAAAAGTACCACTTGCAGATACGTAGATCTGCTAGTTTTAAACACCATTGTACCGGTTAAATCACTTTTACACAAGTAAAATTCTTTTACACAAGTTCATGCTCTAAATGTGGTAGTGTTTCACCTTTAACCCTTGTATCTTTCAAAAACGAGCTTATGTGATGATACGCGATTTTACAAAGTCGGGTTAAACGGAGATTCGAGCTACCACATCATAGATCGGGTCTAGATAAACACGAATTTCAAGTCCTACGACTTTTACACAAGTTATATGCTATTAACCTCCATTTTTGTGATTTTAGTAGACTTTAAAGTTTCAAAACGCATGTTCACGATATTTAACCGACGAAAGTTCTTTTAACCACTTTAGACAAGCTTAAAAACAAGATTTAAACAATATACCTCTAGCTCGGGGCTAGGGAAGAATCGTGACGAAAACGTGGTGGATAAAAGCTAACGAGAGTGGTCCTTCGCGTTCCGCTTGCACTAAAGCTCCTAATATGTAACCCGTGAAGCTTGAATGATCTTGGAATGATGAGATCAAAAATCGAAAATATGATGTGTGGGTTTGGTGGGTTCGGCCGTGAGCCACAAAGAAAGAAAAGAGTGGGTTTGTAGTGTAATGTGAAGTGAGATTATGTTAAGTAATTTCCTTGTATTTATAGGCACTTCTAATGTGTATTAACCAAGAGTCCATGTGTTAATTAGATACCCAACATTACTTAATAAAATAATCAAACTTGGTACTTGTTGGTTCCCCTAGTTGGGGCCGGTTAGGGAATGGGTGGGGGGGTTGGTTCGATCTTAAGCAATAGTTAGGGGGTTTAGTTAAGGTTAACTAAGTTAGTTTAGGTGGTTAACTTAGTTAGTAATATAAAGCGTGTTATGACGGGTGTTAGGGTAATCAGGGACCCTAACTGGCTCAGAAAAAAAAATATAAAAAGTGAAAATAATAATATTTTCATGTTCCGGGTAAAGTCCGGGTGTCTGGTTGGATAGAAATCCGTTAAAGTCTTTTGTAACGCTTTAAAGTGTCGTTATTACATTTTTAGTGACACAATTAGTTTCCAACACTTTAGAAAGTGTCTAGTGTTATTTTCTTATTTTCTGGCACTTTACTAGTCAGCTAGAAGCTGGTTTAATTTTTAAAGTGCTGTGTTTGGTACTTAAAGTACGTTTTTGGCACATCCGAATCAGTGTATCTTATCCCTAGAGACGCGGTACCACAACCCTTATATTCCTACACTCACTACCAGTGTAGCCAAAATATATGAGGCTCTTAACAGGCCTTAGAGGCAGTGTCTGCCTGATGCTGGTTATATCAGCATGTTCACTGTGTATCCGTTTAGTGCTACTGTGCTTTTTGTGCATCATGTTTGTCACTAGGGTTCAGTATGTAATCAATGTAGTGACAGCAAATAAAGTATGATGCAAGTAAGTGCATGTATCAGTATGCAGGTAGCAGTTTATCAGCTAGTTTAATCAAGCACAGTAATCAAGTAGTAATTAATCATTAATTAAGTTGTACGGATACCTGGTTTTGTGCGGGTTGTCACAAAGGGTACATTGGTTGCACAAGGGTGCAGTTCCGTTGTATGGCTTCCTAGCAGGGGGTTGAGCTGGTTGGTTGGGGACGACTTTACCATTGTGAGCGACCATGGCGAAGTTCTGAGAAGCCTTTCGCTTCTTTGACTTCTTAGGGGATCGTTCATCCATGCTCTTTGATTCCTCGATTGGTTTCTTGGCTGATGGTGCTGTCACCTGACTAGGTCCTTCCTGTCTTGGTGACTCTTGAGTGGCTTCATCCTGGAGATGATACATAGCAGTAGTTAATTCAACAGTCTTTAGGACTACTTCGCCTATTCGCTGAGCGAACTTGGCAGTCTGCTCGGATATCTGGGTGTCATCGTGATGAAGAGACATTCTAGGAAAAATGAAGGACATAGGAAGAAACAAGTGAAACGTCATCGGATAAACAAGACAGAATGGCAATGCATAATAATTTGCGATCATTTGTTTGCTACCTAAGGCAAACAAATGAGACGGTGACAAATCAAAGTAAGCGGATCATATTAATGTATCACTGAAGACATGCACGCCTATAAGTGAACACTCACCCCAAGAGTTCCCAAGTAAGAGTGACTGGTCCGATACTGCGGATTTGTACGAACACTCTAGCCTTCGACAGAAAACTCAGGGTACAGGCATTCACTCTTCCAGTTTGCACGTGTTCATATTATATGACCCAAACTTTGACGAGATCTTGAAAATTCAAAGGGGTTCAAAACCTTAAAACTGAGGGTTCAAAACCTTATAACTGAGGGTTCAAAACCTTATAACTGAGGGTTCAAAACCTTGTAACTGAGGGTTCAAAACCTTGTAACTGAGGGTTCAAAACCTTGTAACTGAGGGTTCAAAACCTTGTAACTGAGGGTTCAAAACCTTATAACTGAGGGTTCAAAACCTTGTAACTGAGGGTTCAAAACCTTGTAACTGAGGGTTCAAAACCTAGTAATCAATCATCCTACAACAGATGATTGGTTTTCAAAGCGGTTTTGAAATTTTATGATCTTGTTGAGATCGTCGCCTAAGGATAGGTGACGATATTGTTTTATGACTAAACGCAAGTAAACTCACGCTAGGGTCCTAGGAAGGTTATAGACTAGGTTAAAGCATTACTAATAACCTAATTCCCTATAACCATGAGCTCTGATACCAACTTTTCTGTCACACCCCGACCACGTAAAACAACAAAACGTGGCGGAAACATCGAGGAGTGTTGTAACAGAATCATTGTTTCATAACACATGGAAATTGAAATATTGTTTTATTGAATTAAAGTAGTTACAATGTCTTAACAAACAAAGAAGTATAACAAAGTTAAATAGTCTTCCATCTTTTATTGTCACTAAGGCCCAAGTCCGCCTAAGTGTATCTTGATCAATCCTATGCTTCATTTCCTGAAACACACGTGAAAATAGGTACGTCAGCATAAAAATGCCGGCGAGTACATAGGTTTTGTGAAAATAGGATTCATGACTTATGTTTGAGAAATTGTTTAGTCATGAACCTTGTAATTTGTTTTGTCTTGTAAATCATTTGAAAAACGATAAGATCAGATGATATGTATAAATAAGTGAATAATGCATGGTTAAATGAATAACTATAACATCTATGCTTGTAATCATTGTAAACAGTTCTATTATCAATAAAACAATGTTATTTGATCCCAATGTTTGTTTGGTTGTGTTTTACATTTTTCATGTTTTGACTTTTATCCAATTTCAAACTCTATATCATTTTCTGGAGAGTTATACGCAAACTGATGCGTAAACGTAATCAGTTTAAAGCGACAAATACTCCGGAACATCAGCATATACTTAACATACCTTAAATAACCTTTACATAACTTAGAAATAAGTTTTAAAGGCTTTGGTATGGCAAAAACAAGTTAATTTGCTTACAGGGACTAAATTTGACAAACTGCGAAAGTATGCCAATTTGAACAGTAACGAACATTCTGGAACATGACCATAAGTTAAACACACCTTAAATATCCTTTACATAGCATAGAAATAGGCTTTGAGGGGTTCGGTGTGCTAAAATAAACTTTTGGGTCATTCAGGGACTAAAAGTGTCAAAAAGTGCACAAGTTTGCATTTTTGCGCATAACTCACGTTCTGAATACATCCGGACATCCAAAAATTTATGTAAGCATGACTATATTTTATTTTAGTGTTTGGCATAAGAAAAATCCATTCGTCGCGTCATTTGGATCGTTTTTCGCGCTTATGCGCATTCCGTCGTAATTAAGCGAACATCGCAATCGTACGGCCAAAAAAACCGACATCCTAGATATTTTTGAGCATGTTTTGAGTTCCCTATACTTTAACTTCATTTTAGAGCCTTGAAATGAGGTTAACGGGGTTCAAACGCATCGAAAATCGCTTAAATGGGCTGCAGGGACCATTTCTGCCAATTTTGAAACATTTCTGAAACAGGGGGCAGTGGCGTAGCGCGAGCCCTAAGGGCCTAGGCAGTGGCGCTACGCGACTGCCTTACCTGGACAGAAACATCGCATCTGGTCCGTTTTTCAGTTTCGCACATGGTTTTGGCAATACCGTGGGCTCAAATGGTTTTCAAAAACCACTATCTTGATGTGTCTGGTTGAGATCATTTCCCCTTTTCCAAGAAACGATCCTAACGGTTACCCAAAAAAATATAAATACCCCCCCCCCCATCCATTTCAAAACCCACAAGAATTTTGATCTTAGAAACTCTAAGTTGAAACCATTGTTTCATACCTGAGACTCTCGGATCGAAATTAGCATTCGGGGACCCTTCGTAAGTATTCTTTCGTTCTTTTATTGCTTTTCGAGTCTTTCGAGTCTTTCGAGTATGAAAGTCAAACTTTGTTTGACTTTCTGCATTGACCAGTTTATGGTCAATACGAAGTTCGTTTGAACTTCGCAACGTGAGTGTAATCACGTTGGTTATAGTCCCTTGGGACTATGCCTACTGATTACCACGTTGTCTAGGGTCGTAAGGGTAAGCGACTTGATCAGTCGCTTATGCTTTCGAACCCGACCCATTTGGTCGATCATTAGGATCCGACCAAATACATTAGGTGACCATAGTAAGTAGGGAATAACCTTCCGAGGTTATACCCTATGGTCACATCGTTTGAGTAGTTGTATGATAGGTAGTTTATATGCCTTAGGTAAATTACCAGAATACCCTTTTCATTTAGTATGTAGGCTTTGTTAAACCATATCACATGAGTTCCTACACTCATTTGGTTTACAAACTCTCATGCTACCCAGTCTTCTGATTTAGGTCCGGTTTATTAACATAGTTACCTATATTAGGTGCCGTTTGATTCCGTGATCTCTAGCATTGCTTGGTGGTTATCTTAGGACTACTGAACAATCTCAAGTGAGTACATAGACCCCTCTTTTATTGTTTTCCAAACATTTTGGGGTGGAACACATGTGCCTACTTGTTACTTTCATGCTTTCCTGTTTTCACATCATATACCTGCTATGTTTGTTAGTACATTATAGTACATGATTTCATGACATTTCATGCTATGTATGCCCATTGTGCGCCTACTTAGTACATCGTTTTACATGACATTTCATGCTATGTATGCCCATTGTGTGCCTACTTAGTACATCGTTTTACATTACATTTCATGCTATGTATGCCCATTGTGTGCCTACTTAGTACATTGTTTTACATGACATTTCATGCTATGTATGCCCATCGTGTGCCTACTTAGTACATTGTTTTACATTACATTTCACGCTATGTATGTTCATTTGATTACATACTTAGTGCATTGTTTTCACATGCTTACATTTTGGTGTGACATTTGGTTTGTTTACATGGGACAATACATTCATTAACATTAGCTACGCCGTTCGTTAGTAGGTAGTGGTACCATAGGAATTGACAACTCCCGTTCCTGAAATCCTGGGTTTGTTTGGATTGGAAGGAATGACCGAATTCGATACACATAACTTAGATAAACCTTTAATTTGTTTAAGGGTTTATCGCCACAGTCTCAAGGCTTGGATGTATGCATTATAACAATACCGCATAGATGTTTATATCAGTATAGCATGCATTTGTTCCACAAAACATAACTTTGATTTAAACTATGTTTACTTCAATACCTTGTTTTTGTGCATTTTACATATGGTTTAGTTGATATATTTCACTTACCATACATGATATATTTGGGTACACATTACATGATATACATTAAACATATACATTTTGACATTGATATACACATTGAGTGGTTTACATTGGACATAGACATTTCGATATGGTTTACACATGACAATTCATTATACATAAACAATTTACATTGGTGTTTGGTTTGAGTAAGTGATTTGAGTAACGAGGCGTGTGTAATATGATACAAGCATGGTGGATACGCCGCTGGTACTTCCTATATATAAGTGTTTGTATGGCATTACATGTTGTAGCGTTACTTAAATCATTTCAATATTTGACATATTACGTTTTACATAAACAACTTATCTTCACAAGACATTGATTTACAAAACAACTTACCTTATGCAAACTCATTTTCTTGGTTATTCATTTAACCTTACATTTATTTATACATATCATCTGATCTTATCGTTTTTCAAATGATTTACAAGACAAAGCAAAATACAGGGTTCATGACTAAACATTTTCTTAAAATGAATTCTATTTTCACAAACCTATGTATCTCACAGGCATTTTTATGCTGACGTACCTATTTTCACATGTGTTTTCAGGAGCTTTTCCAAAGGATGTTGATCGTGACACTAGGGCGGACCTGTGCCTTAGAGACTAAAAATGAAGATAGACTTGTTTAATTATGTTATGAACTCTTTGATTTCTGTTTAAGACAATGAAACACTCTTGTTTAATAGATAAATTATAACTTTGTATGCCATGGTTGTGAAAAAATAATTCTGTTACAACACTCCCCGACGTTTTCCGCCACGTTTTGTATGTTACACGTGGTCGGGGTGTGACAGAAGAGTTGGTATCAGAGCCAATGGTTATAGGGAATTAGGTTATTAGTAATGCTTTGACCTAGACTATAACCTTTCTAGGACCCTAACACAAGTCATCTTGAGTTTAGATCTTAAAACATGCACATCACCTATCCTTAGGTGATTATCAAAACAAGAACCCAAATTTTTCCGAAACGATTTTTTAAAAACAATCATCTGTTTTTGAATGATTTATTACAAGGTTTTGAACCCTCTATTGTAAGGTTTTGAACCCTCTATTGTAAGGTTTTGAACCCTTTCAGTTTGGTTTTTGGCCTTGTGCCTTCAAATTTTCAAAATCTCGTCAAAGTTTTGGGTTTTAAATAAATGTGAACACGTGCAAACTGGAAGAGTGAATGCCTGTATTCTGGGTTTTCTGTCTAGGCAAGCACTTCGTATATATCTCATCAGACGCGAGACCAGTTGTGCTTACCCGGGAATTCTTGGGATGAGTGTTCACTTATAGGCGAGCATGTCTTCGCGATACATTATTTTTGACCCATTTACTTTGATTAGTCACTGTGTGTCGTTTGTTTGCTTGGTAATGCGGACGAATGACCACCATCTTTGCTTTTGTTGATTTTGTTTCATCTCATTCTCTTCATCCAATCATCTCACTCGTTTCCTTTCATGTTTTCCTCTTTTAGAATGCCTCCTCGACGCGAAAACCAGATAGCGACTGCCGAACTGGCAGAAATCATTGCGCAGCAGATGGCTGCTCAATTCCCAGTTTTCATTGCTCAAATGAACCAATCCAACAACAACAACAATGCCCCATGCAAATTCAAGGATTTTAACTCGGCTAAACCACTCAAGTTTAGTGGTTCTGAAGGAGCAACTGGGCTTCTTCAATGGTTCGAGAGCATTTAGAATACTTTTCGCCACGTGCAGTGTGCTGACAATCGCAAGGTTGAGTTTTCTTCAAGTGTGTTTCAGAAGAGGGCTCTCACATGGTGGAATGGGGTAATGAGAGACCGTGGTGCAGAAATTGCTTTGGCACAAACCTGGGCTGAACTTAGGGCTCTTATGATGAGGGAGTTCTGTCCTCGCCATGAACAGCGAGCGTTGGAGAAAGAGTTTGATGATTTGAAGCAAGATAGTGGTGAGCACAGGGCGTATACTGATAGGTTTGAGGAGTTGAGTCTGCTTTGCCCGACTATGGTTACCCCACTCGACAAGGCTATCGAAAGATACATCGACGGCCTACCTGACTCGGTACAAGACATCATTACTGGTAGTAACCCTGCCACACTCCGTCAGGTGATCGAGTTATCAGCGACATTGACTGAGTCGCAGATCCGGAAGAATAAGTTACACAGGAAGGGTGACAAGGGCAAGAAACAGTCGGCTGACAAGGAAGATAGCAAGAAAGGTCAAAACAAGAATGGAAAGAATTCTGGTTCTTCAAGAGGGTCAAGGAAGCGTAAGGCTTCCCAAAATTTTGCTGTCACTGCCCAAGCTAACCAAGCAGCTCCTAACCAACCCGCACAGCCTCCAGCAAAGAAACCCTATTCAGGGAATGCACCTTTGTGCAATAGATGCAACAGTCACCATCAGCCGCAACATCCGTGCCATTTCTGTAATAACTGTGGGAAGTCGGGTCATCTTGCCAATGTTTGTCGGTTTGCTCAGAATCAGGCAGTTCATAACCCGGCTCAACAATTTGCTCAGCCTCCTGCTCAGCAACAGGGTCAAGCTGCACGACCACAATACCCACCAGGTGCTTGTTACAACTGTGGGGATCTGACCCATCACAGAAACCGGTGCCCAAGGCTGGCTAACCAGAATCAGAATGCAAACCAGAATCAGGTTCAGGCTCGAGGGCGAGCTTTTAACTTGAATGCCCAAGAGGCGCAGGCAGACGATAATGTGGTGAACGGTACGTTCTTTATTAATAATCAGCCTGCATCTGTTCTTTTTTATTCGGGTGCCGATAAGAGTTTTGTATCATTGTCTTTTGAGCCAATGCTTCGCGTGTCTAGAACGAAAGTAGGTAAACCTTTGACAGTAGAAGTTGCTAGTGGTGAACCCATTGTTCTTAATTCTGTTCTACGCAACTGCCAGTTGAACCTTAACGACTATCTTTTTCCTATTGACCTCACGCCTATGCAACTTGGAAGCTTTGATGTTATTGTGGGTATGGATTGGTTATCCAAGCATCGCGCAGAGATAGTTTGTTCAGAGAAGATTGTTCGTGTGCCGCTTTCGACGGGTGAGATCCTACAGGTTCGTGGTGAGAAGCCTGCCGGTGGCCTCAAGCTCATGTCTTGTTTTAAAGCTCGGAAGTATCTCCGAAAGAACTATGTGGCCTTCCTGGCACATGTTACAGCAGATAAAGGCAAGGGTAAGTCTATTTCAGATATTCCAATCGTTCGGGATTATTCTGAAGTTTTCCCTGAAGAGTTACCTGGTCTACCCCCAGCACGCCAAGTCGAGTTCCTTATTGATCTCGTGCCTGGTGCAAATCCCATTGCCAGAGCTCCATATCGTCTTGCACCGTCTGAGATGCAAGAGTTGTCCAAGCAGCTTCAGGAGCTCTCTAACAAAGGTTTCATCCGTCCTAGCTTTTCACCTTGGGGTGCTCCCGTTCTTTTTGTCAAGAAGAAGGATGGATCCTTTAGGATGTGTATCGATTATCATGAGCTTAACAAGCTTACCATCAAGAATCGATATCCCCTACCTCGCATCGATGATCTCTTTGATCAGTTACAAGGCGCTTCTTATTTTTCAAAGATTGATCTGCGATCTGGATATCATCAACTTCGTGTGCATAAAGAAGATATTCCCAAGACGGCGTTCCACACTCGGTATGGGCATTACGAGTTCACAGTCATGCCATTCGGTTTGACTAATGCTCCTGCTGTTTTCATGGACTTAATGAATAGGGTCTGCAAACCTTATTTGGATCTTTTCGTCATTGTTTTTATTGACGACATCTTGATTTATTCTAAGACGCGAGCTGATCACGAGCAACATCTTCGTCTTACTCTGGAACTCCTAAAGAAAGAGCAACTTTTCGCCAAATTCTCCAAGTGTGAATTCTGGCTTAAAGAAGTTCAATTCTTAGGACATATCATCAACGAGCAAGGTATTCATGTAGATCCCTCCAAGATCAGTGCGATTAAGGATTGGGATACGCCTACTACTCCTACTGAAGTTCGTTTTTTTCTTGGTCTGGCGGGTTATTATCGCCGCTTCATTGAAAACTTCTCAAAGATTGCAGTTCCTCTAACTGCTCTAACACAGAAGAACAAACCTTTTGATTGGGGATTCAAGCAAGAGGAAGCTTTTCAACACTTGAAGCAGAAGCTTTGCGACGCGCCTGTTCTGACTTTGCCTGAGGGCAATGATGATTTCGTCGTTTATTGCGATGCATCTAAATTGGGTCTTGGCTGTGTTCTGATGCAAAGGAACAAAGTCATAGCATATGCATCGAGGCAGTTGAAGATACATGAGAAGAACTACACCACTCATGATCTTGAGTTGGGTGCAGTTGTCTTCGCTCTCAAAATCTGGAGACACTATTTATACGGCACAAAATGTGTGGTTTTCACAGACCACAAAAGTCTTCAGCATATCTTCAACCAGAAAGAACTCAACATGAGGCAACGACGCTGGGTTGAGCTCCTAAACGACTATGACTAAGAAATTCGCTACCATCCTGGTTAGGCGAATGTCGTGGCCGATGCATTGAGTCGTAAGGAACGAACTAAGCTCCATTGTGTTCGTGTTCAATCTGTTATTCAAGCTCGATCCGATATCCAAGCACGCATTTCTCAGGCTCAACAATCTTGTGTTTCACAAGGTTTGATGGATAAGGAATTTCCCTATCACATAACACCTGATCTAGAACTGAAGGACAATGGATCATATTACTTCATGGACCGTTTGTGGGTCCCAAGCCAGGATGATCTTCGTACCTTGCTTATGGATGAAGCCCATAAGTCTCGTTATTCTATTCATCCAGGCTCAGATAAAATGTATAAGGATCTTCGTATTCACTATTGGTGGCCTGGTATGAAGAAAGACATTGCCTTATACGTATCAAAATGCCTTACTTGTCTTAAGGTTAAGGCTGAACATCAGCGTCCTTCTGGTTTATTGGTGCAACCAGAGATCCCAGTTTGGAAATGGGAAAACAATACTATGGATCTTGTTACCAAACTTCCACGCACAAAGAAAGGTCATGATGCCATCTGGGTAGTCGTTGATCGTCTTACAAAGTCAGCGCATTTCTTGCCAATCCGTGAGGATTTTCCTGCTGACAGACTTGCTAAAATCTATGTGGATGAAATTGTAGCTCGACATGGTGTTCCTTTGAACATCATTTCTGACAGAGATGCTCGTTTCACTTCTCATTTTTGGAGAACCATGCAATCTGCTATGGGGACCCAACTTAATCTGAGCACAGCTTATCATCCGCAAACGGATGGTCAATCTGAGAGAACAATCCAGACTCTGGAGGATATGCTTAGAGCTTGTGTGATCGATTTTGGTGGTAGTTGGGATTCACATCTTCAGTTGATTGAATTCTCCTACAACAACAGTTATCACACCAGCATCAAAATGACTCCTTTCGAAGCTCTCGATGGTCGAAAATGTCGTTCACCAGTCTGCTGGAATGAGATCGGCGAGGCTCAACTTACTGGACCTGCCCTCATTTTGGAGACAACTGACAAGATAAAGAAAGTTCGTGATAACCTTCAGACAGCTAGAAGCCATCAAAAGAGTTACGTGGACCCAAAACGCAAACCCTTGGAATTTCAAGTCGGTGATCGAGTATTACTTAAGGTCTCACCTTGGAAAGGTGTGATCAGATTTGGAAAGAAAGGAAAACTTGCACCTAGATACGTTGGACCATTCAAGATCGTCGAAAGAATCGGTAAGGTAGCCTACAGACTTGAGTTACCTCCTGAACTTGGAAATGTTCATCCAACTTTTCACGTGTCCAATCTCAAGAGGTGTTTCGCTGATGAGAACCTCCACGTACCACTTGACGAAATTCGTGTTGATAAAACACTGAAATTTGTCGAGAAACCTGTGGAAATCATGGAACGTGAAGTCAAGTGGCTTAAATGCAAGCGCATTCCTTTGGTCAAAGTTCGCTGGGAAGCTAAACGTGGACCCGAGTTTACTTGGGAACGTGAAGACCAAATGAAGGCGAAATATCCGCATCTTTTTCCACGAGTTTCCTCTAAATAAATTTCGGGACGAAATTTCCACAAGTAGGGGAGACTGTAACATCTGTGCTTGTAATCATTGTGAACAGTTCTATTATCAATAAAACAATGTTATTTGATCCCAATGTTTGTTTGGTTGTGTTTTACATTTTTCATGTTTTGACTTTTATCCAATTTCAAACTCTATATCATTTTCTGGAGAGTTATACGCAAACTGATGCGTAAACGTAATCAGTTTAAAGCGACAAATACTCCGGAACATCAGCATATACTTAACATACCTTAAATAACCTTTACATAACTTAGAAATAAGTTTTAAAGGCTTTGGTATGGCAAAAACAAGTTAATTTGCTTACAGGGACTAAATTTAACAAACTGCGAAAGTATGCCAATTTGAACAGTAACGAACATTCCGGAACATGACCATAAGTTAAACACACCTTAAATATCCTTTACATAGCTTAGAAATAGGCTTTGAGGGGTTCGGTGTGCTAAAATAAACTTTTGGGTCATTCAGGGACTAAAAGTGTCAAAAAGTGCACAAGTTTGCATTTTTGCGCATAACTCACGTTCTGAATACATCCGGACATCCAAACATTTATGTAAGCATGACTATATTTTATTTTAGTGTTTGGCATAAGAAAAATCCATTCGTCGCGTCATTTGGATCGTTTTTCGCGCTTATGCGTATTCCGTCGTAATTAAGCGAACATCGCGATCGTACGGCCAAACGAACCGACATCCTAGATATTTTTGAGCATTTTTTGAGTTCCCTATACTTTAACTTCATTTTAGAGCCTTGAAATGAGGTTAACGGGGTTCAAACGCATCGAAAATCGCTTAAACGGGCTGCAGGGACCATTTCTGCCAATTTTGAAACATTTCTGAAACAGGGGGCAGTGGCGTAGCGCGAGCCCTAAGGGCCTAGGCAGTGGCGCTACGCGACTGCCTTACCTGGACAGAAACATCGCATCTGGTCCGTTTTTCAGTTTCGCACATGGTTTTGGCAATACCGTGGGCTCAAATGGTTTTCAAAAACCAATATCTTGATGTGTATGGTTGAGATCATTTCCCCTTTTCCAAGAAACGATCCTAACGGTTACCCGAAAACTATAAATACCCCCCCCCCCATCCATTGCAAAACCCACAAGAATTTTGATCTTAGAAACTCTAAGTTGAAACCATTTTTTCATACCTGAGACTCTCGGGTCGAAATTAGCATTCGGGGACCCTTCGTAAGTATTCTTTCGTTCTTTTATTGCTTTTCGAGTCTTTCGAGTCTGAAAGTCAAACTTTGTTTGACTTTCTGCATTGACCAGTTTATGGTCAATGCGAAGTTCGTTTGAACTTCGCAACGTGAGTGTAATCACGTTGGTTATAGTCCCTTGGGACTATGCCTACTGATTACCACGTTGTCTAGGGTCGTAAGGGTAAGCGACTTGATCAGTCGCTTATGCTTTCGAACCCGACCCATTTGGTCGATCATTAGGATCCGACCAAATACATTAGGTGACCATAGTAAGTAGGGAATAACCTTCCGAGGTTATACCCTATGGTCACATCGTTTGAGTAGTTGTATGATAGGTAGTTTATATGCCTTAGGTAAATTACCAGAATACCCTTTTCATGTATAATTGGTAATTAAGCATATGTAACCTAAAATTTTGTTACATAACTGATTATGTAACATGTTTAGGCATATAACACTTGTCATAGGGCTAGTTAGGCGGTCCGAACGCGTTTCACGCGAACGACGCGTTAAAGTAGCATAAGCTACCTAAACGGGTCGTAATGGGTCGTAAGCATTTATGTTAAGTTTCATTTAGTATGTAGGCTTTGTTAAACCATATCACATGAGTTCCTACACTCATTTGGTTTACAAACTCTCATGCTACCCAGTCTTCCGATTTAGGTCCGGTTTATTAACATAGTTGCCTATATTAGGTGCCGTTTGATTCCGTGATCTCTAGCATTGCTTGGTGGTTATCTTAGGACTACTGAACAATCTCAAGTGAGTACATAGACCCCTCTTTTACTGTTTTCCAAACATTTTGGGGTGGAACACATGTGCCTACTTGTTACTTTCATGCTTTCCTGTTTTCACATCATATACCTGCTATGTTTGTTAGTACATTATAGTACATGATTTCATGACATTTCATGCTATGTATGCCCATTGTGCGCCTACTTAGTACATCGTTTTACATGACATTTCATGCTATGTATGCCCATTGTGTGCCTACTTAGTACATCGTTTTACATTACATTTCATGCTATGTATGCCCATTGTGTGCCTACTTAGTACATTGTTTTACATGACATTTCATGCTATGTATGCCCATCGTGTGCCTACTTAGTACATTGTTTTCACATGCTTACATTTTGGTATGACATTTGGTTTGTTTACATGGGACAATACATTCATTAACATTAGCTACGCCGTTCGTTAGTAGGTAGTGGTACCATAGGAATTGACAACTTCCGTTCCTGAAATCCTGGGTTTGTTTGGATTGGAAGGAATGACCGAATTCGATACACATAACTTAGATAAACCTTTAATTTGTTTAAGGGTTTATCGCCACAGTCTCAAGGCTTGGATGTATGCATTATAACAATACCGCATAGATGTTTATATCAGTATAGCCTGCATTTGTTCCACAAAACATAACTTTGATTTAAACTATGTTTACTTCAATACCTTGTTTTTGTGCATTTTACATATGGTTTAGTTGATATATTTCACTTACCATACATGATATATTTGGGTAAACATTACATGATATACATTAAACATATACATTTTGACATTGATATACACATTGAGTGGTTTACATTGGACATAGACATTTCGATATGGTTTACACATGACAATTCATTATACATAAACAATTTACATTGGTGTTTGGCTTGAGTAAGTGATTTGAGTAACGAGGCGTGTGTAATATGATACAAGCATGGTGGATACGCCG
The DNA here is from genome assembly GCA_030545235.1 of Helianthus tuberosus. Classification (NCBI taxonomy): domain Eukaryota; kingdom Viridiplantae; phylum Streptophyta; class Magnoliopsida; order Asterales; family Asteraceae; genus Helianthus; species Helianthus tuberosus. Next base: position 118,917,074 of record CM060396.1, on the reverse strand, counting down.
CTGGTACTTCCTATATATAAGTGTTTGTATGGCATTACATGTTGTAGCGTTACTTAAATCATTTCAATATTTGACATATTACGTTTTACATAAACAACTTATCTTCACAAGACATTGATTTACAAAACAACTTACCTTATGCAAACTCATTTTCTTGGTTATTCATTTAACCTTACATTTATTTATACATATCATCTGATCTTATCGTTTTTCAAATGATTTACAAGACAAAGCAAAATGCAGGGTTCATGACTAAACATTTTCTTAAAATGAATTCTATTTTCACAAACCTATGTATCTCACAGGCATTTTTATGCTGACGTACCTATTTTCACATGTGTTTTCAGGAGCTTTTCCATAGGATGTTGATCGTGACACTAGGGCGGACCTGTGCCTTATAACTGAGGGTTCAAAACCTTGTAACTGAGGGTTCAAAACCTTGTAACTGAGGGTTCAAAACCTTATAACTGAGGGTTCAAAACCTTGTAACTGAGGGTTCAAAACCTTGTAACTGAGGGTTCAAAACCTAGTAATCAATCATCCTACAACAGATGATTGGTTTTCAAAGCGGTTTTGAAATTTTATGATCTTGTTGAGATCGTCGCCTAAGGATAGGTGACGGTATTGTTTTATGACTAAACGCAAGTAAACTCACGTTAGGGTCCTAGGAAGGTTATAGACTAGGTCAAAGCATTACTAATAACCTAATTCCCTATAACCATGAGCTCTGATACCAACTTTTCTGTCACACCCCGACCACGTAAAACAACAAAACGTGGCGGAAACATCGGGGAGTGTTGTAACAGAATCATTGTTACATAACACATGGAAATTGAAATATTGTTTTATTGAATTAAAGTAGTTACAATGTCTTAACAAACAAAGAAGTATAACAAAGTTAACTAGTCTTCCATCTTTTATTGTCACTAAGGCCCAAGTCCGCCTAAGTGTATCTTGATCAATCCTATGCTTCATTTCCTGAAACACATGTGAAAATAGGTACGTCAGCATAAAAATGCCGACGAGTACATAGGTTTTGTGAAAATAGGATTCATGACTTATGTTTGAGAAATTGGTTAGTCATGAACCTTGTAATTTGTTTTGTCTTGTAAATCATTTGAAAAACGATAAGATCAGATGATATATATAAATAAGTGAATAATGCATGGTTAAATGAATAACCATGTAAGATGAGTTTGTATAAGATAAGTTGTTTGTAAATCAATGTCTTGTGAAAAATATGTTATTTGTATAAAATGTGATATGTCTCAAACTGAAATGATTCAAATAACGCTACAATATGTGATACCATACAAACACTTATATATAGGAAGTACCAGCGGCGTATCCACCATGCTTGTATCATATCACACACGCCTCGTTACTTAAATCACTTACTCAAACCAAACCAACAATGTAAGATGTCTATGTTTAACCCAATTGCCAAACGTATTGAATAATATGTCAAAATGTTTATGTCAAGATGTGAGTCATGTAATGTATAACCAATGTCAATAATGTTCATGCGTCAAATGTAAATCATGTAATGTGTAACCAAAATGATATGTATGGCTAGTGAAATATATCAACTAAACCATATGCACAAAAACAAAGTATTGAAGTAAAACATAGTTTAAATCAAAGCGATGTTTTGTGGAAATGCATGATCAAATGTAAATCATGTCAAAATGTTTATGTCAAAATGTCTATGTCAAATGTCTTTGTGTAAACCTTGTCAAAATGTCATGCATGGCAAGTGAAATATATATATGTATAAATATATCCATTAAGCCATAGGTAAAAATGCACAAAACAATATATTGAAGTAAAACATGGTTTAAATCAATGTTATGTCTTGTGGAAATGAATGCTATACTGAATATGAACATTTATGCGGTGTTGTTATAATGCATACATCCAAGCCTTGAGACTGTGACGATAAACCATTAAACGACTTAAAGGTTTATCTGTGCTTCTGTATATCGAATTCGGTCATTCCTTCCAATCCCCACAAACCCGGGATTTCAGGAACGGGAGTTGTCAATTCCTATGGTACCACTACCTACTAACAAACGGCGTAGCTAATGTTAATGAATGTATTGTCCCATTTAAACAAACCAAATGTCATACCAAAATGTAAGCATGTGATGAAATGAAAATGTACTAAGTATGCAACAAATGAACATACATAGCATGTGATGAAATGAAAATGTACTAAGTATGATGAACATACATAGCATGTGAATGTGATGTAATGTAAAACAATGTACTAGGTAGGCACACAATGGGCATACATAGCATAAAATGTAATGAAAAACGATGTACTAAGTACGCACACAATGGGCATACATAGCATGTAATGTAATGAAATCATGTACAATAATGTACTAATGAACATAGCAGGTATATGATGTGAAAACAGGAAAGCATGAAAGTAACAAGTAGGAACATGTGTTCCACCCCAAAACAATTTGGAAAATAGTAAAAGAGGGGTCTATGTACTCACTTGAGATTGCTCAGAAGTCCTTGAGTAACAACCAAACAATGCTAGAGATCACGGAAATCAAACGGCACCTAATATAGGTAACTATGTTAATAAACCGGACCTAAATCGGAAGATTGGGTAGCATGAGGGTTTGTAAACCAAATGAGTGTAGGAACTCATGTGATATGGTTTAACAAAGCCTACATACTAAATGAAACTTAACCTAAGTGCTTACGACCCATTACGACCCGTTTAGGTAGCTTATGCTACTTTAACGCGTCGTTCGCGTGAAACGCGTTCGGACCGTCTAACTAGTCCTATGACAAGTTTTGTATGCCTAAACATGTTACATAATCAGTTATGTGACAAAAGTTTAGGTTACATATGCTTAATTACCGATTACACATGAAAAGGGTATTCTGGTAATTTACCTAAGGCATATAAACCACCTATCATACAACTACTCAAACGATGTGACCATAAGGTATAACCTCGGAAGGTTATTCCCTACATACTATGGTCACCTAATGTATTTGGTCGGATCCTAATGATCGACCAAATGGGTCGGGTTCGAAGGTATAAGCGATTTATTAGATCGCTTACCCTACGACCCTAGACAACGTGGTAATCAGTAGGCGTACTCCCAAGGGACTATAACCATCGTGATTACAATCACTGTCACACCCCGACCGCGTAAAACAACGAACCGCGGCGGAAACGCCGGGGAGTGATCGCGACAGAATTAATTGTTTCATAACCATGGCATACAAAGTTGTATTTTATTTATAAACAAAGGTGTTACATTGTTTCAAACAGGAAATTAACGAGTTCAGAACATAATTAAACATAGTCTATCTTCTTTTAAAGTCTCTAAGGCACAGGTCCGCCCTAGTATCATAATCAACATCCTATGGAAAAGCACCTGAAAACACATGTGAAAATAGGTACGTCAGCATAAAAATGCATGTGAGATACATAGGTTTTGTGAAAATAGGATTCATGACTTATGTTTAAGAAAAATGTTTAGTCATGAACCTAGTAATTTGCTTTGTCATGTAAATCATTTGAAAACAATAAGATCAGATGATATGTATAAGTAAATGTCAGGTTAAATAAATAACCATGTAAAAATGTGTTTGTATAAGATAAGTTGTTTGTAAATCAATGTCTTGTGAAAAGTATGTTATTTGTATAAAATGTTCTATGTCTCAAACTGAAATGATTCAAATAACGTTACGCCATGTAATACCATACAAACACTTATATATAGGAAGTACCAGCGGCGTATCCACCATGCTTGTATCATATTACACACGCATCGTTAACTTAATCACTTAATCAAACCACACCAACCAATGTAAGAAGTCTATGTTTAACCAAATTGTCAAATGTATTGAATAATATGTCAAAGTGTTTATGTCAAGATGTAAACCATGTCAAATATCCATGTCAAATGTCTATGTCAAATATCCATGTCAAATGTCTATGTCAAAATATCCATGTCAACTGTCTATGTCAAATATCCATGTCAAATGTCTATGTCAAAATATCCATGTCAAATGTCTATGTCAAATATCCATGTCAAATGTCTATGTCAAAATGTCATGTATGGCAAGTGAAATGTCTCATCTAAACCATATGCACAAAAACAAAGTATTGAAGTAAAACTTGGTTTAAATCAAAGCTATGTTTTGTGTAAATGCATGCAACTATTTAATATGAACATTTATGTGGTATTGTGAAAATGCATACATCCAAGCCTGGCGACTGTGGTGATAAACCCTTTAAACAAATTAAAGGTCTATCTGTCTTATGTCAACGAATTCGGTCATTCCTTTCTGTCCCCTTACCCTGGGATGTCCGGAACGGGAGTTGTCAATTCCTATGGTACCACTACCTACTAACGAACGGCGTAGCTAATGTTAATGAATGTATTGTCCCATGTAAACAAACCAAATGTCATACCAAAATGTAAACATGTGAAAACAATGCACTAAGTATGTAATCAAATGAACATACATAGCGTGAAATGTCATGTAAAACGATGTACTAAGTAATGCACAAAATGGGCACACCTAGCATGAAATGTCATGTAAAACGATGTACTAAGTAATGCACACAATGGGCACACCTAGCATGAAATGTCATGTAAAACGATGTACTAAGTAATGCACGCAATGGGCACACCTAGCATGAAATGTCATGTAAAACGATGTACTAAGTAATGCACACAATGGGCACACCTAGCATGAAATGTCATGTAAAACGATGTACTAAGTAATGCACACAATGGGCACACCTAGCATGAAATGTCATGAAATCATGTACTATAGTGTACTAACGAACATAGCAGGTATATGATGTGAAAACATGAAAGCATGAAAGTAACAAGTAGGCACATGTATTCCACCCCAAAACAGTTTGGAAAACAGTAAAAGAGGGGTTCTATGTACTCACTTGAGATTGCTCAGTTGTCTAATGATAATCACCAAGCAACGCTAGAGATCTCGGAATCAAACGGCACCTAATATAGGTAACTATGTTAATAACCGGACCTTAATCGGATGATTGGATAGCATGAGGTTTCGTAAACCAAACGAGTGTAGAGACTCGTGTCATTTGGTTTAACAAAGCCTACATACTAAATGAAACTTAACCTAAGTCTTATTGACCCATTATGATCCGTTTAGGTAGCTTATGGTACTTTAACGCATCGTGCGCGTGAAACGCGTTTGGACCGCCTAACTAGTCCTATGACAGGTATTATATGCCTAAACATGTTACATAATCAGTTATGTGACAAAAGTTTAGGTTACATATGCTAAATTACCAATTATGTATGAAAAGGGTATTCTGGTAATTTACCTAAGGCATATAAACTACCTATCATACAACTACTTAAACGTCGTGACCATAAGGTATAACCTCGGAAGGTTATTCCCTACACTATGGTCACCTAATGTATTTGGTCGGATCCTAATGATCGACCAAACTGGGTCGGGTTCGAAGGTATAGGCGATTTATTAGATCGCCTACCCTACGACCCTAGACAACGTGGTAATCAGTAGGCATAGTCCCAAGGGACTATGACCATCGTGATTACAATCACGTTGCGAAGTTCTAACGAACTTCGCATTGACCATTACTGGTCAACGCTGAAAGTCAAACAAAGTTTGACTTTCTGACTCGAAAAGCAGTAAAAATAAGGAAAAGAACGAAAGAATACTTACGAAGGGTCCCCGAATGCTAATCTAGATCAGTATAGTTCAGGTATGAAACAAGGTTTCAACTTAGAACACAACTAATAAGATTCTAGTGCTTTAAAACAATGAAAGGCATGGGGTATTTATAGTATTCGGGTAACCGTTAGGATCGTTTCTTGAATAACGTGATCGAATCTCGTGCGTACACTTGTTGAAAGGTTATGGAGCCACATATGCTCCTTATCTTAGTGACACATCAACTTAAAACATGTGGTTAAGAATCAATTAGTTGCAACTTGTAATTAGAAACATTGAATCTGCCCAGATAGTCAGTCGCGTAGCGCGAAAGGTAGCCCCATAGGCGTCGCGCTACGCGAGCACCTCCCCTGAATCAGGAAGTTTGAAAATTGGCAGCAATGGTCCCTGCACGTGTTTAAGGCCTTTTTCGATGCGTTTGAACCCCGTTAACCTCATTTCAAGGCTCTAAAATGTAGTTAAAGTATAGGGAACTCAAAACATGCTCAAAAATATGCCGGGTGATGGTTCGTTTGGTCGTACGAACGCGATGTTCGCTTAATTACGACGGAATGCGCATAAGCGCGAAAAACTATCCAAATGACGCGACGAATGGATTTTTCTTAAGGCGAACACTAAAATATAATGTAGTCATGCTTACATAAATTTTTGGATGTCCAGATGTATTCAGAACGTAAGTTATGCGCGAAAATGCAAACTTGTGCACTTTTTGACACTTTTAGTCCCTGAATGTCCCAAAAGTTTATTTTAGCTCACCAAACCCCTCAAAGCCTATTTCTAAGCTATGTAAAGGTTATTTAAGGTGTGTTTAACTTATGGTCATGTTCCGGAATGTTAGTTATAGTTCAAATTGACATACTTTCGCAGTTTGTCATATTTAGTCCCTGTAAGCGAATTAACTTGTTTTTGCCATACCAAAGCCTTCAAAACTTATTTCTAAGTTTATGTAAAGGTTATTTAAGGTATGTTGAGTATATGTTGATGTTCCGGAGTATTTCTCGCATTAAACTGAGTACGTTTACGCACTAGTTTGCGTATAACTCTCCAGAAAGCGATGTAGAGTTTGAAATTACATAAAAGTCAAAACATGAAAAATGTATAACATAACAAAACAAACATTGGGATCAAATAACATTGTTTTATTGATAACAGAACTGTTCATAGTGATTACAAGCACAGTTGTTACAGTCTCCCCTACTTGTGGAAATTTCGTCCCGAAATTTATTTAGAGGAAACTCGTGGAAAAAGATGTGGATATTTCGTGTTCATTTGGTCTTCGCGTTCCCAAGTAAACTCGGGTCCACGTTTAGCTTCCCAGCGAACTTTGACCAAAGGAATGCGCTTGCGTTTAAGCCACTTGACTTCACGTTCCATGATTTCCACTGGTTTCTCAACAAATTTCAGTGTTTTGCCAACACGAATTTCGTCAAGCGGTATGGAGTAGTTCTCATCAGCTGTACACTTCTTGAGATTTGATATGTGAAAAGTTGGATGAACATTTCCAAGTTCAGGAGGTAACTCAAGTCTGTAGGCTACCTTTCTGATTCTTTCGACGATCTTGAATGGTCCAACGTATCTAGGTGCAAGTTTTCCTTTCTTTCCAAATCTGATCACACCTTTCCAAGGTGAGACCTTAAGTAATACTCGATCACCGACTTGAAATTCAAAGGCTTTGCGTTTTGGGTCCGCGTAAATCTTCTGACGGCTTCTAGCTGCCTGAAGGTTATCACGAACTTTCTTGACCTTGTTAGTCGTCTCTAAAATGAGGGCAGGTCCAGTAAGTTGAGCCTCGCCAATCTCATTCCAGCAGACTGGTGAACGACATTTTCGACCATAGAGAGCTTCGAAAGGAGCCATTTTGATGCTAGATTGATAACTGTTGTTGTAGGAGAATTCAATCAATTTAAGATGTGAATCCCAACTACCACCAAAATCGATCACACAAGCTCTAAGCATATCCTCCAGGGTCTGGATTGTTCTCTCAGATTGACCATCCGTTTGCGGATGATAAGCTGTGCTCAGATTAAGTTGGGTCCCCATAGCAGATTGCATGGTTCTCCAAAAGTGAGAAGTGAAACGAGCATCTCTGTCAGAAATGATGTTCAAAGGAACACCATGTCGAGCTACAATTTGATCTACATAGATTTGAGCAAGTCTGTCAGTAGGAAAATCCTCGCGGATTGGCAAGAAATGCGCTGACTTTGTAAGACGATCAACGACTACCCAGATGGCATCATGACCTTTCTTTGTGCGCGGGAGTTTGGTAACAAGATCCATAGTAATGTTTTCCCATTTCCAAACTGGGATCTCTGGTTGCTCCAATAAACCAGAAGGACGCTGATGTTCAGCCTTAACCTTAAGACAAGTAAGGCATTTGGATACGTATAAGGCAATGTCTTTCTTCATACCAGGCCACCAGTAGTGAATACGAAGATCCTTATACATTTTATCTGAGCCCGGATGAATAGAATAACGAGACTTATGGGCTTCATCCATAAGCAAGGTACGAAGATCATCCTGGCTTGGGACCCACAAACGGTCCATGAAGTAATATGATCCATTGTCCTTCAGTTCCAAAGCAGGTGTTATGTGGTAAGGAAATTCCTTATCCATCAAACCTTGTGAAACACAAGATTGTTGAGCTTGAGAAATGCGTGCTTGAATATCGGATCGAGCTTGAATAACAGATTGAACACGTACACAATGAAGCTTAGTACGTTCCTTACGACTCAATGCATCAGCTACGACATTCGCTTTACCAGGATGGTAGCGAATTTCGCAATCATAGTCGTTTAGTAGCTCAACCCAACGTCGTTGCCTCATGTTGAGTTCTTTCTGGTTGAAGATATGCTGAAGACTTTTGTGGTCAGTGAAAACCACACATTTTGTACCGTACAAATAGTGTCTCCAGATCTTGAGAGCAAAGACAACTGCACCCAACTCAAGATCATGAGTGGTGTAGTTCTTCTCATGTATCTTCAACTGCCTCGATGCATAGGCTATGACTTTGTTTCTTTGCATAAGAACACAGCCAAGACCCAATTTAGATGCATCACAATACACGACAAAATCATCATCACCCTCAGGCAATGATAGTACAGGCGCATCGCAAAGCTTCTGCTTCAAGTGTTGAAAAGCTTCCTCTTGTTTGAATCCCCAGAAAAAGGGCATTTTCTTCTGAGTTAGAGCAGTTAGAGGAACTGCAATCTTAGAGAAGTTTTCAATGAAGCGGCGATAATAACCCGCTAGACCAAGAAATGAACGAACTTCAGTAGGAGTAGTAGGCGTATCCCAATCCTTAATCGCACTGATCTTGGAGGAATCTACATGAACACCTCGTTCGTTGATAATGTGTCCCAAAAATTGAACTTCTTTAAGCCAAAATTCGCATTTGGAGAATTTGGCGAAAAGTTGCTCTTTCTTCAGGAGTTCCAGAGTAAGACGAAGATGCTGCTCGTGATCAGCTCGCGTCTTAGAGTAAATCAAGATGTCATCGATAAAAACAATGACGAACTGATCCAAATAAGGTTTACAGACCCTATTCATTAAGTCCATGAAAACAGCAGGAGCATTAGTCAAACCGAATGGCATGACTGTGAACTCGTAATGTCCATAACGAGTACGGAATGCTGTCTTCGGAATGTCTTCTTCTTGCACCCGAAGTTGATGATATCCAGATCGCAGATCAATCTTTGAAAAATAAGAAGCACCTTGTAACTGATCAAAGAGGTCGTCTATGCGCGGTAGGGGATATCGATTCTTGATGGTAAGCTTGTTAAGCTCACGATAATCGATACACATCCTAAAGGATCCATCCTTCTTCTTGACAAAGAGAACGGGAGCACCCCAAGGTGAAAAACTAGGACGTATAAAACCTTTGTCAGAGAGCTCCTGAAGCTGTTTAGACAACTCTTGCATCTCAGATGGTGCAAGACGATATGGAGCTCTAGCAATGGGGTTGGCACCAGGTACGAGATCAATACGGAACTCGACTTGGCGTGCTGGAAGTAGACCAGGTAAATCTTCAGGGAATACTTCAGAATAATCCCGAACGACAGGAATATCTGAAATAGACTTACCCTTGCCTTTATCTTCTGTAACATGTGCTAAGAAAGCCACATAGTTCTTCTGCAGATACTTCCGAGCTTTAAAACAAGACATGAGTTTGAGACCACCGGTAGGCTTCTCGCCTTGAACTTGCAGAATCTCGCCTGTCGAAAGTGGCACACGAACAATCTTCTTAGAACAAACTATCTCTGCGTGATGCTTGGATAACCAATCCATTCCCACAATAACGTCGAAGCTTCCAAGTTGCATAGGCGCGAGGTCGATAGGAAAAAGATGGTCGTTATGATTCAACTGGCAGTTGTGAAGAACAGAATCAAGAATAATGGGTTCACCACTAGCAACCTCTACTGTCAAAGATTTGCCTAGTTTCGTTCTAGACACGCGAAGCATTTGCTCAAAAGATAAAGACACGAAACTCTTATCGGCACCAGAATCGAAAAGAACAGATGCAGAACGTACCGTTCACCACATTATCGTCAGCCTGTGCCTCTTGGGCATTCATGTTAAAAACTCGGCCTCGAGCCGGAGCCGGATTCTGGTTCTGGTTCTGGTTCTGGTTCTGGTTCGCCAGCCTTGGGCACCGATTTCTATAGTGGGTCAGATCCCCACAATTGTAACAAGCACCCGGTGGGTATTGTGGTCTTGCAGCTTGACCCTGTTGCGGAGCAGGAGGCTGAGCAACTTGTTGAGCCGGGTTCTGAACCGCAGGATTCTGAGCAGATCGACAAACATTGGCGAGATGGCCTGATTTCCCACAGTTAGTACAGAAACGGCATGGAAGTTGTGGCTGGTGGTGACTGTTGCATCTATTGCACAAAGGTGCATTCCCTGAATAGGGTTTCTTCGCTGGAGGCTGTGCAGGTTGGTTGGGAGCTACCTGGTTAGCTTGAGCAGTGATAGCAAAATTTTGGGAAGCCTTACGCTTCTTTGCCCTCTTTGAAGAACCAGAGTTCTTTCCATTTCCGTTTTGACCTTTCTTGCTATCTTCCTTGTCAGCCGACTGCTTCTTGCCCTTGTCACCCTTCCTGTGTAGCTTTCCCTTTCTAATCTGCGACTCAGTCAATGTCGCTGATAACTCGATCGCCTGACGAAGTGTGGCAGGGTTACTACCAGTAAGAATGTCTTGTACCGAGTCAGGTAGACCATCGATGTATCTCTCGATAGCCTTGTCGAGTGGGGTGACCATTGTTGGGCAAAGCAAACTCAACTCTTCAAACCGATCAGTATAAGCCCTGTGCTCACCACTATCTTGCTTCAAAACATCAAACTCTTTCTCCAACGCTCGCTGTTCATGGCGAGGACAGAATTCCCTCATCATAAGGGCTCTAAGTTCAGCCCATGTCTGTGCGAGAGCAACTTCTGCACCCCGGTCTCTCATAACCCCGTTCCACCATGTCAAAGCCCTCTTCTGAAATACGCTCGAGGAGAACTCGACCTTGCGATTATCCGGACACTACACATGGCGAAAAGTATTCTCTATGCTCTCGAACCACTGAAGAAGCCCAGTCGCTCCCTCAGAACCACTAAACTTGAGTGGTTTAGCCTGGTTAAAATCCTTGTATTTGCATGGAACATTGTTGTTGTTGTTGGCCTGGTTCCATTGAGCAAAGAGATTTGGAAATTGAGCAGCCATCTGCTGCGCAATAATTTCTGCCAGCTCGGCAGTAGCTATCTGGTTCTCGCGTCGAGGAGGCATTCTAAAAGAGGAAAACATGTAAAGAAACGAGTGAGATGATTGGATGAAAAGAATGAGATGAAACAAAATCAACGAAAGCAAAGATGGTGGTCATTCGTCCGTATCACAAAGCAAACAAACGACACACAGTGACTAATCAAAGTAAATGGATCAGAAATAATGTATAATGAAGACATGCTCGCCTATAAGTGAACACTCATCCCAAGAATTCCCAGGTAAGCACAACTGGTCTCGCGTCTGGTTGAGATGTATACGAAGTGCTTGCCTAGACAGAAAACCCAGAATACAGGCATTCACCCTTCCAGTTTGCACATGTTCACATTATTTAAAACCCAAAACGTTTGACGGGATTTTTGAAAATTAGAAGGCACAAGGCCAAAAAACCAAACTTGAAAAAGGGTTCAAAACCATATAACAGAGGGTTCAAAACCTTGTAAAAATTTATTCAAAAACAGATGATTGCTTTTCAAAAATCGTTTCGGAAAAATTTTGGTTCCTTGTTTTGTTAATCACCTAAGGATAGGTGATGTACATGTTTTAAGAACTAAACACAAGATAACTTGTGTTAGGGTCCTAGAAAAGTTATAGTCTAGGTCAAAGCATTACTAATAACCTAATTCCCTATAACCATTGGCTCTGATACCAACTCTTCTGTCACACCCCGACCGCGTAAAACAACGAACCGCGGCGGAAACGCCGGGGAGTGATCGCGACAGAATTAATTGTTTCATAACCATGGCATACAAAGTTGTATTTTATTTATAAACAAAGGTGTTACATTGTTTCAAACAGGAAATTAACGAGTTCAGAACATAATTAAACATAGTCTATCTTCTTTTAAAGTCTCTAAGGCACAGGTCCGCCCTAGTATCATAATCAACATCCTATGGAAAAGCACCTGAAAACACATGTGAAAATAGGTACGTCAGCATAAAAATGCCTGTGAGATACATAGGTTTTGTGAAAATAGGATTAATGACTTATGTTTAAGAAAAATGTTTAGTCATGAACCTAGTAATTTGCTTTGTCATGTAAATCATTTGAAAACAATAAGATCAGATGATATGTATAAGTAAATGTCAGGTTAAATAAATAACCATGTAAAAATGTGTTTGTATAAGATAAGTTGTTTGTAAATCAATGTCTTGTGAAAAGTATGTTATTTGTATAAAATGTTCTATGTCTCAAACTGAAATGATTCAAATAACGTTACGCCATGTAATACCATACAAACACTTATATATAGGAAGTACCAGCGGCGTATCCACCATGCTTGTATCATATTACACACGCATCGTTAACTTAATCACTTAATCAAACCACACCAACCAATGTAAGAAGTCTATGTTTAACCAAATTGTCAAATGTATTGAATAATATGTCAAAGTGTTTATGTCAAGATGTAAACCATGTCAAATGTCTATGTCAAATATCCATGTCAAATGTCTATGTCAAATATCCATGTCAAATGTCTATGTCAAAATATCCATGTCAACTGTCTATGTCAAATATCCATGTCAAATGTCTATGTCAAAATATCCATGTCAAATGTCTATGTCAAATATCCATGTCAAATGTCTATGTCAAAATGTCATGTATGGCAAGTGAAATGTCTCATCTAAACCATATGCACAAAAACAAAGTATTGAAGTAAAACTTGGTTTAAATCAAAGCTATGTTTTGTGTAAATGCATGCAACTATTTAATATGAACATTTATGTGGTATTGTGAAAATGCATACATCCAAGCCTGGCGACTGTGGTGATAAACCCTTTAAACAAATTAAAGGTCTATCTGTCTTATGTCAACGAATTCGGTCATTCCTTTCTGTCCCCTTACCCTGGGATGTCCGGAACGGGAGTTGTCAATTCCTATGGTACCACTACCTACTAACGAACGGCGTAGCTAATGTTAATGAATGTATTGTCCCATGTAAACAAACCAAATGTCATACCAAAATGTAAACATGTGAAAACAATGCACTAAGTATGTAATCAAATGAACATACATAGCGTGAAATGTCATGTAAAACGATGTACTAAGTAATGCACAAAATGGGCACACCTAGCATGAAATGTCATGTAAAACGATGTACTAAGTAATGCACACAATGGGCACACCTAGCATGAAATGTCATGTAAAACGATGTACTAAGTAATGCACGCAATGGGCACACCTAGCATGAAATGTCATGTAAAACGATGTACTAAGTAATGCACACAATGGGCACACCTAGCATGAAATGTCATGTAAAACGATGTACTAAGTAATGCACACAATGGGCACACCTAGCATGAAATGTCATGAAATCATGTACTATAATGTACTAACGAACATAGCAGGTATATGATGTGAAAACATGAAAGCATGAAAGTAACAAGTAGGCACATGTGTTCCACCCCAAAACAGTTTGGAAAACAGTAAAAGAGGGGTTCTATGTACTCACTTGAGATTGCTCAGTTGTCTAATGATAATCACCAAGCAACGCTAGAGATCTCGGAATCAAACGGCACCTAATATAGGTAACTATGTTAATAACCGGACCTTAATCGGATGATTGGATAGCATGAGGTTTCGTAAACCAAACGAGTGTAGAGACTCGTGTCATTTGGTTTAACAAAGCCTACATACTAAATGAAACTTAACCTAAGTCTTATTGACCCATTATGATCCGTTTAGGTAGCTTATGCTACTTTAACGCATCGTGCGCGTGAAACGCGTTTGGACCGCCTAACTAGTCCTATGACAGGTATTATATGCCTAAACATGTTACATAATCAGTTATGTGACAAAAGTTTAGGTTACATATGCTAAATTACCAATTATGTATGAAAAGGGTATTCTGGTAATTTACCTAAGGCATATAAACTACCTATCATACAACTACTTAAACGTCGTGACCATAAGGTATAACCTCGGAAGGTTATTCCCTACACTATGGTCACCTAATGTATTTGGTCGGATCCTAATGATCGACCAAACTGGGTCGGGTTCGAAGGTATAGGCGATTTATTAGATCGCCTACCCTACGACCCTAGACAACGTGGTAATCAGTAGGCATAGTCCCAAGGGACTATGACCATCGTGATTACAATCACGTTGCGAAGTTCTAACGAACTTCGCATTGACCATTACTGGTCAACGCTGAAAGTCAAACAAAGTTTGACTTTCTGACTCGAAAAGCAGTAAAAATAAGGAAAAGAACGAAAGAATACTTACGAAGGGTCCCCGAATGCTAATCTAGATCAGTATAGTTCAGGTATGAAACAAGGTTTCAACTTAGAACACAACTAATAAGATTCTAGTGCTTTAAAACAATGAAAGGCATGGGGTATTTATAGTATTCGGGTAACCGTTAGGATCGTTTCTTGAATAACGTGATCGAATCTCGTGCGTATACTTGTTGAAAGGTTATGGAGCCACATATGCTCCTTATCTTAGTGACACATCAACTTAAAACATGTGGTTAAGAATCAATTAGTTGCAACTTGTAATTAGAAACATTGAATCTGCCCAGATAGTCAGTCGCGTAGCGCGACAGGTAGCCCCATAGGCGTCGCGCTACGCGAGCACCTCCCCTGAATCAGGAAGTTTGAAAATTGGCAGCAATGGTCCCTGCACGTGTTTAAGGCCTTTTTCGATGCGTTTGAACCCCGTTAACCTCATTTCAAGGCTCTAAAATGTAGTTAAAGTATAGGGAACTCAAAACATGCTCAAAAATATGCCGGGTGATGGTTCGTTTGGTCGTACGAACGCGATGTTCGCTTAATTACGACGGAATGCGCATAAGCGCGAAAAACTATCCAAATGACGCGACGAATGGATTTTTCTTAAGGCGAACACTAAAATATAATGTAGTCATGCTTACATAAATTTTTGGATGTCCAGATGTATTCAGAACGTAAGTTATGCGCGAAAATGCAAACTTGTGCACTTTTTGACACTTTTAGTCCCTGAATGTCCCAAAAGTTTATTTTAGCTCACCAAACCCCTCAAAGCCTATTTCTAAGCTATGTAAAGGTTATTTAAGGTGTGTTTAACTTATGGTCATGTTCCGGAATGTTCGTTATAGTTCAAATTGACATACTTTCGCAGTTTGTCATATTTAGTCCCTGTAAGCGAATTAACTTGTTTTTGCCATACCAAAGCCTTCAAAACTTATTTCTAAGTTTATGTAAAGGTTATTTAAGGTATGTTGAGTATATGTTGATGTTCCGGAGTATTTCTCGCATTAAACTGAGTACGTTTACGCACTAGTTTGCGTATAACTCTCCAGAAAGCGATGTAGAGTTTGAAATTACATAAAAGTCAAAACATGAAAAATGTATAACATAACAAAACAAACATTGGGATCAAATAACATTGTTTTATTGATAACAGAACTGTTCATAGTGATTACAAGAACAGTTGTTACAATCACGTTGCGAAGTTCAAACAAACTTCGCATTGACCATAAACTGGTCAACGCAGAAAGTCAAACAAAGTTTGACTTTTAGACTCGTAAAGCAATAAAAGAACAAAAGAATACTTACGAAGGGTCCCCGAATGCTAATTTCGATCCAAGTAACTCAGGTATGAAACAATGGTTTCAACTTAGAGTTTCTAAGATCAAAATTCTTGTGGGTAAAAGTGAAGGGTGGAGGTGGGTATTTATAGTTTTCGTAGAGCCGTTAAGATCGTTCCTCGTTAACCGTTCTTTGATCTTGGCCATACACATCAAGATAGTGGTTTTACAAAACCATTTGAGCCCACGGTATTGCCCAAACCATGTGCGAAACTGAAAACGGACCAGATGCAATGTTTCTGTCCAGATGAGGCGCTCGCGTAGCGCCACTGCCAAGGCATGGGGGTGCTCGCGCTACGCCACTGCCTACCATTTTCAGCAAAGTTTCAAAAATGGCAGAAATGGTCCCTGCAGCCCGTTTAAGCTATTTTCGATGCGTTTGAACCCCGTTAACATCATTTCAAGGCTCTAAAATGAAGTTAAGGTATAGGGAACTCAAAACATGCTCAAAAATATCTAGGATGTCGGTTTGTTTGGCCGTACGAACGCGATGTTCGCTTAATTACGACGGAATGCGCATAAGCGCGAAAAACGATCCAAAAGACGCGACGAATGGATTTTTGGCAAGCCAAACACTAAAGCATAATATAGTCATGCTTACATAAATTTTTGGATGTCCGGATGTATTCAGAACGTAAGTTATGCGCGAAAATGCAAACTTGTGCACTTTTTGACACTTTTAGTCCCTGAATGACCCAAAAGTTTATTTTAGCACACCGAAACCCTCAAAGCCTATTTCTAAGATATGTGAAGGATATTTAAGGTGTGTTTAACTTATGGTCATGTTCCGGAATGTTCGTTACAATTCAAATTGGCATACTTTCGCAGTTTGTCAAGTTTAGTCCCTGTAAGCGAATTAACTTGTTTTTGCCATACCAAAGCCTTCAAAACTTATTTCTAAGTTATGTAAAGGTTATTTAAGGTATGTTAAGTATATGTTGATGTTACGGAGTATTTGTCGCATTAAACTGGTTACGTTTACGCACCAGTTTGCGTATAACTCTCCAGAAAGTGATATAGAGTTTGAAATTGGATAAAAGTCAAAACATGAAAAATGTAAAACATAACAAAACAAACATTGGGATCAAATAACATTGATTTATTGATAATAGAACTGTTCACAATGATTACAAGCACAGATGTTACAGTCTCCCCTACTTGTGGAAATTTCGTCCCGAAATTTATTTAGGGGAAACTTGTGAGGGCTTTAAGACATGAAGTTGAAAAGATAGAACAACATTGGTTAGGGTTCTGAACTTCTAGTAACTTTAATAACATCACGATTGCAATGTAAGAGGGATGCTTATATACAAGTATATGAAGCGTCATTGGTGCGTCCACCGTACCTCTATTACATCGTTCTCATTTCGTTATTGTTGTCACTATCGGTTCTTACACATAATAAATCTTACTGGGGTTACCGTGCACTGAATCTCATAATTATGTACGCGTCCATAATTAGGCAATTCCTTGCATAGTTCACACAGTCTATTTTATAATGTGTAGGGTAAAACAAAATGAACGATCCGGTGATGAGTGTGACTAGACCGCCATAGAGTCCTTTTAATTAAATCAATAAATGATCTAAATAGACTATCAAGGAGTCTGTCCAGCTACATCACTAGATGTCGTTCTTTAACCAGATTGTGAATCAATCTTTTGACTAGACCACTAAAAGGGTCTCTTATGAATCATGGAGTGGTACTATATAATCCAAGGGTCTTACATAGAAGCCCATTAAGGATTTAAGGTAGTACCTTTTGAATATCCTGCTACGAATCCCTCATATGAAGATATGAAAGATTCTGCGAGGATTTGGATAACGAATATCCAGAGTCTAAAAGTACAAAATGCATAAAAGAAAACATAAGATGCATAAACACATAGTCACATAACCACAAAATTGTTTAACTAGAAATTTGTTCTGCTAACAGAGCACATGTATTTAAAGCACACTAGGAATCCATTCCTTGGATTTCATTTGGTACTTTAAACATTATCAAGAATCTAACTATAAAGATAGAAAGATTTTTGAAGAGAAAATTCGATTTCGATTATAAGGAACCGAGACGTTTGAATTTATGTACATAAGGATTCCAATTAAGGACTCTGATTTGAATGTTAATCATCCACAGAGGTTTTAAATGTGAAGATAAAAAGATCCCATATGGATTTTAGAAGTTGAAGATGTTTTGAAATCTTGCACGGGATGTGCTTAAGTCAAAACATGAAGTAAAATGCTTATGAAGTTGAGATGCTAGATATGTCAAGGCAACATATGAAGCAGAATTTGAAGGTTAAGTAAATGTATGAGGAAAATATATTTGGAAAAACTATGCATGGGGTTCTAAAAATGTTTTTGAAACCTTATATATAATACTTTTGAAATCATGAAGTAGGTTATTAGATAAGTATATTTATAAAAATGTTTTAAAATCATGCAAGATGAATTTTGAAATTATGTATAAGGTTTTTGAAAAACATGAATGATGCTTTTCGAAATCGTGCACTTGATAAGAAAGTGTACTGTGTTAATATTGTTTTCAGACTATATGAAATGTTTTGAGATCATGAAGATTGTTTTTGAAATAATTGTACTGTGTATGTTGAAGAATCAAAGCGTAATAGGTATGAGATTTGAAAATACCCTTAGTTATCTAACCAAGGATTCAAAGGCACAGATGTGCAGGAGCATGATTACTCATAATGTCACTTTATTTTTCTGTACTTCGTATCTTAGAATGAAACGAGTACTTAAAATTTTCGAAGGAATCATGAGCGATCATTTGAAAGAGAGAAACACAAGAGTAGTTTGTAAGGAACATAGTTCCTTAATACAGGTATTATAGGGAAAAGCCATAAACACATGTAATTATACTTGTATATCAGAATTGCGAACAACAACTTTTATTTATGAACAAGACATATTGTTTCACAATACACGAAAACAAAAGAAACAAAGGCATAAGACAGCAACATCCTTTGTTCAGCCGAATGCTCATCCAAGGGTTGGATTTGTCACACCCTGGCTTTGCGGAAGCGTGGGTTAATTTGGTGTGACTTCTTAATACCATAGCTTAATCACAACAAAGCTATATGAAAATAAAACATGCAGATCATCCATTAATTTAAGTTTGAAAAGTAAAAATACCACAACATTGTCTTAATGCGTTGACACATGCAACGGGAATTACAACTTAACAACATAAAACTTTGTTCTTAAAACACAACCCCAAATATAACACAAACACTTGTTTAAGACTTGCGACTCGTCCAGGTAAAAGTCGCAATCCCTAAACGTGGATGATCCTGTAATTCTAACCCAGCGGAAAACGTAGCATACCGTGCCAGATCCTTATTTCCCTGAAATACATGTAAGTTGGAAAAATCAACATAATGTTGAGCGAGTTCATGTAAAAGTGTGTCTGTAAAAATCTTCGTAAAGTGTCTGTACTTATGAAAATCCCTGGTATGTAGCATTAAAGAAAATAAAAGAGATCGCCAATGGGTTGCAAAGCCATTGGTATGTGTGAAACGGTGCAGGAAGTACTCAAACCTAGCAAATTTGTTACCGGGCCTCCGGCTGTAAGACACAGTCACCACTATGGGCCACCCTGGCCTCACGGGTGTGGGCTCGCTACACCCAAATAGATCTATCACTCATGTCCCTCGGTCCTACGACGAGGATTAATGGCCTTAAGTGTTGTACCCACCTTTCACATGATCTAAGCGTCTGTATAAAACCCTCCTTAAGCTAATCATACCATTATAAAAGTGTCTGTAAGTGTCTGTAATAATTGT
The DNA here is from genome assembly GCA_030545235.1 of Helianthus tuberosus. Classification (NCBI taxonomy): domain Eukaryota; kingdom Viridiplantae; phylum Streptophyta; class Magnoliopsida; order Asterales; family Asteraceae; genus Helianthus; species Helianthus tuberosus. Next base: position 118,897,221 of record CM060396.1, on the reverse strand, counting down.
AACATGTATTTCACCCCCGAAGTATAAAACTGAAAACAGTTAAGAGAAAAGGGGGACATGAACTCACAGTAGTGCGTCCTCGAATAACAGCAATTCAACTCAGTCTGCAGCACGACAACCTACAACGTGCTTATATCTATTAGACGAACGGCCGTGCCTTAGCTTAGAGTTTTAAATGTTCTAGAGGAAATAGTTAAACAACTATTTCGTGTTTATATTTCTTGGTTATCGCATAAATAGGTTCCTTCCCAAGGATGGGGCATTCGTAAGTATTATGCATTCGGTGACTTAAAGTGTTGACAAAATATATTTTCAAGTCTCGTTTCCAACACTTTAAAGTTTTGTGTCAAAACTCATGGCGAGGTTTAATTATGAGATATAAAGTTTCACATACATGTTAGAAAAATAATTTTTCTAAGTCTTGGTATTTTTAGAAAAATTCACCAGAACTTCCCCTAAAAACGGGAGTATCCGTGCTAATATGCACATCATTTTCTTTTCGAAATCAAACCAAGATCATCAACAATCAACCCTTACGTTTTAACACGCCAAATACTACCCTTGTCTTTTCAGTTTCAATTTGTGAAAACTGGACTGTTTTCGGGCGATTAAATAAAATACTTAACTCTTTCCAAAAATTCTCAAATTTTCGTGGAACGTCATAAACGACCCATAGATTATTGTGTAAAAATTTCGGGGTCTAGTTCATTACCAAAAATTTATAGAAAATTGTTTACCGAACTGTGATCAGATTTATCACATTCTGATCACAGTTTACGGAATAAATCGCCAAAAATTCCTCGTAAGTCCGTTTGTCGAAAATCCAGTTCGAGGGTCACAAATACATCTGTGTTCATATTTGATAAAAGTTTCAGGGGCTGGTTCGGTTCAGGTTTTAAGTGGTGATCGAAAACACACAGCCCAATTTTCTGTAGTAACAAACAGCCTTAGCTGCTGTCACGGAAACAGATTTTTAAAATAGTAACCTACATCAGAAAAATACGATTCCAGCGCCATTTTCTTCGTTTTTCGAAATGACACGATTTAGGCTTTTGAAATTCCATTTTTCGAGTTTTTAAAGTCCATTTACAGCCTGTTGAAGGCGGCTGAAACAGTGACTCAGCATGCTGTTTTGTGATTTAGATGTTAATAAACCGTGTTATAAGTGTCCGATTAGCGGGTTAAACAAGAAAACGAATTTTAAATATCAAGTATGTGTTATGCAACCCTTAAACCGACAAGATTCCACTTCATAAATCAGTCACAAGTAAACTTTTAGGTAGATTTTATGTTCATAACTTATGTTTCATAATTTCTAATGTTCTTGTAATCTTGTAGTTTAAACAACAATACAACATGTTAAATGCCAAAATTTTCGAACAAGATGAGATCAAGTATGAAGAAACTTACTACTAGCCTCTAGCTAGGGAAGAATCTTGTGTAAAAATGATGAGAAAAAGATGTAGAACCAAGCAAGAACAACGCTCCCTTGCAATCCCTTCAAGTTGCACCTTCCATGGATGATTTCTAGGCTTAGAATGGACAATGAAAGGAAGAAGATAATGTTGTTTAGGGTGGTGATGGGGTGCTCGGTTGTGGGCAGCCGATCAAGAGAGAGGAGAGAGTGAAGGTGGGGTGTACAAATCTTGTGAAGTGATATATAATATAAGGGACCTTACTTATCTTTAATTCTCACATATATTGGATAGATAGGCAAGCAAGACAATTAATACAAGGGAGTTGAAATCAAGCAAGAAGATTGGAAGTATGGGAATATGACATGTGGGGTCCCACTTGGGAAGTAATTTCGTTGGGGGGGGGGGGGTATTATGTAAATATTGTGACTAAAGTGTAAGTAATGTGATAAATGTTAGTGGTTTATTTTTGGCGGGTGTTATGGCATACGGGGATCATGACTAGCCATAAATAATAAAATAAAGTATTTGACAAAATTTTAGTGCCCCGGGTAATGTCCGGTTATACGATTAAATACCGTTCCGTTAAAATGTTTAATTATGCCGAAAAAGTCCTTTATGTATATATTTTGTAACATAAATTATTCCCGGTACTTAGGAAAATATACGGGACTGTTCTAAAATGTATTTGCATTTTATTAGTAATTTAATATGCTGAGTTTTGTATTATGTGCAGAATTTTTGTACCTAAAGTACGTTTTAGGCACCACCGGTCACTATAAACTTCACCTAGTGACGCGTTTCTAATATCCTCACCTCCCTACACTCACTACCAGTGTAGCAATCTATTCCCGGCTCATACTGGCCTTAGAAGCAGTGTCTGCCTGATGCTGGTTATGTCAGCATGTTTAATGGGTATCCCGTAGTGTGCTCACTGTGCTTGTTGTGCATCAAGGTTGTCACTGGTGTTGTTGTATAAATAATAGAGTGACAGTATAAATGTGATGCATGAGTATGTATGTAACAGAAATCAGTAAGCAGTTTAAGCACAGTTTCAAGTAAGCACAGTAATTAAGCAGCAATTTAATATTAATTAATTTGTACGGATACCTGGTTTGGTGAGGGTTGTCACATTCTCCCCCCGTTAAAGAAATTTCGTCCCGAAATTTAAGTTCTGCTACGAGATGCAGGATTCTTAGGAAACAAATGGGGGTATTTCTCTTTCATTCGATCCTCACGTTCCCACGTGAATTCAGGTCCATGCCTAGCATTCCAACGAACTTTGACGAGTTTGACACTGCTCCTGCGAGTTTTATTAACTTTCCAATCCGTGACCTCAACAGGTTCTTCAGTAAAGTGGAGCGTGTTGTCGATATGAACTTCGTCAGCAGGAATGATCACTGTATATTGTGTTGGACTTTTTCTCAAATTGGATACATGGAATGTATCGTGAACACCATGGAGTTCAGCAGGTAGGTCCAACTTGTAGGCTACAAGCCCAATCCTTTGCAGAATTCTGAAAGGACCAATGTAACGCGGATTCAACTTCCCACGCTTTCCGAAGCGTGCCACCCCCTTCCAGGGTGAAACTTTCAATAAAACCATATCTCCAACTTGGAATTCCAACTGTTTCCGGTTTGGATCTGCATAGACTTTCTGTCTTTCGCGAGCCGCTTCGATGCGTTTTCGAATCTGCGCAATCTTATCTGTCGTCTTTTGGACGATTTCGGGACCAACAAGCTGTCTATCACCGGCGTCAGCCCAACATAGTGGTGATCGACACTTGCGTCCGTAAAGGGCTTCAAATGGCGCGGCTCCAATACTGGTGTGGTAGCTGTTGTTGTATGAGAATTCGGCCAGTGGTAAATGTTTATCCCAGCTACCACCAAGATCCATTACACATGCTCTCAGCATATCCTCCAATGTTTGAATAGTCCTTTCACTTTGGCCATCAGTTTGCGGATGAAATGTGGTACTTAGGTTCAATTGTGAGCCAAAAGCTTCTTGGAAGGATTGCCAAATCCTTGATACAAATCTCCCATCTCTATCAGAGATGATTGAGAGAGGCACTCCATGACGTGTAACGATTTCTCGCATGTATATTTCCGCAAGTTTACTCGTATTGTCTTTCTCTTTGATTGGCAAGAAATGTGCGGACTTTGTTAGGCGGTCAACTATCACCCAAATAGTATCATGACCCCTGGGCGTCTTGGGCAGTTTTGTTATAAAATCCATGGAAATCTGTTCCCATTTCCACTTTGGAATTTCCGGTTGTTGCAGAAGTCCCGAAGGCTTCTGGTATTCGGCTTTAACCTTGGCGCACGTTAAACATTTACTCACGTAAACAGCCACGTCGCCTTTCATTCTAGGCCACCAATAGTAATCTTTAAGGTCCTGGTACATCTTATCCGCACCGGGATGAATAGAGTACCGTGATTTGTGTGCCTCATCAAAAATAACTTTTCTCAACCCACCAAACAGAGGAACCCAAATCCTTTTCATAAAACATAACGTTCCTTCCCTGTTTGGTACCAATTGCTTCTCCATCCCACGGAGATATTCTTCTTCAAGGTTTCTTTCCTTAAGAGCTTCTTTTTGCGCGGCACGAATGCGCAGGGAAAGATTTGTCTGGATAATCATCTCCAAAGCCCTAACCCTTATGGGCTTGATCCTTTCTTTACGACTTAGGGCATCTGCGACCACATTCTCCTTCCCTGGATGATACTTTATCTCGCAGTCGTAATCGTTCAACAATTCGACCCAACGTCTTTGTCTCATGTTCAGCTCTTTCTGGTTGAATATGTGCTGTAAACTCTTGTGGTCTGTGAAAATTGTACACTTCGTACCATATAAGTAGTGTCTCCAGATCTTTAGTGCAAATATCACCGCGCCTAGTTCCAAATCGTGTGTGGTATAGTTCTTTTCATGTACTTTCAACTCTCGTGACGCGTAAGCTATAACTTTCTGGCGTTGCATCAAAACGCAACCCAATCCTTGACGTGAGGCATCACAGTAAACCACGTAATCATCTGTACCTTCCGGTAGTGATAAGATCGGCGCATTGCAGAGCTTATCCTTTAACAACTGAAATGCTTCCTCCTGTTTGATTCCCCAATCAAACTTCTTATCCTTTTGTGTGAGGAGTGTCAGTGATTGAGCGATTTTTGAAAAATCCTCAATGAACCTTCGATAGTAACCAGCCAAGCCTAAGAATTGTCGAATCTCGGTTGGCGTCTTTGGAGTCTCCCAGTTCTTTATCGCCTCGATCTTTGTGGGATCGACATGGATTCCATTTCCATTAACCACGTGTCCAAGGAATTGGACTTCACGTAGCCAAAACTCGCACTTAGAGAATTTGGCATACAACTGTTCCTTTTTCAGCAACTCCAAAATAGCTCTTAAGTGTTGTTCGTGCTCAGCCTTTGTCTTCGAGTAAATCAAAATATCGTCGATGAATACAATCACAAACTTATCGAGATATGGCTTGCAGACTCGGTTCATTAGGTCCATAAAAACAGCAGGCGCGTTTGTCAACCCAAACGGCATAACAAGGAACTCGTAGTGCCCATAACGAGTTCTGAAGGCTGTCTTCGGAATGCTCTCTTCTTGTATTCTTAGCTGATGGTATCCAGATCGAAGATCGATCTTAGAGTAAAAGCTTGAACCCTGGAGTTGATCGAATAGATCATCGATTCTTGGCAGAGGGTATCTATTCTTGATCGTCAGCTTATTCAACTCCCGGTAGTCAATACACATACGAAAAATGCCGTCTTTCTTTTTAACAAATAGAACTGGAGCTCCCCAAGGTGAGAAGCTTGGTCAGATGAATCCCTTGTCAAGTAACTCCTGGAGTTGTGTCGACAACTCCTGCATCTCTGACGGTGCAAGTCTATAAGGTGCCCTAGCTACAGGCGCAGCGCCTGGAACTAAGTCAATGTGAAATTCCACTTGCCTTTGGGGTGGCAATCCTGGCAAGTCCTCTGGAAAGACTTCCGGATATTCCCTTACGACAGGGATGTCTTCGATTTTCGGCTCAGCAGCTTTCTTATCCACGACGTGTGCCAGGAAGGCAGCACATCCCTTTTGTAAACACTTACGAGCTTTCAGGCAACTGATAATTCTTAAAGGCGTATCCCGCTTCTCCCCATGAACTATGATCGTTTCTTCATCCGTCAGTGGGATGCGGATGGTCTTCTTATGGAAAACGATCTCGGCTTTGTTACTCGTTAGCCAATCCATTCCCACTACCACATCAAAGCTTCCCAGCTCGACAGGTAGTAAGTCCAACGTAAACTCGTGCCCTCCTAGTTCAATCACACATCCTCGGACCACTTCACTGGTCTCAACTAGTTTCCCCTTTGCTAATTTGATGGAGTACGGCACGTCTAACTTGCTAGGCGTCAATCCAAGTATTTTTCTTAAATTCTAACGATACAAAGCTATAATCGGCACTAGTATCAGACAGAACAGATGCAAAGCGTTAGTTTATCGGGAACGTACCAGTGACAACGTTTGGATCCTGGCGCGCTTCCCTTGCGCCAATGTGGAATGCTCCCCCACGGGCTTGATTCGGCTTCGGGCTTTTCTTCTTGAAGTGCCCAATTTCCCCACACTTAAAACATCCTGGCCCTCGGCCATTCCCATTCCCAGCTTGATTCACAACATTTCCATGGTTCCCGTTTCCGTTACGTCCTCGATTGTTGTTCCGATTTCCAAGACCTCCTTGGCCTCCCCGGCCAGCACTAGCCCAGCAAGAATCCTTCAAGTGGCCAACCTTTCCACAAGCTTCACATACTTTTGGCCCACACCGACCAAAATGATGATGCTGGCAGGTGTTACACTTGGGCAGAGTGCCCATATAACCCTTTCTTTTGTTCTCATTATCCGTTCGGGTATCTTCGGTGAGCTTTCTTTTGTTCTTTCTGGATGACTTTACCTGAGTATCCTTCTTCTTGGCAGGGTTTGTAAGTTCTTCTAGTCTAAGTGCCTCCGTAGCGAGTGCCAAACCCATCTTACTTGCAGCATCAGTTGTTGGTGGCGTTGATGTTGTCATCAAGCTCAAGACTTGAGGCGCCAGTTCCCAAATGAATTGTTCCAATTTCTTTAATTCTGGTTTCACCAGGTACGGAACAACCCGTGACAAATCATGAAGTCTTTGCACATACTCCAACACCTTCGGACCTTCCATCATCAGGCTCCGAAATTCATCTTCCCACTTCTGGGTTTCCATTTGGGAGCAATACTTCTTATGCATCATTCCTTTCAGTTCACCCCAGGTTAACGCATATGCTGCAGTAGCGCCCTTTATACGGATCTGAAGATTCCACCATAATCGGGCTTCATCTAGAAACAGCTCAGAAACGTATGGGACTTGTTGTTCCGGCGTACAACCGCTCACTTGAAAGATGGAATCCATTCTTTCGATCCACTTCACAAAGGCTATGACACCTCCAGTGCCGTCGAACTTCGGAGGCTCGTAGTTGAGGAAGTGCCAGTAGGAACAACCGTTATTTTCTGAGGTACCTCTGCTAGGTTCGGAGCGTAGGGCCTCGTGCTGTGCTATAGCTGCAGCAATTATCTCTTGAAGTTCCGCCTCTGAGGTGGGCATGCGCATTTCGCGTCTTGGCGGCATCTTCTAAAAGGTGGTTTACGCGAGTCAGGTCAAGGTAGGTAAAGTGTACTTTTATAACGATAGTAGTAATACATAACATCTCATGTTAAAATAAACCAAACACATAACATCTCATGTTATAAACAATCAATCACACAACATCCCATGTTATAAATATATCAATAAATCAGCCATACATGTAATGAGAATACCGCGATTAAGCTTTTTATATAACCAAGACCACGATTACAATGTTTACGAGTTCCATAATGTAACATACATCCAAAAGGGGACCAAGGGTCACAACGCCCTTGTCCGAAACGTCTAAATATATACAAATACCAAACATCAAAAGTCATAATCGTCAGGTGGTCTTCAAAAAGCTATGCAGCCTACTTAATCGCTATCTTCTCATCAAAAGTGGTGGTACCTGTATCAAACCAAAAGTGCCCTCATGCTGCTGGTGGTGGTGGAGGAGGAAAATGAAAATAGAACAAACTGCGCATGAGGAGCCAGTCCGCCTCCATGGCGTGGTGAGAACGTGACAGATGCTCTAACTGCTGCTCCAGGACCTGGACACGATGTGTCAGCGCGTCGTGCTGTAACATAAATGAAACGAGGACATCCTCATAAGAAGGCCCGACATAATAGGCATGGTATGGATCTGTCGGTGGCACGACGGATGATGATGTCCATAGGAAAGGCTCGCTGGATGGAGTAAAAGGTGGTACAGCGAATGGTGGAACAGGGGGAAAAGTAGTATGGTGAGGGATCTGTGGTGCAAGCTGATCCCCTCCGGTCAGAGGAGGTGCATGGCCAAATGGCTGATGAGATGGGCCCTCTCCAGGGCGTGGTGGAGGGATCTCATGAAGAAATGTGACGGGCAGATCCGCGCGGTGCGCATCAGTAGGGTGTGTGGGGAACAAGGGTGCCTCGGTGGTATGTGGAGGAAAAGGTGGGATATCAGTAGGGGCAAAAATGGGTGCCAAGACGGGGGCTACAGGTGCCAAAAACGGTGGGAGCTCATCATCAGCCTCTATCCACCCATGGTGGGCGTCATCATCCTGAGGGTCGGCCTGAGCCGTAAAGAGTGCATGGTCGGGCTCTAGAGGTACCGGGTCAGGAATAGGAGCAACAACATCAGGCTCAGCGGGCATAACAGCATGAACAGGTGGTAGAACAAAGGAAGCTACCGACTCAAGAGAGTCAGGAATCGACGAATCAGAATGGGCCTGCTCAACAGGGATCCCAACTAACGGCAGAGCGACCTCGTCTGCAATCGGGGCCCCACCCTCATGGTGGCCCTCCGGGGGACCTGCGAATAGGTCGAGGTCGTCATCAAACTCAAAATCGTGAGGCAAATCCTCAGCAGCAAAAGCAGCGGGTGAAACAGGAGCAGGGATCTCCACAAGAGGTAGATCCCCGGCAGGAACACCATCAGCATGAGGTATATCATCCCCAAAATCGGGCACAGCAAAAGGCTGGAATGCATCCTCGTCCGTGCTGTCTGTATCTGATGTATGAACCTCCGAATCGGTGTACATCGGGTCGTCCGAGTCTACTGCCACAGGGTCTGAAACCCCGCTCGATGAAGACATAGTGTCTGTAATACAACCACAGATAGATACATACATCAATCACATAATCAAGTAAACATGTAATTCACAACAAGCAAATAATCATCCTAGTATTCCCCAGACTATCCCTCCCAGTCTCTTAACTGAACTCCCTAGCCTTTCAGACTAACTCCCTGGTCTCTAAGACCAACTCCCTGGCCTCTAAGACCAACTCCCTGGCCTCTAAGACTGAAATATAAAATTTTTGAAAAGTATATTTGTGCCCCTTTTTGTTTGTAAGAATGTCTGTGCCCTGGATCTGGACGTTTAGTGTATGCAATGTAAAAACGTTTTTGTGAGAGCCCTAGTAATCATAGTCTAGACTCGAGAGAGAGTCCTAGTTCGCTATGATCGAGGCTCTGATACCAAGCTGTCACACCCTGGCTTTGCGGAAGCGTGGGTTAATTTGGTGTGACTTCTTAATACCATAGCTTAATCACAACAAAGCTATATGAAAATAAAACATGCAGATCATCCATTAATTTAAGTTTGAAAAGTAAAAATACCACAACATTGTCTTAATGCGTTGACACATGCAACGGGAATTACAACTTAACAACATAAAACTTTATTCTTAAAACACAACCCCAAATATAACACAAACACTTGTTTAAGACTTGCGACTCGTCCAGGTAAAAGTCGCAATCCCTAAACGTGGATGATCCTGTAATTCTAACCCAGCGGAAAACGTAGCATACCGTGCCAGATCCTTATTTCCCTGAAATACATGTAAGTTGGAAAAATCAACATAATGTTGAGCGAGTTCATGTAAAAGTGTGTCTGTAAAAATCTTCGTAAAGTGTCTGTACTTATGAAAATCCCTGGTATGTAGCATTAAAGAAAATAAAAGAGATCGCCAATGGGTTGCAAAGCCATTGGTATGTGTGAAACGGTGCAGGAAGTACTCAAACCTAGCAAATTTGTTACCGGGCCTCCGGCTGTAAGACACAGTCACCACTATGGGCCACCCTGGCCTCACGGGTGTGGGCTCGCTACACCCAAATAGATCTATCACTCATGTCCCTCGGTCCTACGACGAGGATTAATGGCCTTAAGTGTTGTACCCACCTTTCACATGATCTAAGCGTCTGTATAAAACCCTCCTTAAGCTAATCATACCATTATAAAAGTGTCTGTAAGTGTCTGTAATAATTGTAACATGTATTTCACCCCCGAAGTATAAAACTGAAAACAGTTAAGAGAAAAGGGGGACATGAACTCACAGTAGTGCGTCCTCGAATAACAGCAATTCAACTCAGTCTGCAGCACGACAACCTACAACGTGCTTATATCTATTAGACGAACGGCCGTGCCTTAGCTTAGAGTTTTAAATGTTCTAGAGGAAATAGTTAGACAACTATTTCGTGTTTATATTTCTTGGTTATCGCATAAATAGGTTCCTTCCCAAGGATGGGGCATTCGTAAGTATTATGCATTCGGTGACTTAAAGTGTTGACAAAATATATTTTCAAGTCTCGTTTCCAACACTTTAAAGTTTTGTGTCAAAACTCATGGCGAGGTTTAATTATGAGATATAAAGTTTCACATACATGTTAGAAAAATAATTTTTCTAAGTCTTGGTATTTTTAGAAAAATTCACCAGAACTTCCCTTAAAAACGGGAGTATCCGTGCTAATATGCACATCATTTTCTTTTCGAAATCAAACCAAGATCATCAACAATCAACCCTTACGTTTTAACACGCCAAATACTACCCTTGTCTTTTCAGTTTCAATTTGTGAAAACTGGACTGTTTTCGGGCGATTAAATAAAATACTTAACTCTTTCCAAAAATTCTTAAATTTTCGTGGAACGTCATAAACGACCCATAGATTATTGTGTAAAAATTTCGGGGTCTAGTTCATTACCAAAAATTTATAGAAAATTGTTTACCGAACTGTGATCAGATTTATCACATTCTGATCACAGTTTACGGAATAAATCGCCAAAAATTCCTCGTAAGTCCGTTTGTCGAAAATCCAGTTCGAGGGTCACAAATACATCTGTGTTCATATTTGATAAAAGTTTCAGGGGCTGGTTCGGTTCAGGTTTTAAGTGGTGATCGAAAACACACAGCCCAATTTTCTGTAGTAACAAACAGCCTTAGCTGCTGTCACGGAAACAGATTTTTAAAATAGTAACCTACATCAGAAAAATACGATTCCAGCGCCATTTTCTTCGTTTTTCGAAATGACACGATTTAGGCTTTTGAAATTCCATTTTTCGAGTTTTTAAAGTCCATTTACAGCCTGTTGAAGGCGGCTGAAACAGTGACTCAGCATGCTGTTTTGTGATTTAGATGTTAATAAACCGTGTTATAAGTGTCCGATTAGCGGGTTAAACAAGAAAACGAATTTTAAATATCAAGTATGTGTTATGCAACCCTTAAACCGACAAGATTCCACTTCATAAATCAGTCACAAGTAAACTTTTAGGTAGATTTTATGTTCATAACTTATGTTTCATAATTTCTAATGTTCTTGTAATCTTGTAGTTTAAACAACAATACAACATGTTAAATGCCAAAATTTTCGAACAAGATGAGATCAAGTATGAAGAAACTTACTACTAGCCTCTAGCTAGGGAAGAATCTTGTGTAAAAATGATGAGAAAAAGATGTAGAACCAAGCAAGAACAACGCTCCCTTGCAATCCCTTCAAGTTGCACCTTCCATGGATGATTTCTAGGCTTAGAATGGACAATGAAAGGAAGAAGATAATGTTGTTTAGGGTGGTGATGGGGTGCTCGGTTGTGGGCAGCCGATCAAGAGAGAGGAGAGAGTGAAGGTGGGGTGTACAAATCTTGTGAAGTGATATATAATATAAGGGACCTTACTTATCTTTAATTCTCACATATATTGGATAGATAGGCAAGCAAGACAATTAATACAAGGGAGTTGAAATCAAGCAAGAAGATTGGAAGTATGGGAATATGACATGTGGGGTCCCACTTGGGAAGTAATTTCGTTGGGGGGGGGGGTATTATGTAAATATTGTGACTAAAGTGTAAGTAATGTGATAAATGTTAGTGGTTTATTTTTGGCGGGTGTTATGGCATACGGGGATCATGACTAGCCATAAATAATAAAATAAAGTATTTGACAAAATTTTAGTGCCCCGGGTAATGTCCGGTTATACGATTAAATACCGTTCCGTTAAAATGTTTAATTATGCCGAAAAAGTCCTTTATGTATATATTTTGTAACATAAATTATTCCCGGTACTTAGGAAAATATACGGGACTGTTCTAAAATGTATTTGCATTTTATTAGTAATTTAATATGCTGAGTTTTGTATTATGTGCAGAATTTTTGTACCTAAAGTACGTTTTAGGCACCTCCGGTCACTATAAACTTCACCTAGTGACGCGTTTCTAATATCCTCACCTCCCTACACTCACTACCAGTGTAGCAATCTATTCCCGGCTCATACTGGCCTTAGAAGCAGTGTCTGCCTGATGCTGGTTATGTCAGCATGTTTAATGGGTATCCCGTAGTGTGCTCACTGTGCTTGTTGTGCATCAAGGTTGTCACTGGTGTTGTTGTATAAATAATAGAGTGACAGTATAAATGTGATGCATGAGTATGTATGTAACAGAAATCAGTAAGCAGTTTAAGCACAGTTTCAAGTAAGCACAGTAATTAAGCAGCAATTTAATATTAATTAATTTGTACGGATACCTGGTTTGGTGAGGGTTGTCACAGGATTTGCATTAGCAAGCTTTGGGCATTTGTTCCTGAAATGGCTCGTCTCGCCACAGTTGTAGCAAGACCCAGGCGGAAAACGAGCTTGAGCAGAGGTGGCTTGTGGTTGGTTTGGACCACCTTGGTTTGGGGTAAATCGACAAGCATTTGCCAGGTGACCGAGTCGCCCACATGATGCACACAAACGACACTGTAGGTGAGCTAAGTGGTGTGCATTACATTTGTCGCATATTGGGGCTGTTCCCTTGTATTGCTTCTTAGCAGGCGGTGTTGCCACCCGGATGGGTCTTGCTTGATTTGGTACAGCCGCAGTTGAGCAAACCTTTGCTGTATGACCTTTAAGTCCACAAATTTGGCATTTGCGGCACTTCACACTAGGGTGATGATGAATAGTACATTGGTTGCACAAGGGTGCAGTTCCGTTGTATGGCTTCCTAGCAGGGGGTTGAGCTGGTTGGTTGGGGACGACTTTACCATTGTGAGCGACCATGGCGAAGTTCTGAGAAGCCTTTCGCTTCTTTGACTTCTTAGGGGATCGTTCATCCATGCTCTTTGATTCCTCGATTGGTTTCTTGGCTGATGGTGCTGTCACCTGACTAGGTCCTTCCTGTCTTGGTGACTCTTGAGTGGCTTCATCCTGGAGATGATACATAGCAGTAGCTAATTCAACAGTCTTTAGGACTACTTCGCCTATTCGCTGAGCGAACTTGGCAGTCTGCTCGGATATCTGGGTGTCATCGTGATGAAGAGACATTCTAGGAAAAATGAAGGACATAGGAAGAAACAAGTGAAACGTCATCGGATAAACAAGACAGAATGGCAATGCATAATAATTTGCGATCATTTGTTTGCTACCTAAGGCAAACAAATGAGACGGTGACAAATCAAAGTAAGCGGATCATATTAATGTATCACTGAAGACATGCACGCCTATAAGTGAACACTCACCCCAAGAGTTCCCAAGTAAGAGTGACTGGTCCGATACTGCGGATTTGTACGAACACTCTAGCCTTCGACAGAAAACTCAGGGTACAGGCATTCACTCTTCCAGTTTGCACGTGTTCATATTATATGACCCAAACTTTGACGAGATCTTGAAAATTCAAAGGGGTTCAAAACCTTATAACTGAGGGTTCAAAACCTTATAACTGAGGGTTCAAAACCTTATAACTGAGGGTTCAAAACCTTGTAACTGAGGGTTCAAAACCTTGTAACTGAGGGTTCAAAACCTTATAACTGAGGGTTCAAAACCTTGTAACTGAGGGTTCAAAACCTTGTAACTGAGGGTTCAAAACCTTATAACTGAGGGTTCAAAACCTTGTAACTGAGGGTTCAAAACCTAGTAATCAATCATCCTACAACAGATGATTGGTTTTCAAAGCGGTTTTGAAATTTTATGATCTTGTTGAGATCGTCGCCTAAGGATAGGTGACGGTATTGTTTTATGACTAAACGCAAGTAAACTCACGTTAGGGTCCTAGGAAGGTTATAGACTAGGTCAAAGCATTACTAATAACCTAATTCCCTATAACCATGAGCTCTGATACCAACTTTTCTGTCACACCCCGACCACGTAAAACAACAAAACGTGGCGGAAACATCGGGGAGTGTTGTAACAGAATCATTGTTACATAACACATGGAAATTGAAATATTGTTTTATTGAATTAAAGTAGTTACAATGTCTTAACAAACAAAGAAGTATAACAAAGTTAACTAGTCTTCCATCTTTTATTGTCACTAAGGCCCAAGTCCGCCTAAGTGTATCTTGATCAATCCTATGCTTCATTTCCTGAAACACATGTGAAAATAGGTACGTCAGCATAAAAATGCCGACGAGTACATAGGTTTTGTGAAAATAGGATTCATGACTTATGTTTGAGAAATTGGTTAGTCATGAACCTTGTAATTTGTTTTGTCTTGTAAATCATTTGAAAAACGATAAGATCAGATGATATATATAAATAAGTGAATAATGCATGGTTAAATGAATAACCATGTAAGATGAGTTTGTATAAGATAAGTTGTTTGTAAATCAATGTCTTGTGAAAAATATGTTATTTGTATAAAATGTGATATGTCTCAAACTGAAATGATTCAAATAACGCTACAATATGTGATACCATACAAACACTTATATATAGGAAGTACCAGCGGCGTATCCACCATGCTTGTATCATATCACACACGCCTCGTTACTTAAATCACTTACTCAAACCAAACCAACAATGTAAGATGTCTATGTTTAACCCAATTGCCAAACGTATTGAATAATATGTCAAAATGTTTATGTCAAGATGTGAGTCATGTAATGTATAACCAATGTCAATAATGTTCATGCGTCAAATGTAAATCATGTAATGTGTAACCAAAATGATATGTATGGCTAGTGAAATATATCAACTAAACCATATGCACAAAAACAAAGTATTGAAGTAAAACATAGTTTAAATCAAAGCGATGTTTTGTGGAAATGCATGATCAAATGTAAATCATGTCAAAATGTTTATGTCAAAATGTCTATGTCAAATGTCTTTGTGTAAACCTTGTCAAAATGTCATGTATGGCAAGTGAAATATATATATGTATAAATATATCCATTAAGCCATAGGTAAAAATGCACAAAACAATATATTGAAGTAAAACATGGTTTAAATCAATGTTATGTCTTGTGGAAATGCATGCTATACTGAATATGAACATTTATGCGGTGTTGTTATAATGCATACATCCAAGCCTTGAGACTGTGGCGATAAACCATTAAACGACTTAAAGGTTTATCTGTGCTTCTGTATATCGAATTCGGTCATTCCTTCCAATCCCCACAAACCCGGGATTTCAGGAACGGGAGTTGTCAATTCCTATGGTACCACTACCTACTAACAAACGGCGTAGCTAATGTTAATGAATGTATTGTCCCATTTAAACAAACCAAATGTCATACCAAAATGTAAGCATGTGATGAAATGAAAATGTACTAAGTATGCAACAAATGAACATACATAGCATGTGATGAAATGAAAATGTACTAAGTATGATGAACATACATAGCATGTGAATGTGATGTAATGTAAAACAATGTACTAGGTAGGCACACAATGGGCATACATAGCATAAAATGTAATGAAAAACGATGTACTAAGTACGCACACAATGGGCATACATAGCATGTAATGTAATGAAATCATGTACAATAATGTACTAATGAACATAGCAGGTATATGATGTGAAAACAGGAAAGCATGAAAGTAACAAGTAGGCACATGTGTTCCACCCCAAAACAGTTTGGAAAATAGTAAAAGAGGGGTCTATGTACTCACTTGAGATTGCTCAGAAGTTCTTGAGTAACAACCAAACAATGCTAGAGATCACGGAAATCAAACGGCACCTAATATAGGTAACTATGTTAATAAACCGAACCTAAATCGGAAGATTGGGTAGCATGAGGGTTTGTAAACCAAATGAGTGTAGGAACTCATGTGATATGGTTTAACAAAGCCTACATACTAAATGAAACTTAACCTAAGTGCTTACGACCCATTACGACCCGTTTAGGTAGCTTATGCTACTTTAACGTGTCGTTCGCGTGAAACGCGTTCGGACCGTCTAACTAGTCCTATGACAAGTTTTGTATGCCTAAACATGTTACATAATCAGTTATGTGACAAAAGTTTAGGTTACATATGCTTAATTACCGATTACACATGAAAAGGGTATTCTGGTAATTTACCTAAGGCATATAAACCACCTATCATACAACTACTCAAACGATGTGACCATAAGGTATAACCTCGGAAGGTTATTCCCTACATACTATGGTCACCTAATGTATTTGGTCGGATCCTAATGATCGACCAAATGGGTCGGGTTCGAAGGTATAAGCGATTTATTAGATCGCTTACCCTACGACCCTAGACAACGTGGTAATCAGTAGGCGTAGTCCCAAGGGACTATAACCATCGTGATTACAATCACGTTGCGAAGTTCAAACAAACTTCGCATTGACCATAAACTGGTCAACGCAGAAAGTCAAACAAAGTTTGACTTTTAGACTCGTAAAGCAATAAAAGAACAAAAGAATACTTACGAAGGGTCCCCGAATGCTAATTTCGATCCAAGTAACTCAGGTATGAAACAATGGTTTCAACTTAGAGTTTCTAAGATCAAAATTCTTGTGGGTAAAAGTGAAGGGTGGAGGTGGGTATTTATAGTTTTCGTAGAGCCGTTAAGATCGTTCCTCGTTAACCGTGCTTTGATCTTGGCCATACACATCAAGATAGTGGTTTTACAAAACCATTTGAGCCCACGGTATTGCCCAAACCATGTGCGAAACTGAAAACGGACCAGATGCAATGTTTCTGTCCAGATGAGGCGCTCGCGTAGCGCCACTGCCAAGGCATGGGGGTGCTCGCGCTACGCCACTGCCTACCATTTTCAGCAAAGTTTCAAAAATGGCAGAAATGGTCCCTGCAGCCCGTTTAAGCTATTTTCGATGCGTTTGAACCCCGTTAACCTCATTTCAAGGCTCTAAAATGAAGTTAAGGTATAGGGAACTCAAAACATGCTCAAAAATATCTAGGATGTCGGTTTGTTTGGCCGTACGAACGCGCTGTTCGCTTAATTACGACGGAATGCGCATAAGCGCGAAAAACGATCCAAAAGACGCGACGAATGGATTTTTGGCAAGCCAAACACTAAAGCATAATATAGTCATGCTTACATAAATTTTTGGATGTCCGGATGTATTCAGAACGTAAGTTATGCGCGAAAATGCAAACTTGTGCACTTTTTGACACTTTTAGTCCCTGAATGACCCAAAAGTTTATTTTAGCACACCGAAAACCTCAAAGCCTATTTCTAAGCTATGTGAAGGATATTTAAGGTGTGTTTAACTTATGGTCATGTTCCGGAATGTTCGTTACAATTCAAATTGGCATACTTTCGCAGTTTGTCAAGTTTAGTCCCTGTAAGCGAATTAACTTGTTTTTGCCATACCAAAGCCTTCAAAACTTATTTCTAAGTTATGTAAAGGTTATTTAAGGTATGTTAAGTATATGTTGATGTTACGGAGTATTTGTCGCATTAAACTGGTTACGTTTACGCACCAGTTTGCGTATAACTCTCCAGAAAGTGATATAGAGTTTGAAATTGGATAAAAGTCAAAACATGAAAAATGTAAAACATAACAAAACAAACATTGGGATCAAATAACATTGATTTATTGATAATAGAACTGTTCACAATGATTACAAGCACAGATGTTACAGTCTCCCCTACTTGTGGAAATTTCGTCCCGAAATTTATTCAGGGGAAACTTATGAGGGCTTTGAGACATGAAGTTGAAAAGATAGAACAACATTGGTTAGGGTTCTGAACTTCTAGTAACTTTAATAACATCACGATTGCAATGTAAGAGGGATGCTTATATACAAGTATATGAAGCGTCATTGGTGCGTCCACCGTACCTCTATTACATCGTTCTCATTTCGTTATTGTTGTCACTATCGGTTCTTACACATAATAAATCTTACTGGGGTTACCGTGCACTGAATCTCATAATTATGTACGCGTCCATAATTAGGCAATTCCTTGCATAGTTCACACAGTCTATTTTATAATGTGTAGGGTAAAACAAAATGAACGATCCGGTGATGAGTGTGACTAGACCGCCATAGAGTCCTTTTAATTAAATCAATAAATGATCTAAATAGACTATCAAGGAGTCTGTCCAGCTACATCACTAGATGTCGTTCTTTAACCAGATTGTGAATCAATCTTTTGACTAGACCACTAAAAGGGTCTCTTATGAATCATGGAGTGGTACTATATAATCCAAGGGTCTTACATAGAAGCCCATTAAGGATTTAAGGTAGTACCTTTTGAATATCCTGCTACGAATCCCTCATATGAAGATATGAAAGATTCTGCGAGGATTTGGATAACGAATATCCAGAGTCTAAAAGTACAAAATGCATAAAAGAAAACATAAGATGCATAAACACATAGTCACATAACCACAAAATTGTTTAACTAGAAATTTGTTCTGCTAACAGAGCACATGTATTTAAAGCACACTAGGAATCCATTCCTTGGATTTCATTTGGTACTTTAAACATTATCAAGAATCTAACTATAAAGATAGAAAGATTTTTGAAGAGAAAATTCGATTTCGATTATAAGGAACCGAGACGTTTGAATTTATGTACATAAGGATTCCAATTAAGGACTCTGATTTGAATGTTAATCATCCACAGAGGTTTTAAATGTGAAGATAAAAAGATCCCATATGGATTTTAGAAGTTGAAGATGTTTTGAAATCTTGCACGGGATGTGCTTAAGTCAAAACATGAAGTAAAATGCTTATGAAGTTGAGATGCTAGATATGTCAAGGCAACATATGAAGCAGAATTTGAAGGTTAAGTAAATGTATGAGGAAAATATATTTGGAAAAACTATGCATGGGGTTCTAAAAATGTTTTTGAAACCTTATATATAATACTTTTGAAATCATGAAGTAGGTTATTAGATAAGTATATTTATAAAAATGTTTTAAAATCATGCAAGATGAATTTTGAAATTATGTATAAGGTTTTTGAAAAACATGAATGATGCTTTTCGAAATCGTGCACTTGATAAGAAAGTGTACTGTGTTAATATTGTTTTCAGACTATATGAAATGTTTTGAGATCATGAAGATTGTTTTTGAAATAATTGTACTGTGTATGTTGAAGAATCAAAGCGTAATAGGTATGAGATTTGAAAATACCCTTAGTTATCTAACCAAGGATTCAAAGGCACAGATGTGCAGGAGCATGATTACTCATAATGTCACTTTATTTTTCTGTACTTCGTATCTTAGAATGAAACGAGTACTTAAAATTTTCGAAGGAATCATGAGCGATCATTTGAAAGAGAGAAACACAAGAGTAGTTTGTAAGGAACATAGTTCCTTAATACAGGTATTATAGGGAAAAGCCATAAACACATGTAATTATACTTGTATATCAGAATTGCGAACAACAACTTTTATTTATGAACAAGACATATTGTTTCACAATACACGAAAACAAAAGAAACAAAGGCATAAGACAGCAACATCCTTTGTTCAGCCGAATGCTCATCCAAGGGTTGGATTTGCATTAGCAAGCTTTGGGCATTTGTTCCTGAAATGGCTCGTCTCGCCACAGTTGTAGCAAGACCCAGGCGGAAAACGAGCTTGAGCAGAGGTGGCTTGTGGTTGGTTTGGACCACCTTGGTTTGGGGTAAATCGACAAGCATTTGCCAGGTGACCGAGTCGCCCACATGATGCACACAAACGACACTGTAGGTGAGCTAAGTGGTGTGCATTATATTTGTCGCATATTGGGGCTGTTCCCTTGTATTGCTTCTTAGCAGGCGGTGTTGCCACCCGGATGGGTCTTGCTTGATTTGGTACAGCCGCAGTTGAGCAAACCTTTGCTGTATGACCTTTAAGTCCACAAATTTGGCATTTGCGGCACTTCACACTAGGGTGATGATGAAGGGTACATTGGTTGCACAAGGGTGCAGTTCCGTTGTATGGCTTCCTAGCAGGGGGTTGAGCTGGTTGGTTGGGGACGACTTTACCATTGTGAGCGACCATGGCGAAGTTCTGAGAAGCCTTTCGCTTCTTTGACTTCTTAGGGGATCGTTCATCCATGCACTTTGATTCCTCGATTGGTTTCTTGGCTGATGGTGCTGTCACCTGACTAGGTCCTTCCTGTCTTGGTGACTCTTGAGTGGCTTCATCCTGGAGATGATGCATAGCAGTAGCTAATTCAACAGTCTTTAGGACTACTTCGCCTATTCGCTGAGTGAACTTGGCAGTCTGCTCGGATATCTGGGTGTCATCGTGATGAAGAGACATTCTAGGAAAAATGAAGGACATATGAAGAAACAAGTGAAACGTCATCGGATAAACAAGACAGAATGGCAATGCATAATAATTTGCGATCATTTGTTTGCTACCTAAGGCAAACAAATGAGACGGTGACAAATCAAAGTAAGCGGATCATATTAATGTATCACTGAAGACATGCACGCCTATAAGTGAACACTCACCCCAAGAGTTCCCAAGTAAGAGTGACTGGTCCGATACTGCGGATTTGTACGAACACTCTAGCCTTCGACAGAAAACTCAGGGTACAGGCATTCACTCTTCCAGTTTGCACGTGTTCATATTATATGACCCAAACTTTGACGAGATCTTGAAAATTCAAAGGGGTTCAAAACCTTATAACTGAGGGTTCAAAACCTTGTAACTGAGGGTTCAAAACCTTGTAACTGAGGGTTCAAAACCTTGTAACTGAGGGTTCAAAACCTTATAACTGAGGGTTCAAAACCTTATAACTGAGGGTTCAAAACCTTGTAACTGAGGGTTCAAAACCTTGTAACTAAGGGTTCAAAACCTTATAACTGAGGGTTCAAAACCTTGTAACTGAGGGTTCAAAACCTTGTAACTGAGGGTTCAAAACCTAGTAATCAATCATCCTACAACAGATGATTGGTTTTCAAAGCGGTTTTGAAATTTTATGATCTTGTTGAGATCGTCGCCTAAGGATAGGTGACGGTATTGTTTTATGACTAAACGCAAGTAAACTCACGTTAGGGTCCTAGGAAGGTTATAGACTAGGTCAAAGCATTACTAATAACCTAATTCCCTATAACCATGAGCTCTGATACCAACTTTTCTGTCACACCCCGACCACGTAAAACAACAAAACGTGGCGGAAACATCGGGGAGTGTTGTAACAGAATCATTGTTACATAACACATGGAAATTGAAATATTGTTTTATTGAATTAAAGTAGTTACAATGTCTTAACAAACAAAGAAGTATAACAAAGTTAACTAGTCTTCCATCTTTTATTGTCACTAAGGCCCAAGTCCGCCTAAGTGTATTTTGATCAATCCTATGCTTCATTTCCTGAAACACATGTGAAAATAGGTACGTCAGCATAAAAATGCCGACGAGTACATAGGTTTTGTGAAAATAGGATTCATGACTTATGTTTGAGAAATTGGTTAGTCATGAACCTTGTAATTTGTTTTGTCTTGTAAATCATTTGAAAAACGATAAGATCAGATGATATATATAAATAAGTGAATAATGCATGGTTAAATGAATAACCATGTAAGATGAGTTTGTATAAGATAAGTTGTTTGTAAATCAATGTCTTGTGAAAAATATGTTATTTGTATAAAATGTGATATGTCTCAAACTGAAATGATTCAAATAACGCTACAATATGTGATACCATACAAACACTTATATATAGGAAGTACCAGCGGCGTATCCACCATGCTTGTATCATATCACACACGCCTCGTTACTTAAATCACTTACTCAAACCAAACCAACAATGTAAGATGTCTATGTTTAACCCAATTGCCAAACGTATTGAATAATATGTCAAAATGTTTATGTCAAGATGTGAGTCATGTAATGTATAACCAATGTCAATAATGTTCATGCGTCAAATGTAAATCATGTAATGTGTAACCAAAATGATATGTATGGCTAGTGAAATATATCAACTAAACCATATGCACAAAAACAAAGTATTGAAGTAAAACATAGTTTAAATCAAAGCGATGTTTTGTGGAAATGCATGATCAAATGTAAATCATGTCAAAATGTTTATGTCAAAATGTCTATGTCAAATGTCTTTGTGTAAACCTTGTCAAAATGTCATGTATGGCAAGTGAAATATATATATGTATAAATATATCCATTAAGCCATAGGTAAAAATGCACAAAACAATATATTGAAGTAAAACATGGTTTAAATCAATGTTATGTCTTGTGGAAATGCATGCTATACTGAATATGAACATTTATGCGGTGTTGTTATAATGCATACATCCAAGCCTTGAGACTGTGGCGATAAACCATTAAACGACTTAAAGGTTTATCTGTGCTTCTGTATATCGAATTCGGTTATTCCTTCCAATCCCCACAAACCCGGGATTTCAGGAACGGGAGTTGTCAATTCCTATGGTACCACTACCTACTAACAAACGGCGTAGCTAATGTTAATGAATGTATTGTCCCATTTAAACAAACCAAATGTCATACCAAAATGTAAGCATGTGATGAAATGAAAATGTACTAAGTATGCAACAAACGAACATACATAGCATGTGATGAAATGAAAATGTACTAAGTATGATGAACATACATAGCATGTGAATGTGATGTAATGTAAAACAATGTACTAGGTAGGCACACAATGGGCATACATAGCATAAAATGTAATGAAAAACGATGTACTAAGTACGCACACAATGGGCATACATAGCATGTAATGTAATGAAATCATGTACTATAATGTACTAACGAACATAGCAGGTATATGATGTGAAAACAGGAAAGCATGAAAGTAACAAGTAGGCACATGTGTTCCACCCCAAAATAGTTTGGAAAACAGTAAAAGCGGGGTCTATGTACTCACTTGAGATTGCTCAGAAGTCCTTGAGTAACAACTAAACAATGCTAGAGATCACGGAAATCAAACGGCACCAAATATAGGTAACTATGTTAATAAACCGGACCTAAATCGGAAGATTGGGTAGCATGAGGGTTTGTAAACCAAATGAGTGTAGGAACTCATGTGATATGGTTTAACAAAGCCTACATACTAAATGAAAATTAACCTAAGTGCTTACGACCCATTACGACCCGTTTAGGTTGCTTATGCTACTTTAACGCGTCGTTCGCGTGAAACGCGTTCGGACCGTCTAACTAGTCCTATGACAAGTGTTATATGCCTAAACATGTTACATAATTAGTTATGTGAAAAAATTTTAGGTTACATATGCTTAATTACCGATTACACATGAAAAGGGTATTCTGGTAATTTACCTAAGGCATATAAACCACCTATCATACAACTACTCAAACGATGTGACCATAAGGTATAACCTCGGAAGGTTATTCCCTACATACTATGGTCACCTAATGTATTTGGTCGGATCCTAATGATCGACCAAATGGGTCGGGTTCGAAGGTATAAGCGATTTATTAGATCGCTTACCCTACGACCCTAGACAACGTGGTAATCAGTAGGCATAGTCCCAAGGGACTATAACCATCGTGATTACAATCACGTTGTGAAGTTCAAACGAACTTCGCATTGACCATAAACTGGTCAACGCAGAAAGTCAAACAAAGTTTGACTTTCAGACTCGTAATGCAATAAAAGAACGAAAGAATACTTACGAAGGGTCCCCGAATGCTAATTTCGATCCAAGTAACTCAGGTATGAAACAATGGTTTCAACTTAGAGTTTCTAAGATCAAAATTCTTGTGGGTAAAAGTGAAGGGTGGAGGTGGGTATTTATAGTTTTCGTAGAGCCGTTAAGATCGTTCCTCGTTAACCGTGCTCTGATCTTGGCCATACACATCAAGATAGTGGTTTTACAAAACCATTTGAGCCCACGGTATTGCCCAAACCATGTGCGAAACTGAAAAACGGACCAGATGCAATGTTTCTGTCCAGATGAGGTGCTCGTGTAGCGCCACTGCCAAGGCATGGGGGTGCTCGCGCTACGCCACTGTCTACCATTTTCAGCAAAGTTTCAAAAATGGCAGAAATGGTCCCTGCAGCCCGTTTAAGCAATTTTTGATGCGTTTGAACCCCGTTAACCTCATTTCAAGGCTCTAAAATGAAGTTAAGGTATAGGGAACTCAAAACATGCTCAAAAATATCTAGGATGTCGGTTCGTTTGTCCGTACGAACGCGATGTTCGCTTAATTACGACGGAATGCGCATAAGCGCGAAAAACGATCCAAAAGACGCGACGAATGGATTTTTGGCAAGCCAAACACTAAAGCATAATATAGTCATGCTTACATAAACTTTTGGATGTCCGGATGTATTCAGAACGTAAGTTATGCGCGAAAATGCAAACTTGTGCACTTTTTGACACTTTTAGTCCCTGAATGACCCAAAAGTTTATTTTAGCACACCGAACCCCTCAAAGCCTATTTCTAAGCTATGTGAAGGATATTTAAGGTGTGTTTAACTTATGGTCATGTTCCAGAATGTTCGTTACAATTCAAATTGGCATACTTTCGCAGTTTGTCAAGTTTAGTCCCTGTAAGCGAATTAACTTGTTTTTGCCATACCAAAGCCTTCAAAACTTATTTCTAAGTTATGTAAAGGTTATTTAAGGTATGTTAAGTATATGTTGATGTTCCGGAGTATTTGTCGCATTAAACTGGTTACGTTTACGCACCAGTTTGCGTATAACTCTCCAGAAAGTGATATAGAGTTTGAAATTGGATAAAAGTCAAAACATGAAAAATGTAAAACATAACAAAACAAACATTGGGATCAAATAACATTGCTTTATTGATAATAGAACTGTTCACAATGATTACAAGCACAGATGCTACAAGAATCCTTCATTTCCACTTCTGACGAAGTATCCACTGAGGAAAATGAATTATCCATTCATTTTCGCTTTTGAAGAAATATCCATCGGGGAAATGAATAATCTATACAAAAATCCTTCATTTCCACTTCTAACGAAGTATCCACTGAGGAAAATGAATTATCCATTCATTTTCTCTTCCGAAGAAATAACCATTGGGAAATGAACAACTTATACATTCTTTCATTTCCACTTCTGATGAAGTATCCACTAAGGAAAATGAATTATCCATTCATTTTCACTTCCGAAGAAATAACCATTGGGAAATGAACAACTTATACATTCTTTCATTTCCACTTCTGACGAAGAACCATTGAGGAAAATGAACTATCCATTCATTTCCGCTTCTGAAGAATATCCATTGGGGAAAATGAAATACAAATCCTTACAAGATCTTTCTGTCTTAATAGTTAGATTCTTAAAGGATACTCACAGAACTATTGGTTGATTTGGTTTTATCATTGATCAAATCCCTCATTCCCACTTCCTACTTTAATCGAGGGAATATCCATTAGGGGATGAGCATCATAGGTATAACAGCCCATTCCCACTCCCTGCATTATCTGAGGAAGCATCCACTAGGGAATAATAAAGTTATGCCTTACATGGAGATCCTTGATGGGGTATTCTATGCAAATAGATAAAACTCTAGATTCCGCGTAAGACAATTGCTCAACACAACTTATACAAACAGACTCCTACGAATAAATTTCGGGATGAAATTTCCTAAAGTAGGGGAGACTGTGACATTTGTGCCTCTATGACCATCATATAAATATGAATCTAATGAAATCTTGTGTTTCATTCTCAGGACTTGTACAATTACATGTGACATTTACACATCAATTCTCGTTCGATTTCAAGCTTTTAAACACTTTCTAGAAAGTTATACGCAAACTGTTACGTAAACGTAATCAATTTAACGCGATATGCACTCTGGAATAGTGACATAAGCTAAATATACCCTAAATAACCTTTACATAACTTAGAAATAAGTTTTGGAGGGTTTGGTATGGCAAAAAACAAGTTTTTCGATCACAGGGACTATTTGGGACAAACTGCAAAAGTATGCCAATTCGTATAACAACATACACTCCAGAACAAGATCATAAGCTAAACATACCCTAAATACCCTTAACATAGCTTAGAAATGAGTTTTGAGGGGTTCAGTATGCGAAAATACGCTTATTTGATCATAGGGACTAAAACTGTCAAAACTGCGAAAGTTTGCATATACGTGCAAATCTTGCGTTCTGACCATATCTGGACATCCAAAAATTTTGTAATCATTAATATATTGTATTTTAGTGATGGGAATGCAAAAATACCATTCGCCGCGCAATTTGGATCGTTTTCGCGTCCATTCGAGTTTCGTCTTAATTAACCGAAAAACGCGATTGTACGACCAAACGAACCGACATCCATGATTTTCCAAGAATTTTCCAAGTCCCCTATGCTTTAACATCCTTTTAGAGCCTTGAAATTGGGTTAACGGGGGTTAAACGCGTCAAAAAGCAAGTTTCGTAGTTGCAGGGACTAAATATGACAAAACTAAAATTTCTGGACTACAATAGCTGGCGGGCCGTGAAGACTGAGACCCTCTAGGTCGTGGGCCGTGAGGCCTGGAGCTGGCAGAAACCAGTTTTTCAGCAAATCAGCTGAATTCCATGGTTTTGGCTGGTTGTTTCTTTGTTTGAGGACCAAGTTAATTGTTCTCCAAGTCCCCTAATCAGGTCCTAACACTTGGATGGTGAGGGTCATGCTTTAAACAATTCAATAACACTTGTAATGATCCTAATGGTTCAAGAATTCCTATAAATACCTAATAACTTCAACACATCAACTTGCTCATTTCCTTTCTCTTTCACTCTAGCTCTTTGAATTGAGGCTACCACACTTGTTGGAGGCCGCCTCATACCTGAGCATTCTTACTCTTATTTTCCAGCCTAGAGTACTTGTAAGTGTTCTTTCATGTCTTGTTTATTTATTTTAAGCTAGAAGTCAAACAGTGTTTGACATTCAGCTTTGACCATGATTTGATCAAGACAAAGTTCGTTTGAACTTTGCAACATGAGCGTAATCACGATGGTTATAGTCCCTTGCGACTATACCTACTGATTACCACGTTGACTAGTCGAAGTGACGAGTCAAAGTTTCGGTCAAAATGCACGATTATGTGCATTTTGCGACGAAACTATTTTTGGGTATTAAAACACTTAGTTTTGATATCAAATCAATTTTCTAACTTAGTTAAACATGTTTTAATATGTTTAACTCGTCACTTTTAGTTTAGTGCTTATTTAGGGTCGTAAGTCAAGCGGCCTCGACAACCGCGGGAATAACCTTCCAAGGTTATACCTTATGGTCACCTCGTTTAGTTAGTTGTATGATAGGTAGTTTATATGCCTTAGGAAAATGTCCAAAATGCCCTTTTTACGCATAATTTCAATTTAAACATATGTAACCCAGATTTTGACACTTAAACTGATTATGCAACATTATTAAACATGTTTAGGCATATAAGACTTATCATAGGACTAGTTAGACCATCCGAATGCGCATTCGCACAAATGACGCGTTAAAGTAGCGTAAACTACCTTAACGGGTCATAACAAGTCAAAAGCACTTAGGATAGGTTTCAAATCAGAATGTAGGCTTTGTTAAACCATATCATATGAGTTCCAACACTCATTTGGTTTACAAGACCTCATTCTACCCGATCTCCCAATTTAGGTCCCGATTTATTAACATAGTGATTCCAATACTAGGTGCTACTTGATTCCTTGATTTCCCGAGCTTTGTTAGTTCACTTAATCAAGGAAACCTTGCAATCTCAAGTGAGTACATAGCTCCCCTCTTTTATGCTTTCAATTGTTTTGGGGTGACTCATATGTGCTAAATGTTTTTCAAGTTTTCAAAACAAGGAGTATGGTTTATATAAAACACGACGATTTCAATAATGTGAACGAACTTATTGGTGCGTTAGTCAAAAGACGAATGACATTCATTAGCTTTGATCAAGCCGACCAGTAGTATGTTATGGTACCATAGGATCTGACAAATCCCGTTATCGGGCTATCCACTGAATTTGGTGGATAGTTTGGGATAATGATAGAATCTGTTATTTTAACAAACCCTTTGGTGGTTTGTTAGTCGAGTTAAAGATACCCTTTGGTGGTATAGTCGACTCACACAGGTTTGAATGTATTCATTAAAGAACGACCAAAAGTTGTATTTCACAATTAAAACACGGACGATTGAACGATGGTTTATAACACAGACGATTTGAACGAATTGATCGATTTGAACAATTGAACGATGGTTTATAACACGGATGATTTGAACGATTTGAATGGTTTTGGATGATTGATTTATGGTAAGTGATTAGATAACGGGACGGGTATAATGTGATAAAAGCATGGTGGATACGCCGCTGGTACTTCCTATATATATGTGCTTTTATCACATTACATGTCGTAGCATTATCTAGATCACTTGGACGAATGTTTTCAAATGATGTCACGCAACGATGTTTACTTAAAGATATAAACCATACAATGTTTACTTTCAATACGATTTACTAGTTGTTTTACAAAGACAAATGTTTTCAGTCAAGATTCATGGCTACAATGATTTTGGTTTTACATATATCAACTTGTAAAGTTGATAAAACATATTGAAATATCATACACTTTTGACTTCAAGGTACATACTCGACAACTCTCGTAGTTGGTCGAGGCATTGCAATATGAATTAAAAGCCATGAATTTGACATACAAAACCTATGTACTCGCCGGCATTTTTATGCTGACTGTTTTCACATATGTTATGTGGCGAGTGTTGATTGTTTGCTTCACATAGGATGGACGCGGGCTTTAGTGACTTAAAACCTGAAAGACAATTGTTGTACTTATTTGGTTTGTATCATAACGATGAGTCTATTAATGAAATAAAACAAAACTTCAATTACCATGTGTTGTGAAACAATGATTCTGTGACATGACTCCCCAATGTTTCCACCGCGGTTTGTTGTAGTACGCGGTCGGGGTGTTACACAATCACATTTTAAATATCTTTTGAAACTAAACGGTATGCGTTTTTTTCCGTAAGGGGGAGAAATAGTTGGCGTTGATGGAGAATCTAAAGCAGAGGACGTTGAAAAGCAATCTACATTGGTTTGTCAATCTTTCTTTAAATGTTTTGGATTTTAGGGGGAGATAATGTAGTAAAAAATGCAAAAAATATTTAAAAACACAAAAAAAAAACGTAAAAACATAGAACAAGACAAAAAGAGTTAGTGTAAAAAGAGGAAATGATAGTACATCAGGTAGACTGTCATAGTACGCTAAAGACTTGGAAAGTTAAAAAGCGTTAAACGGTCTCACTAATGATGTGTCAGTAGGTTTTTATACATTTAGTAGATTGAATCCAAGATATAAAAATAAAAACAATATCTTGCTTATCTCGTGGGGAACATCTCTCGGATATATGGGTAACCCCCGAAATCTTGTTTGAGAGATTGCCTGATTCTGAGATACTAGGTCTTTATACTGTTTGATATATGGGGTATTATACCAGGTCTTTTGATTTTGCGTCAGCAATGGACTAGACCTCGTATAATACTTTATGCGCTTTAAATAACTTTCCTCTGCATAAGAATTGAGAAAATATCGAAAGATATAAATCAAGTGCAGTTGTAAAAAAGATCTCTAAGTGGGACACACCTAAAGTCGAGCCTTCATCTCTCTGATTGAACGGAAGTTCTAACCTAAGCTCTCAAGGTCTTGCACTACCCAGATAACAGATATCAATATAGTATATTCACTTGTAAGACTGGATCTTGGGAATCTTGATACAAGAGTATATTCTGAGGTGGGACACACGAATAAGTTAAGTGCTTAAAACATTAATATCGTATCTCGAATCAGTTGAACTTTTGTGAGAATTTAACTGGATCAATATACTGACAATCTAGGTGAATCGTTTAAAACTTAATGTGTTTATAAGCTCAATGGTGCTTGTGGCTTGTCGGTAGCTGATATGATCCTCTAACACAATTCACAAAAATATGTCTGTATATAGTTTGTTATTTCATTTTCAGATTAAACCAAAAAAGATTTTTAGTGTGTTTTAGCATAAAGTTTGTAAAAATACAAAAGGATTTTATTTCTGCTTTATTTTTGACAAACCAGTGTTAGAAAGCTGAGCTTCTGAATCTCAGATGCAAAGCAGATCTTGAATAGATTGGGTGGGAGCTAATCTGAAAGTGCTGGGAAACTTGAAAAGTTGAACAAGTTCATTAAGTTGAAACTTGTAATTTTGAAAAAGTTGAAAATTTATACAAAAATTGTCGGATGGTTCGTAAATCGGGTCAACCAAGGTCATTAACTTGGACTTGATTGGCAAATCGAGTAACCAGGGTCATTAACTTGGACCTGGATACTTGAGTGGATGTTAAATCTGATAAAATTGAAAAGTTTGAAAAAATTGGAAAATTTTAAAAATTTTGAAAGTGAACAAGGTCCATCTGGATGAATGGACTTTGTCCATCCAGGCGTATGAAGCTAAAGTCCATTCGGAGAGTTTGTTTACCGATCCGGACGGATGGGCTGAGGGTATATATAGTCCATCCGGCTTTCTTCAATTAGGGAATAGCGCAGATGGATCAATCACGCGGTTCTGCAGCGTCCTCCAACTCGCTATCCGCTCCCCTTCACTTTCTTTGCTGGATGGGAAGATGCGAATCGGGAAGGCCTTCCCACCACGCGAAGTTCAAACCTCGTCGGAGAGGAATTGAAAACCAGGAAAAAAGCCCTTCGCAATCGAAGGTGAAAGCGGGAAAAAGACGACGAAAGCCTTTCTTCTCTTTTTTTTCTTTTTTCTTTTTCTTTTTCTTTTTTCTTTAATATAATAGGTCTTCTCCCTTCGATCCGCGAAGTAGGCAAGCAGGAATCTCTCCCCCTTCCTGTTTATGGATAGAAAGAATATCTCCTTAGGAGAGTATTTTATGAGTTGACTGTAACCCGAAGGCTGACATAAAACTAGAACTTGCTGAGGCTCCCTCTTAGAGGGAGTATAACCAATTAATCGAGTTTGAGAATAGGGATCTCCTGATCCGCGAACTCAAACATGAGTCATTAACCCTTTTGAATAAAATGCTAACAGAGTATCCCACATTACTGGAAAAGGCCCCCTACAATCCTGGCTTACTCTAGGCATTTCTCCTTTTGGTTTGATCCTATTCTTTACTAATGGTTGTTGACCATAGCCCTAAGCTCTTCTTTAATAGCTTATAGTGCGCTGAACTGGGAAAGAGAATGAAAGATTGATCTCCTATTGTAAGCAAGACCCTAATCTAAAGCCAGAATCAAAGGCAATGCCACGGGGAAGTGAAAGGTGGCATGAAACAGATTCTCCGAAGCAGACTGGCTTGAATTCATGAGCGCTCACTCAGCTCATAGATGAGGGCTATCACAGTCAGGTGCAAAGTAATCAGCCCTATTTGTAAAGTAGCTCTATTCCTATTTAGGGAGTGAAGGCTAAAAATGGCTTGATGAACCGTTCTGTTCGCCACACACCGGCCCCATTCACTTGCTTATTGTTTTATAAGACTGGAAGAGATAAAAGGCTCTCCTGTCTTTGCCCATTGATAGGTAGAAAGCCTTTGCCTAGCTAGTAAGAGGATAAGGACCGACTTGAGAATTTGCCTAGTGAGAAAGCCAGGAAAAGACCCAACAGGCATACAAACTCACTCTCCCGGGGCAGCATGTTCCATCAATAGCACCTAACCTATGCCGATTTTGGCGGACCGTGCTCCACCCCGGTGAACTCATGCGGTTCTGACTTTTTTCAAAAAGGAAAGTAGTGGTCACTTTCAGTCTAACCCGGATTTACTTAGTTAGTCGAGACTTGCTTCTTAGCGTGTAGAACACTTAGATAATCTTTCATTCTAAGGTTCACAATGGTCTAAAACTAAAATGGGATATACCGGGCTAGGATAGCATGATTAACTAGTTTCGGGTCTCTTGGATCATGGGCCAGAGCTACTTGGGTTTACGTGCGACTCTCACCGCATACGGCTCGCACAAAGACTCCTAAATTCATCCCGATCCTTTTCTTTGCACCTCTCCTCTCCAATCCTCGATCAAACTTGCGTTCCCCAGGCGCTATGAAATAGGGGTCTTTCCTTCGTAGGTTTTGTTCATTCAAACCATTTTTCATCCAAGAGAACTTTCACTTTCCTCTCAACTTTTTAGATAGTCCATCCGGGTAGGTTTTGTTCATTCGAACCATTTTTCATCTAAGAGAACTTTCACTTTCCTCTCAACTTTTTAAGCCAAAATCAAACGAAACTCTACCAAAATTTCTACCTGAGGGTGTTGATTAGCACAACATCTAAAATTGTGAAGGTAAGATCTCAATTACACTTCTTTTGATTGTCTAATTGTTCATTCGAGGAAATGTCAGCCAAAATCTTTAGATCTAGGGAGTTTTAAGAGTGTTTATCATAAAATTAATCTTGGATTCGGTCATATCGACATGTTAATTGATAAAAACAATCATCAATTTGATAAAATTTAACAGAAATTGATTGTTTATTCTTTGAGTGTTCATCCGGATGAGGTTTCGGATGAACCCATCCGGACGGATAGACAAGAATTATTCTTAGTTTGATGAATGCATGTGTTAAAACTTGTTAAAATGTTGATAACTGAAAGATTTAATGCTCATCCATTGATTATAATTGTTCATCCGGAGATTTGAGATGTGTTGATGTCCATTTGGACCAAGTTCATCCGGGTGGAAGATGAAAAGTAAATGGATCAACTGAAATTGATATCCATCCGGATCAAGTCCATCTGGACCAAGTCCATCGGGATGGAATGTGTTTGTATGTTGTAATTTTTCCTAAGTGTTGATCAAAAACTTCAAAGTCTAATATTTTCTCGATATACGTGCAATATCTTATGACGTGTGTTATTTGTGCAGGCTAAAAGTTTGGATTTTCACAAAAAACACAACATATGTTGTACTTTAGACAAAACATTGTCTAAGATGGGTCCATTTGTGGAGATCTTACCGTTTATTGAGGAAAGTCGTATATGCAAAGCGTTGACTAATCAGCATAGGTGTTATGAATCACATGTTAGGGCATTCTGGAACTCAGCACACTACGTGGATGATGATAAAGCAATACACTCAGCTGTGAAGATGAAAGATGAAAGATGAAAATAACAAAGTTATTGACGTTGTTGTAAAGATAACTGTTGGTGATATTAGAAGGGTTTTGGAACTAAAGGACAAAGATGAAGATCCGATACATGTTCCAGAGAGGCTGTGTAAGGTTTTGTGGTTCAGAATAGGGTATACAGGGTTTGTAAATGATCAAGCATACACCAAATCAAAGTTATCAAAGCCGTACAAGTTTCCAGCTCACTCAGTGATACATGCTTTAGGCCACATGAAGGGTGGATACGATGAGTCGGCTGATTACATCATGAATATCATCACATGTTTGATACTGAACAGGCCATACAACATTTCTTAGATGATTTTTCAATCATATGTTGGATAACATTAAAGGTGAAAGATTTCTACAATATCCAAGGTTTGTATAGATGTTGTTAGACGATCAAATTCCAAACTTACCAAAGGCAGATGATGATGAGTTGGTGTTAAATCATATGGATAATGAAACCTTGAAGAGGTTGAATGTATACAGAGGGATTGAAAAGGATAAAGAGCCTAAGTTGAAAAGGAAGTTTGCAGCGATTGAAAAATCCGATTATCAAGCTCCAGCAAATGATAAATGGAGGCATGATAATAGTGATTCTGGAACTGAAACTGAGAAAATGAAGTTGTTTGAGCCTAAGAAGACAGTGGTGGGTTAAGCATGATGAAAAGAAGAAAAAGGAAACACCAACACCACGAACTCCAAAAGCTACAACACCAAAAGCAGCACCGAAGAGAGCTCCGAAAAAGAAGAAATCTCCACTACATCTGATTGATGAGCCAGATGATGTTCCTCCGAAGAATGTTAACGTTGAAGGTGGTGTTTCATATGAAGAGTTAGAGAATATTCTTGACGATCAAGATGTTGCTGTAGCTGCAAAGAATGTTGAAAAGGCTGGTGGTGAGAAAGGTGGTAAGAATATTGAAGTTGTCAAAGAAATGCTTGTTAAAGGTGAAGTGCATACAGATTCAAGCGAGATAGAAAGTGATATTGATGTTACTCAGATCGCTCTAACAACAGGTGTTAGTGGAAATATCAGAATGAAAGGGCCTTCAAAGAAAAAGAAAGATTCTGACGAAGAAGATGCATCATATGTTCCTCCTGAAGTTGAAAAGATTACAAAAGGCAAAGGAAAGATGAAGAGGAAAGCTCAGCCTACGGGTGAAGTTCCAAGAAGGAGGAAAGTCACGAAGACTACAGCGAAAGTTGTGAAAGATACATCTGGTATTCCTAAACAGATTCCTAAAGTTGAAAGAGTTGAAAATGTTGAAGTAGAGGTTCTGGTGCAGAGTGAATTTCGAATGGCTACACCTCCTACTTCTCCGATACAAGAGTCAATTCCAGTTCAATAAGAAGTTCATGTTACAACTCCGGAGCAACGGCCAAAGACTGTTGAAGAACCTGACTCCACAACAAAGAAAATTCCAACTCCAATACAAGAAGGTTCTAGTCAAAGTTTTCTAAAAGTTCCCTTTAATCTTGATGGTGGTCCAACAAGTCTAGATGATATGGGATATATTCCATTCTTCAATGAGGAGAAGGCTGATGAGTTAGCAAAGAAGGTTGCAGAGTTAGATAAAGCCAAAACAGAATCTGAGGCGAAGCTGAAAGTTACTGAAGAAAAGCTAAAGCAAGTTGAGGCTGAGAATGTTGTGCTGAAGAATGAAATTGTAGCCATGAATGAATAGATAGAAGACGTTAAAGATGGCAAAAGTGTGTTGAATGATATGATTGACGAGTTGTTGTCTACAAATGTTGATTTGAATGATGCTCATACAACAATGAGTAACGCAAACGAAATCATGCAGAAAGAGATAGACAATTTGAGGGCAAACAAAGAGAACAAGTCTAAGCAAATTGAGATGTTATATGCTGTGATCGAAGACAGACTTGGGATAAATGTGCATGCAGCTTATGATGAGATTGGAATCCGAAGAGCTGAGGCTCGGAGGATGGAACGATAACGTCTTGATGAACAAGAAGCTGCCGATGTTGTAATGGATAAAGGGAAGAATATAGCAGAGGAAGAAGTTCTTGAGTCTTCAAGCCAACAGGAACAACAAGCAAGCAATGTTGAAGTTAACACTGAAACTGTGATTGTTCTTGCTCAACAATTTGTCCTTATAGGTGAAGCAAAGAGAGTATCTTACAGCAGAGAAGACAATGCAAGGAGAATTGAAGTTGAAAGACGTCGACTGAAAGCTAAGCAAGCAAAAAAAATCTCAGACAGTTGAGAAAGTTGACGAAGAGAATAATGATGAGGATGAAGAAGATGATGATTTGAAAGACATTGATGATTATTATAGAAGCAGTGATGATGATAACGGTGATGATGATGATCAAGGTGGTAATGGTGGTGCATTAGTTGTTAGATCTACCACTGATCAGCAGAATCTAGATTTTCTGGATGATGCTCAGAATGAAGAAAGATATGAAGATCGTCCTCAGGGGAAGTTGTCAGGTGCTCAACATGCTAATCTACTATCGTCTGCTCCTAAGGTGATTTTTCTAAAACATGATGTTGAAGAAGGGGAGATTGTATAGATTTGGACGAGGGAGTCAATGAAAGAAGCTTTGGGTCTGAATGATGAAGATAAGTTTACGTTCGACTTCGAGAAATACATTGAAGATAATGGTCCTGATGGTGAGTATGTGTTTGAAATGGTTGATGAAGCTGACAAATTCAACAACGTGATGATTGAAGATGGTTCTGATTCTGAAAATGAAGTACCGATGCATTATGCTGGTCAAGATGCAGATTTTCCCACGTTTGCTAAGTTGTTGAGAAGTCACAATGAAGAGGATCTTAGAAGAAAAGTTGTTGAAAAGTTGAATGAAGATGGTATTCCTAGGAAGTTGTCAAAGGAAGAACTCCGAGAGGAAAGAAAGAAATGGTTCAAACCTATGCCTGAGGAGCGAAAGTTCAAAAGACCATTGAATTTCTTTAAGAGCTATCCAGATGAATCTCTTGGAGATACCTTATCATGGGGGTACTTAGATGATTTGAAGGTATACGCTATAAACATGAATTCGGAGTGCAATACTTCGAATATATCAGATCTGAAGACGTTGCCTTGGTGGGACGTTGAAGAGTTGGTTAAAACGAAGAATATTCAACAGCTAGAATGGGGTCCTAAAGTACGATACTATGAATTAAAGTTGTGGTATTACATTCATGGGCAAGCACGTGAAAAATTTCCTGAATGGAAGCCACAATATCCGAAACAAACAGTGAAAGTTGATCCAAAGACTGGAGAAAAAGACATCACCCTGCATGTGAAGCGACCACGATGTTTGAAGAATATGCCACTGAAAGAGATGGAACAGTATTTCTACAAAGACTTCAGGGGTTGGGCATATGATCCTAAAACATGTCAGGCGGTGATTGGTCTTCGTGACAAGAATATGGTTTACAGGCGTATCTTCCTGATTGATCCAATGTGGTTGGTAAACTGTTTGAAGAAGGATATTGATTGCTTATTCTTCAACAAGATAATGTACTATCCAGCTGATAAAGAACAAGCCCTACAATACCAGAAGGTAATGAATGTATGCCTCGAAAAAGACATAAATTTAGGCCGCTACTGGAAGTCGAGCTGGAGAGATCTTGAGTTAGAAGAATTCCTGAAAAGAGAACGTCACAATGAGAAGATGGATAGAAAGATGGCTGAAGCTACTCAAATGGCCAAATGGAGATTGGGAATGGGGCAGTTTGACACTGATCAAACTCCGACTGAAAGTGAAGAACGAAAGATTCCCAAGTGGTCGAAGACGATGGATGGTATAAAGGAATGGCGTGAATGGCTGATTAAGAAGAAAGGCATAAGCGAAAACAGATGCTGGCAGAACGAGCAGAAGAGAGGAAAAGGAAGTACAGGGAGAGAAGACGCAACAGGAAGGCTTGATCAAGACTATAAAAGAAGACGGCTACAACTACATCCAAGGGGGAGTCTGTGAATGCACTATGTCTGTAGCTTTCGTCTATATTGAGTCTTTGTTTATCTTGTTTAGTGTCTTTGTAATGTTTATTGTATGTTTTGTATGTTATATGGGATGAAATATAGGTTTTATATGTTATGTAAGTCCATCCGGACGGATGGACAGACCCCATGCGGACGAATGGGCGTTATAGGGTTTCATCCGGATGGGCTTCCTCTATAAATTGAGGAGCTTGGGTCTTTGTTTTAGCACTGAACTTTTGTGCACTCTAGGCGAAGCCCTGTCAAAATTTCTCCAGGTTCTGTGAACGTTCTAATATCAATGAGAAAGGTGAAGAGAGGAAAAGGAAGTACAGGGAGAGAAGACGCAACAGGAAGGCTTGATCAAGACTATAAAAGAAGACGACTACAACTACATCCAAGGGGGAGTCTGTGAATGCACTATGTCTGTAGCTTTCGTCTATATTGAGTCTTTGTTTATCTTGTTTAGTGTCTTTGTAATGTTTATTGTATGTTTTGTATGTTATCTGGGATGAAACATAGGTTTTATATGTTATGTAAGTCCATCCGGACGGATGGACAGACCCCATCCGGACGAATGGGCATTAGAGGGTTTCATCCGGATGGGCTTCCTCTATAAATTGAGGAGCTTGGGTCTTTGTTTTAGCACTGAACTTTTGTGCACTCTAGGCGAAGCCCTGTCAAAATTTCTCTAGGTTCTGTGAACGTTCTAATATCAATGAGAAAGGTGTTTAACGTGTGACAACCCTCATAAATCCAGGTATCCGTACAATTAATTAATTATGATTAAGTGCTTAATGACTGTGCTGGATTACTTAACTGCTTTCTGATTACTGCATCATACTTACATGTGCATCACATATTACATAATGTCACTTCATTATCACATACAAACTTTATTGACATACCTGATGCACAAAGCACAGTTAGCACAGTTAACGGATAGAACGGGAATATGCTGACAGGGTTCAGTACATAGAGAGACAGTGTTTTGAGACCCAGTAAGGGCCAGGGACAAGGTACTAGAGTCACTAGTATGGTGTGTAGGGAAGTAAGGACCATAAAACTGCGTTACTAGGTTATCAGTTTGAGTGCCGGAAAGTGCCTAACACCACTAAAAGTGCAGAATTCTGCATTTTTCAGCAAAATTCAGCTTTTTAACAAGCTAGTTACATGCAGAAAATTGACTAAATGGTCCTGAATGCTTTCCTAAGTGTCGGGAATTAAAAGTGTCACAAGAAGTAACATAAAGGTCATTAAATATAATAGCTTGACACTTTAACGAACCGGTATCTAACCGAACAACCGGACATTACCCGAAATACCAAAATTTTACTAGAAGCATTGTTTTATTATTTTTGAGCTAGTTATGGTTCCCGAACACCCTAACTTACTATATAAGGTATCATACACTTAAAACACTAGACTTCACACTTAACACCCTAACTAACTAACATCTTTTACCATCAAAAATTACATTTACCCCCCCCCCCCCCATATAATTTACGGCCCAAGGGAGGACCCCACACCCCACTCAAAGATTTCATTTTATATTTTATTTGATCTTTGCTTGATTGAGTGAACATAATATTGAGTGGAAAGATTATAAGTATGGTTCATGATTTCACAAGACCATTTCATTTCAACACTTCACAACTTCACTCCACTCTTTCACTCTCTCCTCTCCCTCTTGGCCTACCTTAGTGCCGCCACCACCACCACCTTGCAACCACCATTCATCCATTTCAAGATCATCTCCAAGTGCAAGAAGGTGTCTTGTGAAACTTGAAGCTTGTAGAACTTGAAGAACCTTCATTACTTGCTTTCATCCACCAACTTCATCATCTTTTTCTCTAGTGTTCTTCCCTAGCTTTTAAGCTAGTTGTAAGCTTCTTGTTACTAGTTTTTACTTCTATTTTGTTTGGTTAAAAAGATGTGTTATGTTATAAATCACAAGAACACTAAAAGACTTGAACATGAATCATGAACATTAAGCTTACATATGATGAAAACTTGATGAAATAATGTTGTTTAAGTATATGTATGATACTTGTTGATGTTTACTTGAGATTATGATGTTGATCATCATAAGGAGCTTGCTAGATTGTGATTAAACACATGATCTAGCAAGTTAGAGGATGATTATGTACTAACACAAGAAGATCATCCTCATGCATGAGCATGAACTTGAAAATAAAACGATTTCTTGAAAAATAGTAAATAAAGTGAACTAGTAATCTTATGAATCTAAGATTCATGAATGATTTTCCAAGAAAACCAAGTCCAAAATATGATTTTTAGTAGAACTTGATTCTTACTTAAATGTACACTATTTTTGGTGATAAAATAAGTGTAAGAGCATTTTTATTTACAAGAAGAGTTCAAAAGAATAATTTTTGTAAAATATGTTTACAAGTTGTAAACACCTAGTTTCTTTAAGAATGAGATTTTTAAAGAAGTAAACACACTTTAGAGGGTAACTAAACCTACTAAAAACACTACCAAGTTACTACAAGTTTTAATAAAAGTTCAAGTTCATATTGTTATTTATATTGTATAATTTTTGCACTTGGGAAGTGTAGATTGATTATTGATTGTTGGGATGATTTTTGAAAAGAAAATGATATGCCTTAATAGCATGGACACCTCCATTTTTAGGGGAAACTGTGGCAAAATTTTCTAAAAATATAAACACTTAGAAAAATATTTTCTAACAAGTATTTACAAGTATATTTTGATCATAAGTTTTCGATATAGACTTTGCCATAATTTTTGTAACAAAAATACAAATATTGGAGGTTGGTTTTATAAATAAAAATGGGTAAACATATATATTTAGAATATACATATTAATACACTCGTGTGATTATTTGTATACTCGGTGAAATGGTTATATTATTTTAGGGTAAAGTAATATAACTTAACAAAGTACCATGAAATTTACTATCCAAGACAATACCGTTACATATATATTTGTGGTAAATATTATTTTGGGTATGAGAAACGAAAATATGATTTTTGTAAATATTACAAAGTTATGTCATACTTTGATAAAAAGGAAAATATTATTTTTGGGAAGTTAAAATATGATTTCCTAGTATATTTAGAAGATATACGATTTTTGGGAAAATATATATTTTCTGGACAATACGTTGTTTTTGGGACAAAATGAGTTTACAAATATATTTTCTAAAGTGAGACGTAGAAATATATTATTTTGGAAATTACGAAAATACATGTATAAGATACCCCATCCTTGGGAAGGAAATACGAAGTTAAATACTTGAGAAGTATTAATACAAAAATATTGTTTAAACAATTATTCCAAAACCAAATATAATTTAAGTTGAAATATTAATTATTTTGACAAATAATTTAACTCGGAATAATATAAGAGACGTAACTCAA
Source organism: Helianthus tuberosus (assembly GCA_030545235.1). Classification (NCBI taxonomy): domain Eukaryota; kingdom Viridiplantae; phylum Streptophyta; class Magnoliopsida; order Asterales; family Asteraceae; genus Helianthus; species Helianthus tuberosus. Next base: position 118,856,821 of record CM060396.1, on the reverse strand, counting down.
AAACATTAATACTAAGCAAAGGCACGGCCCGTTTGTCTAATAGACCTTAGTACACTGTAGGTAGTCGTGTTTGCTGACAGAGTTTGAGTTACGAGCTGAGGACGCAATACTGTGAGTTCATGTCCCCCTTTTCTTTAAATTGTTTTGTTTATTTACTTCGGGGGTGAAATACATGTTACAAAGGATCACTTACAATACAATTGGTATGGTTAGCCTAGGAAAGAACCATAGATCATGTGATTGGGTAGGCGTATACTTGAGGCCATCAATCCTCTTGTAGGACCGAGGGGCATGAGTGATAGATCTATTTGGGTGTAGCGAGCCCACACCCATGAGGCCAGGGTGGCCCATAGTGGTGACTATGTCTTCCAGCCGGAAGCCCGGTGCAACTTTGCTAGGTTTGAGTCTTCCTACACAGTCACACATATCAGTGGCCTTGCAAACCATTGGTGATCTTTTCCTTGTTTGCTATCATACCGGGACTATCATACATACATTGAATACAAAGGTTTTATACATGCTCACGAACACATGAACTCGCTCAACTTTTGTTGATTTTTCAAATTACATGTATTTCAGGAAACTAGTGGATCTGGCAGGGGTATGCATGTGTTTTCAAGTTGCGTTTAAATAAAGGATGTTATCCATGGTTGTTGAGTTGAGGGGGTGTATCCTATTCCTGGACGGGATACATGTTTCCAAACTCAGGTTTTATTTAAAAGTCTTTTGTGGAGTCTTTATGAACTCAGTTAGACAAGTCATGTTTTGTAACTTAAATTTGGTATCGATGTTTCAAACAAGTTGTTGTGGTATTTGCTAAACTTAATATATGGATGAATGTATTTTGGTTTTCATCATATAGCATTGTTATGATTGAATGATGTGGTATTAAGAAGTCACACCAAATAACCACGCTTCCGTAAAAGTCTGGGTGCGACAGCTTGGTATCAGAGCTTCGATCGTAGCGAACTAGGATTCTTCTCGAGTCTAGACTACGATCATCAGGGCTCTCACGAAAATGTTTTCATAAAAATGTTTTCATTACATACACAAAATGTCCAGATCCAGGAAACAAACATTTTTACAAATAAAAGGCACAAAACACATTTCATTGTTATGTTTATAATTCAGTCTTAGAGACTGGGGAGGTTCAGTCTTAGAGACTGGGGAGGTTCAGTCTTAGAGACTGGGGAGATTCAGTCTTAGAGACTGGGGAAGTTTAGTCTTAGAGACTGGGGAAATTGAGTCTTAGAGGCTGGAGAAGTTTAGTCTGAGAGACTGGGTAGTTCAGTTTGGGAAACTGGGAGGTTTAGTCTGAGAGGCTAAGTAGTTCAGTCTGAGAGGCTGGGTGGGATAGTCTTGGGAAGGCTAGGATGCATACATGCTTACATTGTTATTAATTATATGCTTATTTAACGATTGTTGATATATGTGCATGCATGTGATTAATTTGTTACAGACACCATGTCCTCTTCAGAGAGCAGAGTATCCGACACTGTTGATCCTATGGCTATAGTTTCAGATGACGAGATTGCCACAGATCCAGAGATGCTTTCAGATGATACTGATGATTTCCAGCCTTTCGCCTTTCCGGATTTTGGCGATGACATACAGATAGCTGATGGTCTTTCGGGCGAGGATCTACCTCTTGTTCAGATCCCTACTCCTCTTCCACTTGCTGCAGTTCCTCTTGAGGATCTGCCTCTTGACGCTATGGCTGACGATGACATTGATCTTTTGATTGAGGGTCCCCCTGAGGATGCCCAGGATGGTGGGGCTCCAGTCGAGGATGCCGTTGTCATTCCACTTATCGAGGCTCCAGTTGATGATGATGTTGTTATCCCACTTGTCGAGATCCCAGTTGGTGATGTCGATGTTGTTCTACATGAGGAGATTCCCGTTGTCGAGGCTCCTTCCGACCATTCAGGTCCCAATTCATACGAGTCAGTGTCTTCCAGTACCTTACACGCATTGGGTTTACAGCGATATCCCACAGATACTGATTCTGACACAGCCATGTCCGTTGCACCCGATATTCCACACAGTGATGATCATGATTTTGATTTTGATGATGAGATGGATCCAGTCTTTCCACACGATTTTGACCCCGATCATGAGATTGAGTTTGTCCCTAATGAGTAGCCTTTGAGGCACCGGTTGATCCTGATTTCATTCCTGAGCAGGAGATTGATTTTATTCCTGCCGAGCAGCCCATTGATGCACCTGTCATTCCTGACGAGCAGCTCCTTGATATACCCGCTGATCATGAGCTTGCTCCAGCTGACCCCGAGCCCTTGATTGCACTAGAGCCTATACTTGCTCCTGATCCTTTACCCGAGCATGACCTTGCACCTGCCGATGTACCAGTTGTTGCACCACCATTGCCTGACCCTGCTCCTTTTGCAGCCCAGGTTGACCCTAGATATGAGTTCACCCACAATGGGTGGATCAAGGATGACGACGAATTTCCTCCTTTTGTTAGACCTGTCACTCCCCCTGCTGCACCTGTACATGCACCCATTGACTTTGTCTCGTTTCACCCGCACGTATCTGACATTCATCATACTGATTTACCAGTCACATTTTTTCAGGATATCCCTCCTCCCCGTCCCGGGGAAGGATCATCGAGTCAGCAGCCCGGTCACATACCTCCTGTGTCAGCAGCCGATCATTTCATGCCACAGTTTACACACACTGCTCCATTTGTTTCTGCGCCCACGGGCGAGCCACCGATTTGGTTTCCGCCTTACACGATGCCTGTTACTGATCCATACCATCCCTTCCACGTTGGATACATGAGGGATGATATACTTTTGTCGCTACAGCTCCAACATGATATGTTGAGTCGTCGAGTCACTGAGCTAGAGAGGATCCCGCGTCCTCCACCTGGTACTTGTGACAACTGGCACCAAACCAGTAATTTCCGTACACTTTAATTATTACTTAATGACTATAATTATGTGCTTAAACATCAACATTGTCTGATTACATACTATACAAGTGAATTCATGCGCGTTTAATACTACAAAATATTGCTTTATGCCTTAGCAAGAGCGTTGCGTCAGAAATACTAGTAAACTCACCGGTAAAACACAATATGTCAACAACTCTGCAAAAAGCAGTCAGACATTAGAACTGAGGCCTAGGTGTAGGTCCAACGTCAAAAATACATTAAAACCCAAGAGTACATACAAGGGTTAACATATAGACGCTCCGAAAGCTTAAATACGCACTAAAAAGCACCCGAAACGCACTTTAAGTGCATAATAATTCTAAATTCAGCTATAACCAGCTTTTAACAATAAAATAACATACAGAATTTACGTTCTATCGTCCAGAATATTTCCCTAAGTGTCGGGAATTGAAAGGGGGCAAAAGGGTACAAGAAAGACACTAAACGGTGCAACTTAGCACTTAACGAACCGGTATTTAACCGAACAACCGGACTTTAACCGGGACACCAAATTTTTGTCAAATACTCTGTTTTATTATTTCTGGCTAGTCATGATCCCCGTTTACCATAACACCCATTAAAAATCAAATAAATAATATATGAAAGCATATTACTTGGAATTGAACTACCTTTACTACCTAGTTACAAAATTTACACTAACCCCCCCCCCCCCCCTAAACCGATTTTCAGCCATAGGGGACCCACAAATCCTGCACCATGTGCTCATGTCTAATTCAAGATCTTATATCATTATTTTATTAGATTATGTAAGATTTGGTGTAAGGGAATATGCTAGAATATGCCATAAAAGGATCTATAAAGAGATATGCACTCATTTCATCTCCTACACACACTACCTTCACTCTCTCTCACTCCCATTCAGCTCTCCCCAAACCGCCACCACCACCATCACTCCAACATTCACCCCTTTGATCCATTTTCAAGCTCAAAACAAGTGATAGAAGGAACCTTGTGAAGCTTGGAGCTTGGAATCTTGAAGAAACATCACCCCTTGCATTCTCATGCCTTTTTCATCATCATTTCTTGTTCACAAGCCCATCCCTAGCCCTTATGCTAGTTGTAAGTCTTCGATTTAACTCCTGAATCACTTCTACGTTGATTGTTCGAAACATTGTTGTTTAAAGTTTAACATAAGGACACAAAGAGAAAATGAACAAGGAACCTAAACATGAACTTATATAATGATAAAATCTGATTGGATTATGTTGGTATAAGCATGCATGTTGTTTAATCACTGAATTCTCGATAAACCCGTTGTTAGAACAATTGTTGACACGTTTTAGTAACATTTACACTCTAAAAAGCATGCTGATTAGTGTTTTCAGCCAACTTCAACAGGCTGTAACTGGACCATAATAAATCGAAAAACGGATTTTCTGAAGCCTAAATTATGTATTTTAGAAAAACTGATCAAATGGCACTGGAATTGTAATTTTTCAAGGTCGTTTACTATTTCTAAAGAACTATTTTTGGACAGCAGCTCAAGCTGCGATTTTACTGCTGAAAAAGTGTGTTGTATTCAGAGTCGTAACTTAAAAACTGAGTAGAATCAACTCATGAAAATTTTACTGAAGATGTTCACTATTGTCACCGTAATTCTCCCACTGGAATTTCATCAATCTGACTTACGATTAATTTTTAGTGAATTATTCCGTAGACTGCAGTCAGAAGGTGACAAATCTGATTGCATTCTGGTAAATGAATTTCTATAAAATATTGACAATGAACTGGACCCCGAAATTTTTACATAATAAAATTTGGATTGTATGTGACATTCTGTAAAAATTTGGGAATTTTTGGAGAAGGTTAACTATTTTATTAAAATTCTTGAAAACAGTCCAGTTTTGATGAATAAAGCTGAAATGACATAAGTAGTATATTGCATGTCTGATTGTCGGGTTGGTTATGTGAGAACAATCTACGGGATATATGTAAAAGAAAATGATATGCTTCTTAGAATGGACACCTCCATTTACAAAGGAGACTATGGCGAAATTTTCTGAAAATCCTAACACTTAGTAAATATTTTCTAGACAATGTTTGCTAGTATGTTCTAAACTATGCTTTCCGAATATAAACCTCGCCATAATTTTTGTAATAAAAATACACATACAACATACAAGATACATAACTCGGGTGCAAAGTGTAAAATACAAGAAACTTACATTATTTTTGAGAAAATAATATAAGTAAGACACATAGTTAAAAATATGAAATATCTTTAACACAAGAAAACATATACACAAAAGACAGTGACTTGTACTTGTACGATACAAGTCTAATGACTAACGATAATAAAACACGTTTAGGTCACGACGCTATTTAAGCAAATCCGGTGAAGTTTACGACGCAAGGAACGCAAAGTTGTGAGTTCATGCTCCCCCTTTTCTTTTAACTGTTTTCAGTTTTATAACTTCGGGGGTGAAATACATGTATAAATACGACAATATTTACAAATGGTATGATGAATACAGAAATTGGGGAATGATACGAGAAATCATGTCACGAATAGGGTACCATAAGCACCATTAATCGTGTACATACTAAGACCGCAGAACAGAAGGTTAGATCTAACGGTCAGGGCAGCCCCACTCTTGGTAACCACTAGAGCCGAGTAGTGTTTTTGTGTCTCAGTCGTGAATCGACTACAGAAAAATGCCTATGGTTTGGTGACTTCCTATGTCGTGTCACATGTTAATGGCTTTGCAACCCATTAACACTTGATACACACAGAAAGACTTGAATTATACAAAAAATACTTGATTTATACATGAGCACGTGGTGTGCACAAAAGACTTGATTTTTACGAGATACAAATTATGTTTTCATACTTAGTATACAAACGTGATATACAAAAATTGCATGAATTCACACTAACATTATGTTGACGTTTTTCCAAAAACTCACATGTATTTTAGGTAACTAGGATGGATGTGCGCGCAGTTTTACTCATGCTCTTGGATGTCGCTTTTGTTTATCTTTGAATAAAGTTGTAAACTTATCAGACAAAATGTTGTCTTGTGATGTAAACACTTAAACCATGTTTTCAGTAATGTAATGTTTAAAGTTATTTTGAGCATGTAGTATGTTTACCTTTCGTATGCAATGAGAACCTTTCATGATCACACCTCGTGCTTCCGCCGCAGAAAGGGGTGTGACAGATTGGTATCAGAGCTGCGATTGTAGTGAACCAGGATTCCTTCTCGAGTCTAGACTACAATCTCTAGGATCCTTTCACGAAAACAATTTTTCAAAGAGTTTTCTTTGCATAAAACCTTCCGCGACATCCACTACCTGAAACTGTTTACATGAGTCAAGAAAAGACACTATGAGACTTAGGGTGTACTAGAGTAGCACTTGCCTCTAACTGAGAAATTACTTGCAATTATGTGTGATAATTAGCATATACGTATACTAGAATTAGAATACCACCAGACTTTACCTGGAAAACAATGGCCTATCTGAAGGAAGAGATACGGAGATGAAACGAACTGTGCGGACTGTGCAAGGAGTTATGTAATTATGGATGCATACATAATTAAGGAATTCAGTGCACAGAAATCACAGCAAGTCTTGTCACGTATAGATTCCCTCAGTAAAAAAAGGGTCAAACATGAGCACCAGCTTATTAAATACTCTGCTAGAGTAAAAATTGTTTGATGTCACTAATGTGGTACATGCCTGTGTATATATATACTACTACTGTCTAGTATGACGATATCAAACAAATATCTAGCCCTGTTGGGTTGTGTTCTTCAGAACATGGCACCCAGAAGAGCTGTGAACGCTCGTGACCAACCTCCTCCTCCCCCACTGCCAAAGACTGCTGAAGAGCTGAACGCTCTACTAGAGGAAAGAATCTCCGCAGCTATCGCCCACTACGAGGCAACCCGTACTGCAGACAGTGGCGGTCCAAGCAATACCAGACGTAATGGATATTCATCTGGAGGAAACGCAGCTCAGGGCTGTACTTTCAAGCAGTTTCTCGACTGCAAACCGATGAACTATGATGGCACAGGAGGTGCAGTAGCATTTGTGCGCTGGACGGAGAAGACTGAAGCTACTATCCGCATGAGCAAGTGTACCGCGGATCAACAAGTCACTTTTGCTACTGGGTTGTTTGTTGATGAAGCACTGACTTGGTGGAACTTGCAAGTCCAAACTTTGGGTGATGATGCCGCGTATGGCCTAACTTGGGATGAACTAAAGGAAAGAATGAGAGAGAAGTATTGCTCTCGAGCCAAACTCCAAAGGCTGGAAACGGAGTTCTGGCATTTGACCATGGAAGGTGCTGACATTAATGGGTACACTCGAAGGTTCCACGATCTGTCTAGAGTACTTCCCTACATGGTGACTCCCGAGTTTAAGCGCGTTGAACGCTACATTTGGGGACTGGCCCCAGAGTTTCATGGCATGGTAACTTCGGCCAAACCTCAAACAATCACCGAGGCTGTAACTCTAGTTGTTAGCCTTACTGAAGATTGTGTTCGCATGAAGAAGCTATCGCTAAACCCAACAGAAAATACCGAGACACATGCTGAGTCGTCCGGTGACAAGAAAAGGAAACATGCAAACCTGAATCAGGCAACTCGTAACAACAGGGGTTCCAACAAGAAGCGTGATACTAACCTGCCGCAGGGGGGCGAAATCTCTTGCAGCCATGAATGACGCTCTAGCTAAGGGATACCTGGGCACTCTGCCCAAATGCAATCATTGCAAGCGTCATCATGAAGGGGTTTGTCGCGTTCCGAAGTGTGACAAGTGTGGAAAGTTGGGTCACCGTACTGAAGACTGTTGGGGAAAAGGAAGGAACGGAAATGGAAATCGCAACGGTGCTGGTAATGCGAATGATGGAAATGGTAATGGCAACCGAACTGGGAATGGAGCTGGGCGTAACCAAGGATGCTTCAGATGTGGAAGCAAGGAGCACTTCATGAAAGATTGCCCAGAGGGAAACAATGCTCAAGCTCGAGCATTTGTAATTGGAGCAAGGGACACACGCGAGGACCCTAATGTGGTCAACGGTACGTTCCTCATTAACAATCACTTTGCATCCATACTATTTGACACTGGCGCCGATTATTGTCACACCCCGACCACGTGTAACATACAAAACGTGGCGGAAACGTCGGGGAGTGTTGTAACAGAATTATTGTTTCACAACCATGGCATACAAAGTTATATTTTATTTATTAAACAAAAGTGTTACATTGTCTTAAACCGGAAACAAATAGTTTATAACATAATTAAACAAGTCTATCTCCATTTTTAGTCTCTAAGGCACAGATCCGCCCTAGAATCATGATCAACATCCTACGGAAAAGCTCCTGAAAACACATGTGAAAATAGGTACGTCAGCATAAAAATGCCTGTGAGATACATAGGTTTTGTGAAAATAGGATTCATGACTTGTGTTTAAGAAAATGTTTAGTCATGAACCTTGTAATTTGCTTTGTCTTGTAAATCATTTGAAAAACGATAAGATCAGTTGATATGTATAAATAAATGTAAGGTTAAATGAATAACCATTTAAAATGAGTTGTATAAAATAAACTGTTTTGTAAAACAATGTCTTGAGAAAAGTATGTTATTTGTATAAAATGTAATATGTCTATACTGAAATGATTTGAATAACGTTACGATATGTAATATTATACAAACACTTATATATAGGAAGTACCAGCGGCGTATCCACCATGTTTGTATCATATTACACACGCATCGTTACTCAAATCACTTACCCAAACAACCACCAATGTAACTTGTTCATGTACAAATCAATTGTCAAGTGTTATTGTGTAAACCATATCAAAATGTCTATGTCCAATGTAAACCACCAAATGTGTGTATCAATGTCAAAATGTTTATGTTCAATGTAGATCATGTAATGTGTAACCAAAATGTCATGTATGGTAAGTGAAATATATCAACTAAACCATATGTAAAATGCACAAAAACAAGGTATTGAAGTAAAACATAGTTTAAATCAAAGTTATGTTTTGTGTAACAAATGCATGCTATACTGATACAAACATTTATGCGGTATTGTGAAAATGCATACATCCAAGCCTTGAGACTGTGGCGATAAACCCTTAAACAAATTAAAGGTTTATCTAAGTTATGTATATCGAATTCGGTCATTCCTTCCAATCCAAACAAACCCAGGATTTCAGGAACGGGAGTTGTCAATTCCTATGGTACCACTACCTACTAACGAACGGCGTGATCAATGTTAATGAATGTATTGTCCCATGTAAACAAACCAAATGTCATACCAAAATGTAAGCATGTGAAAACAATGCACTAAGTATGTAATCAAATGAACATACATAGCGTGAAATGTCATGTAAAACAATGTACTAAGTAGGCACACAATGGGCATACATAGCATGAAATGTCATGTAAAACAATGTACTAAGTAGGCACACAATGGGCATACATAGCATGAAATGTCATGTAAAACAATGTACTAAGTAGGCACACAATGGGCATACATAGCATGAACTGTAATGAAATCATGTACTATAATGTACTAACGAATATAGCAGGTATATGATGTGAAAGCATGAAAAGCAGGAAAGTAACAAGTAGGCACATGTGTTCCACCCCAAAACGTTTGGAAAACAGTAAAAGAGGGGTCTATGTACTCACTTGTGATTACTCAGTAGTCCTGGAGTGATAACCAAACAATGATAGAGATCACGGAATCAAACGGCACCTAATATAGGTAACTATGTTAATAAACCGGACCTAGATCAGAAGACTGGGTAGCATTAGGGTTTGTAAACCAAATGAGTGTAGGAACTCATATGATATGGTTTAACAAAGCCTACATACTAAATGAAACTTAACCTAAGTGTTATCGACCCATTACAACCCGTTTAGGTAGCTTATGCTACTTTAACGCGTCGTTCGCGTAAAACGCGTTCGGAACGCCTAACTAGCCCTATGACAAGTGTTATATGCCTAAACATGTTACATAATCAGTTATGTGGCAAAAGTTTAGGTTACATATGCTTAATTACCAATTATACATGAAAAGGGTATTCTTGTAATTTACCTAAGGCATATATACTACCTATCATACAACTACTCAAACGATGTGACCATAGGGTATAACCTCGGAAGGTTATTCCCTACCTACTATGGTCACCTAATGTATTTGGTCGGATCCTAATGATCGACCAAATGGGCCGGGTTCGAAAGCATAAGCGACTGATCAAGTCGCTTACCCTTACGACCCTAGACAACATGGTAATCAGTAGGCATAGTCCCAAGGGACTATAACCAACGTGATTACACTCACGTTGCGAAGTTCTAACGAACTTCGCATTGACCATATACTGGTCAATGCTGAAAGTCAAACAAAGTTTGACTTTCAGACTCGAAAGACTCGAAAAGCAATAAAAGAACGAAAGAATACTTACGAAGGGTCCCCGAATGCTAATTTCGATCCGAGAATCTCAGGTATGAAACAATGGTTTCAACTTAGAGTTTCTAAGATCAAAATTCTTGTAAGTTTTGCAATGGGGTGGATGGGTATTTATAGTTTTCGGGTAACCGTTAGGATCATTTCATGGAAACCGTGCTTTAATCGCATCCGTACAAGTGTCGGAAGGTTATGGAAGCTAAAAATGGTCCTTATCATCTGACTAAGCAATTGAGAATGTGTGGGTGAGAATCAAACAGCTGCAACCTGCTGTTAAAAACACTTAATCTGGTCTGATAGTTGGACGCGGCCCGCTTCAGGATCAGCCAAGTGTAATGCGGGCCGCCTGGCCATGTCAGATCAGAAACATGTTTGAAAAATGACAGTTTCAGTCCCTGCACGTGTTTAAGGCTATTTCCGACACTTCTAAGGCCCGTAAAGCCAACTTTAAGGCCCTAAAATGATGCCTAAACATTGTGGACATGAAACATGCTCAAAAATATGTCGGATGTTGGTTCGTTTGGTCGTACGAACGCGATGTTCGCTTAATTACGACGGAATGCGCATAAGTGCGAAAAACGATCCAAATGACGCGACGAATGGATTTTTCTTATGGCGAACACTAAAATATAATATATTCATGCTTACATAAATTTTTGGATGTCCGGATGTATTCAGAACGTAAGTTATGCGCGAAAGTGCAAACTTGTGCACTTTTTGACACTTTTAGTCCCTGAATGACCCAAAAGTTTATTTTAGCACACCGAACCCCTCAAAGCCTATTTCTAAGCTATGTAAAGGATATTTAAGGTGTGTTTAACTTATGGTCATGTTCCGGAATGTCTGTTCCAGTACGAATTGTCATACTTTCGCAGTTTGTCAAGTTTAGTCCCTGTAAGCGAATTAACTTGTTTTTGCCATACCAAAGCCTTCAAAACTTATTTCTAAGTTATGTAAAGGTTATTTAAGGTATGTTAAGTATATGTTGATGTTCCGGAGTATTTTTCGCATTAAACTGATTACGTTTACGCATCAGTTTGCGTATAACTCTCCAGAAAACGATATAGAGTTTGAAATTACATAAAAGTCAAAACATGAAAAATGTAAAACACAACCAAACAAACATTGTGATCAAATAACCTTGTTTTATTGATGATAGAACTGTTCATAATGATTACAAGCACAAATGTTACAATTATAGCTTCATGTCTGTGGAATTTAAACGCATGCTTGGAATAGAATCTAGTAGATTAGAAATTCCTTATTCCATAGAACTAGCCAATGGTAAACTTGTTGAGTCGAGCGAAGTGGTTAGAGGTTGCACATTAGAACTTAGTGAATGAAGATTTAGCATCGACCTCTTACCTATTCAATTGGGTAGCTTCGATGTAGTAGTCGGAATGGACTGGTTGTCCAAGAACAAAGCTGAAGTTATTTGTCATAAGAAAATCATTCGCATCCCTTTAGCGAATGATGAAACTCTCATCGTACATGGAGAAAAACGAGACGCGCCTCTGCGAACCATCAGCTGTATGAAGGCACAGAAGTGCTTAAGGAAAGGATGTGTCGCTTTCCTAGCGCACGTTGTAGATAAGAAGGCTGAAGAGCCGAAACTCGAAGACATTCCTGTGGTGAAAGAATTCTCTGATGTTTTTTCCCGAAGATCTGCCAGGACTACCTCCACCATGACAAGTCGAATTCCATATAGACTTGGTTCCAGGAGCCGCTCCGGTAGCCAAGGCACCCTATCGGCTTGCTCCATCCGAGATGCAAGAATTATCTACACAACTTCAGGAGTTGTTGGATAAAGGATTCATACGGCCAAGCTTCTCACCCTGGGGAGCTCCAGTATTGTTCGTGAAGAAAAAGGATGGAACTCTGCGGATGTGTATCGATTACAGAGAACTGAACAAGCTCACAATCAAGAATCGGTACCCGCTACCGAGGATTGATGACTTATTTGATCAACTGCAAGGATCGAGCTACTACTCCAAGATCGACCTTCGATCTGGATACCATCAGTTAAAGATACAAGAAGAAAGCGTGCCAAGACTGCATTCCGAACGCGTTACGGACACTACGAGTTTCTTGTGATGCCATTCGGTCTGACGAACGCGCCAGCGGTATTTATGGATCTGATGAACCGCGTATGCAAGCCATATCTCGATAAATTCGTGATTGTATTTATCGATGATATCCTGATTTACTCACGAACAAAAGAAGAACACGAGCAACACCTCAGAACTATTCTGGAACTACTGAAGAAAGAGAAGCTTTATGCGAAATTCTCAAAGTGCGAATTCTGGATTCGCGAAGTACAATTTCTTGGTCACGTTGTGAATGAGAAGGGCATTCATGTAGACCCATCCAAGATTGAAGCAATAAAGAATTGGGAAGCTCCCAAAACCCCAACTGAAGTTCGTCAATTTTTGGGCTTATCGGGCTATTATCGGAGATTCATCGAGAATTTCTCAAAGATAGCTCAACCGCTGACAACCCTTACACAAAAAGACCAGAAGTATGACTGGGGTAACAAGCAGGAAGAAGCCTTCCAACTGCTCAAAAGCAAACTATGCGATGCACCAATACTATCGTTACCCAAAGGCATGGAAGACTTCGTGGTATACTGTGACGCCTCACGACAAGGCTTGGGTTGCGTGCTCATGCAACGCCAGAAAGTCATCGCTTATGCTTCAAGAAAATTGAAGGTTCATGAAAGAAATTATACCACTCACAACCTGGAGCTAGGCGCAGTGGTATTCGCCTTGAAGATCTGGCGACACTATTTATATGGTACTCGATGTACAATCTTCACAGATCACAAAAGCCTACAACACATATTTGATCAGAAGGAATTAAATATGCGCTAACAGCGTTGGGTCGAGTTGCTGAACGATTATGACTGTGAGATTAAGTACCATCCTGGAAAAGCAAACGTTGTAGCAGACGCACTAAGTCGAAAAGAAAGGGTTAAGACCCTAAGGGTTCGAGCATTGGAAATGACGATTCAAACGAACCTCACTGCACGTATTCGTGACGCACAACAAGAAGCTCTTAAGGAAGAAAATCGCAAAGCTGAATACCTCCGGGGTGCGTTGAAATATATGGTGCCAAATGAAGAGGGAGCCTTATACTTCGAGAAACGTATCTGGGTTCCACTCTATGGTGGCATACGAGAAGTCATCCTTGATGAAGCGCACAAGTCAAGATACTCGATCCATCCAGGATCGGACAAAATGTATCAAGACTTAAAGGAATACTACTGGTGGCCGAGACTTAAAAGTGATGTTGCTATTTATGTTGGAAAATGCTTAACCTGTGCCAAGGTTAAGGCTGAATATCAGAAACCGTCCGGCCTACTACAACAACCAGAGATACCCATGTGGAAGTGGGAGCAAATCTCAATGGACTTCATCACAAAATTACCCAAGACCCCAAGAGGGCACGACATGATATGGGTGATAGTTGATCGGTTAACAAAGTCTGCGCACTTCCTACCGATCCGAGAGAAGGATAGCACTGGAAAGCTTGCGGAGATATACTTGAAAGAAATCGTGGCACGTCATGGAGTGCCAATCTCAATTATTTCAGACAGAGATGGACGCTTTGTCTCAAGAATCTGGCAATCCTTTCAGGAAGCCTTTGGATCTCAGTTAGATCTAAGCACGGCATTCCATCCACAAACAGATGGCCAGAGCGAACGGACTATACAGACATTAGAAGATATGCTTCGCGCATGTGTCATGGACTTGGGCGGCAGCTGGGATACTCATCTACCTTTAGTTGAGTTTTCCTACAATAACAGTTACCATACAAGTATAAAAGCCGCACCGTTCGAAGCTCTGTATGGCCGCAAGTGCCGATCGCCCTTATGTTGGGCAGACGCTGGAGATAAACGCATGGTTGGTCCTGAACTTGTACAAGAGACAACCGACAAGATTACGCAAATCCGAGAGCGCATTAAGGCAGCTCGGGATCAACAAAAGAGCTACGCTGATCCAAAACGAAAGCCATTAGATTTCGAGGTAGGAGACAAAGTGTTGCTAAAGGTCTCACCTTGGAAGGGCGTAGTCAGATTTGGCCAGCGTGGAAAGCTGAATCCACGATACATCGGACCATTCAAGATCTTGGAAAGAATTGGTACCGTGGAATACAAGTTGGAGTTACCGGAAGAACTTAATGGAGTACATGATACGTTTCATGTATCCAACCTCAAGAAGAGTCCAACACAAGAAGACGTGATCATCCCTGCGGATGAAGTACACATTGATGACGCCCTCCGATTTACAGACCAACCCGTTGAGGTTACCGACTGGAAAGTCAACAAGACCAGGAGGAGCACTGTTAAACTAGTCAAAGTACGTTGGAACTCTAAACACGGACCCCAGTACACATGGGAACGTGAAGACCAGTTCAAAGAAAAGTATCCCCGCCTGTTCAAGAAGACTCCTGCGAGAGTTAGTTCAGCCTGAATTTCGGGACGAAATTCTTTTAACGGGGGGAGACTGTGACAACTGGCACCAAACTGGTAATTTTCGTACACTTTAATTATTACTTAATGACTATAATTATGTGCTTAAACGTCAACATTGTCTGATTACATACTATACAAGTGAATTCATGCACGTTTAATACTTCAAAATATTGCTTTATGCCTTAGCAAGAGCGTTGCGTCAGAAATACTAGTAAACTCACCGGTAAAACACAATATGTCAACAACTCTGCAGAAAGCAGTCAGACATTAGAACTGAGGCCTAGGTGTAGGTCTAACGTCAAAAATACATTAAAACCCAAGAGTACATACAAGGGTTAACATATAGACGCTCCGAAAGCTAAAATAGGCACTAAAAAGCACCCGAAACGCACTTTAAGTGCATAATTATTCTAAATTCAGCTATAACCAGCTTTTAACAATAAAATAACATACATAATTTAAAGCTCAAAACAAGTGATAGAAGGAACCTTGTGAAGCTTGGAGCTTGGAATCTTGAAGAAACATCACCCCTTGCATTCTCATGCCTTTTTCATCATCATTTCTTGTTCACAAGCCCATCCCTAGCCCTTATGCTAGTTGTAAGTCTTCGATTTAA
Source organism: Helianthus tuberosus (assembly GCA_030545235.1). NCBI lineage: Eukaryota > Viridiplantae > Streptophyta > Magnoliopsida > Asterales > Asteraceae > Helianthus > Helianthus tuberosus. The sequence continues at coordinate 118,841,328 of CM060396.1, read as the reverse complement.
CTCCTGAATCACTTCTACGTTGATTGTTCGAAACATTGTTGTTTAAAGTTTAACATAAGGACACAAAGAGAAAATGAACAAGGAACCTAAACATGAACTTATATAATGATAAAATATGATTGGATTATGTTGGTATAAGCATGCATGTTGTTTAATCACTGAATTCTCGATAAACCCGTTGTTAGAACAATTGTTGACACGTTTTAGTAACATTTACACTCTAAAAAGCATGCTGATTAGTGTTTTCAGCCAACTTCAACAGGCTGTAACTGGACCATAATAAATCGAAAAACGGATTTTCTGAAGCCTAAATTATGTATTTTCGAAAAACTGATCCAATGGCACTGGAATCGTAATTTTTCAAGGTCGTTTACTATTTTTAAAGAACTATTTTTGGACAGCAGCTCAAGCTGCGATTTTACTGCTGAAAAAGTGTCTTGTATTCAGAGTCGTAACTTAAAAACTAAGTAGAATCAACTCATGAAAGTTTTACTGTAGATGGTCACTGTTGTCACCGTAATTCTCCCACTGGAATTTCGTCAATCGGACTTACGATTAATTTTTAGTGAATTATTCGGTAGACTGCAGTCAGCAGGTGACAAATCTGATTGCAGTCCGGTAAATGAATTTCTATAAAATATTGACAATGAAATGGACCTCGAAATTTTTACACTATAAAACTTGGATTGTATATGACATTCTGTAAAAATTTGGGAATTTTTGGAGAAGGTTAACTATTTTATTAAAATTCTCGAAAACAGTCCAGTTTTGATGAATAAAGCTGAAATGACATAAGTAGTATATTGCATGTCTGATTGTCGGGTTGGTTATGTGAGAACAATCTATGGGATATATGTAAAAGAAAATGATATGCTTCTTAGCATGGACACCTCCATTTACAAAGGAGACTATGGAGAAATTTTCTGAAAATCCTAACACTTAGTAAATATTTTCTAGACAATGTTTGCTAGTATGTTCTAAACTATGCTTTCCGAATATAAACCTCGCCATAATTTTTGTAACAAAAATACACATACAACATACAAGATACATAACTCGGGTGCAAAGTGCAAAATACAAGAAACTTACATTATTTTTGAGAAAATAATATAAGTAAGACACATAGTTAAAATATGAAATATCTTTAACACAAGAAAACATATACATAAAAGACAGTGACTTGTACTTGTACGATACAAGTCTAATGACTAACGATAATAAAACACGTTTAGGTCACGTCGCTATTTAAGCAAATCCGGTGAAGTTTACGATGCAAGGAACGCAAAGTTGTGAGTTCATGCTCCCCCTTTTCTTTTAACTGTTTTCAGTTTTATAACTTCGGGGGTGAAATACATGTATAAATACGACAATATTTACAAATGGTATGATGAATACAGAAATTGAGGAATGATACGAGAAATCGTGTCACGAATAGGGTACCATAAGCACCATTAATCGTGTACATACTAAGACCGCAGAACAGAAGGTTAGATCTAACGGGTTCAGGGCAGCCCCACTCTTGGTAACCACTAGAGCCGAGTAGTGTTTTTGTGTCTCAGTCGTGAATCGACTACAGAAAAATGCCTATGGTTTGGTGACTTCCTATGTCGTGTCACATGTTAATGGCTTTGCAACCCATTAACACTTGATACACACAGAAAGACTTGAATTATACAAAAATACTTGATTTATACATGAGCACGTGGTGTGCACAAAAGACTTGATTTATACGAGATACAAATTATGTTTTCATACTTAGTATACAAACGTGATATACAAAAATTGCATGAATTCACACCAACATTATGTTGACGTTTTTCCAAAAACTCACATGTATTTCAGGTAACTAGGATGGATGTGCGCACAGTTTTACTCATGCTCTTGGATGTCGCTTTTGTTTATATTTGAATAAAGTTGTAAACTTATCAGACAAAATGCTGTCTTGTGATGTAAACACTTAAACCATGTTTTCAATAATGTAATGTTTAAAGTTATTTTGAGCATGTAGTATGTTTACCTTTCGTATGCAATGAGAACCTTTCATGATCACACCTCGTGCTTCCGCCGCAGAAAGGGGTGTGACAGTACTGGTCCATCACAGTTTGCTGCTCCACTATTTCCTTACCCGGACTTCGATATTCGATTTCTTACGATGGAGCAGCAGATTAGTTGTTTGTTGCATCTCGTTCATACTCTCGAGGAGGAGTTAGCGCGTATGCGCCGTTTGCTTTTCATTCCTCCACCTCCTCCTCCACCATCAGCTTAGAGGTTTTTAGGTCTTCTGCAGATAGACTACTTTTGGTGAGAATACAGCTATTGAGCCATGATTGTGAAGACTTTTTAAGACCACACTTTGACTTTTGACTTTTGATTATTGTAGTTGGTAGACATTTTGGACAGGGGTGATGTGACCCTATAGTCCCATTTTGATGTATGATACAATTGTGAAACTTGTAAAACTATACTTGTGGTCTTGATATATGAAAAGCTCAATCGCAGCATTCTCATTACATGCATTGTTGAATTACTTATTTGTGTTATGACATGGGATGTTATGTGTGGTTGATAAATGTTATTATATACGCGTACTACATACTTATATGCATACGACCTGACCTATACAATCTTCTTATAGAAGATGCCTCCACGAAGGGAAACCCGATTGCCCACTACTGAGGCCGAATTAGAAGAAAGGATCTCCCGAGCAATAGTAGAGCACGAGGCCTCACGCGCCGAAACTAGCGGGGGTACCTCGAGGAACAACCCACCACATGGTAATGTTTAAGTCGTTTGAGACACATTACGTTACAATTGGATATTCCATGTGCGGTTGCTAATGCTTTCTATGAATGATGTTAATTGTACAGGCTGTACCTTTAAGCAGTTTTTAGACTGTAAACTGCTGAATTTTGACGGCACCGAGGGTGCTGTGGCTTTTGTCTGATGGACAGAGAAGACCGATTCGGTGTTAAGAATGAGCAAATGCGCACCAGATCAGCAAGCTACCTACATCTCTGGATTGTTCATAGACGGAGCGCTTTCGTGGTGGAATCTCCAAGTCCAAACTCTGGCAGAGACAACAGCATACGCTTTAACTTGGAACAAGCTGAAGGAGCTCATGCGAAAGAAGTATTGCTCCAGGGCCGAAATTCAAAAATTGGAAACAGAATTTTGGAACCTCAAGATGGACGGCCCGAAGATCGCCAAATATGTGCAGAGATTTCACGATCTATCTCACGTGGTACCCTATATGGTTACTCCAGAATTCAAGCGCGTTGAGCGTTTCATTTGGGGGTTGGCGCCTCAGATTATGAGTATGGTAACAACGTCAAAGCCGCCGACAATTACTGAGGCTATCGATCTAAGCGTGTCACTGACTGAAGAAGCTATCCGGTTAGATAAGTTTTTGATCACCGACCAAAAGAAGAAGGAGACTCACGTGGAGTCATCGGGCGAGAACAAGAGGAAGTTCTCCAACTTTAAGAAAGGTACCAGCAGTACAAACAAGAAGGATGAGACAAACGCACCGGCCAAGGCCAAAGGAAAGGGGTATATGGGCACTTTGACCAAATGTGATGCATGTCAGTCGCATCACAATAGACGATGTCGAGCTGGAAAATGTGAATCTTGTGGACGAGTTGGTCACTCGAAAGAAACATGCTGGGTTGGTACTGGCCGGGGTGGTCAAAGGGGTTTTGGTAACAACAACCGCGGAGGTAATGGGAATGGAAACCGTCCGCAAGGAAATAATGGAGGTAACGGAAATCGCGGTAATTTTGCGAATCAAGTTGGGGGTGGAAACCGCAACCAAAACAACGCTCAAGGTGGTAACGGGAATGGTAATGGTCGAGGACCAGGTTTTTTTAATTGTGGAGACGTGGGGCATTTCAAGAGAGAGTGCCCAAAGCTGAATCAAGCACATGGAAGAGTCTTTAACATCGGTGCGAGGGAAGCTCGCCAAGATCCAAATGTAGTTATTGGTACGTTCCCTATCAACCAACGCTTTGCATCTGTATTATTTGATACTGGAGCCGATTATAGTTTTGTATCGCTAGAATTTAAGAATATACTTGGGTTGGTAACCAGTAAGTTAGACATTCCATATTCGATAGAACTAGCTAATGGGAAGCTAGTAGAAGCAAATGAAGTTATTAGGGGTTGCGTGATAGAAATGGGAGAGCACGAGTTCACACTTGATCTGCTGCCAGTGGAGTTGGGAAGCTTCGATGTGGTAGTGGGGATGGATTGGTTATCAAGCAACCGAGCAGAGATTCTATGCCACGAGAAGGTTATTCGCATTCCGATGGCGAATGGATAAACAATTGTGGTACATGGAGAGAAGCGCGATACGCCCCTAAGAATCATTAGTTGTTTGAAGGCTCGAAAGTGTTTGCAGAAAGGATGTGTTGCCTTCTTGGCACACATTGTGGATAAAGAGGCCGCTGAACCAAAGATAGAAGACATTACAGTCGTGAAAGAATATCCTGAAGTCTTTCCCGAAGACTTGCCAGGATTGCCGCCGCAGCGACAAGTCGAATTTCACATTGACTTAGTTCCAGGTGCTGCGCCTGTGGCTAAGGCACCTTATTGACTTGCGCCCTCCGAGATGCAAGAACTGTCAACGCAACTTCAGGAGCTATTGGATAAGGGATTTATCAGACCAAGCTTCTCGCCTTGGGGAGCTCCAGTGCTATTTGTCAAAAAGAAAGATGGTAGTTTCCGCATGTGTATCGACTACCGTGAGCTTAACAAGTTGACTGTCAAGAATAGATATCCTTTACAAAGGATTGATGACATGTTCGATCAACTACAAGGTTCGAGTTGTTACTCCAAGATCGATCTTCGATCAGGTTATCACCAGTTGCGTATACAAGAGGAGAGTATTCCGAAGACTGCCTTCAGAACTCGATATGGACATTACGAGTTCCTGGTTATGCCGTTTGGTCTGACAAACGGGCCAGCAGTATTCATGGATTTGATGAATAGAGTTTGTAAGTCGTACCTCGACAAGTTTGTGATTGTGTTCATTGACGATATTCTGATCTACTCAAAGACGAAGGAAGAATATGAGCAACATCTAAGAACTATCTTAGAGCTGCTCAAGAAAGAGAAGTTGTACGCGAAGTTCTCGAAGTGCGAATTTTGGTTACGCGAGGTTCAGTTTCTTGGACACGTGGTTAACGGAAACGGAATTCATGTGGATCCCACAAAGATCAAGGCAATCAAGAATTGGGAGACCCCGAAAACGCCAACTGAAATTCGACAGTTTCTAGGTTTGGCAGGTTATTATCGCAGATTTATTGAGGATTTCTCGAAAATCGCTCAACCTTTGACCTCTCTTACACAGAAAGACAAGAAGTACGAATGGGGAGACAAGCAAGAAGAAGCATTTCAGTTGTTGAAAAACAAGCTTTGCGACGCACCCATCTTATCCCTACCCGAAGGTACTGACGACTTCGTGGTATATTGTGACGCCTCACGTCAAGGTTTAGGCTGTGTGCTGATGCAGCGACAGAAGGTTATAGCCTATGCTTCGTGCCAGCTGAAGGTTCACGAGAAGAACTACACCACGCATGACTTGGAGTTAGGCGCAGTGGTGTTTGCATTAAAAATCTGGCGACATTACTTGTACGGCACGCGATGCACAATCTTCACTGATCACAAGAGCCTGCAGCACATTTTTGATCAAAAAGAGCTTAACATGAGACAGAGACGCTGGGTAGAACTGTTAAATGATTATGATTGTGAGATTAAGTATCACCCAGGGAAGGCGAATGTGGTCGCCGATGCCTTAAGTCGGAAAGAAAGAATCAAGCCTATAAGGGTTCGAGCTTTGGAAATGATTGTACAAACGAACCTCTCGTTGCGCATTCATACTACGCAGAGAGAAGCTCTCAAGAAGGAGAATCTTGTGAATGAATATCTCCGTGGGATGGAGAAGCAGTTAGTACCCAATGATGAAGGAACGTTGTGCTTCATGAAACGAATTTGGGTTCCTCACTTTGGTGGTTTAAGAGAAGTAATTTTCGATGAAGCTCACAAGTCACGGTACTCGATCCATCCAGGATCGGATAAAATGTACCAAGATTTAAAGGATTTCTATTGGCGGCCGAGACTAAAAGGCGATGTTGCAACATATGTTGGCAAATGTTTAACTTGTGCCAAGGTAAAGGCCGAATACCAGAAGCCTTCAGGCCTTCTGCAACAACCAGAAATACCCATGTGGAAATGGGAGCATATTTCAATGGACTTTATCACGAACTTACCAAGGACACCCAGAGGTCACGATGCGATTTGGGTAATCATGGACCGTCTGACCAAATCTGCACACTTTTTGCCAATCAAGGAGAAAGACAACACTAGTAAGCTTGCTGAGCTATACCCGAGAGAGATTGTTGCACGTCATGGAGTACCTCTCTCGATCATTTCTGATAGAGATGGAAGATTCGTCTCAAGGATTTGGCAGTCCTTCCAAGAAGCCTTTGGTTCTCAGCTGAATCTGAGTACTGCATTCCATCTGCAGACAGATGGCCAGAGCGAGCGAACGATACAAACGTTGGAGGATATGTTACGAGCTTGCGTGTGGATTTGGGTGGCAGTTGGGACACTCACTTACCCTTAGTAGAATTCTCATACAATAACAGCTACCATGCAAGTATCCAAGCTGCACCATTTGAAGCTCTCTATGGACGTAAGTGTCGATCACCGCTATGCTAGCCAGACGCGGGTGATAGACAGCTTGTTGGTCCTGAATTGGTTCAAGAGACGACTAAGAAGATTACACAGATCCGAGAGCGCATAAGGGAGGCTCGTGATCGACAAAAGAGTTACGTGGACCAAAGAAGGAAACCTCTGGAATTTGAGGTAGGAGATATGGTTTTGTTAAAGGTTTCACCCTGGAAGGGTGTAGCACGCTTTGGGAAGCGTGGGAAGTTGAACCCGCGATACATTGGACCATTTAAAATCCTGGAAAGGATTGGTCTTGTAGCTTACAAGTTGGATTTACCCGCAGAACTGAATGGTGTTCATGATACATTTCATGTATTTGAAAAAGAGTCCAACTCAAGAAATAGTTGTCATACCTACCGACGAAGTTCATACTGACGACACACTCCACTTTACTGAAGAACCTATTGAGGTTACTGATTGGAAAGTTAACAAAACGCGCAGGAGTAGTGTCAAACTCGTCAAGGTTCGTTGGAACGCGCAACACGGCCCAGAATTTACTTGGGAGCGTGAGGATCGTATGAGGGCAAAATACCCACATTTGTTCCCCAAGACCCCTGCAGCTAGCAGAAGAACTTAAAATTTCGGGACGAAATTTTCTTAACGGGGGGAGAGTGTGACAACCCTCATAAATCCAGGTATCCGTACAATTAATTAATTATGATTAAGTGCTTAATGACTGTGCTGGATTACTTAACTGCTTTCTGATTACTGCATCATACTTACATGTGCATCACATATTACATAATGTCACTTCATTATCACATACAAACTTTATTGACATACCTGATGCACAAAGAACAGTTAGCACAGTTAACGGATAGAACGGGAATATGCTGACAGTGTTCAGTACATAGATAGACAGTGTTTTGAGACCCAGCAAGGGCCAGGGACAAGGTACTACACTAGTATGGTGTGTAGGGAGGTAAGGACCATAAAACTGCTTCACTAGGTGATAGTTTGAGTGCCGGAAAGTGCGTAAAACCCACAAAGAGTGCAGAATTCTGCATTTTTCAGCAAAATTCAGCTTTTTAACAAGCTAGCTACATGCAGAAAATTGACTAAATGGTCCTGAATGCTTTCCTAAGCGTCGGGAATTAAAAGTGTCACAAGAAGTAACAAAAAGGTCATTAAACAAAATAGCTTGACACTTTAACGAACCGGTATCTAACCGAACAACCGGACATTACCTGGAATACCAAAATTTTACTAGAAGCATTGTTTTATTATTTTTGAGCTACTTATGGTTCCCGAACACCCTAACCTACTATATAAGGTATCATACACTTAAAACACTAGACTTTACACTTAACACCCTAACTAACTAACATCTTTTACCATCAAAAATTACATTTACCCCCCCCCCATATAATTTACGGCCCAAGGGAGGACCCCACACCCCACTCAAAGATTTCATTCTATATTTTATTTGATCTTTGCTTAATTGAGTGAACATAATATTGAGTGGAAAGATTATAAGTATGGTTCATGATTTCACAAGATCATTTCATTTCAACACTTCACAACTTCACTCCACTCTTTCACTCTCTCCTCTCCCTCTCGGCCTACCTTAGTGCTGCCACCACCACCACCTTGCAACCACCATTCATCCATTTCAAGCTCATCTCCAAGTGCAAGAAGGTGTCTTGTGAAACTTGAAGCTTGTAGAACTTGAAGAACCTTCATTACTTGCTTTCATCCACCAACTTCATCATCTTTTTCTCTAGTGTTCTTCCCTAGCTTTTGAGCTAGTTGTAAGCTTCTTGTTACTAGTTTTTACTTCTATTTTGTTTGGTTAAAAAGATGTGTTATGTTATAAATCACAAGAACACTAAAAGACTTGAACATGAATCATGAACATGAAGCTTACATATGATGAAAACTTGATGAAATAATGTTGTTTAAGTATATGTATGATACTTGTTGATGTTTACTTGAGATTATGATGTTGATCATCATAAGGAGCTTGCTAGATTGTGATTAAACACATGATCTAGCAAGTTAGAGGATGATTATGTACTAACACAAGAAGATCATCCTCATGCATGAGCATGAACTTGAAAATAAAACGATTTCTTGAAAAATAGTAAATAAAGTGAACTATTAATCTTATGAATCTAAGATTCATGAATGATTTTCCAAGAAAACCAAGTCCAAAATATGATTTTTAGTAGAACTTGATTCTTACTTAAATGTACACTATTTTTGGTGATAAAATAAGTGTAAGAGCATTTTTATTTACAAGAAGAGTTCAAAAGAATATTTTTTGTAAAATATGTTTACAAATTGTAAACACCTAGTTTCTTTAAGAATGAGATTTTTAAAGAAGTAAACACACTTTAGAGGGTAACTAAACCTACTAAAAACACTACCAAGTTACTACAAGTTTTAATAAAAGTTCAAGTTCATATTGTTATTTATATTGTATAATTTTTGCACTTGGGAAGTGTACATTGATTATTGATTGTTGGGATGATTTTTGAAAAGAAAATGATATGCCTTAATAGCATGGACACCTCCATTTTTAGGGGAAACTATGGCAAAATTTTCTAAAAATATAAACACTTAGAAAAATATTTTCTAACAAGTATTTACAAGTATATTTTGATCATAAGTTTTCGATATAGACTTTGCCATAATTTTTGTAACAAAAATACAAATATTGGAGGTTGGTTTTATAAATAAAAATGGGTAAACATATATATTTAGAATATATATACATATTAATACACTTGTGTGATTATTTGTATACTCGGTGAAATGGTTATATTATTTTAGGGTAAAGTAATGTAACTTAACAAACTACCGTGAAATTTACTATCCAAAACAATACCGTTACATATATATTTGTGGTAAATATTATTTTGGGTACGAGAAACGAAAATATGATTTTTGTAAAGATTACAAAGTTATGTCATACTTTGATAAAAAGGAAAATATTATTTTTGGGAAGTTAAAATATGTTTTCCTAGTATATTTAGAAGATATAAGATTTTTGGGAAAAATATATATTTTCTGGACAATACGTTGTTTTTTAGACAAAATGAGTTTACAAATATATTTTCTAAAGTGAGACGTAGAAATATATTATTTTGGAAATTACGAAAATACATGTATAAGATACCCCATCCTTGGGAAGGAAATACGAAGTTAAATACTTGAGAAATATTAATACAAAAATATTGTTTAAACAATTATTCCAAAACCAAATATAATTTAAGTTGAAATATTATTTATTTTGACAAATAATTATAACTCGGAATAATATAAGAGACGTAACTCAAAAACATTAATACTAAGCAAAGGCACGACCCGTTTGTCTAATAGACCTTAGTACACTGTAGGTAGTCGTGTTTGCTGACAGAGTTTGAGTTACGAGCTGAGGACGCAATACTGTGAGTTCATGTCCCCCTTTTCTTTAAACTGTTTTGTTTATTTACTTCGGGGGTGAAATACATGTTACAAAGGATTACTGTGACAACTCGTATTCAGAACCTATTGATGTGCTTAATGTAACGTATGTGAACGTGATGTGATTGTATGAACTTAATTGATTAAATGAATGTTATGTTGATGTGTGCTTTGTGTAATGTATGTATGTATATAAACAACTCGGATCGCACAACACAATCCCAAATGCACAAGCCCATTTGGGCTACACTCATCATACTCGGATCGAGGGCAGCCCATGATGGTTCGGCCCACTCTCTCTTTTACACGCATAACCTTAGGAGTAAGGGTACACTCCTCATTTATTGCAACTCTCATAACACACAAACCCTAGTGCTCTCCTCCGTCTCTCTAACTTGACGGCAGCCACACCTCTCTTTCTCATCGAAGATCTTGGTGTTCGGATCATTCTCGTTATACATTCTCAACCGTTAGTGTTTTGTTAGTATTTGATTGTATGTTATGATCTAGGTGATGATCTAGTAATATCTTGTGATCTATCATGATAGAAACTGTTGAATCTTAGTGTTCATGAAATCGGTTTGCATATGCGTATTTGATAATGTTCATATTTGCATGATAATGATTGAGAACTGAATGCTTGTCAACCGGCTGTTATGTTTCTATGATTCGGATTATTAGCTTGATGATGTTCTAGTGAACCGAATGTGGGTGATGATGTTAATCGGATTAGAGCTGTGATCGAATATCATGTGTTGTGTGATTAAAATCGCATGATTTAATAGTTAGGGTGTAGGTTGTTGTTCATGATTATGATTTTAGGGTTCATATGAATTAGATGTTAAATTTCTTAGTTTGATCGATTGTAAGTTGATTGGATAAATAAGAAACTGTTGATTGATTAATTGTAAATTGGGAAACTGTTGAATGATTGTAACCGAATAGCATAATACCCGGATAATAAAACGAATCGCACAAGTCCCTCTCGGTCGCACAAGATCAGGTCACACAAGACCTGATCTGATCGCACAAGTGCATCGCACAAGATGGCTGCAAACACATAAAGCACCTGGTACTGATTATTCATGCATGATCGCACAAGATCTGGTGGATCGCACAAGATGGTGCCGATCGCACAAGATCTTGGGCCTTACACACTGTTGAACTTAATAGATGTTGTTGGACTGAATGGCCCAACTTCCAGTCGCACAAGTAGTTCCAGTCGCACAAGATGTTTTGAATCATACAAGTTGTCCGGATCGCACAAAGGACTACTCAGTCGCACAAGTAGTTCCAGTCGCACAAGATTGTTTATCTGTTATTGTGTTGGGCCGTATGAATATCTGTTGGGCTGGAAGGGTCGAGCTTTTACTCGAAGATTGATTTAAGATCAGGATATCACCAGCTAAGAGTCCGAGAAGAGGACGTCTCCAAAACAGCCTTTAGAACTCGTTATGGACACTACGAGTTTTTGGTCATGCCTTTTGGGCTGACAAACGCACCTGCGGTCTTCATGGACTTGATGAATCGGGTGTGCAAGCCATACCTGGACAAGTTCATTATAGTTTTCATCGACGACATCCTGATCTACTCAAAGATTCAGGAGGAACACGAACAGCATCTACGACTCATTTTGGAACTCCTTCGAACAGAACAGCTGTACGCTAAGTTCTCGAAATGCGACTTCTGGCTTCGCGAAGTCCATTTCCTAGGCCATGTGGTCAACAAGGATGGGATTCACGTTGATCCATCTAAGGTAGACTCGATTAAGAACTGGCCTGCACCTCGCACACCAACGAAAATTCGCCAATTCTTAGGTTTGGCAGGCTACTACAGAAGGTTTATCAAGGATTTCTCCAAGATTGCACAACCACTCACTTCGCTGACTCAGAAAGGTGTTATCTATCGTTGGGGTAATGAACAAGAATCAGCATTTCAACACTTAAAGGATAGACTTTGTAGCGCACCTATCCTCTCACTGCCTGAAGGCACAGACGACTTTGTGGTGTACTGCGACGCATCAATTCAGGGTCTTGGATGTGTATTGATGCAACGTGATAAGGTCATAGCCTACGCCTCATGCCAACTTAAAGTTCATGAAAGGAACTACACTACGCACGATTTAGAGCTGAGAGCTGTTGTTTTTGCACTTAAGATATGGCGACATTATCTGTACGGCACCAAGTGCACCATTTACACCGATCACAGGAGTCTTGAGCATATCTTCAAACAGAAGGAACTAAATATGCGACAACGACGATGGGTCGAGCTACTGAATGACTACGAATGCTCGATCAGGTACCACCCAGGCAAAGCCAATGTTGTGGCTGACGCCCTCAGTCGAAAGGACACTATACCTAAACGCGTACGAGCTTTACAACTCACTATCCAATCTAGTCTTCCTGCTCAGATACGAGATGCTCATGTTGAAGCATTGAAACCAGACAACGTCAGGGCTGAAGCCCTACGCGGCTCAAGGCAATGATTAGAACAAAGGGAAGACGGTGCTTACTACGTAACAGGACGCATTTGGGTCCCACTTTATGGCAACCTACGAGAACTTGTGATGGATGAAGCACATAAGTCTCGCTACTCAGTACATCCTGGTTCAGATAAGATGTACCACGACTTGAAAACTACATATTGGTGGCCTAACATGAAAGCTCACATAGCAACTTACGTTAGCAAGTGCTTGACTTGTGCGAGAGTCAAGACGGAATATCAGAAACCATCAGGCCTACTACAACAACCAGAGATACCACAATGGAAATGGGAGCAAATTTCCATGGATTTTGTTACTGGCTTGCCTAGATCTCAACGTGGTAACGATACTATTTGGGTGATCGTGGACTGACTCACAAAGTCTGCACACTTCCTGGCTATTAAGGAAACGGATAAGTTCTCCACTCTAGCAGATGTATACTTAAAGGAAGTTGTCTCTAGGCACGGAGTGCCCACCTCTATTATTTCCGATCGTGACGCACGTTTCACTTCAGAACTTTGGCAAGCGATGCACAAGTCTTTTGGCTCACGTTTAGATATGAGCACAGCTTATCACCCTCAGACGGATGGGCAGTCTGAGCGTACTATTCAAACTTTAGAAGACATGCTTCGAGCGTACGTAATTGATTTTGGCAACGGCTGGGAAAAGCATCTACCACTGGTGGAATTTTCGTACAATAACAGCTACCACACCAGCATAAAAGCTGCTCCGTTCGAGGCATTGTACGGGCGTAAATGCCGATCACCTCTTTGTTGGGCAGAGGTGGGGGATAGTCAGATCACTGGCCCAGAACTTGTGGTAGACACAACAGAACGAACTGCTCAGATACGACAACGAATGGCGGCAGCTCGTGACCGTCAGAAAAGCTACGCCGATAAGGGCAGGAAACAACTCGAGCTCCAGGTTGGGGAGTGAGTGCTACTCAAAGTTTCACACTGGAAGGGTGTGGTTCGTTTTGGCAAGCGAGGCAAACTTAACCCACGATACGTTGGACTGTTCGAAATCATAGAGAAAATAGGCAAGGTGGCCTACAAACTGAACCTACCAGCAGAACTCAGTGCAGTTCACAACGTTTTCCACGTGTCGAATCTGAAGAAGTGTCTGTCAGATGAGACCTTCGTAGTTCCTTTGAAGGAACTCACAATCGACGAGCAGTTGCGATTCGTCGAGGAACCAGTAGAGATCACGGACCGGGATGTTAAGGTCCTCAAGCGCACTAGAATACCTCTCATTCGAGTTTGTTGGAACTCACGTCGTGGCCCAGAGTTCACCTGGGAACGCGAAGATCAGATGAAACACAAGTATCCCCAATTGTTCAAGAACAACGAAACCACTACTGAGGCTGAAGCTACGGAATTTCGGGACGAAATTCCAGATCAACGGGGGGAGGATGTGACACCCCAGGAAAACCACGCAACTTAACTAGCTTCCTCAGTGAGTACGTGCTAAATTTCGGGACGAAATTTCTTTCAACTTGGGGATAATGTGACAACTCGTATTCAGAACCTATTGATGTGCTTAATGTAATGTATGTGAACGTGATGTGATTGTATGAACTTAATTGATTAAATGAATGTTATGTTGATGTGTGCTTTGTGTAATGTATGTATGTATATAAACAACTCGGATCGCACAACACAATCCCAAACGCACAAGCCCATTTGGGCTACACTCATCATACTCGGATCGAGGGCAGCCCATGATGGTTCGGCCCACTCTCTCTTTTACACGCATAACCTTAGGAGTAAGGGTACACTCCTCATTTGTTGCAACTCTCATAACACACAAACCCTAGTGCACTCCTCCCTCTCTCTAACTTGACGGCAGCCACACCTCTCTTTCTCATCGAAGATCTTGGTGTTCGGATCATTCTCGTTATACACTCTCAACCGGTTAGTGTTTTGTTAGTATTTGATTGTATGTTATGATCTAGGTGATGATCTAGTAATATCTTGTGATCTATCTTGATAGAAACTGTTGAATCTTAGTGTTCATGAAATCGGTTTGCATATGCGTATTTGATAATGTTCATATTTGCATGATAATGATTGAGAACTGAATGCTTGTCAACCGGCTGTTGTGTTTCTATGATTCGGATTATTAGCTTGATGATGTTCTAGTAAACCGAATGTGGGTGATGATGTTAATCGGATTAGAGCTGTGATCGAATATGATGTGTTGTGTGATTAAAATCCCATGATTTAATAGTTAGGGTGTAGGTTATTGTTCATGATTATGATTTTAGGGTTCATATGAATTAGATGTTAAATTGCTTAGTTTGATCGATTGTAGGTTGATTGGATAAATAAGAAACTGTTGATTGATTAATTGTAAATTGGGAAACTGTTGAATGATTGTAACCGAATAGCATAATACCCGGATAATAAAACGAATCGCACAAGTGCATCGCACAAGATGGCTGCAAACACATAAAGCACCTGGTACTGATTATTCATGCATGATCGCACAAGATCTGGTGGATCGCACAAGATGGTGCCGATAGCACAAGATCTTGGGCCTTACACACTGTTGAACTTAATAGATGTTGTTGGACTGAATGGCCCAACTTCCAGTCGCACAAGTAGTTCCAGTCGCACAAGATGTTTTGAATCATACAAGTTGTCCGGATCGCACAAAGGACTACTCAGTCGCACAAGTAGTTCCAGTCGCACAAGATTGTTTATCTGTTATTGTGTTGGGCCGTATGAATATCTGTTGGGCTATAGACTGTTGGGCTGGGTAACAAAGCTGATCGCACAAGATCAATTGGATCACACAAGTTGTTTAGTTGTTTGTTAATTTGGGCCATGTCTATGTATATGAATATGTTGGACTTTCTAGTTATGGGCTTCAATGGGTGACTCGCACAAGGTTGTTGAACTTGTGCGAGCCAAATCTTTTAATATCGTACAAGTATGAATATTGTTATGCACTTTGACTGCTTACGTGATGCCATGTGTTCGTGACTTGTTATCTCTGTGTAAAGCCTACGTGCACTATTTGAACCTAGACCTGACTTGTATGGTAACCATGTTAGGACGTGGTTGACCACTAGGAGCTTAAGCGACCCTTAACTATCTGCCGAGTTAATCAAAGGTGAGTTCACACTTCTCTACAAAGCATGGGATTCCCAGGGGTTGGGAATGGGTTAAGGAATAGGGATTTCCTCGTCCTGTTGAGATGTATTCAGGAACATAGATTCCTCGTCCTATTGAGACGTATTTAACTATACTAGACTAGAACTCTATCAACGAAGTCCCTCCTTTTATATCGACTTAATCGCCGAGGCCAATGGAGAACGGGTCATTAGTTAAATAGCGCTATTAGGTTTAACAAACCTCACACCGTGCCGCAGAGGACGGGCGTGGACTAATGGACTATGGCACGTCAGTGATGATAGACACAGACGTTAGGGCACTTAAACATGACAAACGTTAGTAGTCGATATGGCAACGAGTCTGGTGAATTAAACATGGGGTAGCCCCCACGGCCATAGAGCCGGGCTGGAATAGCCAACGTAAGAATGGGTAACTAATAAACGTTTTTCGAACTATGGGGTAACCCCCACGGTAGGATAGCTACTTAAGATCAAAAATGTGTTTTTGGAACAACTCTGAACTGGAAAACCAACTGTGAACTCACTCGACATTGTTGTTGACTCATTACTACATGCTTTGCAGGTCACTAGGTTTAGCAGGAGCTTGCATGGGGAAGAGTCCTTGTGGAGCATGGACATTGAGTGTTCATGATAACTTTAATACTTTGGACTTAATATTTGGGTTTTGAACTATTTGCTTCCGCTGATAACTTAAACTATGTTTTGGTTGCACACCAATTGTATTGTGTTGGATTTTATCATTTCGTTACATGCTTGTTCAATATGATTGGTGGCTTGATCCTGCTCAGTCACGCCTCCAAGCGGTGATACTTCGCGTGTGGATTTTGGGGGTGTGACAATTACTTACAATACAATTGGTATGGTTAGCCTAGGAAAGAACCATAGATCATGTGATTGGGTAGGCGTATACTTGAGGCCATCAATCCTCTTGTAGGACCGAGGGGCATGAGTGATAGATCTATTTGGGTGTAGCGAGCCCACACCCATGAGGCCAGGGTGGCCCATAGTGGTGACTATGTCTTCCAGCCTGAAGCCCGGTGCAACTTTGCTAGGTTTGAGTCTTCCTACACCGTCACACATATCAGTGGCCTTGCAAACCATTGGTGATCTTTTCCTTGTTTGCTATCATACCGGGACTATCATATATACATTGAATACAAAGGTTTTATACATACTCACGAACACATGAACTCGCTCAACTTTTGTTGATTTTTCAAATTACATGTATTTCAGGAAACTAGTGGATCTGGCAGGGTTATGCATGTGTTTTCAAGCTGCGTTTAAATAAAGGATGTTATCCATGGTTGTTGAGTTTAGGGGGTATATCCTATTCCTGGACGAGATACATGTTTCCAAACTCAGGTTTTATTTAAAAGTCTTTTGTGGAGTCTTTATGAACTCAGTTAGACAAGTCATGTTTTGTAACTTAAATTTGGTATCGATGTTTCAAACAAGTTGTTGTGGTATTTGCTAAACTTAATATATGGATCAATGTCTTTTGGTTTTTATCATATAGCATTGTTATGATTGAATGCTATGGTATTAAGAAGTCACACCAAATAACCACGCTTCCGTAAAAGTCTGGGTGCAACATAACGGTATCTTCTGTGTTATTCTCTCTACTACTTTCATGGATTCCGCACACGTTAGTAGGTGTTAAGATCCGATCGAAGTGTTCGAAGACCCGAACTCACGGTCCTCACACCAAGGCTCTACATGGTCTCTCCCATTTCATTAGACACCATAAAAGAGCAAATAATAGAATCATCATGTGTCTCAAGCCATACAAAATTCCTCACAAAATACAAATCGCCCTTGTGGCTAAATCCATCATTGTTTGTCTCATTACCATTTAAACAAAATGAAGACATAAACCCGACAAAAGCTTGTCACCCAGGAATGAATCCTGATCATACCCAAATCGCCATCCAAGAATGCTAAGAGTTAGTAAGCCAAGACTTAATCGAGCCTACGACGTCTCAATGGGCATGTGAAGCATTTTATGTAAATAAACGGAGTGAACAAGTCCGAGGAAAACTGCGGCTAGTGATAAACTATCAACCGCTGAACCATTATTTAGCCGACGATAAATTTCCCCTACCTCAAAAGAAATCCCTTCTCCAATCGCTAGTAAATGCCAAAATTTTATCAAAATTTAACCTAAAGGCGGGTTTTTGGCAACTAGGGATCAAACAAGAAGACAAGCCAAAAATGACTTTCTGCATCCCAAACCACCATTATCAATGGAAGGTGATTCCCTTTGGCTTAAAAAACGCTCTGTCCGTTATCCAAAAGGCAATGGTGCGCATATTTGCACCAATCCTTGATAATTCCTTGATATACACTGATGTTATCCTCTTGTTCTCTAAAGATTAAGACTCGTATATAGAATTACTCACAAAATTTCACTCCATAGTAAAACAATATGGAATCATGCTTTCAGAAAAGAAAATGGTAATAGGAGTCACATCCATTGATTTTTATGTAGATCTGTCATACCCTCCCCCCAAATCTGGTATCAAAGCCATAGTGCTCCTGCCATCCCTTTCTAAGGTTTGTTTATTATGCTCTATGACTGTTGACTTTGTGCGGATCTCTCATATCAGAACACTAACCTTACAAGGTCTTGTCAGACTTGTCCGACACTGTGAGTTTTTTATCCTAAGTCTAAAAGTATCTTGTTAGGTGAGTCGTAAGTCAGAAGGCTCCGCGGTAATTTACTCAAAGTATGAGGTTGAAGATTAAGATAAAAGTCGTTAACCTAGTTATGAATCCAGATCACAGTCTCTCCTGTTCAAATTCTAGTTTCCGCCGGTCGTCTGCGTCAAAGATTGATCAGTTATATGAGATATTTTATGTATCTGATGATTCTAAAATCCCTATTACTAGAGTATACCTTTAGTTAACCCTTATAGTGTCTTTAAAAACCCCAAAATTCCCCTCCTAAAAAAGTAAAACAACTAGTCAGTTCTGTGTCACACCCAGTTGTCAAAGAGTTTGTGCAAACCTCCAAGTTTGATTCACACCAACTCCCAGCAACAACCTCCGAACACCTCGTCCCTCTTACCCTTCCCTCAGATCTTCCAAGGATCTGTCTATCCCAAGGATATACCCATATCCACTTTGGTGCCATAAGACTAGCCCTAACCTTCCAAGGAAGAAAAGAACTACCAACGTTCTCTCATATCGCCCTAGTCGATACTAGATTTGTGGAGTACCATCATGCTTGCATCGGTACCATCCAAACCATGTTAAACGTTGGAACCGTCTTTGTCACCTTCTACCCCAACTTCAATATGCCTCTCAGTGATCCTTCATTGTCGACAGCCTTGAACGCCCAAATTCAGATCGGTGGTACGCCACAGGTCAACACCTTTCAGGCCACTTTTCACTACCAGATGGCATATCGTGTCCAAAACCACTCTTTAGACATCATGGTTCCTGGATCGCATGATAACTCTGGCGATGCTCTGCTCATAGACATCGACTCCAACACCACACCAACCTTCATATATGTTCCCAAACAGTTATCCAGAGAAGAACTTACAAAGCTTTTATCTGAAAAATGGATAACCAACTATGAACAGATCCACCAAGTACCGGTTCAGACAACAACAAACCTTGACTTTGTCCACCATCAGGATGGATAAGTTGAAGTTCGGTTTGCAAAACAAGACCGAAGAGAAATTTTCTCTACGGTGAGCATGATGAAACCACACTTCCCGTTCGATGTCTGCGACTGCCAGGAATGCCTGGACGACGCATATCAACTTGAGTACAAGGAGGAAACCAAAAACAAAAATAAAAACGGGTCCCAAAATGCCCTAAAGAAAAGATATGAAGCCGGAGATCCAAATGTTGGTCTTCTTGGAGAACCGTCAGGAAAGTTTGACTACTATGTCCTGTATGGTGATTCAAAACCAAAACCAAAACCAAAACCTAAACAGTCAAAACCACCCCTACCGAGACATCCACCTACCCAACTAGATGGATGCTTTATGCTAGGAACAACACCTCTAGCCTCCAGCTCCCCTGAATACCAAGTTGAATTTCCACCCTTAACTTCTTTTAAACATACCCAACAAAAAACTAAACATAGCTGGAAAATCAGGAACCCAACAACCATTAGTGCAAATGGTATTCCTGAATCAGTAACAGCTGCTGAAGACACCCTGAACTGGTATAGTGAAAATGCTATTGCACAAAACAAGGCTCTCAACACCATCCTAACTCAACAGAATAATATCACAAAAGCCCAAAAAGATCTAACAAGCAAAGTTCAAGGCCTAGAAGTTATCATCTATGAGATCAAGACCAAAATCCTTGAGCTAGATAATGAACTTCTCCAGCTGGTACACAACTCCCTAGGGCCACATAGCCCACAAGGTCTTCAGCAAAAAGAAGTTGAGATGAAATTCCTCAAAACACAGCTTACAGACTTAGAGAGACAACATAAGCAACATAGAATCTCCACCTATGTTGATGACCCATGGAGACTGCCATCAGCACCATTTGTACGAATGTCCTTTGATCCCCAACCATTACCAGCATCACCGTTCCTACAAACCTCCCCACCCTTAACCCTCTGGTCAAAAGAGCAAGCAAAAATTAAGGCTAGAAAGGCTTCGCCAACAAGAAGTACATCCTCTGAAAGTATCT
This sequence comes from Helianthus tuberosus, assembly GCA_030545235.1. Taxonomy (NCBI): domain Eukaryota; kingdom Viridiplantae; phylum Streptophyta; class Magnoliopsida; order Asterales; family Asteraceae; genus Helianthus; species Helianthus tuberosus. Next base: position 118,820,911 of record CM060396.1, on the reverse strand, counting down.
GATGTATAAGAATTTATACATCTTTTAAACGTTAAATATGCCCCGTTTATGCGAAAACTCTTTGTATTTTCATTGATTTTGGTACTCATTTGAGTTGTTTGTGAAAATACAGGTCCGGGCTTCGGCCCGGTGATGAAACAAAGGCTTTTGGAGCAAAATGGAGCGAAAACGGAACATTCCAGCAAACTGCCAGATACGGCATGACCGTGCCACCCAGGAGCACGACCGTGCCAGCCATTCCGACATCGGCACTCTCGATCAGCACCAGCACCATCAAAATCAAGGGAAGCACGACCGTGCCAACTACTGGCACAACCGTGCAAGGTCAATTTGAGCCCCAGATCTGAGTGTTTCTGAGATCACTGTCGAGCACTATCGGCTGGCACGACCGGACCATGCCCGAGCACGGTCGTGCCACCTCGGGAACTTTTGAGCGCGATTTTTCCTAAAATGGTAGCAAACTGGTCAACAATCAAGAAAGTGGTTCTGACACTTGCCAAGCACGACCGTGCCAAAAGGTGGCATGGTCGTGCCAAACGCGCAGAGTTTAAATACGAGTTTCTAGCTCATTTGCAAGGGAGTTGGGGCATTTTGGTGACTTTTTCTCTCAAGAATCTAGTCTTGTAAGCTTGTTGGAGCCAAGAGGGAGCCTTGAAGAGGACTTAATCACTTGAAGATCTTATTACATTATGAACAATTTATGTTTCTTTGCACTTGATTTGGTTGTCATGAGCCTTATGGGCTAAACATTTGAGTTGTCTAAACTTTGTTGAAGCTAATGAATATGTGATAACATGGAAGTAGATGTGATGATTGTTCTTGTTAATCTTCATGTTGGTATTTAATCTTGTTCTTGGAGTTCATGTGTATGCTTAAAGTTCTTGTTCTTGAATGTTTGCTCATAAGTATTTACATGTTGTGTTGGAAAGCCCATGTAAAGATTATGATTATTAAATCTTGTTAACTTGTTAGTATGATTCATAGCATGAAACTAGGAATGGTAATTGCTAATGTGATTGAATAATGATTTGAGCATATGTGTGAATTCTTGCATCTAGATTTGGAAAGATCATAAAGTTTGTTTATATGAATTCTATAGTTTGTGTTCTTGTTGGTTTGATGATTTAGGCCAAAATTGTTAGCTAGCATGACCATGCTTGTGGTTCATATCAAGAACATGATGATAGTGCCAACTACTTAAAACCAAGTTAGGGTGATTAGTGTGTTTTTCATATTAGTTTTCCCTAATTTGTAGAGTTAGGAGTTTTGACAAACAAATAACTCTTTATTAAAGATTAACATCAACTTAGCAAGTGAGCTTAAAAAATAATTTTTAGGTGATTAGAATGTTAATTCATTTTTAGTTTTCCTAAGAATTATAGACTAGGGAGCCTTGATTGGGGACTTAGTCAATTTTAGAGCTTGCATCATCACAACCTCCTTTCCCTTGTTGTCACATGTGAGTTAGTGGATACTTAGTTTAGGCAACCCTTTCTTAGATATTGTTCTTTGTTAGAATTTTTAGTAGTTTATTTATTTGCATGCTATTTTAGAAAAATCAACCCAATCATTTGAAAAGGCTTTAAAGTAGCAAAAGTTTAGTATCGAGACACCGCATCCACGGATTGATATCCGGTTCTTGCCAATTAGCTATATTACCACCCGACGGGTACACTTGCCCTTTGTGTGTGTAGTTAGTTCCTAGGTGAAAAACCATTTTAAAACTAAATTTGTGTGAAGGAAAACTTAATTAAAAATATATTTAATTCACGCACATCAAGTTTTTGGCGCCGTTGCCGGGGATGCGGTCTTCTTGAAAACGATTCGAGTTGCTTATTTAGCCATTGTGAAAAGTGTAAAAAGTTTTTATCTACTTGTTTTATTTGCATTTGCTTGACTATTTGAAAAAAAATGATTATTTGCTAGTTGTTTTTGTTTTTGTATATATTTTGTGCATTGTGCTCCTCCTTATTCCCTACAGGTCGTGCATGTCCTCAACCCCCGCTACTGATATCGTTGAGCCTTCAGCGGAGCCGGAGCGTGATCTTCACCGGAGGCTGCGGGAGCGGTTTCGCTTGGTAGCCGAGACAATTGAGACAGACGCGGCAGACGACGACACCTTCTACGAGGTTCGAGTAGACATGGCGGACGCAGAAGAGAATAGGATCTTGAACGAAATAGGAAAACCGTCACTTGATGGTTTACCTACGAGCATCAATGCACCGACAATCGACAATAATAATTTCGAGATCAAGGCTGGCACCATATCGATGTTGCAGAATGCGATACAGTTTTATGGCAAGGATCACGAGGATCCTAGTGTTCACATTGCGGGGTTTCTAGAGGTTTGTGCCACATTTAGGATTCGTGATGCATCATCGGATGCTATCCGCCTTCGGCTCTTTCCGTTTTCTTTACGTGTCACACCCCGACCACGTAAAACAACAAAACGTGGCGGAAACATCAGGGAGTGTTGTAACAGAATCATTATTTCATAACACATGGAAATTTAAATATTGTTTTATTGAATTAAAGTAGTTACAATGTCTTAACAAACAAGGAAGTATAACAAAATTAACTAGTCTTCCATCTTTTATTGTCACTAAGGCCCAAGTCTGCCTAAGTGTATCTTGATCAATCCTATGCTTCATTTCCTGAAACACATGTGAAAATAGGTACGTCAGCATAAAAATGCCGGCGAGTACATAGGTTTTGTGAAAATGAGATTCATGACTTGAGTTTAAGAAAATGTTTAATAAAATTTAGTCATGAACCTTGTTAATTGTTTTGTTTTGTAAATCATTAAAAACAATGATAAGATCAGATGATATGTATAAATAAATGTAAGGTTAAATGAATAACCATGTAAAACGAGTTTGTATAAGATAAGTTGTTTGTAAAACAATGTCTTGTGAAAAGTATGTTATTTGTATAAGATGTTATATGTCTTATGTTGAAATGATTCAAATAACGCTACGATATGTAATACCATACAAACACTTATATATAGGAAGTACCAGTGGCGTATCCACCATGCTTGTATCATATTACACACGCCTCGTTACTTAAATCACTTACTCAAATCAAACCAATAATGTAAGATGTCTATGTTTAAACCAATTGCCAAATGTATTGAGTAATATGTCAAAGTGTTTATACCAAGATGTAAATCATGTAATGTATAACAAATGTCAAAAATGTTTATGTGTCAAATATAAATCATGTAATGTGTAACCAAAATGATATGTATGGCTAGTGAAATGCATCTACTAAACCGGAGGTGAAACGCACAAAACAAAGTATTGAAGTAAAACTTGGTTTAAATCAAAGTTATGTTTTGTGGAAATGCATGATCAAACGTAAATTATGTCAAAATGCTTATGTCAAATGTCTTTGTGTAAACCATGTCAAATGTTAAGAAGTCCAAAAGTAGTCAAGTAATGTGTAAATGTTTATGTATAGTCAAAAGTCATGTATGGTAAGTAAAATGAGTCTACTTAAACCATAAGTAAAAATGTACAAAACAAGGTATTTGAATAAATCAAAAGTTATGCTTTGTAGAATAATGCATGCTTTACTGAATACGAACATTTATGCGGTATTGTGAAAATTCATACATCCAAGCCTTGCGACAGTCAGATAACTATGTAAAAGTGAGTTATCAAAATGAAAATGTATTCGGATTCGGTCATTCCTTACGTCCAAACAAAACCCGAGATTTCAGGAATGGGATTTGTCAAGTCCTATGGTACCACTACCTACTACCGAGCGGCATGATCGGTGTTAATGAATGTATAGTATAGTTTAAACAAACCAAATGTCATATCAAAATGTAAGCATGTTTTTATGAAGATAATGTACCTAGTATGCTAGAGTAAACATACAAGGTAGAGCTGTAAAACAATGTGTCCATATGTTACTGGAACATATGCAACAGAGATGCAATGTGAAAACAATGTACTAAGTATGCTAAGTTAACATACAAAGCAGAAAAGTAAAGTAAGACAATGTACTAAGTATGCACACAATGGACATACATAGCATGAAATGTAATATAAATCATGTACTAATAGTGTACTAATGAACATAACAAGTATATGATGTGAAAACAGGAAAGCACGAAAGTAACAAGTAGGCACATGTGTTCCACCCCAAAACAGTTTGAAAACAGTAAAAGAGGGGTTCTATGTACTCACTTGAGATTGCTCAGAAGTCTTAAGATAACCACCAAGCAATGCTAGAGATCTCGGAATATCAAACGGCACCTAATATAGCTAACTACATTAATAATCCGGACCTAAATCGGAGGATCGGATAGAACGAGGGTTCGTAAACCAAACGAGTATGGAAACTCATGTAGTATGGTTTAACAAAGCCTACATACTAAATGAAACCTAACCTAAGTGCTTACGACCCATTACGACCCGTTTAGGTAGCTTATGCTACTTTAATGCGCCGTTCGCGTAAAACGCGTTCGGAATGCCTAACTAGTCCTATGACAAGTAATATATGCCTTAACATGTCTAATATGGTTGTCAAATCAGTTTAGATGTCAAAATTTATGTTACATATGCTTAAAATGAATTTTGGCGTCAAAAGGGCATTTTGGTAATTTACCTAAGGCATATAAACTACCTATCATACAACTACTTAAACGAAGCGACCATAAGGTATAACCTTGGAAGGTTATTCCCTATATGCTATGGTCACCAAATGTGCTTGGTCGGATCCTAATGATCGACCAAACGGGTCGGGTTCGAAAGTATAAGCGATTGTTTAGATCGCTTACCTTACGACCCTAAATAAGCACTAAACTAAAAGTGACGAGCTAAGCATGTTGAAACATGCTTAACTAAGTTTAGAAAACAGGTTTGGTATTAAAACAAACGGTTTTGATACCCATAAGTAGTTTGGTTACAAAATACGCAAGAATACGTATTCTGACCGAAACTACGGCTCGTCACTGAGCCTAGATAACGTGGTAATCAGTAGGTATAGTCACTAGGGACTATAACCATCGTGATCACGCTCACGTTATGAAGTTCAAATGAACTTCGCATCGACCATAAACTGGTCAATGCAGAAAGTCAAACAAAGTTTGACTTTCGGACTCGAAAAGCAATAAAAGAACGAAGGAACACTTACGAAGGGTCCCCGAATGCTAATCTAGATCAAAATAGCTCAGGTATGAAACAAAGGTTTCAACTTAGAGCACAATTGATCAGATTCTAGTGAGAAATGAATGAGAATGTGATGGGTATTTATAGTTTTCGGTCCACCGTTAAGATCGTTTCTTGGAAAAGAGGGAATGATCTAGCCCGTACACTTGTCAAGATGTTGTGGTAACTAATTGGGCACTCACCATAGGGTTTTGACACTTGTACTTGGCTTTTGGAGGGGTTAAGAGCTGAAGACAGCAGCCAAAAAACGATTTGCTGCATCTGGGCATTTGTTGTGCACCATAACAAATAACCCTTACGGTCCGCAACAAATGAAGTTTGGCAGAATGTCAGTTTTGGTCCCTGCAGCCCCCTAACTTGGTTTTCGATGCATTTTTGACACGTTTAAGCCCCGTTAACCCCATTTCAAAGCTCTAAAATGAAGTTAAAGTATAGGGAACTTAAAATGTGCTCAAAAATATCTCGGATGTCGGTTCGTTTAGCCGTACGATTGCGTTGTTCGGTTAATTACGACGGAATGCGCATAAGCGCGAAAAACAATCCAAATGGCGTGACGATTGGATTTTTCTTATGCCAAACACTAAAATAAAATATTTTAGTGCTTATATAAATTTTTGGATGTCCGGATGTATTCAGAACGTAAGTTATGCGTGAAAGTGCAAACTTGTGCACTTTTTGACACTTTTAGTCCCTGAATGACCCAAAAGTTTATTTTAGCACACCGAACCCCTCAAAGCCTATTTCTAAGCTATGTAAAGGATATTTAAGGTGTGTTTAACTTATGGTCATGTTCCAAAATGTTCGTTACAGTTCAAATTGGCATACTTTCGTAGTTTGTCAAGTTTAGTCCCTGTAAGCGAATTAACTTGTTTTTGCCGTACCAAAGCCTTCAAAACTTATTTCTAAGTTATGTAAAGGTTGTTTAAGGTATGTTAAGCCTATGTCACTATTCCGGAGTGTTTGTTGCATTAAACTGGTTATATTTACGCATCGGTGCGCGTATAACCTTCCAGAAAGCGATTTAGAGTTTGGAATTGAACAAAAATTGATATGTGCAAATGATACACATATTTTTACAAATCCCAAGTATGAAATATAATATTTCATTGATTCGGTATTTGTTTGATGGCCGTGGAGGCACAGGTGTTACAGTCTCCCCTACTTTAGGAAATTTCGTCCCGAAATTTTATCTAGAGGAAACTTGTGTGAGTTTGAAAACATGAAGTTGAAAAGAACGAACAACATTGGTTAGGGTTCTGAACTTCTAGTAACTTTAATAACATCATGCTTGCAATGTAAGAGGGATACTTATATACAAGTATATGAAGCGTCATTGGTGCGTCCACCGTACCTCCATTACATCGTTCTCATTTAGTTATTGTTGTCACTATCGGTTCTTACACATAATAAATCTTACTGTGGTTACCGTGCACTGAATCTCATAATTATGTACACGTCCATAATTAGACAATTCCTTGCATAGTTCACACAGTCTATTTTATAATGTGTAGGGGAAAACCAAATGATCAATCCTGTGATGAGTGTGACTAGACCGCCATAGAGTCCTTTTAATTAAACCAAATAATGATCTAAATAGACTGTCAAGGAGTCTGTTCAGCTACATCACTAGATGTCGTTCTTTAACCAAATTGTGAATCAATCTTTTTTACTAGACCACTAAAGGGTCTCTTATGAATCATGGAGTGGTACTATATAATCCAAGGGTCTTAACTATTACATAGAAGCCCATTCAGGATTTAAGGTAGTACCTTTTTGAATATCCTACTACGAATCCCTCATATAAAGATATGAAAGATTCTACGAGGATTTGGATAACTAATACCCAGAGTATAAAAACACAAAATGTATAAAAGAAAACACAAGATGCATAAACACATAGTCATATAACCACAAGATTGTTTATTTGTTAATTTGTTTTGTTGACAGAGCACATGTATTTAAAGTACAATAGGAATCCATCTCGTGGATTTCATTTGGCACTTTAAACATTTACAAGAATCTATCTATAAAGATAGAAAGATTTTTTTTTTAAAGAGAAATTCGATTTCGATTATAAGGAACCGAAATGTCCGAATTCAGGTACATAAGGAATCCAATTAAGGACTCTGATTTGAATGATAATTATCCACAAAGATCTAATTGTGAAGATAAAAAGATCCCTTATGGATTTTAGAAGTTGGAGATGTTTTGAAACCTTGCACTGGATGTGCTTATGTCAAAACATGAAGTAAGAATGCTTATGAAGTTGAGATGCTAGCTATGTCAAGGCGACATATGAAGCGGAATTTGAAGGCTAAGTCAATGTCTGAGGAAAATATTTTTGAAAACTATGCATGAGGTTCTAAAAAAAATGCGTTCAATGTTTTTGAAACCTAATACATTTGAAATTATAAAGTAGGTGTACTAGGTAAGTATATTTATAAAAATGTTTTAAAATCATGCGAGATGAATTTTGAAATTATGTATAAGGTTTTTGAAAAACATGAATGATGCTTTTCGAAATCCTGCACTTGATAAGAAAATGTACTGTGTTAATATTGCCTTCAGACTATATGAAATATTTTGAAATTAGGAAGGTTGGTTTTGATAACATGGCCAATGTTTTTGAAATAACATAGGAAATGCATTTAGAAAAAAAATTTGTTTTCAAACTATATGAAATGTTTTGAGATCATGAAGATTGTTTTTTTTTTTTTTTTGAAATACTTGTACTGTGTATGTTGAAAAAAAAATCACAACGTAATGGGTATGAGATTTGAAACTACCCTTAGTTATCTAACCAAGGATTTAATGGCACAGATGTGTAAAAAGCACGATTACTCATAATTTCACTTTATTTCATGTACTTCGTTTCTTAGAATGAAACGAGTACTTAAAATTTTCGAGAGAATCATGAGCGATCATTTGAAAGAGAGAAATCACAAGAGTAGTTTGTAAGGAACATAGTTCCTTGATGTAGGTATCATAGGAAAAGTCATACACACATGTAACTACCCTCGCATAGCAGAATTGTGAACAACAATTTATTTATAAACAAAACAGATTGTTTCACATTACAAGAAATAGAAGAAACAAAAGCATAAGACAACAACATCTTCTAATCAGCCAACTGCTCATCCGTGGGTTGGATTTGCATTAGCAAGCTTTGGGCATTCCCTTAGGAAATGGCCCATCTCGCCACAGTTGTAGCAAGACCCTAGTGAGAAATGAACTTGAGCAGAGTCGGCTTGTGGTTGATCTGGACCACCTTGGTTCGGGTTACATCGACAAGCACCTACCAGGTGACCAACTCGCCCACATGATACACACAGACGACACGGTAAGTGAGCTTGGTGATGCCCATTACATTTGTCGCATATTGGTGCCGTTCCCTTGTATTGCTTCTTAGCAGGTGGTGTTGCCACCCGGATGGGTCCTGTTTGATTTGGTACTGCTGTAGTTGGGCAAACCCTTGCCGTATGACCAATAAGTCCACAAATTCAGCATTTGCGGCACTTCACACTAGTCTGATGATGAAGTCTACATTGGTTGCACTTCCAGCTGGTTCTATCACTACATGGAATCAATTAGCTGAGAAGTTCCTTCAGAAATATTTCCCTCCAGAGAAAACTGTTCGGTTGAGAACCAAGATTCTGAACTTTCGTCAGGACGAGGACGAGTCCCTTTACGAGGCATGGGAGCGTTTCAAAGAGCTTATGAGGTGTCACACCCCAACCACGTAAAACAACAAGACGTAGCAGAAACGTCGGGGAGTGTTGTAACAGAATTAATCGTTTCAAATCCATGGCAATTAAAGTTTCGTTTTATTAAACAAACAAGAGAGTTTACATTGTTTTAACAAGAAATAAAGAGTTCATAACAAAAATTAACTAGTTCTTGTCTCGTTTTAAGTCACTAAGGCACAGGTCCGCCTAAGTATGTCTTGATAAATCCTATGCATCATCTCCTGAAAACACATGTGAAAATAGGTACGTCAGCATAAAAATGCCTGTGAGATACATAGGTTTTGTGATAACGGAATTCATGACTTATGTTTGAGAAAGATGTTTAGTCATGAACCTTGTAATTTGCTTTGTCTTGTAAATCATTTGAAAAACGATAAGATCAGATGATATGTGTAAATAAGAGAATAATGTATGGTTAAATGAATAACCATGTAAAATGGGTTTGTATAAGATAAGTTGTTTGTAAAACAATGTATTGTGAAAAGTATGTTATTTGTATAAAATGTTATATGTCTAAATTGAAATGATTCAAATAACGCTACAATATGTGATACCATACAAACACTTATATATAGGAAGTACCAGCGGCGTATCCACCATGCTTGTATCATATTACACATGCCTCGTTACTTAAATCACTTACTCCAACCAAACCACCAAGATGTAATGTTTAACGATTGTAGAAATGTTTATGTATAGTCAAATGTCTATTGTCAAATGTAAATCATGTCAACAGATACAAATGGTTCACACGGTTCAACAGTTACAAACGGTTCATATAATCAAAGGGTTACGACGGTTCACATAGTCAAATAGTTACAACGGTTCAAAATGTAGTATAATGTGTTCATATGCTGGATGAGCATATGCAACAGAAATGCAATGTAAAACAATGTACTAAGTATGCACACAATGGACATACATAGCATGAAATGTAATGTAGAACGATGTACTAAGTACACACACAATGGGCATACATAGCATGTAATGTAAAACGATGTACTAAGTACGCACACAATGGGCATACATAGCATGTAATGTAAAACGATGTACTAAGTACGCACACAATGGGCATACATAGCATGTAATGTAAAACGATGTACTAAGTACGAACACAATGGGCATACATAGCATGAAATGTAATGAAATCATGTACTATAATGTACTAACGAACATAGCAGGTATATGATGTGAAAACAGGAAAGCACGAAAGTAACAAGTAGGCACATGTGTTTCACCCCAAAACAGTTTGAAAACAGTAAAAGAGGGGTCTATGTACTCACCTGAGATTGCTTAGAAGTCCTAAGATAACCACCAAGCAATGCTAGAGATCACGGAATCAAACGGCACCTAATATAGGTAACTGTGTTAATAAACCGGACCTATATCAGAGGATCGGATAGGATGAGGGCTCGTAAACCAAATGAGTATGGGAACTCATGTAGTATGGTTTAATAAAGCCTACATACTAAATGAAACCTAACCTAAGTGCTTACGACCCATTACGACCCGTTTAGGTAGCTTATGCTACTTTAACGCGTCGTTCGCGTAAAACGCGTTCGGAACGCCTAACTAGCCCTATGATAAGTAAAATATGCCTTAACATGTCTAATATGGTTGTCAAATCAGTTTAGATTTCAAAAGTTATGTTACATATGATTAAAATGAATTTTGGCATCAAAGGGGTATTTTGGTAATTTACCTAAGGCATATAAACTACCTATCATACAACTACTTAACGATGTGACCGTAGGGTATAACCTCGGAAGGTTATTCCCTACATACTATGGTCACCTATTGTATTTGGTCGGATCCTAATGATCGACCAAATGGGTCGGGTTCGAAGGTATAAGCGATTTATTAGATCGCTTACCCTTACGACCCTAGACAACGTGGTAATCAGTAGGCATAGTCCCAAGGGACTATAACCATCGTGATTACAATCACGTTGCGAAGTTCAAACGAACTTCGCATTGACCATAAACTGGTCAACACAGAAAGTCAAACAAAGTTTGACTTTCGGACTCGAAAAGCAATAAAAGAACGAAGGAATACTTACGAAGGGTCCCCGAATGCTAATCGTGATTCAAGTAGCTCAGGTATGAAACAAATGTTTCAACTTAGAGCTTCTCAAATCAGATTCTAGTGAGTTTGAACCAAATGGGGGGTGGGGTATTTATAGTATTTCCCGAACCGTTAAGATCGTTTCTTGGAAACCGTGCTTTGATCTTGGCCATACACCTCAAGACAATGGTTTTACAAAACCATGTGAGCCCCTAGTATTGCCCAATACCATGGGCACATCAAAACCAGCCCATAGATTCCCCAAAACCATGTGCAACAAGTGGAACGGACCAGATTCGATGTATCAGCAAACATCCTTCAGAAATGACAGTTTTGGTCCCTGTTGTGTGTTTAAGCCATTTTCGGCATGTTTAAGGCCCGTTAAGCCAACTTTAAGGCCCTAAAATGATGACTAAACATTGTGGACATGAAACATGCTCAAAAATATGTCGGATGTTGGTTCGTTTGGTCGTACGAACGCGATGTTCGCTTAATTACGACGGAATGCGCACAAGCGCGAAAAACGATCCAAATGACGCAACGAATGGATTTTTCTTATGCCTAACACTAAAATAAAATATTTTAGTGCTTACATAAATTTTTGGATGTCCGGATGTATTCAGAACGTAAGATATGCGCGAAAGTGCAAACTTGTGCACTTTTTGACACTTTTAGTCCCTGAATGAGCCAAAAGTTTATTTTAGCACACCGACCCCTCAAAGCCTATTTCTAAGATATTTAAGGGATATTTATGGTATGTTTAATTTATGGTCATGTTCCGGAATGTCTGTTACAGTTCAAATTGGCATACTTTCGCAGTTTGTCAAGTTTAGTCCCTGTAAGCGAATTAACTTGTTTTTGCCATACCAAAGCCTTCAAAACTTATTTATAAGTTATGTAAAGGTTATTTAAGTTATGTTAAGTATATTTTGATGTTCCGTAGTATTTGTCGCATTAAACTGATTACTTTTACGCACCAGTTTGCGTATAACTCTCCAGAAAGCGATATAGAGCTTGAAATCGAACAAGAGTTGATATGTGCAAAAGATACACATATTTATACAAGTCCAAAGTATGAAATACAATATTTCATTGGTTTGGTATTTGTTTGTTGGTTGAAGTGACACAGGTGTCACAGTCTCCCCTACTTAAGGAAATTTCGTCCCGAAATTTATTCGTAGAAGTCTGTCTGTGACTTTGTGTTAAATAGCCATCAAAGATATGTAAAGCATAATTTTGTTATTTTCCTCAACAGATATTTTTCAGAAGCGAAAATGAACGAACGGAGTCATTTTCTTCAACGGGTTCTTCGGAAATGGAAAATAAAGGATTTTTTTAACTAAACGGATATACATTTCCCTCAACGGATATTCTTCAGAAGTGAAAACAAATGGATGATTCATTCTTCCTCAACGGGTCTTTCGTCAGAAACGGGAATGAAGGAATAATCCACGGATATTCATTTCTCTCAATGGATATTCTTCAGAACGAAAATGAACAAAGGGGGTCATTTTCAACGGTTGCTTCCTCAGAGTTAGAAATGAAGGATTTAACAACGGATATTCATTTCCTCAACGGATAATCTTTAGAAACGAAAATGAACTAACGGAGTCATTTTCAACGGTTGCTTCCTCAGATTTGGAAATGAAGGATAAACGGATATTCATTTCCTCAACGGATAATCTTCAGAAACGAAAATGAACTAACGGAGTCATTTTCAACGGTTGCTTCCTCATAGTTGGAAATGAAGGATAAACGGATATTCATTTCCTCAACGGATAATCTTCAGAAACGAAAATGAACTAACGGAGTCATTTTCAACGGTTGCTTCCTCAGAGTTGGAAATGAAGGATAAACGGATATTCATTTCCTCAACGGATATTCCTCAGAAGTGAAAAATGAATAGCTAGTTCATTTTTCCTCAACGGATGCTTCATCAGAATTGGAAATGAATAGGGTTAACTCTAGATGCATGATAGAACTCACTGTGATTTCTGTGCACTAAATTCCATAATTATGTATGCATCCATAATTACGTAATTCCTTGCACAGTCCGCACAGTTCGTTTTGTAATGTTGTGGGGAAGGAGATCAAACTTGTGATGAGGGTGACTAGACTACCATAGGGTCCTTTTTAATTAGATCGACAGAGGATCTTCTTAATTAGGCCACCAAGGAGTCCTTTCATCTATATCATCACATAATGTTCCTAACCAGATTTTTGGATCGATCAATTTAACTAGACCACTAAAGGGGTCTAATTATGAAGTAATACTTTATAATCCAAGGGACTTAACTACAGCGTAGAAGTCCATTAAGGATTTTAGGTAGTACCTTTGGGTATCCTACTACGAATCTCTTGTACAAGGATATGTAAGATTCTACGAGGATTTGGATAACATAATTTGGATCACATGACACATAAAAGGAAACACATAAGCACTTAATCACATAATTGTTTAATTGTTATTATCTTGTTATTGATTGCTATTAACTTGGCACCTCGTACTTCGTTTCTCTTGGAAGAAACGGGTACTTAGGATTTTCGTGGAAAACGCAAAAGATCATACAATGGAAGAAATTTGGGAAGGCAGCAGCCATCTGTTGTGCTATGATTTCTGCCAGTTCGGCAGTCGCTATCTGGTTTTCGCGTCGAGGAGGCATTCTAAAAGAGGAAACATGAAAGGAAACGAGTGAGAGTATTAGACGAAAAGAATGAGATGAAACAAATCTGATGAAAGCAAGGATAGTGGTCATTTGTTTGTTTCTACAAAGCAACAAACGACCCCGGTGACTAATCAAAGTAAATGGATCAAAAATAATGTATCGCGAAGACATACTCGCCTATAAGTGAACACTCATCCCAAGAATTCCCAGGTAAGCACAACTGGTCTCGCGCCTGATGAGATATATATGAAGTGCTTGCCTAGACAGAAAACCCAGAATACAAGCATTCACCCTTCCAGTTTGCACGTGTTCACATTATTTAAAACCCAAAACCTTGACGAGATTTTGAAAACTCAAAGGGGTTCAAAACCTTATAATAGAGGGTTCAAAACCTAGTAATCAATCATCCTAGAACAGATGATTAGTTTTCAAAGCGGTTTTGAAATTTATGTTCTTGTTGTGGTCGTCGCCTAAGGATAGGTGACGGTATTGGTTTATGACTAAACGCAAGTAAACTCGCATTAGGGTCCTAGAAAGGTTATAGACTAGGTCAAAGCATTACTAATAACCTAATTCCCTATAACCATTGGCTCTGATACCATCTTTTCTGTCACACCCCGACCACATAAAACAACAAGACGTGGCGGAAACGTCGGGGAGTGTTGTAACAGAATTAATCGTTTCAAATCCATGGCAATTAAAGTTTCGTTTTATTAAACAAACAAGAGAGTTTACATTGTTTTAACAAGAAATAAAGAGTTCATAACAAAAATTAACTAGTTCTTGTCTCGTTTTAAGTCACTAAGGCACAGGTCCGCCTAAGTATGTCTTGATAAATCCTATGCATCATCTCCTGAAAACACATGTGAAAATAGGTACGTCAGCATAAAAATGCCTGTGAGATACATAGGTTTTGTGAAAACGGAATTCATGACTTATGTTTGAGAAAGATGTTTAGTCATGAACCTTGTAATTTGCTTTGTCTTATAAATCATTTGAAAAACGATAAGATCAGATGATATGTGTAAATAAGAGAATAATGTATGGTTAAATGAATAACCATGTAAAATGGGTTTGTATAAGATAAGTTGTTTGTAAAACAATGTATTGTGAAAAGTATGTTATTTGTATAAAATGTTATATGTCTAAATTGAAATGATTCAATTAACGCTACAATATGTGATACCATACAAACACTTATATATAGGAAGTACCAGCGGCGTATCCACCATGCTTGTATCATATTACACATGCCTCGTTACTTAAATCACTTACTCCAACCAAACCACCAAGATGTAATGTTTAACGATTGTAGAAATGTTTCTGTATAATCAAATGTCTATTGTCAAATGTAAATCATGTCAACAGATACAAATGGTTCACACGGTTCAACAGTTACAAACGGTTCATATAATCAAAGGGTTACGACGGTTCACATAGTCAAATAGTTACAACGGTTCAAAATGTAGTATAATGTGTTCATATGCTGGATGAGCATATGCAACAGAAATGCAATGTAAAACAATGTACTAAGTATGCACACAATGGACATACATAGCATGAAATGTAATGTAGAACGATGTACTAAGTACACACACAATGGGCATACATAGCATGTAATGTAAAACGATGTACTAAGTACGCACACAATGGGCATACATAGCATGTAATGTAAAACGATGTATTAAGTACGCACACAATGGGCATACATAGCATGTAATGTAAAACGATGTACTAAGTACGCACACAATGGGCATACATAGCATGAAATGTAATGAAATCATGTACTATAATGTACTAACGAACATAGCAGGTATATGATGTGAAAACAGGAAAGCACGAAAGTAACAAGTAGGCACATGTGTTTCAACCCAAAACAGTTTGAAAACAGTAAAAGAGGGGTCTATGTAATCACCTGATATTGCTTAGAAGTCCTAAGATAACCACCAAGCAATGCTAGAGATCACGGAATCAAACGGCACCTAATATAGGTAACTATGTTAATAAACCGGACCTATATCGGAGGATCGGATAGGATGAGGGCTCGTAAACCAAATGAGTATGGGAACTCATGTAGTATGGTTTAATAAAGCCTACATACTAAATGAAACCTAACCTAAGTGCTTACGACCCATTACGACCCGTTTAGGTAGCTTATGCTACTTTAACGTGTCGTTCGCGTAAAACGCGTTCGGAACGCCTAACTAGCCCTATGATAAGTAAAATATGCCTTAACATGTCTAATATGGTTGTCAAATCAGTTTAGATGTCAAAAGTTATGTTACATATGATTAAAATGAATTTTGGCATCAAAGGGGTATTTTGGTAATTTACCTAAGGCATATAAACTACCTATCATACAACTACTTAACGATGTGACCGTAGGGTATAACCTCGGAAGGTTATTCCCTACCTACTATGGTCACCTATTGTATTTGGTCGGATCCTAATGATCGACCAAATGGGTCGGGTTCGAAGGTATAAGCGATTTATTAGATCGCTTACCCTTACGACCCTAGACAACGTGGTAATCAGTAGGCATAGTCCCAAGGGACTATAACCATCGTGATTACAATCACGTTGCGAAGTTCAAACGAACTTCGCATTGACCATAAACTGGTCAACGCAGAAAGTCAAACAAAGTTTGACTTTCGGACTCGTAAAGCAATAAAAGAACGAAGGAATACTTACGATGGGTCCCCGAATGCTAATCGTGATTCAAGTAGCTCAGGTATGAAACAAAGGTTTCAACTTAGAACTTCTCAAATTAGATGCTAGTGAGTTTGAACCAAATGGGGGGTGGGGTATTTATAGTATTTCCCGAACCATTAAGATCGTTTCTTGGAAACCGTGCTTTGATCTTGGCCATACACCTCAAGACAATGGTTTTACAAAACCATGTGAGCCCCTAGTATTTCCCAATACCATGGGTACATCAAAACCAGCCCATAGATTCCCCAAAACCATGTGCAACAAGTGGAATGGACCAGATTCGATGTATCAGCAAACATCCTTCAGAAATGACAGTTTTGGTCCCTGTTGTGTGTTTAAGCCATTTTCGGCATGTTTAAGGCCCGTTAAGCCAACTTTAAGGCCCTAAAATGATGACTAAACATTGTGGACATGAAACATGCTCAAAAATATGTCGGATGTTGGTTCGTTTGGTCGTACGAACGCGATGTTCGCTTAATTACGACGGAATGCGCACAAGCGCGAAAAACGATCCAAATGACGCAACGAATGGATTTTTCTTATGCCTAACACTAAAATAAAATATTTTAGTGCTTACATAAATTTTTGGATGTCCGGATGTATTCAGAACGTAAGATATGCGCGAAAGTGCAAACTTGTGCACTTTTTGACACTTTTAGTCCCTGAATGAGCCAAAAGTTTATTTTAGCACACCGACCCCTCAAAGCCTATTTCTAAGATATTTAAGGGATATTTATGGTATGTTTAATTTATGGTCATGTTCCGGAATGTCTGTTACAGTTCAAATTGGCATACTTTCGCAGTTTGTCAAGTTTAGTCCCTGTAAGCGAATTAACTTGTTTTTGCCATACCAAAGCCTTCTAAACTTATTTATAAGTTATGTAAAGGTTATTTAAGGTATGTTAAGTATATTTTGATGTTCCGTAGTATTTGTCGCATTAAACTGATTACTTTTACGCACCAGTTTGCGTATAACTCTCCAGAAAGCGATATAGAGCTTGAAATCGAACAAGAGTTGATATGTGAAAAAGATACACATATTTATACAAGTCCAAAGTATGAAATACAATATTTCATTGGTTTGGTATTTGTTTGTTGGTTGAAGTGACACAGGTGTTGTTTTGGTCAAAAAATCTGTTGAGGATATTGCAACCAAACTCTTTGTTTCGGGGAATGATGCTTAAAATGTGTAACAGCGATGAGGATCACTTCAATGTAAATTGCACAAACAACACAAGGATTTATACGGGGAAAAATCCCTTGATCAAGAGTTGATCTCCGGCACAAAAAACCCCGGGTGATGGAAACTACCGATCACCAAGCTCAAATAAATCAATAAATGTTTACAACTTCGGATAGTAACGAGCTAGGTACAAGGATCGCTAGAATGTAACGTGTAAAAGGTGTATGAAACTGCTAAGTGTTTGAACGAGAGCTGGTATGAACGTTTGAATGAGTGTGTGTGTAACTCAGAAAATGACTAAGTGTTTTTCTACTAGCTCGTTACCCCTTTAAAATAGAAATTTAACTACCAAACTAACTATTCGACTTTCGTGCCATGCCTCCGCGTTCTCCACAACGTCTATTTTTGACCAAGCACGTGCAGAATAGTTTGGGAATATTCTCCAGGAATGTCGCCAAGACTTGGTCAAGCTTGTTATACCTGCGAGATAGTACAAAACATAAGTAAACAATCGTCAGTACGAGGATCCTTAAAGTGATCCATGATCCTGATCCTGATCCTGAAGCTCTTCTGAGGATCACCACCTGTCACAGAAGTAAGGATCACTAATTAGGATAACGAATAAGGATCACTAATTGTTAGAAAATCCTCCCCTAACAATTGCCCCCAAAATATAAGGAGTAATTTGTAAAATTAGCGAGTTATATTTTCTTGATCTTATCCGCAACTAACTAGCGGATATATAGCCGTTAAAATAGAACTAGCCGTTAAGATCATGACGTCACAGAAGTGACAATCCTGCAGAATCATAATTATAAATAGAGATATAGATAGGATCAATATGCATTCGAATTCGAAAGAAACTCCCTTTATATTCTCAGTCGAAGATCAATCAGGTATCTCTTTCTTCTCTTTCTACCTTTCTTACTCTGTTTCTCTTTCTTTATCACCATTGCTCTAAGAATGATGCTCCGAAGCTCACCGGGCAAGGATCACAAGAAGGATAGCCCTTTGAAGAGTCAAAAGATCCTCAAAGACTCAGCGAATGAGAGGTGTTGTTTTAATGATGCACAAGTAGATAAAATCCGTCGCTATTTTCCGGCGAGTGCCTTTTTCAAACCCTTTGATCCCACTGTTCTTAGCGACTATGTCTCTGAAACATGGGTTGCCTTTCCAGCTACTCCATTCACTATAGGGTACACCTATCCTTTCCCAGAATTCACACAATCCTTCTTTTCCCTGACCGGCATATCTTACATCCAGGCCATGCCGATGATTTGGAGGGTTTTATATACCCTAGAAAGGATCATCGAGCAGGAAGGCATTGATTTAGGGATGTCGGAATTGGCAGAACTGTATGATCTTACTACCTTTGGTTCCCACCGTTATTTGTTCAAGCGAAAACCCGGTGCAGATCATCCTCTTCTCAAAGTCACCAAGAACGATAAAGATTGGAAACGTCGCTTCTTCTTTGTCAGGAGAGATTCCATTCTAAATGGAAAAGATCTCCCTAAGACATGGTCCACCCATGGTAGGCCGGAGGATCATGAGAAGGATCACCAGGTAGTCTTGTTTATGTGATAGGATCACTAACCCTTTTTATCTTGTATCATGCAGCTATTTCTGTCTCACATATCATCACATCACCTGAAACCAAGAATAGGCTCGCTG
Organism: Helianthus tuberosus; assembly: GCA_030545235.1. Lineage (NCBI taxonomy): Eukaryota > Viridiplantae > Streptophyta > Magnoliopsida > Asterales > Asteraceae > Helianthus > Helianthus tuberosus. The sequence continues at coordinate 118,801,689 of CM060396.1, read as the reverse complement.
CTTTCTGGAACCTTGATCCTGAAACCAGAACTTTTAAGACAACAACCCAAGACTCTCAGGAGGTATCCTCAGGCTCTGTCACAATGTCAAGTAAGTATCCTTGTTTAAATAAATAGTAAAAATGTAAATTAAAAAAAGATACTTATCTTGTTTTGGTTGTGTAGGTGCTGGAAAATCTGCCAAAGCTGCTTCAAGATTCAGTGTCACCGATCTCACCACTGTCAAGTCCTCCAAGAGAAAGGTTCCTGCCAGCCCGACAGCCTCAATCCTCAAGGCACCCCTCAAAGGAAAGGGAGTCAAGAGGAGAAAGGCCTCCGAGGCCGAGGATTTGCAGGGTCTGCCTCTAATCCGCCATCAATTCCTCGAGTACTTCAATGAGGTGAGGATCACTGTCTTTGCTCGTATATCCTGTTGACATATCCTGCTGATTACATGATCCTGACCTTATCCTTTTTGCAGAAATTCGCAGAGATTGAGGACTATGTGGGCCACGTTGAGGATCAGGATAAGAAAATTGCTGACCTCCAGCAGGTTGCCGTGCTCAAGGATCTTGCACTTGCTGATCTTCGAAAGGAACTCCAGGATACCAAACAGGAGATGGCTAAGGTGCTGGTCAATTTTGACTATGAAAGGCAGGAGATCATGGATGATGCCAAAGTCTCTGCCGCCATAGCAATGTACAAAACCAAGCTGCAAATGGCCTTGGAAGCTCAGGATCCTGCCTTCGACAAAAGCAGCTGGGAAATTGAAGAATGGAAAGCAAGGCTGGCTGAATTGGGTGATGAAGAGGAGGCTGAAGAGATCCTGATGATTGAGGCTAGAAGCAAGGATGAAGCGGGTGAAGCAAGTGGAGCCGGAGGTGGTGATGCAGCAAAAGTTTAGGCTGCTTGATTGGGCAATGATGGACATTTCTAGACGTAGCCGGAGCCCAATTTTTTAAATTTGGTAGTAGCTTTTGTGGTTGTGATGTTGAACAATTTAATGGTTTGTACTTTGAACAATAGGTTTTAGGATTAAGGATCATGTATGATCCTTGGGACAATAGGCAGGATTGCAATTGGTGGAGGGATCCTCTGTTTGGGGGATGAAGCCATTGTGATCCTGCCGCCTTTCTATTCCTGCACTACTTTTGAACTTATTATCATGGACACCCTTTACCTACCCCAGCGGACGGGCCACGTTTTGCTGGTAGATGCTCGGGTAGGTAATTTTGACAACCTTTTAAGGGTTAGTCTTTTGTTAATAAATAAAATCTTAACTTTTGTCGCTTATCTTGTGTTGTTATCCTTGTTAATATCTTACTCTCCCATTGTTGTAATGTTCATTCTGTTTATACTTATCAAGCCTTGAAAAATTAAAAAAGATATCCAAAAAGTTTAGGATATGATCAAGGATCACATATCCCATAACCGATAAGTTCTAAAAAGTGATATAGTTTAAGAATCACAAGTTCAGTTGTCAAGTATAAGGGTTATTCAAATAAATAATGAATAGAATTAAAAATAGTTAAGGATCATACCTGAGGGTCCAAGTTAGGATCCTAACCATAATAAGGATAACTATAAGATAAACCTTAGAATAAAGTAAGGATCAAGGATCCCTAGTTGCCTATCTTCAAGAACCTGAAATAGAGCATAACTTGGGACTAAGCCAACATAAGAAAAGAGTTAGCAACTGGGGACAAGCCCAAGGATAACTGGGGACAAGCCCAAGGATCGTATGTAAACTGGAGTATGGCCCTGACTGGCGACTATCCAAACTTAGTGACATGAAGATGCCAAAACCTTAGCTAACGTGAAAACGTTAGAAACCTTAGCTAACGTGAAAACGTTAGAACCTTATGAACGGATGTATGGTACGTCTACCATTATACGTAGGATCCTAGGTATAGCCAGTACAATGGAATTATCAGGCCCTAAAACGAGTACTGGTCCCAAAGCCTTGAACTATACCAGGATCATCGTGCGCTACAGGCGGAACTGGGGTCAAGCCCAAATAACTGGGGTTAAACCCAAGGAACGGATTGCTTCGGGAGATAACCAATGTTATGCTAAGGATACCTGAACTTTCAAAACTTAAACTCACGTGAGAGATGGATAAAGGATACATGATCCTTATCCTTATATGAGAAAATAAAGAAATGAGATAGTTCAAGTTTAGGATATTACCTAAGTAAGGATCACCAATACTTTGAGGATCCTTTAAGGATATCCCTATCGTGAGGATCATCTGTGCCATGAGGATCCTGCTCACATAAAATATTTCTTCAAGTGGACAGCATTCCAAGCTCTTGGTAGCAAATCACCTTCCATGGTTAGCAATCTATATGCCCCCTTTCCTGCTTCAGCTTCAATCAAATAAGGGCCTTCCCATTTTGGAGCCAATTTTCCATCAGCAGGATTGGTGGTATTCTGAAATGCTTTCCTTAATACCATATCTCCAACTTGAAACCTCCTGATCCTGACATTTTTGTTGTAAGCACCAGCCATTCTTTGCTGATAACTGGCCATCCTTATCCTAGCCATATCCCTGATTTCTTCAATAGTATCCAGGTCTTGAGCCAAGTTTTCATTATTTTCCTCAGGATCACGAGTACTTGTTCTAGCAGTTGGAACCACCATTTCTGTTGGGATCACCGATTCTACCCCAAACACCAAAGAGAATGGTGTTTGACCAGTAGCATTCTTAGGGGTTGTCCTGTTAGCCCAAAGCACATAAGGTAGTTCTTCTGCCCATTTCCCTTTCTTGGATCCAAGCTTCTTCTTCAAATTGTTGATGATGATCTTGTTGGATGACTCTGCCTGACCATTAGCTTGTGGGTGGACTGGTGTTGATGTTATCATCTTAATCCCCCAGCTGTCACAAAAGTTAGTGGTTCTGCCCCCAATAAATTGGGAACCATTATCACATATAATCTCAGAAGGAATTCCAAATCTAGTTATAATATTTCTTTTAATGAAGGATATAACTTCCTTTTCTCTGACTTGGGCAAAAGCTTCAGCCTCTATCCACTTGGAGAAGTAATCAGTCATAGCTAACATGAATACTTTCCCACCAGGTGCCTTAGGGAGCTTGCCAACTATATCCATCCCCCATCTCATGAATGGCCAATAGGAGGATATAGGATGTAATAATTCAGCTGGTTGATGAAGGATATTGTTATGCCTCTGACAAGGATCACATCTCTTAGCATACTCCACAGCATCTCTCTTCATGGTTGGCCAGTAGTATCCTGTCCTCAGAATCCTTGAGAATAATGCCCTGCCCCCAGTGTGGTTTCCACAATCTCCTTCATGGAAGTCTTTTAATACTTCTTGGATTTCAGGATCCTCAATGCATCTCAAGTATGGTCCTGCAAGAGATCGTCTATACAACATGTTATTTAAAATTGTGAATTGAGATACCTTAGATTTGAAAGCCCTAGGGTTTTCTCCTGTAGGAATCTCTCCATGTTGTAAGTATCTCATAATTGGTGAGATCCATGATCCTGGTCCTGAATGGGATTGAGTATCCTCACAAGGAATAATTGTAGAATCGTTTCCTATCTCCATAGCCTCGTGATCCTCGATAGCCGGGGTCAGGATATGGATAATAGGGATCTTGATATCCTCCGGGATCTTCAAGGATGATCCTAAATTAGCCAATGCATCAGCTTCTGTATTTTCTTCCCTTGGTACCTGTGACAAGCTAAAGGAAACAAAAGAGAGTGCCAAACTTTTGACTGATCCCCATATGCTTTGCAATTTGCAAACCAGCAATTAAGGCTTCATATTCAGCCTCATTGTTAGTGGTTTGGAACTCACAAGCTATAGAATGGGGTATTATGTCCCCCTGTGGCGATTTTAGTAGTATTCCAAGCCCTGTGCCTTTGACATTTGAGGATCCATCAGTATAGAGTATCCAAGGATCCTTGGTTTCTTCTAGCTGCTGGACTTCTAACTCAGCTTCTTCTTGTAAATCACTACTGAAATCAGCCACAAAGTCAGCTAATGCTTGGGATTTGATGGCTGTCCTAGGCTCATATCTTATATCATATGCACTCAGCTTCACTGCCCACTTAGCCATCCTTACTGACATCTCTGGTTTCCTGAGGACATTCTTAATTGGAAAATTAGTTTTAACAATGATAACATGAGTTTCAAAATAATGTCTTAACTTAGTAGATGCCATAATTAATGCAAGAATAAGTTTTTCAAGGTGTGAGTACCTGGATTCGGCATCAAGTAAACTTTTACTTACATAATAGACAGGATGTTGTGTACCTTGATGATCCTTAACAAGGACCGCACTTACTGCTTTTGAGGATACTGCAAGATACAAGGATAACACATCACCTTTTTCTGGTTTCATCAAAGCCGGGGCTGAGGATAGGTAATCTTTGAGTGCTCCTAAAGCATTTTCATGCTTCTCAGTCCACTCAAATTTCTTGTTCTTCCTTAGGATATCATAGAACTCTTTGCACTTCTCTGAGGATTTGGATATAAATCTGTTCAAAGCTGCTATCCTTCCTGTTAGCCTTTGAACATCCTTAGCATTGGCCGGAGATTTGATGTTCACTATTGCTTTGATTTGTTCCGGGCTAGCTTCAATGCCTCTCTTTGTCACCATATATCCTAAGAATTTACCTGCTTTAACACCAAAGTGACATTTTGAAGGATTAAGTTTCATGTTATATTTGTCAAGAATATCGAATGCTTCCTCCAAGTCTCTAAGGTGATCCTCAGCTTTTAAGGATTTTACCACCATATCATCTATGTAAACCTCCATAGTTTGTCCAATCTGATCCTTGAACATCATATTCACCAGCCTTTGATATGTTGCACCTGCATTTCTTAGTCCGAACGGCATAGCAATATAGCAGTATATACCAGTTGGAGTCATGAAGGCTGTATCCTCTTGGTCGGATGGTTCCATTTGGATTTGTTGGAATCCAGATGAAGCATCCATAAAAGTTAACAGTTCATGACCCGCGGTTGCATCCACCATGGAGTCAATGTGGGGTAATGGGAAAGGATCCTTGGGACATGCCTTATTTAAATCGGTAAAATCGACACATACCCTCCACTTTCCGTTTTTCTTTTGAACAACAACCACATTGGCCAACCATCTTGGATACTTGACCTCTCTAATCATACCTGCCCGGAGCAATTTCTCTACCTCTTCTTGGATAATGGCATTCCTTTCCGGTGCAAACTTTCTTCTCCTTTGATGGATTGGTTTGAAGGATCTGTCAATGCCGAGTTTGTGGGTGATTACATCTTTTGATATTCCAGTCATATCTTCGTGTTTCCATGCAAAGGTAGTCTTTCTCCTTTTGAGGAAGGATACGAGGTCTTCTTTCATTTCTCCCAGGATCCCTAATCCGATATAGATTTTGGATTCAGGATCATCAGGATCCATGAGGATCTCTACCACATCCTGCTCTCTTGCCTCCAAGACATTCCTTGGAGGATACTTTGATTGCTATTGCTCCCTTGACTTCGAGGCTGGTTTTATCGATGAAGTGTAGCAATTCTTAGCCTCCTGCTGATCACTATCAATTTTCACTATTCCCCAAGGACTAGGGAGCTTCACACATTGATGGTAAGTGGATGGGACTGCTTTCATATCGTGTATCCAGGGCCTGCCAAGGATAACATTACAACAAGATAAACAGTCAATAACACAAAAATTTTGATAAGAGTGTAGGCCTTCAATGTATATTGGGAGTTTAATGTCCCCCAGGGTATTCTTAGTTTCACCACTAAATCCCACGAGCACAGAGGATCTTGGTATGATCTCTGATTCAGGGATACCCATCTTCTTTAGAACATCAAGCTGGATAATGTTCACTGAACTTCCTCCGTCTATAAGGATCCTGCGGACAAAATGGTTAGATATGAAAAGAGTAATAACTAAACCGTCGTGATGAGGATCCTGGATATCAACACGATCCTCTTCATCAAAGGTTATGACTTTTCCTTCGGAGACACTTGATGTTCGAACTGGTCTTTCTCCATTATCCATTTTAGTTTCCTTTACATGCCTTTTTGCAGCTGAGAAGGATGTGCCACAAATGTCTGATCCTCCAGAAATGAAGTTTATCACTTGTGCATCTGCTGGAGGGGCAGGAGCCTTCTCAGGGATCCTTTCAGGATCCTGAGTCTTTGACTTTTTCCTTCCCAACAATTCTTTTAGATGCCCCTTGCTCAACAAGTATCCAATCTCCTTTCTTAGTGCGATGCATTCTTCTGTGAGATGTCCAAAATCTTCATGGTATGCACACCATTTTGATTTATCCTTAGTTGCAGCTGGCCTATCATTTTTTCTTGGCCATCTAGCTTTATCACCTAGGTTCTGCATAGCAAGGATTAGTTCGTTGTTATCAACACAAAAACAATATTCAGAAATTGGAGGATAATCTTCATCATCCTCTTCTTGATCAACAGAATGCACGTTCTGGTTATCAGAACTGTTATAGGATTTGAACTTGTTGTTCCTGAATGAGGATCCTTGCTTATCCTGCTTTGAGGATCCTGCTAACCTCTCCTGGATCCTCTTGTCATCCTCTAGCCGGATGAACCTAAGTGCTCGTGTTCTTACCTCATCTAAGTTCCTGCATGGTGTCATAACAAGATCATCATAGAAAGACGAATCCCTAAGCAATCCCATTTTAAAGGCCTCAACAGCCGTGGCTATATCTAAGTTGGGAATGTCTAAGGATTCTTTACTGAATTTGGTAATGTAATCCCTTAATGATTCATTATGACCCTGGGTTATCCTATATAGATCACTAGTTAATCGTTCAAATTTTCTACTACAAGAAAACTGATTATTAAACAAGTTAACTAGGTTAGCAAATGAGGTAATAGAATAGGGAGGAAGACTTAGCAGCCATTTGAGAGCTGATCCAGTAAGAGTGGATCTGAATCCCTTGCACAGGCATGCTTCCTTTAACCTTTCTGGAATTGGATTGATCTCCATCCTCTCCCTGTATTGTGCTATGTGTTCCTCAGAATCTGTCGAACCATCATACAGCTTCATTGTTGGCACATGGAACCTCTTGGGTATCTCAGCATCACAGATTGGTGGTGCAAAGTGAGATATCTTGTGGCTCCCATCGGCAATCTCTGGGATAGGTTTGACCACTCCTGGAACACTTGATATCATATCCTTTAACTTTTGCAATTCTCTGGCCATGGCATGATTGATACCTGGATCCTGCATAAGACCATGGTTAGTAGTGTAAGAATTATTAAAAGTGTTACCTCCCATAGGATTCAGATTAGGAAGATTGGATGTTAATCCATATTGCTGAGGCTCTGGAACGATTGAGGGACCAGTAGAAGCATTGGTCTGCATTGGAATAAAATCTCCCTGATGGACATCTGAACTTCCTGTTTGCAAACTCCTCAAGGATCCTGGCATCTGGAAGGATCCCTGAAACTGAGACGATCCTGGAACGAAGGAGGATCCTTGAACCTGGGATGATCCTGGAACAAAGGAGGAACCTTGAACCTGGGATGATCCTGGAACAAAGGAGGATCCTTGAACCTGGGATGATCCTGGAACAAAGGAGGATCCCTGAACCTGGGATGATCCTGGAACGAAGGAGGATCCTTGAACCTGCTGCAATCCTGAATATCCTCCTGAATTCGTGAGGGATCCCATATGCTGAGGATAGGATCCCGCTGGCTGGAAATATGAACCTGATGCCTGGGTCATTGTTGTTGTTCCGTAGTGAACTCCTTTTGGTCCACCCACATATTGAATGTCTGTAACCACTGATGGCTGAGAAGTAATCACCGGAGTATCAAAATTCAAGGATTTTGGCACCAGTGGGGAATGATCCTCTGTCGTTGTCTTTTGTTTCTTGAGATCTCCGATTTCTTTGAGAATCCTCTCATTGGTCTTATCCTGTTGCCGTATCTGATCCTTCATCTGCAAAATCAAAGTAAACATGTCACTAGTAGTGGGAGTGTAAGAAGCAGAAGAAGTTGGAGGTTTTGAGAAAATGGGAGTTGGTTTCTTCGCAGCATTCTCAGCATTCTTCTGGGATCCAGAAGGTGGTGGAGGCAAAGGGGGAACGCCTTGTGAAGAAGTGAATGCGGGCATCAAATTTGAAGCATTCTTCGCTGAGGAAGCCATTTGCTTGATTGTAGTGAACCGGAATAAGCACAGAAATGCGTATTTTCCTAAGGACAAAGCACCAATTGCCCCACGGTGGGCGCCAAACTGTTTTGGTCAAAAAATCTGTTGAGGATATTGCAACCAAACTCTTTGTTTCGGGGAATGATGCTTAAAATGTGTAACAGCGATGAGGATCACTTCAATGTAAATTGCACAAACAACACAAGGATTTATACGGGGAAAAAGCCCTTGATCAAGAGTTGATCTCCGGCACAAAAAACCCCGGGTGATGGAAACTACCGATCACCAAGCTCAAATAAATCAATAAATGTTTACAACTTCGGATAGTAACGAGCTAGGTACAAGGATCGCTAGAATGTAACGTGTAAAAGGTGTATGAAACTGCTAAGTGTTTGAACGAGAGCTGGTATGAACGTTTGAATGAGTGTGTGTGTAACTCAGAAAATGACTAAGTGTTTTTCTACTAGCTCGTTACCCCTTTAAAATAGAAATTTAACTACCAAACTAACTATCCGACTTTCGTGCCATGCCTCCGCGTTCTCCACAACGTCTATTTTTGACCAAGCACGTGCAGAATAGTTTGGGAATATTCTCCAGGAATGTCGCCAAGACTTGGTCAAGCTTGTTATACCTGCGAGATAGTACAAAACATAAGTAAACAATCGTCAGTACGAGGATCCTTAAAGTGATCCATGATCCTGATCCTGAAGCTCTTCTGAGGATCACCACCTGTCACAGAAGTAAGGATCACTAATTAGGATAACGAATAAGGATCACTAATTGTTAGAAAATCCTCCCCTAACAGGTGTCACATGAGGAAGGTCCCACATCACGGGTTGCCCAAGTGGCAACAATGTCAGATCTTCTACCATGGTTTGGACAGTCAGGGACAGATGATGGTTGATACGTACTCGGGTGGGGATATCGGCATGAAAAATGCCACCGAGGCATTTGAGATTCTAGAGAAATGTGCCGTGAAAAACCGGACGTAACAGCCACCAAGAGGTAAAAGTTCTCGGCAGGGAGTTCATCATGTGGACGACTACACAGCCATGACAGCACGTATGGATGCCTTATCTTCGAAATTTGATCGAGTGATGGAAATGCACTCGAGATGTTCTTCGAGTGGGGGAGCATATCAGGTAGGTGATTTTCAGACGGGAGAGATGTCACACGAGCATGTTGATTTTATGGGAAACCAATACCGTCCTCAGAATAATCCCTACAGCAATACTTATAATCCGGGGTGGAAGAATCACCCAAATTTCAGTTGGAGGCCCGATGCTTCCAATCTGCAGCCACCCAGATTTGCTCCACGTCCTCCAGCTCCAGCTCATGGAGCATATGGTCCATCTCGACCTCAGCAGGGACCTCCCGCTAGCGAGCCTAGTGTGCATGATATGCTTAGCCAGATCTTAGCCGGTCAGAACACTCAAAAGGCCGAGAATGAGAAGCGTTTTAAGGAGTATGATGGTCGTTTCACGAGGCACGAGAATGAGTTGAGAAGCCAAAAGGCTTCCATGCAGACCATTGAGAACCAAGTTGGCCAGATTGCCAAGATGTTGTCTGAGAGACAACAGGGGGGCCTTCCGAGCAACACAGAGACTAATCCTAATGCTACTGCAAAGGCCATCACGTTGAGAAGCGACAAGACAGCTCAGCCCAACCCTCCGGCTATTCCTGCAAAGCCGGTTGATGATGATGAGGAGATTGAATGTGAGTCTCCGGGTGAAGTGCAACAGAGGCGAGTCCCAGCAAGTACCGCACGACCCAAGGAGCCAGTGAGAGAGTATGTCCCTCCCATTCCATATCCGAGGAGGTTGAAGAAGCAGAAAATGGAAGAACACTATGGTAAATTCCTCGAGCTTTTTAAGCAACTTCATATAAATTTACCATTTGTCGAGGCACTTGCTCAAATGCCTAAGTATGCCAAGTTTCTGAAGGATATCCTATCCAACAAAAAGAAACTTGAGGAGCTTTCGCAGGTGACCTTGAATGAAGAGTGTTCAGCGGTTCTTCAGAACAAACTACCGAAGAAGATGAATGATCCTGGGAGTTTCACTATCCCTTGTTTGATTGGTAGTTTGTCGGTCAGCAATGCTTTAGCTGATCTTGGAGCTAGCATAAACCTCATGCCATATGCGGTTTTTGCAAAGCTAGACTTGTGAGAGCCCAAGCCGACTCGTATGAGCATTCAGCTAGCCGACCGTTCAGTGAAGTATCCTCGAGTCATAGTTGAGAATATGCTGGTGAAAATCGACAAGTTTGTCTTTCCTGTCGATTTCGTGATTCTAGACATGGATGAGGATAAAAATGTTCCACTTATCTTAGGTCGCCCATTCTTAGCCACTGTGAGAGCCTTGATTGATGTCTGCACCGGTAGACTTACTCTTAGGGTTGATGATGAGGAGGTTACCTTTGACATTGGGAAATCCATGCAACACTCGCAAAGTCAGGATGATACACTCTACTTCATTGAGACCGTGACACATATGTGAATGATCATCTCCATGCTACTTTCGAGGAGGATGTTGTGGACACACAGCTGCTAGGAGGGGAGGATTTTAGTTCACCTAGGGTGGACCGATTAGTCGAGGAGGTGACCTGTCTGATAGGTCACGCGTCTCCCCCGTGTCCCGAGGTTTTTGAGGTTGTGGATCGCGTTGCTGAGCCTAAAGCACGTCCTTTTGTTGAGGATCCACCTTCAGTTGAGCTTAAGGAACTCCCAGATCATTTGGAGTATGCTTTCTTGCAGGGCGAGACTCATCTGCTCTTTATCATTTCCGCCGGATTGTCGAAGGAAGAGAAGGATCGATTACTTGAAGTCCTGAAGCAGCACAAGAAGGCGATTGCTTGGAAGATTATGGATATAAAAGGGATCAATCCATCTTTTTGTACCCATAAGATTTTGATGGAGGAGGACTTTAAACCTGTAGTACAGCATCAGAGGCGTTTGAACCCCAACATGCAGGAGGTTGTGAAGAAAGAGGTCATCAAACTACTTGATGCAGGTTTGATATACCCGATCTCTGATTCACCATGGGTTAGCCCTGTACAGGTAGTCCCGAAGAAAGGAGGCATGACAGTGGTGACCAATGAGAAAAACGAGTTGATTCCTACTCGTACTGTCACCGGATGGAGAGTTTGCATCGACTACCGCAAACTCAATGATGCCACGAGGAAGGATCACTTCCCACTACCTTTCACTGATCAGATGTTAGAGAGGTTGTCGGGCAGGATGTACAACTCCTTCCTTGATGGTTTTTCGGGTTATTTTCAGATTCCCATCTCTCCTGAGGATCAGGAGAAGACGACATTCACATGTCCCTATGGCACATTCGCCTACCGGCAGATGCCCTTTGGACTGTGCAATGCCCCGGCCACATTTCAGAGGTGTATGGTGGCCATTTTTCATGACATGATCGAGGACTCCATGGAGGTTTTCATGGATGATTTTTCTGTGTTTGGGAGTTCTTTTGATCAGTGTCTCGGGAATCTGAAAAAGATGTTGGCTAGATGTGAAGAAGCCAACCTTGTGTTGAATTGGGAGAAATGCCACTTCATGGTGAAGGAGGGCATTGTGCTTGGGCACAAGATTTCACAGGCGAGGCTCGAGGTTGACCGAGCCAAAGTCGAGACTATTTCAAAGCTCCCGCCTTGTCACACCCCCAAAATCCACCCGCGGAGTATCACCGCTTGGAGGCGTGACTGACCAGGATCAAGCCATCAATCATATCAAACATAGTATTTAAGTGTAAAAGTAGGAAAAGGTAATTCATCTTGACATGACTGATGTTCATAACCAAACATTGTTTAAGTAGCGGAAGCATAATAATGAAAACCCAAAATAAGTTATAAGTTCAAATATTGTCTACGATCCGTATCCCACAACGACCTGCTCCTTCCTGTGCAAGCTCCATATGTACCTAAGGTCCTGCAAGGCATGTAAGAGAGAGTCAACAACTAGTTGAGCGAGTTCACAGTTAACAGTTCAGTAATAGTATAGCGTGAGTAGTAGTATGTTCGTTCGTTACAATATATCGTATTAGTTTCCATCGCGGCCAATGTCCTTGGCAGGTGTGCGAAGATGTTGGGGAAGGTCTTTTCCCAAGTTTTTCTAGACTAGGTTTGTTCGTATCGCGGCCTCTCTAGGCAGGTGTGCGATGATACGTAAATTCAGTTCGCGGCCAATGTCCTTGGCAGGTGTGCGAAGATGTTGTAAGTTTAGTTCGCGGCCAATGTCCTTGGCAGGTGTGCGAAGACAGTCATAATATCGCGGCCAATGTCCTTGGCAGGTGTGCGAAGATCGTTCAATAAGTGTTACTAGTCTAGCAGTAGGTTCTGTCATCTTTGTATGTACAGTAATCATCAAATCCCCATTCCCCCCTGGGAACCCCATGCCTTGGCTTGTGTGAACTCACCTTGGTTTGCTCGGTATGCTAAGTGAATGCTCGCAAGTAATCAATCACGTCCTAAAGTATGCACGTATGTAAAATCAGTTTGTGTTCAAGTATAGACACACAGTTGGTAAGCAAGTAGCACGTAGCACGTATTTCAGATCATACACAAGATGGTTACACTTAACTGCAGTTAACTAACCAGGTTAACACTTAAACAGAATATAAACAGGTTACTGTTGCTGATTACCCACTTGGCGAAACACCCCTGTTTCGCCATAAGTCCCTTCGACGAAACACCCCATTTCGTCTACCCTTTTGATTCGTCATTGAGGTCTCGACGAAACAGATTCCTGTTTCGTCGTTACCTGCGTTTCGTCAAAAACAGTTTGATTCGTCGTAAGTCAGTTACGTCATTATCACAGAAACCCTAATCACCGATTAGCAGACAGAATCACACAACCATCATCATACACAAGTCATACGATATTCATCCAGCAAAACATCAATATCCGTGATTTCCAATCATAACTAAAGCCATGAATTAACCCTAGGCCATCCAACAACATTCCCGGATTTAACATTATCAACCTACTATTCTGATGATCAATATCAACAATCTGATCTTGTTTATAAGAAACCCTAAATCAATACCACGTTTCAGATATAGCTGTGAAATCGATTAAGCATGCATAACGAAACAACATCATCATATTCATAACCATTCTATAAATCAAACATATACCTAAGCATGAATTCAGAAATCAAGAGTCATGAAATCGATTAAACAAACATATGACTAACCGAGGTCGATAGTACGAAGGTTTAATCTCTTAACGAGGCTTCGAGAACTCTAGTCTGCCGTCACACAGGAGTGGGAGCTCTAGGGTTTTTCTGTTTTGCTAAAGTGACGAATTGAGCGGTTCCGTATAACTTATACGCGTCTAAGTGTTTTGGGCCCTTACTGGGCTTGGCGAAACTGACGGGCCGGCGAATCACATTTGATTCGTCGAGATGTTGATGGCGAAACACCTGTTTCGTCGGGTGGTATATGACGAATGGCACATGTGTTTCGTCGAGTTTATACAGGGCTTAATAGTCTGAGTGTTTACAACAGGTTCCCATTAAATCATTAAACACATATGCATGCAACCATCACAATAAGTATTATCATATCAGCATGTAGCATATCCAACAATCATCTCAAATTACAATCAGTGTACAGTTATAAGTCAAACAAGTCAAACAAGTCAAAGTCAACGTGCATTAAATGCAAATAAAGGATGTCAGAATTTCGAGTTGTCACATTATCCCCAACTTGAAAGAAATTTCGTCCCGAAATTTAGCATGCAGTTACTGAGGAAGCTAGTAGTGTGGCGTTATTTACCTGTGTCGTATCGCGGCTCCTCGAGCAGGTTTGCGAAGATTACTGGTTTTCTTGGGGTGTCACACGCCTCCCACATCAGTGAAATCTATTAGGAGTTTTCTAGGTCATGCAGGTTTTTACCGGCGATTCATAAAGGAATTTTCCAAAATCGTCCGTCCCATGACTCAGCTCCTCGAGAAGGATGCCCAGTTTGTTTTCTCCGATGAGTGCCTTCGAGCATTCGAGTTGTTGAAGGAGAAGTTAGTGAATGCCCCGATCATGGTTGCTCCCGACTGGGAGCTGCCATTTGAGTTGATGTGTGACGCGAGTGACTTCGCGGTCGGGGCTGTCTTGGGTCAAAGGAAAGATAAACACTTTCATCCGATATACTATGCGAGCAAGACCTTGAATGACGCTCAGGAGCATTACACCACGATAGAGAAAGAGCTCCTAGCTGTGGTCTTTGCATTCGATAAGTTTCGGTCGTATCTTGTCCTTTCCAAGACCATTGTGTACACGGATCATGCAGCCCTTCGGTATCTTTTCAGTAAGCAGGATGCTAAACTGAGACTGATACGTTGGATTTTGTTGCTACAAGAGTTTGATATTGAAATCCGTGATAAAAAAAGGGGCTGAGAATTTGGCAGCCGATCATTTGTCTCGACTTGAGCATTCCGAGGAAAAGGAATCTCGTGGGCCTAACATCAATGACAATTTCCCCCACGAGTTCCTCATGAGAATCGATACCAGTGATGATTCCCCATGGTTTGCTGACTTTGCAAACTACCTAGCTAGTGGCATCCTGATCAAGGGGATGACCCATCAGCAGAAGCGAAAGTTCTTTGCAGATGTTAAGCATTACTTCTGGGATGACCCTTACTTATTTAGGGTAGGAGCGGATCGGATGATCCAGCGATGCATGCATGGTGACGAGGCGAGGGATATTTTACGCCACTGTCACGAAGGACCCACGGGAGGCCACCACGGAGCAAATAACACGGCAAGGAAGGTTTTTGATGCCGGATTCTTTTGGCCGACTATTTTCCGTGATGCCCATGAGTGGGTGAGGTCCTGTGATGCTTGCCAGAGGGCGAGCAACATTTCTGCACGCTATGAGATGCCACAAAACAGCATCCAAGTTTGTGAGGTTTTTTACGTATGGGGGCTAGACTTCATGGGCCCTTTTCCGACCTCTTTTGGAAACCGCTACATACTTATCGCTGTTGATTACATTTCAAAGTGGGCTGAAGCACAGGCTTTACCCACTAATGATGCTAGAGTAGTGGTGAGGTTTTTGAAAAAGTTGTTTGCTCGCTTCGGTGCCCCGAAGGCGTTGATTAGTGACCGTGGGACGCATTTCTGTAATGCACAGCTTGAGAAAGCATTGTCCCGATATGGTGTGCAACATCGATTCTCTACACCATATCATCCGCAGACGAGTGGACAGGTCGAGGTTACTAATCGGGGTATCAAGCGGATTTTGGAGAAAACGGTTAATTCTAGCCGTAAGGATTGGTCCGAGAAATTGGATGATGCACTGTGGGCTTTCCGGACAGCCTACAAGACTCCTATAGGCACCACACCGTTTAAATTGGTCTATGGGAAGTCTTGTCATTTGCCTGTTGAACTCGAGCACAAAGCATACTGGGCTTTGAAGACAGTTAATCTTGACATGGCTGCTGCGAGTGAGAACAGGTTTGTGCAGATTCACGAGGTTGAGGAGCTTAGGCACGATGCGTATGAAAGCTCCAAGCTGTACAAGGAACGTACTAAGACGCTTCATGATGCCCGCTTGAAGGACAAGAAAGAATTCTGAGTGGGTGATCGTGTGTTGTTGTACAACTCACGTCTCAAGTTGTTTCCTGGTAAGCTTAAATCTCGGTGGTCGGGTCCCTACACTGTACGGTCAGTGATTCCTTACGGGACCGTGGAGATAGGCCATGAGGATGGCCGGTTGTTTAAACTCAACGGGCATAGGTTAAAGGCTTATGTTGGAGGGCCCGTTGACCCGAGCGAGGAGGTTGTTACCCTCCACCCCAGGAACAAATGAATTCGGGGTGGTGAGTTGTAACACCCCAAAACCCGAATGTTTATATTCGTTAAATGTTATGATGTGGTGCATCAAGAAATGAATGACTGGGTTATTTAACCAAGTTAACAAAAGGGTAAAAGTAATAAAAAGAAAGAAAGTTGTGCCCATTTATAATTAGTGGCAACTTGAGGGGTTAAAGTGGGTTAAGTTGAAAGTTGATTTAACAAATAAAGATTTACACACACAAACACACACACGATCGTGTGTTCTAGAGAGAGAGCAGGAGCTCTCATGAAGTCAAAACCCTAACTTCATCTATTCCCTCAAATTGGAAGGCAAAACGAAGCTCAAATTCATAACCAAACACGGATTAATGATCACCTTCACAAGGGGATCGTAAGGTATGTCTTAGATTCGAGATTGGTGATGATGCACGAAATGGGTTATGTTGTAAATCACGAATTTGTATGAAATTGAGCATGAGTATGTGTTAGATTCATCATTTGGAACATGGATTATGCATGAATGAGGTTAATTTGATGTTTAAGGGTGAAACCCATTTGTTATGGTAAGAATGATGATTTGAATCATCATCCATGTCTAATTCTTGTGGAATGTTGATGTATTTTTATGTATGATGGATTCTTGTTAGAAGGATTGGAAGAAATGTGATGATTATATGTTTGATGATTATGCATGTATGATTCGTGTTGATTGGAAGGAAGAAATTGATGAATTATGTATGAAATTAGAAGATTGTGCATGAATTAGTTGTACGTTATGCTTAGAAGGCAGTACGCACACCAAGTGTTTGATGAAATGCCTAGGTGAGCTTAATAGATGAAATTGTATGTAAGTAAAAGATGATATGTATATAGTGATGTCCGTATAATCGATTATAATGTTACGGGTATATAATGAAAAGTCAAAAGTTAAAGTAAATGGACCGTTGACTTCTAAAAGTCAACTGTCATGTTGTCATAATTGTAAGACTAAAGTAAGTTATATGATGCGTGTTAGACGTATGTGTGTCTAATGCGATGACATTACGGACTCCCCGAGCTGGAAATGATGTGAATTTGGTTACATGTATTATGCTTGTTAGAAGTGACTATGAACGTCAAATATGAATTATACGATCGATATGATCGTTAGCTTGTACAATTATGTATGTTAATAAGAATGTCATTTGGTGACATGAAAGTATAGGAATCATGTCGAGAAGGACTCAAGCATGAAAGGCTAACGGGTCAAAAAGAGACAAGATAACGGACACGAACTCGGACGCACGAGGTAAGTGATTTCTGCAATCACTTCTTATGTTCGTTTAAGTTATAAGGCGTTTTAATTAACTAAGCATGATGGTTGAAGTCAATTATGTGTCGTAGTCCTTCGTCGTAAAGGATGGGATTAAAGTTGACCAAAATGCCCTTGATGGGTATTTTGGGCAAATGATCTTAATAAGTGGTTTAAGAACAAGTTATACGATTAGTTTAATGTTTTGGACAAGTATGGAAATGGGAAGTATGGTTTTGTTGTCATAAACCGTTTAATGCGCAAATACCCATAACGGGTCAAATAGTTAGAAAATGATAATAAGCCGATAGAGCGTAAGTTAAGAATTTCCGTAATCCGGATGTGGGATTTTAAGTTCATATGATAGAATGTGAATTTACAAGCATGTAGGAAGAAACGGGAGCTTAAAGCGGGATCCCAGGTAAGAATCCCACCTCAGGTTCCTGAACCTTAAAGCGGGATCCCATGTCCCAGGTAAGAATCCCACCTCAGGTTCCTGAACCTTAAAGCGGGATCCCATGTCCCAGGTAAGAATCCCACCTCAGGTTCCTGAACCTTAAAGCGGGATCCCATGTCCCAGGTAAGAATCCCACCTCAGGTTCCTGAACCTTAAAGCGGGATCCCATGTCTCAGGTAAGAATCCCACCTCAGGTTCCTGAACCTTAAAGCGGGATCCCATAGCCCAGGCAAGAATCCCACCTTAGGTTCCATTTGGGAACCTCAAAGTGGGATCCCGTACCCCAGATAAGAATTATTAATTTAATTCTCGTATGTATGTATGCAATGACGTGGGAAAGGTTTGTATGCATGTAGATGTGTATGTATGTATGTGTAAGGATATGTACGATGGTATGTATGTATGCAATGACGTGGGAAAGGTTTGAATGCATGTGGATGTGTATGTATGTATGTGTAAAGATATGCACGAGGGTATGTATGTATGCAATGATGTGGGAAAGGTTTGTATGCATGTAGATGTGTATATATGTATGTGTAAAGATATGTACGAGGGTACGTATGTATGCAATGACGTGGGAAAGGTTTGTATGCATGTAGATGTGTATGTATGTATGTGTAAAGATATACACGAGGGTATGTATGTATGTAATTATGTGGGAAAGGTTTGTATGCATGTAGATGTGTATGTATGTATGTATAAAGGCATGTATGAGTGTATGCACGTATGTAAAGTTGTGGGGAAAATATGTACGTATGAAGATATGTATGTGAGTACGCATGTATGCATGATTTAGACACGTTGAGGGTTAACGTTATTAATGGTGTACCTCGAGAATGAAAAGTAATGCAGGTACATTATTGAAGCCTCACCAGGAAATGGATATGCAGATGAAATGCTTAAAGCTTAAAAGATGACGAAGTGTGAAGTGTACGCGAATGAACGTTGTTTCTTTAATGTGTGCTAATGTTATGAATGCATGTGGTGAATGCAGGTTGTACGGATAATGAGCGATTATCAGAAGGATTAGGGATTGAAGACCGAGTCACTAGAGAGATTGTACGGGGACGTTGAATGTAAAAGGTAGTAAACGCAAGCTATGTTTTTAATTAGTAAATAAGAGGATGACGGATTTATGAATAAGAATTACGTTAAAGCTAAATTTTAAATAAGTTGAGGTATTTATAATGAAAGAAATTTTATGGTTCGTGTTTCCGCTGCGACTTTTTGTCAAATACGAATTAGGGTGTAACAAGTTGGTATCAGAGCCCTGGTTTGAGAGAATCAAGTGTAAGAAGGTAAGTGCTTGAACTCAAACCTGTGTGCTCTTGTGATAAGAAAACCGTACAATCCAAGACTCGGTCAAGATCCAAAGGTAAAAGAGAATGTAAGTATGTACTTATGTATATGCATAAAGAAACTGACGGTTTTGTATATGCAAGTTAAGTATAAGCGTTTGAAGAGGATGATCCGCGAGTGCGGTCAAGTACCGACACCAAGGCATGAAATAAGATAAAGTTGAACCCCGGTACGTAAATTCAATATGTCGGTATATGAAATGATAAAATGCATTAAGGGAAGAAAAATGCTAAATGAAGGACCATGATGGTATAGTAAATATGTTTTGAAAAATGATACGCGTGCCGAAACCTAATTCTCCGGACATAAGGTGACAATTACACGAAGACACGAAACTAGTATGTGGATTGTGTACCTGGCCAGTACACGTGAAGCATATGACGTTCGTGGGACCGTGATAATTAATACATGTATGTCCGTTAGAATTAAGTAGTAGGTGGACGTGAGGGTGAAGAGAAATGTAAGACTCTCAAGAATGAGAGTATGAAATGCTATGCTAGAATCCGCGAGACGGATTCGAAACATGAAATGCTATGCTAGAATCCGCGAGACGGATTCGAAACATGAAATGCTATGCTAGAATCCGCGAGACGGATTCGAAACATGAAATGCTATGCTAGAATCCGCGAGACGGATTCGAAACATGAAATGCTATGCTAGAATCCGCGAGACGGATTCAAAACATGAAATGCAATGCTTGAACCTGTGAGACGGATTCAAGGGATGAAAAGCGTATATGCAATGTTTGAATCCGCGAGACGGATTCAAAGAATGAAAGATATGAATGCAATGCTTGAACCCGCGAGACGGATTCAAGGGATGAAAAGCGTATATGCAATGTTTGAATCCGCGAGACGGATTCAAAGAATGAAAGATATGAATGCAATGCTTGAACCCGCGAGACGGATTCAAGGGATGAAAAGCGTATATGCAATGTTTGAATCCGCGAGACGGATTCAAAGAATGAAAGATATGAATGCAATGCTTGAACCCGCGAGACGGATTCAAGGGATGAAAAGCGTATATGCAATGTTTGAATCCGCAAGACGGATTCAAAGAATGAAAGATATGAATGCAATGCTTGAACCCGCGAGACGGATTCAAGGGATGAAAAGCGTATATGCAATGTTTGAATCCGCAAGACGGATTCAAAGAATGAAAGATATGAATGCAATGCTTGAATCCGCGAGACGGATTCAAGGGATGAAAAGCGTATATGCAATGTTTGAATCCGCAAGACGGATTCAAAGAATGAAAGGCGTAAATGCAATGTTTGAATCCGCGAGACGGATTCGAAACATAGAAGGTACGAAAGGTATGAATAATGTGTTCGAATCCGCGAAACGGATTTAAGATATAAAAGACGGAACTAGTCTACATAAGAAGAAGTCAATAGCTTGACCATGTATGCGTCAAACAAGTCATAAAAGTAATGTAAAGCAAAAGAACAAAAGAATGATAGGAATGAAAATATCCGAATGTGCATGTAACGTGAGGATATGTATGGTACAAAAGATTATAGAAACGTAGAATGATGTTAACTACGGAGTTAAGCACGTAGGTGTGACTATGAAATGGTAGTTTTGTTGTGATAACAAAACAAGGGTTAAATGTTATGCAATGCGTCTATAGAATGAAATCTTAAAGGATGAGATGAAGGTATTTAATCTGTTATAGAATGATCATATGAGTGTAAGCATTATTATAAGTTTGAATAAGAATGTATATTAACCAGTTTTAACGGGTCAAAGGAAATGAGAATGTTATATGAAAGTATGCCATGGAAAGTACAGCCTTGTTAAGAAGAAAAAGCAAATTGCATGAATAATTAAGAAATGAGTTAGGATGGTTACTTATGATTATGATGCGACTATGAAGTCAAACATGAATGTGTGTGTGTAAGAGGAAATGAGAAAGGTTTCGGGGACGAAACCTTATTTAAGGGGGGTAGACTTGTAACACCCCAAAACCCGAATGTTTATATTCGTTAAATGTTATGATGTGGTGCATCAAGAAATGAATGACTGGGTTATTTAACCAAGTTAACAAAAGGGTAAAAGTAATAAAAAGAAAGAAAGTTGTGCCCATTTATAATTAGTGGCAACTTGAGGGGTTAAAGTGGGTTAAGTTGAAAGTTGATTTAACAAATAAAGATTTACACACACAAACACACACACGATCGTGTGTTCTAGAGAGAGAGCAGGAGCTCTCATGAAGTCAAAACCCTAACTTCATCTATTCCCTCAAATTGGAAGGCAAAACGAAGCTCAAATTCATAACCAAACACGGATTAATGATCACCTTCACAAGGGGATCGTAAGGTATGTCTTAGATTCGAGATTGGTGATGATGCACGAAATGGGTTATGTTGTAAATCACGAATTTGTATGAAATTGAGCATGAGTATGTGTTAGATTCATCATTTGGAACATGGATTATGCATGAATGAGGTTAATTTGATGTTTAAGGGTGAAACCCATTTGTTATGGTAAGAATGATGATTTGAATCATCATCCATGTCTAATTCTTGTGGAATGTTGATGTATTTTTATGTATGATGGATTCTTGTTAGAAGGATTGGAAGAAATGTGATGATTATATGTTTGATGATTATGCATGTATGATTCGTGTTGATTGGAAGGAAGAAATTGATGAATTATGTATGAAATTAGAAGATTGTGCATGAATTAGTTGTACGTTATGCTTAGAAGGCAGTACGCACACCAAGTGTTTGATGAAATGCCTAGGTGAGCTTAATAGATGAAATTGTATGTAAGTAAAAGATGATATGTATATAGTGATGTCCGTATAATCGATTATAATGTTACGGGTATATAATGAAAAGTCAAAAGTTAAAGTAAATGGACCGTTGACTTCTAAAAGTCAACTGTCATGTTGTCATAATTGTAAGACTAAAGTAAGTTATATGATGCGTGTTAGACGTATGTGTGTCTAATGCGATGACATTACGGACTCCCCGAGCTGGAAATGATGTGAATTTGGTTACATGTATTATGCTTGTTAGAAGTGACTATGAACGTCAAATATGAATTATACGATCGATATGATCGTTAGCTTGTACAATTATGTATGTTAATAAGAATGTCATTTGGTGACATGAAAGTATAGGAATCATGTCGAGAAGGACTCAAGCATGAAAGGCTAACGGGTCAAAAAGAGACAAGATAACGGACACGAACTCGGACGCACGAGGTAAGTGATTTCTGCAATCACTTCTTATGTTCGTTTAAGTTATAAGGCGTTTTAATTAACTAAGCATGATGGTTGAAGTCAATTATGTGTCGTAGTCCTTCGTCGTAAAGGATGGGATTAAAGTTGACCAAAATGCCCTTGATGGGTATTTTGGGCAAATGATCTTAATAAGTGGTTTAAGAACAAGTTATACGATTAGTTTAATGTTTTGGACAAGTATGGAAATGGGAAGTATGGTTTTGTTGTCATAAACCGTTTAATGCGCAAATACCCATAACGGGTCAAATAGTTAGAAAATGATAATAAGCCGATAGAGCGTAAGTTAAGAATTTCCGTAATCCGGATGTGGGATTTTAAGTTCATATGATAGAATGTGAATTTACAAGCATGTAGGAAGAAACGGGAGCTTAAAGCGGGATCCCAGGTAAGAATCCCACCTCAGGTTCCTGAACCTTAAAGCGGGATCCCATGTCCCAGGTAAGAATCCCACCTCAGGTTCCTGAACCTTAAAGCGGGATCCCATGTCCCAGGTAAGAATCCCACCTCAGGTTCCTGAACCTTAAAGCGGGATCCCATGTCCCAGGTAAGAATCCCACCTCAGGTTCCTGAACCTTAAAGCGGGATCCCATGTCTCAGGTAAGAATCCCACCTCAGGTTCCTGAACCTTAAAGCGGGATCCCATAGCCCAGGCAAGAATCCCACCTTAGGTTCCATTTGGGAACCTCAAAGTGGGATCCCGTACCCCAGATAAGAATTATTAATTTAATTCTCGTATGTATGTATGCAATGACGTGGGAAAGGTTTGTATGCATGTAGATGTGTATGTATGTATGTGTAAGGATATGTACGATGGTATGTATGTATGCAATGACGTGGGAAAGGTTTGAATGCATGTGGATGTGTATGTATGTATGTGTAAAGATATGCACGAGGGTATGTATGTATGCAATGATGTGGGAAAGGTTTGTATGCATGTAGATGTGTATATATGTATGTGTAAAGATATGTACGAGGGTACGTATGTATGCAATGACGTGGGAAAGGTTTGTATGCATGTAGATGTGTATGTATGTATGTGTAAAGATATACACGAGGGTATGTATGTATGTAATTATGTGGGAAAGGTTTGTATGCATGTAGATGTGTATGTATGTATGTATAAAGGCATGTATGAGTGTATGCACGTATGTAAAGTTGTGGGGAAAATATGTACGTATGAAGATATGTATGTGAGTACGCATGTATGCATGATTTAGACACGTTGAGGGTTAACGTTATTAATGGTGTACCTCGAGAATGAAAAGTAATGCAGGTACATTATTGAAGCCTCACCAGGAAATGGATATGCAGATGAAATGCTTAAAGCTTAAAAGATGACGAAGTGTGAAGTGTACGCGAATGAACGTTGTTTCTTTAATGTGTGCTAATGTTATGAATGCATGTGGTGAATGCAGGTTGTACGGATAATGAGCGATTATCAGAAGGATTAGGGATTGAAGACCGAGTCACTAGAGAGATTGTACGGGGACGTTGAATGTAAAAGGTAGTAAACGCAAGCTATGTTTTTAATTAGTAAATAAGAGGATGACGGATTTATGAATAAGAATTACGTTAAAGCTAAATTTTAAATAAGTTGAGGTATTTATAATGAAAGAAATTTTATGGTTCGTGTTTCCGCTGCGACTTTTTGTCAAATACGAATTAGGGTGTAACATGAGTCTAGCTGAAGACTCGTAAATAAACTTAGCATGTTTGTGTGTTTATTATTTTTAGTGTTATTTTTGTGTGTGGTTGTCTTTTTCTTTTCAGGTTGCGGTTCGTTCTGGTCGCGAGGGATGTTAGAGCTTGTTACCGGCTCTCAGGTATGTTAGTTCGGTTCTTTTTCTTGGTAGGAGATGCTTCGTGAGTGCCCCGGGTTCAAGGAGTTTTTCATTATTTATGTCCATTTTCCACAAAAAAAATTAAAAAAATATATATATATATATTAATATTAAAATCGAAAATCAGCACTATCACCAAAGTCTGGCACCACCAGACAACTTTTGCAGTACAATAATAGGCCTAGTTTGAATAACACCAACCACCTTCACCTTTTTCTTCATAAATGCATCTTCTTCTTGAACCCACTTCAAAGCACTCACGGATCCTCTGCATCTCCTAGCTTCCTCCAAGAATTCTTTCATCCCAACAATCATTCCACGTACTGATCTCTCCTTTTCTAGTTAGTTTCATGTGTTTTAGTGTCATGTTCTTCATAGTAGTTTCTTTAGGTTTTTAGGGCTTGGTCTAAATCACCCGATTTAAGCCCGTTTTTAGTGTTTTTTGTGTTGGATTGAACCACAAGTGACCGATTTACAAAACCCCTAAGCAAAAGTGTGAAAAAATCGGGGTTCCGAGGCTATTCTGAGCGTTTTCGCGATCTGGGTTCCGTCAAGCACCGCCGTGCGTCGAAGGAGCATGGTCGTGCTCTTCAAAAAATCTTCAAAACTTCATAAATTTTCCAGAAATTCACGGTTGCACGAGGGTGCCGTCCGGACGCACGATCGTGCTCTTCATAACACATGTCGGATTGCCCAGATCTTCAAGGTGGCACGAGGGTGCCGTTTTGAAGCACGGTCGTGCTTCTCGAGATCGTTCAGTTCAATCGTCGGTTAACGGTCCGGCACGAGGGTGTCGATATGTGGCACCGTCGTGCTTTTCGCGAAATCATTTTGCTCAGTCTCCGGAGGTCGGTCAGGCACGAGGGTGCCGATGTGAGGCACAATGGTGCTTCTCAAAATTGTGGTTCAGATCTGAGCCGTTTACGGCCGAGCACGATGGTGCCGTGGGATGGCACGGTCGTGCTCCTGGGGAATAAAAACCCAGACTTCATAAAATTCCCAGAAATCTTCATAAACTCTCTGATTTGCAGGTCTGGCACGGTAGTGCCATATGGTGGCACGACCATGCCATTTTGTCCAGTCCCGAAATTTGTCTGTTTGTTTTGGCTGCTGATTAATCTTGTCTCAATTTTGCAGATGGATCACCCTTATTTGCGGTTCTCAAACAATGCCAGGGAAGGGTACTGTATCCCGAAGGTGGAGCGGTTATGGGGTCGACGGCATCTAATCGAGCCCATGAGGAGGTTACAAAGGGTTGATTTAGACTTGCTCGGACAGACCGAGCGGTTTGATGATCTTATAACGCCTCCGTGGTCCCGCCTTTTTTAGATCGCAGAGCCGCAATATATAGAGTTGGTGATCGAATTTTTCGCATCGTTCCGTTTCACATTTCCATGCCCAGATGTTTATGAGAAAAATGTTGGTGTCAAGTTTCGATTGGGAAGGAAATGGCATCACCAATCGATTAGCCGATTCGCTGTGGTGTTGGGGTTATATATGGAAGATGAGATAGATTCTGATTTATTTCATGGGAGTTTGCAAGATTGGGAGCCTGACACAGACAAGGCCGCATTTTGGAATCAAATTACTGTGCCGGGCCGAATGTGGGAACCTCGGAAAGCCAAAGCTACATGGATCCTCGACCCACTTCACCGGGTCATAGAGCGCGCCATATTCCACGTCATTGGAGGTCGGGGTGATAGCACGGGAAATATCACCACCCGCGACCTTTTCCACCTGTACTGTATCGTCTCCGGCTACCATTGCAACGTAGCCGTCAGTGTGGCAGAATCGATTTTTCGCGGTGTTGGTTCGACACCCACATCGCGTAACTGCGGAGGGGCCTTCGCTACAAAACTTGCAAAATACTATTGGGTTTCCTTAAACAATTTGACCGAAGCCTGTGACTATGGCCTCCTCGATCTGCAGTAGCTAAACTCGATGCACCTGATTCGCAGAGTAAACGGGGTCCCAAAGCTTGTGGATAGATTGGGAAGGATCTGGGACCCGCTACCTGTTGATGATGAGACGGATGATGACGATGATGGTGGTGATGGTGGAGATCATGACGTGCACATGCACGACATTCCAGTTCAGGGACAGGAGGGGGCCGCTGGGGGAGCGGGCCCCCAATTGCAGATTGGACAGGGGTTTGATAGTCCGAACTGGGAGAAAGTGTATGGTGGATTTGGTGGTGGAGGTTATGAGCATGGCGCTTACGGCACTTACGGTCCTTCCGAGCCGTCAGGGATAGATCTGTGGAGGCACATGGACGGGCTGGAATTAGGCCAGCAAGAGGTGAGGCGAGATGTCAATCTGATACGCGCAGAGCAACACAGGCAGGGTAACTCCTTGGAAGAGTTGCACGAGCAGACCCGACGCAGCATGGATTGGTTGTTTGGTTCGCAGCAGCACATAGCGAACTCAATCAACCATCCATACACCCAGCCGCCGCCGCATTTTGCGCGTAGATCCAGATTTGATCCCAGATGCGACGCCGGTCCTTTGGGATCCGGCGAGAGGTCTTAGTCCTGCTTTCTATCTCGTATTTTTACTATCATTTCGTGTTTGAGGGGTGTGCCATTTTCCGTCATACGTACACCCCTCCGTCGTAGGTGTTAGTTTTTATTGCTTTAGTAGTGGTTAAATTAATAAACAAAGGCAAGGGAAAAATGGGTTGAGTAATATTCTTGTGAATTTGATCTTGTTTGCTATATGTGCAGTGTTGGTTCAAACTCTTTTGAATAAACGATGAGATGTTGGCTTGGTGGATGGCTTGGTAGTTCGTTGTGGATGCTCCTTTTTACTTCATATTGCTCCGATTCTAGCCTTTTTGTTTCAGGGGAGTTTTCGTGTTCCTTCCTTCCTTTATTTGTATTGAATTCGCATTTCCATTGCTTATTCAATTTTTTGTTGTACATCGAGGGCGATGTACAATTCAAGTGTGGGGAGGTGGTCTATCGCTTGAACTTTGTTGTCATATATATATATATATATATATATATATATATATATATATATATAATAATGACGCAAAGCTCTCTTTTAACAATTTTTGTGGCATATTAATCAAATCAACATAAGTATCGAAATAAGCACCAAAATTTTTGATAAATAAATAAGGGTAAACGCAAAAAGGGGGTTCGCTCGTGTAAGGAAAACCGTCAAGTAACATGTTTTTTGTATAAAATTGAGCATGAGAAATCAAGCGATTGACCTACTTGTTTGCCTTGCATATTTACCCAATACGCCCGTTTCCGTGAGTTATTTTTTAGCCTTATAGCTTTAGAATTATTTTTGCTCATGTTTTTGCGGGCAAAGATTGAGTGAGCCGGATAACTTTTGCGATTTAGAACTTGTGTTAGGTATGCATTTCGAAGCCACAAAGCAAGAATTAAAGCATAGAAGTGATTGAGGCATTAGGAAACCTTTTTACTTTAGCCATTTTTATTCACCTCCCTACCCAAATCATTCCCCTAGTTAAACCAATTTGAGCCTTTCCCGTTCGTTTCCTTTAAACCACCAAAATATTAACCACTTAGCCAAATTAGCCTTTTATATTTTGAACCCATTTTTGGTTGGAAGCCCGGTTTGGTTGATGATTAACTTGTAGTTTTGTATAGTTTCTTCTTCGTTGTTATGTACCCTCATGATCAAGGGTTTTTATCTAAGTAGACGTACTTAGTTCTCTCCAAAGCATGAGTTGTAAAAAAAAAAAAGATGAAAAAGCCTTATCAATCGGCTTTGTTAGAGCAATTTTGGGAGTGAAAAGCAATACTTGTCGGTTAGCTCTCGGTTAGTTATTATTTAGTTGTATAGTTCTATCTTCTTGTATTTCAAGTTAGTCGAGCCATCGGGTTACAACCGTTTTAGCCACTTTTAAAAATCCACTTCCACACCCTTAACCCAAGCCAAGTTACAACCCAAAACAAGACCTCATGATGTATGCTTTATTTTTGCCAAGTGATTAGATTTGATCCTTCCACAAGCTTATGATATCGCATAGTTATCGTCTTGGCATCGAGTGTTCTAAACATACTCCACAAATTGTATGTGCACCTATATTTAGCCGAGTGTGTGTGAACATTTGTGAGGATGCATGGTGAACTTGTAGGGATTTCTAACATTTGTCAGGAACCCAACAACCATTAGTCCAAATGGTATTCCTGAATCAGTAACAGCTGCTGAAGACACCCTGAACTGGTATAGTGAAAATGCTATTGCACAAAACAAGGCTCTCAACACCATCCTAACTCAATAGAATAATATCACAAAAGCCCAAAAAGATCTAACAAGCAAAGTTCAAGGCCTAGAAGTTATCATCTATGAGATCAAGACCAAAATCCTTGAGCTAGATAATGAACTTCTCCAGCTGGTACACAACTCCCTAGGGCCACATAGCCCACAAGGACTTCAGCAAAAAGAAGTTGAGATGAAATTCCTCAAAACACAGCTTACAGACTTAGAGAGACAACATAAGCAACATAGAATCTCCACCTATGTTGATGACCCATGGAGACTGCCATCAGCACCATTTGTACGAATGTCCTTTGATCCCCAACCATTACCGGCATCACCGTTCCTACAAACCTCCCCACCCTTAAACCTCTGGTCAAAAGAGCAAGCAAAAATTAAGGCTAGAAAGGCTTCGCCAACAAGAAGTACATCCTCTGAAAGTATCTGATGTATAAGAATTTATACATCTTTTAAACGTCAAATATGCCCCGTTTATGCGAAAACTCTTTGTATTTTCATTGATTTTGGTACTCATTTGAGTTGTTTGTGAAAATACAGGTCCGGGGTTCGGCCCGGTGATGAAACAAAGGCTTTTGGAGCAAAATGGAGTGAAAACGGAACATTCCAGCAAACTGCCAGATACGGCACGACCATGCCACCCAGGAGCACGACCATGCCAGCCATTCCGACATCGGCACTCTCGATCAGCACCATCATCTAGCACCAGCACCATCAAAATCAAGGGAAGCACGACCGTGCCAACCACTGGCACAACCGTGCCAGGTCAATTTGAGCCCCAGATCTGAGTGTTTCTGAGATCGCTGTCGAGCACTATCGGCTGGCACGACCGGACCATGCCCGAGCACGGTCGTGCCACCTCGGGAACTTTTGAGCGCGATTTTTCCTAAAATGGTAGCAAACTGGTCAACAATCAAGAAAGTGGTTCTGACACTTGCCAAGCACGACCGTGCCAAAAGGTGGCATGGTCGTGCCAAATGCGCAGAGTTTAAATACGAGTTTCTAGCTCATTTGCAAGGGAGTTGGAGCATTTTGGTGACTTTTTCTCTCAAGAATCTGGTCTTGGAAGCTTGTTGGAGCCAAGAGGGAGCCTTGAAGAGGACTTAATCACTTGAAGATCTACTCAAACATCATTTTAATCTTGTCTTTAACTTGGTTAGCTTATTACATTATGAACAATTTATGTTTCTTTGCACTTGATTTGGTTGTCATGAGCCTTATGGGCTAAACATTTGAGTTGTCTAAACTTTGTTGAAGCTAATGAATATGTGATAACATGGAAGTAGATGTGATGATTGTTCTTGTTAATCTTCATGTTGGTATTTAATCTTGTTCTTGGAGTTCATGTGTATGCTTAAAGTTCTTGTTCTTGAATGTTTGCTCATAAGTATTTACATGTTGTGTTGGAAAGCCCATGTAAAGATTATGATTATTGAATCTTGTTAACTTGTTAGTATGATTCATAGCATGAAACTAGGAATGGTAATTGCTAATGTGATTGAATGATGATTTGAGCATATGTGTGAATTCTTGCATCTAGATTTGGAAAGATCATAAAGTTTGTTTATATGAATTCTATAGTTTGTGTTCTTGTTGGTTTGATGATTTAGGCCAAAATTGTTAGCTAGCATGACCATGCTTGTGGTTCATATCAAGAACATGATGATAGTGCCAACTACTTAAAACCAAGTTAGGGTGATTAGTGTGTTTTTCATATTAGTTTTCCCTAATTTGTAGAGTTAGGAGTTTTGACAAACAAATAACTCTTTATTAAAGATTAACATCAACTTAGCAAGTGAGCGTAAAAGAATAATTTTTAGGTGATTAGAATGTTAATTCATTTTTAGTTTTCCTAAGAATTATAGACTAGGGAGCCTTGATTGGGGACTTAGTCAATTTTAGAACTTGCATCATCACAACCTCCTTTCCCTTGTTGTCACATGTGAGTTAGTGGATACTTAGTTTAGGCAACCCTTTCTTAGATATTGTTCTTTGTTAGAATTTTTAGTAGTTTATTTATTTGCATGCTATTTTAGAAAAATCAACCCAATCATTTGAAAAGGCTTTAAAGTAGCAAAAGTTTAGTATCGAGACACCGCATCCACGGATTGATATCCGGTTCTTGCCGATTAGCTATATTACCACCCGACGGGTACACTTGCCCTTTGTGTGTGTAGTTAGTTCCTAGGTGAAAAACCATTTTAAAACTAAATTTGTGTGAAGGAAAACTTAATTAAAAATATATTTAATTCACGCACATCAGTATCAATAAAATACCGTCCTTAAGCAGAGGAAAAGGGCCATCAAGTAGCAGACAAAACATTGATGATAGCGTCATGATGACCTCCATGAAAGCTCCTGGTAAGTTTCCTACACGACAACAAGGAATGCATGCCAACAATCACTCCAGTAATAGCCCCACAAACATAAGATCATACATTATCGGTTTCTAAAGAAAGCTTCACCTCCCAATTTTATGAAGAATTACCCCGAACAAATGAATTTGAGCATCTATACATGAACGAGGCAGAAACTACTGAAAGGGCTTATGTTTCTGACATTGACGATGAAGCATCCCAAACATCACCACAGACAATTGAAAGGGCTCCTCCAAACACAGATTTAAAACAACAGTCCACCTTTGACGACATTCCCCCAGCAAAATGGCGCGACCGAAGCATTGAAATGTTGACCTGGTGCACAGCTGAACTTCAATATTATAGCATCGACATGGGTCATCAAACGTTTCTTGGTGAGGTGTCAAGGACGACTTTAGGATTGGTACATAAGTCTTGGCGAATACAGGCAAACAAACATCCTAAAAAGAAAGAACCTAGAAGAATTCGTAAATGCAATTTATTATGAGTTCATTGGAAATCCCCTAGATCATACAATCCGAGCTCGAGAAAAGTTCTTAAAAATGAAATGTTGTTCTTTTCGTCTGAAAGACCTCGAAAAACACTACAACAAAATGTCTAAAAGATTTTACTGTCTTCATGGCATTGATGATGTAAACCTTAAACAAGTGTTCCTGAACTCCTTCCCAGAGTCCCTCTCAAATGAGGTACACAGAGCCTTAGAAACCAAGAATATGACAGTTGCTCAAGCTTCCCTTGGTGGTCTTTATAAACTAGTCATGAAGGCCTTAACAAAACTATGCAACCAAAAACAGTTCTTAGTTGAGTTCGAAAAAGACCGGAAGCCGACTCGGGTCTGTGTGCAATGACAAGCACTTAAAAATAAGTTTAAAGATTATTCATTATGTAGCTGCTCAAAGCCCCACAGAAAATTCAGATTTGTCCAGTTTAAAAGGTCCGATAACTACTATTCTTCGAGGACGGGCAAAAATAACTCTCAAAGAAAATGGAAGTTCCTAAACAAAAAATCAAAAAGGGGTCGGAACACAAATCGGTGCTATGTCTGTAACAAGGAAGGTCACTTTGCAAAAGACTGTAAAGATAAAAGGAAGACCCAAGCCCTTCTTGAAGCCATCACCAAGGTTGAACAAGTAGACGTTTCTGATATAGAATCACTATAGTCTTTAGACGAACCAGGGAAAAAATGATATGCA
Organism: Helianthus tuberosus; assembly: GCA_030545235.1. Taxonomy (NCBI): domain Eukaryota; kingdom Viridiplantae; phylum Streptophyta; class Magnoliopsida; order Asterales; family Asteraceae; genus Helianthus; species Helianthus tuberosus. The sequence goes on along the minus strand of CM060396.1, from coordinate 118,769,734 downwards.
CTATATCCTACAGTTCAAGTGATGAATCAGAAACAAGTGAGACGTCTGAATCTGAAGACGAGCCAATGCTGATCTACATGATGGAAGAAGTTTTCAAAATACTCACGATTACCACTCACCGGCACTGGCACCAAAAATGTACAAGAAAAACCAAAGATCACAAAAACACAAACAATGTCCTAGCCTAAAAGATCATGTGATAGATTCCTTGACAAAACAGTTTAAAGAAACAGGAACCCTATCACCCAAAAAGAATCCTCCAGCTCAGCCTAAAAAAGCAAAAGATGTCACAAAGCAAAAGCAAAGTATTGATGCGACTCCCACCCTGCAGACTCCTGCCACAACGAACAAATGCATTAGTCAGACAAGCAAGAATGGAGAGTTAGTCCCACATGGTGTCAGAATAACGTGTGGTCACAAACGAAGCTTACCCCAGAAGAAAGGCAGAAAGACAAGGAATGCCTTATGGGTCAAAAAGGAAACATAAAACCCCTAGAGCATTAGGCAAATCACAAGGAGCTAACAACAAAGAACAAACAGAAGAAGCTGCCCAAGAACCCATTATTACAAGGGATGACTACTCTTCAAGAATCCTGCACAACTGTTCAACAAAATAAAGAAAAGATCCTTAAAGATTCCATGCCTGATGGCATTGTCTATTTAAAGGCCAGCAAGAACAAGAGCCATTACAACGCAAACATCTCCATTCCTAAAGAAGTATTCATGAGTACCTCATGTCACACCCCAAAAACGTCGCAGCGGAATATAAAACGTAGTGATGACGGAAGCTGGGGCCCATTTATATCTTGTAGATCGATGCATTTAATTGTTGGACATTTTAGTATGTTTTAAATGTAAGTAATTTAAACATTACGTTCTAAGACACGACACAACCATGACATAGTTAAGTTGTTTTGATCCTCACGGATCTTATTACATTCGTCCCAGAAAGTTTTAAAAGTCAGTCCAACATTTTAAGTAACCAAAACATGCATCAACAACCACAAGATACGCCATAATTCCCGAAGCCGAACTCAAGTACCTGTAGAGCACGTTAAAAATCAAGTGTCAACACAAAGGAAGATGAGTTCACTTATTCGTTTACTAACGAATTTTTTTCCAAGGAAAACTTTCTGATTAGGTGTTTATTTAAAAACATCCATATAAATTTTAGAAAGTCCATTTTACTTCCTTTATAAAATCCATGGGCCTTCCGTCGCAGTTTCTCGAACCCGACAATATTGTTACTGCCCAAGTTTTGTATATTAAATTATTGCGTCAACTTTCAGACTCGTATGTTAGCTAGACGATATGAGCTATATATTAACCATGCAGGGATAATCAATGCTAGACAATAAATAGAATCAAAATTCGTCGCTTGACTTGACACGGGGTGACCGGTCCCGACGGGCTTGTCAACCCGATAGATCTACCAACAATTCCTCGCGTACATTACTTAAATGATTAAACGACATCATGGGAGCAGGGTTCTTTCTCGAAGAACAATAAGATGTCTGCCTCACGTACAATATATATATCCTACTAATATGACAATTTAATACACGACGATTTACGAATTCCCCTGTCACTCAAATGTTGAGACCCAGTCCGGAATTCATCCCCAATCCGTACGGTCTCGTTTCACTTAAGAAATACCGCACATACAATATTCATTCATCAAAAACGTTTTACTTCAAAACGTATAACTTATCAAATTCACATATTTTCAGCGAAAATATATATTTTATATTAAAAGGTATGTTTTATTTTGAAAACATTATTAAACCCTTTTAACGACGTGTTCCACCCCCAAAATATATACAAAACAGTAAAAAGAGGGATTTAGTGACACTCACCTTTGGGTGCGTATTTTAAATATCGCAGTCCCAGAGATTGATTTTCTACACGTCCTAATATAGGAACGATTCTAAATCAATATACATAACACAAAAATCCTAAGTTTCTCCGTTTCTTAGAATTATCACATAACTTTGAGATTTTCTCGAAAAGTTGTCATTTTTTTATTATGTTGGCACGTTAATATATAGATGAGTCCATATACACATATATATATATATATATATATATATATATTTATGATTTTTGAGACTTGAACGATTTTATTGGTGACCATTATTGTGTAAATCCTGTTAACTCTCCAGTTTATACGCAATATATCTACGATTTGCGTGTCGTAATACATGTACATAAACGTTCATATCATTTAACACCGAAACAAGCGAATTATTACTAACTTATCTATTTTTGTCATTTTGAAAGAAAACATACATAATATATCATATATGTGTCAAATTTCATGCTCAACAAACAAGTTACACATTTAACGAAATTTTACCGTTTCTACCGCACAAAACGTATATGCATACATGCATAATCTAAATTTCCCACTATCAAATTAACACCTAACATATTTTCACATTTACACGTTTAAATCACTTAACACATTTTATCACACAAGGTTCACTCAAAATTTACCCATACTAGTGTTTCGAAAAATGCGTATTTTAGTGATTCGGTAACGTTTTCGGGCGTCGGAAGTCACGTATGACCAACCAAACACCAAGTAAACTTAAAATTAGTTAAAATACTTATTTTTAAACTAAAACATCAGTTTATTTACTGATCTAATTCAGTTTTACAAAAATTACTCGAAAAGCCGATTTTTGACCGTTTTAACGCATAGTTTTGCGTTAAACGTTACCATAACCATCCCAACTCGAAACGACTTGGTATTTTAATACAATACATGTTATTTACTGATTAAAATAGTGGTTATAATCAGATTAGCACAGTTTTTGTGTAAGTCACTTAAATCATGCGGTTTCACGTATTTTACAACTTTTAATGCACCAAGTACAACATGCAAAGCTAGCAAACATTATGACAATGTTATATACCATTTAACACTTCAAATATTCATATTTTTAGTGTTTATATTCTGATAATACTTTATTTTTATCAAATCATCTTCAAATCTTCATTTAATGTTCATCTTTCATCATGCATGCTTGTGTACAGGTATTTAAAGCACATATATCATATCACCGTCATTTCATACAAGATAATATGTATCAAACCTGAAGTTAAGTTATGAAAATCTAAGTTATGTTCATCATCTAATCATTTAAACATAATTTCATACAACAATCTTTCATAAATGATCACATGACAAAACCTACATGCATGCCATTCTAGAAAAATTAGCCAAACAAGTATCCATCATAAATCAAACTCAATCTCATATATATACACACATACACATATACGGTTATGTATACATACATATATATATATATATATATATATATCCATTTTTATTTTACATAAAAACCCATTTCTTATTAGTTTTAAAGTTTGTGAATTATTCAAGAACTTTGAGAAACTTTAATCATCATCAACGTCATCAAGAGTCAAAAATATGATTTTTAAAGTAAATTTTATACCTACAAGATTTTGATGGGTTTCTTGACAAAGTGTGATGATATGGAGCTTGGTTCTTGCTTGAAACACCTCCAAACCACCTATGGATCTTCACACTAGCTTGAAACTTGATTGGAAAGACTTGAATCTTCAAGAGAAGGCCTTGAATTTTCGAAAATGATGAGAATGAAGGCTGTTTTCAGCCGTGTATTAGAGAGAGAGAGAGTATGAACTTTAAAAATGATGCTATTTCTTGAATTGTGAATATATGAGGTGTTTGTTGGAAACATTCTTGCATGGCACCTCCATTTAGAACAAATAAGAGGAAGAGAGAGAAAGGAAACATTCTTGCATGGCTGCCATATGTGTTTACTACACATATATACACGATTATTTATATATACATATACATATATATGTAAACTAGTGTTAAAACAGGTATTATACTAGATACCGGGTATTTTATCTAGCGTTTTAATCCCGTTTTAATGCGTTTTAAATTATTTTTATTATTCTATAAAAATAATTTCACTAAAATATTACTGAACAATATTTTGTTTGCCTGGACTGGCGACGTTGCCGGTATTTGGCAGTATGCGCGCTGTGCTGCGTGGTATGCGCTTAAAGTCGCAAAAATAGGGATTTATGCGTTTTTATTTATTTTTGTAATTCTAAAGTAATAAACTCATCAAATTATTATTAAAATGATTATCAGTTGCCTTGACAGGCTTTGTTGACCGTATTTTTTCGGTACACGCGCTGCATCGCGCGGTACGCGCTTAAACTCGAAAAATAGAGTTTCTTAGCGTTTTAATTTATTTTTCCTCACGGATATGATTAAAATAATTATTCTAATCATAAAAGGCTATTTTTAGGATTTTAACACTGATCGGGTGGTCACCGACGTTCGTTTCGCATTTTATCCGTTACGCGATAAGCGTTAATTTTACCGTTGTCAACATAATTTTTATCAAAGTTTAATTTTACCAAATCATTAAATTTCACATATAAACATCATAATTAGTCAAATACAGCCCTGTTACCTATTCACAACACGTGTTACAATTGTACGGTACGGCCTGAAAAGCCGAGTGTCACAGTCTCCCCCTGTTTAGGAAATTTCGTCCCCGAAATTTTTCTCTACATGTTTTGCTTTCGCACTGGGTGGAAACAGCAAAAACAGGTTTAATGAATATAGTCTTATAGTTTCTGTAAGAAACTTTGATTCTTACAAAGAATCTTCGTAGACCTATATTACACACATCCTCAATTCCTAATCTCGCGTCTCAACGCTCTCCACCCTTCCAAGGTTCAACATATACAAGCACTTAATCAAGTAGATTAAGTCAAAGTTCCACCAATTCGGGTTCTACATATGTATATTTACATACACATTACCCCGTATCTAAGATAGTCTGAGTTTACACCCGATTGATCCAACTCGAGATGGGCTCTCGAAAGAATCAAATCTCATAAACTCGTCTTCCGTCCTTCTTGCATTCATTTCAGATGTCCACAAATCGCCAAATCAATAAATCGCACACACGACTAGAATGTTGTAATCGCCTATCCGGTTATTAGCATAACTCTTCTAGCTATACGTACTGCTTCTACGGTGCTTCGATAAACTTCCGTTTATCTTCCAAACAAATCTCTAATAAGAACAAAATCAGTGTATTATCCATTATACACTTTCTCAACTGAACCCAAACAATACATCACGTATACTACTCCATCCTTATGGTAGCTTGAGCCTATAAGCGATTGATCCAACTCAAGATGGGCTCTTGAAAGGACCTAATCATTGTGGCTCAGCTCTTATTTCCTCTGCAAAACCTAATAGCATCTTTCACAAGATAACTCCTTTAACAAAACCAAATCTTCAATCTGGAATCGCAATAGTTTCCTTCAATTGTCCACGTAATCCTTCTGTTGATCGATTTGCGACTTTTAACCTTCCCTCGATCCAGGCAATTCTTGTCGCTGGTTTCCTAGATAACTCGAGTCTGGTCAATTGTCCTTTGTCACATCAGCTTGACAAAATGGTGATCAACACTTTCGTCCATACAAGGCTTCAAACGGAGCAACCTAAATTCTAGCGTGTTAATTATTATTGTAAGATAACTCAGCCAAGGGCATGTGAGTATCTTAACTTCCTTCGGAGTCCATCATACATGCTCCCAACTTTTCTTTCAAAGGTCCAAAAAGCTTCCTACTATCTTGTTGTCCAATCAATTTCCCTTTTCCTTTTAGGGTTATTAGTGTCGAAGGCTGCACTAATTTAGAGAAATTCTTAATAAATCTCCGGTAGCACCTAGCTAGTTATATGGATCGTCATACTCCCAACGGGGTCTTTGGCGCTCCTCATCATTCACCAACTCTATAGTTAACTTCAAATGTTACTCTTGATTCTCCTTGGTTCGCACTTGTGCAAGTATGTCGTCAATGAGTATTATCACGAATTTATCCAATTAGGGTTTCCATACCCTGGTCACGAGATTTACGAATATAAATGGCACATTAATTTAGTCAAAGGCATGACTAATAACTCGTAATGGCCATATTGCGTTCGAAAAGCAGTCCTCAGCATATCTTTGTCAGCAATCTTCAACTGATAATGTCCCAATCGTAAATCGATTTTCGTGTAGCAGCTGGATCCCGATAGCTTGATCGAACAAATCGTCAATCCTCAGTAAAGGGTACTGATTCTTGATAGTCAACTTGTTCAACTCTCTGAAATCCTCTCACATCCTGAAGGATCCATCCTTCTTCCTCTTTAAACAAACAGTTGCACCTCAAACGAAAAGCTTGATTAAAAGAAACCCTTGTCCAAAGGATCTTAAAACTATCTCGACATTTCTATCATTCTCAAACGGTGCTTAATCTATAAGGAGATTTTGCAAACGGGTGCAGCATCGGGTGCTAGATCGATCCAAAATTCGATCTGTCTCGCAGGGGGAAATCCAGGTAAGTTTTTTTAGGAAAACTTCTGGATAATTGCGAACAATAGGAATCTCTCCGGTATCCCTACATTTGGCTTTTCGTATCCACCACGTTAACTAGGAACGCATGATAGCCCCTTTTTGCAACCACCTGAGCATCCTTACAAAACTGACAACTCTCAACTATCAACACTCAAAATTCGACTCGGTCGATCTCCGCGAACAACTACCACCTTTCTACCGTCATCAAGACGAGATATTCCAGCTAGCTTCTTCCAGCGATAGTCCCCACTTCATTCTCAAAAAATCAATCCATTCCTGCATCTTTGTCAAAGCTCCCCAGCTCCACTGGAGATAAACCAACTCTAGAACTACGATTGCTTAACTAAATACTATAACCACAAACAACCTCACCAGTTTCTATCAACTTACCAATTGCTAGTTCTATCGGGAACTTTATACTCAGCTTACTTGTAGGTAAACACAAAAATGGTTCAGAGTTTCTCGAACAAAACTCAAGTCAGCTTTGGTGTTAAAAGTATGAACATAGATTGGTTTTTTATTTGAAACATACCGGTAACAACAGCAAGATCGTCTCGTGCCTTCCCAGCGTTTAGCTCGAACGCTCTACTTCTGGCATCCTGACCCTTCATTTTCAGACAATCTCTCTCGAAATGTCCTTGCTCACCACACTCGTAGCATCCTTTGAACGTAACTCCATCCAATGTACTCTTGGCATAGCACTCGCTAGTCATGTGTCCAGTCCGATCACATCTGGCGCACTTTCTCCACTCATCCTCGTGAGTCTTCTTCTCAAGACCACTCCTGCCATCCTTGGCATTATCCTTTCCCGACTCTCTAGGGTTAGCTACACACGCTTCTTAACGATATCCTTCCTCAAACTCTCTGACTTTCGCTTTTGCGAATCCCCAGATCTAGGCTCGGAATGAGGAATTATTTGAATGGTCGATCCGCTAAGACGGCCAGACATCACGCATATCGTTGCCACGTTATTGCATAGGGTACCAGTAAATGATCTTGGGTAACAACCCAGGATTGTTTTATGTGTACATCTATGTACTATTCACAAAGTTAATGAAAATTCACAATTACGCTCCGATTATATCATAACACATGAACTATCAAAACTTTCCGATCATTATATCACCTGAAGGGTTTCCGATTGTGTGTCCCACCAAAACCATGCCCATGAGCATCACGTCCACGTTCCTGGCCATTATTTTGGTTAGCATCGCGTTGTTCCATGGCAGTATTAACGTGTTGGGCTATGAGTTGTGCCAACTCTTCCGGGGTAATAGGTAGTCCAGAACCCTGTCTCACTTTTGGCGGCATTTCGGCGTTTCTATTATTTACAACAATAATAATCACATAAGACGATAACCAAAATAATTCAATCATTAAATGGTAGTGGACCAAACATTGCGCATGTATAATATCCACATTTTAATGAGAACAATTGTTAAACCAAAAGAAACCCATTTGATATTTATACCAGAAATTTACAAAGCTTATTTTTAGTACCAAGACTAATCAAAATTCGGCGTGTCTACATCAACACCCGCAACAAGTCTATATAAAATTTCCTCCTAAATGTCTGAAAATTTGGCATGCAAGCCAAAAATAGGGTTCATCAAATGAGACATACAAAACAAACAACAGAAACAACCAACAACTAATGCTCCAATCCCTGGAAGCCCAACATCTTCCTAACAAGAGCTCCTAGCTCATCATACTAGTCCATCTGTCCCTCTAAGTCCTTTATTGTCTCCATGCCTCCACGTAACGTGGCGAACTAACGATCACAGTGAGAGTGATTGACCCATACCCCTTTCTGCCTCTTAAAAGTGGACGTTGTCTCAACTCTCGAAGTCGATGCGATCTCTCTAATGGGTTGAGTCATCTTCCTATGAGGAGTGTAGACTAAAAGAGGTGTAGCAAAACACGTGACTCGAATAACAAAACAAACGATTCTGTAACGACGGGCGAAAGAATCTCAAGTGTAGGTTCGACGGTATCAGTGAGCGAAACTACTAATGGCTCTATAGGCCGAGACGTGACATATCGTAACCGTACAAAGTAAATGTGTGATCAATATGAATAGTAACACATAAGGCCTAAATAAACGGAAAATCACGTATGCACATAAACACATAAAGGTTTTCATACATGATAAAATTTTTCTATGTTTATTTAAAAATTTTGGCTTCAAGAATTTTGGACTTTATATTTCTAAATTCTCCGGTTGAAGTCTAGTGTTTTCCTACGAAAACATCTAGTTCGCTAACAACCAATGGCTCTGATACCAACTTCTGTCACACCCCAAAAACGTCGCAGCGGAATATAAAACGTAGTGGTGACGGAAGCTGGTGCCCATTTATATCTTGTCGATCGATGCATTTAATTGTTGGACATTTTAGTATGTTTTAAATGTAAGTAATTTAAACATTGCGTTCTAAGACACGACACAACCATGACATAGTTAAGTTGTTTTGATCCTCACGGATCTTATTACATTCGTCCCAGAAAGTTTTAAAAGTCAGTCCAACATTTTAAGTAACCAAAACATGCATCAACAACCACAAGATACGCCATAATTCCCGAAGTAGAACTCAAGTACCTGTAGAACACGTTAAAAATCAAGTGTCAACACAAAGGAATGTGAGTTCACTTATTCGTTTACAAACAAATTTTATTCCAAGGAAAACTTTCTGATTAGGTGTTTATTTAAAAACATCCATATAAATTTTAGAAAGTCCATTTTACTTCCTTTATAAAATCCATGGGCCTTCCGTCGCAGTTTCTCGAACCCGACAATATTGTTACTGCCCAAGTTTTGTATATTAAATTATTGCGTCAACTTTCAGACTCGTATGTTAGCTAGACGATACGAACTATATATTAACCATGCAGGGATAATCAATGCTGGACAATAAACAGAATCAAAATTCGTCGCTTGACTTGACACGGGGCGACCGGTCACGACGGGGTTGCCAACCCGATAGATCTACCAACAATTCCTCGCGTGCATTACTTAAATGATTAAACGACATCATGGGCGCAGGGTTCTTTCTCGAAGAATAATATGATGTCTGCCTCACGTACAATATATATATCCTACTAATATGACACTTTAATACACGATGATTTACGAATTCCCCTGTCACTCAAATGTTGAGACCCAGTCCGGAATTCATCCCCAATCCGTACGGTCTCGTTTCACTTAAGAAATACCGCACATACAATATTCATTCATCAAAAACGTTTTACTTCGAAACGTATAACTTATCAAATTCATATACTTTCAGCGAAAATATATATTTTATATTAAAAGGTATGTTTTATTTCAAAAACATTATTAAACTCTTTTAACAACGTGTTCCACCCCCAAAATATATACAAAACAGTAAAAAGAGGGGTTTAGTGACACTCACCTTTGGGTGCGTATTTTAAATATCGCAGTCCCAGAGATTGATTTTCTACACGTCCTAATATAGGAACGATTCTAAACCAATATACATAACACAAAAATCCTAAATTTCTCCGTTTCTTAGAATTATCACATAACTTTGAGATTTTCTCTAAAAGTTGTCATTTTTTTATTATGTTGGCACGTTAATATATATATGAGTCCATATAATGGATATAATATTCCTAACAAAGATAGTTTATTAAATCTTATACAAAACAAAAAAGTATTTTCAAAATTTGATTTAAAATCAAGATATAATCAGTTAAAGTTAGAAGAAAGCTTTAAACCATGGACAGCTTTTACATGTTCAGAAGGGCAATATGAATGGAATGTCCTTAGTTTTGGATTAAAAAATGCACCTTCGATTTTTCAAAGATTTATGGATAGTATATTTTTAAAATTTGATTTCTGTCTAGTATACATTGATGATATTTTAGTTGCAAGCAATACAGTGCAGGAACATGAGAAACACCTACAACAGGTTTTTGAAGAAATAAAGGAAAATGGTATAGTAGTTTCAAAAAGAAAAATGGAACTCTTTAAAAGAAAATTTTCCTTTTTAGGATTAGAAATTGGAAATGGAAAAATAGAATTACAACCACATATTTCTACAAAAATCTTAAATTTTCCAGAAAAATTTGAAAACTTAAAACAAATACAAGCCTTTTTGGGTTTAGTAAATCATGCTAGGAAATTTATTCCAAATTTGTCAAAATTAGTTGGACCATTATATGGTAAAACCACTAAAAATGGTCAAAGATATTTTAATCAAGAAGATATTAAATTAGTTAAAGAAATTAAAAAAGTAGTTAAAAACATTAAACCATTAGAGTTACCATTAGTCACAGATTATATAATTATTGAAACAGATGGATGCAAAGAAGGATGGGGAGCAGTCCTTCTATGTAAACCAAACAAATACAGTCTCAAGGAAGAAGAGAAAATTTGCGCTTATGCAAGTGGTAATTTTCTAAACAAAACAAACTGGACTACAATTGATTTTGAAATACAGGCATTAATTTATGCATTAGAAAATTTTAAAATTTTTCTTAATAGAGAATTTACAGTAAGAACTGACTGTGAAGCAATAGTCAAGTTTGTAAAAAATGATCAAAGTAAAAAAGTAAATAGAACCAGATGGGTTAATCTTCAAAATACTATACAAGGAAATGGATATTTTATAAATTTTGAACATATTAAGGGAAAGAATAATGGGATAGCTGATATGTTGTCTCGAAATATAAACAAATGGTTTGTTTCAGATGGACAGGAAAAAAGATAAAGAGAAGTTAAAGCTTATACATCCAAAACAAAAGCAGCAGGAGAATTCTTCATCAGATGAAGAAAAAATTCAACAGGCATATTTACAGTCAATAGAAAGGATATACAGTTCTCCTCACACCTCTTTACCACAGATAAAGATGGGACAGTTTTATACACAACAGCAAACCAAGGCAGCTGGCAAACGCCCGTTGTATACAAATTTCCCACCTAAGCCGGTGATTGAATTTGGAACATATGCTTTACAGATATGCAACGAAGCTGACAAAAAGTTTCGTCCTATTATGGGAATGAAACTAACAGATAAACAGCAATGTTTATTAGACAATTTATGGCATATTCAAACCATGCCACAAGCTTCATCATTCAAAGTACAGGTTTTAAATGCTTTATGCATTTACTTTCAAGAACAGAATTCAAAAACACCTGAAAGACAGTTTAAACAGAAACCAAATTATACACATTATGTTATATTTAGAGGTACAAAAATTGGAATTTTTAACAAATGGGAAACAGTTACACGACACATAACTTATGTAGTAGGAGGAGCATGGTGGAAAGGATATACAAGTTTTGCTGAAGCTCTTCAAGCAGCAAGAGAAGAGTTTGGTCTACAAAGTTTTTACATAGAACCAGAAGAGGTTAAAATCTTTTCTGACATGGCAAAAACAAACCCTGAGCATTACATAAAAGCTCAACAAGAAATCATTTCTGCATTAAAAACACAGCTTGAAGAAAAAACAAAAAATGCACAAGATATACAATTGAAAATTGAAAACAGTATGTTAAAACAAAAAATGATGTTATTAGAAGCAAAAAATACACAGTTATTACAAAGGCTTGAGAAAAAAGAAAATAAAAATAAAACAGAGGTACACAGGACTTTTGAGTGTTTCAGAACAAGGATTCTTGATACACCTTGGCAGCAATGCCTAAAACCAGTCATAGAAAGATTCCCAGAATTTGACAATCTTGTTTCACAGAAAGTTTGTGCAGAGTTTCCTTTAATTCTGTATAATCTACAACAACAGTTGGTGGACATGGCATTCAAATTTGACAGTGAACAACAAGGGTTTACAGTGGTGGAAAGAACAGATGACGAAGGAGAAGGAACAGGCCTCCTGTTACTTCAAATACATCATCCTACAAAATTGACAAATGAGCAAATAATTCAATTTTATCATCATGGTATGATTGATTATTTGGAAATAAAGTTAGACAGAAAAACAGAAGATCTTCTCAATCAACTTGGGGAAAAGATGGTATTAACAGCAGGAAATATAGCAGCAAGAAGCATAAAACCAACAATTGGCTGCAAAATAATTTCCTCATTTCCATTTGCAGACTCATACACATACAGGCCAGCAAAAAAAAGAATATTTATCGAACACAACAGAGGTAGCAACTGGTTGCAAAATTCCATGATAAAAACTGCTATAGATTTTGCAACTTTACCATGGTTAGACCACACAGCCACAGAACCTACCAAAGATTTTCAACAGTTTATCAAAGAACATCAAAAGACCCCAGAAATTCCAGACCATTTTTCATGGGAAAATTTCAAATTAATAGGTGAAGGACACTACATACAAGTTTATACAAAAATAAATTGGAGTATGCTCTTACCCTTTGCAGGGGAAGGAGATACTTTACAATTACAACATATCTTCAACCTGGAAGATTTTTAAGACAATGAACAAGACAATGAACACGAAGATTGCTCAAGTCCACAGTCAATAGACAGTATACACAGAGATTTCTAGAAGATGACATAAGCAATGACGCTAGAAGACACAAGACAAAACACATAACGTGAGCCATGACGTCTCATGGTTCAATTATTCACAGAAAGTGGAGATGCTCATAATTTCAAAGTTTACTTTTCTAAGTTTATCGTTTAGTTTCTTTATTTGAGTCTTTTTTGAAATTTTTGTAACCTATGATCTTTATTTTATAGACTAGGGATTAGAGTTAGGATTTTGTGTAATATTATTTGTTAGTGCATTACGTCTATTGACTTCGTCTTGTATCATGTAATAGGATAAGATAGGTTAGAATATTCAGTGCACGAGGTTTGAGAAACGATTGTTAGAAGTTAAGAGAGTGATTTCGCTTATATGGACATGTCCATATAAGTGGAATCACTCCAACTATAAATAGGTGCATTGTCATTTCATTTGGTAACGCGACTTCTGAAAGTGTAACGAAGTGCTGCTGGATTTCTGTCAGGTTGTAATCACTGTTATCATCAATATAAGAGACAGATATTAGATTTACAAGCTGTTTCCGAGTCCAGTTTACTGATTCCGCCTTTAAACTGGATGTTAAACTCTTCTGATCGACTCAATCAGGTCAAACAACGATCCAACAAGTGGTATCAGAGCAGGTTTTGAAGAGTTTAGCTTGTTTTCATCTTCATTCTGACTTCTACACACTTCTTTCTTCAGTTCAGAGAAATTTTTCGGTCAAAACCGGATCAAAATTTCACAGATCATAGATAATTGGTTATAGACAAACCCTTGAAAGTTTGAGACTGAAATACGGACTAAAATTGGTTCCGAAGTGATTTCGCTTTTACGAACATCTTGTGATTCCGCTTATAAGTCACCTGATTTCGCTGATAAGACACAAATTATTAAGTGATTTCGCTTATGTGTCAGTCTAATTCCGCTCATTTGAACATTCTGGGATTTCGCTCTTAGGGACATACATGGTCTGATTTCGCTTTTGTGTCAGGCTGATTCCGCTCTTGTGTCACTCATATATTGGGATTTCGCTTTTGTGTCATCATTAAGTGTTGTCGGCTGAATGTGATCTTAAGTGAAGTCATATAGAAGGTCCAATCAAAGTGTTTTGAGTTTGTAAATTGTCGACTTAGTGGATTTCAAGGCCCAATCAGATTGAAGTTCATTTGATCTTGTCGGCGACATCAGTTTGCATGTGTAGTTTTAAACAGATTGTCGGTTTAGTGGAGTAACTGTTTGTCTTAAAGTGTGATACAAGGTGTCAGCTCATTAAAAAAAGGGAATCAATTAATATTGTCGGTTTGTGTAAAACAACAATTCCAACCGAGGTCTGATAATATCATAATTCAAGCCCAATGTCATCGGCCCAATGAATTGTTTAGTTTAAGAGGATTGGAAAGCTCAACAGAAGTGAATTATTTGTCTAAGTGTGCTCGGCCCAAATTGAAATCATTTCATTCCAATTAAGTCTAGTCATTCAGTGATATCATTTCAACAATATTAGAACGAATCCTCGAATCTTCGACACGAGTCCTAGATCGATTCAACCTCACACACTTTTACGTATACAGTTCATTTAAACTGATTGTGTTTGTTTGTTTGTCAGGTAATTCAAGATGGCTAAAATGTTTGATGAACAAGAAAACGAGAATCTTAAAGATTTAAACGTTTGGATTTCTGATTCTTGGTTTAATAAGGAGAAAAGGAAGGACGTTTGGATTAAAAGATCCGAAAATTTCTTATGCATGAAACATGAATCTTTGGAAAAGTTAGAGAGACGTTTTGATGAATTGATTGATAAGATAGAAAGATATGAGATAAAGTTTTCAACTACTGAAAAAATCTCAAAATTTGCTGATGCATTACCTCTAGAATGGGATGAATTTTTGAGTGAACTAAAAAGGAATGAAAATTTCTCACAGTTTTCATTTAGAGAATTCATCAATAAGCTTAGATCACATATGTTTGATAAAGAAAAAAGAAAAGAAGAGTTGATGTATGAGATGAAGAAGGATTTAGAAAAGATAAATTTGGAAGTGATCATCGAAATGAGAAAAAGATTTTCTGTATGTCTTGCTGCAAAAAATGTCATGAAATATGATATTAAGAGAGGATGTTTTATTGATGAATATGCAAACCCTCTTGATTTTGTTAAAATTTTTTGTGCAGGAACATACAGGATGGAAACAAAGAAAGAAGACGATGCTGAAAAGATGAATGAAAAATGTTCAAAATGTGAAAAATCTGAAGCAGACAATGTGAAATTCTTGAAAGATGTGGAGAATTTGACATTGGAAAACAAAGCTTTGAGAGTTGACAAGAAAACCGATGATGAACAGATTCTGGAGTTGCGCTTGAACTGCGAAAAATTGAGATCTGAAAATGACAAACTTTTGGAGAATGTTGAGAGTTTGTCATCAGAAAACAAAAATTTTAAAAAATTAGAAGATGATTTCAAAAGTCAAATGAAGATTTTAGAAGATGAAAAATCTGTTATTTTTAAAAATAATCTTGAAAAACAGATTGAGATAAATTCTCATCTTCAGAAAATCATTCGTCTTGAGCATGAAGTTGAAGATAATAGAAAGAAAATTGCTGAGTTAGAGAATAAGTTGAAAAGTTTTGGGACTTCTGCACCATATGTGTGTCCAAAACCAATCAACGTTGTTCCAATAAGTGACAACGTCACAAATTTTGACAAAGTCAAAATTGAAGATTGTGATGAAATATCTGATGATGAAAAAGAAAAAGAAAAGAAAAATATTTTTAGATTTACAAGAAAATTTTCAAAATACTGTTTTGCAATCTACTGAAATAGGTGAATGCTCAAAGCAAAAACCTGTTAAGAAGAATGCAGAACAGAAACAAAAAGATAAAAATTTGAAAAATCCTAAAAGTGAAAATAAAAGCTCATCAGTTAAGTCATCCAATCATTATAAAAAATCACAAAAATCTAAAAATGAAAACTCACAAAATGTTGGTAATAAGTGGTGCAGGTTTGACCACAGTGCTCAAAAGACAAATCCAGCATTGAAGAGGAGAAGTGACTATAACCAAGCCAAACAATGTTATGATCTGAAGGTTTGGACTGAAAGTAATGAATGGTATGATAACAGAGTGTGCTACACCTGTGGTGTGAGAGGACACATTGCTGTTAACTGCCAGAATTGGAATTATGAAACACGAAGATGCTATAATTGTCACATCAGAGGACATATTGCCAGAGATTGCCCAAGGAGATCAATGGGAAGATCAAGGGTTGAATCTCAGAGAACGGTGAAGAAACCAGTTAATGTCAAGCCCAAAGAACAGAAGGTTCTAGAACAGAAAGTAAAGCTTTCGCAGGGGCAAAAAGACAAACTGAGGAAAAAGAGGAAGAAAGCACGAGATTATTTGGAAAGGATTTTGTCCTCAGGTTCACCGGTTGATTCAAATAAAAGTTCTGATGAATCGATACACTCGACGGCAAAGTCAAGCAAATCGAATTCTTCAGATGCAAATCTGAGGACAAACAAGAAGAAAAAGAAAGTTATTGGCGATGAATCTGGCTCATCAAAGTCAGACAAGTCAAGTTCGGGCAATGAATCTGATTCCACAAAATCAGAGGAGCTACAAGTTGAGGTAAAAAAGGAAGAAACAGTTTCTTTAATGAATGATGAGGATTTTCCACCATTACAAGCTGCAAACCTGAAATCAAAAGGTGTTGATACTGGAAAAATGTTTAATAGCAATGTTAAACATATTTTTAGTAAGATGGCTGATGGTAAGGAAAAGGGAGTAAAAGAATTTTATGAGGAAAAGAGAAATGTTCAAAACACACCCAAGACTGGTCAGGCTTGGGTACATAAATCTGTTGGTTAAATTCCTGACTTGCCGGAGCTTCCAGGTTGGTAGGTGTGAAGCAGGTATCGGCATCATTCTTGAGAAATTCACAGGATGGTAACTGTGATATTTCGTCTTACAAGTGGTTAATCAAGGACATTAAGTTGTACTTGATTTTCTACAAGTGATTGTGATGATTGATCTTATATTGTTAAATTTTCAAAATGGTTAAAAGAAAACAAGGTGATTAGATGACCCCGAACCCACAAGTGATGGGTAAACAAACTAATTTTTCCAGAAAAACCATTCTGATTAAAACAAACTTAAGTGTTTTGAAATCATTATGGGAAAATAGTTTGTTGTAAGGGGGGGTTTTGATTGAATACGCCGAAACCCTCACGGCTGAACAAACATGATTAATTTCACAAGATTGAAAAACGGTTTTCAAACTGTAAAATATCAATGTGTTGTAAATCATGGGGATAATTGTTGGTACTTTATTCTTTTCTGCAAAACAGAGCAAGTTAGCAGAAAATGGATGGCGAGACAAAGCTATCAGTGTTGGTTGTCAAATTTTCTTTAAATGGTTTTGCATTTTAGGGGGAGAAAGAATTGTCAGAAAATACAAAAACATTTGAAAATTTGAAAAGCCAAAAACATGATAAAATTCAAAAATTTGAGTTTTGTGTAAAAAGAGGAAATGATAGTACATCAGTAGACTATCACAGTATGCTAAAGAAATGGAAAGTTTAAACGTGTTAAACGATCTCACTGTGGATGTGTCGGTAGGTTTTTGCACATTTAGTAAACTTTTTCGGGATATAAACCTAAATTCAAACTTACTTATTTTGTGGGGAACACTACTTGGATATATAGGTAACCCCTGAAATCTCGTTTGAAAGGTTCCTTTTTCTGATATACTAGGTCTTTATACTCAGTGATATCTGGGGTATTATTCCGGGACTTCTGCTGAATGGAAGTTCTGACCTAGTCCTCGAATAATACTTTTCGCATGCTTGAAATAGCGCAGCCCTCAGCATATATGATAAGTCAATAAAATTGCTTAGCAATGCTGTTGTAAAAAAGATCCTCTAAAGGGGACACACCCACAAGTTGAGTCATGATCTCTTTGCTGAACGATGGTTCTGACCTGAGCTCTCATGATTCTTCATAAATTATTAACCCCTTACAGATATCATTTGGGTTATAATTACCTGTAATACTGAATATTGGGATCTGGATACGGGAGTATATTCAAGAGGTGGGACACATGAATGAGTTTAAGTTCTTAAAACACCTAATTCGTATCCTGAATCAGTTAAAATTTGTGTGAAAATTTAAGTGGATCAGTATATCGACAATCTAAGTGAATTGTTTAATACCTAAAGTGTTAAAAAGCTCAACGGTACTAGTGATTTGTCATAAACTGATATGATCCTCTGACGCAAATTCAAACAAAAATATTGTTTGTAAATATGTTTGTACATATTTTTTACTGCTTTATATTTTCAGAAAATACAAAAAGATTTTGATTTATGCTTTATTTTCGACAACTGATGTCTGAGATGCTGAGTTTCAAAATCTAAGTAAGCTGATTGTGTTTCTGAAAATAAAACAAGTTCATTAATTTGAAACTTGAAATTTTAAAATCAAAATTCAAAAACAGTTTGTGATATCTCCAAGGTCATTAATTTGGACTTGGATGATTAACTGTGAGGGAGTTGGATTCTTTAATACTGCCATATCTGTAGAATTTGTTGATAGAGGGAGTGGATTAGAGAATTTGATTGATAGTTTAAAATGTTGTTACTTATAAACGTATGAGTAATTGCAGATAATCCAGACTACGATCCCGAGAGCAGAGTCTAAGGGGGAGTCTGAAGACAAGTTTGAATCAAAGAGAAACTTGTAGATGGAAAGCTAGGTGTCGATCCCAAAGCAAGGAAGCTTGATGAAATGGGGAGCCTGAAGCTGATAGAAGAAGAGAAAGATTGTTGGATGCTTACATTGTTACAACTTGAAAGAGAAGGCAGAATGATCAAGACTGAAGATGTGTCATATTGAAGATTAGTCACTGAAGACTTCGTCAATATCCGAGGGGGAGTCTGTTAGTGCATTACGTCTATTGACTTCGTCTTGTATCATGTAATAGGATAAGATAGGTTAGAATATTCAGTGCACGAGGTTTGAGAAACGATTGTTAGAAGTTAAGAGAGTGATTTCGCTTATATGGACATGTCCATATAAGTGGAATCAGATATAAGTGATTTCGCTTATATGGACATGTCCATATAAGTGGAATCACTCCAACTATAAATAGGTGCATTGTCATTTCATTTGGTAACGCGACTTCTGAAAGTGTAACGAAGTGCTGCTGGATTTCTGTCAGGTTGTAATCACTGTTATCATCAATATAAGAGACAGATATTAGATTTACAAGCTGTTTTCGAGTCCAGTTTACTGATTCCGCCTTTAAACTGGATGTTAAACTCTTCTGATCGACTCAATCGGGTCAAACAACGATCCAACATTATTGCCTATATAAGAAGGCATTGTAATCGTTGTAAGATACGAACGAAAAACCATTACGAGTAATAAAATTACTACTTCAATGGCACACTAAAACTCTCTCCACATCTCTTTAGCTCCACTCCCTTAATATCCCAGATTTTCTCCAAGTTCTTCATATTATATTCCAACCCATACATAAAAAAAAAAAAAAAAAAAAAAAAAAAAAAAAAAAACCTTTTCTTTAGCAACCTTCTACTCCGATGTGCATACTCTCATCCATCATCATCCGCTGTGTATGTCACCACCCTCTCCCTCTGTAAGTATTATCCTTTACTTTCAGTTGTTTTAATTTTAACCACCCTCTCTGATATATTATTATCCTTTACTTTCAGTTGTTTTAATTTTAACCACCCTCTCTGATATATTGGTATCAGAGCATAGGCTTTAAATCTAAAAGACTAAGACAAGTTCCTTTTATGGCGTATTATGCCAGTATTTTGGGAAAACTCTCTTAGGTGAAGATTGTAGGAAAGATAGTTGCTTTGATAACAACATAAACGAAAGGGTTAAAAATTATGACTAGTTTTTATATTAGACATCTATTAAATAAATTAAAAAGATATGATAGAATTATTTTTGCTTTAGATTCAGCAGAATATTTAGATTATATAAATTATTATCGATTATTGTGGTTTATATATGAACGTGCTAAATTAAAAGAACAAATATATAGATCAAATCTTTAATAGATTAGTTTGTATATTATTATTTTTCTTTAATAGTTGGAATATAAGAAAATATTTAAGAGAAATTTGGAGTAAGGGATAAAAGCTAAAGAGAGTTGGAATTAATTAATCATTGGTACTTCTCAAATAATCAAACGTTTAGAGTTCTTAAATTTAGAATTTTCTGAAAAAGCTCACCGAAAACCTTTTACAACAGAAAATTTTACTTTAGTTTGTAATATTAAAGACCTTTGTGAACACACTTTGCATACAAATAACTCACAGTTAAACACTTTAGTAGATTTATTTATAAATCTGAGTATTAGTTTACAACAAGAAGCTATAAATAATAAACAAATAATAGAAAATTTAACAGTAGAAATTAAAAAATTATCACAAAACCTAGATTATATTGTAACAACTGTGCTTGTAATCACTATGAACAGTTCTATTATCAATAAAACAATGTTATTTGATCACAATGTTTGTTTTGTTATGTTTTACATTTTTCATGTTTTGACTTTTATGTAATTTCAAACTCTACATCGCTTTCTGGAGAGTTATACGCAAACTAGTGCGTAAACGTACTCAGTTTAATGCGAGAAATACTCCGGAACATCAACATATACTCAACATACCTTAAATAACCTTTACATAACTTAGAAATAAGTTTTGAAGGCTTTGGTATGGCAAAAACAAGTTAATTCGCTTACAGGGACTAAATATGACAAACTGTGAAAGTATGTCAATTTGAACTGTAACGAACATTCTGGAACATAACCATAAGTTAAACACACCTTAAATATCCTTTACATAGCTTAGAAATAGGCTTTGAGGGGTTCGGTGTGCTAAAATAAACTTTTGGGTCATTCAGGGACTAAAAGTGTCAAAAAGTGCACAAGTTTGCATTTTCGCGCATAACTTACGTTCTGAATACATCCGGACATCCAAAAATTTATGTGAGCATGACTATATTTTATTTTAGTGTTCGCCATTAGAAAAATCCATTCGTCGCGTCATTTGGATCGTTTTTCGCGCTTATGCGTGTTCCGTCGTAATTAACCGAACATCGCGACCGTACGGCCAAACGAACCGACATTCGTGATATTTTTGAGCACATTTTAAGTTCCCTATACTTTAACTTCATTTTTGAGCTTTGAAATGGGGTTAACGGGCCTTAAACGTGTCAAAAATGGCCTAAATACAGTTCAGGGACCAAAACTGTAATTCTGCCAAACTTGCACCATACGATGCGTATGGGGTCTCCAGACCAGATGCATTGTTTCTAACAGCAGATTTCACATGTTTAATCCACAACCACATGTTCCTAATTGTCTAGTCATGTGATAAGGATGGAATTTTAGTTACCATAAGCTTCCAACACATGTACGGCTTGGATCATGGCACGTTTTCCATGAAACGATCCTAACGGTGGACCTAAAACTATAAATACCCCACCCCCATGCTTCAAAAATTACAAGAAATTTGATTTGAGAAACTCTAAGTTGAAACGTTTGTTTCATACCTGAGATTTTCGAATCGAGTTTAGCATTCGGGGACCCTTCGTAAGTATTCTTTCGTCCTTTTCCTTATTTTTACTGCTTTTCGAGTCAGAAAGTCAAACTTTGTTTGACTTTCAGCGTTGACCAGTAATGGTCAATGCGAAGTTCGTTTGAACTTCGCAACGTGAGTGTAATCACGTTGGTCATAGTCCCTTGGGACTATGCCCACTGGTTACCACGTTGTCTAGGGTCGTAGGGTAGGCGATCTGATAAATCGCCTATACCTTCGAACCCGACCCAGTTTGGTCGATCATTAGGATCCGACCAAACACATTAGGTGACCATAGTAGGTAGGGAATAACCTTCCGAGGTTATACCCTATGGTCACATCGTTTAAGTAGTTGTATGATAGGTAGTTTATATGCCTTAGGTAAATTACCAGAATACCCTTTTCATGTATAATTGGTAATTAAGCATATGTAACCTAAACCTTTATCACATAACTGATTATGTAACATGTTTAGGCATATAACACTTGTCATAGGGCTAGTTAGGCGGTCCGAATGCGTTTCACGCGCACGACACGTTAAAGTAGCATAAGCTTCCTAAACGGGTCGTAATGGGTCGTAAACGATTATGTTAAGTTTCATTTAGCATGTAGGCTTTGTTAAACCAAATGACACGAGTCTCTACACTCGTTTGGTTTACGAAACCTCATTCTATCCAATCATCCGATTAAGGTCCGGTTATTAACATAGTTACCTATATTAGGTGCCGTTTGATTCCGAGATCTATAGCATTACTTGGTGATTATCTTTAGACATCTGAGCAATCTCAAGTGAGTACATAGACCCCTCTTTTACTGTTTTCCAAACTGTTTTGGGGTGGAACACATGTGCCTACTTGTTACTTTCATGCTTTCCTGTTTTTCACATCATATACTGCTATGTTCGTTAGTACATTATAGTACATGATTTCATTACATCTTATGCTAGGTGTGCCCATTGTGTGCATTACTTGGTACATTGTTTTACATTACATTTTATGCTAGGTGTGCCCATTGTGTGCATTACTTGGTACATTGTTTTACATTACATTTTATGCTAGGTGTGCCCATTGTGTGCATTACTTAGTACATTGTTTTACATTACATTTCATGCTAGGTGTGCCCATTGTGTGCATTACTTAGTACATTGTTTTACATTACATTTCATGCTAGGTGTGCCCATTGTGTGCATTACTTAGTACATTGTTTTACATTACATTTCATGCTAGGTGTGCCCATTGTGTGCATTACTTAGTACATCGTTTTACATGACATTTCACGCTATGTATGTTCATTTGATTACATACTTAGTGCATTGTTTTCACATGCTTACATATTGGTATGACATTTGGTTTGTTTACATGGGACAATACATTCATTAACACCGATCATGCCGTTCGTTAGTAGGTAGTGGTACCATAGGAATTGACAACTCCCGTTCCGGACATCCCAGGGTAAGGGGACAGAAAGGAATGACCGAATTCGTTGACATTAAGACAGATAGACCTTTAATTTGTTTAAAGGGTTTATCACCACAGTCGCCAGGCTTGGATGTATGCATATTCACAATACCGCATAAATGTTCATATTAAATAGTTGCATGCATTTACACAAAACATAGCTTTGATTTAAACTAAGTTTTACTTCAATACTTTGTTTTTGTGCATATGGTTTAGTTGAGACATTTCACTTGCCATACATGACATTTTGACATAGACATTTGACATGGATATTTGACATAGACATTTGACATGGATATTTGACATAGACATTTGACATGGATATTTGACATAGACATTTTGATATGATTTACATCTTGACATGAACACTTTGACATATTACCCAATACATTTGACAATTGATTTAAACATAGACTTCTTACATTGGTTAGTTGGTTTGATTAAATGATTAAGTAACGATGCATGTGTAATATGATACAAGCATGGTGGATACGCCGCTGGTACTTCCTATATATAAGTGTTTGTATGGTATTACATATCGTAGCGTTATTTGAATCATTTCAGTTTGAGACATATAACATTTTATACAAATAACATACTTTTCACAAGACATTTATTTACAAACAACTTATCTTATACAAACACATTTTTACATGGTTATTTATTTAACCTGACATTTACTTATACATATCATCTGATCTTATTGTTTTCAAATGATTTACAAGACAAAGCAAATTACAAGGTTCATGACTAAACATTTTTCTTAAACATAAGTCATGAATCCTATTTTCACAAACCTATGTATCTCACAGGCATTTTTATGCTGACGTACCTATTTTCACATGTGTTTTCAGGTGCTTTTCCATAGGATGTTGATCATGATACTAGGGCGGACCTGTGCCTTAGACTTTAAAAGAAGATAGACTATGTTTAATTATGTTCTGAACTCTTTAAATTTCCTGTTTGAAACAATGTAACACCTTTGTTTATAAATAAAATACAACTTTGTATGCCATGGTTATGAAACAATTAATTCTGTTGCAACACGCCCCGATGTTTCCGCCGCGATTTGTTGTTTTACGCGGTCGGGGTGTGACAGAAGAGTTGGTATCAGAGCCAATGGTTATAGGGAATTAGGTTATTAGTAATGCTTTGACCTAGACTATAACTTTTCTAGGAACCTAACACGAGTTATCTTGTGTTTAGATCTTAAAACATGTATATCACCTATCCTTAGGTGATTATCAAAACAAGAACCAAATTTTCCGAATCGTTTTTTGAAAAACAATCATCTGTTTTTGAATGATTTATTACAAGGTTTTGAACCCTCTGTTATATGGTTTTGAACCCTTTTCAGTATTGGTTTTTGGCCTTGTGCCTTCTAATTTTCAAAAATCCCGTCAAACGTTTTGGGTTTTAAATAATGTGAACATGTGCAAACTGGAAGGGTGAATGCCTGTATTCTGGGTTTTCTGTCTAGGCAAGCACTTCGTATACATCTCAACCAGACGCGAGACCAGTTGTGCTTACCTGGGAATTCTTGGAGTGAGTGTTCACTTATAGGCGAGCATGTCTTCATTATACATTATTTTTGACCCATTTACTTTGATTAGTCACTGTGTGTCATTTGTTTGCTTTGTGATACGGACGAATGACCACCATCTTTGCTTTTGTTGATTTTGTTTCATCTCATTCACTTCATCCAATCATCTCACTCGTTTCTTTTCATGTTTTCCTCTTTTAGAATGCCTCCTCGACGCGAGAACCAGATAGCTACTGCTGAACTGGCAGAAATTATTGCGCAGCAGATGGCTGCTCAATTCCCAAATCTCTTTGCTCAATGGCAACAAGCCAACAACAACAACAATGGTCCGTGCAAATACAAGGATTTTAATCAGGCTAAACCACTCAAGTTTAGTGGTTCTGAAGGGGCAACTGGGCTTCTTCAGTGGTTTGAGAGCATAGAGAATACTTTTCGCCACGTGCAGTGTCTCGAAAATCGCAAGGTCGAGTTTGCTTCGAGCGTATTTCAGAAGAGGGCTTTGACATGGTGGAACGGGGTTATGAGGGACCAAGGTGCAGAAGTTGCTCTCGCACAGACATGGGCTGAACTTAGAGCCCTTATGATGAGGGAATTCTGTCCTCGTCATGAGCAACGAGCGTTGGAGAAAGAGTTTGATGTTTTGAAGCAAGATAATGGTGAGCATAGGGCTTATACTGATCGGTTTGAAGAGTTGAGTTTGCTTTGCCCGACTATGGTTACCCCACTTGACAAGGCTATCGAGAGATACATCGACGGCCTACCTGACTCGGTACAAGACATTCTTACTGGTAGTGAACCTGCCACACTTCGTCAGGCGATCGAGTTATCAGCGACGCTGACTGAGTCGCAGGTCCGGAAGAACAAGTTACACCGGAAGGGTGACAAGGGCAAGAAGCAGTCGGCTGACAAGGAAGATAGCAAGAAAGGTCAAAACTTGAATGGAAAGAACTCTGGTTCTTCGAAGAGGTCAAGGAAGCGTAAGGCTTCCCAAAATTTTGCTATCACTGCCCAAGCTAATCAGGCAGCTCTCAACCAACCCGCACAGCTTCCAGCAAAGAAACCCTATACAGGGAATGCACCTTTGTGCAATAGATGCAACAGTCACCACCAGCCGCAATTTCCATGCCGTTTCTGTACTAACTGTGGGAAATCAGGCCATCTCGCCAATGTTTGTCGATCTGCTCAGAATCCCGCGGTTCAGAACCCGGCTCAACAAGTTGCTCAGCAACAGGGTCAAGCTACAAGACCACAATACCCACCAGGTGCTTGTTACAATTGTGGGGATCTGACCCACTATAGGAATCGGTGCCCAAGGCTAACCAACCAGAACCAGAATCCGGCTCCGGCTCGAGGCCGAGTTTTTAACATGAATGCCCAAGAGGCACAGGCTGACGATAATGTGGTGAACGGTACGTTCTTTATTAATAATCAGCCTGCATCTGTTCTTTTCGATTCCGGTGCCGATAAGAGTTTTGTGTCATTATCTTTTGAGCAAATGCTTCGCGTGTCTAGAACGAAACTAGGCAAATCTTTGACAGTAGAGGTTGCTAGTGGTGAACCCATTATTCTTGATTCTGTTCTTCACAACTGCCAGTTGAATCTTAACGACCATCTTTTTCCTATTGACCTCGCGCCTATGCAACTTGGAAGCTTCGACGTTATTGTGGGGATGGATTGGTTATCCAAGCATCACGCAGAGATAGTTTGTTCCGAGAAGATTGTTCGTGTGCCGCTTTCGTCAGGCGAGATTCTGCAGGTTCAAGGTGAGAAGCCTATCGGTGGTCTCAGACTCATGTCTTGTTTTAAAGCTCGGAAGTATCTGCAGAAGAACTATGTGGCTTTCTTAGCACATGTTACAGAAGATAAAGGCAAGGGTAAGTCTATTTCAGATATTCCTGTCGTTCGGGATTATTCTGAAGTGTTCCCTGAAGAGTTACCTGGTCTACCTCCAGTACGCCAAGTCGAGTTCCGTATTGATCTCGTACCTGGTGCAAATCCCATTGCCAGAGCTCCATATCGTCTTGCACCGTCTGAGATGCAAGAGTTGTCCAAACAGCTTCAGGAGCTCTCTGACAAAGGTTTTATACGTCCTAGTTTTTCACCTTGGGGTGCTCCCGTTCTTTTTGTAAAGAAGAAGGATGGATCCTTTAGGATGTGTATCGATTATCGTGAGCTTAACAAGCTTACCATCAAGAACCGATATCCTCTACCTCGCATCGATGATCTCTTTGATCAGTTACAAGGCGCTTCTTATTTTTCGAAGATTGATCTGCGATCAGGATATCATCAACTTCGGGTGCAAGAAGAAGACATTCCGAAGACAGCGTTCCGTACTCGTTATGGGCATTATGAATTCACAGTCATGCCATTCGGTTTGACTAATGCTCCGGCTGTTTTCATGGACTTAATGAATAGGGTCTGCAAACCTTATTTGGACCAGTTCGTCATTGTTTTTATTGACGATATCTTGATTTACTCTAAGACGCGAGCTGATCACGAGCAACATCTTCGTCTTACTCTTGAACTCCTAAAGAAAGAACAACTTTTCGCAAAATTCTCCAAGTGCGAATTTTGGCTTAAAGAAGTTCAATTTTTGGGGCATGTTATCAACGAACGAGGTATTCATGTAGATCCCTCCAAGATCAGTGCGATCAAGGATTGGGATACACCTACTACTCCTACTGAAGTTCGCTCTTTTCTTGGTCTAGCGGGTTATTATCGCCGCTTCATTGAAAACTTCTCTAAGATTGCAGTTCCTCTAACTGCTCTAACTCAGAAGAAAATGCCCTTTTACTGGGGATTCAAACAAGAGGAAGCTTTTCAACACCTGAAGCAGAAGCTTTGCGATGCGCCTGTTCTATCATTGCCTGAGGGTGATGATGAT
Source organism: Helianthus tuberosus (assembly GCA_030545235.1). NCBI lineage: Eukaryota > Viridiplantae > Streptophyta > Magnoliopsida > Asterales > Asteraceae > Helianthus > Helianthus tuberosus. The sequence goes on along the minus strand of CM060396.1, from coordinate 118,742,342 downwards.
TTTGTTGTGTATTGCGATGCATCGAAATTGGGTCTTGGCTGTGTTCTTATGCAAAGGAACAAAGTCATAGCCTATGCATCAAGGCAATTGAAGATACATGAGAAGAACTACACCACTCATGATCTTGAGTTGGGTGCAGTTGTCTTTGCTCTAAAGATCTGGAGACACTATTTGTATGGTACAAAATGTGTGGTTTTCACAGACCACAAAAGTCTTCAGCATATCTTCAACCAGAAAGAACTCAACATGAGACAGCGACGTTGGGTTGAGCTCTTAAACGACTATGACTGCGAAATTCGCTACCATCCTGGTAAGGCGAATGTCGTGGCTGATGCATTGAGTCGTAAGGAACGTACTAAGCTTCATTGTGTACGTGTTCAATCTGTTATTCAAGCTCGATCCGATATTCAAGCACGCATTTCTCAAGCTCAACAATCTTGTGTTTCACAAGGATTGATGGATAAGGAATTTCCCTATCACATAACACCTGCTCTGGAATTGAAGGACAATGGATCATATTACTTCATGGACCGTTTGTGGGTCCCAAGCCAGGATGATCTTCGTACCTTGCTTATGGATGAAGCCCATAAGTCTCGTTATTCTATTCATCCGGGCTCAGATAAAATGTATAAGGATCTTCGTATTCATTATTGGTGGCCTGGTATGAAGAAAGACATTGCCTTATACGTATCCAAATGCCTTACTTGTCTAAAGGTTAAGGCTGAACATCAGCGTCCTTCGGGTTTATTGGAGCAACCAGAGATCCCAGTTTGGAAATGGGAAAACATTACTATGGATCTTGTTACCAAACTCCCGCGCACAAAGAAAGGTCATGATGCCATCTGGGTAGTCGTTGATCGTCTTACAAAGTCAGCACATTTCTTGCCAATCCGCGAGGATTTTCCTACTGACAGACTTGCTCAAATCTATGTTGATGAAATAGTAGCTCGACATGGTGTTCCTTTGAACATCATTTCTGACAGAGATGCTCGTTTCACTTCTCATTTTTGGAGAACCATGCAATCTGCTATGGGGACCCAACTTAATCTAAGCACAGCTTATCATCCGCAAACGGATGGTCAATCTGAGAGAACAATCCAGACTCTGGAGGATATGCTAAGAGCTTGTGTGATCGATTTTGGTGGTAGCTGGGATTCACATCTTAAATTGATTGAATTCTCCTACAACAACAGTTATCACACTAGCATCAAAATGGCTCCTTTCGAAGCTCTCTATGGTCGAAAATGTCGTTCACCAGTCTGCTGGAATGAGATTGGCGAGGCTCAACTTACTGGACCTGCCCTCATTTTAGAGACAACTGACAAGGTCAAGAAAGTTCGTGATAACCTTCAGGCAGCTAGAAGCCGTCAGAAGATTTACGCGGACCCAAAACGCAAAGCCTTGGAATTTCAAGTCGGTGATCGAGTATTACTTAAGGTCTCACCTTGGAAAGGTGTGATCAGATTTGGAAAGAAAGGAAAACTTGCACCTAGATACGTTGGACCATTCAAGATCGTCGAAAAAATCGGAAAGGTAGCCTACAGACTTGAGTTACCTCCTGAACTTGGAAATGTCCATCCAACTTTTCACAAATCAAATCTCAAGAAGTGTACAGCTGATGAGAACTACTCCATACCGCTTGACGAAATTCGTGTTGGCAAAACACTGAAATTTGTTGAGAAACCAGTGGAAATCATGGAACGTGAAGTCAAGTGGCTTAAACGCAAGCGCATTCCTTTGGTCAAAGTTCACTGGGAAGCTAAACGTGGACCTGAGTTTACTTGGGAACGCGAAGATCAAATGAAGGCGAAATATCCACATCTTTTTCCACGAGTTTCCTCTAAATAAATTTCGGGACGAAATTTCCACAAGTAGGGGAGACTGTAACAACTGTGCTTGTAATCACTATGAACAGTTCTATTATCAATAAAACAATGTTATTTGATCACAATGTTTGTTTTGTTATGTTTTACATTTTTCATGTTTTGACTTTTATGTAATTTCAAACTCTACATCGCTTTCTGGAGAGTTATACGCAAACTAGTGCGTAAACGTACTCAGTTTAATGCGAGAAATACTCCGGAACATCAACATATACTCAACATACCTTAAATAACCTTTACATAACTTAGAAATAAGTTTTGAAGGCTTTGGTATGGCAAAAACAAGTTAATTCGCTTACAGGGACTAAATATGACAAACTGTGAAAGTATGTCAATTTGAACTGTAACGAACATTCTGGAACATAACCATAAGTTAAACACACCTTAAATATCCTTTACATAGCTTAGAAATAGGCTTTGAGGGGTTCGGTGTGCTAAAATAAACTTTTGGGTCATTCAGGGACTAAAAGTGTCAAAAAGTGCACAAGTTTGCATTTTCGCGCATAACTTACGTTCTGAATACATCCGGACATCCAAAAATTTATGTGAGCATGACTATATTTTATTTTAGTGTTCGCCATTAGAAAAATCCATTCGTCGCGTCATTTGGATCGTTTTTCGCGCTTATGCGTGTTCCGTCGTAATTAACCGAACATCGCGACCGTACGGCCAAACGAACCGACATTCGTGATATTTTTGAGCACATTTTAAGTTCCCTATACTTTAACTTCATTTTTGAGCTTTGAAATGGGGTTAACGGGCCTTAAACGTGTCAAAAATGGCCTAAATACAGTTCAGGGACCAAAACTGTAATTCTGCCAAACTTGCACCATACGATGCGTATGGGGTCTCCAGACCAGATGCATTGTTTCTAACAGCAGATTTCACATGTTTAATCCACAACCACATGTTCCTAATTGTCTAGTCATGTGATAAGGATGGAATTTTAGTTACCATAAGCTTCCAACACATGTACGGCTTGGATCATGGCACGTTTTCCATGAAACGATCCTAACGGTGGACCTAAAACTATAAATACCCCACCCCCATGCTTCAAAAATTACAAGAAATTTGATTTGAGAAACTCTAAGTTGAAACGTTTGTTTCATACCTGAGATTTTCGAATCGAGTTTAGCATTCGGGGACCCTTCGTAAGTATTCTTTCGTCCTTTTCCTTATTTTTACTGCTTTTCGAGTCAGAAAGTCAAACTTTGTTTGACTTTCAGCGTTGACCAGTAATGGTCAATGCGAAGTTCGTTTGAACTTCGCAACGTGAGTGTAATCACGTTGGTCATAGTCCCTTGGGACTATGCCCACTGGTTACCACGTTGTCTAGGGTCGTAGGGTAGGCGATCTGATAAATCGCCTATACCTTCGAACCCGACCCAGTTTGGTCGATCATTAGGATCCGACCAAACACATTAGGTGACCATAGTAGGTAGGGAATAACCTTCCGAGGTTATACCCTATGGTCACATCGTTTAAGTAGTTGTATGATAGGTAGTTTATATGCCTTAGGTAAATTACCAGAATACCCTTTTCATGTATAATTGGTAATTAAGCATATGTAACCTAAACCTTTATCACATAACTGATTATGTAACATGTTTAGGCATATAACACTTGTCATAGGGCTAGTTAGGCGGTCCGAACGCGTTTCACGCGCACGACACGTTAAAGTAGCATAAGCTTCCTAAACGGGTCGTAATGGGTCGTAAACGATTATGTTAAGTTTCATTTAGCATGTAGGCTTTGTTAAACCAAATGACACGAGTCTCTACACTCGTTTGGTTTACGAAACCTCATTCTATCCAATCATCCGATTAAGGTCCGGTTATTAACATAGTTACCTATATTAGGTGCCGTTTGATTCCGAGATCTATAGCATTACTTGGTGATTATCTTTAGACATCTGAGCAATCTCAAGTGAGTACATAGACCCCTCTTTTACTGTTTTCCAAACTGTTTTGGGGTGGAACACATGTGCCTACTTGTTACTTTCATGCTTTCCTGTTTTTCACATCATATACTGCTATGTTCGTTAGTACATTATAGTACATGATTTCATTACATCTTATGCTAGGTGTGCCCATTGTGTGCATTACTTGGTACATTGTTTTACATTACATTTTATGCTAGGTGTGCCCATTGTGTGCATTACTTGGTACATTGTTTTACATTACATTTTATGCTAGGTGTGCCCATTGTGTGCATTACTTAGTACATTGTTTTACATTACATTTCATGCTAGGTGTGCCCATTGTGTGCATTACTTAGTACATTGTTTTACATTACATTTCATGCTAGGTGTGCCCATTGTGTGCATTACTTAGTACATTGTTTTACATTACATTTCATGCTAGGTGTGCCCATTGTGTGCATTACTTAGTACATCGTTTTACATGACATTTCACGCTATGTATGTTCATTTGATTACATACTTAGTGCATTGTTTTCACATGCTTACATATTGGTATGACATTTGGTTTGTTTACATGGGACAATACATTCATTAACACCGATCATGCCGTTCGTTAGTAGGTAGTGGTACCATAGGAATTGACAACTCCCGTTCCGGACATCCCAGGGTAAGGGGACAGAAAGGAATGACCGAATTCGTTGACATTAAGACAGATAGACCTTTAATTTGTTTAAAGGGTTTATCACCACAGTCGCCAGGCTTGGATGTATGCATATTCACAATACCGCATAAATGTTCATATTAAATAGTTGCATGCATTTACACAAAACATAGCTTTGATTTAAACTAAGTTTTACTTCAATACTTTGTTTTTGTGCATATGGTTTAGTTGAGACATTTCACTTGCCATACATGACATTTTGACATAGACATTTGACATGGATATTTGACATAGACATTTGACATGGATATTTGACATAGACATTTGACATGGATATTTGACATAGACATTTTGATATGATTTACATCTTGACATGAACACTTTGACATATTACCCAATACATTTGACAATTGATTTAAACATAGACTTCTTACATTGGTTAGTTGGTTTGATTAAATGATTAAGTAACGATGCATGTGTAATATGATACAAGCATGGTGGATACGCCGCTGGTACTTCCTATATATAAGTGTTTGTATGGTATTACATATCGTAGCGTTATTTGAATCATTTCAGTTTGAGACATATAACATTTTATACAAATAACATACTTTTCACAAGACATTTATTTACAAACAACTTATCTTATACAAACACATTTTTACATGGTTATTTATTTAACCTGACATTTACTTATACATATCATCTGATCTTATTGTTTTCAAATGATTTACAAGACAAAGCAAATTACAAGGTTCATGACTAAACATTTTTCTTAAACATAAGTCATGAATCCTATTTTCACAAACCTATGTATCTCACAGGCATTTTTATGCTGACGTACCTATTTTCACATGTGTTTTCAGGTGCTTTTCCATAGGATGTTGATCATGATACTAGGGCGGACCTGTGCCTTAGACTTTAAAAGAAGATAGACTATGTTTAATTATGTTCTGAACTCTTTAAATTTCCTGTTTGAAACAATGTAACACCTTTGTTTATAAATAAAATACAACTTTGTATGCCATGGTTATGAAACAATTAATTCTGTTGCAACACGCCCCGATGTTTCCGCCGCGATTTGTTGTTTTACGCGGTCGGGGTGTGACATATATAAAAAATCAGTCTAATATATTAACAGGAAAAAATATACCTCTAGAAGTTGAAAAAATCACAGAAGCTTTACAAAAATTAAAAATAGAGAAAAAGCCTACACCATATACACATTGGCAGCCAAGAAAATGAATAATAATTTTTTATGGAAAAGTGGAACTATACAAGAAGCTAGAAATTCTACAAGTAATATAAATGACAGTATAACATCAGATAGTTTTTTAAATAGAGTAATTAGAAGAGGATCAGGATCCAATAGTAATAGACAAATAATACAATTAGAAGAAGAAATAGATTTAGACAGAAACTTGGAATTATATAACCAACATCAATTAGACATATTAAATCCAAGGATACTATATCAAACAGGAAGATTAAACATAAACACAACTCTTATAAGAAGTAGTAGAGAAGAAAGTTTAAGGGTAGTAGATAATACAGTAATCCTAGATCTTTTGTCACCTGATACTATTGAAAAAATAAAAAGACAAAATAAACACTTTGTACACACAGGATTAATAATAATAGGAATTAAAGCATTAGGAAGAAAAAATTTAGGAACAAAATTATTAGCTCTAATACTTGATAAAAGTTGGAAATCAGATATGAAAAAAGCTATAATTTCAGGAATGGAAGTAGATTTAAGTCAAAACATAGCTATATTTTATTGTACACCAGATATATTAAAAGATATTAAAGATTTACAAAATATAAAAATAGCTTTACAAACAAAAGGATATGAAGAATATGAAGGAAATAATTTAGTAGTAAGTATAGGAGTACTAGGGAGAGCTAGTAACAGTTCAGGAATGAAATACAAAGTAAATATAGAAGGAATAGTAAAAACAATTGCATCAAAATCTATAAAAATGATAGAACCAATAAAAATAGATACAGAACAATTAACAGGATTAGAATGGGATTTAGAAGATTTACAAGAAAAAGAAAATGAGCAAATAATTCAATTTTATCATCATGGTATGATTGATTATTTGAAAATAAAGTTAGACAAAAAAACAGAAGATCTTCTCAATCAACTTGGGGAAAAGATGGTATTAACAGCAGGAAATATAGCAGCAAGAAGCATAAAACCAACAATTGGCTGCAAAATAATTTCCTCATTTCCATTTGCAGACTCATACACATACAGGCCAGCAAGAAAAAGAATATTTATCGAACACAACAGAGGTAGCAACTGGTTGCAAAATTCCATGATAAAAACTGCTATAGATTTTGCAACTTTACCATGGTTAGACCACACAGCCACAGAACCTACCAAAGATTTTCAACAGTTTATCAAAGAACATCAAAAGACCCCAGAAATTCCAGACCAGTTTTCATGGGAAAATTTCAAATTAATAGGTGAAGGACACTACATACAAGTTTATACAAAAATAAATTGGAGTATGCTCTTACCCTTTGCAGGGGAAGGAGATACTTTACAATTACAACATATCTTCAACCTGGAAGATTTTTAAGACAATGAACAAGACAATGAACACGAAGATTGCTCAAGTCCACAGTCAATAGACAGCATACACAGAGATTTCTAGAAGATGACATAAGCAATGACGCTAGAAGACACAAGACAAAACACAAAACGTGAGCCATGACGTCTCATGGTTCAATTATTCACAGAAAGTGGAGATGCTCATAATTTCAAAGTTTACTTTTCTAAGTTTATCGTTTAGTTTCTTTATTTGAGTCTTTTTTGAAATTTTTGTAACCTATGATCTTTATTTTATAGACTAGGGATTAGACTTAGGATTTTGTGTAATATTATTGCCTATATAAGAAGGCATTGTAATCGTTGTAAGATACGAACGAAAAACCATTACGAGTAATAAAATTACTACTTCAATGGCACACTAAAACTCTCTCCACATCTCTTTAGCTCCACTCCCTTAATATCCCAGATTTTCTCCAAGTTCTTCATATTATATTCCAACCCATACATAAAAAAAAAAAAAAAAAAAAAAAAAAAAAAAAAAAAAAACCTTTTCTTTAGCAACCTTCTACTCCGCTGTGCATACTCTCATCCATCATCATCCGCTGTGTATGTCACCACCCTCTCCCTCTGTAAGTATTATCCTTTACTTTCAGTTGTTTTAATTTTAACCACCCTCTCTGATATATTATTATCCTTTACTTTCAGTTGTTTTAATTTTAACCACCCTCTCTGATATATTGGTATCAGAGCATAGGCTTTCTTAAAATCTAAAAGACTAAGACAAGTTCATTTTATGGCGTATTATGCCAGTATTTTGGGAAAACTCTCTTAGGTGAAGATTGTGGGAAAGATAGTTGCTTTGATAACAACATAAACGAAAGGGTTAAAAATTATGACTAGTTTTTATATTAGACATCTATTAAATAAATTAAAAAGATATGATAGAATTATTTTTGCTTTAGATTCAGCAGAATATTTAGATTATATAAATTATTATCGATTATTGTGGTCTATATATGAACGTGCTAAATTAAAAGAACAAATATATAGATCAAATCTTTAATAGATTAGTTTGTATATTATTATTTTTCTTTAATAGTTGGAATATAAGAAAATATTTAATAGAAATTTTGAGTAAGGGATAAAAGCTAAAGAGAGTTGGAATTAATTAATCATTGGTACTTCTCAAATAATCAAACGTTTAGAGTTCTTAAATTTAGAATTTTCTGAAAAAGCTCACCGAAAACCTTTTACAACAGAAAATTTTACTTTAGTTTGTAATATTAAAGACCTTTGTGAACACACTTTGCATACAAATAACTCACAGTTAAACACTTTAGTAGATTTATTTATAAATCTGACTATTAGTTTACAACAAGAAGCTATAAATAATAAACAAATAATAGAAAATTTAACAGTAGAAATTAAAAAATTATCACAAAACCTAGATTATATAAAAAATTAGTCTAATATATTAACAGGAAAAATATACCTCTAGAAGTTGAAAAAATCACAGAAGCTTTACAAAAATTAAAAATAGAGAAAAAGCCTACACCATATACACATTGGCAGCCAAGAAAATGAATAATATTTTTTTAGGGAGAAGTAGAACTATACAAGAAGCTAGAAATTCTAAAAGTAATATAAATGACAGTATAACATCAGATAGTTTTTTAAATAGAGTAATTAGAAGAGGATCAGGATCCAATAGTAATAGACAAATAATACAATTAGAAGAAATAGATTTAGACAGAAACTTGGAATTATATAACCAACATCAATTAGACATATTAAATCCAAGGATACTATATCAAACAGGAATATTAAACATAAACACAACTCTTATAAGAAGTAGTAGAGAAGAAAGTTTAAGGGTAGTAGATAATACAGTAATCCTAGATCTTTTGTCACCAGATACTATTGAAAAAATAAAAAGACAAAATAAACACTTTGTACACACAGGATTAATAATAATAGGAATTAAAGCATTATGAAGAAAAAATTTAGGAACAAAATTATTAGCTCTAATACTTGATAAAAGTTGGAAATCAGATATGAAAAAAGCTATAATTTCAGGAATGGAAGTAGATTTAAGTCAAAACATAGCTATATTTTATTGTACACCAGATATATTAAAAGATATTAAAGATTTACAAAATATAAAAATAGCTTTACAAACAAAAGGATATGAAGAATATGAAGGAAATATTTTAGTAGTAAGTATAGGAGTACTAGGGAGAGCTAGTAACAGTTCAGGAATGAAATACAAAGTAAATATAGAAGGAATAGTAAAAACAATTGCATCAAAATCTATAAAAATGATAGAACCAATAAAAATAGATACAGAACAATTAACAGGATTAGAATGGGATTTAGAAGATTTACAAGAAAAAGAAGAAAATACAGTATTAATACCTAAGAAAAGTTATATATATGAAGAAACTGATGGTAAACAGAAGTTAAGATACACTGATTTTAAAGAAAAACAAACAACAGAGAAAAATAATAATGAAGAATATCATTTTATGAATTTAGAAGAAGAAGAAGAACCTTTTATATATAATACAGATAATGAGGAAGATGAAATTGATGTAAATTTCTTAAAATTTGAACAAGAAGAAACTATGGATTACACATTATTAGATTATGAAGAAGAATCAATAGATTGTTTTAAAGTAGAAGAAACAAATAAAACAATAGAACAAATTATAGATCAAAAATTTACAGAAATAAATATACAACAAGAGGTAGATGATATGATTATGGAATGATAACAGAATTAGGATTGGATTATGAAGAAAGTTATAAAAAATTACAAGAATATTATAATCTACCATTAGTAGAAGATATTATGAATAGAAAAGCTATGTTATCAGATTTTTATAAACAAGAACAAAGTTTTATGGATACACAAATGTTTAATCCATTTAATCCTTTAAAAAGACCAAAAATGGAATGGGGAGAAGGATATAGTGGTATACACGAAAGTCATGGTAGAGAACCATGGACACAACCAACAGTTAATTATCAACAAGAATCTAGTGCTATAGGAAAAGGAAGAAGATTACCTATAGGACAAATATACAGTGGAAATATGTTATTATTAGAACAACAAAAACCATAGTTATGGATAGATGAAGTTTTAACATGGGAACAAAATGTAGTAAGATTATGGGAAACAAATAAAAAAGATAGCATGGATATGTTTTCATATTTAGAGGGAGAGGGTGGCGACATACACAGCGGATGATGATGGATGAGAGTATGCACAGCGGAGTAGAAGGTTGCTAAGGAAAAGGTTTTTTTTATGAGTCTACAAATGGGAATAAGGAAATTATTTTGCAGCCAATTGTTTGTTTTATGCTTCTTGCTGCTATATTTCCTGCTGTTAATACCATCTTTTCCCCAAGTTGATTGAGAAGATCTTCTGTTTTTCTGTCTATCTTTATTTCCAAATAATCAATCATACCATGATGATAAAATTGAATTATTTGCTCATTTGTCAATTTTGTAGGATGATGTATTTGATATATATAACTTTTCTTAGGTATTAATACTGTATTTTCTTCTTTTAAAGAGTTCCATTTTTCTTTTTGAAACTACTATACCATTTTTCTTTATTTCTTCAAAAACCTGTTGTAGGTGTTTCTCATGTTCCTGCACTGTATTGCTTGCAACTAAAATATCATCAATGTATACTAGACAGAAATCAAATTTTAAAAATATACTATCCACAAATCTTTGAAAAATCGAAGGTGCATTTTTTAATCCAAAACTAAGGACATTCCATTCATATTGCCCTTCTGAACATGTAAAAGTTGTCCATGGTTTAAAGCTTTCTTCTAACTTTAACTGATTATATCCTGATTTTAAATCAAATTTTGAAAATACTTTTTTGTTTTGTATAAGATTTAATAAACTATCTTTGTTAGGAATATTATATCCATCATCTATTGTATTGTCATTTAATCTTTTATAATTATAAACTATTCTAGCTTTTCCTCTTTTTATCTCACTGTGATTTCTAGGGTGGTTAAAATTAAAACAACTGAAAGTAAAGGATAATACTTACAGAGGGAGAGGGTGGTGACATACACAGCGGATGATGATGGATGAGAGTATGCACAGCGGAGTAGAAGGTTGCTAAAGAAAAGGTTTTTTTTTTTTTTTTGCCATGTCAGAAAAGCTTTTAACCTCTTCTGGTTCTATGTAAAAACTTTGTAGACCAAACTCTTCTCTTGCTGCTTGAAGACCTTCAGCAAAACTTGTATATCCTTTCCACCATGCTCCTCCTACTACACAAGTTATGTGTCGTGTAACTGTTTCCCATTTGTTAAAAATTCCAATTTTTGTACCTCTAAATATAACATAATGTGTATAATTTGGTTTCTGTTTAAACTGTCTTTCAGGTGTTTTTGAACTCTGTTCTTGAAAGTAAATGCATAAAGCATTTAAAACCTGTACTTTGAATGATGAAGCTTGTGGCATGGTTTGAATATGCCATAAATTGTCTAATAAACATTGTTGTTTATCTGTTAGTTTCTTTCCCATAATAGGACGAAACTTTTTGTCAGCTTCGTTGCATATCTGTAAAGCATATGTTCCAAATTCAATCACCGGCTTAGGTGGGAAATTTGTATACAACGGGCGTTTGCCAGCTGCCTTGGTTTGCAGTTGTGTATAAAACTGTCCCATCTTTATCTGTGGTAAAGAGGTGTGAGGAGAACTGTATATCCTTTCTATTGAGTGTAAATATGCCTGTTGAATTTTTTCTTCATCTGATGAAGAATTCTCCTGCTGCTTTTGTTTTGGATGTATAAGCTTTAACTTCTCTTTATCTTTTTTCCTGTCCATCTGAAACAAACCATTTGTTTATATTTCGAGACAACATATCAGCTATCTCATTATTCTTTCCCTTAATATGTTCAAAATTTATAAAATATCCATTATATATCAGAGAGGGTGGTTAAAATTAAAACAACTGAAAGTAAAGGATAATACTTACAGAGGGAGAGGGTGGTGACATACACAGCGGATGATGATGGATGAGAGTATGCACAGCGGAGTAGAAGGTGGCTAAAGAAAAGGTTTTTTTTTTTTTTTTTTTTTATGTATGGGTTGGAATATAATATGAAGAACTTGGAGAAAATCTGGGATATTAAGGGAGTGGAGCTAAAGAGATGTGGAGAGAGTTTTAGTGTGCCATTGAAGTAGTAATTTTATTACTCGTAATGGTTTTTCGTTCGTATCTTACAACGATTACAATGCCTTCTTATATAGGCAATAATATTACACAAAATCCTTAGTCTAATCCCTAGTCTATAAAATAAAGATCATAGGTTACAAAAATTTCAAAAAAGACTCAAATAAAGAAACTAAACGATAAACTTAGAAAAGTAAACTTTGAAATTATGAGCATCTCCACTTTCTGTGAATAATTGAACCATGAGACGTCATGGCTCACGTTATGTGTTTTGTCTTGTGTCTTCTAGCGTCATTGCTTATGTCATCTTCTAGAAATCTCTGTGTATGCTGTCTATTGACTGTGGACTTGAGCAATCTTCGTGTTCATTGTCTTGTTCATTGTCTTAAAAATCTTCCAGGTTGAAGATATGTTGTAATTGTAAAGTATCTCCTTCCCCTGCAAAGGGTAAGAGCATACTCCAATTTATTTTTGTATAAACTTGTATGTAGTGTCCTTCACCTATTAATTTGAAATTTTCCCATGAAAAATGGTCTGGAATTTCTGGGGTCTTTTGATGTTCTTTGATAAACTGTTGAAAATCTTTGGTAGGTTCTGTGGCTGTGTGGTCTAACCATGGTAAAGTTGCAAAATCTATAGCAGTTTTTATCATGGAATTTTGCAACCAGTTGCTACCTCTGTTGTGTTCGATAAATATTATTTTTCTTGCTGGCCTGTATGTGTATGAGTCTGCAAATGGAAATGAGGAAATTATTTTGCAGCCAATTGTTGGTTTTATGCTTCTTGCTGCTATATTTCCTGCTGTTAATACCATCTTTTCCCCAAGTTGATTGAGAATATCTTCTGTTTTTCTGTCTAACTTTATTTCCAAATAATCAATCATACCATGATGATAAAATTGAATTATTTGCTCATTTTCTTTTTCTTGTAAATCTTCTAAATCCCATTCTAATCCTGTTAATTGTTCTGTATCTATTTTTATTGGTTCTATCATTTTTATAGATTTTGATGCAATTGTTTTTACTATTCCTTCTATATTTACTTTGTATTTCATTCCTGAACTGTTACTAGCTCTCCCTAGTACTCCTATACTTACTACTAAATTATTTCCTTCATATTCTTCATATCCTTTTGTTTGTAAAGCTATTTTTATATTTTGTAAATCTTTAATATCTTTTAATATATCTGGTGTACAATAAAATATAGCTATGTTTTGACTTAAATCTACTTCCATTCCTGAAATTATAGCTTTTTTCATATCTGATTTCCAACTTTTATCAAGTATTAGAGCTAATAATTTTGTTCCTAAATTTTTTCTTCCTAATGCTTTAATTCCTATTATTATTAATCCTGTGTGTACAAAGTGTTTATTTTGTCTTTTTATTTTTTCAATAGTATCTGGTGACAAAAGATCTAGGATTACTGTATTATCTACTACCCTTAAACTTTCTTCTCTACTACTTCTTATAAGAGTTGTGTTTATGTTTAATCTTCCTGTTTGATATAGTATCCTTGGATTTAATATGTCTAATTGATGTTGGTTATATAATTCCAAGTTTCTGTCTAAATCTATTTCTTCTTCTAATTGTATTATTTGTCTATTACTATTGGATCCTGATCCTCTTCTAATTACTCTATTTAAAAAACTATCTGATGTTATACTGTCATTTATATTACTTGTAGAATTTCTAGCTTCTTGTATAGTTCTACTTCTCCCTAAAAAATTATTATTCATTTTCTTGGCTGCCAATGTGTATATGGTGTAGGCTTTTTCTCTATTTTTAATTTTTGTAAAGCTTCTGTGATTTTTTCAACTTCTAGAGGTATATTTTTTCCTGTTAATATATTAGACTGATTTTTTATATAATCTAGGTTTTGTGATAATTTTTTAATTTCTACTGTTAAATTTTCTATTATTTGTTTATTATTTATAGCTTCTTGTTGTAAACTAATACTCAGATTTATAAATAAATCTACTAAAGTGTTTAACTGTGAGTTATTTGTATGCAAAGTGTGTTCACAAAGGTCTTTAATATTACAAACTAAAGTAAAATTTTCTGTTGTAAAAGGTTTTCGGTGAGCTTTTTCAGAAAATTCTAAATTTAAGAACTCTAAACGTTTGATTATTTGAGAAGTACCAATGATTAATTAATTCCAACTCTCTTTAGTTTTTATCCCTTACTCCAAATTTCTCTTAAATATTTTCTTATATTCCAACTATTAAAGAAAAATAATAATATACAAACTAATCTATTAAACAATTTGATCTATATATTTGTTCTTTTAATTTAGCACGTTCATATATAAACCACAATAATCGATAATAATTTATATAATCTAAATATTCTGCTGAATCTAAAGCAAAAATAATTCTATCATATCTTTTTAATTTATTTAATAGATGTCTAATATAAAAACTAGTCATAATTTTTAACCCTTTCGTTTATGTTGTTATCAAAGCAACTATCTTTCCCACAATCTTCACCTAAGAGAGTTTTCCCAAAATACTGGCATAACACGCCATAAAAGGAACTTGTCTTAGTCTTTTAGATTTTAAGAAATCCTATGCTCTGATACCAATATATCAGAGAGGGTGGTTAAAATTAAAACAACTGAAAGTAAAGGATAATACTTACAGAGGGAGAGGGTGGTGACATACACAGCGGATGATGATGGATGAGAGTATGCACAGCGGAGTAGAAGGTTGCTAAAGAAAAGGTTTTTTTTTTTAACAGTTCAGGAATGAAATACAAAGTAAATATAGAAGGAATAGTAAAAACAATTGCATCAAAATCTATAAAAATGATAGAACCAATAAAAATAGATACAGAACAATTAACAGGATTAGAATGGGATTTAGAAGATTTACAAGAAAAAAAAGAAAATACAGTATTAATACCTAAGAAAAGTTATATATATGAAGAAACTGATGGTAAACAGAAGTTAAGATACACTGATTTTAAAGAAAAACAAACAACAGAGAAAAATAATAATGAAGAATTTCATTTTATGAATTTAGAAGAAGAAGAAGAAGAACCTTTTATATATAATACAGATAATGAGGAAGATGAAATTGATGTAAATTTCTTAAAATTTGAACAAGAAGAAACTATGGATTACGCATTATTAGATTATGAAGAAGAATCAATAGATTGTTTTAAAGTAGAAGAAACAAATAAAACAATAGAACAAATTATAGATCGAAAATTTACAGAAATAAATATACAACAAGAGGTAGATGATATGATTATGGAATGTATAACAGAATTAGGATTGGATTATGAAGAAAGTTATAAAAAATTACAAGAATATTATAATCTACCATTAGTAGAAGATATTATGAATGGAAAATCTATGTTATCAGATTTTTATAAACAAGAACAAAGTTTTATGGATACACAAATGTTTAATCCATTTAATCCCTTAAAAAGACCAAAAATAGAATGGGGAGAAGGATATAGTGGTACACACGAAAGTCATGGTAGAGAACCATGGACACAACCAACAGTTAATTATCAACAAGAATCTAGTGCTATAGGAAAAGGAAGAAGATTACCTATAGGACAAATATACAGTGGAAATATGTTATTATTAGAACAACAAAAACCACAGTTATGGATAGATGAAGTTTTAACATGGGAACAAAATGTAGTAAGATTATGGGAAACAAATAAAAAAGATAGCATGGATATGTTTTCATATTTAGAAACTACATTAGGACCAATAGCATTAGGAATATGGCAAAGTAAGAAAACACAAAATCCAGAAGAAATAAATAATCTTAAAGCATTAGGAGATAATCCTTATAATTTTACATCACAAGTTAGAACCCTCATATTAGGAGTCGATCCAACAAAAAATAATTCTTTAATACAAGATACAGCTATTAGAAATTTAGAACAATTAAGAATAGCAAATATGAAATATATAAATGAATTTACATTAGATTTTACAAGATTACTATCACAAACAGGAAAAGCAATGGATGATAATCTGTGTAATATTTACTTTGTAAAATTACCAGGAGATTTAGGAAAATCTATACATAAAGCATGGAAAACAAATTATGGTACACAACAAAATTTAGGAATAGGTCCAAGAATAACTTATACATTTGGTATACTAGAAGAAAAATGTAAAGAAGTAGCATTACAAGAACAATTAAAAAGAAATGCTTATGCATTTTGCAAAACAGCAATTTATACACCACAAGCATATGGATTTTATGATAAAAAGAAAAAGATACGAAAAATCACAACATATAATAAAAATTATAGAAAAAATTATAATACAAATAGATATGTTAAAAAACCACAATCACGAAAATGTAGATGTTACACTTGTGGAGAAACAACACATTTAGCTAATAATTGTCCAAATAAAAGAAAAAATATGGAAAGAGCCAATTTAGTAGAACAATTACAAGATTATGAAATAGAAGCTCTAAGAACAGATGATGAATCTGATAATGAATCAATATATAGTATTTACAGTGAAGAAGAAAATCCAACAGCAAAAGTAACATATACATATATGAATACAGAAGAAATTTGTGAACATGATTATAAACAAAATAAAGGAAATAATCACATAAGATGTTATAGTTGTGGATATTATCCTAGTATAAAAAAAAGATCACAATGTAATAAATGTTTTAAAGAAATTTGTTTTAAATGTCTTAAAGAAATTTATGATAAAGAGATAGCTACAACATCAAAAGTGAAAACAAATTCTGAAAATAATGAGAATGAAAGGATAGATAAATTGGAATTAACAATAGAATTACATAGTTTAAAAATAAAAAACTTAGAAAACAAAGTAGAAGAACTAGAAAGATTAGTTAAAACAGACAAAATAAGCAAAATGGCTCTACAAAAACCAGATGATCAAACTTACATACAAACACAAGGATCAACAAACATGATAAATATACAATGTCGTTTATGGTTAGATAATAATAAATATTTAGATTTAACAGCATTAGTTGATACAGGAGCTACAAAGAGCTTAATTTCATATAGTTTAGCACCTATAGAATATCATAAAAAATTATCATATGAACTAAGTACAAGAACAATAGAAGATAGGTTAATATCTATTACACATTGTTTAGAACCAGTAGGAATACAATTCTTAGATTTTGCAAACAATTATAGTATAAAATATGAAATGCCACAAATAAATATTAATCCACCAGAGATAAAATCAAAAGATTTTGTAATAGGACTAAATTTTATATTAGGATTAAATGGTGCAGTTACAATTACAAGGAATTTTATAACATTAAGTAAACAATTATATACCATACCAACTCTAAGGTATATGAATACAACACAAATTGTTCAAAAAAGATGGGATAAAGGGAATTTAGATTTTTTAAAACTCCTATACTTACTACTAAATTATTTCCTTCATATTCTTCATATCCTTTTGTTTGTAAAGCTATTTTTATATTTTGTAAATCTTTAATATCTTTTAATATATCTGGTGTACAATAAAATATAGCTATGTTTTGACTTAAATCTACTTCCATTCCTGAAATTATAGCTTTTTTCATATCTGATTTCCAACTTTTATCAAGTATTAGAGCTAATAATTTTGTTCCTAAATTTTTTCTTCCTAATGCTTTAATTCCTATTATTATTAATCCTGTGTGTACAAAGTGTTTATTTTGTCTTTTTATTTTTTCAATAGTATCTGGTGACAAAAGATCTAGGATTACTGTATTATCTACTACCCTTAAACTTTCTTCTCTACTACTTCTTATAAGAGTTGTGTTTATGTTTAATCTTCCTGTTTGATATAGTATCCTTGGATTTAATATGTCTAATTGATGTTGGTTATATAATTCCAAGTTTCTTTCTAAATCTATTTCTTCTTCTAATTGTATTATTTGTCTATTACTATTGGATCCTGATCCTCTTCTAATTACTCTATTTAAAAAACTATCTGATGTTATACTGTCATTTATATTACTTGTAGAATTTCTAGCTTCTTGTATAGTTCTACTTTTCCCTAAAAAATTATTATTCATTTTCTTGGCTGCCAATGTGTATATGGTGTAGGCTTTTTCTCTATTTTTAATTTTTGTAAAGCTTCTGTGATTTTTTCAACTTCTAGAGGTATATTTTTTCCTGTTAATATATTAGACTGATTTTTTATATAATCTAGGTTTTGTGATAATTTTTTAATTTCTACTGTTAAATTTTCTATTATTTGTTTATTATTTATAGCTTCTTGTTGTAAACTAATACTCAGATTTATAAATAAATCTACTAAAGTGTTTAACTGTGAGTTATTTGTATGCAAAGTTTGTTCACAAAGGTCTTTAATATTACAAACTAGAGTTATATATATATATATATATATATAGGGAGAAGATCATGCGAGAACCACATCTTATTGCGAGAACCGCGAGAACCAATGTGAACACAACCAAAAATGCCTAAAAATAGCTAAAAATCACACAAAATTTTTTTTTAATATTTTTTATAAAAAAATCGCTACTTTTCGAAGTCAAAAAAGAAAAAAAAAATTATTTTTTTTTTTTAATTTTTTTTTTTTTGCTTCGAAAAGTAGCGATTTTAACATAAAAAATATTAAAAAAAAATTAGATTTTTTTATATTTTTTTAGGTTTTTTGGGGGTTTAGTTTTTAGCATTTTAGCTTGGGGGGTGGGGGGTTTAGGTTTTTGGGGAGTGGGGGAGGGGGGTTTAGGTTTTTTTTTTTTTTTTTTTGGGGGGGGGGGGTGGGGGTTAGGTTTTTTTGGGGTTTTAGTTTTTAGCATTTAGCTTGGGGGGGTGGGGGGTTTAGGTTTTTGGGGGGGTGGGGGTTAGGTTTTTTTTAGGTTTTTTTTAGCTATTTTAGGTTGTGTTCACATTGGTTCTCGCGGTTCTCACAATATATGTATATATATATATATATATATATTTATGATTTTTGCGACTTGAACGATTTTATTGGTGACCATTATTGTGTAAATCCTGTTAACTCTCCAGTTTATACGCAATATATCTACGATTTGCGCGTCGTAATATATGTACATAAACGTTCATATCATTTAACACCGAAACAAGCGAAATATTACTAACTTATCTATTTTTGTCATTTTTAAAGAAAACATACATAATATATCATATATGTGTCAAATTTCATGCTCAACAAACAAGTTACACATTTAACGAAATTTTATCGTTTCTACCGCACAAAACGTATATGCATACATGCATAATCTAAATTTCCCACTATCAAATTAACACCTAACATATTATCACATTTACACGTTTAAATCACTTAACACATTTTATCACACAAGGTTCACTCAAAATTTACCCATACTAGTGTTCATCGAAAAATGCGTATTTTAGTGATTCGGTAACGTTTTCGGGCGTCGGAAGTCACGTATGACCAACCAAACACCAAGTAAACTTAAAATTAGTTAAAATACTTATATTTAAACTAAACACATCAGTTTATTTACTGATCTAATTTAGTTTTACAAAAATTACTCGAAAAGCCGATTTTTGACCGTTTTAACGCATAGTTTTGCGTTAAACGTTACCATAACCATCCCAACTCGAAATGATTTGATATTTTAATACAATACATGTTATTTACTGATTAAAATAGTGGTTATAATCAGATTAGTGCAGTTTTGTGTAAGTCACATAAATCATGCGATTTCACGTATTTTGCAACTTTTAATGCACCAAGTACAACATGCAAAGCTAGCAAACATTATGACAATGTTATATGCCATTTAACACTTCAAATATTCATATTTTTAGTGTTTAATTCTGATCATACTTTATTTTTATCAAATCATCTTCAAATCATCATTTCATGTTGATCTTTCATCATGCATGCTTATGTACAGGTATTTAAAGCACATATATCATATCATCATCATTTCATAGAAGATAATATGTATCAAACCTGAAGTTAAGTTATGCAAATCTAAGTTATGTTCATCATCTAATCATTTAAACATAATTTCATACAACAATCTTTCATAAATGATCACATGACAAAACCTACATGCATGTTATTCTAGAAAAATTAACCAAACAAGTATCCATCATAAATCAAACTCAATCTCATATATATACACACATACACATATACGGTTATGTATACATGCATATATATATATATATATCCATTTTTATTTTACATAAAAACCCATTTCTTATTAGTTTTCAAGTTTGTGAATTATTCAAGAACTTTGAGAAACTTTAATCATCATCAAGAGTCAAGAATATGATTTTTAAAGTAAATTTTATACCTACAAGATTTTGATGGGTTTCTTGACAAAGTGTGATGATATGGAGCTTGGTTCTTGCTTGAAACACCTCCAAACCACCTATGGATCTTCACACTAGCTTGAAACTTGCTTGGAAAGACTTGAATCTTCAAGAGAGGGCCTTGAATTTTCGAAAATGATGAGAATGAAGGCTGTTTTCAGCCGTGTATTAGAGAGAGAGAGAGAGAGTATGAACTTTAAAAATGATGTTATTTCTTGAATTGTGAATATATGAGGTGTTTGTTGGAAACATTCTTGCATGGCACCTCCATTTAGAACAAATAAGAGGAAGAGAGAGAAAGGAAACATTCTTGCATGGCTGCCATATGTGTTTACTACACATATATACACGATTATTTATATTACATATATATGTAAACTAGTGTTAAAACATGTATTATACTGGATACCGGGTATTTTATCTAGCGTTTTAATCCCGTTTTAGTGCGTTTTAAATTATTTTTATTATTCTATAAAAATAATTTCACTAAAATATTACTGAACAATATTTTGTTTGTCGGGACTGGCGACGTTGCTGGTATTTGGCAGTATGTGCGCTGTGCTGCGTGGTATGCGCTTAAAGTCGCAAAAATAGGGATTTATGCGTTTTTATTTATTTTTATCATTCTAAAGTAATAAAATCATCAAATTATTATTAAAATGATTATCAGTTGCCTTGACAGGCTGTGTTGACCGTATTTTGTCGGTACACGCGCTGCATCGCGCGGTACGCGCTTAAACTCGAAAAATAAAGTTTCTTAGCGTTTTAATTTATTTTTCCTCACGGATATAATTAAAATAATTATTCTAATCATAACATGCTATTTTTAGGATTTTAACACTGATCGGGTGGTCACCGACGTTCGTTTAGCATTTTATCCGTTACGCGATAAGCGTTAATTTTACCGTTGTCAACATAATTTTTATCAAAGTTTAATTTTACCAACTCATTAAATTTCACATATAAACATCATAATTAGTCAAATACAGCCCTGTTACCTATTCACAACACGTGTTACAATTGTACGGTACGGCCTGAAAAGCTGGGTGTCACACCTCAAACCTCCCAAACACAATCACTCTCATCCAAAAGCTAAAAAACAAAAATGTCCCTACAAAAATCATCGAAGTGGTTACCAAACACTCCATCACAGATGAATCCCTCTTGAACTACGAAAAATTCCTCACACTCACTTTTAAAACATATGGCCCGTTAATGGACGAAGATAAATTCTTCCCGGATTATCCCTTCCTAAACGTTTTCAGACTAAAAAACATGCACAGGCTATCGAAAGAGGGTCTGGCTTTCCTATGGTACCTCTCAGAGTCTTTTGTCATTGCTATGGCTTTTAACTCCAACAAGTTATTAGCCTATCTCGTAGACTACCAGTTAGAAGGACTGCCAAAGGAAAAGAAAAACTTTGCCAATTTCCTCGAATGGTTTCTCCCAATCACTGACTAGGACTATCTCATGAGGGACTCCCCAGAAGACACTGCATGGTTCTGTTCCACAAACCCACTTATTTTAGAAAAGATAGGTATGATTTAAATTCTATAGGACCACCCAACTTCATACACTCTTGGTATGATTTAAACCCCGCAGGATACTACTACAAGATCAACTACCGAGATGCTTGGATGGACACTCGCATTAATCTCGCGAAATCAAACCCGATAAAAATCGAAGATCCGCCACCAAAAATCCTAAACAGTGAACACCCGTGGAAAGAAGAAGACCCTCAAACGATCGAATGGGAAAAGACTATCATACAATAATTTGATAATATTCGCGCATTTACACACCCTCCCAAGATCGTTCTACCAACAGACCCCGGGAAAAACTCGGTGTTTGATCCCACTTAAGACGAAGAACCATTCCACAAGAATCCGCCCCCGATTACTATCGAGATCCGCGATTTCGCAAAACCAAATTAAATCGGGCTATGAATGTACTTATTTAGTGTGCTAATGGTGTGTTTAGGTTAAATAAAGCTTTAATCACTCTTAAAGTGATGTAAGCACTTATGTCATGTATTTTGTTATTTTTCTAGATATTTTTTATGTATTATTAATTGTGATGTCATGGATGATGTAATCAAGTTTTTCATTGGCCTATAAAAGGAGGACTCCCTCTCATTTGTAGATCATCCTTGGAAAGAAATAAAATATTCTTCTATATTTTTCTCGATCTTCTCTCTACTTTCTCACTCTAAATTCCATAGTCTAGTATAGAGTCTTGAGTCTTTCTGAGTCCTTTTAAATCCGAACCCTTGAGACTTATGTTTATCACCCTAGTCACCCTTCTAAGTCTTACTGGTCTTATATAGATCAGCCATACCCTCCCCTCAAATCAAACGAGTTATTAATACCAAGGAATATTTTAAAGGCTTACTGGTCTTATCTTAGAAAGCATGATTCCATATTGGTTGTAAAAAAAGTGCTTAAAAACGACATACTGAGGAATATTTTAAGGGCTTTTGTTGTTTTTCACATAGATTACTGCCGTTCTATGCGGAAAACAAAACCTCGTTTTTTTTTTTATTATGTGACAACATTTTTGTTGATTCTTTCAAAAACCTCGTTGTTTAATGCTTGCAAGAGATGTCAAACTTTTTTTAAGCGTTCTGCTGGCATTTAATGAGATGTTCATAGGTTTGGACGGTGATTTGTAGTGATATGTTTCATTCATGAACATGCAGTGGGTCGTTTTTTGATTTTGAACTAAAAGTGGTAAAGTACTTAGATTCGAAACTGAACCTAGGTTTTGGGGAACAGTTGTTTTCCGAAAAATTGTGGAAATGTACTGAAATTCCAGAAAGCCAACAAAAGAAAGGGAACAAAAATTGACTTTGTTGTTAGTTTGTGAGTGAATATTTAGTGTGAAAAAAGTGGTTAAATTTCTCTTCATTGGTTGAACTAACATTAGAGTATATGGTTTCTTTAAACGTGTAATCACCATAAAAAAGGAAAACAAGCACAAGGGCAACAAGGGGCCGTCACATGAAACAACACACATAAACGTCGATGAAACTAATAGGTACATAACCCATGATACGCATTTTGTGTAAAAAGAAAGATTGGTATGTAAATATTTGTCGCATCAATATCCAAAAAGGGCAAAAACAATAAAAATAGTGACTAACTAATGTGTATAGATTTATATGTTAGATTACCACTGTTACATATGTGGGTTGTATACCATTGTTAACATTATAAAATTTGCATGCATAAAAAACGTTAAATATATATGTTACATTAACTTTCTCACACCTAAGAGTGGTACACATATTTATATAAAAACGTGTATCAGATTTAAGATGTTACACATATGTTCACTGTATATTTTCTATGTAACAACTTGGGTTGAAAAATTGTAAACATATTACTGATTTTCTTTTAAATGTATACATGCATTATATAGATTCCTTACCTTTTTGTTGTGAACTAACACGTGTTTTACATGTTCAAAATATGTAAACAGATGAAAACACAGAAGACGAAAGTGCAGCCAGCTAAGGCGGTGTTCACGTTAAAGGTAAAGTATGTTTTGATTACAAAATACACAAAAAATGGGGAAAAGCCACCGAAACAAATTTTTATACAATCCTTTTTTCGTGACGTCTTTTAGAGATAGTTTGAACGGAAATTCAAACACAAGCAAAGAACCAGACATGGATGAAGGGGGGTGAAGAGACTAATCAAAAGGAAGTTTGTGTGAAAGGGAAGCATAAAAAAGAATACAACAGTTCAAAGAAGAAACGGTTGTCGGTTAAGGAGGTTAGGAAAATGAATGCAACAAAGAGCAGTCGCAGAAAACAACACACAGAATCGTCGATGAAACTAATAGGTATGTATCCCATGATATGCATTGTGTAAAAAGACTGGTATGTAAATATTTGTCGCATCAATATCCAAAAAAATGGCGAAAACAATAAAAGTTGTGACTAACTAATGTGTATAGATTTATATGTTACATTAACCAGTGTTACATCTCTGAGTTGTGTACCATTTTAACATTATGAAATTTGCGTGCATAAAAAAAGTTAAAGATATATGCTACATTAAGAGTGTACATGTACATGTACACATATTTATATAAAAACATGTAATAAATTTAAGATGTTACACATATGTTCCCTGTATATTTTGTATGTAACAACTTGGGATGAAAAATTGTAACCATATTACTGAATTTTTATTAAACATATACGTGCACTATATTCCTGGTCTTAAATTCCTTAGTAATCCTTACCTTTTTGTTATGGACTTACGCACATAGTTACCTAATTCGTGGTTCGCTCCGGTACGGGTACGTGGTTCGGGTACGCGATTCGCTAGTGGTGACGTTTTCGGTACGGAGGGGGGTAGGTTCATTTCGGTACGAACCGGTACAGTGTACCATAGAGTTCGGTTCGGTGTACACAAATTAAAACAGAAATTTCTTGAATTCAAATTATCAAACATAAACATAAACATTGAAGGTTAAAGATAAAAATGGAAATTGAATAGGAGTAGAAATTGATGATGTAATTTGGTTAAATGTTATGTATATATATAGTGTTAATTTATACTTTTTATGTATATGTATAGATAAGTTTATAAGTTTAAGGACTAAAATTTTAGTGTTTAAATATAAACTAGTAAAAATAGAGGGGTTAAATGTTGAAATAACTACTTTTATACTTTTTATGTAGAAACTACAAGTTTAGTGTTTAAATATCTTGGTTTTAAAAAGCGAGAGGCGCACAAAAGCGACGAGGTCTAAAATTGAGGCGCGAAGCGCAAAGCGCAAAAGCGGTGGGCTTTTCGTACCCGAAGCGCAAGATGTTTAAATATTTTTTTTATATATCCCATCTATGCAGTTAATTTATAATATCATGCATATATATATATATATGTATATATATATATTTATATTCATATCTAGAGCCCATATAATTTTTTTTTTATAAATACTTTGTCCCACATCGGTGTGGGGACAAAGTGAGTGGTTGTTTATAAGGTAAAGCATTTACTACTCCATTGTAGCTTTATGACATGTTTTACCACAAGTCTTACCCGCGCGCAGGGGGGTGCAAAAAATGATTTTCTCAGCTGGGATTTGCTTGAACTCGTGCGTGCCCGCACATCCTGCGGACACGAATGCAGCTCCGAAAACCCAGGCCCGCGTGCGGCAGTTTTTGCACCATTTAATTAACCTTTTTTCCCCTGCTGTTGGTTTTAAGCATTTTTATTACATGTACAAGTCAAAACAGCCAAGGTACACCGTTTTTATGCAGTAAAATGCTTAGGGTCCATGAGGCGCGCTTAGGTTCATCAAAATTTGCGCTTTTCTGGCACTTCCTGTAAAAACACAAGGCGAGAGAGCGAGAAGCCCCAAGACCTGCGCCTTATGTCGCCTTGCGCCTAAGGCGCGCTTTTTAAAACCAAGTTAAATATAAACTAGTAAAAATAGAGGAGTTAAATGTTGAAATAACTAAACTTATTTAAACCTAAAAAACCTAAAACACACCCATACGCAGCCGCTCTTCTTCTTCCCTCTTCTTTCTTCACTTTCTTCCTGGAAACATTGTTTAATTGACTCAGCATATTCCCGCCTAAAATTAGGCATGGATTGCTGTACCAAAACGATTTAGAACGGCGTACCAGTTCAATCGGGAACGCAGATGAACCAGAAACGGATCGCTGTACCAGTTCAATCGGGAACGCCGAACGAGTTCAATCGGGAACGCCGTACCACATCGTTCCGGTACGCTAGCGAATTGCGATTTGGTACACCGCGATCCAATACGTGGATCGTGGCATCATGAGCGATTTAGGTAACTATGCTTACGCATGTGTTTTACATTTATAAAATAGGTTTATGATCAAATACAAAGGCTCCTAAAAATAAGAAATGGCTCCTAAAAATAAACCCACTACACCCAAAAAAAAAAAACACCTAAACACTCACCACCACCCAAAAACCTAAACCCCCCACCCCCATCCCCCCGGGGGTGGGGGGTTTAGGTTTTTGGGTGGGAGTGGGGTGGGGTGGAGGTGGGTGTTTAGTTTTTTTTTTTTTTTTTTTGGGGGGGGGGGGGGGGTGGGGGGTTAGGTTTTTGTAGTGAGGTATATATATATATAGAAAAAGTATATCGTACATTACGGCTTAACGGTGGGTGGTTTAGGTTTTTGGGTGGTGGTGGGTGTTTAGGTTTTGGGTGGTGGTGTAGTGGGTTTAGATTTTTAGGTTCTTGGACACTTGTCACTCTATAATGCCTTCTTACACTTCTTATTTTTAGGAGTCTTTCTAGAATAACTTAACCCTTATAAAATATGTAATAGATGAAAACACAGAAGACAAAAGTGCAGCCAGCCAAGGCGGTGCTCACGTCAAAGGTGGGGTGACATGGCGCTGACGTGAAGGGTGGTGGTCATCATTTGGGTCATGACCACACCCCATAGCCTTGTTTATTTGTGATATATTCCTCACATAACTTGTATTTTTATGATTATTATAAGGAAACTAAACTAAAATAATGCAATGCTACTTTACTTGGAGCAATTGATATTTTCAGATTTGTTTCAACTTTATATCTCACCAATTTTAATCAATGAAAAATCAAGAAAATGTGTTCATGTAAGAAAATCACAAATATATAAAACATACCCCTACTACATGGCGTTGGTGGGTGGCAGTGGGCGAAGCGTTTGCTGTTTACCCGAACCGTTGTCCAAATAAGATAGTACTCAAATTTTCGTGTTAATAAACCGATCAAGCATCCCTTTCTTTAAACATCACTTCAACGTAAGATGTCGCGTCATCTCTCTTTGGGCTTGACACCGTTGAGTTGAACTTGCGGAGCAATATGGTGAAACACGGTACAAATATGATGTACAGTATTCCCAGGATAAACGGGGCCATAACCAACCATCCCAACAACTGCACGTGATGCGAACAAGTTACTAATCATATGTTTCTTTGTGTGTTTTGAATTATCTGATTGACAACACCAACTGAAGAAAATAGTTATTGGATGTACTTTGAAGTTGTAATAGTCACAAATTTTGATTTTGATTATTTAATAAATAAATTACTAAAATGACCAATAAATGCAAAAAGGTAACATGCAAATGGAAATGAGTTCTTTTAATTTATTTTACCAGAAAACAATAAGTTTTGTTGCATTTCATTATTATTTGACACGGATATGGCAGAAAAAACAAAACTCACGCGATTTCGAGTATGGGATTAGATATAAAAAAAATTCACTAGGTGATATTACCAAAAACGATCACATACTCATTTGCCCGCATCGAAATTGAACATACTATGTAATGTAAAAGTTATAATATTTAGTATCTTATAGTTGTCAGAAACATGAAATTATTGAAAATATAAAAATGTTACGAGGGAATCGGACTGGGTAACTTTTAACCATACCATTACCCGCGAACCCATTACATTAGGTATGAGACTAGGATTACAAAAACCCGGCTCATTGCCAATTTGCCAACATAATCAGAAGCGGAATATTTCTATTCAAACATCAAAAGCTGATTGTAGCAATTTAATCTGATTAAAAAAATTGGATTATAAAGGATATTTGGCATACCGCATGAACAATGCTTAGAAAGATCTCCATAGAAGCTTTGCCGGTCAATACCTTCCTTAAAGCATCAGAAGTTAACGGAAAATGAGCTCCGCCCGTAAGAAACTCACCAAAGCGTAAGAATACTATCACCAAACTAATCGGAAAAACAAGTATAAGAATTGCTGATGTAGTTCATCTATCCCATTACAGTAACAACAATTTATATAACTTTTTTCGATATTTTAACGTTAAATTATCCACTTTCTCACCATCAAGATAAACATAACTTTGATGCTTCCAAGTAATATATTATTTCTTTTGTGGATGGGACAATGTTAGATACTTGATAAATGGTCAAAAATATACTTTTAGAAATAAAATAGTGGAAAAGTAGTGAATCGTATATGTTTTTTTTTAAAACTATATAACTAAAACGATAATTTGATGTTTAGAATAAAAAAGATTTTGGAGGCCATATTCTTTCGAAACCATTTTGGACGACTTTCTACCTGTCTCCTCCTTTTAAGCAACTACAATTTAATGTATCTATTTGACCTGTTAGAGATTTAACATAACCCAAACCGACCCCTTTCATGGGTCTAGTTCTAGTCAACATAAACTTGAACAACTTGTCATTTGGGACAGCAACTAAAAAGAAAAAGCAAAAGTAGGAGATTCAGATAAAATAGAAAAGACTCAACCTCAGCTCTATTGGAGTAATAATGAAATTGGCTAGCATGACAGTCGGGGCGTTTATAGAATTTCCAAGCATTGCTATAGCCAGCACACAGAAGAAAAAAAGGCACTCCTATTGTTAGAATATAAGAAATAGGTTACTGACTATGCCAGATAGACACAGAAGAAAATAATCCTTTTAATACTATATTCTTGTCATGAATACAAAATAACCCACGAAAAACTAAGCCTGTACAGTGTCATTTAAAAATCCTTTATTTTTGGTAACTAAAACTTCATTTTCGACCAGCCATGTTGTGGTTTGATGGTTTCTAGAGGTCACAAGTTCAAGGTTGGTCGTTGGTGGTGGAGAAGAAAACCAAGATTTCATGAGTTTTCCAACTACATAACACATGATCTCTAAACCAATGGTTATAGAAACCCTATAATCTGAATTGCAATTCATTTATTCAAGAACATACCAACAATTGGGAACACTCCTAAAGTGATGCCAAGAGCGGCAGATAATGCTAACTGCTTAGGCTCTGCTCCCCTAGAATACAAGTGCAATAAAAACAAGTGAGTATCTTATTCACTAAGAATATAAACTAAACAATAAAACTCTACTTTTAATGTTAGTCAATTTTGTTAGCATCAAATAGCCGATCTTTCAAAACACAAAAAGGAACTTTGGCCTCATAATCGATTTTAGACACTTGAAGAGCTCGGCAACGTAGTATTATTGACGACACTTCAATTCACAGATCCAAATCTGTCAATGTGGCCACTAAAGAGATTAAGTTAAATTTTAGCATGCTTTCTGGAAGACTGAAACTACAAATTACATATAGACACTTAAAACCAGCTAGTACGCCATTTAGGAGGGGAGTTATAGGATATCATCAATGTGTCCCATCACACATTCAATACATCCGCCCTATGTCAACGGTAATGACCACTTTGGTATGACACAATTTGTTTTATTGTTTTGTTTATGCTTTGTACATGATATCAATATATGTATTGTTTGTTACATCTTTACTTGTTGTTATCCATTGCTACTGGACATTAGCCAAACTAATTAGAAACATGAAGAATCAAGTTTAACAAATGGGTTGGTTTTCAAACTTCTGTAACAGTCTTTCTTAGATTCTAAACTCTTCCGTAAATGCCAGAAAACTATAAATTGACAATGAGACCAGAGCATAGCAAAGGTTATACATTAAATTCTCATTTTAATTTTTTTTTTTTTTTTGAACGGCAAGGAACGACGTGCCAAGTGCCAACCATCGTGACACCGGGCGCTGTGACCAAGGTCGACTACTCGACCGCCGGCAGCCCCTTGGCTCTCCCCAGATGCGCGAAAACCCGACCTCCACCCGCCCCCGAAGGCACGACAGTGAAATAATCGGTAAAACCTCGCCTCCCATCCACGCGTATGCCGCAGAAAATAACGAGGAGAGTGAGAATCGAACATGGGTCACAATTCTTTCCCCAACCACTCCACGACTACCTCATTGGCAATTCTGATTTTAATTTAGACGTCACTAGAGAAACAGGAATATGATGTATTTGGCTAAGCTTTTCAAAACAACTTATTGGCTTATTGACTTATCAAAAAGCCAATAAGTTGTTTTTGTGTTTGGCTAAGCCAAAAGTCATTTTAGAAATGGCTTTTTGCAAAGAAGAAAAAGGAGGTTTCAAGAAGTCACAATTGTGACTTCTTGGCCAGCTTTTAACTTTTCAAACTACAAATTACCAATATACCCCTTCTTTGCCCCCTTATATCTAAAAGAATGTCCATTTTAGTCATTTTACATCAATAAGCTAATCCAAACACTTTTTTTTAAAAACTCCTTTTCAAAAAGTCTTTTTCTCAAAAGTCCTCTTCCAAAAGTCCTTTTTAACTATAATGTGTTTGGGGTTCCTTTTTTTTAGGAAAAAAGGACTTTTGAAGGGAAAAAGGACTTTTGAGGGCGTTTGGCTTTCCTTTTGAAGGCAAAAGTCAGTTATAAAAGCCAGAAGTCAGGTTTTTCTGACTTATTTTTTCCAAAAGGACTTTTGGAAAAGTTAAAAATAAGTTAAGCCAAACATGCAGCCAAACATGCCCCTAAGCCTGAAAGTTCCGGTTTAAAGTTTACCTAAATTTGCAAATCCTATGCTAATTACCTAGCTACACTCCTACTTCAAATGAAATCTTAAGATGAAACACATATACAGTAAGAAAAATGTAGTTGAATTGCAAATCCAAAAAATGTTTATTTCATTGAAATATAATATATATAAATAAAACAGACCTGCTGAGGATTTCCACAAAGGGATCAACGACCTTCTTGTTAAGCCAGTTACCGATTCTTTGCAATCCAAACCGTCTCACCAGATCCCCCATTCTTACTTGAAGCTAACCACTGGCTGTGTTTTATTTTTTCTTTTGGCTTCAAATTTAACATTAACTAATTATAAACCTTGCCTCTTTCCTTTCCTACAGATCCAATTGGGTTTTGTTTTTGACTTTTGAATGAATCGAATCTACGCGTCACAACCATCTGTCAGTCGGTCAAACACGTATCCAACTTTTTTTTTTAGGGTGTCCGGGGCACTCCCCTAACCTCTCTTACGCATAACCAATCCTCATGTGCTACGTCAACTCCCCTCTTAAACTCCTCTAACACCCCAATTTGATGGCGGCACTCCCCTATTAGGTGACTTGTTTGTTTATTCAAAAAAAAAAAAACTTTTCATTGGTTGAAATAGCGGCTGGCCCCACCTTCTCCCTCCTTCTTCTTCGGTGTCTTCCCCCCGGAATTGGTCCCCGATTAGGGTCCCCGCCTGGATGGCGGGGGTGTTCCCGCTCGGCAAAATCGGTCCCCGCACGGGGTCACCGAGGGTGCCCCGCTCACCCTTAAGTTTTAAAGTTATGCGAAATATGGATTACACCAAACTCTAAGCATGCGTCAGAAAAGTAGTGACATGGTGTACAAACACGAGGTATTTATTTTATGTCACTTTGACAAAATGCTATCATTTTATCGATAGTAATCTTGACTCAAGTTTTGTGATAAAGCTCGTATATTCCGTTTCAAAAATTATTACTATGTTGGTTGGTACCTACTAAAAAATATATATTATATTTATTTCCAAAAATCATCGGTACCTATTAAAAATATATATTATAATTATAAGAAGTATTTCTTAAAATAAAGTATTCGTATAACCGAATTCTCCAAGATTGAAAGCCAAGCTTTTGTCAACACCAACTCTTCCTCGTTTGTCCACGGGGTCACGCGACGATCCTCTATTGTTTTTTTCCTTCTTAGCCTCGATTTTCTTTTTATGGTTTCGTTTTTTACGCGTAGAGGATTCGGGTGGTGTAGGTTGAGTTTCCGGTACGGATTCTGGTGTAGGGAGCATTTGGGAATTAGGATAGAGGAGGGAGTGGTTGTTTCATTTGTGGTGGAAACATAAAAGGTAGGTTCGCAAGAAGTTGGTCGTACGCCAATATGTTCGGATCGGGATATTGACGTTGGTTCGGTTGAGATGTTTGAGGCGAAGTGGTGTTCAGTACTCCGCCCACGCCATAGGGATTGTTCGGATCGAATTTGCGGTTGTATGAATGCATGATTTTTTTATAAAAAAAGTAGAGAGATTTTATAAAGTATAGAGTTGGTTAGAGGCATAGTTATCGATTGCGCCTGTTGCGAGCGCTATTGCGTTTAGCGATGCGAAGCGGACTACCGGCGCTAAGTGGCTCTAGCGACTGAAAAGCGGGAAAAATAGCGACTAGGCACGTATTCCGGCGGCGAATTCCGACGCCGGTGCTGCAACTTCTGCGGGAAACGAGGAAGATGGAAACCGAAGGCTCAAATTGATAGGAAAGAAAGAAGAGATACCTTGTTTTGATGGCGTTCATAGTAGTTTTTCTAGTGCTTTTCTGTAATTTCATGGTCGTCGTATACAGATTTGGAGTTCTGAGATTTGGAGTTCTGACGGCGGAGGTAACAATTGGGTGACGATCCAGCTATTTTAGGTTTAAATTAGTTTGTAGTTTTACAATTTAACCCCTCAATCTTTCTGTATTTTACATTTATTCTCTAACTTGTAAAATTTTAGGATAAAAAGAGTGAAATTAGTTTGTGCATTTTAACATTTACCCCCCTCTATCTTTACTAGTTTACATTTGGTTCTTAAACTTACAAATCTATGAATATAAAGTATAAAATTAACATTATAATATATGTATATAATTATAAATAGCTATATTTTTATTTTTAAAATTTTCTACTACCTTATCGCTATACACAAAATAGCGAGCGCTATTTCGTCGCTATCGCTACGTAGCATATAGGTCGTCTGTCGCTATTGACCGCTATTAGCTATCGATAACTATGGTTAGAGGGGAATGTGTGTATGTGTGTGCGTGTGCGTGTGTATGGGGAAGGTTAACGTACAATAGCTCTTAACGTGCGACCGGTACAACCTATAATTATGCACGTTCATTTGTAAATTACGCACATTATAAATTTCAAACTTTAATTACGCATGAAGAAGAAAAATCACGCGTGATTAGGGTTCGTTTCAATTAGCATGGGATTGATCAATTGTTTGATCAATTTCGTCCAATTCGTTTCAATTTTCTTTTCGTTTCAGTTCAAATTGGCCATTGTTCGGTCAATTTCAATAAATTGTGTTCAAATTCATCTTTGATTTTGAAATTTTTTCATCAAAACGATGACTCGAAAAACAACCCGTAGAACAGAGGATGCAAGAGCATGCGTGATTATAGGTTCAATAATTACGCAGGTTATTTTTTGACACAAAATCACGCTTCGTTGGTTTTTTCCCTAATGACGCATGTTGTATCAACAATTACACATGTTATCTTTTGGTCGCGTACCGGTCGCACGTTAAGGAATATTGTATTTTACTCTCTCTCTCTCTCTATATATATATATATATATATATATATCTCCACCAATCAGAATATGGGGTATTTTGATAATTTACCCCAAATGTCTAATCTATTGTTTATTTTAAGTCTTCCAACTCTCTCTCTCTCTCTCTATCACTTCAATTAATTAAAGACATTTCTCTCCCCTCTCTTCAAAATACACATAGCTTCAACCCCAAAACCCTAACCCACCACCATATTCATCTCCTCTGATCCCCCCTCCTACCTAATCGCCGCACATCCTCCGACACCATCGATCTCAACTCATGGCGGAGCCACGACGGCTTGTGGCAGGTCACCCACTATTAGTGTTGGTGGCGATGACCGATAGGTGAAGGGGTGGTTATTATGGTGGCTTAGGGGTGGGTGAAGGTGAGGACATGAACATCGACGGCTGTCATCAACGTCAATGACTTTGCGGTCAACGAGGCTGTCATCGACAGCGAGGACATGAACATCGGTCTCCGGCGACGAGAAAACATTGCTATGAAGTGAAATGAAATGGGGGATTGAGGAAGAAAGGAATTTATTTGTTTGATATATAAATGGAGAAGACAGAGAGCCACGTCGCCATCAAGGAGATGATGACATTGTAGAAGATCATGAAAATTTGAAGAAATCTACTTTATTCTTTTAAGAAAATACGCTCAGATTCTCAAATCCATTTTGTTGGTGACCCCTTTGATTTTTTCTTATTTTTCTTTTCACTTTTCTTCTCTACCACCCTCACATGTACTTGCTGCTCTTGATTGACTTCATCAATATGATTTCATATATTTATCTATTTTTATTTGATTCTTACCCAGTTTTTAAAATGTAAAAATTTAGAATCTTGCATCAAGATTCACTGCTTGGAGCAATAGATTCTATGTGTTTTGAGTTTCTTGGTGAGAATCTTGAATTTTGTAAAAATTGATGTTTTTTTGGTTGGTTAAATGAAGGTATGGATTCAAAGGATTTTGGGTGTCTTTTTGGAAGATTGAACAGTGGGTTTGATATGTTGTAAAAATGGGGGTTTCTTGATTTTTGTATGATTTTTTATGTTTGGTATGGATTCGTAGGATTTTGGGTGTCTTTTTGAAAGATTGAACAGTGAACTATGTGGGTTTGATCTGTTGGATTGGGCGGTGATGATGAAAAAAAACGTATATTTTGATGACGATGTCGCATCAAGGATGGTGGAGGGTAGGTTTTTTGAACCTGCAACCCCACTTTGCAGCCTTAATTATTGGAAACTCTAAGCCAAACCCCGATTTTTTCAAGATCCACACATTTGTTTTGATTGTTGTTGTTCGTTTTTTATATTTTTTTTAGTCGATGATGATAAGTTCAACTTATCTGAGACAACTACTGAGTCGCGGTTTTTGGGTGTGTTCGTTTTTCTGTAAAACAAATTTTGTAAAAAAATTTAAAAAACCGTAAAAAAGTTTTCATAAAAAATTGATAAAAAAGGTATCTGTAGAAAAAAAGGTTAAAACCGTAAAACGTAAAACTTTTTTATGAAATTTGTAAAACGTAATACGTAAAAAAAATTTACGTAAAACATAAAACGTAAAAAATTTTTATTAAATTTGTAAAACGTAAAAACACAAACTATTATGTAAAATATTTTATGAAATTTGTAAAACGTAAAACATAAACTTTACGTAAAAATTTTTATCTCATAAAAAGTAAAACTTTTACGTAATTTGTAAAATGTAAAACTTTTTTTATGTAAAACGTAAAACGTAAAACTTTTTTACGTAAAACATAAAACGTAAAAAAAATTATCAAATTTGTAAAACGTAAAACTTTTTTATGTAAAACGTAAAACGTAAAACTTTTTTATGTAAAACGTAAAACCTTTTTATGAAATTTGTAAAACGTAAAACGTTTTTTCTTTTATGAAATTTGTAAAACGTAAAAACGTAAACTTTTATGTAAAAAACAGCGAGTAAAAACGAGGCTAAAAACACGGCTCGTAAAAAAAACGGTGAGTAAAAACGGGAACGGCACGTAAAAAACGGCGCATAAAAAATGGCGCGTTAAAAACGGCGCGTAAAAAACATGGCGTAAAACGTTGCGTAAAAACGGCGTGTTAAAACGGGTCGTAAAAAACAGCGCGTTAAAAAAACGATGCGTGAAAAAGTCGGGCCTAAAAATGGCCTGAAAAAACGACGCGTTAAAAAACGACGCGTGAAAAAGCCGGGTAAAAAAACGGCGTGCAAAAAATTTGTTTTGTTAAAAAATCTGAATTTAAAATGGTTTTTAATAAAAAAATATGTTTAAAAAAAGCAACTAATATAATAATACAAAAAAAGTAATAAAAAATAATAAAGACAAAAAAAGTAATTTTACCAAACTACCCTTTTGCATTAAAATATTAAAAACATAATAAGACAAAAAATATTTAATATTAATTTTAGTTACTTTTAATCTCATCCATCCATCTTGAAGATCTAATGGTTGTAAAGTGGTTCTCTCGGTTCTCACAACTGGGGGTGGTTTTGATTTTCGCGGCCCCCTATATATATTTAGGGGATTGATCATGAGAAAACCAAAAAACTAACTAAAAAAGCCTAAAAAACACACCAATTTTTTTATTTTTTTTATTTTTATTATTATTTTTAGCTAGTTTTTATATATAAAAAATTTCAAAAAAAAATTGTACTGCACATGTGCACTAATACGAAAGCCTAAACCACTTAACCCACCCCCCACCGACACCCCCAAAAACCTAAACCCCCCACCCCCACCCTCCAAAAACCTAAATTCACCCTCCCACCAAAAGCCTACCCCCCCCCCCCCGGGTCCCAAAAACCTAAAACTAAACCCTAAACATAAACTCGAAAAAACCTAAACCCCCTACCCCCACCCCCCAAAAACCTAACCCCCCCCCCCCCCCCCCCACACACACACACACAAAAACCTAATCCTAATCCTAAGCCTCCAAAAAACCTAACCCTAAAAGCTAAACTAAACTCAAAAGCTAATTTTAAGCATGTAATGCACATGTGTAGTACACATATAATGCACAGGTGCAGTACAATTTTTTTTAATTTTTATATATATAAAAAACTAGCGATTTTTCATATAAAAATTGTAAAAAAAATTGGAATTTTTTTTGTTAGTTTTCTAGTTTTTTCATTTATATGTAGTTTTCTCATGATCCTCTCCATATATATATATATATATATATAGGATAAGGATCATTACAGAACACTAATTATTGAGAGAACAAAAAGAACAACTATAAATCACTAAATTTGGGATTTAAGGTTCATATTTCTTAAATTTTATGTTTCTTACATTCATATGTATATTATATATACATAAAAAATCATATATTTTTCCCTACACATAGTCTACATACATGTAGGTAATTTAGCCTACACATAACCTACATGTGTGTAGGTTATTTAAAAACTAAAGATTTTTCATATTTTGTTTTAAATTCTAGTGTGAGAAACAATAAATCTTACATTTATAACATTTTCATTTCATTTTTAGGTTTTTAGGATTGAAAAAAATGAATGATTCATTTTGTTCTGCGTGTTCTCGCGATATTTAGTGTTCTGCATAGAACCTTACCCTATATATATATATATATATATATATTGAATGAAATTTTTTTTCTAAATTGTGTCGTTGGGTCCAACGACTATTAGCCACGCCAGCAGACAAACGCTTAAGTTGGATAAGTACAATTCCATTTCATTGAACTATATGTGTAGTTTTTATTTAAGAAAACTAGGCTTATCACCGTCGTCGCGATGCGGCGAATTTCTTTTGTTATTTAGTATGTGTTTACATGTGTTTTGAAATCACTACGAGTGCGTTGCGTACGAAACCCCTGACAAGAATAAAAAAATGTAAAAAACACTAAAAGATAACCGGAAAAAATCAACCGAAAAAGTTGTATGGTAATGATGTTGTTCGTATGAAACCTGTGGTCAGCGATGAGCAAATGGTACTGGGTACCGGTACTGAATTTCCCGAATTGAAAGATCTTAAGTACCAATTTGGTACCGACTTTTGGTGTTCCTGGTACCGGTTCGCTACCGGTTTTTACTTTCATATACCGGTACCGTAACAGGTATTTTCGGTACTAGTACTGATTCGGTATCGGTTGGCATTGAGCTTATCCCTACCCTTGAAACTTAAAAAAGAAATCATCAAAAGTTGAAGAAAATTAAAAAAAAGGTTGTACGATATAGTTGTTGTTCATATGGTACCCATAATCAAGGATGGGCAAATGGTGTCAGGTAGCAGTATCGAATTTCCCGAACTAAAAGATTTTTAATATCAATTCGGTACCGACTTATGGTGTTTTATGTACCAGGTTGGTGCCGATTTTTACATTCATGTACCAATATTGAACAGGACCATACAGGTATTTTCGATACCAGTACGGGTTCAATAAAAGTTAACACTATGCTTATCCCAACCCGTGATAAAAAATAAAATTATTAAAGTTAAAAAATATGAAAATGTCTTTTATCTTAAAAAGTAAAGAAAATAATAATTATTGTTATAATATTAAAATAATAAAAGTGTAAAAAAACTATATATATATATTATTATAATATTATAATTACTATTCATTAGCTTCTATATATATATATATATATATATATAGGTAAAGAGTACGGTACAAATTATCTTATCGTACATTATATACGCAAACATAATAGCCATACACGTGTCCTGATTGGTTTTTTTTCAGATATAAGGTTAAATGAGACAATCAATTCAATCATCTGAGGGTAAATTCGTCTCTTCATTCAATCTGCGAGCGAGAAGTTCGTTACACTAATATCCCGGTATTTATCATTCGAATCAATTTCAAATTTTTCATTATTCTCAATTTGCAGTTATCGTTCTTCTGTGTTAGGGTTTATTCAATTGTCTTTTTTCGATGGATCCACAGAGCAGCACTGGACGTGCAAATGTTGATGTTGAAGAAAGTCGACCTATCGGTGATCATGCTCAATTATCTGCATATCAGAGAGTTTCTATTGAGGATGTTTTAAATCCGCCATCTGCAAATCCAAATCCAATTGCAAGTTTAAGTGCTATAAACGATTGTTTTAATGGTAATTATGTTAATTCAGATCTCTAAATTGTTCGTATACCTGTTTTTTGTTTAATCGCTCCTCTTATTTTACATTGTTGTAACAGTTTTTGAAGTTTGAATGTTGAGTATATTTTTGACATGAAAGCAACATGTACAAATTCCCATGTTATTAGTCTTTCAATTCGCATTTGATGTTTATTTTCCTTAAGTATTTCGCATGCTATGGTATAATAAATCGCATAGATAAATCAGATTAATCAAAATCATCAATTTCGCATGTTTTCTTTATAGATTTCGCATGTTTTTTATTTTTCTGATTTGATTCATTTAGGTGAAAGGGTTTACACTCCGGAGGTTCAAGCATCAGCTACACCTGTGGTTGGAATGCAATTTATCTCTATTGAACAGTCATATGCGTTTTACCAATCATATGCTAAGTTAGCTGGTTTTTCTATTCGGAAAGGTGGTGAAGTGCACAGTGGTGGTATAATCAAAACTAAGTATTTTGTTTGTTCTAAAGAGGGGCATAAGCCACTGTGTATTGACGACCGTTCTTCGAAGTCAAAGAAGCAATTCAAAACAAGGAACAGGGGGACTATTAGAACGGGATGCAAAGCTCAACTTATGATTTGCACTGTGGATGGTAGATTATATACAGTAAAAAGATTTGTTGATGGGCATAATCATAAGTTTGTTTGTCAAGATGATATTCACATGCTGCCAGCTTACAGACAATTGTCAGATGTCCAGGAGGAGATGGTATGGGAACTAGGCACTTTAAACCTTGGTCCTGTCAAAGCTTTCCATATAATGAGGAAACGTTATGGTGGTTTCGAGAACGTTGGCGCCACGGTTGATGATTGCAAAAATTTTAGGAAGCGAATTAACAGCTATATAGGAGAATATGATGCTGATATGGTGATTAATAGGATGACTGACAAAAAATAGTATTTAGCTGATTATTCATTTGAATATTCTGTTGATCATGACAAACGTTTAACTGGTTTGTTCTGGGCTGATGGTTTATGCAAGCTTAACTATATGGAATTTGGGGATGTGATATCCTT
The DNA here is from genome assembly GCA_030545235.1 of Helianthus tuberosus. Classification (NCBI taxonomy): domain Eukaryota; kingdom Viridiplantae; phylum Streptophyta; class Magnoliopsida; order Asterales; family Asteraceae; genus Helianthus; species Helianthus tuberosus. Next base: position 118,702,486 of record CM060396.1, on the reverse strand, counting down.
TGATGCAACTTTCAAGACAAACAGGTTAGTGTTTGAAGACAAACATGTTTTTTTTTACTATTTTCGCATGTTATGTGTCTTCATGAGTTGTTATATCGCAGGTGTAAAATTGGTGTTGACTATATCGCATGTTATACTTTTGTTTTCGCATGTGGTTTTTTTTAATTCGCATGTTTTCAACGTATTTTCGCATGTGTTGTGCAGGTACAAGATGGTGTTTGTCCCGTTCACTGGCATTGACAACCACTGTCGAAATGTAACACTTGGAGCTGGGTTGTTGGCATCAGAGAGCATTGAATCATATAAATGGCTTCTGAATTCATTTTTAAAGTCATTTGGTCAGCAGCCAAAGGTTGTAGTGACTGATCAAGACCCTGCTATGAAACAGGCTATTGAGGAGGTTTTCCCTGTCAGCAGACACAGATTGTGCATGTGGCACATAATGAAAAAAGTGGCAGATAAGGTATAGTATGCTATATTGTCTTCTGTTAGCGTTATTTTTTTGTATATTATATATTTTTGTTATAGGTTGATATAAAAAGCATTTATTGTCATAGGTTGGACACGAGTTGTGCAATAACGATGAGTTTAAAAGGAGGATGTGCGACATTGTATGGACTGATTCGATTGAGCCCGAAGAATTCGAGAGACATGGAAGTTGGTGATGATTGAGTTTGGTCTCACAGAAAATAAATGGATCGATGATATGTTTGTGATGAGATCCATGTGGATTCCGGCTTTTTTACCGACACGAGCCAATGTCGGGACTTATGAGAACAACCTCAAGATCAGAGAGTGAGAACCATTTTTTCTGCCAGGTGTCTAATTCACAACTCACTCTCGTAGAGTTTATGAATCATTTCGACGGTGCAATGGATGTCCAACGTTTTAATCATAGAAAGAATGATCATATTTCAAGATATACTGAGCCTGCTGATTTGACCGGAACTTCTTTGGAAGAAGATGCTGCTAAGAGATTCACCAGGTCTATATTCTTTGATCAGCAAATAGAGATTTGTGGTACAATTTCGGAATGTCTGCCGATGGACACCAAAGTAGAGGGTCCACAGATCAGGATAATGTTGAAGGACTTTAAAGCACATGGAAATGGTTTATTGGAGGTATTATAGCATATTTATTTCACACATGCGATTTGTTGATAACATACATGCGAATTGCATTTTTGTTCAGAATTATCATCTTGCAATTTGCGATTTTGGTTTTTTTATCATGCGATTTTCAAAATTTATTCATTTGCATGATTTTTTAGGCTTGCGAAATTGTTATGTTATACATGCGATTTTAATTGTTACTATATATAAATTTTTTTGTTTTGGTTTTTCCAAGGTGTGGTTCAAGAATCTTGAAGATGATATAACTACACAGTGTAGCTGTTTGCGTTTTGAGCAGTATGGGTTGATATGCAAACACATTTTTTTTCTTTTCAAGATGTTTGGTGTTAAAGAAATACCAAACAAATATGTTATGAAGAGATGGACGAAGGATGTTGTGCCGAATGAGTTAAATGTGAAGTACAATCTAAATGTGGGTGGCAAGGATGTGCAACACAAGGCTAAACGCATTGCTCGTGAAATCATCCACACAGGGGAGTATTTGGTTAGTAATTTGATTTCCGACCTTGATCAACTTGTTTTAGTCAGGGATCAAATGATGCAGCTTAAAGAGAGAGTTGATCAGAGTCGAATAACCAAGCAACTTGATCCAAAATTTGACCGATTTTCAAAGTTGATTGGTTATCAACAACCAGTAACTAATGCTCCTCCTACTGTCTATGTGCCGGCTGGTATAAGAAACAAAGGTCGCGGCTCGCATAAAAGGATTAAATCTAAGAAAGAACAAATGATCAGCCGCAAGGGGAAAAGGTCAAGGACATGTAGCGTATGTAATGAAAAAGGTCATGACATTCGGACTTGCGAGGAGCTGAAAGCCAAACTACAAGGTAAACAGCAAAAAAAGAAGAAGAAGGGCATCCAGATCGAAAATGTTGCTAGAGACAAAGACAATGAGGTTGAAGATGATGAAGAGGAAGATGAGTTTGAAGATTACACTAGTGATGATGGATCTGAAGAAGAAGATCAGTGGGAGGAGGTTTCGGAAGATGATGAGGATGAGTAGTTTTTTCTAAATGGACATGCGAATTTATACGAAACACTTGCGATTTTTTATATTCACCTGTTTATATCAGTTTTCATGCGATTATAGTTTTTAAACATGCGATTTTATAATCAGCAGTTTATATAAATTTTACATGCGATTTCACTTTTATTACATGCGATTTGTGAGTTATCTTTTGTTTTTTGTTATGTGACAATGATGTCTATATCATTCATGCGATTTAATATTAAGAGATAACATAATATCTTCAAAACATGTATCCAAAATATAATAATAGTTATTGTCTAACACAGCCATTACCACAAAAACGATTAAAAAGAATTTTTTAGTTACTTGGAGTAAATATTTTGTCACGTTCAGAAGAGCTGAACTCCATCTTTTCCTTCACAGTGTTCAGAGCATCTGTCAGGAAAGAGAAGGCCAAGTCATCAGCTCGAGACTGCTCTTTTATATGATCCAAAGCTCTGTCTCTGAAGGTTGATGGTGGTTCTTGAAGTAGCTTTTCCCATACTGCTTGATTTTTCTTGATTTGTTCAAGAATTTTGCCCTGCACATCAAGAATCAGAAGAGAAGATGTGACATCAGTGCTTAATTCTGTCAACGTGCGAGTTGACAATAGCTCTTTGATTGCAATGTTTTTGATTTTTTCTATATCTTCAGATGCCATTTTTGTTTGGTCTGTGTTTTTGTGTGTGTATTTTTTTGTATTCTATGTCTTAATATGGAAGTTAGTTATATCTAGGTTTTTTATATTAATATAGTGAAATTATTATATAGGTAGGGTGGTAAGTTCTCTAGTATTTATTGTAAAATTGATCATTACATGTCAAATTACAATCACATCGGTAATAAATTAAGTATTTTTATATATAATATTACTATTTTTAGTTATTAAGATTCGTAATTTGTTTTATTTATTTATTTATATAATTTTTTTTTTTTTGCATTTTTAGGAGAAAGCAATTTTTAATTGTTTTGCACTGTTTTTATTCGAAATCGCATTTGAATGGGATACAAATTCGCACACTATATAAAATCTCAAAGAATACTTAACATTTTACTGAAATCGCAATGCTTTATCATGAATTCGCACACTATATGAAATTTTAATGAATACTTAACTTTTTACCGAAATCGCATGTACATTGTTATGAATTCGCACACTATATGAAATTTGAAAGAATTTTTTTTAATTGAAATCGCATTTGCATTGTCCATGAATTCGCACATGATATCACAACCTGCATCATCTTCTTGATTAATTGTTATAATTTCGATTTATAAATTCATCAGAAGTTCACAAACGTGTCCATCGATTTGTGTTAGTTCAGAATTTCTAAATTCATCAGAATTTCATTTTTCACATAAGGATTTGGTGAATAGGAATCGATCGATTTTGATTAATTGTTATAATTTCGATTTCGGTTTTGATTTTAGAATCTTACGTTATGATTTTTGAGGTTTTGTTTGCTGATTATCAGTGGTTTTGATCTCGCATTTGACGATTTTAACCTTGGCGGTTTCTTTTTATTAATTTTAATTTGATAAATTTAATAGTAAAACACGCTGTTTAAATGAGATGATCTGACGGTTGTGGATGAAGCGTACATAATGTACGATTAGGTTATTTGTATGATAACCGGCCTCTATATATATATATATATATATATATATAGGACAAAGATCTGTTAGGAACCACACTTTATTGCGAGAACCGCGAGAACCAATGTGAACACAACAAAAAAGCCTAAAAATAGCTAAAAAACACACAATTTTTTTTGTAATATTTTTTATAAAAAAAATCACTACTTTTAGTAGCAAAAAAAAAGTTTAATTTTTAAAAAAAAAATTTGCTACTAAAAGTAGCGATTTTAACATAAAAAATATTTAAAAAAATTTAGATTTTTTAAGGTTTTTT